>OY720210.1:10966863-12216863 GCA_963082605.1 Rhodophaea formosa
TTTAACTATACCTAATTTAAATAACGTAATAGGCGTAGGCGTAGAAAAACTCTATTTAAAGTTTAAATCTAGAATATTTGCTAACTAATTTAAAATTTTGTTTTTTTAAAGGTATCGTGAATAAGTTTAGTTACCAAACTGAATTTAATTTCCCTGTTTTCGTTATCACTTGAATCTTTGCAAGTACATTTTGTACCGAGCGCTCGATATCGTAAGAACTGAATTTAATAGTAGATAGGTATGTTCTAGATTCAGCGAATAGTTTGAAAACGTTCCTTACATCGCATTGTATTGATACAATGATGCCGTCGACAATGGCGTAATGGTTGAAAATAAAATACCTAAAGCAGTGCAGCAATCGGAGCACCATTGTCCCTAAATACGATACAAAAGAAATTCGGATTTAGCGAAAAAGCTTGCATTCGTTGGTAGATAACAGGGCAGTAGTAATTTTAACTAATCTTGTTACGTTTTGCTTCGTAAAGCTGCACACGTTTGTGTAGCATTAGCACGGAAAATAATGACTTAATTAATTACAAAAGTTAATCTTACACGAATGTAGATTTAAAATATTTCAAATAATCTGTGACATGAAATTCAAATGTTATAAACAGGTAAGTTTTGGTTTCATAACGTACCTGTTACTTTAAAGATGTTAAATATTGAGATGTATTTTTGATATTTGATGTATTTTTTATTTTTCGTTTGCAAAAGTGTTCTCTTTCCCTGTCCTGTCACCTCAAACCCCTCCACTTACATTGAATAAAGATGTATTTTGATCTGAGTATACTAAAATTATAAAAGATTTGATAGTTTGTTTGCATTGAATAGGCTCCGAAACTTTTAGACCAATTTTCAAAATCCTTTCACATGTAAAAAGCTAATTTATCTGCGGGTGACACAGGGTTTTATTCACAACGGCAAAGTAACGGGAATATTGCTTGTATCAAATAAATTTTAATGTATTTTATTTAATGTATGTTTTATAACTACACAGGAATATCCTTAAAGACCAAAATACCTACCTTAAGTAGGAACAAAGGAAAGCAATATCATCAGTTATTCGGAGCTACTTTGCGAAATGATCTTGCGTCTGGAAGCCCTAGCGTGATTCAATTATAATGAGCGTGCGGTCACTTAGTTACCGTTTATTAATGTGGAAGGACCAGGGTCGCATCTCCCATCTCCCTGCATAAACGATGTATCGCCCACGTTTAGGGTCGCCGCACACGGGCCACAGCCATAGTCGCCGCGATGTGATCTGAGGTCGCCGCCATCTAAAGTAGCGTGTGGCGTCATCAACGTGTGCGACGAGTCCATATTAAATGTATGGAAAAAGAGGAAATAGGTCGTGGCTGCGCTTGTGATTGGTGGCCGGTTTACGGCGACGCGAAGCGAACAGCGATGATTTGTAGCGTGTTGCGACCACCGGCATCATCAAAGTGCGACGAGTCCATATAAAATGTATGAAAATCATAGGAAATAGGTCGTGGCTGCGTTTGTGGTTGTGGTTGGTGACCCGTGTACGGCGATGCGAAGCGAGCAGTGACGATTTGTAGCGTGTTGCGACCACCAGCGTCAACAATGTGCGACATGTCTATATAAAATGTATGAAAACAACAGAAAATAGGTCGTGGCTGCGTTTGTAGTTGTGGTTGGTTACCCGTGTACGGCGATGCGAAGCGAGCAGTGACGATTTGTAGCGTGTTGCGACCACCAGCGTCAATAATGTGCGACATGTCTATATAAAATGTATGAAAACAACAGAAAATAGGTCGTGGCTGCGTTTGTGGTTGTGGTTGGTGACCCGTGTACGGCGATGCGAAGCGAGCAGTGACGATTTGTAGCGTGTTGCGACCACCAGCGTCAACAATGTGCGACATGTCTATATAAAATGTATGAAAACAACAGAAAATGGGTAGTGGCTGCGTTTTGTGGTTGTGGCTAGTGGCCCGTGTGCAGCAAGGCTTAGAGCCTCGGGCGACGGGCGTCGGCGAGCCTCTTACATTATTTTACCGACTTAGATAATAATTATTCTGACGCGTTTACAGTTTAATGTTTAAACAACCTATTTCCTACGGCAAAGAGATAATGTTAATATATTATAGGTAATCTAATTTTTAGTACACCTACCGATGTGTAAATTAGAGAAAGTCACTCAAACGGAAAAATGCCTGGGATAGTAAGAACTAAGGTATATATTCGGTGAAATATGCAAGAGTTATCTCGCAACTTTGTCCGAGGAAATTAAAGCATATTTTACCCACTTATAATATAATAATAAAAAAGTTTTGTATATATTCTGTTTTTACAAGCAAAAAAACAAGAACGATCAAAATAAAACTACCTGCTTTAAAATTAATAAAAAAGCGTCATATATAATTAAAACACTATGGCTGTCACGATATATTTAAACTGTATAGCAATGACAATAAAATGGCCGTAAACAAAATAAAATGCTTTAATACTAAAAAATCGGTTGCAGAATAAAGTGCATGTGCTGTTACATAGTAAATAATTCTGGCGCGAGCTCCGCCATCCACACTTGCAATAAAACGAACAATGCAATTTAGCTAGTGCTGCATTCATGCGATGGCTTCTCTGTAAAGTTGGTTGTTGCGCCCGTCGATTACCGACGCAGTCCGTAAAATAAAACAAAGCAAATCTCAATTCAGAACCCACAGTCTGTCAGGGACCAGGTACCTATCGACAATATGAAATAAAAACCAAGTTTTTTTTATTTCGCTTTAGCAATTTTCCCGTAAATTCGCCTGCAGAAGACTTCTCCTCCTGTGTTACTCCCTTAGGAGTTGAATTTCTTAGACCTCACACACATCACCCCCCCCCCCAAAGAAACCCCTGCGCCAAATTTCAAGTTTCTAGGTACAGTAGTTTCGGCTGTGCGTTGATATATGTACTTATATGTCAGTGAGTCAGTCAAGGTTTGCTTTTACATATGTAATTATATATAGATTATATTTAGAAGTTTTGGTCTTATAGGGATAGGAAAACTTTTTCATTTTATAAGCGACGTTGATTTCTCATATTTTAAACGTAAAAATTTTCTCTGCAGATGACATGACTGTGTGATGCGAGTGATATTTCGTTTTAGTATGTACGCCTCCATAAAACCTTCAGTATCCGTGAAGTCGCGGACTGCACTATAAAACCGAACATTGGACAACACGACACAGTTCCTCATAAAATGCAGCCATGTCCGATTTGTGGGAATAGCGTATAAAAATTTCAAAGAGCTGCATGCGCGTGCACTGTCCGTGGCCGCATCACTCGCCGCTGCATAAAACATGCAAATTGGACCACTTCGCTGGTGTGCCTAAGTTCACTCGTTTTACACTTTTATGTAAAATTGAGGCCCATCAGTCATGTAAATATTGTTAAATGGGGCTTTGACTCACCTCCACGCGTTCCGACCTATTACGTTTTGTTGTTATTCCAGGACCTTTTATTTATTCAAATTCAAATAAATGCTAAAATTGCCGTGTTTACGAGGCAGGAAAACATTTTTAAGGCTCATTTTACAGTATTCCATGTAGCTTAAAGCTACCCGTAAGGTAGATAAAGTTTTGTCAATATCCTAACAACCTCAAAAAATATGTCAGCTAAAGATAATTTTTAAACATTCATTGGATAGGTAGATACATTGTTATCTACATAAAGTTTTATTTTATTAAAATATACCTTAAAAACGTGACTTCCGTGGCAAGAACATTATAGCTTTTGACCGTGGCTCTACTCGTGTGAACTTCTGTCCCGCGAGAATAATTACTACTTACTATTTTCCAGGAAGAAAGGCTTACTATATATAAATGGTAACATTGCTCCTAAAATATAAAAAAAATATCTTCCATGCTGGTTTGAAAGAAAAGAAAAACATAGAATATACCAGATACTTTTCTCCCGCGCCGACTGCAAAAGCCAGTCAAGGGATTGGCCTTAAGAATCACGTCAATAGGTGATGCAGTTAGCAACCCAGCACTATTTTGATTCTGCCTTCCGCCATAACACCCACTAATAAGCTAAGCGTGGCCTTTATATTTTATGACCTTGGGCTCTGTCTAAACGACAAGGGATGAAGACGTGATAATATGTGTGTATATAAAAAAATGTTCTGTAAGCCAAGTCAAAAATACTTTTGGAGTTGTATTTAGTACAAGGTTCATAAAACCGGTCGATACACAATATTAAGAGCACCTCAAAGTGTGGTAGGGGTGATAAAAGGTCAGCATGACCATAAATGTCTTTAATTGGAGTTACTGTACGAATGAACTCAATCATTAATTTTGATGGTAACAATAGAAAATTGAATGCATGCACATTGTTGGGCGCGATTGTTTAGCGCGCGCCGCTGAATGCAAAGCGTAAGTAGAATAATGAGCTTTTAGTATTTAATGAGTGCTCACATTTCACATCTATGCGTTTCTAAACATATTGTGCCAGCTCTGTCAGTTCTGTCTGCGTTTTTGTTATGGCTTATGATAATACTTAGTTCAAAGTTACGACTAACTTCAAAAGACTAATAAATCAAGAGAGTTTCTGTTTATATTCAGTTCTTACAAGAGTTGAGAGGGGTATTAGGGAGATTATGACGTGAACTTAGTCTTTTTTTAAGTGTGTAAATGTAGTGAAATTAATTGAAAGAAATAAAACAAATATAAAATGTCCGACCGTTTATATTCGCTCTGAATAGTTAAATGGTTTTAAAAGAGTCAAAATTAAAAGTATTTTCTACGTCTGGTAGAAGGAATAAAGACTCGGTACACGCGCAGAGTAAGTGTTAGAGTACACTCACCTACTACTCTACCAATTCAGGTACTGGTATTCTACCAGTTTTACTAAATTAGTTTTCTAAACGAAAATTTGTTTTTTTTTTTAGTTGAGTTATCTGTAGCTGTTACGAATACTCGATCTTTACTAAGCGTATACATACATACATGAGTAGAGTAATCAAATATTGGTAGAGTGCATGGTACAGTGAAGTGAAGCCAGTGGTGGGGGAAGGCAAGTGGTAGAGTAGATTGCCCACGTTGCTAGTCACTCTACCAATTTCTAGTATTCTATTTATTTATTAACAAACGGTTTAACTCAAATTTTTTAACCGGAGAATGCCGACAGTTTCAGTCTAATCAGTAGTAGTCTAGTATTCTACTCTACCGATGCTGTTTTCATCGGTAATAGTAAGTAGCTAAGTGCCCTACCTTCTACTCAACCGTTTACTTTACACTGGTACTCGATGCTTTAAGGTGCCCACAGTTTCAGTCTAGTCAGTAACTAGACAGTTTTCTACTCTACCGATGCTGTTTACACTGGTAATAGTAAGTAAAGTAGTAAGTACTCTACCATTTACTCTACACTGGTACTCGAGGCTTTAAGGTGACCACAGTTTTAGTCTAATCAGTAGTAGTCTAGTATTCTACTCTACCGATTCTGCTTACACCGGTAATATGTAGTAAGTAGCATAGTAAGTGCTCTACGATCTACACTACCGTCTTCTCTACCTTCACTCTACCGTCTACTCTACCGTTTACTCTACACTTGTACTCAAGGCTTTAAGGTGACCTCGTTGCGTCACGCACGGGAGTCGGACTGGATAAAGTTTGTCCTGTCGAAGGTGGCGGCGCGGCGCGGCGCGGCTTGGCGGTCGGTGGTGCGGGTACAGATTAACCGCGCGCGGTCTCACGTCGACTTCATCAATTATCCGCGCCCCCTGGCCGTCGCCATTGAATACCTAAAGTGCAGAAAGATAATTCATATTCTTGTCGCCGTGTGGTTCCGGCAAAGTAGAATAGGAACACTCCAAGTCCTGCCGTGGATGTTGTAGAAGGCACTTAGGAAACACAAGCTAAACAGAGCTTACAAACATCAAATATATCTCTCCAACCCGTTTGGCCAGCGTGGAGAGTGTAGGCCAAATCCTCTGACTGCTCTAGCTAATATATGGCTCTGGTAGTACAGAGAGGGTTATGCTCCTGCAGTGGAGAGTAAAAAGGCCTGATGATAAGATGTACTTCACTAACATTACACGTTACAAACTCCCTAGATGCACACGTAGAATAACTTAAGACCTACGTTTGCGGGTTTTTTTTCGCAATCAAGAGCACGCAAATGCTCTATCAATAGTAAGTATGCAGTTGAATAACAACATCTTTTATCGTGATTTTTTTAGTCTTCCAATCTTCGTATGTTTAAAATATTTTAAATTAAATAATTTTTTGAATTTAAAGAGATAAGTAACGACAATGAAAGCAGAACTTTTTTTTTGCTACTCAGGTAACCGGTCACATATGGAATGAGTTCAATTTTTAAACTATGTATCTCAACATCTACGCTCGGCAGTACATTTCATATTTGACGGAGTTTCGCATTTCTCCCTCGTTAATTTGCACCGCTGACCAGCTCACTAAGACACGCCTCCTCACATCTGCTAAGACAGACCTCTTGCACTTTACGAATGATTGATCTTACCGCCACACACCTACAGATCTATAATATGGCTACTGTTCTGTAAGATCTTCCACCAGTGTACTAATTGTCGAAGTAAGTACGTATCTTGAAATATGGAGTTAGGTAGTTAATTTTTGGCCAGCTCTGATACTTACATAGTGTTTTACTTCTCATTTTTATCCTTTTATTCTTAAATCAAGTGTTTATAACAATATAATTATATATATACCTATGATGAACTAGGATGAATTTTAGTACTTCTGTACGAGAGAAAAAAGATCAATTTTTTAGAACAAAATGAAGTACTGAAGGCAGAGAATAATTTGGGTCTCTATATTCTAGCCGGTCGGTCGCATTTGGACGATGCAATTTGGAGCTATGTAGTAACTTGTTCATCATCATCATCATCATCAGGTCTTTCTAGTCTCCACTGCAGGAGCACGACCCTCTCTGTACTACCAGAGCCATATACTAGCCTGAGTAGTCAGAGGATTGATAACTTGTTCAAATGCAATAAACTCTTTGTTGGAAAAAAGCCCTCAGAGGGTCTTTCTAGAATATATTCACTGACCGCAGAAAAATTCTACTGTATTTAAATGAGTATGAGAATCATTACGCTATTTACTTCATCAACTACAGGCTTTACATAGATTAAGTACCAAATCCCAAAATCTAAAGAGACGTTGATTGATTAATTAACCAATAAAGGAGATAATGACTCGTTGCCAAATTAAATGATTACGCTACATAATGTTATGAAATTTGCGACAAAAGCCGATCGAATACCGTATTTGTTTATTGAATAAACACGTATGTTCGGCGTGCAGCGGGCGTAGGCAGTGATCACAGTTGCATTCACGTTGCATTGTTTATCGTTGCACAATTATGTCGGGATTGGCGCTCGACGCTCAAAACAAATTGAATGTATTAACCACGGCACAACTTTATACTGCGCACTTTACGATACGAACGCGCGTATTTTCAGTTTAACGGCATTTTCTTGCATTCTTTTTGAGAGTTTAATTTTTAGGAGTCGCTCTGTTGTTTCTCCGATGGCCAGCTGGGCAAGCTCTACTATTGGTAAGAGATATGAAAAAAATAAGACTTTCTTTCCAAGAAAAAAGGTCAGTGCAAGTTTTCTGTTCCCTTCATTTTACTAAATATTTCACCCACGGCTCCACTCGCGTAAATATCGATCCCACAGAAACAGTACTTACTTTTTCCCGGTTGGTGTACCCTATGTGCTTCTTTGTACCCCAGACAACGTGTATGCAACAAGATGTTCGGTTCGTTCCGGCCCTAAGGCACAATTAATATGCTCAACTGGTTTCAGTAGCTAAGGCGAGAAACCGTAGCAACTAAGCAAATATATAAATATAGAATCCCACACTCACTTTCTCATTTTTAATATTAAAATTAAGTTAGTTTTGGACTAGTAGAGCTGTATTGAAAATGAGACTACCTGACCAATATTGTTCGTTCGCTATGGTACAACTTAGGGGTACAATTACACATTTTATTGAGTTTATTATTCATCTAATATATTTACCATATTTTTAATTAAAGAATTACAAACTATTAACTTTACTACAATCGAAAGTAAAGTCTTCAAATTTGATTCTATTTTAATAGCCGATATGAGTCGTCGTCTCGTCGAGGAATCGAAAGCTGAAGTGCTACGACCCTTCTCCTTTAATGGATACCGAAAACCTTCGCCGCTTTTACGCGAAAAATCTTTTGGAAAATAAATGAATCCATACCGTATGTAAATCGGACGCCGTCGAAAGTTTTTATTGAAAAACTTGAAGAACTGATGAAAATGGGGCTGCGACGTTAAGATCTCTCCTTGCTTCTTATGAATGTGATACCGAGTTCCAAAGGTTCTTAACTTTAGTATAAACTTGGTGTACCTGTTCATATGGTAAAATATATTACTTTTATGAAACTTCTGGAATTTTATCTTAGTTCTAAGCATTATGTTTTGCGGAAACTGTTGAATTTAGCTACTTTTAATTTTGTAAAGTATTCAAACGATATCCTTTGAACGACTATACGGCAGTTCCCAGCATGTACATAAACGCTTTTCAAAACCATCTTTTCTCTCTGTTTTTAATTAAAATTGGTTTTAAATGAAGGAAAATAAATAATACTTAACAATTTAATAACATGCATTAACGTATGAAGGTAGGTAGCTATTCTATAAAGTTACTCTTCTTTTTTCAGTTCTATGGTCGGCTGAAGTAAGAAGAATATAGGACAGGTGGAGTGATAATTCGGAAATCGTTGGTGCGCCCTTAACCATAATTCACCTATGGCCTTATTTTCAGTTATTTGCACCCACAAAAACTCAACACACAGGGAATAGTCTGGTTTATACAGACGTTGCCTCAGGCCCGGAAGAAGAGGAAAACACAAGAAATGCGAGTCTGATGTTGTTAAGAACGATATGTGATCAAGGATATCGTGCTTAGTGGTAAAGAGAAAGCTGGAAGGCGGACCTCAGGCTCCGAAGTATTCCAGCTCAGGATGCAGTCGGGAAAACGTATAGATGAGAGAGAGAGAAAGATTTATACGAACATTCAATGCCCCTGATAACGCGCTCTCTGTAACAGATATGGAACTACACGCTAAGGACAAGAAGTTGAACAAAATTAAATGCGCTTATTGGACCACAATTTACAGAATAAGAAAATACAGAAACATTTATATGAGGGTTATGCTCAAACATCAAAATGCGAAGTAAGTGCTTGAAGTCTTTAAAGGGGCAAAGCTGTGAGTATGGGTGCTAGAAATAAATATTTATGAACCAAGTATAGTTTACAAGGAGTGTATTGACACAGCAGCGTTACGAAAACGCAATCAAAATTGTAATGTTAACAGAGGTCACAAATCCAGTTAATAATTTGTCAAAATTATACGCAAGGGGTGAGAAGATAATTAAGTTATTTAAGATTAATTAAAGGCGAGGCGAGTGGGCACGGGCTATGTACAACACTTGCGAGGTCGGGCCGAGAGGCTGAGTAATTGATAAAGCTAACCCTTCTGCCCTTAATCACGGTTAGCTCAAAGCTTAATATAATAAATAGGCATTTATCAAGTTGACTGCAAACTTCGCGTTCAGCAGTCGTCTTTAAAACAACGAAATATTCTAGACAAGAAAATCACGTTACGCCAAGCAGTATTTATAATGTAGGAGCTTTTATTAATAATGCCTGGGCTACTGCCATATCTAGAAATCCTAATTCTAACTATCCTAACTAATATTATAAAATTGAAAATATGTGATGAAAAAGAATTCGCCACAGGTAGGATTTGAACCCACGAGTCTTAGGTCTGCGCCCTAAACCGAGCATTGTAATGCTATTTAAAAACCATTTTAAGTAATATTATAAATGCGAAAGTGAGTTTGTTTATTTGTTTGTTACGCTTTGACGCCATATCTACTAAACCGATCATCATGAAATTTTGCATACACATAGTTTAGGATACTGAGAAGGACATAGGCTATATATCACGTGGGTGAAGCCGCGGCCGCTAGTTAGTACCGTTCTCAATTTCGAGTGATTTGTCCCTATTTATTTATTGACTGCTCTGGAGATTTTTAGGGCAACATAGTTTCACAAAGAGATTTATTTTTTAACGATTAACCTTTTCCTACAAAATTAAAATATATTATAAGAAGGAAGTAATCATAAAATACAAACTGTATGCCGAATTAGCCCGTAAATAAAAAATATGTTCTTGCCTCTGCTTGATTGGATAAAATATTCATATAAATTGATAACGAGCAATTCATTATAATGAAGCCAGACATGACAAAAATAAGAGAACATTAAATACTCATTCAATTTACTGGTCTAATTTTTGAGAAAATTAACATACTGTAACGCAACGAATGAATTGCGATACGGCGTGACGTCATAGCTCGCCCCACTGCCCGCCATATCGCCGTTGTATTCACCGCGGCGCGCTCCGCCGAGCAAACGCGTCACTTTTTGCCGAGCTGCCGACCGCACAACATAAGCCTAGCCACTATATTGTTATGCTGAGTGTTAATCTGAGTGTCCATAATGGATTAAAATACTCGTTGTTACGCGCAAGTTCTGTGTTTAATTACAAAAGCCACATCATCAGCGACCCTGTCTTGTCCCTTCTGTTACAATCAGAAGTGGGACACGATGAAAAAGATCGTCTTTCATCACCACGCCGATGGATTTTTCACCTCAGGTTAAGTATTGCCGCCGAGATGCTATTAATTTATTTACATTTTTCCGTTAACGTTGATTCAATTAGTCAATTGTAATGTACCCTCATTTTCCGTAGTCTCAATAAAAGTTTTCCTTTTCACAATTTCCATCTAAAATCGTTTAAAAATTTCCGGCAAAAAGGTCAGTCGTAAAGTTGCTTAGCATTTCAAGAACTGACCCTAAAAAGAACACGTTTTGTGTGCTTTATATTCAGTAAAAGATAAACCTATGTGCTGCTAGTTTTTGCTTTCGGAGAATAAACTATTTGTTTCTTTTCATGAACACGCTTCTGGCATCGGAATGTTCGAGCAACATAGACTATCCAGCTGTCGTCCAACGGCTGCATCCCAACGCGAGGCTTCGAGGGTTGCACGAGCTTCACTACGCGGCTGTTTCCCACCGCGAGGCTGCGAGGATTGCAAGAGCTTCACAGCGTGAACAGTGAAAAGACGGCATTCGACGAGAGCAGAGTCAGGAACAGCCAATTAAATTATCAGGTCAGCCAATTTTGTTGCTAATTCCTAGCCAGATTAGTCGTTAAATTAATGACTATATTCCTAGCTATTTGTTATTTACCAGCCTGATGAGTATTATTGCAAAAAAAAAAGTAATTAAGAGGCGTTCAGTATATGTATAGGCACCTAGTCATAAAGCCAAGTCAATGGTCCAATCCAAGCTAGTGGCCCAAGGCAAGCTAGTGATCCAAGTTACACCAGGGTTCAAGCCAAGCTAGTGGTCTAAGTAAAGCAAGGGTCCAAGCCAAGCTAGTGGTCTAAGTAAAGCCAGGGTCCAAGCCAAGCTAGTAGTTCAAGTAAAGCCAGGGTCTGAGCCAAGCCAGTAGGCTATACTAAGCCTGTGGCTCAAGTAAGGACTCAAGCTAAGCCAGGACTCGAGTGAAGCCAGGCCCAGGCTTAGCCATGTCCCAAGCAAAGCCAGGGCCCATGCGAAACCAGGGCCAAAGCGAAACTAGGGCCCAAGTGAAACCAGGACCTAAGCTAAGCTAGTGCCTATGCAAAGCCCAAGTGAAGCCAGGGCCCAAGCGAAGCTATAGCCTAAGTGAAGCCAGAGCCCAAGTGAAGCCAGAGCCCAAGTGAAGCCAGTGCCCAAGTGAAGCCAGAGCCCAAGTGAAGCCAGAGCCCAAGTGAAGCCAGAGCCCAAGTGAAGCCAGAGCCCAAGTGAAGCCAGAGCCCAAGTGAAGCCAGAGCCCAAGTGAAGCCGGAGCCTAAGCGAAGCTAGGGCCTAAGCAAAGCTAGAGCTCAAGCGAAGCTAGAACTCAAGCCAAGCCAGGGCGCAGGCCAAGCCAGGGCTCAGGCCAAGCCAGGGCTCAGGCCAAGCCAGGGCTCAAGCCAAGCCAGGGCTCAAGCCAAGCCAGGGCTCAAGCCAAGCCAAGGCTCAAGCCAAGCCAGGGCTTAAGCCAAGCCAGGGCTCAAGCCTAGCCAAGGATCCATGCCAAGCCAAGCCAAGGATCCAAGCCAAGGTTCCATGCCAAGCCAAGCCAATGATCCAAGCCAAGGGTCGATGCCAAGCAAAGCCAATGATCCAAGCCAAGGGTCCATGCCAAGCCAAGCCAAGGATCCAAGCCATGGGTCTATGCCAAGCCAAGCCAAGGATCCATGCCAAGCCAAGTCAGGGATCCAAGCCAAGTCGGGGATCCAACCCAAGTCATGGATCACAGTCAAGTGTGTCGCCTAAGAAAAGCCTATGGCCCAAGCCATTAAGCCAGGCGTTCAATCCATATTATGTCCCCATGAGTCCTAGTCTTGATCTTATTTCTGTCTATTAGAGTATTCCTTAAAAAATAGTCGGATTTTGACAATTTTGAGTAATCTGGTGTATTGCTCTCATTGCGGGAGCAATTGTTGCAGGATGGCCGATTGTAACGCAACGAATGAATTGCGATACGGCGTGACGTCATAGCTCGCCCCACTGCCCGCCATATCGCCGTTGTATTCACCGCGGCGCGCTCCGCCGAGCAAACGCGTCACTTTTTGCCGAGCTGCCGACCGCACAACATAAGCCTAGCCACTATATTGTTATGCTGAGTGTTAATCTGAGTGTCCATAATGGATTAAAATACTCGTTGTTACGCGCAAGTTCTGTGTTTAATTACAAAAGCCACATCATCAGCGACCCTGTCTTGTCCCTTCTGTAACAATACCTAATAGCGACACTATAAATTAACAGAGGACTAGATGATCGCGATGACTTGTTTAGAATTCCGGCGGTTATTTACGGAGCACGCAAATACCACAATAAAACACCAGTGACTCATGCACACTACGCTATATATTAATAAACATACACAAACAAAAAATAAACTGCTTACTTCCTTTTGCGTGCCTACAAACATAAAAGTTCCTCATGCGTATCCTAACGAAAACATAAATTAGGCAAATTTACTACGCATTATGGAGAGCATCCCCTTCTTTCTACAATATGTTCGTAACGATACCGAGGGTCAATGCGCAGAGATCTCCCTGCTCGAAACCGCTTTGGATCGACGTCAAAACTTTTTAACTTACAACTTTTCCTTAAACGAGTGGTGGGAGCGAGCTTTTTCATTTGTTCGGAGCTTTCGCGGCTCGAGCTGTTTCGTGGCGCGCCGTCTTTGTCTATCCCACAGTGAAGTCAGAGGGCAGAGATAGAGCTTTCCGTGGCCGCTGATCCTCGCTCGGCGCCGGGCGGCGATTGTGTCACGCCGCGGCCGAAGCCGAAGCTCGGCACTAGAGGAGTCGGCTGGCGCTCGCTTTAGTTCTCGTCGCTGCGATGCCGGTGGCGCACGCCGCGCCGCTCGCCCGCCGAGGCCACGTTACGAACATCGCGCCGATACTTCTTTCCCAACTAATAAATCAGGAGAGAACGAAGTAACCCCACGAACAGATTATAACTCGATATGAGATAACAAGCTCGCGGCACGACTGCGGTGATTAATCACTGAAGTCCGTTCAACTCGAATGATCCAAACGGAAGCGTAATCTCTTAGTTTCGATTTAGGAGCGCGTAATGTAAACAGATAAACATTGTTCAAGTTTTCCGGAATAGTTTGTTGACTTGAGGTTTACAATAGTTGGTGCATCGGATGGACGATTGTTAGCGGATAATGAGTTTCGGGAGCGAGGTTGTCGTGTAGTTTGTGTGTGTTGATGTGTGCGGGTGCGGGTAAGTAGACTGTCTGCGCGATGGGGGGAGGGCAGTGGACTGCTGGGGTCTTGTGGTGCGTGCTGGTGGGCGTGTTGGCGGACTCGTGGACGGCGTACCAGGAGCAGCCGTGCTGCCGGCCGGTGTCCCACCACCGAGTCAGGCACCACAGAGGTGAGTCATGTTACAGACATACTCATTCATATGCACACAAACGAAGTTGCCCACAATACAATAAAAAATATTTAAACAGTTACTAACGGTTTAATGCGGTTCACTTAACGCGTCGCTTTACCATGAAAAGTAATAGATAGTAATCAGTGAGTCATTATTGCCACACCTTAAATATTAAACATTTTATTTCAATCCCTACTTGTCTTGGTATCCCACTTGACAATGGATTTTGCATGTATTAAATAAGATTATTCAAGTCTTTACCAATGTCCGCTGAATGTGTGAAAATTATACTACTCGTTTATTCTGGATAGGTACATTAAATAAACTTAAATTAATATGGTTTTTCCGATGATAAAATATATTTAATACATTTTAATTCATTCTCCAAATCCATATTGAGAGAAATATCGTGTACAGTCGACGAAGAATCTGGTAATGATGTAGTAGATAGAAATAAAGTCATTAAAAACAAATTAAAATTTTAACTTGAAGAGCCTTGTCACTGGAACCTTTATCTTCTTGCCGCGGCAATTATAGGTATATATTTATAAATAGATATGCCTAAATATTTTCTTTTCTCTACAATTTCTAATTGAAGATACATTGATACGCTACGCTTATCAGAGCTAAAGTGGTGGGTGCCTTCCGCTGTACATTCAACCGTCTGTTCGTCTGTAACATACAGGTCTGTATCTTCAGAACCCGTAATAGGAATATTGTTTGGGGTAAGGTATCCTTAATGTCCGAATCCGACACACTTCACTACTGATCATTCTAGTTCCGGGGAGGAATCAGCCCCGGGGCTAGGACTGTTGTGTTAACAAACCGGACCACACTGACGAAGTCGCGGAGAGTTAGATGCTCTCCGCTATATTTGTACTAAAGAATTTGAAATTATTTAATAAAGAAGTACCCCTTCTGCCGTTGATAAAACGTCTGCTATCCAATGGAGGATAATTATGTGCTACGATCCTAGGGTCCCGATACGATCAAAACTACGAGCTTCTACGAGCGTGCTACGGTTAGGTTAATTTAAGCGTCAAATTATTTTTATTGCAAAGGACTTTAATGATACCTCTTCAAGTCTAGGATATCTACAAACCTTTAAACTATTAAGTTTGGTCGTATAACGATATGTTTCTTCTGTTAACTTGATTATTTCCTTCAAAGGGACTACTGAAGCATGTCAAATTTGCAGCAAAGTGCACAAAAAGCATGCACCGTTATTTTATGATCAGTTACTATGAATCGTCTTGACTTCACACTTAAAAGATATAAAAATCTAGGTTAAAATTTTATATTAAAATATAAATATATACGGACAAATCACACAAATTGAACTAGCCCCAAAGTAAGTTACTTGTGTTATGTATGGGATACCAACTCAACGATACTATATTTTACAATAGATAATTATATAGATAAACATGCAAGACCCAGGTCAATCTAGAAAAGATCATTTTCCATCTTGACCTGACTGAGGATCGAACCCGGGACCTTCCGTTTAGTAGGCTGGCGTGTTGACCGCTGCGCCACGGAGCTTCACCCTAAACCACCTACCCCTACCTATATAATGGAGAGGAAACACTTATAACTACTTACTTTATATGTGTTTAGTTTAATAATACACTATCTTTAATGATTTGAATTTAAAATATGCGATGAGAATTTTTCATTACAATAAAAACAATCGACTCTTGCCAGTAAGCATCGTTCGCAAAGTATTTATGGGCCAATCGCCGATACCAGGTCATCATGATCGGAACGTGGGTGGTGTAAGTAAGTCGTAGACCAGGCTGTGATACCAACTAGCACGCGATCTAGTGTTTATTTGCCTCTCCGTGGTCTCGAACCCGTTTATCCATTATTTTATCTCTTTAAGATCATACCTTTTTTAAGCTGCGATCCCCGAAAGCAGGATATTCTGGGTTTAACGCGTGAGGCTACCTGATTTGGTCGTTGTTTCTGGAGAACGGGTTAATTTCATACTAAATTTAGCAGGCTAGGTTTTAAGCTTTAAAATAATCTCTACTATTCGGTACACATTACACCTCTCTAAGCAGGCAAAGGTTTATAATAGACTATAATAAACCTTTGCCTGCTAATTAAATATAGACTTAAAGAATCAATAAATGTGGATATTCTAGAAATATAGCTGTTTAATTTGGTTTCAAACTATTTATATTTCGTAAAAGCAAGTTAAAGTTCAAACATGTTATATCCGCAAGAATCTTTTTAAAGAAAGACACAAAATAAATTAGAGTAGACATACAATATTTATTTGCCTAGTGGGGGGAAAAGTTGAGGGGTAAACGGGTGCAAACCCCTCAATCGGGCGCCGGAACCATCAAACGGGGCTCACGCACGAAATGTGAATAACAGCATGTTGACAGCCCTAAACCACCTACCCCCGTATTAGCAATAAGCTGTCTTGTTAACGATAAATTAGGGTGATTAGATTACACAGGCATTTTTAATTCATTAGTTTATTGACCTATAGTGATTCATTAATAATCCTGCATAAAGTATCGCCAAGTTATTTAATGAAGTCGCATTTGGCTGAATATATAATCTCCAATCTGGTAAGACTGGTTAAAGCCAGGTTATTTTTATGCATATTGTATTAACTCTCTGATTCCTTGCAGCAACAGCAAGGAATTTTATTTATTATTAAGGATTATTTTTTAAATATCAAAATCTTCATATCCTATGCTGAAAATTATGCAAAAAATGGTGTTAATTTAAGTGAGCGAAATGAATGCCCGTGCTGAATTCCATTTGGACATCTATAGGCGTCGTTGGGACAATTTAGCGTCATTAGTAAGTAACAAGCATTCCCAGCTGACGCGTCGGGATAAAAAACGCACCATATTAAAATGCCCCGTCGTCGCGCCTATTATCATATCGCCATTCCTCGAACATCGCAGCCGCAATGTCGTCTTATATTTTAATATATTCGGCGTTGGACTTCACTATTAGTGGCAATTATCTTTTAGTATAGAGTTATCCATTCCAATTATCCACTTTAACATTATTAGCATAAATACACAGCACGGGATTATTTATTGAGAGATTGGATTCGACTGATACACGAACTCTACTAGGCGCACATAACAAGAATTCGTTAAAAGGGGCATTGCAAGAAGTCGGAGCAAAAAATATATTATGGGCGATGGATCCCAAGCCTGATCGTCGAGGGGGACGGGAGGGGAGTGGAGAGGATCAGTGCAAACCGGCTCCGCTTGCGCTCGCGCAGGTAATTGACTTGCCCGCGCGGCTGGCTAAATTAAGTTATAAACGAGCTGGTATAATCGGAATAAGCGACTCTCGACAGTTTTATTATATCGTTGGCGCTACATCATTCTGCCGGAATCTCTTTAATAGCCGCGCAGATTAGACACACTTATAACACGATATTACAATCTACACAAAAAACTCGTAAATCATTGGGACTTTTATAAATCTTGTATTAGTTCCATAGATGCACAGCAATAGAGTCTGTCAAATTTTTGTCATGTCGTTTATCATCCGGCTGTCGGCAACTGAAGGTCAAAACTATCAGCCATTGTTGGCAATTGGAGGTGATTAGTGTTCCCACAGCACAGCTAAACGGTGTCTTTAGAGACAGCGACGTGATAAAACTACACATTGTAAAGCGGCTGGAAGAAAAATATTAGCTTTATTTACACAATGGCTTGCACATTAATTACTGTGTGAAGGTTTTCTACAGGCTTAACGCCTATGCTTATGTTATAACTGATTCTTTACCCTTAGAAGTGGATTCTGTGCAAACGCAAAATAGGGAAAGAGAACCAACACTTTTTACAAAGTAACTCGATTAGGACGCATGATTTATTAAATACTAACTGTTACCCGCGGCTTAGCCCGCGTGATATATAGCCTATGTCCTTCTCAATACCCTTACCTATGTGTGTGCAAATTTCATGATGATCGGTTCAGTAGGTTGGGCGTGAAAGCGTAACAAACAAACAAACTCACTTTCACATTTATAATATTAGTTAGGACTAGCTGATGCCCGCGACTTCGTTCACGTGGACTTTATGACTCCGGCGTACGAACTAAACATACATAAGAAAATACTTGTAGCAGTGTTATAAAATCGTATGGCATTTGTAAGCCTACTAAATAAATGTAATGATATACTGACTAATTAAATATGAAAAACCATATACTCTGATACATATCTGCAGATAATAATATTTGTATTGACTAAAGAAACAAATGATTATAAAGCAATAATTATATTTTAAGAGCATGCAACCTTTTTATTGTCTGCATAAGACTGGCCACTAAGAATCAGCGTCAGAAAAGTAATAGCTAAAAAACAAAAGGACAGAATGTTGGATGGTCGATTGGAGAAGGCTAAATGGTGGATATTAATATACCTAATTTTGTTAGTTAATTCCTTAATAAAGTGGAATAAATATAAATATTATTTATTATTTCGTCCTATACATTGAGTAAGACAATATTTCAGAAGTTGGATCGCCGCCTACAAAAGGAAAAATATACGTGTAAGTACTGACATATCGATAATGTTATAATGATTTTTACTAGTAAAGTCTATTGCATTTAAATAGAATACTTAATTGTTCATTAAAAATATGGCTCAGTGTATTGCGGAAATGAGTTATTTTCTTTTGCTTTAAATATTGAGTATTATTCAAACCAAATGAAATGACTCGTACAACGAGAAAAGACTACTAGTTCAAGTCCTGCCCGTGTGGAATTTTTTTAACCACATCTTATTTCTTAATAATTTAATTGTGAATAAAAAAAAATACCTGTAAAATATTAATTGAAAGATAAATTTTCGAATACCTATGAACTGTTATTCACGGAGTATTCACGTAATAAAAAGTCACCTGGTGTAATTGTATGTTTCTTGTAATGTCTAGAGGAATCTCGTTTCCTTTTTATTCACAATTGTGAGTTTATTGTAAAAAACAATTTAAACATAAGTTGACAAATTGGTTGAATGAAAGATGTTTTTACAATGTACAAGAATTTCTAAACTGTAAATAAACTTTGACGATATGATACTATTTTTCATTGCATGTTGATTTAATGAATAATTTAAATGTAATATTTTTAATTTTTTACCATATTGTTTATATGAATTATGTGACGTAAATTTTTCATCTAAATAATTAGCACGCCTGTAAGCAGGCTGAATACTAAGACTCACCAATTTTATGAAGAACTATATGTGATGTATTCATGCAAATAAATGATTGATTGATTGATACAATTATTTTCCTACTTACTGTAAGTATTTAAGCTGTAGTTAATGATAAGAATTGTTGTTATCGTAAATTCTCAAATTTGTGCTATTATAAATGCTGAAACGCTATTACTTTGTAACAGTTGAACAATAAGTGAATGTAATTAATAAATGTACCTTTCATACTCAACATAATGTAATGTATGTTGCAGTCAAACAGCGACTGCGAAAAGTTTTAATTCAGAATTTCTGAAATAAGCATGCGTATCTAAAATAAATTGTGGCAAGAATTAGAGTGAGATAACGTGTCAATTTTATTTTTTGCACTGTATTGTATATGAGGTAAAGAAATGTGGTATTTTGTTAATTGTGTAGTTGTTTTGGTTGGTCAACAGAGAAATTATTCCGCGAAGGGACTCGCGTTAAGCAGGAAGGCCGAGCTGTAAGCCTACTAAATAAATGTAATGATATACTGAATAATTAAATATGAAAAACCATATACTCTGATACATATCTGCAGATAATAATATTTGTATTGACTAAAGAAACAAATGATTATAAAGCAATAATTATATTTTAAGAGCATGCAACCTTTTTATTGTCTGCATAAGACTGGCCACTAAGAATCAGCGTCAGAAAAGTAATAGCTAAAAAACAAAAGGACAGAATGTTGGATGGTCGATTGGAAAAGGCTAAATGGTGGATATTAATATACCTAATTTTGTTAGTTAATTCCTTAATAAAGTAGAATAAATATAAATATTATTTATTATTTCGTCCTATACATTGAGTAAGACAATACATTGCATTGGCTGTTGCTAAATACTGGAGAGGTAAAATATAGGACTCTTTAAGACTTTTTGAGCCACCGACACGATAAGAAAAAGACTATATACCTAGCTCCAAGTGAGCTTGCGCTACTTCACCAATCTTTGAGGTATGGGCAGAGTGCCCTAAACCTATCGTACATCTCGAAAGGGCCTTCGGGAAGGACGGACCTCAGCTTTAAATGTTGCCTGTGTGTTCAAGGCTTAGAGAGACAGCAAACTCTCTTGTTTTGCCATATGGGCTGAAAACTACGTTGCCAAAAGGGGGACCGCTGGGCGGTCACCAGTACATAATGTAATATGAGCTAATCGTACTCTACGTACTCTATCCCAGTGGAGAGTGTGACTCTGTAAAATTTTCGATATAAAATTTGACATGGTAGTGTATCAGATGTTTTAAATCTTCGATTTTTTACCTCAACAGAAAATACTACTCATGCTGAACAACTTTTGCTACAGCGTCACTTTTATATTTTCTATAGATTACCTGGACCATTATGGTTCTGCGTCAGGATTTCCAAATCTTCAAATTAAATATCTGTACAATAAATGCTCATCAGGTTGAATAACTTTTGCTAAGGCGTCATTTATATATTTCTTATAGTTCACCTGCACTACTATGGTTCTGCATGAGGTGTTCCAAATCTCAGGTTTTTATACCTCAACGAAAATGCTCATCAGGCTTAACAACTTTTGCTAAGACTCCAATTTTATATTTCCAATAGTTCAGCTGGACAATTATGATGCTGCATCAGGTGTTCCTTTTTCCAAAGTTATTTCTACCCTATATGTTGCCCCGGCTTAATAGCTATATAACAAAAAAAGTTTCGTTCGAATCCGTCCAATATTGCTGGAGATAAACGTGATCATACATACAGACAGACAGACAAGAAATTCTTAATTTTTTTTTTGCTTTCTGTTATTCTTTTTAAGTGTCCCTCTATCCATTTCAGTTAAAAATACTAAATATACAGATAAAAATTTTTTACTGTTTTATTTTATTTATATAGATTAGGATTATTTCTTATTGGAGTATTGTGTTGTTCTCAAAAAATCATTAGAATCATCAGCAACAGCATCTTTTAATCTATTGATATTTGATCTTTTTGGAAAAAGCGAACGGTTTTGACGACAAAATCACAAACGTTCGCAATAATCATACATTACATCACATAATTGCAGAGTCTGCACCATATTCCTTCGTGGCTAAAGTTTTATTGAACTTATAATTTTTTTGCAGTTTGACCAGCCTATTTTAAATGTCAAATATGATCTCTCTCTGTTATCCAAGCGTGTTTCCAGTTGCTTTGTCACTGCGGTGTTAGGATTCCAAGGTTCGTTATTTAGCTTATTTTATTAATGTTGTAGAATCTCTTCTATGCTGCTTCTCTTCTTTCGCAGTCTATAGTAGCTGACTAAAATATGGACGAATATCTAAAGACTCTTGTCAATAGTCTCATCGTCTATATTTTCGTTGCCTAATGCCGTAGGTCGTCCATCGGCTAGCAACCTATAATTGTTCACCTGGTGGTGGTGGGAACGCGGGGTAGTAAAACACTAGTTCGATTCGATCCTTATGCCATTATTACAATAAAAATAAAACCTTCCGCTAAATATCATTATATTTTTATAACAAAGTCGCTGCGTTTTGTATACTTCACTGCACATGGAGCGCAACTTAGAGAATGCAAAAACTTTGAAGGGAAAGCAGAACATAGTTTACGTAAGACTAAACATGGCGACCCTAAACAACTCTGCTCTACTCTTATTTTACCAAGAAAATGTAGTTGCATACTTGCATATAATAGCGGCATCCAAGCGGAGTAAATTTGGAGGTCTTCATTAGATATTATTTTTTGTATCCACATTTTTTTTGCACGGATGTTTTAACATTTTTAAGTTTACTTACATTAGTCACTAAATCAACTGAATGAAAAGTATTCTTCTGTGTAAATACGTCATTAATTCATTTGATACAGACGTAATAAGATTTTTAAAATAATTTTGATAATTTACATAGAACTAGAATCAATAAAGTCAAAGATCAATAATAATAAAAAAAACACTATGAAAGATACCAGTATTTTATTCATCTGTGCTGATACTTTGGAAAAATATGATTATTAGGTATATCAAATTATAATTTAGTGTCAATTCAAACTAAAAAATGAAATTCCCTGCTTCTCGTGGCGGGGAGTTTAACGACAAATAATCTCAAAACGACATATATTAATTTGTATTACTTGGACACTGATAAGTCTGGTTCCTAGCACACGCAGAGAATCCGGTACGGAGGCCGTGTTGCTCGAAGGCAGAGAACGAATAAATGAATGACAGAGTTTTGAACAACAAAATGGCGACCGATTGTTTTTCAAATTGACAGTTAATTGTCAATACAAATACAAAGGTAAATTTTTACAATCTTTATGAAATAAATCAACATACCTATTACCTTCATAGATATTTATTACCCATACCAAAAATGCTCTTTCGTTTCACTTACATTGTAGTTAACAGTAAAACAATGAATGTTCGCGTCGGCCTGGCGTGTGGTCCGTTGCGGAGAGCCAGCAATCGTTCTGACAGCGCCCGCCGCTTGATCTTATCGCACTTTAATATAAACCTATTTACTATGAGCCCGTATAAAGGCATTAGATACCGCTATTCGTTGTCTAAACACCCACGGCACTGTACCGAAATATCTTTAAAACGAGGTTAGCAAAGTTTGCCTTATATTTTGTTTAAATTCAGGCTTGTTCTTGTTTTCTTTGTTTGTTTTGAAGTATAT
Organism: Rhodophaea formosa; assembly: GCA_963082605.1. NCBI lineage: Eukaryota > Metazoa > Arthropoda > Insecta > Lepidoptera > Pyralidae > Rhodophaea > Rhodophaea formosa. The sequence continues at coordinate 10,989,748 of OY720210.1, forward strand.
GAAGAATGTAATACAAGCATCTTTATTAATTTGAATGAAAATAATTTACATACACATTGGAAACATATAAATAAAACAACCTTAAATATCTTATCAAAGAATAGGAGAAGGTTCCGAACACAGTTGCTGCGTTACCGTCTTTGTATGGCTATGGATATTAATTGAAACTGAAAACTTCGTATAAATACTCTTGAATGATTGTGTGGGTTGTAATATCAGTCATATTTGTTTGCTTCTATAAAAGAAAACAAACTTTTAATCGTAACACATTTAAATAAACTTACTTTTAATACGGTTTTATCGCGTTTCGTGTCGAACACTTTACAGTATCCATGTTGAGTGTTCGAATATAAAACTTTTATTTACTTTAGATTTTTTTTTAAAGAAAACAGATGCTCATCTGACGTAGGGCTAAAAATAAAAGCCTAAGATAAATTTTTAATTTAGTGCAATAGTTTACAACAGTTTATCATTATTTTATGTCCTCGATTTTGTTTGAATTTCAACAATATTGTTTTATAATACTCGTCGTATTGTCACATGGACAAGCCTATCAATCGTACCTTTTTACGACCTTGTGTAAAAGTATATCTGTCGTGAACAAATAAGTACCTAGTTTTGGGACATAATAAATTGCTTGTAACTTTCTTAGTTGTCTACCACCATATCTGACAAAATATTTTGGACAAATAACTTAAGAGGTTTTTTGTTCAAAAGTCGTTTTTTGAGGCTATTAAAGCTTAAAAATGGAGTAGTACTTTGCAAAGTTCTTAAATATATGATGATGATGATGATGATGAAAGCTCAAAAATACAGAATATGTTATTGAGATGAACTAATGAGGAGATGTTGTTTCACTATTGAAGTCATATAATAAGAAATTAAAAATTCAAAGACAGTGTTTAGTACAAATGATACCTATAAGTAAAATTTACATAATCTGAGAGTACCTTGAACTGTTCATCACTCAGAACAAAGACCTCGCAGAAATAAATCTTACAGTGAGGTTATAGTTTAAGTATTGACTCGTAAAAAATCCTCTGGAACTGCTCATCATAAAATAACATAAGATTGGAATCTCGATGAGATTGCGAGCGTGTATGTTGTGTCTGTTCAAGCAGACACGGCTTAAGTGATGGTGATTCATAAATAAAGTAGTATATAGAATAAAACTATTGTAAGCGTTAGACGATATTCACAATGTTGTTTCACTATTGAAGTCAAAGACATAGAAAACGCAAATATGTAAACTTCTCTGAAATAAGACAATATACAAATGATAAAACCAAGAATGGATATTGGATATGATTATGTATGTACGAAACTTGAGAGTTCCTTGAACCTGTTGTTCAATAAGAACAAAGACTTTGCAGGACTAATTCTCGTTCCGTATGGTCAATGTTGAAGTACCAACTCATAAAAATCTTCAAGAACTTCTCATAATGACAGCTGCATTGATTATCTCTGGTATCACGATGAGATTATTGCAAGTATGTACTTGAGTCTTGTTTACTCATGCAGACACTCCTCAAGTGATGGTTATTCATAAGAAGTTTAAAGAGTTTGATTGCTATTTTTTACTCATGAAAACTAATGGTGCAATAATGCTACACGTTGTACGGATTGTTTTACTATTAGTTATACTTAAGACATAAATTTCAGAAATGTATACTTTTCTGAAACAAGACTGATAAAACTGAGAATATAATTTAAACCTATATGAATATAAAATATATTTTGTATGAATGTAATGCGAGTTTCTTGAACCTGTTCATCAATAAGGAACGAAGCCCTTGCAGAAATATAAATTATGTTCTTTAAAAATTATAATCTGAAAACTTCTCCTCAAGTATATGAACTTATCATCATGGCAGCTGCATAGGTTATCTGTTCATGCAAACCCGACTTAACTGATTTCGACTGCTATTTTTATCTCCATGCCTACATGGTGTAGGTAATAATGCTGAGCGTTAGACGTGGTTCACAATGGTCGACTACGGTAAGGTGGGGTGCTGGTTGGGGCTTCTATTGAGCTTGTTGCTAATAAAGTCGATGATGTTATAAAGAAATGTCTAATTTTTAAAGGTTATAAATTAAAAGTACTAAAAGCAGAGAAATAGAAGTATCTGTATAGACGAACCATTTTTTTAACGTAGAATTTGATAATAACGTCAATACCAGCCTAGTGTGTATTTCTTAATTTTTTCAAGATTAGTCAAATAGGAGTGTAATATTTTCAGTTTTTTTTATCATCGACCTTTTTCAGGTTTCCACCTTTTGTCCTCTACGTCTGTTCCACTTCATCATCATCATCATCATCAGGTCTTTCTAGTCTCCACTGCAGGAGCACGACCCTCTCTGTACTACCAGAGCCATATACTAGCCAGAGTAGTCAGAGGATTTGGCCTACACTCTCCACGCTGGCCCGACGGGTTGGAGAGGTATCTTTGATGTTAATAAGCTTTGTTTAGCTTGTGTTTCCTTAGTCGCCTTTTACGACATCCACGGGATGACTTGGAGTGGTCCTATTCTACTCTGCCGGGAACTACACAGCTACACAGCTGTTCCACTTATACCTTATTTATTAGTATCTTAGCTGCTTACAGTTCTTTCAATTTTAGTTTGTGCCTGCCTGTGTTTAATGTCAAGAGCGCCGTTACAATCTCGCTACTCCACTAGCTCGCTTGTACAGTGTAAAGCAGTGCTTGGAGCCGATATAGCTCGGATAGTGTTTGCCGGAGCAGTGTTAATCGAGGTCTATTGGTCGTGTCGCGTCGCAAGCAGTCGCTGTGTAAATCGACCCGACAGACATGCTCGATTGACTGACACTGCTCTCGAGATCGCCGCACTGCAACACGGCGCAGTGATTGCGGTGCACTTGCTTTTAAATTAAGTTTGTTCTTGGATTTACCCCTTTGATGACTAGGTCTTTCTCCCAATGAATATTATTGTTAATAATATTATTTCATTAGTTTTATCCTGGGGTTTGCCCGTGTTCAAATATATCTAGAAAATTAAGTAGAGTAAGACTTTTTAAAAATGAACGTGCTTTTACCAGTTAAACCACCTCACCTTCTCCTGCAATGTTTGAGAATTATTGCAATTCTTAGCTTGGGCGTGTAAAGCGATTTTATCATGAATTCGGATTAGTCCGCAAACTTAAATGTCAACTAATCGAGACATCAATCCAGGTAATATCAAATTCATAACTACTTTCATGAGACGCATGTGTGACTGTTGTGTTGCACTTAAATGAGGTGGTACATGTTGTACCTAGTAACGTAGATCTATCCAAACTAATGTTATAAATGCGGAAGTGAGTTTGTTTGTTACGCTTTCACTTTTTATCTACTGAACCGATCAAAATGAAATTTTGCATACACATAGGTTGGGGTACTAAAAAGGACATAGGCTATATCACGAGGGTGAACCCGCGGGTAACAGCTACTCTGTAATATATCTAAATGTTACTAGTTATAAATGCCAAAGGAAATATCAAATATTATAGTGAAATCAATAATATAGCAAACGATCTCAGCGTTTGTCACTGGCAGCCACATGTTCCGAAGATAGCATATTAAAAAAGGCTGTCTCTACTGCAAAAAAATTGTACTACAAAAAGCGAATACAAAATTCAACGAATAAAGTAAAAACGATGTGGACTGTTGTTAATGAATGCACCAATAAAAAAACAATTAAGGAGAAAAATAATATTAAAATTAATGAAAATAAAACACTTATCACTGATCCAAAACAAATAGCAGATAGTTTCAATATTTTTTTCGCATCTATAGGGGAGAACCGCATAGGAAATAAACTGGGAAGATCTATACGCTATCCCACTGAAAACAGCTTTTTTCTCTGCCCAGTCGATGCCCAAGAGGTACATAAAATTATAAAAACATTAAAAAACAAAAGTAGTCACGGTTTTGACGAAATGCCATCGAAACTATTTAAAGAATGCGCGGACGAATTAACTCTACCGTTTACCCTTTTGATTAATCAGTCATTCAACGAAGGGACATTCCCAGACTTACTAAAAATAGCAATTATAAAACCTATTCATAAAAAAAACGAAAAATGTAACCTAAACAACTATAGACCAATTGCACTTCTACCAACAGCTTCAAAAATTTTTGAAAAGGCAATGGCTGATCGAGTGTATAAATTTTGTGAAAAATATAATATATTTGACAACAATCAAAATGGCTTCCGAAAAAATCACTCAACTATTTTAGCCGTATACAAATACATCCAGGAAATATTAAATACTCTTGACAACAGTAAATATGGCATCGGAATGTTAATTGATATGACTAAAGCTTACGATAAAGTACAATATGACATCTTATTAACTAAATTATATGAAATTGGAATAAGAGGAATCGCCCACGATTGGTTTTCTTCATATCTTAGAGGCAGAGAGCAGTTTGTAGAGATAGAATACTTCAATCACGAAACAAATAGCATTCAAAATATCCGATCAAACGGTAAATCAATGAACAACTCTATCCCTCAAGGAAGCTCTATCGGCTGCCTTTTGTTCCTGATATACATTAATGACCTACCAAAAATAATGAATGAACACTGTGTGCTTTTTGCTGACGATATTTCTATTCTCACTTCTGCTCAAAATAATACAAATTTGAACCGACATCTTACCAAAATTATAAAAATGACAACAGATTGGCTAAATGATCATAATCTAGAGATAAATTATTCAAAAACAAAATTAATGATCTTTCACCCCTATCAAAAACCACCTTTGGACATTAATTTAAACTTTAATGGAATAGATGTAGAGGTAGTGAAAGAGTTCACCTTGTTAGGCGTAAATATAGACAGCAGCATCAACTGGAAATCTCATATTGAAAAACTTTGTAAGAAATTATTTAGATTTGCGTATGCACTCAGAGAGGTAAGAAAGTCTACCGACATAGAAACTGCCCTGGTTACATATTATGCTTACGCCTACTCATGGCTAAGCTATGGCACTATTCTATGGGGTAATGCAACTGACTGGGAAAAAGTTTTTAAATTACAGAAACGATTAATAAGAATAATAAATAACATAAAACCAACTGATAGTTGTAAGCCGTACTTCAAAAAATATAAAATTTTAACTTTACCTAGTATTTATATCTTTGAAACCTGTAAATTCGTCCGCAAATATCCAAATTTCTTCCCCAAAAAGAACGATAAAATATCAAAATACCCTATTAGACATAAAAATAGGCTACAGATACCAATCTCACGTCTCCAACTCCACGCATCTAGTCCACACGCCATGTCCGTAAAACTCTACAATAAACTCCCTGACGATATTAAAAATATAGAAAGTGACAAAAAATTTCTGCAGCATATTAAGGAAATGTTGATTAATAAATGCTATTACAGTCTCAATGAATATTTAGATGATAAATTTTTTACAAAATAAATAGATATAAGTAATAAAAATATAAAATATCACTATATAAACTTGACTATATTAGAGTGTTACTTATAATATGACAATTAAATAAAAACAAAATTAATATATGTAATAAAATTAATTAGATATATCTTTTGACATTTAAATATACTTTGACCTTAAATATAAAAATATATAATAGCCCCTCTCCTATTGCAGCGCCCGTCAGGGCCCTTAATTGGTTCTAATTTAATAAAACACCTAATGTAACATTAAGGAAGCAATAAAGTATTGAGTATTGAGATTATCGTCACAGTTGGCGGCCGCAGCCGACGCATGCACTCATGCATATTCATACGTCTGACTACAATTAAATAATTTGGGGAAAAACAAAGTCATGTATGCGTTACACCAAACCAGACCAGGTCTGAGTATACTATCATTAGAATCTCACTCTTTTTTTGTTGTTGAATCAGCTGCCTGTCTAATTCTAAGCGTCTTTATTATACTAAGTATGCTTTTTCTTGAGGTTGTAAAGCTTCTTTTTTCGTTTCATATGATATCCTACGCTGAGGAAGAAATTGATAGAACACACCTGATGCATTTACTCATGCATGTTCATGCGTCTAACTACAATTAAACAATTTAAAGAAAAACAAAGCCAATGTATGCGTTTCAACTTTGTTGTTCTGTGGTTTCAACATACCACACCAGACCTACGTATACTTTTATCTCACATTTTCTGTTGAATCAGCCTGTCTTATGCCTCCTCTTTATTATAGTAAGCTTTTATAGTGATAGAGCTTCTTTAGTAGTTTCATATAATATCCAAGGAAGACGTTGAGGCCAAAAACTCACAAAACACAACGTATGCATATTCTATGACTATAATCATTTTTAAGCATTCTTTATTTCTTACGGCCTGTGCGGTGGGGTGGCTAACGAGATTTTAGTGCTTTTACTGAAAAGTCTTAAACTTCGTCGGAAACCATACGGCACACATCTGACGCATGCACATTGGCATTTCATGAGTCCGTGACTACAACTGGAAGGATTCATGACGTGTAGATTTAAAAAAAACATTGCTGATAACGTAAGCGTCTACCTATTAAAGACAGTTAGAAAGATGGAAATATATTTATTTGGTTCAGAAAACTTATAATTTGAATTTGGTATGTCATGTTTATTTTAAAGTTGGTTGAGGAAGTCAATTTTTAAATTGTGCAACAATTATAAATAAAATATTTTACAATAAGATATCCCTTAAAATTTATTGCAACTTTAACTATTAGGTCGTTCCGATAAATATTAATTGCATATTGACCATCTTAATTAATTTGTGGCTACACCATACATACCTGTATACCCACATTACCTCAATACCATACCTGAGAAGAACCTAAGGATTTGTAAATAAACACACAAGTAATTCAAGCACTTTATTATCAACTGACGCCGCGACGTTGTCAAGAAACATGGAGCAAAACAGCTCTGAAAAGAGCTGAGGCATTACGCGCGATCGTCAAAGAAACACAGAAGCACGAGATACGAGTAGCCCTGAGAAGAGCTGTTACACCAAAGAAACAAGATTTAGGTAGCTATGAAAATAGCTTTTTGCACATCACACACTGTATGCCGTCTTCGACATGCTGCAAGCTTCCTTCGCCACTCCAACGCCACGCACAGCACTTCAACACCGCGCACGAGCACATTCACCAAGAAGCAAGCGCATATCTTCAAGCAAACACCAGCATGCAAATGCAGCACGTGTTTTGGCCAACGTATGATGCGCCGACTGATGTTCCGAACACGTCCTTCCGCCGCTCGCGCCGCCGCTGAAATGGACGAGCGCGTTTTTTTTTTTTTTTTTTTTTTTTAGCTAGCTCCAAGTGAGCTTTCGCTACTTCACCGGACTTTTGAGGTGAGGGCAGAATGCCCTCAACCTGTAAGGCAAACATCACCAAAGGGTTCCCAGGAGGGACGAACCTCGGCTTTGGGCGTTGCCTGGGTGCGCAAGGCTTGGAGAGACAGCAAACTCTCATATGCCTGATGGGCCGCGATTTGCATGCATGACCTGAAGGGCCGAACTGAGAAACAATGGCAAAGCCTTTAGAGAGCAGCAACTCTCATGTTTTGCCGTATGGGCCGAAAGCTACGGTGTCCGAAGGACCTATCCTGGGTGCAAATCACCCGGGACCGCCGGGCGGTCACCAGTAATCGGAGCTAGTCCTACTCTACGCACTCTTACCCGGTGGCGAGTGCGACGGGGGCGGAGGGTGGGATTCCTCTGGCTGTTCGGGGCCGGAGAGGAGCTGGACTGGGCAAGAACGATGTCAATAGGATCATCGGGATCGGTAAGGACGTCCCTAGGACGTCTGCGACGTGCGGTCGCAGTGTCATGGAGAGTGGGGGAGTAGTTGGCGGCTTGCACAATTAGGGGGTTGGGATGTCGCGCGGCATTCTCGAAGTAACGCTTGGAGGCGTTCTTGAGAATGCCGTGGATGGAATTGAGTCGTAAGTCACGGTGTACGTCTGTCATACGTGTGTATCGAGGATGGCCGGTCGCCCTACGGATAAAACGGTTCTGTACGAGTTGAAGCCGTTTGATGTGGGAGGGCGCGATATGGGAGAACACTACGCCGGCGTAGGTCATGATCGGGCGGACGCAAAGCTTATAGAGTGTCAACTTATTTCTAAGTGACATCCTAGCATTGCCTATCATGGGACTGAGACGGCCTAATACAAAGGCGGCATGGTTGCGGACTTTGGTGATGTGGTGACTGAAGGTCATGCCACTATCGAATACGACTCCAAGGTACTTGGCCTTTTTAGCCCAGGGAATGGGCTTGTCGTATAGGGACACTGTCCCTATTGGGGATTGGACTTCACCAGACATGGTGATTTTCCGACGTCGCGTACCTTGGCCATCCTTCGTGAAGAGCACAGCTGTGCTCTTCTCGGGATTGACCTCGATGCGCCACCTCTTAAACCACCTGCCTAGTGCGTCGACGGCGGACTGAAGCCGTTTTACAATCATCGAGTTATTGTAATGGGAGGTATAGAGAGCCGTATCGTCGGCGAATAATGCCAACTCTACGTTAGGGGTCTTGGGAATATCGCTTGTGTAAAGCGAATAGAGGAGAGGTGAGAGAACCGCGCCCTGAGGGACGCCGGCTCGGATGGGACGGGGGTTCGAGAGGCATCCTTCAACTCTGTAGCGAAAAGTCCTATTCGACAAGAAGTCTCGTATGATGTGCACGAGACTGTCTGGGAGGCCCATATTGGCCAGCTTGGAGATCAAGCCAGAATGCCAGACTTTGTCGAAGGCTTTCGCCACATCGAAGAAGAGTGCTCCCGTGGGACGACCCCAGTTACGAAGTTTTAGGATGTGCTCCGTGAAGCGGTGCAGCTGGTGGTGGCAAGCGTGTTTGGCCCGAAAACCAAACTGCTCGTCGGGGATGAGACTTTTCGACTCTACATAGTCCTTGAGTCTTTTGAGGAGGATCCGTTCATAGATCTTCCCCAGAGCACTCAAGAGGCTAATAGGTCGGTAGGAGGTGGGATTTTTCAGGTCTTTACCTGGTTTGGGGATGCCGATCACGATTGCTTCCTTCCAGGCGGCTGGAAAGGTGCAATTTGCGAGACACGCATTGAATATGCTCACAAGGAGGAGGAGGAGGGTCTGCGGAAGGCATTTGAGTAATCCGTTGGATAGTCCGTCAGCGCCGGGTGCTTTCCGGGGTTTGAGGTCGCGTATGATCGACTTCACTTCGTCAAGTGTCGTCGGAGCTAGGGGGACGTTGGGAGGAATCGTTTTAGAAGCGACGAATCGTTCTGCGTGCGATTCCACCTCGCGGAGGTGGTCGGGGTCTACTGGCTCACGACTAGGAGAGCATTGACTCTCCAGACTGTCTGCGAAACATTCAGCTTTTTCGTCATCATCGAAGGCGATGGAGCCGTCTGGGCGCGTGAGGGGAGGAGTGGACCAAACCGTATCGGTCTTGAGGCTTTTGGCAATACGCCAGTAAGCCTGGTGGTGAGGGGTCATCTCGGATAGGAGATCGCCCCAGCGTTCGTCTCTAATTTCCGCGATGCGCTCCTTGACTCGCCGTTGCAAGTAGCGAAGGTGGGCACGGGCCTCTTCAGTGGGGTAATTGTCGTGTAAGCGTGAAGCGCGGTTCTTTTCTCTCAACAGCTGCCGCATATCCTCGGGAAGCTCCATTCTGTGGGTGGGATCCACAGATGGGACTTGCCGAGAGCACTCCTTGTGGGATGCTTGCAGGTGGCTGGTGAGAGAAGAGATGGCAAGGTCGGTCTCGTCTGTTGTGGTTATTAGGTCGGGGATTGCATCCAAGTACGGTGTCGACTGGTTGATAACCTTTCCAAGTTTCTTCCAGTCGGTCACCGTTCTGGTGTGCATTATACGTCCGTTGTCAGTCGGTCCTAGTTGTAAAACAACCGGTCGATGATCGGAGGCAATGACGGCATGGTGGACTTCTACTGAACACACCTGAAGGGTGATGTTCTTGAGCAGGGCTATGTCGAGAACGCTGGGATTATGTCCCTCCTGAGTGGGGTAGCGCGTGGGAGCTAAGGTGGCAACTATTGCGACCTTAGGAATACGAACGTGATGTACCTGCAGGAAGTGTTTAAATATTGTTAACTTAGCAAGACACGTACATCACGTAAGAATAAACACGTATTCCTAAATCAGCGATCTCCCCTACCAATGCGATACCTATGTATATTTCCTTAGTATATAAGTTACGAGTAGCATTTCTAATAAATCATCACTTATCTTGGTATCAGTCTCAATGGTTTAATTTATGCACTCGCCATAATTGGTGACCCCGACGTGATCTAACCGACGTGATCTAACCGACGTGATGTAGTCCGACGTGATGGATACGCGCCTCAACCGAAGACCCAGACGACGCAAGCCTGAAGAACGAATAAATCAACGTGCACATTTTCACCGGCTTCCCACAAGCGGGTCTCACCGGTTTGAAAATGCAAGAGGCACTCCGGCAGTAACCAGAACCACAAGGACAACAAGTACCATCAAAAATGGCTCCAACCACGCTGAAAAAAGGAATCAACACCGGCTCACACGATTCATTGATCGAATCCTGCACCATAGCTGAACGGTCATAAACTCATAAAACAGGAGGCACAGGAACTACCAGGCAACCACGAGGCAAAGAAAAATCCGGGAAATATCAGCGCAACCGCAAGCTGTAGCCGTCAACTTCAAGAAAAATAAGAAAGCGCATGCACAGAAGAAAAATTCATCGCGAGCGGCAGAATTATAAAGAAAATGATGTCACAGAGGATCAACGAAATTATTAAATACAATAGAAACAATTACGCAACGTGAACAGCTGATATCTATATGATGACGCATTTGACGTCACAAATCGCATCACTTCACATGGAATCAACAACGAACGAAAGTGCAACTACAACAAATAATTGAACGAGGTCAAGATCGCAAGGCCGCCGATGGCCGTATGTTGTTAAAAAAGGCGTAATGAGAAAGAATATAAATATTTGCCTATTATTTGAAGAAGAATTTATTTGGCAACAAAGAATCTTGCACCGCATTTCGTGATATCATTAAGTTCTAATGCCTAATTGCTACCGACTTACACAGTGGTATAGATTTCATGGCAAACAAGGACAATAAATTGATAACTTTGAAGCCTGCAAGCAAAAGAGCGAACAACTTTAAGATGGAACAGCGATCAACATATTGACAAGAAAACATTAAAGTAAAATGGCGATCACAGAAGCACTACTTTAACTGAAAATTACGTCTCTCAAGATGCATCAAATGGTTTGCAGCAAAAAGTCTCAAGAGGAAGCCAGCAAACGGGTCATACTTCAGGGCCACAGCAGCCGACGCACCGAGCTACTGGTTCTGAGCACCCAAAATGTTTATTTTTGACAATTATAGCGTCCGACACAGCCGCCGAGCTCACGATTAGAATTTTTATAGAGTGGCCACTCTTCAGCGGAGCCCTTCGGCAGGACTTCCACCGGCGCTAGTCGACATCGCTCTCTACAGTCTCACAAAAGACTACGAGCAAGCAGAAATTATCTCCCGACTCACTGGGATTGAAACAACTGGCAAGTGAAAACGTATCTATACGAGAAGCTCAGACTGCACATCAAGACCATATTGACAAGATGTATATTAAGAGATATAAGAAGTTTGCAATATCTACCAACTATGTATAAGGAAAAAAAACGATTCACAGGGTCAATGTCAATGCATAAACGCATAATTTGCCGCGCAGAAATATTTGCCTACACAGCGTTTTTCAGCACGTGCACTATGCAATTGATGGATATATTTAGTATATTTGCGTTCGCTACAGTTTTTACATTTTTGTTATTTTATTGTTGTTACAGTTTATGAATTTTTCGTTAATTTTATTGTTAATTGTTTTTATTTTTTACAAAAGGGGGAGTACTATTGCGACCTTAGGAATACGAACGTGATGTACCTGCAGGAAGTGTTTAAATATTGTTAACTTAGCAAGACACGTACATCACGTAAGAATATACACGTATTCCTAAATCAGCGATCTCCCCTACCAATGCGATACCTATGTATATTTCCTTAGTATATAAGTTACGAGTAGCATTTCTAATAAATCATCACTTATCCTGGTATCGATCTCAATGGTTTAATTTACGCACACGCCATAGCAACAACGTCAAAGTCTAGTTCGTCGTGAAGACGCTCTAGTGTCAGTCCGTTTGTCGAGTTCGTGACGGAGTGCCAGCGAATCGATTTGCTGTTAAAGTCTCCGGCCAAGATGGTGGAGCTGGACAGCGAAAAGAGGACTTCGAGGTCGCTACGGAGTAGCGCCTTTTTCCCGGGGAGGTAGACGGAGGCGATGTTAATAGGCGCATGACCGGTCATGGCTATTCGGAGGAGGGAGGGACGAGCGCGCGGGCTGCAAGGAGTTTTGTTACGAGCGTGCGACAGAGAGAGGGATAGCGTAGAGCGAGACAACTGCCGACGTAATATGGGAAACAACATACTTTATCGCGATTGGTTGAAATCCTAATTTTATTATTGGTTAAATCCCATTTTCATACTTGTAAAATTTGTATAAATATTTCGCTTTTAATCAATAAAAGACATTCTACATTCTGATCTGAAGTTTTACTCTTCATCTACCAGAGCGCCAAAACTGGTGACCACCAGACTACACAGCAAGAATCTGATATCCACAAGCGGAATCCCTGCCCGGCGACCTAGAAGAAAAAATCCACACCACGATGGAACAAAATACTGACGCACCGCAAGCTCAAACCTCCGTCCAGCCACCCGTTCAGCCTGAGATTGCCAATATCTCACTGGCTCTCCGAATTCCACCATTCTGGCGCGACCGACCTCGGCTGTGGTTCTATAGTTTCGAAGCAGCCGCCTATGACCAGAAGAAAGGTGAACAACAAATGGCGCAGATGGTCATCGCCCGGCTTGAGAAACAGGATATCGAACAAATCTCCGATCTGATGTACAACCCGCCAGAAACAAAGCCTTATCAAGCCATCAAGGAACGTCTTATCACCGCTTACGAAGAGTCAGATAGCCGCCAATTCCAGAAGTTACTGTCTGAGATGGAGTTAGGCGACCAGAAGCCGTCTCAACTGCTTCGCCGGATGCGCGACCTCGCTCGTGACCGAATCCCGGACTCGACTTTACGACTTATGTGGACGAATCATCTACCATCGCATGTTCGCTCAGTCCTCGCTGTGAGCGAATCCTTCAGCACGAAAACTGCATTAGAAGAGCTCGCCCTACTCGCCGACAAGATGATGGAGCAACACCGCGAAGTAGCAGCCGTCAGCATATCGCCACCTCAGCCATCTACATCTCAAGCAGCCGATACACAATACCTTATCAACGAAATTAGACGACTATCGATCGAAATCGCCGAACTACGAACGAATCCACCGCAGTATAATAACTACAGAAGAAACCGCTATAACTCCCGAGGCCGCGACAATTCTCGTTTCCGTGACGCATCCCGATCAAGAAATAATTCGCCGTCTCCGCATTGCTACTACCATCAACGATTTGGCGCTCAAGCGATAAAATGCACATCGCCGTGTTCCTTCGTCGTGAAAACTAAAAAAACGCAGGAAAACTAGAAAGAACGTTGGCAGAGGCGGATTCCGGCGTTCAAGAATATTCATACCGCCTATTCGTCACAGACAAGAAAACCGGTATATCTTTTCTCGTAGACACTGGAGCTAATATTTCCGTGCTACCCAAGAGAAAAAGCCACTTCACTACGCCGCTGCCATTCAAGCTTTACGCCGCGAATAACACTGCTATATCAACATACGGAGAGAAGACACTTGAACTCGATCTCAATCTTCGTCGCCCATACAAGTGGAAGTTTATAATCGCCGACGTGTCAAAAGCTATATTGGGAGCCGATTTCCTGAAGCATCATCAGCTCATTGTAGACTTGAAGAACAAGAAGCTTATCGATAACGTCACTAATCTAAAGGCCGACGCATCGCTTCGGGCTACGACTATGCCTACAGTACGCAGTATCGACACGAAGAACGCATATCATAACATTCTGGCTGAGTTTCCTGGCATCACACGGCTGACAGCAATGAACATCAACGACAGCAAAATCAATGTTCAACATTACATCGAAACTGAGGGTCCACCGGTTCACTGCCGCGCACGTCCAGTCCCGCCACATCGCTACGAGAAAGTCAAGAAAGAATTTCAAAATATGATTGAGCAAGGACTGTGCCGCCCTAGCAAGAGCCCATGGGCGTCACCCCTCCACATTGTACCAAAGAAGAATGGCGACATACGCGTTTGTGGGGACTACCGCCGGCTGAATGCGATAACAAAACCAGATCGCTACCCTGTTCCACGGATCAAGGACTTCACGTACCAGCTTGGCGGGAAGACAATATTCTCAACCTTGGACCTGAACCGCGCCTACCAACAACTGAAGGTTCGCGAGGAGGATATAGAGAAGACTGCCATTATTACAGCGATGGGGTTGTTTGAATTCCCACGCATGTGTCCAGGTCTCAAGAACGCTGGTCAAACATTTCAACGATATATCCACCAAGTACTCAGCGGGCTGCCCTACGTATTTCCATTCATTGATGATGTCTTGGTTGCATCAGAAAATGAGCTCCAGCATCGCCAGCACCTAAGAACAGTCCTAGAAAGACTCGACGAACATGGCATCACAATCAACCCAGCAAAGTGCCACTTTGGTCAAACTGAAGTCAAGTTCTTAGGCTACACTGTGTCAAAAGATGGTATCAAGCCCCCAACGGAGAAGATCGAGCTCATCATGAAGTATCCAAAGCCTAACACAATAGAAGAACTACGTCGTTTTCTCGGTATGCTGAATTTCTACCGCGACCACATACCTAACGCCGCATCTATTCAAGCACCACTCAACGCGCATCTCCATAACGTCAAAAAACGCGACAAGACCATCATACAATGGACAGAAGAGTCAACACAAGCATTTGAAGCATGTAAAACAAGCATATGCAACGCTGTTTTACTCGCACACCCGTCACATCAAGCTACCTACGCATTATTCTGCGACGCGTCCGACAAGGCAGCTGGCGCCGTCCTACAACAATATGTCGACGGAAAATGGCAACCACTCGGCTATTTTTCTAAGAAATTCTCCGATGCGCAATCAAGATATTCAACATATGACCGGGAACTACAAGCAATCTACATGGCTGTGAAACACTTCCGCAAGATGTTCGAAGGACGACCCCTTATCATATTCACCGACCACAAGCCACTTACATTCGCTATGAGCAAGATTACTTCGACAACCGAAACGCCACGACGCACGAGACAACTTTTGTTTATCAGCGAGTTTACGACGGACATACGTCACGTAAGCGGTAAACAAAATATCGTCGCCGACGCACTCAGCCGCATCGAAACAATATCTTACCCGACTACGATCGATTACGAAGAAATCGCCACAGCTCAACAACAAGATTCCACTATACAACAGTTACAACAGCAAGAAAACATCAATCTAAAGAAAGTCATCATCCCTAACACCGACATCGAACTCTACTGTGAAACATCATCATCGCACATAAGACCTTACATACCCGAGAAACATCGACAAGAGGTGTTTAGAAGCGTTCACAACGTCAGTCACCCTGGCACGCGCACAACCCGCAAGATTACCGCACAAAAATATTTTTGGCCGTCAATGAATAGCGACATTTCAAAATGGACAAAAAGCTGCATCGACTGTCAGAAAAACAAAGTTCAACGCCACACACTCAGTCCTACGTCATCATTCCCGCCAACGGAAAGGTTCAGTCACCTACACGTCGATATAGTCGGAGCCTTACCTACGACTTCTCAAGGCTATCGTTATCTTATCACTATGATCGACCGAGAAACAAAATGGCCGGAAGCAATACCTACAGACAACATAACCGCCGAAACAGTCGCCGAAACCATCTACAAGCACTGGATAGCAAGATTCGGGTGTCCAGCAACACTTACGAGCGACCAAGGACGACAGTTTGAAAGCCAGCTGTTCATGAACTTAATGAAGCTAATGGGAATAACAAAAAATCGCTGTTCTCCATACCATCCAGTTAGCAACGGTATTTTGGAGCGATGGCATCGTGTTCTGAAGACAGCGCTGCGCACCAGACTGTCCAACACAAGTTCATGGATCGACGAGCTGCCAACAGTACTACTTGGTCTGCGAGCCACCCTACGCACCGACGCTGGAGTTAGCCCCGCCGAACTAACCTACGGCTATAACCTACGTCTGCCAGGCGACTTTTTCACCCCAAGTCCAACATCGACCGCTATGGATTACACTTACGTCGAAAAACTACGAGCCACAATAGAAGAAAACAGGCCACAACCATGCACAACGCACCACAACAAGCAGCGCATCTTCATTCATAAAGACCTACTACACTGCAGTCACGTGTTCATCCGAGTCGACGCGGTAAAAAAGCCACTACAGTCACCGTACCAAGGCCCTTATCGCGTTATCAAGAGGACGGACAAAGTATACACTATTCAACTACAAGACCGCGAAACAAACATCTCAATAGATCGTCTCAAGCCTGCCTACATATTACAAGATCAAGATAACAATTTACCTCAAGATATGTTACCTTCACCGAGTACAGCTACCTCACAGTCACCGCTACCTCAAGTTACCGCACAGTCACCGTTACAAGTTACCTCACCGTCGCAGCAAACCCCCAACAGTACGAACAACGTGACTTCACAAGCCGCCGATAAGAAACTGATAACACGCTGCGGCCGTTCAGTCAAGTTGCCGGTACGTTTCACTTGAGGGGGAGTACTGTGGCTACACCATACATACCTGTATACCCACATTACCTCAATACCATACCTGAGAAGAACCTAAGGATTTGTAAATAAACACACAAGTAATTCAAGCACTTTATTATCAACTGACGCCGCGACGTTGTCAAGAAACATGGAGCAAAACAGCTCTGAAAAGAGCTGAGGCATTACGCGCGATCGTCAAAGAAACACAGAAGCACGAGATACGAGTAGCCCTGAGAAGAGCTGTTACACCAAAGAAACAAGATTTAGGTAGCTATGAAAATAGCTTTTTGCACATCACACACTGTATGCCGTCTTCGACATGCTGCAAGCTTCCTTCGCCACTCCAACGCCACGCACAGCACTTCAACACCGCGCACGAGCACATTCACCAAGAAGCAAGCGCATATCTTCAAGCAAACACCAGCATGCAAATGCAGCACGTGTTTTGGCCAACGTATGATGCGCCGACTGATGTTCCGAACACGTCCTTCCGCCGCTCGCGCCGCCGCTGAAATGGACGAGCGCGCGGGCTGCAAGGAGTTTTGTTACGAGCGTGCGACAGAGAGAGGGATAGCGTAGAGCGAGACAACTGCCGACGTAATATGGGAAACAACATACTTTATCGCGATTGGTTGAAATCCTAATTTTATTATTGGTTAAATCCCATTTTCATACTTGTAAAATTTGTATAAATATTTCGCTTTTAATCAATAAAAGACATTCTACATTCTGATCTGGAGTTTTACTCTTCATCTACCAGAGCGCCAAAAATTGATTAAAAAAAAATAAGACATAAAATTAATGCTAAATAATTGATAACAATAAAAATTGACGTAGTATAAAAATTAATTTAAAACAAGTACTTACGCAACATTGTAGAAACGCAGCATGATAATATTTTCTATTATTTTAATAATAACAAGCTATAAAACCCGTTTGCCGTTCCAACTTAACCTTTGCGATGCCCGACAGGGTTCATATTGTACCTATACTATAATTACAGTGCACACTGCACTGTAATTATAGTATAGGTATATTAAGAACTGATGTAATAATTACGATATGAAATGCAATAAACAAATTGAAATTGAAATTGATAAACGCATTATTTAATATCAAATGTACAAAAACGACCTGTGTGATTCACATGTGCCCGGTCTTATAAAGGTATATATAAAGCGGCGGCATTAATAGGTATAAAGATTTAAAAAAATGTAAACACATACATATTTCTTATTTTTGGGAGTTCTTCTCATAGCATAACAAAAAATAGGTAGGCAACACTCCATCCAAAATCGGAAACAAATGTTTGCGTTACACCAAAACCAAACAGGCAATGCAGGCACTTTAACCTGCAGACAAGCTATTATTACCATCTTTTATTACAGGCATATCATACACCTTTGTTGTCCTACATCTACAAATAAAGGTTCCAAATAATACGCTGCATGTTTACTCTAAGTCGTTACTCGTACTAATGGAAATGATTACCTTATTTACAAGGACGGTGACTATAGAGTGCGGTATTCAAATATTGGGGCCGCTGTCTAACCGATAAGAACGGTAACATGACACTTTACGACTACAACGGCGTCCGGGAACGTACGAGGTACAAGCCTCGTTCCCGATACACGGCCAGAATACTTGTACTGACATTCAATGGACTTGTTATTGACTTTCCTAACATTCTCTAGCGCTATTTACACATTTGTATCTTGTTGTTAATTTTATTGATTTTTTTTTTTTTTTTATTTTCAAACTTACAACTATTTTTACAGGCTGTATACCTAATGCAATAGTTGTGCCCATTCAACAAATATTTATATACCTTAATTGCCGTAGCACAAAACGAATAGAGTTACCTTTGTGAATTCATTTAATGTGCAAAAAAACAAATCGGTTTTCTGCGCTATAACGTTCAAAGTCCGAAGAGCACATGATATGACCTCTTTGAGTAAGTTGGTCCGCGCTCGCGGCACTACAAACAGTTGCGGCCGGCGACGCCTGGACACGTATCCATTTGGTACACATAAACATATCCCTTCTAGCAAGGTAGGATTTTCAACTTTTCCTCTAAAAACTTTAAATACATACGAACAAAGTGTGAGTTCCCTCCTGACCCTTAGTTCGGTGTAACCTACCATGCCGAGAACAAACAAAGTTGGGTACATAAGTGGGTACTGTGGGTACACGCCGTACAGTCTTAGGTAAAGGAACCTAACAAATTTGTTCTGGATTTTCTCCAGCATGACAGTGTATTTGGCCTCACTAGGAGACCAAACACCTGCATTGCCTTCCAGATGACTCCGCACAAGGGCATTGTATAAGGCAATAATAGCCCTGACATTGGTGAAACCTTTGACTGTACGTAATGCGAAACCCAAATTTCTAAAAGCCTTTTTGCATACATCAACAATGTGCTCTCGAAAGGATAAATTTGTCGTTATTCGTCGTATTTGTAGTTGTTCGTCGTTGAATAATTTGTCGGATTTTTTTTAATATACCTGAGCACGTACCTACATCGTTTTAAATCCATGGCTTTCCTTACTAACATGTTTTGCGCGCCTGGTAATCGCGGATATTAGTGTCTATATTCCAAATATAGACACTAATATCCGGGATTACCAGGCGCATGTACTTATGTTTATGGATTTCAGGTTATCTTAAACAATTCTTTTCAGACCTCCTAATAACAGTAAATTTCGGCTATTTTTCATATATTTTAAACCCAACTACGGCGAAGCTACAAGAGGGATTATGAGTTTGGCCGGTATGTGTGCAATTGCATGTAGTTTCACATTTGTGAATAAATAAAAGGCTACTTTTAAAGCTAAGTATTTTTACAAATCTCCAACCTGACACTCAAGCTATTTCCGTGAGGACCGGCCATGGCTTAAGCAGTTGCGGGATATATGTTTACGTTCATTCTATTCCCCAAAACAATCCAATATAATTTTACAAATTATATGTCGTTGGAAGCGTTTTGATCGACCTTTGCTTAAAAGCTATTTGATATTACACTAAATCCAATACAGCGTCAACTACATGGGATGAAGTCTGAAACTAAAAAATAAAAGATGTTTGAATTGTGTCGAAGGGTTCTTTTAATTAAAGAATACGAAAATATATTTATAGTAGGTACATAAAATATATCATCATTCTCTCTTGAAAATTCAAAATGTGCAGGTAAAATATGTTGTTACGTTTTCTTTGACTTAGGTACAGAAGATGGAATCTTTTGTCTTTATATTGTGTTCAATCGAGGGCCGATAGACCTGATCCGTACAAACAAATTTTAAATTGTAGGGAGTCAGGTTGATTTGCTTCAGACTGTACCTAAGTCATTACCCCAAAAAACTCATTTTGTTTTTATGTTTCTGCAAATTATTTACTATTACTTAGGAGTCTCAGAGCTCTGCTAGAAGCTTCATTAGGCTCCCGAAAAGGTGCTCTCTCACCTCGGAGTTTACTTCCGCGTTGATGTTGACAGGTTGTAAAACTAGTGAAATATGAGATGTTTTGTTTTATGACCCATCGTAAAGAAGGTTTATGTTTTAAGAGATACAAGCGTTATTTCAACAAACAATAGATAATTATCTTGTAGTTTCTTACTAACTACATTATTATTACATAGATACTACGTAGTTTGGTTATTTATATTATGACGTCTTTATCCTTGCGGGGTAGACAAGCGCCCAGGGTCATAAGACCCAAAGGCCACATTAAACGAGTTAGTAGCCGTAAAGGTGGAAAGTGGCATCAGAATAACGATTGGTTGCTAGCCGCATCGCCTATTGACGTGATTCCTTTGATTTTTGCCAAATCCTTTGACCGGTTTTAACGGTCTGCAGGCGAAGAAAAGAAGCTTTATTTTATGTTTTTACTTTCCTCCATGTACCAAAGTCTAAAATGTTAAAATGGATTTCGTTCATACGATTTTTTCATGGTGTCTAAATTGCGTTGCCGTTCCAAACAATAAATTGGCAATTATTTTGATTTTTTGTGCAATTCATACCCGGCGTGTGTTTATGGCAACGCTTAGTTGACTGGAATGATTGTGTAAAGCGTTGGACGGGCTCCAACAGGCGCACGAGAAACAAACGCCGCAAATAAAGTCAAATAAGTGAACCCGCTCGCTGCTCGCGCTCACTGCCACTATACCCCGATATTGGACTCAATATAACTATATGAACTTAATACCAATTGTTTGAGAATTACAAGCCTTTTCAAATTTGTACGGAAATCTTGAGAGGCGTATAATTCTCAAACTATTAATAATTTAACCAAATTGTATAGGAACGTACGTAGATTATAATGAGATTAATTGATTGGATGCTTAATTTTGCCACAATTCCCTTTTTCCGTTTGTATGGAGACATGCGCTTCCAGGCGACTCTTGATAACTTCATTACTGTTCTGTAGTAGTATGACTATTCGTGCGTACATACACATGAGTCTTTACGTTCGCGTACATAACCCCGGAGTGTTCATTCTGAACGAGCGACTACTCAAAAACATAAGCTTTGAATGGAAAAAAATATCTCGTAAAATCACGCTTCCAAAAATAGTGTGCCGAAATGCGCACACGTGATGACGTGACACATTACTGTCACAATCAATCAATCAAAATCACCCGCTTTTGTATTATCTAAGATCACCCTTTGCTCTCACGCACCAGCAATCATCAAACCTAGTTGTTCCGGGTTGAGGATAGATGACACACAAATCCTTTTTACGAATTCTAGGAGGTGCATGAACAACTGGTGCTTGTGACAGCCGTCAACTGGTGACAGCAACAGAGTGATGCGAAGTAAAAATAAAAAATAAAATAATCGAAGAGCGCATGACTGCCATATACTCCCACCAGGATTGGATCTTGAATGTCTGGCCATATCGTTCTGGAGATGTAATCGAAAGAGGTCGGTTATCAAATCTTACAGAATCCTATAGAGGGAACAACAAATTACCAACTTTGGAAAATAGATACACTACATTTCTTTTCTAGAATTAAATGCAAAATATTACGTGTAAAATAAATATAATTTGTCACCTCCACAAAATTTCTTCTTCGATTGGCTGTGCATGACGATAGCTTAGTCCATGGACCATTTTCCAATATAATTTTAGAACTTTCATTGACGCAATACAAACTGCTTTTCCTTAATTATGATCTCAAAAATCTGTATTGAAAATAACATAAGAGAATGGACGCAGACAGAGGGCCTTGCGTTACTCTTAGTTGCAGCATATGCTACGCTCACTAGATATTACCATGCAGAAAAATAGGGCACTTCCGGGAAAATGTTGGCCCGTTCTGGCTCAAAGATGAAAGATGCGAAGTTATAGCGGAATGCAAGTGCAGTTTCAGGATATAAAGTTGTTGTTGATGGACTCAACAAAAAATACGGTGACGCTATTGTAAATAATTAATTCAACACGAAGTGTGGAGAATGTAAGAAAGAAGCATCACATATTTAACGAGTAAATTTTGATCATTCACGGGAGAATTATAAAATATTCTTTACAATAATATGAATACTTATTTAAAGGATAAATGACAGTTGAATTGCACTTACAGTTTACAAGTCGAAATTTCGTCAACGTTTTTAAACGGCAAATTAACCGACTTTATCCAAATTTCTTAACCGTATTTAATTTTTAACCGATTGCAAGGACATGAACATAGAGGAACTAAACGAACATCTTATTGGGATAATGAACTCTGCTACAGAAAAGTTATGTGGAAACGTCCAGAGGGCAAAAAACCAAAAACTATCTACAGAGACATTACAGCTTTTGGAAAAAGGACGACAGCTAAGATCCGATGGTAAGATAGATACGCAGGAATATGCTCAACTACAACGGAAGACAAAGAAACTTATCAAACGCGATATAAGAAACCATGAAGAGCATGTGGTTCAAGATACTATCGAGAAAAACAAAAGCCGTAAGGTGATGAAAGCCACCCTAAGCATTGGAAGAAAACAAATCTTCAAACTTTTTAATGAAAAGGAGGAAATCGTCACCAATCGCAGCGAGATTCTAGAGGTCATTCAAAGGTACTACCAAAATCTCTACGAAAGCAGAGCCCAAAATCCTTTTACGGTCACACAACAGCAAAGGCCGCCGATCGCAAATGTTGGTTCTGAAGAAATCCCGGACATTACCCTTGACGAAATACACCTTGCGCTTCATCAATTAAAAAACCGCAAAGCTCCTGGTGAAGACGGTATTATTCCAGAAATGATTAAGAGCACAACGGATACTTTTAAATCTGCTCTTACTATATTATTCACCAAATGCCTACTGGAAAGTAAAGTACCAAAATCTTGAAATAATGCCGTAATCACCCTCTTACACAAGAAAGGAGACATAAGACGTTTGGAAAACTATCGTCCCATTAGTTTATTATCACACTTGTATAAGCTTTTCACACGAATAATAGTAAACAGGCTCAAAAATAAGCTAGATGAATACCAACCGCGTGAACAAGCTGGTTTTAGAAGCGGCTTCAATACGTGCGACCATCTGCAATCTTTGAAAACCTTAATCGAAAAAAGTGTTGAATATAACATACCACTTATTATAACTTTCATTGATTATGAAAAAGCTTTCGATTCTATTGAAGCCTGGGCGGTTGAAAATGCACTTGCCGCTTGTAGAATCGACGAACGATACATCTCGCTTATTAAACACCTTCAGAGCAATGCTACAGCATGTGTGAGTCTACATAAGAAAACAAAAAGATTTCGGTTAGGTAGAGGAGTGCGCCAAGGAGACACCATATCTCCAAAACTGTTTAATATCGCTTTGGAAAATATCTTTAAACAGTTACGTTGGAAAGATAAAGGCATCAACGTGGACGGAGAAAGACTAAGTAATCTACGCTTCGCAGACGATCTGGTGATTTTCTCCAACAACGTGCAGGATCTGTCGGATATGCTCAGAGAGCTACAGGATGAGTCGGCTAAAGTGGGCTTGCGTATCAACCAAAGCAAGACTAAGATTATGACCAACATACCAAATGCACACCTTTATCGGATACCAGTTGAAGTGACGTCAGAATATGTCTACCTGGGGCACAAAATCACTTTGGGAAGCGACAACCAAACTACGGATGTTGAGAGACGCATAACGCAGGCATGGGCTGCATTTAGTGCGAACAAATCAATCTTCCGAAGCAAGATGTCCTTGGAATTGAAACGGTGAGTCTTCGAGCAGTGTGTCCTACCAGTTTTAACATACGGAGCTGAGACGTTGACCTTAACAAGTAAATCCGCAGAAAAATTTCGAGTCGCCCAGAGAGCGATGGAAAGAGCTATGCTAGGAATTTCCTTACGCGACCGAAGGCTCACCTGGATAAGATCCAAGACCAAGGTTAGGGATGTGATTAAGGTTATAGCGGAAAGAAAATGGAAATGGGCGGGACACATTGCTCGGATGGATAGAAGAAGATGGACGCGGAGACTGCTCGAGTGGAGACCACGTGCCCATAAGAGACCACGAGGGAAACCACCTATGAGATGGAAGGATGACATAGTTCGACACGCTGGACGGGATTGGATGTCGATTGCCCAAGACCGTCAGAAGTGGAAAAGATTGGAAGAGACCTACGTCCAAAATTGGATATAAAAGAGGCTGCTATAGATAGATAGATAGATTTAATAAAATCTTAAAAAGCCCGAATCGGTCAGTTACCGTTTTTAATAAAAAATGTATTATTGTGAAGTATTCAACGAATTCAAAGCCTCCCCTTTTTTGAAGACGGCTAAAAAGTATCGAATAAGCCTAAGATTTCCGATAAATAAAGAAGGGTTAAGTAGGGTGCATTCACACTTACCTAGTCGGTCATACAAAACATGGACGTTACTTATTGTTACTTACACAGACAATTCTCGGAAGCCGGGACGTTCGCGGCACAGAAATAACTCCGCGACATAATTCCGCGAATACAAACTAAAATATCTCTGCATTCATCAAATATTTATATATTTTATGAGTGAAATGTTACCTGATCAAGTAATGGCACCCCTATCTTACGATAAATAAAATTCGACCAAGTGCGATCCGGACTCGCGCATGAAGGGTATATCGAACAAAAAATGGCAAATAATCACGCCCCCCTTTAATATTTTTTATTCTGTTTTTAGTATAGTGGCAACAGAAATACACCATCTGTTAAAACTTCAACTGTCTATCTATCATGATTCATGAGATACAGTCTGGTGACAGACAGACATCGAAATCTTAGTAATAGTTTTTACCCTTTTGGGTTCGGAACCTTGACGGCTTAAAAAATTTGGGAAATGGTTCCCGGTGGAAGGAGTAAATCTAATAAATGTTAGTTTAATGTTGTATATGATGATACGTGACCGTGGAACCTCTTTAAGTGCTAGCTCTAAGAGTTTCATTCATTCTCCTCAAAAGTGATAATTCCGGAACGGTAATAATAGTTTATTGATTTTGCAAACATAAAAATAGAAACTAAGTACTCAACCTAAAATATGACGTTCAGAAAGCTATACCTATATCTATTACGAAAAAAAAATGCAAGATAAATACAGATTTGTATCAGAATGTATTTCAAATCCGTGTTGTGATGACAAACAATCTAGAGTGCGGCATAAGATATTTGTCACGAATTTCACGAAAGCCGCCGCAATTTCATGAAGGCGGATAAACATGCATGCGGATGCAGCGCCGAGGGATGACATTCCGTTTTACAGGAAAACACCTTTGTTTGCTGAGGTCATTTTCACTGTTATGAAACTTATGAAGCAATCTTGGAAAATATGTTGAAATATTATACTTAAATGCTCTCTCTATTCCATTTTCCGCAAATGTTATGAACTTGTATCGTAGTATACTAACTCAACGATACGAACTTTATTTTATAATAGATAGATACTTATATAGATAAACATCCCAGGCCCAGGCAAATCCGAAAAAGATCGTTTTCCATTATTACCTGACCTGGGATTGAACCTGCTACGAAAGCCGTCAATTTTTTTGCATGTCTCACCAAGATAGGTTAGAGGAATAGTACATTACTGCAGAGGCCGGGAAGTAAGGGATTGCCGGACGAGTATAGTTTTCAAGGCCGAGCGTCAGCGAGGCCTTGACAATAGTTACGAGTCCGGCAATCCCTTTCCCGCCGAGGAAAGTATAGAGATTTTCTCAATAAATGTGAGGAAATTTAACTTAAAGTTACACATAAACTTACATGCCTTAAATATTTCCCCTTACTAGGTATTTGCCGGTAGTAATTTTTCCACTTTCAAGTTTCAAATTAGGCGAAGTAGGTACTTAAAATCCATTGCAGTGTTGCTTTCATCACTAAAACTCATTTTGAACCGTTTCATTTCGAATAAATAACCAACTTTGCACATATTTACCGAAAACAATCAATGTCAATCAATTACTGCAAAGCGTTAATCACAAACTACGAAGAAGATACTATTACTAGTATCAGACGACCGACTGCCATATGTTTTCTCTAGGCAATAAGGATCATAGACAAATAATGGAGTGAGGGTGAAAATG
This sequence comes from Rhodophaea formosa, assembly GCA_963082605.1. NCBI lineage: Eukaryota > Metazoa > Arthropoda > Insecta > Lepidoptera > Pyralidae > Rhodophaea > Rhodophaea formosa. The sequence continues at coordinate 11,016,072 of OY720210.1, forward strand.
AAAAAAATGCCATACAATTCCTTTTGAGTTTCTATGGGGGGCCATAAATTCAAAGTCAATTGACGTGTGTTCTATGCCCTAAAATCCGTAAAGGCAGTTTTTCGGCAGTGGCGTTAATCACTACGGGTATAGTGAAAATAACAGATCTCCCGAGTTTTTAATTTTTTTATTTTCAGTTGTCAATTCCAGCAAAGGAAACAATGCCCATAGAGCCCAGTCATATTTTTCACAAAAAATTTAATAGATCATAGATTATTGTTTTCTTCTCTCGCAACGAAAATTAAGCATATTTTCGTATGATCACATATCGATATTTTAATGAAATTGTAGTTATATTCACGTATTATATGCATTTTTTAAAAATGCAGTGGTAGTAAACTGGCTGTATGACAAGTGACATAATTTACGTTACATAGATTAATTAAAAAGTTTTGAGCAGCGGCCGGGAAGTAATTTTCATACTTATTTCCTGGCCTAGGCCGGCAATGCGATGAATGAGCCAAGAATTACAAACTTCCGGTCTTCTTTTTACTACAGTAATGCCTACATTTCCGAGCATGTTTGAGAAAAAGATTTTTTCTTATTGGAAATCAAAACGTAAGCGCATACATATTGCATACAGATGAAAAAACAGTGTAAGTTCGCATTGCATGCGTATTACAACAATACTACCTTATGTAGTTGGATAACACATAGATACACTGCGTGTCACCACCTCGCGGGTCGCAGCTGGCATGTCGCTCCAGTCGTTTTAAGAGGAGGAGTCCAATCCTTCTGATTCAACTGAAGGTATTAAATACAATATTTGATTACAACGCACAATCAACATCACACTTAGATGGCACTAGACTAGACTTCACTTCGAAGAAATAAATTCTTCTTCTTCTTCTTTCGAGTCGTAGATGGCTAGTTTTATATTTGCCTTGACCAATAACTTGCAACTGCGACTGCTCGGTCATTTGCCTCATTAAGGTCTATTTGAGTGCAGGAAGCTGGACATTCAGGGCACACCAATAGGTGGTCCATTGACTGGGCAGCGCCACAGTTGCAATTGCTATTGCTGGAAAAACCCCACCTGACTCGGTTTTCCTGGCATCTGCCGACACCAGCGCGAAGTCTATTTAAAGACCTCCAAACTGGCCAGGGCAGATTGCCTCCCGGTGGTAGTTTTTCAGCAGGTGGAATCTGGGACGGTAATGGTGGATATTTACTTATCCACTGCTCCATTCGGGCTTTAGGGGCTTTTGTTGGGTTGATGTTGGGTTCTCTCAAAAAACTATTACGACTCTTGAGTCTCGAGGGTGGAGGGGCTTGACCATATAGCAAGTGTCGCGTATCATGTGTTTGTTTATATTTTTCCACTGCAGCCGGGATCCTACGTCGTACGCTTGGTGGTGCTATTCCAGATAAGGTATACAGATGGGACAAGGGTGTTGGTTTTAAGTTGCCAGTCACAATACGACAGGAGGCGTTAAGCGCCACGTCTACCTCTTTTGCATGAGTGGAACGTGCCCAGACTGGGCATGCATACTCGCCAGCTGAGTAGCACAGAGCGAGACAGCTAGTGCGAAGCACATGAGGCGATGCTCCCCACCCGGTGTTGGTGAGACGGCGCAGAATGTTGTTACGAGAATTCACTTTGGATTTCAGGTTCCGACAGTTAGCTCTGAATGTCAGGGAACGGTCCAAAGTGACACCGAGATATTTTGGTGTTTCATTGTGTTTAACATCTACGCCGTCCCAAGAGATTTTTAACTGTCTACTAGCCTCTCGATTCCGCAAGTGAAACACACACGACTCAGTCTTTGAAGGGTTTGGTCTCAGAGAATTATTTTTATAGTAGCCCGTAAGCTGGGATAAGGCTGAAGTTAGGCGAGTCTCAACAATTTCAAAGTTTTGTGCTTGAGCTGTTAAAGCCAGATCATCGGCATATATAAAACGGCGCGTTTCTGGGATAGCAGGCTGGTCATTTGAATAAATATTAAACAAGGTAGGCGCTAAGACACTACCCTGTGGAAGACCATTTTTTTGTATCCGCCATCGACTCTTCTGACTGTGTAAGAGAACTTGAAACCGACGATTTCGCAGCATTTCACTCAAGATGTTTACAAAAGATTGATCATTTATAAGATTTGACACCTTTTCCAGTAAGATTTTGATATTTACGGTGTCATAAGCTGCGCTCAGGTCAACAAAGACTGCTCCCGTTATCAAACCTTGCTCGAAACCATCCTCAATATGCTGCGTCAGGTTTAGCACTTGAGCACAGCATGATTTGTTAGGTCGAAATCCAGCTTGATCTGAGGTTAGTTTGGGGTCTATCGTCCTAGTCAGTCTGTTAAGTAATAGGCGTTCAAATAATTTGAAAGTGTGGCATAATAATGAGATTGGTCGGAAGTTTTTTGGGTCTTCTGGAGACTTACCCGGCTTCAGTAAAGCAATAACCTTTGCCTTTCTCCACTTTTTTGGGATCCTACAGGTGCTAATACAGCAATTAAACATGGCTAAGAGCCATGAAACTGCTTTCGGACCAAGGTGTTTTAATTGCTCTACCGAGATGTCATCAATGCCACATGCTTTCCCACTTTTTAGGTCTTTTAGGCATGTTATAATGTCCTGTACTGTAAAAAGGCCGCTGATATCATTTGGACCAGCTTCGGATGGTTTTGCAGGCCTTGTCAGCTTCAACTTATGCGGATGTTTACCATTAAGAAGCAATTGGTGGGCTACTTGGTTTGCGGTTACTGGGCCAGGTTGTAGCGCTGCTGGGGGGTCGCTCGTTAGTCTTTTGAGTGTGCTCCAAGCCTTTTTGCTATTGTGTGTCATGTCTACAGACTCCACAAGATTGACCCATTTTTGGCGACGGTTTTCGGCTATCTCAGCCATGAGCTCTGATGCGGTTGACACGGTCGCTTCTGAGAATGGATCCGAGGAAAACAGCGATGCGTACTTATCCATCAGCTGCGCAGCACTTGGCGACAGACCTGGGATGTAGGCAGTACTGCAGCCACGTGGGATGTGTTGTCTAGAAGCCTTCCAGATAACCTTGACAAACGTGTCGTAGTTTTCTGGAGTGGGACAGATATTAGCCAGCCCTATATCCACTTTTGCTGCGTACGCCTCCCAGTTTGCCTTTTTGAAGTTGAACCGACGCCGAAATGGAACCATAGTTGGTTTGATGGCTGCCTGAATAGAGCACATTATTGGCCTGTGTTGGGTCTTAGGAATGGGGTCACAGATAGATTTCACTGCATTCTGGGAGATATTAGAACTAACAAATAGGAGATCCGGGTTGTAGCCACGTTTCCAACGACCACTATTAAATGATGGTGGGAGCTTTGGGTTATGGATTAATTCCATATCGTTTAGCTCAGACCAAGTCTCCACAGATTCACCGCTATCATCAGTCTTGTTATAACCCCAAGCAGTGCTATGGCTGTTAAAGTCTCCTATTACTATTTTTGATTTGTACTTATCGAACTCTATTGTTTTATCGAAATCAAATATATTTCCTGGAGGGCTATATATGGATGTTACAGAACTGGTTCCAAAGTCAATGCTTAAAATTTCTGTTTGATTCTGAGTAGTTACAGATGATTCAGAGAGTACCGATAAGTCTGGGTGGACAAATATTGCACTTCCATGCTTGGAATGTGGTATTTCTGCAATGAGTTTCATGCCGTTAATGTGAGGGCGAAGTGATGTAATATCCCTATGAGTTTCTTGCACACATAATACATGACAGTGGGTCTGCTGACATAGATCGGCTAGTATGTCAGCTTTGTCTTTTGAAAACCCTTCTATGTTGATGGAAATAATGTTGAGAGCTGATTTAGATAGCGTCTGGTTTTTTGGCGCTGAAAAGTGCCGTTTTTGTTGGTTTGGCTCTAAAAAGAGCCGTTTGTGTTGTTTAGCCATTACGTAGTGCAAGGATTTGCCAATCTGCGTTACCGACTGACTCTGTCCTACAGATTGTTGCCCAGGGTGCGCCGGGCGCATGGAGGGTTTCAATGCGTCACACGGGGAGGCTCCTTTGCATGCACCCAAATAAATAAATTCAAATAGTTCTTCGGAATATGGCTTAAAGCTACCAGAAATAAACTCACATAGGTACATAAACAAATACTTACTTATAGGTGTCAAAGATTGGCCCACGTCTACCCTTAAATCTAAACTAGGCTAGGCTATGCAATAAAAATCTGAACGACGTCTTCAGTTTATGATCGGGAAAATGAATGATTGCACAATTTTCCGTATTTCGTTGGGGCGTTAAATTATGCGTTTATCATTTAGGGTTGTTTGCAGAACGCCCCGTGCGGGCAAAATTGAAACGACTGGAGCGATGCCAGCCGCGACCCGCGAACGCGAGGCGGTGACACGCACTGTATTCTAGGCTAGGTTTTATCCAACTACATAAGGTCAACAACTAGGCTAGATTAAGCATTAAAAATCTGAACGACGTCTTCGGTTTATGATCAGGAAAATTAATAACTGCACAATTTTCCGTATTTTGTTAGGGCGTTAAATTGCCACTAACTAGAGTCAGTAGTACTATCACAGGTATTATTTAGTGGTACTATTGACATAACGGGCATTTTGAAACATAGTAAGAAATAATTACGTAATATAATAATGTTTGTTTTACAATTTGTCGCATTGTTGTGTAGCACTATGTCAGAGCTTAAAATTCGGTGTGTACCTAGTCGTTTATTCTGATTCCATTTGTTTTCATTCCATTGTATTGCCGTAGAGCGACAAATAAACTCAATTAAACTATGCTTCTATCTTTAATACGGCTAGAAATGGATTATAAAGTTGGCTGCACGTGATGGCTTGATTACGAGGAAACCAGACGAGATACCAGCAGTTACTGCCAGCTTTATTAAGTTTTTATAAACCCTTAACAAGTTTATTACTAATCCGAAAAGCTATTAAAAGGATGTTAAAAATATTATAAAACATTTTAACATCATTTAAATAGGTTTGTAAAACAAAATAAATGATATGCAGGAAACCAGTCTGAGTTTTAATTACAAGACAAAATATCGTTGTTTTTTAAGGGATCAAGTAACGAGTGTGTTCTTATGTTAATGGCCTGAAAGTACCTAGCTATAAACCACATGGAAGTTAATAACACTTTAAATAACAACTACAAAACGGGTGACCGATTTTAATCATGAATATTATAATCAAGCAAAAAAAAACCTGCCCATTGCAAGGAGTCGCGCACCAAAGGATTTTTTGTTCTAATAACTTAACTCCAGTTTTCGCAGTTTTTCCTTAGAACTCACGCTATAAGAACTTACTTCTTCAGAAAAACGTCTTGACCGACAGATGCCAACAAATGCGTTAGGGTAATTTTATAAGATACTAGCTGTTACCCGCGGCTTTGCCCGCGTGATAAATAGCCTATGTCCTTCTCAGTACCCTAACCTATGAGTATGCAAAATTTCATAATGATCGGTTTAGTAGATACGGCGGGAAAGCGTAACAAACAAATAAACTCACTTTCGCATTTAAAATATTAGTTAGGATTAGGATTCCTTTCTACCTTTTGAAATACAGAACCCTTAAAAACTGTATCAAATCGGGTCAGCCGCACATACAGAGATAGAAACAAAAACAGCCACGTCAAACTTATAACAGCGTTCTTTTGACATGGAGGATAACGTTATCAGTTATCAAAAACTCGCCGAACTACAAGGTACAAAATTCGTTTTCCCATCTGAGCGAGTTCGCTATCTCCACTTATTCGAGGTGAGCTGCATGTACAGTTTATTAAATTTCCTGTGACTGTGTTGTTGTCATTCTTTGACAAGGAATATCGTGCAAAATCCAATTCCCACGGTGCAACAATGGAGCGGTGCGGGCGGCGGGGCGGGGCGCGGCCGGCCGGCGATACCATCGGTGCCTTCGTCGCCGGGGCACATAAATCTAGCTTTGATACATTTTGGTAAGACGCCAACTACGGTGCATCGCCGCGAACCACTCGACCCGCAAAATAATATCAGTGCTTTTATTTCAGCCATACACATCAATTACGCTGCACAAAGAGTACTTACTGAGTACATCTCTTTCTTTCGACACCTGCTTTATTGATCTTACAATGGAGATCTAAGAGCATTGTACCGGTTGATAAAGTATAATGGTTTGCTGAGTACACACCTACTGTATATGTACAATGGATGCTAAATCAGTTCGTTTTGATCAGTATCAGTTTTGTAATAAACAATCAGATTGTGATACGGATTATTCTTGCGCAATTATTGCATCGGACGAAATCAGACCACACTCAGATTAAGTGCAGTGATTCATTACTTTACAACGATATCTAAAAGAACATCACTGATAATCAATCAATAAATTTTTAGATTAATCAAACCTGCCCTGCATTTTAATAATATTCATTTTTTAATTACGCTTCAGAGTCCGGGGTCCACTAACATTCCTAGGTGATTTGATGAGGCTACTGGTTTTTACACAGAGTGACTGTCAAGTGCACTCCACAACCCAGAGGGTTAACCAGATCCAATCCTAGAATAGGTTTAAACAAACGTTAGATGGCTTTTCGAGACCCATAACAAAACGTCCCATCAAAAGCATGGAATCATCATTCTTTTTAGATACCTAGTCAGGCGAAACAAGCCTGGAAATCCTAACCAAACTGGAAACAACTTTCACAAAGTATGCTTCTTTGCTTAAAGTGGGATTTGAACCCACGTCCTCCAGATCATGAGGCTTGACCGCACTGGAACATAGAGGTAGTCATCTATTTAAGTATAATTTAAGAACTGTATCACGGTTTTTAACACCGATAGTGTTTAATCCTCTAACTGCTTGGCTAATAGGTATATGGCTCTAGAAGTACAGAGAGGGTCGTGCTCCTGTAGTAGGTAGAGACTAAAAAAGACCTGATGATGAGAGTATATTTATCATCCGCATCTAAGTACGGGGACCAAGATCTTATTCATCCTGCTCTATTCTTTTATAAAAACTTTCGCGCTTTATTTATTTTGCTTTAGCCGTACAGGTCCACGTTACTGGAAGAGGCTTGAACAATATTAGTAAAAGTGACCTAAACGTCTAGTGACGGTGGCTGAAAGTCAACAATTAGGGAGTTACTCCTTAGGCGATAAGTTCGTTAAGTAATAGGGTTCATTTCGAGCGTCGTTAATCACCGCCGCTGGGCGCTTCCGTCGCCGCGGCCGCGCCGGAACTCCAGCTTATTTTTGATTGTTTTTCACAACACAAACAAAGACAAATGATTTAGCCATATCGTTAATCATATGTGGATTAAAATGTAGTTCCGACTGCAGCGCCCCACCTCAGGGAGTTCATGCGGAAAATGCTGCTGCTCGTTGTTTGTTGCGAAATGTGTCTCCTTTGATATTACCGGTGACATTATTCTTGCTGGATTTATATTATGATTACCTTGGTACATTACTTCCAGCTATGTTCTAAAGTATTTATACAAAGCGCACTATTCTTGATGAAAGTTTGAAAATGTTGCAACATCAATGAGCAATTTCAGTGCTGGCATCAATAGGTTAGTTATGAAGTAATTCTACAGTTATCAAGCAAATTAGCAAGTAGAGCAGCATCGGGCGCTTCGGCCAGGCAGAGTATGAAAAGGCGATCAGCCGCGGCGGGCTGCCTCGCACCCGTTACCAAATTAATGTGTCACGAGAGGTCACGAGCTGGATGCCGCTCTGATATTGATGTTGAAAAATGACGCGCTTGACGTTTCATTGCAATCGTAAATCTCTGTACTGCAATGAACCTATACATTGAACAGTATCTTTATAAACTACAACAAAAAACAATCGATCACACGCAGCCATCCGTAAGAGGCTATTAATCATAAAGGTAATTTTATTTTATAGCACCATTAAGCTCTTAGTATACACATTTAAAATTAACAAAGAAATCTTCAAACGTGTGTGTTTTTAGAAGTGATTTTGAGAACGGTATTATAAATTAAATGATTAGAAATTACAGAATTCGTGCTAACGTTTATTATGATTAATAGTTGGCATTACCGCCGAATGTGGATACGCAGGCGGACCCAAGATCAGAATGATTATCGTGAGGTTTACGCTTCGCTGGTCACAGCACAAAATTAATTTAGGTATAAGGCAGCGCGCTCACTCGCCTCGGCCCGGATATTTCTAGCCTGATCCCGTCACTTGTATTCATAGGCCGATATATTGGATGTCAGACCGTCGAGCTTGCCTACACCGGAATTGATCTGTAAAATGGATTTCCATTTGCCGAGGAACAAAGGCGGCGCTGACAGCATCGCAGTCGATGACCACGCTTCGAATATGCTGTCCTAACTGCACTCGAACAAGCAGGTGGTAACACTACTCTGAAAGCCATTTGTGAAACAGATTAATTAAAAGTCATTATATCATAATGATATCAAATTATCGCAAAATACAGCGCAGAAAATTAATTAGTTGGATGAGCGTAAATACAATTTATTTATGAATAAATTTTTAATGAAACCGATTTCGCTGGACGTGTTGACACTGTTAATGTTTCAATGCTCTCAATGCGGCGATATTCAATTACCTTGACATTTGAGGATTTATGACACCGACGTTTTGAGCTTTTTACTTAACGGGATTTATCAAACCTTTTGGAAAATCACTTCGCCCGTTACGGTTTAATTGTGAAATACAGACCGGTGAGAGCGATAATTTTATTTATGATACGCTTAATGTCGTTTCCTGATATTTGCTCCAGTAATGAAGATATAGCGACGTTTGATTAATGTTTTACGTTCATTATGAAATATGTTATATTGGAAAACGAGTTCTCTGATTCATCATTTATTTTAATGAGATTTATATCCACAACAGCGAACGGTGAGATTTTATTAAAATATGGCATAAATTTTGATAATTTCCGAATATTTGTTTTCAAATTGTTGTCAGAGGTAGGTACATATGTATAGGTAATGCTGCGAAGAGTAGACTGTAACACTGTAAGTGTTGACATATCGATAGTTTATGAATGGTCCGATGGAATGGAATGTAGAGCGAATTGGGACGCAATTTTAGAACAATGAGGTGGGAAATTGCTTTCGAACGAGTAGCGACGTAGAGCGTAGGTGGTTCGCGGTCGGTGAGACCACGGCTTCCGCTGCCCCCGCCTTGCTCGCTCTGCCGGATTGACTGTAGCTTACTGATGTTCTATATCGCCTGTGAAATTCTCACGTACCGATAACTCACTGTGAACATATTTCGATTGAAATAATTTAGAACTTGTAAATGAATAACGTTGTCATTTAGCATCAAAGCTTTAGTCATACTTATTATCTTGGTCAATGACACAGATTCACCAACACAAAAACTCTTTTAAATTAAGAAATAAGATAATGGTAAAAACAATTCACGCAGACAGGGTTAGAACCGGTCGCCTTAAGTATGCGCCTAGGTCAAGCCCTGACTGCGTTTTTTTTATTAAATCTTATTTCCTAAAATCTAAGTAATAAGATAATAATTTACGCAGCTTAAATTTTCGTATCAACATCTTGGCCATTACTGTAAGATTATCGGATTGTAAAGAGATATTTCCTATAGATTAAATAAAACACATAATACAGCCTACACGCAACCCAAGAATTTATTCTCTTGTAGTAGGAATATTCACATTATGGAGCAATTAGCCGAAAGTGTGGGTGTGAATTATGGTATCTCGTGTCGATAAGCCAATGACTCTTTACATGATGTTCCAAAATTATCTTCTAATTCTTTTTATAATGAAGACAATTTAAGTTGTACTATAGCGCCATTAATAGTAAAGGCGCCGGTGTTGAATAATATTTTAATTAACTCTTAACAAAATTATGTAAATTGGACAATTCCCAGTCAATTTGTTTGTAATATTTTAAAGTCGATGAATATTTCATAACATAATTTTGGAGCAAGATAATATCGTAATCAATAGTTCTTCTTACAGTGAAAGTTTTATTTGTATGTGACAAAAAACGACTGTAATTATCTTACAGCTTCATGACGGATATGACAGTGATTTATTATTTTATTATCTTGTATTGTATTGTAGCTAACAAATTAATATAGGTATTCATTATAATAGACTTGTTGTGCCTTTCATGCGTACTCATTTCTGAAAATGAATTTATAGCACGGAGATAGTAACATGAAATTTCTTGAAACATTGAAATAATTCCTTATTTTAAAATGGGAACATAATACTATCAATTAACGATAGGTATAACTAAAATTGTAGTCTTTTATTTTTAATACAAAGAGTAAAATCTATAATTCGCGTGCTACGTGCAAACTCCTGTTTTAAAAAGAGAAAAATAACAAATTATTCATAAAAACATTCAAAGCGAGTCCCTGCTGTAATGAGAAATTATACTGCCTCGTATATTTCTAAGTATACGAGCGAAACTATAATAAAATACGCCTTGTAATAAATGTCAAGTATTATAATGTTCTAGATGCATGAAGTCCGACATTGCACTATCACAAATCCAGTGATTGGTTTATTAGATGTGACCATGTCGATAGTCGCAGTCGTGAGGGACTGGCATCATAAATCTACCCAGCGGAATGGTACAGCATCGTCCCATAAATTGGCCATCTATAGTTTACGATACACTCTGAAAGGAAACTGGCGGGAACCCGCCTTACACTGGAACACTTTAACTAGCGAGCTAAAATATCACTACATTTATGATCTCTATTCAATGGCAGCCTTGTGGCAGATTGTTGCTGCTCATGCAACAATACATTCATTTGGTGGAGCTTTAGAAATTTTTATTTTTAAACGCAAAACAACTGTATCTATCAACATGAATCTCAGAAATCTAAATAGAATTTGAAACATTTTCACGACAAAATGAATTCACAATGTGTTGAATTCTAATATCATACCTGTCAATTTGGTTTGGAAATAGGAAGACAGCTAAATATACCATCTATCGAAACGCTGTATTATCTTGTGATATAGCACTAACCTACTCTTCTAGACGTTGCCAATACGAGTCGTTTAAATTTAGCGGCATTAGAAATAGCAGGGCAAGGAGCGTCGGGACAGCTTGCTTACTTCCAGCTGCTAATTAAAATCAGCCAGGAACCATGTTTATTTCATGGCATTAAGTGAGTGCGGCCGACGCCGTATCTACGACGCCTTTTCATTAAGAATACATTAGTTCATCAAAGCTTTTTACAGTAAATTCGCTGAAGACCCTGCGGAAATGTAGACCACTGAAGCTACTCCCATTAATTTATTACAATACATTTTTTTCTAATAATCTCGTTATGTTTTTGCTATTGAAATATAATAAATAAAACATGGTATATACATACATACTATCACGTCTTTTTCCCTTGCGGGGTAGACAGCGCAGGTCTTTAAAACCTAAAGGTCACGTTTAGCATGTTGGTGGGCTTGTAGGTGAGAACGGAATCAACATAGTGTTGGGTTGCTAGCCGCATAACCAATCGACATTATTCCTGACACCCAGTCCCTCGATCAGCTTTTACGATCTGCGCGGGAAGAGAAGCAGCTGGTACATTGTACGTATTTTTCTTTTCTCCCAGACCAGCGTCGAAGAAATGTAAAATACAAAATATAGTTAATTCTACTATTGAATATCGCAAAGGCATAGCAGGGATTGACATGAAATTTATGCATTCCTCAATAGGTTAAAAGGCTACATAAAACTTTGTAGATTTTAGTTTACCTGCTTTTACACACATCATGTACTGTACATAGTTATTGATAAAATTGTTGCCACATAACTAAACTTTACTCTGTTTATTTCAAAAAGAGTAATTAGCAAATGTGTATCTGTCTTTGTATATTTTTCTATATCTTGTGTCTTTATTTACATAAATAAATTACTTGCGAGATAATGTTTGTGTTATTCGCGTTCAGTTATAACAAGAATGTATGCCCTACTTTCCGAGCAGAGTTTAAATAGTGTCATAATTTTTTTACTCATTTTATGTAAGGTTTACTAAAATATAGAAACAACATTAGCATTCAATCATATATAATTCAATAAATAACACAGTTAAGTTTCATACAGTTGTTTATATTCAAAGCACCGTTTAATTAACACAATTATATTTTAAATCCCTAATACAAAGTATATACTTATCCATCATTTCCTTATTTAATCAAGATAGACTTGTACGTGACAATTGTATATAACAACTACTCAAGATCACCGACGAAACACGAATGAATGACTTTTATCCGTTACTGTTTTAAAGTAGATTCAATAGAGGGGACACCCCTCCATAAGGTGGGGTGATATCACAATGGCGGTTATTCAATAAACAATGTTTCCAGTTTAATTAATTATGATAGACTAATAACAGAGTATGGAATTATTCCAAACTCATGCATGTTAAAAAGAAGGTAAATAACAGGTTTATTATTTAAAATTCACGCGTTTCCACCGCGGCGACAACATCCGGCCGTCCTGCTTACGGATCCGTCCCGGATCACGTCATTGTCTGGTGCATTGCTGAGAACAAAATACACACATTAAAATAAACACTAATATATACATTTTGCTTTTGCAACAAATGCCCTCCATTCTGCTATTCCATCAACGGCCAACAGAATGAGGATACACCAAAAGAACTAACTTTGGATATCAATGATACCCGGACCACTTTTAACTATTCCATCAGCGGCCAGTTACTCACGTCAATCGAGACTTGCAGCTTCCCTTAGGCGATGCCTTTGGCCAACCCTAGTCACATATCACTACAAATCTCAACCGACTCCGGATATCATTGATTCCTGGCCCACTTGTAACTATTCCATCAACGGCCAGTTACCAATGCCAATTGAGACTTGTAGCTTCCCTTAGGCGATGCCTTTGGCCAACCCTAGTCACATATCACTACAAATCCCAACTTATCACAGATTTATTTTACAAGGATAAATACTGTGAACTAAAATACTTGTCCCTTCTGCTATTCCATCAACGGTCAGCAGAATGACGATACACCAAAAGCCAACTCTGGATATCCTCGATACTCGGACCCACTTATCACAGATTTATTTTACAAGGATAAATTCTGTGACTCTGAACATTTGTCCAAGCATCGCAGCATAACCAAGTTCGAAGCAACTGCATCAGACATTCAAAATAAAAACAAATAATTGACATTAAGTGTATACCTGACAACATCTTAGGCCATCAAGAATAATAATTCTTACATATTCCAGTTATCCAGACCACGGTTCGATATTTTTTTTTTTGCCACCGTGGTCTTTTCGTACCGCTTCGGGTGAAGCAATCGCTTTGCAAGACCTCTGTAACTTGAAAGGGCTCATAAACCTGCACGCTACTGCCTACTAAAAACATGTTTATCAATTTCCTACTTAATTTGAAAACTTGCCACTGTGAAAAGAAACCTTTCTTTATCGAAACAAGAAATACGTGCACTCCTCTATTGACTGCGATTTAGGCCACTGGCACTAATCGAAGCGAGTATGGATGAAAAATACCAGGTATTGACTGATCATGTCACAACTCTTAATTACCATTGTTTGTTTATTTTAAAACAAAAATTACCAATGATTTTCTATAATAACTAATGGTACTTAATTGTTAATATTGAACGATGAGAAAAATGAACTTTTTTGAGTTATTATACTGTTTTACCTTTAAATAGAAACATGTTTTAACTAAATCAATTTCTTTTTTATATAGTTTTTAGTAAAAACAAACAAAAATATAATAGAAAAATTTACTTCGCATCCGGGTGTTTTCGTGGGTAGCTATGAGAAATGTATCTGGTTTTATAAAGTCTTTGAAACATTTTTTTTTTTATCATTTTAGGAACCCATTATTTTGATATTATTTTAATACTATATCTACACCTAAAATCTTTAAATTGTCATGATTACGCCTAATGTGATATCGTGTTGACAAATGTAATGTTTTTTTTTTTGGGACTACCCTTCGCCTGTCGTATTCAGTCTCACAAAAAATCATTAGTGGTATATTTTTCTCTCAGTTCGGCCTAACCTGACTTACACTTCTTTTATCCAACAAATACTAGGATTTTTCAATTCAGTCGCCAGTAAGTAACCAATCAGCTGTATCTGTTACAACTAATATAATTTCACTCATTGTAACCAACATAATTTTACTTATTTAAAAGGAATTATTATCAAAGGCTTTCTGCTAGGTGTATAACCGTATTGTACGTTTACTTAAAACGTAAATTATCTACTTTCCTTGAATTAACCACTTTCTTATCAATTGTCAACCATTGTGTTGTAAAACCTGTAAAAGTTCGTCTAGAAACAATTTTTTTTTTATTTCATTAATTTTATTAGTCTCATAAAAGCTACCCATATAGCAAACAACTTTATTTGAACCTTAGTTAGCCAATACAGTCGTATTACTTTTGGGACTACATATACGACAGCTTCCCATACATCATTTCAGTTAAGAACCAAAGTTAGCGTCTTTGAATGAAAAATAGCTTGTTTTATAGAACATATACTGCAAATTCTAAAGGTAAAAAAAAAAAAACATTTATAGGAAACCAGATTTTCTAGATATGATGCTTAGAAGTTTTATAGGTTACGTTATTATTAGGTATTTAGTATCTTTGCACCAAACAACACTTTATTACCAAAACTAAAAAGCTCGATGGAGTAATAATATATCAGGATAATTATAAATACGACTTAAATATCAAATAGCGTATTAAATGTTTATAAGATTTTTTTTGGTTGCAATGAGTTTTTAAGACACTTTTGGTGCCCCGAACTAAAAATCTGCCATAGCTCTTCGATATATAATACGAATAAACGTTTATTATCCGGATCTCAATTTTTAAAACTTATTGAAACTAATGCGATCCATCAAATTTTCCCATGGCTCTGCAGTCTTGATTGATAGATAAAATACTTGAACCATTATTATATTGGCTTTCCAAATAGTCGCGCCGTAGGTATAAAACCACTCAGACTCAAACACGCGTACAAAATATGAAATTTTACTGTGACATAATTCATTAAATTTAAGATTTGTTGATAAATGCTCACAGTTCATCTGTAGTCAGTTATTGTAGCACATTTTTTTTTAACAATACTGGTATATGTAATCTCAGCGTAAGTCGTAAAAAAAAAACACTAAATAATAAAATAGGTACGACATCAATGCTAATCAAATCGAAACAATGGAACTGTACACAACGACAAACAACATGTCGACATTTTGTTTTTAATTTATTGTACCTTGAAATTTATGCATAATTTTTTTTTTTTGTGTTTATCCAATTATTCTAGCAACCATAACCATATTTTTTTGTATTGACAAAAGATTTGAAAATACTGAACCCATGAGTGGTGAATCTCAATCTACCAGTTAAAAAAAATATTTCTATTTTGCTTGTTTAACTATAAAAATTGGACCGGCTGGCATAAGCGACATTCCTGAATTGGTTTTTTTTGGAGTCCGAAACAGTTCTCCGACGGTCGTTTGAACTACGAACGAATCATAAACATTTTTAAAAATCTTAACACCATTCTTTATCCCAATTTTTCAGAAACTCCAGTCTACTTATAACCTAATATGTTCCACTCATTTTCAGATTAAAGTATTTAATGTGAACAAAGACAAATAGTTTTATAAGTAGCTGCGGTATATGTCCAATTTTAAACCAGAAGTTATACGTAAAAATTGCAAATCCTGTGATATGCAGGACTATTCATCAAATATTTCCAATACAGGAGTTTATCATGTTCTTGTCTTCGGTAAAGTTTCTATAAGGTAACCAGATATTTCCTAGGAAGTAAACAAATAAATAAGTTCTGCCCCGTTAATAAGACTAAAGAATTTAATAAAAAAAATGGAACTTAAGCCCTAATTCGTTCGCCAAATGGCTTGTCATCAACGAACAACCACTAATATCAACAAAAGTATCATCATCATCGGGTCCCTGTCAGTCTCCATTATATGAGCATGACCCTCGCTGTACCACCAGAGCCAACCATTAGCTAGAGCAGTCCGAGTACTCGGCCCATACTCTCCACGCCAGCCAGATGGGCGGGAGAGGTATCTTTGATGCTTCTATTCTTCTGCTATGCGTCCACGACATTCACGGGAAGACCCAAAGCTGTCCCACTCCACTCTGCCAGGAACCACACGGCATTAACAGTTTTATACTCATTTAACTCAATTTAACTCAATATGTATAAAATAATATATTATTAGAAGTAATGTCTACAATAAATTAAACCTCAAAATCCTTTTTTAACTTTAGCTTCAATCTTGAATCACTAAACTGTTTCTTGACGGCCATATCTGTTATACGAATTGCAAGCCACATATTCCTGATTAAATGTAAGCTTTTTTTTTTTTTTTTTTTGCTAGGTTTGCCACAACAAAACTCTTAATATTTTAACTACTTAGCACTTGTATTTATGGGACCCGTAGATACAGTTTGACTCATTTTATCAGTATTGTTGAAGATTGATAGGTTAGAGTAAATGAGAATCAATAAATCGCAGCCTACTAATTGAAGTAAATATAAGATTGGCCACCCAAAATTTTCTTGATAGTCCACCAGCTTTAATTTTAAGCGAATTGTACCAACATTTATCTGTATTTAACATTTTTGTTTTTATTGCGAACTCGATCGGCTCACTTAAAGGTACGAGCATTTGTTCCCACTATATAAATCCACATTTCAATATCGTTCACCAGGCATTTAAAAAACATGTTTGCTTACTACTGGAGACGCGCGCTGGGCGCACCTCGACTTCTATATACTTTTACCATCCAAACTACGCTGCTCATTAACGAAGGACCGAAGTTATTAGTTGAGACCCTTCGCTTGCTCCACTTTTCTCACATTCTCGTTCGGCTTTGCGGCATTGGGCTAGGTATTACGGCACACTTCTGATGTAAGGTTTACTAAAATATAGAAACAACATTAGCATTCAATCATATATAATTCAATAAATAACACAGTTAAGTTTCATACAGTTGTTTATATTCAAAGCACCGTTTAATTAACACAATTATATTTTAAATCCCTAATACAAAGTATATACTTATCCATCATTTCCTTATTTAATCAAGATAGACTTGTACGTGACAATTGTATATAACAACTACTCAAGATCACCGACGAAACACGAATGAATGACTTTTATCCGTTACTGTTTTAAAGTAGATTCAATAGAGGGGACACCCCTCCATAAGGTGGGGTGATATCACAATGGCGGTTATTCAATAAACAATGTTTCCAGTTTAATTAATTATGATAGACTAATAACAGAGTATGGAATTATTCCAAACTCATGCATGTTAAAAAGAAGGTAAATAACAGGTTTATTATTTAAAATTCACGCGTTTCCACCGCGGCGACAACATTTATGAAGTCTATTTTCAGTAAGTATTTCTAAGGGCGATGTTGTTACAAAGGATTCCTAAAAATACTTTTTCAGTTAGGTACTGTCACTTATTTTACAAATAGCTCTCGCTTATATTGCTTTTACTAGTTAAATATTAATTACCTATCGATTTCTATGCTACGTTTTTAAGTTATAAAAATATGACTTGAATTAACGCTTAGATATGAATTGGGATAGCAATTGTCAAATGTATATACAGTCAGTCTGCTATTTTCCGATAAATTAACATATTTATTGGGTTATTGTTTATATGTTTTGTTTTATGTTTACAAATTACTTTAAAATCTTTTGTTAAGGGGGAATACTAGGCACAGTAGCGACGCCAATCATTTTATTCCTAATACTTTACAAATAGAAAGAAATTCAAGAATATAAACAATATAAGCCTTAGTAAATAACCTGAAGTATTTTTGGAATAATGTTTATTATCATCGGAATCAGTGAGAATTATGAGAATCTGATTACCGCCAAAAACGGCCGTTTTTGGCGGATATCACTTTTTCTCTCAATTACTGATTCTCATAATATTAAAACATGATTCCAAAAATACTTCAGGTTATTTACTAAGGCTTATATTGTTTATATTCTTGAATTTCTTTCTATTTGTAAAGTATTAGGAATAAAATGATTGGCGTCGCTACTGTGCCTAGTGTTCCCCCTTAAGGGAAAGAATGTGAGTTTTAGATATTTTTTGTTTAGAATAGGTTAAAATCGCATTTCTTATGCACTATAATTACTTGCATAAAAGGTTAAAATTAGAGATATTAATATTTTTCGTATCGTATGCAGCGACATCTACTCTACATCTAGCATTGCGTTGCTACCTCTATTAATAAAATTTATAGAAATCAATTCCCCGAGGTACCTACTCTACCTATATGGATAAAAGTTTGTATGACACAACATTAATAAATAGCTTTGTTGAAACAATAAAACGGAACATTGATGTGGAAAAGCAAACGACAACACTAAGATCTACCGTGAATCCCAAACAGGCCGAAATGATTTTGGTGGCTGAATCAATCAGGGCTGGTGCGCCTTGGGCCTCATTGAGATGCAAGGGATCCATTTATTACTTCGCATTCAATTTGCGAATCCTCTGTTCTTTCAAAAGAATTGTTAATGAAAACGGCTATTTAACGTTTATTTAGACGAGTTTTGGCTTAAAATTTTATTTTTATAGCGGAATAAAACGCTTTGAAATGTGGATCTTTATGAGGTGCCTGTCTTTGTTCTGGTTAATCTTTTAGAATTTATTTAACTATGTCATTTAGTTAATCTGTCGTTGTTTTTATTATGTTCACGAACCCGGAAGTTTTGGTGCAGGCTATCAAATGCGCAAATGACTTTTTTATTATAATAAATAGGTAGTGGTATATGTAGTTACCTATGGGTATAGGTAGTTAACAAAAACATTTCTCCATAACTAACGCTACTTATAATTTTAGTGCAAGGATGGGTTTAATTTTAAAAAGCTTTTTGTAGAAACATTGCAGCAGAAATTCAGGCACGCACTTTAAAATGTAGTTGCTAGTTTCACGGTAATCCTCGCCATTATTATTTTAACCCACAAACTGCAGACGGAGTTTAGGAGGCTTTCATGCTTTCACAGAGCTGGCCGTTTAGTAAAGTTTAAGTAGACCTACCACAAAACGCGCTCCATTCGAGCCGCTTCATGTTAATCCTTCAAAATAAATAAACTACCGAGTATCACTGCAAATACTGAAAGCAATGCTAAATATTCTGCTGCATGGCGAGGAAGTTTTACAAACTGAATATTTTGTCACTAATTTTTTATTTCAGATCTTTATGTATTGCAACCCCGATTTGTTCCTTTGAATTGTAAAAAAATCCCCAATGCTGTTGCTGAGTCTGAAATTTTGATCTTCTAAAATTTTTAAAACAGCAATTCCCTATTGGTCCCTACCAGATCCAAACCAGATACTTTTGAGTATTACCATACTATCTGTTTATTCAATAAATTATACTACTAACCACCACATAACGACACAACTAACAGCTATTAACAAAATTTTGCAGAAAAAAAGTAAAAAGACACAGAAACTTTCACATTGCTCCAATT
Organism: Rhodophaea formosa; assembly: GCA_963082605.1. Classification (NCBI taxonomy): domain Eukaryota; kingdom Metazoa; phylum Arthropoda; class Insecta; order Lepidoptera; family Pyralidae; genus Rhodophaea; species Rhodophaea formosa. Next base: position 11,035,594 of record OY720210.1, read on the forward strand.
ATCTTCTCCGTCGATTAAACTCTTAAAGTAATTACAGCAAACTGCAGCGAAATTAAATAAGTATTATCTGAATGGGCACGTAATAATGCCTGCAGAATGTAGGTAACGCCGCTCGCTGCTTATTGCTGAGTCTCACGACTATTGCCTGCGTTCACAACTGAAATAGAATCGTCCAACAACTATTTTGTATTTCCTTTCGTGTAGTTTTGTTTTTCGCGGTAGTAACAAATATAGGCTATTGTCGAATATTTTCCATTTTTAGCTATGCTATCTCGCACAGTATCTACATACTTAGGAATATGAACCCTTACCTATATCACAGCCTTAGAGATCCTATATAGGGTATGTTTTCTACATACCCTATACAGGATCTCTAAGACTATATGATGCAACGAAGAAAGTCAGCGTTATGTTTACCACTTTTCTGAACTCTCCTAGAATCAAATCAAATAAAAAAAAGAATTTTCTTTTCTTGTCTTAATAGTAAAGTCATTCAAGGAAACAGGCGTAATCTTAGGGAAAGTACGCGACTGTCCAAGCATCTGTCACTGTCTAATTATTTTTTCAGACTAAATGTGGATTTGTTCTGAGTAGTAAGACATTATACTTATATTTAAAAAAAGTTTCATATTGGGTGATTAATGTAGCATAGTTAAACTTTGAAACCAACAATTTCTTTTCCGATGACCTATTTGTAAAATCAAGTAGATGATTGGGAAAGAAAAAAAGAAAATGTAAATCTCTTAAAGTTGGCTAACACATCAAACAATACAAACTGTACATTTGAATACAAACAAAACTGCAGCATCGAAAATAGTCATAAGCAGTCTAAACAGTGAGTGGCGTCTGGAAGCTTGTCAAAAGTTCCCCGGCAATCCCGAAGTTGCCGGATTCCGGGGATTCCGCCCGCGCCGCCGGAGGTGCCGGCCACTCTCGGGGGGACGAGCTATAAATATTATCTACAAATAGTATTTATCATATATCTGGTTTTATGTGTGATTTGTGAAAACTAGAAATTAGTATAATCAGTTATTGGATCATCTTTAGTACCATTTTTATCTGACTTCAAAAAAGGAGGAGGTCCTCAATTCGTCTGACTCTTTTTTGATGTATGTTCCTCGATTTCTCGAAACAGCCTGGACCGATTTAAGAAATTCTTTTTTGTCTAAAAGATTGCACCCCCTAGGTGGTTCCATGGTCACCAAGTCAGGTTCTTATAAAGCGAATCGAAGCGAAAATTAGAGGGTATTTATTTTTAATATACTAAGATGTTTTTGTTGTACATATTTTTATTGCTTCTTTTCAAGCTTCTCAGGAAGACTTGAATCCGACGACTTCGCAGGGTCTCGTTCGGATTTAAACGACTTCATGGCGACGGTTCCAGCTCCGTGGTCGAGCTCGACCTTTCGAAAACGATCTTTTTCAGTATGACCTGGGTCTTGGATGTTTATCTATATAAGTAAATATTATAAAATATAGTATCGCTGAGTTAGTATCCTGCTGCGACACAAGTTCACAACTTACTGTGGGGCTGGCTCAATTTGTGTGTTATTTATTTACACTGTAACATAGTAATTTTTCTTTATACTTCAACATAAGTTTATACTGATGTGATTAGGAATCTCACGAATTATATGGTTACAATTTTTATTGGTAAAATCTAAAACGTTTTACTCCCACATAGTATTTTTTAATACAACAACATAAGTACATACTGTTGTACTTAGGAATTAACACACATCAAAGGTAATCAACTAACCGTAACATAAATTCATCTCTGAGATCTTGTCTCACTTTAAAAGACTCTGTTCTTAATTATTACTGCCTCCTCCACTTAAAAAGCACTCGGTCAAGTACCATCTCATTAGGGTTAACATCTCTATCGCACCTTGTGATTGATGGTCTATTTTCATTACACCAGACATGACTTCGGTGCACCTCGCCTGTCGATAATAAATGTTGTGAGTTAAAGTCGAATTAAAAGATTAAGAATGTAAATAAAACCTAATTGAGCGGCCATCCATAAGCCAGTCAACGATAAGAGGCCGATATATTTGTGTGATGAGAAATAGGGGTCGAGTGCAACTTTGATACTTCTGGAAATGAATATTTTTATCAGTTATGTTATTCTATATACTCTTTTTAAATAAAGAACTGTGAGGTAAAACATTGCCTTACAGTTCTTCAGTTAAAAAGAGGTCTTATTTTAAAGAAGTTATATTATCATTTACTTACTTATCGTTATGTTGGATAAAATAATTTTAGTAGTAGTTTAGCCCATTGCAATCGCTTGAAATTATTACTTGGGTAGTCTTTGCCTATACTCTTGGACATAGAGCCTTGGTGTTTGCAAACTTGTTTTGTGTTTAAAAGCAGCCTGTTTAACATTGAAAAGAACCCATTGTTGTGAGTTCCAGCACAGCTAAACAATATAAATTACAAATCAAAACCAAATCCTAACACCACGAACAAGAACAAAACTGCGAAATAAATAAAAGGGTAGCCGAGGTCCGACTCGAACAATTTCTCCGGCGATAAAACGCGAAAGGAGCGGTATTTAAATTGAATACGCCGTAAATAAATGCTAAATGATACAAAGGACTGTGAGAGAATTTGCAATCTAAACAAGAATAAAAGGAGTAATGTATCTTTAATGAAAGCGATGTCGGGCCTCGCTAATGTTCTGAGTGACCACTCGATCAATTCGCATATATTTAATGAATTTTTGGAAAATAGTAGCTGGTTCGTTCGTAATTTTCAACGTATTATAGATGTACATTCGGACGATGTAGGTACTATAATTATAATACATGTATCAAAATAAAAATTTTAAGTGCGAGACTAGATAAATCCATACGAAAAGTTATTTCTTCTGCAAATTTACGGTTTATGGATACTTTATTTTAATTGCTTTTTTAACAGACAATTCTAGGCGTAAAAAGTACTCTGAACGTTTTATCCCCTTGGGAGTAGGAGCATTGCAAAGTTTGCGATACTTAAAAGTTGGATTTTTTACCCCTTATTATGTGACTTGACCCAGAGAGAATGGTCTTGATACGAGTAGTATCTAAAGGGCACCTTATTATCTTTTTTTTTATATTCACATGAGATCCTTATTTGTTATCAAATACAACCTAATAACATGCTATCATCATCAGCAATAGGCACTACAAAAATGTGCTTTATGTAAGAATGAGATAAAATCTGCTCCATCATTATTATGTAAAGGAGAACTAGCCGCTTCGTGCATTAGCCATGCTAACGGCCGACCTAGACAACACCGATCGTTTATTATTCACTGTAATCCGATACATTATCTCACTCATCCGACATCACCGACTGGTGCCGGCGACTGGGAAAACTAACAGAAAGCTTTTAAGCTCGATGTTAAGTAACTACCGCGATCAACCAGGACATATTTGAATGTGGACTTTTCACTTGTTTATTTAAACGTAATTAGTAGAGATCGGATACATATTTACCCAAACTGGAGATGTGAGCTAATGAAGTTGGAAATTTACTTTAGCTGATTATTCCGGCTTCTCTTAATTAATGATTAGCTAGACTTTGTGATTTGATAATCAATATGTACAAGGTAAAGTATGTAAGACACTTGAACTAAAGTAAAAACCTTTTGAAAAGAGATCTCCTAATTATCAGTATGATAAATATTTAATTAGTAACTGACTAGGTTTTATCGTCATCTAAGAAACCTTTTTTAACAAAAGACATGTACTTTTTGCTTGGGCAACAAGAGAATTAATATGGCTAAAATAGCCACAATCAAATGAGCACAAGTTAGCAGCGGTGTAATCAAAAATCAAACTCTGAATAAGAGCCGCGGCCGCCATATAGTTCAAATGTTGGATTTGCGACGGTCCGCGTGTTGCAATATCAGGACTTACCTAATTTATGGCGCTTTGTAATTTTTTTCGAAATATTTTTTATAAGCTTAATCTTTCAAATATTTAACATACATATATACTATTGATATACTATTTTCTCACGCGTGTCCCTTAAACAATGCGTAATTAGCCGCGGATCCTCGGACAGTCGATTCGTGCTAGTGATGACCCCTAAGAAAAGGGATTTTACTGGATGAAATCATCAAGAAAACTCATTTAGACATTTATAATATTAGTAAGGATAAAATCATAAATAAAATAATTAGAATTTATTCCTACCACCTTTATTTTAATATCCTTGTTCAAATAAGTTGATTTGTGGCTCGGAGAATGTGGATTTTGGAGGGAGCTCCGTGGCGCATCGGTCATCACGCCTGCCTGCGACACGGATGGTCCCGGGTTCGATCCCCGGTCAGGTCAAGATGGAGAACGATCTTTTTCAGATTGACCTGGGTCTTGGATGTTTATCTATATATGTATTTGTTATAAAATATAGTATCGTTGAGTTAGTATCCCATAACACAAGTCTTACATAAGAACTTACTTTGGGGCTAGCTCAATCTGTGTGATTTGTCCATATATATTTATTATAAGTTGGCAGCAGGTTACTTTAAACTCCGCAGATCGCAAATGTTGCATGCATGCACCCATCGGCTCTTTCTGCATACGTTAGAAGAAAGATTTCCCTAATTATCTCCACATTTTAAAAATCTTAAGCCCTAATTACTTCAACGATAGTAACGAAGTTACTTTGACGAGAGTCTTTTCAAGAGAAGAAACAGGCCACTTGTATCTACCTACAGGCTGTATTATAGTCATACATCATCTACATAGGTAGTCATTATCTCTGTAAGAAAAGGTTTGATACTTTCGGTTTAGACAATAGGGTTTTTGGGGTGCTTAGATGAGTATAAGTTGGCAGCGGTGTAATTAAAACTTAAAGCTTGGCATTAGAGCCGCGGTCGCTGTGCTAAATGTTGTGTTTGGGACGTGCCGCGGGTCGCAAATGTTGCAAGACGGCACATCGAGTCTTGCTGCACCCGTGGGAAATTAGAGGGTTTTTCTAATTATTGCCGTAATTTAAAAAATCTCTATTTAAAATAATAATCTCTTCCTCAAAATATTTATACGAGGCTCTTTCCAAGAGGAGAACAGGCCAGGTCTAGCTTGTATGTACCTACAGACTTGGTTACAATTATTTGTTTATTCATCATCTTAATAGTCCTTAACTTTTTAGAAAAGGTTCAATAATTTCGGCTTCGACCATTGGGGTATTTGGCGTGCTTAGATGAGTTGACAGCGGTGTAATTAAAACTTAAAGCTTGGCATTAGAGTCGCGGTCACCGTGCTAAATGTTGTATTTGGGACGTGCCGTGGGTCGCAAATATTGCAAACCATCACCTTAAAACATTTTACAAGACACTGTTCAAGAAGAGAACAGGCCAAGTCTAGCTTGCATTTAGCTACAGACTTAGTTATAATAATTATTTGTTTCTCATCATCCAAATAGTCATTAACTTTGTAAGAAAAGGATCAGTACTTTCGGCTTTAGAAGGTAGGGTTTTAGGGTGACTTAGATGAATATAAGTCAGCATCGGTGTAATTAAAACTTAAAGCTCAGCATTAGAGCCGCGGTCGCCGTGCCAAGTGTCGGATTTGGGACGTGCCACGGGTCGCTATGCTGGCAAATCGGGACTGTCCAAACCCATGGAAAATTCAAAGTTTAATAAATTTATTAGTTTGTAGTAGATAGATGGTAATGCTAAAAGTGTTATCTAACAGTCAAACTTTTAAGTTATGTAGCTAATTTGAGATGGATGTAAAACGAATAAAAAGAGTGACTATAGAATTTAAAACATTTATATATTTTTTCTTTTTTATAAATATAGTTACGTAAACATATAAAGTTAGATACAGCAACATTAGACGTTATTAGTGTGGGCAAGAAAATGTCTGAACACTAGAGACATGAAGCCAGTGTGACTGGAGGCTTGTCTTTACTGGGTCAGGAAACACACTCTAGAGACTTACTGGTTTTGTTAAATTTTGCCAAATGTAAGTTTAGATTTTCACTCATTAATTTTTGACTCTCACGTCTCAGTGTTTTTTCTAGATGAACGAATCAAATAAAGCTCGTACCTACTTTATTTAAAATATTAATTTCCTTTAAAAGATAAAGTTTGATACTTTCAGCTTAGACAATAAAATTTTTGGTGTAATTAAAACTCGGCGTTAGAGCCACGGTTGCCGTGCCAAGTGGCGGATTTGCGACGTGCCGCGGTTCGTAATGCTGGCATATCGCTACTGCCCGAATCCGTGGGAAATTTTAGGTCTTTCGTAATTTTTGTAAACTTTTTTTAAATTTATTTTTTTTAATACACACTTCTTACTGAATTTTGATCTTTACATTAGTCTATTTTATGAATGTCGGTGCCTGGAATACTAATGATTTTATTAGAATAGTAGAAAGATTATAAACCATAATGTGTATGATACATGACTTTAATATAAAATATTAGCTGTCTACCCCAGTTTCGCCCATGGTATATACTACCCTATGGCGCACTCAGGGATGACGTATCGAGCCAACGGTAAAAAAAATTTTGAAATCGGTCTAGTAGTTCTTGACAATATCGCGTTCGACCAAACAAACAAACAAACTCTTCAGCTTTATAATATTAAGAATAGATAAATCATGACTGCACAATCAAAAGGTACGTATGATTTATGAACATTAAAAGCATTCTATCAATGGCAAGCAGGGCTGATTAATAATTACTGGGTACAAGATTTATCTTTTATAAGCTTTCCTTATAGGTGAGTATCGTGAATAATTCATCGATTATGGTTTGAATATATATATATATATATTCAAACCTAAAATCAATTTATATGAGTGTGCCATACGTTTTTAGGGTTCCGTAGTAAACTAGGAACCCTTATAGTTTCGCCATGTCTGTCTGTCTGTCCGTCCGCGGTTTTACTCAGAGACTATAAGTATAAGTACTAGAAAGCTGTAATTTGGTATGGGTATGAATATTAATCATGGCAAAAAAGTGTAGTAAGTAAGTAATTAATTTTTTTTCTTTATTTACCCATCGTGAGGGGTATCGTTAAATAGGTCTTTGAAAAATATTGTGAGGTTGGGAACACCATTTTTCGATTTAGTTTACGAAATATTTGGTTTTAAAGTTCAAATTTTTGTTACAGGTAAGTGTACTTACCCCCCTCTATCTGCTAAACGGTTATATATGGATACGTGAAAAAAATTACAGCGGTAGTATATATACTGAAGTTGAAAGGAAAACTATCAGAGCTGAGTACTAAGTACAAACTTAAAAGTAATAGGCAACCAACTTATAAAATGTACTCGAAAATGTAAAATTTCATACATTTTCATTGTTACATGTTTTTGGTCGTTAAACTGTGATGTGCGAGTGTGAACATTGTGAACTCAAAGTTGTCATTCGCAACTACGGAACCCTACACTGCGCGTGGCCCGACACGCACTTGGCCGGTTTTTTAATAAAAAAATATATCCATATGCAATCTCACACATTTATTGTTCACAAACTTAATAAGCCTGGCAGTTATTACGAACTCTGCAGAGATTGAAGTTTAGTGGGTCAGACTCTTTCAAAGTTTAGACAGGTGAACGACCTAGCGCCTGCATGTAGGTTTGAAACTTCGTCAAGAGTTATTGCATATTTTTTTTTTTAAATCTATGAGTTATTGGATGTAAAATTGGATGAAACTGGACAATTTTCTTGCAGATAGCCATGACTTAATTATGCATTTATGGCGAATTCACAAAAATCATATATCTTTTAATATACTTACTTGTACAATTATGTATGGAAATATTCTAATACAATTAATTGGGTACAGCATTTACACATACAGTAAGCAATACAATAATAATAATTGTAGACTAGACGCCGCCTACAGCTTCGCCCGCATCAGATATAGATGCCCCGGGAATAGAACCATATCCATACCAAATTTCATCTGACGGCCTACGTGACGCAGTGGCTAACAGGTTAGTCTGCTATACCTACAAGGGCACCGAGTTTGACTCCTGGCGCGCGAAAATACTTCTACTTCACTTTATACTGGTTGTTCTGTGCTTCTATAGCTGTAAGGAGGTTTGGCGTTAGGCAAGCAGCCGGCCAGAAAAAATCTATTGATGCTTTCAGCTACGGAACCATCAAAAGCCTTTAAAAGTGTGACTGAACGCAGATAAATGGACCGATTTAAGAAAATCTTTTTTTGTTCGATAGGTAATACTTTACAGATGGTCCCATCAAATTTTGTGAAAAAAAAATGTGTCGAGCGCTTTTTGAAAAATACACAAAAACAAAAAAAATGTATACAGGTATGCCGTTTGGATCACACTTATTTCCATTTTTTTCTTATGCTTATTAAAAAAAATTGATAGGATTGAAGTCGGTTTTTGTTTTTTGTTAAAAATATCTTAAATTATGATTTTTTAAATAGATCTTCTTTCTGCTATTTCATATTCAGTAAGATTTTTTTATGGTAGTTTTCATTTTTAGTAAGATTTTTTTATGATAGTAGTCAAGGCGTTTGACTATGATCCGGAAGGTCATGGTTTAACTCCCACTGAAAAGCATACTTTGTTTAAGATGTGTCCAGTCTGGACATAGCTTGAATTTTTTTCGCTAAAATCATAGTACAATATGTATAAATTATATAAAGTACATTAGAGGATTATAGAAGGAATTTTTAGCAATTAAAACTATATCAATTAAAATTAAATAAAATATTATTTCTCTAACCAGTCATCGTATCACCCTCATACGAGTCTTTTTTGTCTCCACTACAGGAGCACGACCCTCTCTGTACCACCAGAGCCATATATTAGCTAAGGCAGTCAGAGGATTTGGCCTACACTCTCCAGGCTGACCAGACGGGTTGGTCTCTTTTATGTTTATAAGCTTTGTTTAGCTTGTGTTTCCCAAGTCGCCTTCTATGACATCCACGAGAAGTCTTGGTCTTAGATGGTTAGTCTTGTCCTATTCTACTCTGCCGGGAACCACACGGCAAATTTCATTTTCCCTAAAGGCTACCTATATTGAAGGTATATTGATATGATAACAAAAGCTAAATGCTCTTGCTAAAAGTCTTTCATAACCAGATGCTTGTGTAATTTCTTCAAATTCAAAAACATAGTACAATAATAAAAAAAATGTTCGCAGCTGTATAGGTGAGCAGATTTATATTAAAGTATTACAAAGCACTTTTTCTAAATCGAAATTGAAAAGTATTTATTCGATGATATTTTCTTATTGTTTTAGTAATGAAATTTTGGGTTGACGTCTATCAAATATTACTTTTATTGAAACATTTGAGACTTCGATGCAAAAAATGAAAACGTAATTGGTTTTGGACGCGTTGGTAAAATAAATATTTAGAAATATTTCTCGTCGCTTACCACATTTCTTTATATTAACAATAGACATAAATGAATTTAAATCTAAAATAAACGCAAGAGCTTCTTTTATCACACGTATGTGGCATTTTCGCCAGTAATAAAGCTTATCCATAGTACCGGGTTAATGAAGGAGACTGAATTTTTAAAGGCCTGGAATAAATGTATACAAATATTTTATTATTTATCTGCGTTCTATGGCTCTGGTGGTACAGAGAGGGTCGGCTCCTGTAGTGGAGACAAAAAAGACTCGTATGAGGGTGATACGATGACTGGTTAGAGAAATAATATTTTATTTAATTTTAATTGATATAGTTTTAATTGCTAAAAATTCCTTCTATAATCCTCTAATGTACTTTATATAATTTATACATATTGTACTATGATTTTAGCGAAAAAAATTCAAGCTATGTCCAGACTGGACACATCTTTAACAAAGTATGCTTTTCAGTGGGAGTTAAACCATGACCTTCCGGATCATAGTCAAACGCCTTGACTACTATCATAAAAAAATCTTACTAAAAATGAAAACTACCATAGAAAAATCTTACTGAATATGAAATAGCAGAAAGAAGATCTATTTAAAAAATCATAATTTAAGATATTTTTAACAAAAAACAAAAACCGACTTCAATCCTATCAATTTTTTTTAATAAGCATAAGAAAAAAATGGAAATAAGTGTGATCCAAACGGCATACCTGTATACATTTTTTTGTTTTTGTGTATTTTTTCAAAAAGCGCTCGACACATTTTTTTTTCACAAAATTTGATGGGACCATCTGTAAAGTATTACCTATCGAACAAAAAAAGATTTTCTTAAATCGGTCCAGGCGTCTTCGAGAAATCGGAGAACATACATAAAAAAAATAAAGATTACGATTGAAGTCGGTTAAAAATAGGCGTGCGTGTGGCAAGTTGGCAAAATACTTAAGTTGACGAAACCTCCCCAGGTCCCTCCAATTTTGTTTTTTTAAATTTGTCTTCTTTCTGCTATTTCATATTCAGTAAGTTTTTTTTAATGGTAGTTTTCATATTCAATATCCTAAGTGTGTATTAATTTATTTATATAAACTAATTGTTTTTTATCACATTTTGTAATAGTATTTTTTACTACAAATAATTTAGGACCTAATTGAATGCATGAACTTCAGTATGTTCTCACCTTAATCGCGGATCTTGTTTATCTTGAGCTAACTCGCGTTATGTACGGTGCGTTCAAAAGTTGTGACGTTTTAATTAAAATTACAACTCGTTTTTGTGTCCGCCCATCGTACGTGTCTCATGCACGTGACATCCATTGTAATAAACTTTGTGTTAGCTGTTTACCTACAACGGAATATTTTGTTAATGCTGACGTGAGGGTCGCGCTTTTCAGTTCTGGAACAATTGTGTTTTTGAAATGTCCGATTTCTATAACTTTTATTTGCAAAAGTGTAACATTTAAATGTATGATTTAGGTAAGTACACAGTAATATTATTTTAGTTAAATGCTATGCACGTTTGGTAACGTGGATTGAATTTAAATAAAATGATAATATATTTCAGAACTCTTTTTAGATATATGTCTCAGATATAAACGTCTATCGAAAACTACTACTAAACTGCTTAAGTCGAGTTCTGAAAAAGATTCTTTTTAAAGATCTTTATATTGCTTTTGTGACTATTGAGCAAAATAATATTTCACAGGCTTAAGTGAAATATTCAATGCAGTAATATTCTCAAATATGTCAATTACATATTGACATTGTGGAGGCGTCGATAAATATAAAAAGTAATTGTTATTCGGGTGGCGCGGTCGGTAATTGCCGTAGCTTTTAGCGGGATACGGGGCGGCACGGCGGACCGGGCCGGACTAACGGGACGTAATTAAGAGGCCTATCACATTTTGACCGCGATTTTGGCATTCAAATTCTAAGAAACTGAAAGACTTTGACAACTTAAATCTATTTAACAATGGAGAATAGTTATTAGTAAAGTTCATAGCGGCTTCACTTTTTGCATTTTTATCTAATCAATTAAAATAAAGCCAAAATTCCGAAGCATGTTTTACACAAAAAGAGGGCGAGGCCCTTGTTCGTGCTCAAAACTGAACAACTGTACAGACGGAATTAAAACGAAAAAAATATTATAATATCTCTTTAATAGTGCTAAAGTTCATAGCGGAATCGGAATTTTAAAATATGTATGGAATATTTAGTAAAAAATATCCATTCAAAACCGTAAAACCACGAAATTTCTAAAACATCAACTGCAAATTTCTCTTTACTACAGTAATATTATTACATGAAATATGTACTAGAATAAACGTAAGTTCATAAGGAATTAAAATTTTGTACTTTAAAATAATAATAATTAAAGATATGACTATAAAAAACGTAATTGCAACCTCCAAATTACTATATATTTCGATGCGTCGACCGCTCAAACTCAGTACTGCGCGAGAGCTTGTCGACGGCGGACCTATGCCGAATTTTTCTTCGTCAAACGATTGAGTGCAAAGCGTATAGTGCGACTAACTAAGCCAGATACATGCCACTGAGGCACATAGTATTCCAATTTATTTTTATTAAGTAAAATTGTAATTAATGATTATGACGACGAGCTCCGTGGCGCAGCGGTCAACACCACACGGCCTGTGACACGGATGGTCCCGGGTTCGCTCCGCGGTCACTCTGGTCAGATCATGATGAAAAATTATCTTTTTCAGATTGACCTAGGACTTGGATGTTTGTCTATATACATATTATGTAATTATGTATGTGTTATAAAATCTAGCTCAATCTGTGTGATTTGTCCGTATATATTTATATTTAATTATTTAGGTCAGCCAAAAAACCAATTCCTGCTAGTCAAATAATAAATATCATGTTTGTAAAAATGTCTTATTTGTTTTATTGAATTAATTTGGTCAAATACTTTTCAACTTATTTGTTATATAAATCGTCAACAGACATATGTATACGATTACGATATATTTTTTGTAAATATCTAATTTACCAATAAAGTACATTACTGCAACGGCCGGCAAAAGAGGTATTGATGGACGAACGTGTGAATGTGGGCCGAGGCGGAGCCGAGGCACACATACATGAGTCCATCAATGCCTGATTGCGGCCAAGGCCTGTGTAGTACTTTTATCAAATATTGCACGAAAATTAAAAAAAAAAAGTATATAGACAAACAAATATACATATATTATCACGCGTTTACCCTTACAGGTGAGACGGACCTCAAAAGCCATGTTTAGAGTTAAGTGGATTTTAATGTAGAAAATGCAATTAAAATAGTAATGGGTTGCTAGTCGCATCACCTATTGACATATTCTTCTGCATAGGTTTTCGCCCTCTCCTTTGGCCTGCTTTTACAGACTGTACGGGAAGAGAAGCACCTGGTATATTCTATGATTTTTCTGTTATCCTAGACCATCATGAAATATTGTTGTAAATATGTCAATTAATATTCATAAAATGTTCAAAAACAACAATATGTAGAAAATATCGCGCCAAAATCTTAAGTTTTTTAATTTCTTTTTTCTTACTAGCCTGGTAAAATTTTAAATTCGAATTTGTAACCTCCATACTTGAATTATTTCGCAGCAAACGCGTCGTTCCATTTTTAAATAACATGACAGATATGAATTTTCATAGTTACTTTAAAACACGACAGATATGGATTTTCTTGGGATTTTCATACATACTTTGCTGCCGTGTATTGGCCAGTACAGCAATATTGATTTATCCCAAACAAGGTTGTCAAAATAATGTGAACATTTCCAAGCATGTTTGAGAAAAATATTATACACGTCATACTCTCTTGATCTCTCATCTTCGGGTTACAGACTTATATAAGTATCGAATTTCAACTTAATCAGTTCAGTAGTTTCGTAGCAAATGGTTATGACAGGGTGACACCAACGTTACGTTTCGTTTTTACGTTTTTAGGTACTAAACCCTAAAAAAATATTCCAAAATTACACGCAGGTTGTAAATAAAATGTTGGCAAAAACTTAAAGAGCTTAAGGCGCTTAGACCAGTGAACTAGCGCTATCCCTCATTTTATTTCTTTTACTGCTGCCTCCGTGGTCCAGTGGTTAAGGCGTTCGCCTTGTTGACCCGGGGGTCGTGGTTCGATTCCTACGGGAAGCACAATTTGTTAAGTTGTTTCCAGTTTGGTTAGGACATTGCAGGCATGAATCACCTGATTGTCTGATAAGAAAGATGATTCCGTACTTCGGAAGGCACGTTAAGCCGGTGATCCCGGCTGCCATCTGGTAGTCGTTAAAGAAACCACGTCAGAGGCCGAGAGGCGGTTCCGAAGAACTCTGACACCAGGGTGTGCATGGTCGACTGACCGTGTCACCTACACGAAATGATGATATGACTGCTAACTACGTATCTACGTAAGTACTTCGTCAGTAAATGACTTGTAGTATTTTTGGTATAACTTTTTATTATTTTTTATTCAGTAAATATAAGATAGTAAATGTAAATACTAGAACTACTAATTACCGCCAAAAGCGGCCACTTTTAGCGGTAATGAGTAGATCTCTCAATCTCAAATGATGATTTTGATGAAAATTTATACTAAAAATACTAAATGTACTTTACTAGTGAATACTAACATAGATTTTTTCAATGTGTTCTTATTTCAGAGTACAAGAATTTAATAACGGGTATCGCTAGTTTCGCTGATATAAGTATCTTTAGCCAACAAAAATGAACGTATGTGGAAATTTCTTGTCATGATTAACAATATTACAAAATAAAAAAATCCAATATCAAAAAATTAAAGAATATGAAAAGTATCAAAATTGTGCAGTTGTAGCAACAGCATAGCGTCGTGAACTCGTGACCCCAACCGTGTGGTCGCCGTGCGTAAAAGCCTAATCTTTCAGAGCACTATTTTGTGATAAGCCTCTTAATGCGCTGGCGCACTGCTGCAAAAATGCAAGGCTTAACCCCGCATTATCACAATGCCAAAGCTTCCCCGCATCTACATTTAGGTTTCAATATTAACAGAAACTTTCACATCCAAGCGTAAAACTTGAATGAATTTTAAGTTATAGGGCTTCAAAACTCGCGCTCGTTCGCTGTTAAAACAGATTTTTTTACTATAATTATCACAATATTTCGTTTTAAGTTTTTCCACAACTTCCTATTTATTCCTCTTTTACCGATTCATAATAGAGCTGATAAATGAAAAAAAAAAATAAACGTCTGTCCAATAGCTTTTTGGTTTTATCCATTGCTACAAACAAACAATCTTTCCTATTTGCAATAAAGACTAGAATCTAGATAAATACATAATTTGGAATATAACAGACCGCGACAGGCTGTCTGCTGTCACCATAGATATTAGAACTGTGGCTGACACCAAACCTCCACGTGTATGCTTATTCAAGGGTTGTTAGTGCTAAAGTCCCTACTTCACCTTAGTATGAGACTTTAGTCATCGTTTTGGACGGCAGTGTGCTAGTAACATCATCATCATTAGGTCTTTCTAGTCTCCACTGCAGGAGCACGACCCTCTCTGTACTACCAGAGAGGGTACTACTACTCTGCTAGTAACACCTAAAGCAAATATGTTGCTGTCAGTTTTAAATCCGAAATCATAAGTCACATTTTTAACGTAAGCTATACTGGTGCCTAAAGTAATTTCAACTCTGTTGGTGTTTCGCCTGCAGGCCAAAAAGATAAAAAAGCTAATAATAATATTCACCTTTTATCCTCACCGCTGTGGGATGCCCAACAGAGTGCTCTGAATATAACGAGAAAATGACCTCTCATTTTCAAGATGGTATGAAAAAACTTCTTCTGGAATAATTTAAGGCGGGCTGCTCTTACAAAACCTTAATTCTAGTTAATCTAAATTTAAAATTTAAATGACAAAACAAGACGCTACATTGTGAAAGCTCGCCCTCCGGAGGGCAGTTGGGCTCTTCCAGAAAAGGAAAGTCACGAACTCATCGCGGGGCCATTCCAACTCCCAACAAAATAAATATATTTTGCTGATTCGAGACGAAATTTGCAAGTCTGCCAAGAATATTCGTACCAAATCGTTTTCCTATAATTGGAGTACATGTGAATTTGTATTCAGTGGTGCATCCTTGGCGGATGGAATTCCGCCGTTTCGCGGGACCCCCTACTACATCATGCGTGCTTATTGAACTCATTTGTGTTACACCGCACACGGCTCGCCACTCCTGCACTCGAGTTCACCTGTTAACTCATATTTTATTTATATTTGTACGTTATATCTCCTCCTTATTACGAGCGAGCGTTACTGGCGTGCGCTACATTTCATACCAAGACGGCACATGAAATTTTTAATTTCAGTACGATTCTATGAAAGGCTCTTGCAAAGCAAGAGGTATTTTAAGTACATATCCTATCCTATCCCAACTAATATTATAAAGTTTGTTTGGTTGTTTATCTATTTATTTGTTACGTTTTTAAGCCTATACTACTGAACGAATCCTTATGAAAATCTCCATGCGCATAGTCTAAATTGAGAATGACATAGGGTAACTTAAATCCCGAAAAAGAACTGTTACTTGGAGTATCAATATTTACTGATATAATATTTATTAATAATTTCTCAATAGGTATATAAGACTGTTATAGGAATAACATTCGTACGCATGACTGTTAATATTATAATATGTGAAAGTTGTGTGGATGTAAATATGTTTGACTCTCCTTCACGCATAAATAACTAGTTGCATTTTGATGAAACTTACAATGTTATGTCATTACGCGAATGAAGTCGCGGCAAAACGCTTTATTGCTTCATTTGCTGTTTTTGATATATAGAAGTGGGTAATTCGTATCGTCTCCTCGAAGCTTTGGTTACAAGGCATTATATCAAAAGTTTGTTATTTTTGCTGACTTTGAATTATCAAGCTGGTCGCCGGGGAATTTGTCAGTTTCCCGTCTTTTGCTCGCAGAATCAGAATGGATTATGAAATAAAGTTACTTCTCCAGGGAGAGTCACATTGCAGTAAGTAGATGGGTTTTATTAGCTTACTGTATTTTAAGTAGCAATTAAGTAAATTCACTTCTGTTAAAATCAAAAGCAGTATATTTATACTGCCCAGCAATAAAATCGGTAAATTGAATTCTTATTTATTTGTCTACTGCGTGTGAAAACATTAAAATATGGTAATTATAAAATAAAATTATTCAATGCATAAAAATTTATTATAAGAGAATATTATTTTTTTTCTCAGAAAGGTTAAGTATATGTAGATCTCCTTGAAATCTGTGTGACAATGTTGCATCATCGCATGGCGATAGCCGATTACTAGATACATATGTACACAATTACACACTAATCACGTCTTTATCCCTGACTGGGTAGACAGAGCCCAAGGTCGTAAAACCTAAACGCACGTTTAACGTGTTTGAGTGACTCATAATAGTGATGGTTGCTAACTGCATCGTCTATTGACATGATGCCTTAGCCCAAAAAGCAGCTGGTATATTCCATGTTTTTCCTTTTCTCCAAAACCAGTATGGAAGAGATAAGATATGTTTATTTAACTTAAAGTAACAAATAATTTCAATTAACACATTATAACATTTAACAAAACAAATACAATTATAGCGAAATACATAAACTTAAAACTTCTGAAAACTTTGTACGCAGTATCTTCTGTCTTTGAATTTGTATTCTTGTATAAAGCATGTAAATAACTTGACATTTCTCTATTCCGGCATCATAACTGCGCAGTGTGATGCCAGCAGCACATTCGCCGCGACAAGCTTGCGGGCTGTCGCCATCACGGTTGGCTGCGTGTGCCGCTAAACCTGCATGAGCACTCATTTCGGCATGTTTACCTCCGCTTAGCTTGGAAATGCAATTTCAATAACAGTAAGTTCAATGGAGAAAAAAATACAGTGATTTATTACATTGAGTCCGTTTCTTTCATCCTTCGAATCTTAAAGATCAGTTTAAAATGTTCAAAATACTTCATTCTCTTATCTGCATAACTTCTCAAACCTGCCTTTTTGTGTATTTTTTTAAGCCTATTTTGTGTAAATAAGTATGAAAAATCTTTGTACATTGGCATCATGTCACGCGAGTAAGTCAGTACTAATAAGGCAGACGAATGGCTTCAGCCAGTAAGTTACAGTCAATAGAAGTGATTTACCTTATGCATTGGCTCGCTGGTCTGGCTCGGTAATGGCCTCGTGTCATAGAAGCTTTGTGTGATGTATCTTCCGTCTTTGAATTTGTATTCTTGTACAAAGCATGGTAAATAGCTTGAAATTTCTCTATTCCGGCATCATAACCGCGCGTGTTTACGCAGTGTGATGTCTGCAGCATATTCGCCGCAACACGCTGCAGGCTGTCGTCGTCACGGTTGGCTGCGTGTGCCGCTGAGCCTGCATAAGCAAGCACTCATTTCGGCATGTTTACCTCCGCTTAGCTTGGAATTGCAATTTCAATGAGAGGTTACGATTTGTTAAAAATGAATACATTGACTTATTACATAGAGTCCGTTACTTTCATCCTTCGAATCTTAAAGATCTGTTGAAAATTTTCAAAATGCCATCATGTTACGCGAGTTAGTCTGTAATAAGGCAGAGGAATAGCTTCAGCCAGTAAGTTACAACCAATAGATTTTGTTTAGTATAAGTATGGCTTTCGCGGAAGATGAGCGTCATGGTAGCCCCATGACAAAATGCTGAGCGGAAACCATTTTGGTATTATGCGTGTAATTTATAATTGTTATTGTTCTTTTTGTATTTCATGGGTACCAAATAAACAAATTTTCTTTCTTCAAAAGTGATTTAGCTTATACATTGGCTCGCTGGTCTGGCTCGGTAATGGCCTTGTGTCATAGAAGCTTTGTGTGATAAGCTGCGGGCTGTCGTCGTCACGGTTGGCTGCGTGTGCCGCTAAGCTTGCATGAGCACTCATTTCGGCATGTTTACCTCCGCTTAGCTTGGAATTGTATCATTGAGAGGTCACTAAGCTGCACGAAGGGGACTTTTGTTTCATGTATTTGTTTTATTGGCGGCAACGCCGTTCCGCGACACAGCAACTGCGGTGACTATCAGCATCGTGGTTGGTTGCTGCGTGTCAGTGAGTCCGCCCACATGTACACTCACATTATCATGTTTACATCGTTTAAACATGAAATGCAATAATATTTTTTTGCGTTTTAATTAGTTCAATTATCCTTACATTATTACATCGCACGAGGACTTTCACGAATTAGTGTACGACACAAAAAATTACTCATGTTTACATCTGTTGAACATGAATTGCAATATTAATGTCCTGCTAATATTTTTTTGCGTTTTAATTAGTACAATAATCCTAACATTATTACATCGCACGAGGACTTTCACGAATTAGCGTATGACACAAAACATTTATGAAATTAATTCACATTTTTCTACATCGGTATCACAATCGAGACTGTGTATGTTTGGATAGTATTTGTTTAATACACGCCGCGACATAACACTCAGTGGGTAACTATCAGCGTCGCAGTTGGCGCCTTGTTTCCCGCATTTACAACAGCAATCTGGTGAACTTGGAATCGCAATATTAATCTGCTATAGAAACGAGATTTAATTTTGAAAATTTGTTATTAATTCTCTCAATATACCAGTTTCCTGGGTCAAAATGATAATAATAAAATTATTTTGTCAGTATAATAACCAATCAAAAAATATTAGACACGTATTTTCTTGTTTGTCAATCAAACAATATTGATAAAGATATAGCGCATCAAAGTTCACACAATTTGGGGCTCGTGACATGATTATATGCTCTTTGGTGACATGACCGTTAGTATCAGTTTCCGATGTCTTACGGAATTTTAGCGAGATTTTTCATTATTTGTATAATAAACATTATTTTTATAGAAGACTTACCTATTCATCTTCACCGCATAGGCATTTAATACTCTAACGTCTGTTGACATCTCTCCACATCGGTATTACAATCGAGGCCCGTGTTTGGTCGGAAAATATTTGCATCCACGCCGCGGCGCAGCGACATCAGCGTCGCGGTTGGCTGCCACGTGTCGCTGCGCCCACATATTCACTCATTTCGAGTTTACATCCGCTGAACTTGAAATTGCAATATTTGGTGAGATGCTTTCATATAATTTTTGACAGAAAAATAAAAAAATTATATCAAACGACTGACTTCAATTAATTCCGACGCCACACAAAATTTTAACGGCATTTCTTATTTGCATAATTAACATATTTTTTTTAGGAAACTTACTTATTCATCTTCACATCGCATAGGCATTTAATACTTTAATGTCTGTTGACATCTCTCCACATCGGTATTATAATCGAGGCCCGTGTTTGGTCAGACAATATTTGCATCCACGCCGCGGCACGGCGACATCAGCGTCGCGGTTGGCTGCCACGTGTCGCTGCGCCCACATCTTCACTCATTTAGAGTTTACATCCGCCAAACTCGAAATTGTAAGATTTCATACAGTTCTTGTCGAAAAAATAAAAAAGATAAGCAAACGAATGACTTCAATCAAGATTCTAATCCAGCCAATCGAAACTTCTGTTCGTCACAGACTCGAATGGACGTAGAACTAATTAAGTGTTATTAATAAAGCGACATGTCTATGTCACCGATAGCTTTATAATGGCATGGCGCAGCTGCTAGTTACGGTTCTGACTTTGTTGATCAAAATATTCCTGAGTATCTCAAAATCTAAATTTACGAGAATGCACCGCGATAGGGTGACAGGAAGCCCAAAGCTCATTTCACGGCGGCCGCACTCATATTTTACACTATCCTAAATATCTGAAGCAAGTAAAAACCGTGCTGTTTCGTACATAATAAGATCTTTAACATGGCGCGACAGAGTACAATTTTGTATGCATGTAACATGTACAGTTTTATCATTCTCTACAAACTAGTTCTGCGAAAATGTACGCTTGTAAAGCTAGAACAAAGAATGAATGCTGTTATTCCATATTATGCAAGCTTAGTAGGAAAATACGACACCTAGTTTCAGAAATGGAACAAAAAATCTCGTAAATAAGTAAAGATTTTTTAATATACCTATTTAATTTCTAGGTAAAGCCACAGAATACATAATAGTACAAGGTATAGCAAACTAAGTGAATGGCCTGGATGGATTCAAACAATAAATATTCAAATACTTATGACTTTAGTACCTACTTTCTTTCCATAGAATAAAACCTGTTGAGCCAGAATTACTTCAAGGCATACCTATTCAATATCAAGTACTACTAAAAACTTCCTTCTTTGTGTTCACACGCAAGTGTTTTCTAAAAAGATAAGTCTTTGCATACGGTTTTAACAAAAAATCTACTCCCGTAAAAATGGGTAATCGGATTTGGTCGTCCTGTACTTGCTTAAGCCAAATATAACAAAACCACTTTATATGGAGTGCCTTTCGACATAACGGTGGATTTAAAGCCTTGAAAATCGTGCATCAGGGGCCACACTGTATTAGAGAGTGCACTAAACCGCCTTATCTCCCCTACTTGTTTAGATAGACGCCGACGTCTTCCGTAGAATGCATCTTTAAGGAGTCCACAGATAAGATTTTATGTTCAAAATAATGTTTGGCGGATCAAATGAGGAGGGGTTCTCAAGCTTAAATATCAAAATAGAATGCAAAGTAGCTTTCGATTACTGGTTTATTGTTAATAGAATGTATTATCTCTGGATTAATGGGATGGTGAGTCGGCGATTTATTATACGGGGTGAATGACTTTTGCAAGATATGGCTACTGAATTATCTGAACTGACGTCTTCAACTGTCTGTAAATCCGATATTTAAATGCGTGATCTCAATACGGGGAGACAATGCAAGACGTGGCATTGTTCGTTATAAGCTGAGCGAATGCGAGGCGGGATTACAGAGGCGCGGTCATTAGACGTGCAGCTCACGTGTGTTGCCAAGGCTGGGGCGCTCGCAGCACAATCGGTGCCGAATCTGCCGTCACCTTAGCGGTGCTGGTCCACTCTGCACTCACTGACCTACATCCGCTTTGGCACCGCTCACAATCGCCGCTTCAACTTAATTGTCCCGACACTTCGCTCTCGTAACGACTGTGCAGCAATCGGCCGATTCAAGGGGGCGTTTTGAACTGCGGCTGCGACCCGTATCGGCCACGCTTAGCGCAGATATCATCCCGGCACTGGGTCAAACGGCAGCCGCAGTGAAGATGACATTATGCAAATCTGTGCTTTGTGGCATTTCAGACGTTTGTTAGCAAAGCCCTCTCCTACGCAAATAAATCGTATTCCAGTGCTGCAGCGACCGCGGTGTGGAAGGAATAAAGTAAAAATATGACACATTGTCTGGGTGCCATATTCCTGACATATACATGTAATGAAAGAGGGGGATTACAATTTGCCTTTGTGACGGCGTCGTCCAATTACATTAATCTGGCGTGCTCGTGCCGCCGCGGCGCCGCGCCGCAAGCAACTTGATTAAAAATTCTATTAGTTGAAAAGCACAGACATCTTCTTAATAGATAAAGTGCACTTTGCTTGTTGTGGCGACTTTCTGTTAGCATTTTTGTTAGAATTAAGGAAAAAGAGCTATGGTTGCATTCCTTTAATGTAAAAATCTTTTTTCTACATATATTTAAATGGAATCCATCATAAACTTGGTTGAGTATCATCATCATCATCAGGCCCACAGAGATGTATATTCTGATATCTATGATCAGACCTTTTTTAGTCTCCACTGCAAGATCACGACCCCTGACTGCTCAGGCTTATATATGGCTCTGTTTGAGTATAACCACTTTAATTTCTAACTCACCTAGAACTATTGACCTTATTTACTACTAGCATTTCCAAAGGACACTGATTATTGCGTTAACTTGCTATCTATATTTAAGTAAAGTTATAAATTTATACATTATAGTAATTCCTACTTTATACACCTATGTAGTAAAGTTATTTTGTAACAAATGTGTATTTTGTAAGCATTGAAATTCATTAATTACTTATCAGAATTGAAAATCGTCAGTTTCCCTAAACCTCGGTTTCAGTTGCAGTCCACTGCATCGTAATTCTACGTCTCGCCATGTCGACCTATATTTGATCAAAGAGCTTGTGTAAAGCCCGGTTTTTAGCTCATCCACCAACACTGTTCCAATTTATTTTACGATATTACATTACATTTTCAGTTTATCTGAAAATGCTTATCTATCCCCTTCGTTCTCTGTTTGCAATAAAGAAGGAATTTCTACAATATACGTAGGTATTAAAACTAAATGGAAAACACAATCCCATAAGTAAGGATAAAGAACGTCTAAGCTTACAATTAAACTAAACATTCTTGAAAGCGTGGTATCTGCTCGAGTACTTTTATAGGCACAAGTCACACAAATTGAGCTAGACCACACACAATAAGTTGAGAACTTGTATCGTAGGACACTACCCAAATTATACTTTATTTTAAAATCGAATATTATTGAGATAATCAAGCATGACCTAGGTCTATCTGAAAATTATCGTTTTCCATCATAACTTGGCTGGGGTTGGGGTTCGAACCCGGGACCCCTCGTGTCGCAGGCTGGCGTATTTACATACAGCGTGGTATAATGCCGGTAATTGAATTAAGCGAAGCGTCGTCACCTTGGCGTCGTAATTGTTACAGCCGAAATCCGTGTAAAAACAACATTGGCACGCCGCGTCCGTAATGAACGCCCCGAGGAGAGCGGGCGGCGCGGGGCGGCGGGCGGCGCGGCGGGCGCCCGGCGATATCTTCACGCTCCTCGCTACAATTCAATTTTCTCACATTTTAAAGAGCTGAAAATGAACGAAAAATTAATATTGAATGTTGCGTCAAGCTTCAGTTATGTCTCTTAACACGCTTTCCATAATAAATCATTTTGAAATACTTTTCTTTGAACTGGGATGGAGTATAAAATCGGAAAACCAATTTTCATTTACACCTGCGGCCGTAAAGTTTAGCTATTGGAAAGTCAGGGACACAAAGCTTTCTATATTTTAAAGATGGTTTGATTAAATATCTTGGAATTTTATTTTAAATGGCAGATATTTTAACAAAATTGAGTTCTATTTTGAGATTAAGTTTACAAAGGATTGGATAGGATTTCACGGGATTGATAGCAATCGAAATTGATTTTTTATGTTGTGTAAGTTTAAATATTCTATCAGTAATTATTAACTTAATGTCTGTTAGAGTGTGTTGGACGTTTCACATGACTGACATGCCACATGTGAAGGCTGCTACTTGCACCATAGATTAAATAGATTGTACCTATACTAAGTACGTATCATTAAACACGCTTAAAATTGAAAGAAGCTATTATACAAAGAAAATGTGTAATGCTACCTGTAAAATAAAAGACATTAAAATTAAAACCAGATAAAAGCTTACCTAGCGGAAAGCTTTTAAATCCACAGCGTATGTTAGTAACAGTAAATCACTCATTCGTTTTGTTGGACCAAGGAAGCTGAAATGTGGAGTTAGGATAAAAAGAACAGACCAAATCTTTCCGATGTGCGATACATATCGGCGGAGGTGGGCGTTGACCACTCGGGCAGATTTACGCGAGCCACGGTATCTCTACCAGCGAAAGGAGAAAACGAATAAAGAACACCCCTACTACGAACTCACTACTAATTGACGATTGTTTACCATTCAAATGGACTCGAAGAAACTGCTCTCGGGATTTTGATCGAGTTCAAACAAATGTTAGGGGACATTCTGCAAAGCAAACTGTAGTAAAGCGTTTACCGGGAATTGTTCTTTTTAAGTACACAGACAGTCTCTGTGTAAGTCGCCGACACTCGTGTGAGCTCTTAGTAAATACGCAGACATTATTTGAACATGGCTCAGCAGCGTCCGATTTACTTTTGGTTTTGGGACTCAACTTACTGTGAGCGAAAGTTATTAGAAGTTTATTTGATCTAGAATGACGACTTTTCAAATATAATTTACTTTTAAATGTGAATAAACTTGTCTTAGATACAGTCAAATAAGAAGCAGATAAGATAACAATGTATTTTATTGTTGTCGGTTATCTTTTTAATTTGATTTTAATTACATATAATTATATAAACGTTAGTCATATTACTCACGGAAGGAGCCTGAAATTATTGTATAATTTGGAGAGATTTATAGACGTTATTAATGATACGATCTTATAAATATTTTTAGGGTGTATTGTGTGTGAATATACCTATAGTTAATGGTGCGAGAGATCGTAGCAGTAGCCAGATGCGTGTTAACAAAACGACGATCCTGGTTCACAGCTGCTGCACAATCGACTACCTCCAACTAACTTACAGCATTGTCTTTTTGGAATGTGAAGGCATTCCGGTCCCAGTCTAGCTCGCTAGTCGAGACGCTAAAGATATTGTAGATCTGCTCAAATGCAGTCGAGTCGTCTGTTTGCCACTTAGAATAAATTTAGCAATTTATTGTTACAAAATAATTATTGGTCACTTTTTAAATATCAAAGCAGAGTGTGGTGTGTCGATATGACATTCTATTGAAAAATGAAATTAGAATAAAATACTACTAGATAAGGTATGTTTCAAGTTCAAAATACCTTTTTTTATTTAAAAAAAATGCTAATGCAATGTACATTTAAATGTTAATAAAAGTCGAATGCGTAATATATGTTTATTACCAGAATAAGTGATAGTCACAGCAGCCTGATGCAAGGAGACAAAGCAACTAACCTTAGTTCAATGTTGTGGGACACAGTCAGCTAATACTAGTATTATCCGGTTGGAATGCCTTCGGCTAACTTCCGCGGCCGAGGCTAAAGCTAAGCAGCTTGGGCTGGTAGCAGTTGTATTTATAAAGTTGCTCTGATTTATGTATTTTTTTAATATAAGTAAGTAATCATAGTATCTTTTTTTATATTTTTCTCTTTTATTGCTTATAATTTTGATTTTGACCTTGTGAGTTTAAAATATTATTCATGCACTTTTATGAGACCGCAACAAAGAGAGACTTTTCTATGTAAAAACAAAGAAAGTACAACAAATATTTTTTTTTTCAAAATAGACTGTTTCTAAACAAAAATATGGAGATTTCATATCGGTATAAAACCGTATTAAAATCTATTCAGTATTGGAGATAATGCATTGGAAAAAAAGCAACAAAACAATGCTAAGTTAATTCAGGTGATTGAATAAAAATTACAAACTATTTAAAAGTTTAGATCGTCTGGAGAAAATACTTGGACACATGGAAAAATACGAAAATATAGGGTGCCTATTAGATATACCTGTCGACCGGCCAATTATACATACGCGAATTACATACGTTAATATTTAATGATAAAAGTTTTGAATAAGTATGGTATAGGTAAAAGTAAAGACTGATAAAAAAAAACCGGTCAAGTGCGTGTCAGGCCATTCGCAGTGTAGGGTTCCGTAGTTGCAAATGACTACTTAAAGTTCACACTGTTCACTCACACTCGCACCTCACAGTTAACGACCAAAAACATCTAACAATCAATTATATGAAATTTTACAAGTTCGGGTACATTTTATAAGTTGATTGCCTATAACTTTTTAATTTGTTCTTAGTACTCAGCTCTGATAGTTTTCCTTTCAACTTCAGTATATATACTTCTCCTGTAATTTTTTCACGTATCTATATATAACCGTTTAGCAGATAGAGGGGGGGGGGGGGGGACACTTACCTCTAACAAAAATTCGCACTTTAAAACCAAATATTTTGGAAACGAATCCCTAAATCGAAAATGGTGTTCTCAACCTCACAATATTTTTGAAAGATCTATTTAACGATACCCCACAAGATAGGTAAATAGAGAAAAAAAAATGACTCCCCCACTTTACTTGAATGGGAGCTACCCTAAAGAAAAATTTTTTTCAAGTTTTTTTTTCTACCACTTTTTTGCCATGATTAATATACATATCCATACCTGCTGGCTGTACACTATAATTAATAAAATATGTTGCTGCAGAGTGTTTCTTGGAGGTTAAATAGTACGATCTAAGTTTTTAGTAAATATATATATATAAAGAGCTTTTAGTGAAGATATATTTAATAGAATGAATAATCAAATTTATAAGGAGTTAATCTCGTCTGCCCTAGTACCCCGACTTATAGCTGCAAGATCACATGTTCTAAATCTTCCATTTTTATACCTCAACAAAAAAATACTAATCAGGCTGAACAACTTTTGCTTCAGTACAGCGTCAATTTTATATTTCCTATAGTTTACCTGGACCACTATGGTTCTCCGTCAGGTGTTCTAAATCTTCAATTTAAATAGATCAACCAAAAATGCTCATCAGGTTGATTAAATTTTGCTAAAGCGTCATTTTTATATTTCTTATAGTTCACCTGGACCATTATGGTTCTGCATGAGTTGTTCCAAATCTTACATTTTTTATACCTCAACAAAAATGCTCATCAGGCTTAACAACTTTTGCCAACGCTCCACTTTTATATTTCTTATAGTTCAGCTGGACCATGCTGGTGCTGCATCAAGTGTTCCATTTTCCAAAATAAATTCTACCCTATATGTTGCCCAGGCTTAATAGCTATATATCAAAAAAAGTTTCATTCAAATCCGTCCAATATTTCCGGAGATAATCGTGATCATACATACAGACAGACAGACAGACAGACAGACAGGCAGACAGACAGACAGACAGACAAGAAATTCTAAAAAATTTTTTTTTACTTTCTATTATTCTTTTTGAGTCTCCCTCTATCCATTTCAGTCAAAAATACTAAATGTACAGACAAAATATTTTTACTGTTTTATTATATGTATAGATATAGATTACTGGGGTATGTGTGTGACTCGGACGCATCTCTAAACCTTAGTTCAAAAATTTGTCGGAGTTGAGAGATTATTGTTCTATATCTACGCGCCCAAGCTTCTGTTAAAATATATCTTTACTTATATCGCACCTTGATTTGCAAGGAAGCAATTTACTTAACGCAAAACCTAAGTGGCGAACAGACGAGGTGTTCAACAATCGTAAAGTGAACCCGCAACTGGAATGCCTCCGCACTCTTAAAAGACAATGCTAGTGTTAGCCGACTGTATGGCAGCTATGAACTGCGGTTTTTCCGCGCATCTTAGCTAATGTTTGTTTGTTTTTCGTGTGTGTAAGTGACCAACACTAGTGCTCATGCTAATGCTCATCTTAGAATAAATATATCTATACTTTTTCGTTTTTCTAGAATGAAGGTGCCTGAAATACCAAATAGACAATACCTTTTTTTCACGTGTAGAAAATGCGATAAGCATAACGATATTCTACGGGGGTACAGAACGGATATGTGAGACTGCTAAAAACCACATGATTGATCTCTCCACGCCATATTACCGGAAAGGTGGGAACGGTGAAGCTACCACCTTTCATCAACCAAAATAGACCATACTTACTAAGTAGTATCTGCTTTATTTTTACACATCTGCTTATTAAAAAATAATTAGTGTTTCAGAGCATAACAAACCCGAAAAATTCTTGGTATGTGAACGCGGCATATTGATACCAAAAAACTAACCCAAAGGATAGTTCCAACATCACAATCCCAACTAATATTATAAATGCGAAAGTGAGTTTGTTTGTTTATTTGTTTGTTTGTTACGCTTTCATGCCCAACCTACTGAACCGATCATTACAAAATTTTGCATATACATAGGTTAAGGTACTGAGAAGGACATAGGCCATACATCACGCGGGCGAAGCCGCGGATAACAGCTAGTAAATATATAAATATATACGGACAAATCACACAGTAATGTTTTTGTAATGTGTGTTGTAGTGGAATTAAGTGTACTCTTGAATAAATATTAATTCTTATAACTAGATTTACAAATAAGCAAACAGTTGTAACATAGAGGGTTAAGCTCCTAAATAAGAATCAGAGTGATCGTGTGTAGACTGAATCAACTCTTAGAGTATATGATACTCTAAGGAATCAACTACACAATCTATCGTCGAGTCAACTGCGTTAGATTGCAAAATAACGCAGTTCATCAAAATGTAAAGCGTCAGTATTGGCTTGTAAAATGATTACTGCGGGTATGACGGGCGTGCGCCACGCAAACAGTCGGCTTCGGCAGTTTACTTGTTGCGGTATTTAACCGGCGATGCGATCTGCATAATGCGGCCGTCAGTGCCAGCGCCGCGATACTTCACCTCGTTATTATGGATTTACATTTTAACCGCATCGCCACATTGCCTGTTTTGTATAAATTAATTTATCGGAATTGCCGCCCTAAGAGGACGTGTCGGAATTAATAAATCATAGAAATATTAATTAGAAGAGCGCGACGCGCTCTCGAGTTCAGCGCTCGTATAAATCGCTGTGCACAGTTCGTTAGA
The DNA here is from genome assembly GCA_963082605.1 of Rhodophaea formosa. NCBI lineage: Eukaryota > Metazoa > Arthropoda > Insecta > Lepidoptera > Pyralidae > Rhodophaea > Rhodophaea formosa. The sequence continues at coordinate 11,064,293 of OY720210.1, forward strand.
TATTCAAACAATGCCTTCATTAGCGCTGTAATCGCTGCGGTATTCAACCGCTGCGTGGACTTTGTTACGGCGGAATACATACATGCGTGGTCAAGTGTGGGTGTCAATTGAAATTACTGCGCGCCGCAAACATGTCATGGTGCGCCTGCTTAACTATGGAATGCTGTTTAGCAATTATTGTCATAATGCAACGGCATATTAGATATTGTAAAGTGTTACTGCAAATTATCAATAGCGTCGAGATTTTACGATTACTTAGCTATAAATTTGTAAATGATTGTAGTTAATGGAGAAGCGTTTAAAACTTTTACATAAAGTTTACGACTAGGTTTGGCCAAAGACAATATAATAATAACGGTATGACTAACCTCTTTAGGGTTAAATACTTAGAAATTTTTCTTTATCTAGACATATCAATTTTAGTATAAGCTTGGTAAGTATAAAAAACCGGCCAAGTGCGTGTCGGGCCACGCGCAGTATAGGGTTCCGTAGTTGCGAATGACAACTTTGAGTTCAACTGTTTACACTCGCGCCTCACAGTTTAACGACCAAAAACATCTAACAATAAAGATTGTATGAAATTTTACATTTCCCTGTACATTTTATAAGTTGGTTGCCTATAACTTTTTAGTTTGCACTTAGTACTTATGGCGAGTGCGTAAGTTAAACCATTGAGACTGATACCAGGAATAAAGTGAAGTCTTTATTAGAAACGCTAACTTATATACTAAGGAAATAAATATATATATCGCATTGGTAGGGAAGATCGCTGATTTAGGAATACGTGTATATTCTTACGTGATGTACGTGTCTCGCTAAATTAACAATATTTAAACACTTCCTACAGGTACATCACGTTCGTATTCCTAAGGTCGCAATAGTACTCCCCCTTTTGTAAAAAATAAAAACAATTAACAATAAAATTAACAAAAATGTAAAAACTGTAGCGAACGCAAATATACTAAATATATCCATCAATTGCATAGTGCACGTGCTGAAAAACGCTGTGTAGGCAAATATTTCTGCGCGGCAAATTATGCGTTTATGCATTGACATTGACCCTGTGTATGGGTATTTCTTCCTTATAGTTGGTAGATATTGAAATATCTCTTATGTTCTCAATATGGTCTTGATGACAGTCTGAGCTTCTCGTAGAGATACGTTTTCACTTGCCAGTTGCTTCAATCCCAGTGAGTCGGGAGATAATTTCTGCTTGCTCGTAGTCTTTTGTGAGACTGTAGAGAGCGATGTCGACTAGCGCCGATGGAAGTCCTGCCGAAATGCTCCGCTGAAGAGTGGCCACTCTTTAAAAATTTCTAAGCGTGAGCTCGGCGGCTGTGCCGGACGTTATAATTGTCGAAAATAAACATTTTGGGTGCTCAGGACCAGGAGCTCGGTGCGTCGGCTGCTGTGGCCCTGGAGTATGACCCGTTTGCTGGCTTTCTCTTGAGACTGCTTGCTGTGAACCATTTGCTGCATCTTGAGAGACGTAATTTTCAGTTAAAGTAAAGCTTCTGTGATCGCCATTTTACTTTAATGTTTTCTTGTCAATATGTTGATCGCTGTTCCATCTTAAAGTTGTTCGCTCTTTTGCTTGCAGGCTTCAAAGTTATCAATTTATTGTCCTTGTTTGCCATGAAATCTATACCACTGTGTAAGTCGGTAGCAATTAGGCATTAGAACTTAATGATATCACGAAATGCGGTGCAAGATTCTTTGTTGCCAAACAAATTCTTATTCAAATAATAGGCAAATATTTATATTATTTCTCATTACGCCTTTTTTGAACAACATACGGCCATCTGCGGCCTTGCGATCTTGACATCGTTCAATTATTTGTTGCAGTTGCACTTTCGTTCGTTGTTGTTTCCATGTGAAGTGATGCAATTTGTGACGTCAAATGCGTCATCATATAGATATCAGCTGATCACGTTGCGTAATTGTTTCTATTGTATTTAATAATTTCATTGATCCTCTGTTACATCATTTTCTTTAAAATTATGCCGCTCGCGATGACTTTTTCTTCTGTGCATGCGCTCTCTTATTTTTCTTGGAGCGTCTAGAGCTTGCAGTTGCGCTGATATTCCGCGGATTTTTCTTTGCCTCGGGGTTGTCCATTGTGGTTGCCTGGTAGTTCCTGTGCCTCCTGTTTTATGACCGTTCAGCCATAGTGCAGGATTCGATCAATGAATCGAGTGAGCCGGTGTTGATTCCTTTTTTCAGCGTTGTTGGAGTCATTTTTGATGGTCCTCGTTGTCCTTGTGGTTCTGGTTACTGCCGGAGTGCCTCTTGCATTTTCAAACCGGTGAGACCCGCTTGTAGGAAGCCGGTGAAAATATGCACGTTGGTTTTTCCGTTCTTCAGGCTTACGTCGTCAGGGTCTTTCATGTTGAGGCGCGTATCCATCGCGTCGGACTACATCACGACGGCCTGATCACGTCGGGGTCACCAATTATGGCGAGTGCGTAAGTTAAACCATTGAGACTGATACCAGGAATAAAGTGAAGTCTTTATTAGAAACGCTAACTTATATACTAAGGAAATAAATATATATATCGCATTGGTAGGGAAGATCGCTGATTTAGGAATACGTGTATATTCTTACGTGATGTACGTGTCTCGCTAAATTAACAATATTTAAACACTTCCTACAGGTACATCACGTTCGTATTCCTAAGGTCGCAGCTCTGATAGTTATCCTTTCAACTTCAGTATATATACTACTGCTGTAATTTTTTTCACGTATCCATATATTATTATTTATTTTATTAGATTATGGATGTAGGGGGAAAGGCAGCTAAACTTAAATGGGATTGGGCAGGACATGTGTGTAGGATGCACCCAGATAGGTGGGCTAGGATTGTTACAGACTGGGTACCTGCTGGCTGGCGTCGTAAAAGAGGCCGCCCAAGGACAAGATGGTCTGACGATCTATCGGCTTCTGATCCAAATTGGTCATCAATCGCAGGAGATCGAGATGAGTGGCGGAAGAGAGGGGAGGCCTTTGCCCAGCAGTGGGACAGTATAGGCTAATAAAAAAAAAAAAAAAAAATCCATATATAACCGTGTAGCAGATAGAGGTGGGGACACTTACCTCTAACAAAAATTTCAAAACCAAATATTTCGAAAACGGATCCCTAAATCAAAAAATGTTGTTCTCAACCTCACAATATTTTTAAAGACCTATTTAACGATACCCCACACGATAGGTAAGAAGAGAAAAAAATAACTTCCCCACTTGTATGGGAGCTACCCTAAAAAAAAATTATTTTCAGGATTTTTTTCTACCACTTTTTTGGCATGATTAATATACCATATCAAATTACAGCTTTCTAGTACTTATAGTCTCTGAGTAAAACCGCGGACGGACAGACAGACAGACATGGCGAAACTATAAGGGTTCCTTGTTTACTACGGAACCCTAAAAACCAATTAAAAATAGTCACATTTGTTCCGGTTGAAAGTATCAAATGCGTAACAAGCGTACTATACGTCTTATCAAATATACTGTTATAGAAATAAACTGAGAGAAAGACGCAAAGAACTGCAATCTACGTATTACCAAATAAGGGTATGATAACAACTTTATAAATTCTATTAGTATATAGCAAATGATTATATAGTTTAGTCTTATTGTAGAAAGCAAATAATGAGTAGAAGAAAGGAAACTGCTGTACTGTACAATAGTAGCTTGACGTTCACTGGATGTGCTACGCGATCTACGGCTACGAAAGCTACAACGGCCGCATCGCTACTACGCTACGCCGCTGTTGTGGCTACGCTGCCAGCCATGCCGTCCGCGCTTTGCCCACCCACTACGTTTAATTTGTCTATTTAAGAGGCTTACATCAGCGAAACTAGCGACACCCGTAATTTTATTCTTGTACTCCTAAATAATATCGAAGTGAAAAATCTACGTCAGTAACTGTACTTCGGTAGTAAATTACTTGTAGTATTTAAGTAAAATTTTCATCAATATCGTAATTCCAAATTAAGAGAACTAATAAATATCGCCAAAAATGGCTGCTTGGGCGGTAATGAGTAGTTCTCTTAATTTACCAAATGCAAAATAATGAAAAATTATATCAAAAATACTAAAAGTAATTTACTACCGTCGATGTCTTCAATTTGATCTTATTTAGAAGTAAAGAAATAAAATGAGGGGTGGCGCTAATTGGCTGGTCTAAGCGCCTTAAAAATAGATTTAGATTTGCAATTGCTCGTCATTTTAATTTTTTCACACATTATTTTTTCATTACTAGCTGGCAAGGCGAACTTCATATTGATTTTATTATCATCCTTAAATTTTGTTAGTAAATTTCTCTCAGGTTTTAATAGACATTATGTTATTTGGGGTGGAGGTGAACCGAACATCTCTTTGATACTTAAAATCAATTTAGCTGTTCTTGAGTTAGAATTTATAAATTTTGTAATAACACCTATTATAACTATATAATAAAGATGTTCATTTCTAAGGAGTTTAGTTTCATAGAAAAGAACTAAATTCCTTAGAAAAGAACATCTTTATTATGATTTAAATAAATTTATTTTCTTTTCTTAAAATCTAGGTATAGGTAGGTACCTAATAAAATAACCTTCAAACATTTTTTTCCTTGTCCACAGATCACATACGAGAATTTTCATGCGGTAGCCTCTTCTACCGCGCTCTCTATTTAAACGAAGAGGGAAATACGCTTTACGTCGGTGCTATGTAAGTACTCAAATTGTATAGTATGCGTTAGAACATTGAGTCTAAAATAATAAAGTATGTAAGCATATTGGCAAGGAGCAAACAACGATACCCCATATATCCAAATCTGTTCATGTCATCATCATCATCATCATCATCATCTCAGCCGCAAGAAGTCCACTGCTGGACATAGGCCTCCCCTAAGGATTTCCAATATGACCGGTTAGAAGCAGCCTGCATCGCGCGCTTTCCTGCGACCTTTATCAGGTCGTCCGACCACCTGGTCGGTGGGTGTCCAACGCTGTTCATGTATTTATAAGTTATGGTGCAATAAAGAAACTCACTTACACCAATTTTTGGGCAGTCATGCAAAAAAAGCTTCCCTTGTTGGGATCCATCATTGCACAAGTTTGACGGGGATATTATTATTTGCAGTGTTGCTGATAATGGCTTTTTAAAGTGTATTTGCGTAATAAGGTAGGTAATTGAGAAGGTGTTACATGATCTTTGTACTAAGTATTTTTTTCCTCTGTAATTATACATAAGTACTACATGGTATTGTCTATAAGTTTGCGTGGTATAGGCTCAGGTGACTATAAAGTTAGAAATGGGCCAGCGTGCCCAATCCCCCAGTCATCCCATTTTTTACGGTAGATTTATTGATACCTATGGGGAAACTACCTTTACTCTTTTTGCCCATTTTTCACGATCATAATAAAGTGTTGTATATGTTGGCCTGTAGTGGTCTTCATTCGTAAGAAACACGTATTTTACATATTAATACTGCCAGTATCTCAAGTTAGTTATATTCGAAAAGTATTGTTTTTTTGATAGTTTATCTTGGTTCTCTGAAAACCCAAACGGCAATCCTTATAATATTATAAGTTATGTTGGTACTGATACTAAACTTCAGATAAATAATATATACGAGATATAATTCTGTTACTCGTAAAAATATTATCTTTGTTTTATATTATGTCAATCTAAATTCGATTAATAATCATACTTAATTATTTCAAAGTTCAAAATCCTGCTGCCTTTTTGTATTAAGTATCATATTAAAGCGAAGTATGATGTTTTACAGACAATCGATAAAGAATATACTGAAGTAGAAATTAGATTTATTTCGTGTATTTGAAATTGTTTTCTTTTTAGGGATATTTATGTTGTATATGTCAATGTAATAAACGAAGAATAAGTAACCGCTTAATAACTTAAGTAAATATATCAAAAATATAATAATATAAAATCTGAAACAAGTAAAAAGGATCAATGCTCTATTAAAGTCCTGTCGCATTGTTTCAACTGCTAAGCTCCCAGAGTGCTATGTTTGAACTCGTGACTCACTTAACGAGTGAATTACTCGCACGTTTCCAAAACACCTCAAATTTGATTGAAGCTATCTTTGGCGTACGATTAAAACGAGCGGTTTAATTAGACCGGGCGGTCTAATTAAACCGCTCGTTTTAATCGGGTGATAATAGCACGACAGACGCCTTTGCTTCAAAGTCACTGCATATGATTTGAAGGTAACTTGACATGACGTTCAGGTTTCATTTAACGCTAAATTTCTAAGCGCTACAGTTCAGGCGGAATATCTTAAATACGCTAAAATAGAATTCCGTGACTTGGGAGACGAGTGTGGCTTGCTTCAAAAATAGCCCACCAGCAAATATCGCACCCGCATCATAAACTCCTCGCTATACAACCCAAGACGTATATTATTTCCGTATACACGAGAACAATCGCAATAAAAACCATTGTATTTGTGGCGACAATAACGTAATAATTCTTAGCCTCTCCCGTGGACCTGTGGCGAGGGTTATTAACCAACTGAACACGAATGTGACTTGGCCAGTTGGTTCAAGTCTTAATATTATCGTTTCTTCCATCATCCACTGTGCATCAACATCATGCTCTTAGTTAGTAGTTCGCCACAAACTTCGAACCCATGAACATTTTTCCTTGTGTTCTTACATCAACTGTTTCTACCTAAGCAGTATTTAATATCACCGATGGTGGAGATTTATATACCTAGGTGCATATTTTTTCAAGTATAGGCAGAGCCACACCTAAGTTTAGTAAAGAAAAAAGTAATTTATTTTATGTATCACTAACTGACTTCAATCAGACGTGGGGTTAGTTAGTGAAAACCCCTAAGGCACGCAGTAAAATATCTTGACAAGTTGTAACCGCGGCAACAGTAAGTGTAAGTAATACGAGAATGGCAATAAATCTTACGCGTAGTCAAAGCAACTCTGCTCTGACTGACCACTTGTAAACACTGGATTAAACTTTCTGGAATAAGCACTATTTCAGAACAGACCCCATTTAGTATTACAATATCAAATCTAGTTATTTCTTTCTGCTATTCTTGGGTCAAACAATTTTTTTCTTTAAAATTATCTAAATTGTTAGTATTTAATTTACCGTGTTAAATAATTATAAGTTCTTTAAAGAACACAACAAAGAGAAAAAAAACATACTAATAAGATAAACTAAAATTATAGTCCTCAAAACATGGATAAAAAATGCGTACAAAATAAGAACTGTATTTCAAAATCACGTGGTCCGTTACCTCAGCAGCATGCAGTAAAATATCTTTGCTAGTAATAACCTCGCAACAGTAAGTAATACGAGAGCGTCAATAAATCCTTCTTGCTGTAAACTTACTTACTCTGACCATTTCGAAACCCATGAAGTTCAATTTATTTTTGTCTCGCGCCGACAAAGTTGATAGGTGTAATCGTAAAGTGCTGTGAATTACAAGACGTACGCGCAAACGACGTTGTTAACGTTTAACATCCTTGCTTTCTTGAATTCTTCTTTTAGTAAGACTAATTTTGTTTGTAAGGGCCTGCGCACACTTGGGCGTTTGTTGCGTTTTCAATCGTCTACTGATGATCTCCATTAGAAGCCGCGGTAACGTTTGTCGACGTCGCTAGTTCGCCACTGAAGCACAATTTATATTTATTACAATTTCGTAATTTAATATCGGTATTAATTTTTTTAATGCCATTTTACGTTGTATTGTATTAAGTATTATACTTTTGCTGCCACAAACCCACCTACAATTCATACATACCCTAGAATAAGTGAGAGATCAATATATATAAAAAAGAAAAACTTTTTTATTACTACTTGTCACTCATGGCTGCTTGCTTGGTAAGAGTTTTTTGATTCTATGAATAATGGTGATATGTCCTTCTGTTTTTCGTAATTTCGGCAACCTATACCTACGCTAAACAATCATGATGATCGGTTCAGTAATTGCAAGGTGAAAGCGTAAAACACAAACTTATTTTCGCATATTTAATAATATACTTAGGATTAATTTTCTGACAAGGTGGGAAAAGACGTACCCCATTTTCTTTAATTTGTTTATTGTAGTTTGTGACCAACACCCAGCACAGTATCTGGTTCGTCTTAGACTTTATGTGGAGTCAGTAAGTGCCACTATGGTACAGGTTCCCTTAAGGCCGAAGCCCACTGAGATTAACATAAAATTAATTAAATTTCTCTTCCTCAAAAAACAAAATCGCCGAAACTCCAAACGAAACGCGCCTCACGCCGATAGCGCTCAGTGATCAGTTCCATTCGGTATTTGCCTAATGTTAAGATTATATAAAATTTGTTTACAATGGTACTGATTTCTATCTAAAAACACTATAAAAAACACACTTTTAATTTGATATCGATTCGTTAAGTGTTCTTAAAGCTTCTTTAAAGTTGGGTGAATTAGACCATTTTTATAAGTATGAAAATCTTAAATTACAATTATACTGTATTGTAGTCCGCTCAATTTATAGCAACTTTTATTATGAAACCATTACCACAAACGTAATATTTCGTATAGCTACCAAACAAAGTTCTCACGCCGCCCATACAAAATACAAAGTTGTGACGTCACATTTCAGCATGCATTACAGCAGTGCGTTTTCACGTCTAAAAATTAACGTCTAAAAATATGTGTCTTTAAAACTTCTATATCTGAAAAAGTTTTTTGTTTAGAAATGTATTTCGGTCACTATTGTGTTTATTTTTGACAGGTCTTTGCATAGCGACACGAAAAATTTTTTAGTCAAGTAGCCAATTGAAAACTCAAAATCGATTGTCGCAATCGCAACTTTAGTGCCCGCGACAATCGCTGTAATGTGTGCAGGCCCTTAGTAGTTTAGTCTCCAAGTAGAATTTTATGGGAAGTAAAAATAATTTGATTTTCCTTTTTTGTCATGTTTTGTGTAATAAACTCGGTATTCACATTTTAAATTTGATTTTGGATAAACTTCTTTAATCAAGAAAAAACAACAATTATTTGTTTAAAAAAAAAATTCAAAAATGTAAGTAAAACAAATGCTGTTTGGTATTTTTGTAGTAGGTTTTATCGACTAACATACTTATAATTGCTAGTGAATGCTGACTTTAAAGTTTCTTATATAGAAAAGAAAAATAGGAAGTCTTAATTTAAAAGTGCAACAAAGAAAACTAAAAAAAACATTCATCGAACACGAAGGGAGGAAAACGCAGATAACTGGAATTATTTTAGTAGTATAATGCGAGCATCGGGCTATTCTGCGTAATTTATACGGCTCGTTGAACACCGACTTGAAGCAAATAAAATAAATAGGATGGTCGCATTCCGCGCATATGCTCCTCGCGCCGCAAAAAGTGGCATTCGTTCCATTTCGCTGCGGATTGTCTAGTTACTCTTGCAACACTTTTTTATTTCCAACAATTTAAATGTAGCAAAGGAAACCATTTTCTGTAGTGACTCTCTTCGCTGAGAATTTACCATTTTTACACGAATACGGAGACGAAAAAGGGTGTATTAATTTATCAGCTTCGTGCGCTTTTATTTATTGTCGTAGCATTTGTTTCAGTATCTCTATTTACAATTAAGTCTATAGTTACCTTTCTTGTTTACGTTTTTTTTTGTTACAGGGATCGTGTATTTAAATTAAATATGACAGACATTAGTCAATCACACTGTGAGGTAAGAACTAAGTACTTCCTTTTTCACGCACGAAACCATTTTTCTCAAAGCAAAAAGAAAACATTTACTGTGGTCGTTAGGAAGAAAGGTTCTAAAAGCCACTTTTCCGGTACTACACTGGATATTTAATGCATCTTTCCTCCACATAAGGCTTTCCTACATTTCCCCACCTGAGTGTCATAGCCTTTTCAAAGGCAAAACTCTTCTGTAAGCACTGCAGTTTATACTTGCAAATTTTACTTCCCTTTTATACTGAAGGAAAAACTGGAAAATTAAAATTGTTTAAATGGTACTAGCGAAAATTAACATGAAAAAGATCTCTTTATTTCCAATACTTACGAAGAAGTGGGAATATGCTAGTTATATCACCTTATATAATTATGTATTTTATAATGTTTTGGATTTTACAAAGAGAATATAGTATGAAATTTTAAGAAAATTGCCTCTCTTTTCATCTCTAGCGTTTACTTTATTTTCAAAGCTAATTAAAACTGTACTTGCATTGTTCTTAATTAATTGCTTAGGAAAGGCCAAGCAAAATGTAATTATACTCTTTTTGTATTTCAGAGGGACGCACTGCTATTAGAAGCGAGTAATGTAGCGCAGTGTGTGAGCAAGGGCAAATCGGAGCCCTTTGAATGTAGGAATCACATAAGGGTGCTGCAGCCTTTGGGAGATGGCGAGAGGTTGTACGTCTGTGGGACTAACGCTCACAACCCCAAGGACTGGGTAGTTTATGTAAGTATACAGCCGTTCATTCTTAACATCGTATTACTGAGAGAGAGGAGCGGGAAAAAATATATACTGAAGTTAACTTATATTTAGTTCAGGCTTAAGAGCTTTCAACTTTGTAGACAATATTGATATAATTTATTTCCAGTCATGTTAAGGACAATATATTTTACTACATTTTAATATTTGCTTTAAAAACTAAATTAAAATTAAACATAATTGATTAAAACTAAATTAAGCTAAAAAAAATTATTTCTATCTAAAACAAAACTTACCTATAAAAAACAAAAACCTACTTATAAATAAAAAATGTCCCGCAGGTCATTGCCCTGCGGTAATGTGCCCAGAAGACTGGCAGCATTGCTACGCTGAATATCAATGCTTATTCTTTGTGCGAAATAGCTACCAGCCCTCTGGGCATTGGACACCTCGACCAGCCTTTTGCTTATGAGTTTGAAAAGTTTATGAGCCGATGGACCCCACGAACCAAATACGGTAGTTGCCTAATGTTAAGATTATATAAAATTTGTTTCTAATGAGACTAACTTCTATCTGAAAACACTATAAAGAACACTTTTAATTTGATATGGATTCGTTAAGTGATCTTAAAGCTTCTTTAAAGTTGGGTGAATAGGACCATTTTTTAAAGTATGAAAATCTTTAATTACAATTATACTGTATTTTAGTCTGCAAAATTTATAGCAACTTTTACTATGAAACCATTACCATAAACGAAATATTTCGTATAGCTACCAAACAAAGTTCTCACGTCACCCATACAAAATACAAGCTTGTGACGTCACAAATATAAAGGCATTTTAGCGGCGCGTTTTCACGTCTAAAAACATGAGTCTTTAAAACTTTTATAACTGAAAGAGTTTTTTGTTTGGAAATGTATTTCTGTCACTATTGTGTTTATTTTTGGCAGTTTTTTACATAGCAACATGAAAAAAAATTTAGTCAACATGCCCATTGTAAATTGTTAAATTATAAAAATATTTGCTTGGATTGTACCTAGTTTAGATACTTAAAACAAGTTTTAAACCACTTTACTTACAAAAAAATTGCTGTAGATACCTGTTTGATTTTCGTTAATTATTATCATATTTATAAAAAATTAAAACAAATAATTTTCTTTTATACTTAAATCCGAATGACATATTGTTAGTAGATATAATTTAAAACCTTGATTAAATTTCCAGTATGTCATTTGTAAACACATGTTACTGACGTCCAGTCTTTGGCTTGTAATTGATAGGTGTTCTGTGGAACCCTCAGGGTAATATATCATATTGCTCACAGTTAAACCTGACACATCTACCTCGACACGAGTACGTGCCCGGGGTGGGCCATGGGGTGGCCAAATGTCCGTACGATCCAGCTGACAACAGCACCGCCGTGTGGGTCACGAAAGGCAATCCTGGGGGCCTCCCTGCTCTATACGCAGGAACCAACGCAGAATTCACGAAAGCAGACCCAGTGATTTTCAGAAATGACCTCTTCGATTTCCGAACAGGCCAAAAGAAATTTAACTTCAAGAGAACCTTGAAATACGACTCAAAGTGGCTAGACAGTGAGTAATTTAAATACTTCGATTTGTATAATATAAATCATCGAATTGAGCACTAAACTTCGAACATTGAGTATTGCGATAAAGGCTAACCGTTCCAGATATTTTATTACCCTGTAAAAGATCTGACTTGATTTACTGATGTTAGGTGTAAAGTTTCAAAGCTGTTTTTTATATTGAGTTTAAAACCGATTTGGTTTGATTGTTTTTTTTAGATTCGGATTTTGGATAGTTCTTAAACTTAAACCATAGTGTAGTATCAATCATATAATATTCGTTTTGAAAGAAAACTTGATATACTAAGCCCGCGTACTTTCGACTAAACTTTAAGTAAAACCTTTTTGTTTTACAGAAACCAACTTCGTCGGCTCCTTTGACGTCGGAGAGTACGTCTTATTTTTCTTCCGGGAAACAGCGGTGGAGTTCATGAATTGTGGCAAAGCCGTATACTCGCGCGTGGCCCGCGTTTGCAAGCACGACACCGGCGGCAAACACATCCTCAGCCAGAACTGGGCAACGTATCTAAAAGCCAGGCTGAACTGCAGCATACCTGGCGAATTCCCTTTTTATTTCGATGAAATCCGTAAGAGAAAATTATATATAGAAGCTCGAAAACAAAACTGATTATAAACGCGTCAATAGACATTTCAATTTGGAGTTTTGAATAGCTATTGCTTATTTCATTGAAATTAATTTCCACGAAGCCGCGTCTGGCATGAAAGAGATTGCTTTTATTAATAAAGTTTATGGAATTTTGTATTGTGACTGAGTAGAGGTTGGTTGTCGCCAGAGAGCGTGTACCAGATGCCGGGGGACCCCAGCCGCTTCTACGCCGCGTTCACGACGGGGGCCAGTGACGGCCTGGTTGGCTCCGCTATTTGTACTTACACTATGGAGGACATACAAGAAGCTTTCAGCGGTCGCTTCAAGGAACAGGTCGGTCTTATTTGCATTTTGTGTCAGAATGGAGCAAAAGACTATGCTGCGAAATAACTCTTAAAACTGTACAATATTTTCACTTACAGTAAGTACGTAATTATTACAAAGACTCCTGTGTAGGCTCTGTGTCAGGTTACACCCGAGGCCTTGGACTTGTTTTTGAAAGGGGTTAACCCAAAATTATAAAAGGCGCCACAAAATACAAAGAAAATATGTGATACCTAAACCTTTTTAACGCAAAAATTAACCGGCGAAAAGCAAAAATTCAATCATGTTTTCCTACCTGTGGTACTGGTGTCTTGCCAAATTTATATGGGACCAATTACAGGATATACCCTTTCCAATAAAAAAAGAAGTACACGAATAAAAATGCTTTTACATCCTTAGATTTCTATGTACAACACATATTGTACTATTAAGAAGAGGACATTATGTTTTGTACTATTTAAAAAATATAAGGAAAAAAATATATATTTTCCAATTTAAATATTTTTATTTCTTAAAATTTACTTTCCAAAATCTTTTGTGGGTGTACTGCAAACCATTTGCGGAGCCCGGACCGACTATAACCTCCGCCGTTTCTTCGTCGGCCAAAAACCGAAAATGAGTAACAAAAGACGTTGTCTCTCAGGCGACGTCTAACTCAGCGTGGCTGCCCGTGCTGCGAGCGCGGGTGCCCGAACCGCGGCCCGGGACCTGTGTCAACAACACCGAAGCCCTGCCCGACAACGTGCTTAACTTCATAAGGTAACGTTTGCTTTCACTCCACTCTGTTGGTTTAGACAATTGAAATTGAAGCTTGTTAACTTTGGATATTGTGCGGGTAGTCAAATTCTGGTTTAGTTTGTAGGATCAAAATTTTAGGAACACCTTAGACGTGAGGTGTGTTACTACACGTGTTTAGGCTTTTAGATATAATTATTTTAGTAAATTTTATAAGTCTTCAGACATTTCTTCCTAGATCGTTCTGTTAGTTTAGACAATTGAAATTGAAGGTAGTTAACTTTGGATATTGCGCGGTTCGTCAAATTCTGCTTTAATTTCTCGGATCATAATTTTAGGAACACGTGTAGTTATGTTTCTACACGTGTTGAGGTGTTCTCAAACGAGGTGGTGAGGTGTGTAAAATTATGTTTAATACTTAGTTTAAGTAGAATAATTTTACTCTATTTTATAAGTCTTCAGGATTTTTTTCCTAGATCATTAATCAACATGGGACTTATAAAATATGATAGAACCTAATTGTCTTGTTAATTTAAATACATGAATACATTCTATTTACCTATTTTGAGTAGAAAAAGTGATGATATAAAGAGATTGAACTATTTGTCAGTATATCTATTTGGGGACAAGTTATAATTATATGGAGTATACTTTTGTTGACCGTTTAGTCAGTATACAATCTAGCGTAATCAGTGTGATAAAACTTTTAAAGGCTACCCGCCTGTACAGTAGATATACGAGTTGATCTTTTTAGGTAGGTGACAGGACGAGTTTAAGGGACTTTTGAGCTTCTAAATATCAATAATAATATAAATAATAAATAAATATATAGGGACATATCACACAAATTGAGCTAGCCCTACAGTAAGTTGTGAACTTGTGTCGCAGGATACTAACTCAACGATACTATATATTATAATACATACTTATATAGATAAACATCCAAGACCCAGGTCAGTATGAAAAAGATCTTTTTCCATAGTGACCTGACCGGGGATCGAACCCGGGACCCCCGTGTCGCAGGCTAGCGTGTTGACCGCTGCGCCACGGAGCTCGACAATACTAACAAAACGTCTTTTACCTCTACAATTAAGCCCGATATTGGAAACCGCTGTATTTCCACGCCCCCCACCCCCCTAATCCGAACAAGACCTCACATTAGTTTCGCGACTCGTATATTCTCTAATTGGGTCACACTCGCGTGCTTTAATTGATGACGTGGTGCGAAAACCGTAAGTAGCGTCTTTGTTCTCCCCTTCTATTTTTATCACCAATTTAGGAGGTAACATTGCATTCTGAAATATAACGTTCGTTTCCCGCAAAGTTATTTATGTATACATAAAATTGTAAGTATTCACACATAAATGCTTTAACGGTCGCTGAAATGGGCTCGAAGTTTAATGCACTTTATGTGAAATTAAGATGCCAAAAAGCTTTTTATTGGAATTTCACGCTGTTAGCCTCCGATAAAGCTTTACGGGACATTAAGTGCGAGGATGGCATCGGACGTATAATGTCAATACTTGGAACCCAATGGTGCGCGGTTCGGCGAGCGCATTGTTTTGACTCCGAGTGGACACTTGGGCATATCCAGTAATTGCAGGTTGTTGTTGTGACAGGTCACACCCTTTAATGGACTCGGCGGTGCGGCACGAGGGAGATGCGCCCGCGTTCTACAAGCGAGACCTGGTGCTCACGACACTGGTGGTGGACCGACAGTTCGTCGACATGTTGACGGACGATATTACTTACACTATATTTTACGCAGGGACCAGTAAGTTACATAGATTTTTTTCTTTAAACAGATGGAAACTTTGTAAAATTAAACTTTAGCCAGAACTAAATGCAAAAAAGGTTGGCTGCGTGACAACAACCATATGGTAATTTCACTTATGGGCGCTAAACTCTACTATGAATTAAATGTTTTGCTTGATGCTCTAAGAATATGATGTTTTTCTCTAGCAACGTTTGATATTTTTCTCAGGTGCCGGTGAAGTATACAAAATAGTGCAATGGGCTGGCGGAGGCTCCAGAGTGGCTGATGTTTGGCAAGCAGCAGGGTCGGAGCCAGTGCGGGCACTGGAGATCTCTCGGCGAACTCACGCTCTTTACCTAGCTACGGATAATCGACTAAGGCAGCTGCCGCTACGTGCCTGTTCGCATCGGTTAGTGTACGAATTTCAGAGAGAAGAAGAGAGAGAATACTGGGTTAGGACGGTGTAGCAGCTGTGGTGGCTAGTTGATAATGTTTGAAAATCGATAGTTTTACAACTTCAGCGATTCGGCATCCAGGATGCCAAACATCGACGAAGAAAGCTCCATCTACATGCCCTACTTAGCTAGTGCAGTTTGTATGGCCAACCACAAGAGTTGGGTTAAAAATTAAAAATCACGCTGAATGGCTGAAGTAATAGAAATTACGGTTCTGCCTTTTAACTTATTAGTAGAACAGCAATTTCTCTTTAAGGCCTCGTTAACATCATTACATTCTTATAGAACATTGACCTATTTCTGTTTATATTTATTTACTGTTTGTCAAACAGATACGACAGTTGCCTTCGGTGCGTCTTAGACCCATACTGTGGTTGGGACAAAGAGGTCGGAGCGTGTCGTCCCTACACACCTGGCCTCCTCCACGACGCTACAAATTCCACTCCATCAATATGCGAGGCTAGCGCTCCGCTCCGGACAGTGCGGGCTGGCTATGGCCAGAGCGTCCACTTAGCTGCCTTCGGGAAGACCCCTGAAGCCTTAAAAGACCAGCTCGTAGTCTGGTACCATCATTCCAGAGAAAAGGGAAGATATAAAATTAATTTCAAGTAAGTTACTTGTATTAGATCTTTATAAGTAAGTTCAGTTCAGTTAGTAAGGGAAACCGGGGCAGGACAAAAAATGTTGCTTCGGTCAGTGTTCTACACATACCACTCATAAATCAAATGTTCGTTAGCTGTACTAGTTTTTGTTTTGTCAGTGCTCGAATTCTTCCGTTTGTAAGCGGTGGTGTTCGTGTCAGTAGGACGTGTCGTATTTGTTAAGTTATGATTATACCTAATAGTATGTTCTATTTACTTAACTTTGTTACATGAACTGTATCTATAAATAGGTACCAATTTTATTGTCTTTATTGTATATTCGATTTTTAGCCTGATTTTAAGGGTTCCGTAGTAAACTAGGAACCCTTATAGTTTCGCCATGTCTGTCTGTCTGTCTGTCTGTCTGTCTGTCTGTCTGTCTGTCCGTCCGCGGTTTTACTCAGAGACTATAAGTACTAGAAAGCTGTAATTTGGTATGAGTGTGTATATTAATCATGGCAAAAAAGTCGTAGAATAAAATCTTGAAAAAAAATTTTTTTTTTGGGTAGCTCCCATACAAGTAAAGTGGTATTTTTTTTTCTCTATTTACCCATTGTGTGGGGTATCGTTAAAAAGGTCTTTGAAAAATATTGTGAGGTTGAGAACACCATTTTTCGATTTAGGAATCTGTTTCCGAAATATTTGGTTCTAAAGTGCAAAATTTTGTTAGAGGTACGTGTCCCCCCCCCCCCTCTATCTGCTAAACGGTTATATATGGATACGTGAAAAAAATTACAGCAGTACTATATATACTGAAGTTGAAAGGAAAACTATCAGAGCTAGGTACTAAGTGCAAACTAAAAAGTTATAGGCAACCAACTTATAAAATGTACTGGAAAATGTAAAATTTCATACAAGCTTCATTGTTAGATGTTTTTAATCGTTAAACTGTGAGGTGCGAGTGTAAACAGTGTGAACTCAAAGTTATCATTCGCAACTACGGAACCCTATACTGCGCGTGGCCCGACACGCACTTGGCCGGTTTTTGGCTATAGAACCGAAAAATTATTAAATTGTCTCGTATAGTTATTATGTGATCTAGAACAGACAGAAAACCGGTACACGAACAAAACTACCTACATTCTTGATATGAACATTAATACTTGCAGTTATATTACCTTATTGTGTCTGTTATTTGGTTTTGGATTTAATGTCCAAGTACCTAGTTGATATAAAATCTCTTGCTGGAAAAAAATGCGCAGACCCTGTTATAGTTTTATAAAATAAAGTAGAAATATTAACATCATTAATCAGTTTAAAGAGTAGTTTTACAAATCGTAACTAGGTAGAAGCGTCCTCGAATACTCGATCATCCGCACAGATACGTCCTCATGTTACGAATGAATTTATTCCAGTCTCAGAATTAATGTTACCTGCTCTTGTTATATTAATGGTTCTTCTGTTTCAATATAATAATATGATACGAGTATGCGAGAGCCGAGTGGCTTCGGTGCAAATATTACTAACTGATGTAAGTAGGTGAACAGGTAAACGGTAGTAGTTCGCGGAAGATATAAGAAATTGCTTTTTGATGCTTGTTTTCAACCTAATTACTTAGAAATTAATGACCGTTGTGAGGAGGTTGAAAGTTGAAGACATTTTGAAGATATCATATTAGGAGTGGTCCATTTTCAGGTCATAGTTGTAGCATTTATTCAATCTTGATTGATCTGCTGGCACCTATTGAAACATTTTTCTTGTATCAGGGTAAAATCAAGGCATTTTAACACAATATTTCAATCCCCTACATACCAAAGTCTGGAGAAATGATCAAATACACTTTAGTATAAAATGCAATCAAAATAAGGGCGTGTGAAAAGGTAAAGGACAGCCTGGGCCAGACATTTTCTAAATGCCAAGCTTTTTCTGAAGTAGTAGAAAGAAGATGAAATCTTTACCCCGTAAAAAACCGCTTGGCCTTTTAGCTTGGGTGTATTGATATTTTTACGCACAGGTTTGGTGAAGTTAATAAAATAAATCACTACTAATTTACTTTCTATTTATTTTAACAGTTGGGAGCGAGTCCTGCAAACTTCAGAGCGTGGGCTGGTGCTGCTGTCAGTGAGCGACTCGGACCGTGGGCTGTACGAGTGCTATTACGGCCCGACCCTCATAGCCTCCTACAACCTAGACATCGATGTGCACAGGTATGTTATATTGACGGACGGGCTGTCTACGCTTCCAACAGACCTTCGTAAAATAAATTATGCAAATCAGACTTACTTACATACATTAAGACAAATTTCTACGGGTAGTAAAAGCCCTCATCATGCCTACCTTTTTCATGCCCTGTAAACTATGTTTTTTTAAATAGTAATTTTTAGCGCTTATGTCTTTATTATAATAATTATTTTAGGTTGATGAATTTCAACTGTAAGTGAATCTTATGCCCAAAAACAGTTATGGTCATAAAGAATTTAAGAACAATTAAAATGCTTTGCTTATCACAACAATTTGCTTTGCTTTTAAAGTTTCCTTTACTTTGGTTAGAGAAATACTGCAATGAATATACTGATTTAAAAAGGGCGCCAAATTAATAGCTGAAAGTGCAATCTAAGATTTTTTCCATTGCAATCTAAACTGAGAATATAAATAGCACAGTATTATTGCGTCTTTTTTATTGTATCATTTGTTTTTAAAATCAACTTTTTAAGTAACGTTTTAATATAAGCACTTTAATCCGAACATAGAGTCGTTAAGTGTTTAAAATGAAGAATTGGCCGTATAGGTTGGGATAAATATTTAAATAGCTAGAAGATAAATTTAAAAGCTTTCATAAACATTATGCTAATGCTGAAATACGGGTTAGTGCTAGTTACTTGGATATTAGCAGCTGCCGGCCACTCTAAATCACTTAGTTCGAGCAACAGATGTTGACTTGGGATATAAGTATAATATTTTGTTGGAAATAATTTTACGGATTTTTCAATCTAATGCGTAGTAGGGATATAATGACTACTACAATACCATAATAAAAAAATATAGACATTCATCTCAATTAATTCACGAAACTATCTAAAATAAAAAATACATTTTAACATTTTTTCAATACATTAAGGTTTGGTTAATGATCTTTCTATGCACTGCACTGCATTTAAATAAAGAAAATTAAATTTAACACGCTTTTAGTAGCTTCACTTGTAACTAACTATGTATGTAAGAAAATCTTGGAATTATTAATTTGACCCACTTTCTGATCTTCCATTAGGATGAAATTTTGCACACGCTCTTAGTTCTGATGACAATACATGACTAGCGTGCTAAAAGCGTGTTTTTTTTTGTTTTTAAACTATTATTTATTGCTGTTCTGTTAGGCATCTTAATTCCAATAGTTAAATATTGCACAAGGATTCAAAATAAACTTTATACAATTTAAATTATACAGAACATAGCGCAAACGCATATTTACTCAAGCTGTTGCAAACTAATCTTCATACGTGCATTTATTGCGTGTGCTCACAGAATATAATAATAACTTACAAAAGTTAATTTGTTATACATGCGAGTGGTGTGCATCCCTGCAAGTTCTAAGTTAAGCAACATTATAAATACAGAGGCATCTTAAGGCGCTTAGACCAGCCAACTAGCGCCACCCCTGATTTTATGTCTTTTACTTCTAAATAAGATCAAATTTAAAAAAAAATCTACGACAGTACTTCGGTATAAAATTACTTGTAGTATTTTTGGTATTACTACTCATTATTTTGTATTTGGAAAAATAAGAGAACTTCTAATTACCGCCGACAGTGGACACTTTTGGCGATAATTAGTAGTTCTATTAATTTGATATTATGATATTAATGAAAAGTTAAACTAAAATTACTACAAATAATTTACTACGTAGATTTTAAATTTGATCCAACAAGAATAAAATTACCAGTGTAGCTAGTTTCGCTAATATAAGTCTCTTAACCACGCTCGTAAAACATTGTGTTGGTGACAGGTGCACCCAGCCAGCAGAGCTTGGTAGTACAAACAGGTTTACTTTCAATGTTCACGATATGAGAAAACAGAAATAAAAAAATAATGTAAAGTTTCCTCTCTTCCCGCTCAGGGAGTCAATTTTTCAACCAAGACAATCGATCCGCCACTCGTTGTTATGTTTCCGCATGGTGAATCTTAATTGGCTCTATTTTTGAAACTTTATTCGAATGGTTTTTCCGAATGGTCGCACGAGAGCACTCGGACCGGACTACGCGTGCAAAATGTCAAATTTGACTTTGACCAAATTTTTATTTTTTTCTTATATTCTCGTCCTTAGATCCTAGCGTTTTGCCACAACTGTCTACAAAAAGTGGGAATATACGTCCGATTTTCTTCCGATCAGATTGCAGCGTTGCCTTTTAAAAAAAAAGAAATTCCTTACAAATAAAAATTTAGATTTTCAAAGAAATTGCAATAAAAACCTCCCTAGATGTGCCTTAGTCACTGCGTTAATAAAATCAGAAAACATAATTAAGAAATAAGAAGGCTTTTGTACAATTCGAAATTTACTGAGAAGACTTCGTCTTTGGTATCATCTTGTTCATATTTAACTGGTTTTTCTACGAAAGAAGATTACGAAAAACAATTGCCTAAAGACAATCAAATTCCCCTAGAATTAAAGACACTGTACCTAAAATGGCAACACCGTCCGATTGTCGGATTGAAAATCGGATGTGTATTCAATTTTTTGCTGGCAACTCTAAGCAATAGAACCATTCGCACGGTTCAAAAATACGTAAAAACAGGCCCGCTCGTTGATTTTATTCACATGTGAATACGTACCGAGTGCTGACGTCACAACGAGTGGTGGATTGATTCTATTAGTTCAAAAATTGACTTCAAGATCGCTAAGGCCTTACTTAGTCGCCTTTTGGCCGAAAATGAGAATATTTAGATTGGGAAAAGCATACAGATTCTTGTTGAATGATGATAGGATGACCACCTTTAATTTTTGATCCTTTCTTTCCATTTTTACGAAAGAAAGTAAACTAAAGGTAACTTTTGGCTTGTCTTAAAGCCGTTCTTATACTGTGATTTTATATTGGTGGCAGATGCACTCAGCCCAGCAAGACCCAGGAGTACAAGCAGGTGTACTCCGACTGGTGCCATGAGTTTGAGAAGTACAAGAGCGCCATGAAAGCCTGGGAGTCACGACAAATGGTAAGTAATTTTCTACCTATACATATTTTGTGCTGCTCCATAGTAATTTGCATACGATTTCATCAAATATATTATCGAGCATATTTCATAATATAGGTATGCCCAAACTACATACTAAATAAGTATAATAGAAAGGAAACAAAGGAAAGATATTTACAATAAGCGAGTTGCTTCTACCACCTTATACATAGATCGTAAGTCTAAAAGTAGACCCTTGGCCTGTCCCTCGTACTAACAACCCAAAACTTGTGAAACGCCTTGGTCTAGAGACAAGACATACAAAGCGTATCGAATACAAAGCCGTTACTTCAAAAACTTTTCGAAGTTTTATCCAGAACAAGCCTCATTTATATCTCAGTGTAATCTAAGGGACTGAAAGAGAATTACATATACTATTTAAGCTCACCTTTCGTAACTTTTTAAAATTATTTAAATAAAGTTTAAATAAATAATCAGCTACCTATGTCAAGACTCTAATATTTTTTATAAATTTTACGGCGAATATCGTCTCACTTTAATTACACGTAATCGATATTATTTGAAGTTAGTGAATATTTGAACAAACCTTTAGCAAGTAAGCCTATAAGTATAAAATGGGTGAATTAGATGATGTTAGCAAGTAACATTTGGGCGCATTCACTGTTTATTTTTGGAGCAACCAGTGCAAAACGGGTCAGGAATGCTCGTCCTGAGAAAATATATAATATATCGTCTTATTATAAATTGCGAACTTAAATTAGTGTTTAATTGATAAGAATAGGTACTCATTTTATTATCCAGTACGGCATTTTGTTCGCTGAATATTTCAGTTTCTTACTAACTGACAATGTATAAAATAATGTTTGAAAGACCCGGGGGCTTTACATCTTCAATAATTACGAATAAATAATGAGCTTCAATTGTAATGTAAAAATCAAATATTTTCCTCCAAGTTACCTATACCTACCACGTTTAACATTTTCCCGTTTGACCCCAGAAACATCATGTAGACCGCGTTTTGTAATAAGACGGTAGGATTTAATAAGAAGATAAATAATGTAGAGTCGGAGAAACAACCAACATGAAAATATACGTTTATTTACTTTACGACTATTACGATCAAATATGATATTTATTTGCGTCGCAACAAGATGATTCCGTAGAGGACAAATAATTGTAGCTACCTATTTGTTGTGTCTTTATAATAATTCGTCCTCATTTCTTTGATACTACACAGACTTTTTTGTTAGCTATTTTGTTATACCTCTGAGTTATTTATATTTAAATGTTATTACTATGTTTAAAAAATATACAAAAGGTGAACCATATGGCATTCTCTCTCAGCCAAACATTTGGACAAAACAGAGAATTAAATGGTTAATATTTCACGTAATCGTCACCCAATAAAGGCCCTCGAAACAATCGGCTTATAGAATTATCGAATAGCATCTGTTTTATTTCCACGAGCCAAATACAGTTTATTACGAGCAATTTACTACTTTTCAAGTTAACAACTCTCAGGAACGAATACCTAATGGCGGTGTGTACGTAATTACCCAAAACCATGACGAGTCGTAAAATGTTTAGCGTTGTTGTACGTTCTGCCTATTTTTGAGAACGAGTTTAGAAAACTTTACGATGCTTAACTGTCGTGCATTCCGAGTATACTTAGGAAATACGCGTTAATTTACTATTTATACTGAAAAAAATGTAACATGGAAAGTCTGAACTACACTGAAAATATTATCCAAATTTTAGTAGTTATGGTATTCTTTCAATTACTTACTCTACTACTCCTGAATTTTAATACTGTTTAATATTTTTTTGTACCAAAATGGAAAAAAGTGATATTGTAGATCTACAGATGAAGTATTATATACCTATATATAGGTATTCAAATAATTTTATTAGTTGATTATATTATTTCAAAGCCAATCAATGTCTTCTTTAAATTTTCACTTTTTTAGGATTTTTATGTAGCGACTCTTGGCATGATTTTCCCAACATCTGCGAGCACTAAAGTGTAATTTGTATAATGTTCTGCAATCATTGATCGATTTTCCGATTTCCAGCAATGCTCCAAAAACCTAAACGCATCGAGCCAGCAAAACAGCATGGCGAACGAGATCGTGGCGTCGCTGCGGTGATAGGGCACAGCTCGGTGATTAATGAACGATTACGCACACCAAGCACCGCTGACATAAACTATCCGATATTTCGCCGACAATGCCCATCGCCCGCCGTCCCCAACTACGGAAAAACTCATTCTATGCGGCTTTTGGTTTTGCTGTCTTCAGCTTCGTGTGGCCGGTTGTGTTTTATATGTTTGGCTGCGTATTTAGGTTACGATATTATTTGCTACTCTGCTATTAATGTTCCATTACTAACGGAATATTTGTATTTTTCGAGACAAGGAAAATGCTCCAAAATTTTAAACGCCTCGAGTCAGCAAAACCAGGTGCCCTGATACAAAGTTAAATGCACTCCGGATATTGACAGAGTTTTAACTTACTGATTTAAATTTCATTCCATTTTTAAATGACAATTTTGTAATGAATTAGGGTAAATTTCAGCATCTGCTGATAAATTTTTGTGGGTGTGACAAATAGGTTAAAGAATTTATCTGGAGAAAAATCTTACTAAACAAACAACTACAATTAATGTCATAAATCACAACTTTATTAAGATTGCTGAAGTGGACCTTATCTTTACTGTAGATAATAATTTGTTATTAAGATTTCTAAAGTTCTAATTGACATAAAGACTAAGGTATAATCAAAGTTGCAAATAGTAGCTAAACTCAACGCTTGTGATGTTTTTTTTATAACTGTTTCCAATAAAAAAGAATGATAGGCTACCTAAGCTATGAAAGAAAATAAAAACAGACATCAAAAAATATTCCTGTGTTACCATTTATGTCAGATTACATTTGCCCACTTGAGTTATTTGTGAATCAATATTCGACAATCTATGGTAGGAGTGAAAGGGGCACGATAATGTAGTGAGGGGATGATCTGTTAAAATAGATTTGTTGCGCGCTCCGGAGACTGGCGCTTGATGGATGACTGACTTTCACCAACTTTGCCCTCTACTTTTTTCTTTGGACAGGGATGGGCGGCCGGAGAATTCCATAGTTTATGTTATTGGTGGTCTGTTGAGAATAATTATATATTGTTAATTAATGCGACTGAACCTTTAAAATCCAGCTAAATTGTAAAACTTCATGAAGCATTTAAAACTCCGGTATTTCATATTTTGAACACGCATTTAAATGTGTATAAATATTTCATAGAATGGTTGCGTAATGTTACGAGGGTGAGGTTACACCAACACAAATGCTGTGATATCAGTTCTCACTGGAATACTGCTGAGCTGTCAAAAATAAATTAATGTATCTATGTTTTCCACTCTCATATTATTTGTTACTTTATGTGAGCAATAAAAGTCATTAAAATAAAGTTATTCTAAAACAGTATAAAATTTTCGATATTATTTTCCGGTATCAATGTTTAGAATATGTTCGGATGAAAAATATATACCTATTCAAATAAAATAATGAGCAATATGAACGCCAATTTAGGTTTAAGGTAATTGTATAAAGAAAAGCTTAAATGTATGGGGAATCCGTTGATTTAGACTTTATTAAGTTTTGTTGGTAAGGCGACTGAGGATGTTACGTGTTAGACAGCTGTTCCATATTGTGTATAAGTTTCTGTTTATTTGTTTCAAAAAGTTGATGTTATCGATTTGTTGCCATAAAATGTAATTTTAGGCCCGCCTTCGGATATCCAACCCGAATTTATATGTAATAGCAGTTACGTTTTCATCTCCATTGATTTTATAACATTCTAGCTAGAATAGTGCCTTGTGAAGCATGCTTACGGTGTAATGAAACTTATTTAAATTATTACTAATTAGATAATAAATATTTTTGTGTACAATGTAAAGAAATTGAGTAGATTTAGAGAATGATTCATTGTAGCAACTCATTCGTAAATAAAGCAATAATGTTCCACTGAATTAAGAGTCGCCAGTATTAAAATAACATTTGCAGACGTAGATAGAGTATTTAAGATAACAGTTTAGTAATAAAGAGTAACAAATGTAATACTTATTTCGATTTCGTTGTACCATGCTTTAATATATTTAGTTATACATTTTCTTGCGTTTTCTTGGTAAATAATTTAAAAGTGCATTTTGGAATTGAAACATGGTACAAAGGAAAAGTCCAACTTATATACGGTTCAGATTTTATTGCATTTAACGCAGCATGCATTTAAATAGATTTGTTGGTTGCAAGTCCAAGTCGCATTTAATGTTATGAAAAATGTTATTGTAAAAATATTGTAAATAAATCTATAAATTTTTGGTAGACAGATTGCTATTATATGTTTATTGTAAAAATTATTATTAAGTTACAATATAGGTATAAGCGATTGTTTTATAAAAGGAAAACAAAATAAATTATTTTAGAACTAATGCACGTTTTATTTTCACATACTTAGTAAGAGATCTAAGTTACAGTGTTGCCTTGCAAGGATTTAGATGTTATCGAACAATGTACCGAAGAAAACCATTATTTATCTACACTTAAAACATGTAATATTATAAAGAGGTAAGATTTGATAGTTTTTCTATGAAATCCATTAACACAAAAATAATTGAATCGACTGTAAAAAAATCACCTACTGAAAGCTACACTATCAAGTAGAAGTCACGGGAAAAGCTAATTGTATTTTTGTGACCACTCGTAAAGTCTTGAAACTATTCATAATTATAAAAAAATACGAAAGAAAGAATGCAGAATATAGCCATAGTATTTTCTAATATAATTCATGAGACGTGTTGAAACTGAGAAAAACTGTCGACTTAACTTTCGTTTGAGGATTGAAATGAGTCTTAATAAGACATTTTTATGAGTCGAGAGTTATAATTTGCCTGGATTAGCAGCGAACAATTTCAGGAATGATTTTTATAAATCTTTTTACGGGCAATGAAATTGTAATTTGAGTATCGTAAAGCGGCTGTCTTAGATTGGCGAACATCATAGAATTTAATTACCAGGGGAGGGGAGAATAATTGGCGAGACGGCTGTAATGGCCACGGTTTACGGGCAAATTAATAGATTCCCGTTGCAGGCCCGCTGAACCTCCCTGGACTCATTTTGATATTAATTGCTGACCTAATATCCAACTACTAATGTACTTTATTATTTTACTTATTAATTTGCTCGCCGGCTGCGGGCGCTATTTCTTTATGGTAACTGCGTTGCTGTTTTATGTTTTTGTTAAAATATAAATATAAATATTTTATAACTTAACTTTTAAACTTCATTAGTTGCATGGGAGACCCCCTTCAATACTTATTTTATTCTGTTTTCAGTATTTGTTGTTATAGCTGCTACAGAAATATATAATTTGAGAAAAATTGTTCATATGGCACCCTTGCGACTTCATTATTAGATGTCTATGGTACAATAATATTGCATTGTAATTCGACTTACATTATTACGCATCAAGCTCATAATATAGTTAAGGATAGGTGCTTCAAAATGAGTTACAAGATTTGACCCACCCAGAGAAAGTAAAAAGAACCAGTTTATAGAATAAGATGTAACCTTTGTCTAACGTAAAATAAAATAATAAAAGTAACATAAAATTAAATTTTGTTCAAAATTTAGAAATAACAATGAATGCAGCGTCCTTACGTCTAGTGAAGCTTGACCGTTTTGCTCCGCAGGTTAGGGGTAGCCGTCAACAGAAATAAATATGGCATTGATTTATTGACCACGCTCTGTTAAACAAAGTGGGTGGTTTTGCTTAGTTAAACCCGTCTTCACCTTCCATCAAGTTTACTAATATTACTGCAATTTGTCATTGCCATTCCTCCTCCTCCCCGTTCTGCGGTTAACACGTCAGCCTGCGGCACGAGTGGTCCCATATTCGGTCACCGGTCAAGTTATAATGGAAAACGATCCTTTTGCAATTGACCTGGGTCTTGGATGTTCAACTATATAAGTAAGTATCTATTATAAAATATTATACTTAGTATCGTTGAGTTAGCAGCATCCTACGACACAAGTTCTCATAGGTACCTTGAGGCTAGCTCAGTTGTGTGATTTATCATCACAAAAAAAACTAAGTTTATTTTTACATTATCTAAATTCTTCTTTCTCATCTGAGCATCCGCGGCTGTGATGCGTAGAAGTCAGGGATCCGCTATTATAAAGGCATTCATGCTGTAATATGATTTGGCAAAGTATTTACGCCTGGCCAGCTGGCCACAAGACTGGTGCCGCTTAATGCAGACAATACCTGAGAAAATTAAGTACAAGTATTTTTCTGCGCTGAAACTTGAACCCAGAACAATTCGTGTAGCAGGCTGTCGGATTAACATTGCACCATGATGGATGACAAACTATACAAACATCTTACCTAGATCATGTAAATAGTGTCACTAGAAATGTTATTATATTCAACAATAAATGGCAAGTTAGCGAGGATGCAAGTACATAATGGGATTGATTGGTACCACTTGTACCATCAATAGTACTAGTGGAATAAATCGGTGCCAGTTGTACCATTAATCGTACTTCTATATGGTACAACTCGTCCAGCGGCAATATTTTATTATATATATATGTATATATATGTATATATTATGTACTATGCATACCATAAGTTCATTTATGGACCGTGACAGACATAGCAACTTAGAAAAAGGAGGACGCACTTGAGTTAATAAGTAGGTAAACGTTAATTACAATTTGTAAGTATATTATAAATCATTTGCAAATATAAAAAATAATTGATTATTAATAACAAGTACGCAACACGTCAGTGCTATTATTGCGAGCAAAACCAAGGCAAGTAAGTGCCTTTTTGTTTCAGAGAAAATAACGCCAGGATCACGTCCATCGTAAGTCCGATTATAGTCTGATTGAAAAATTGTTTTTCAAGAGAACGAAATGTAAAAACTACCTCATTTTTACGTTTCAAATATGTAGGGTCGTGCTCCTGCAGTGGAGACTAGAAAGACCTGATGATGATGATGATGATGACAATCACCGGCTGAACATGCTATCAAAGAATGACGGATTTCTATGTAAGTATATGCAATAGTAGAGAGTGATATGTCTATTAATCACTATCATCACGACATAATATATTAATTAAACAAAGTTTTACGCCTCATCTGTCTGATTGTACTCGATAAACTTAAAAACGTCAGAGGTACGATTTTTGAAATATTGCCGTTTCCCATTTTTTCGGTACAAAAATCGTTCGAAGACACAGTCACACGTTCAAAAATAGTTTTCTTGCACGATTTTACGTGATTTTACCTATAGATAGAGTTATTTGTGGAGAAGGTTTATAAGTATAATAAGTATATGCTCGGTAGCAGTACAGGAGGGCTAGCTAGTTCAAGAAATAAAATCCATGTAGTATTAAAAAAAAGGATCCAAATACTACAATAAAGTGTTGAAAATAGCCGCAAAAAGTAAAAAGGCAATATTAACTACCTAAGTACATAGAAAATAAAAAAAAATGCTGTAAGTATATTCAATTTAGTTATTTTTAAAGCTTTTTATTTCAATGAGAGAATAATCAATGAAAGATTATTTACTCAATCACACAATATAAAAAGATAGCGCCCTGGATTTTTGACGCTAATAACCATGTAGCTCATTTAACTCGACTTGACTAAATCGAAAAATGGTGTACAGACACCGTACCCATGCCATATTAATTTAGTTCCATTAAAATTTTAACAAAATTCAGTTGTTAATTATTTCAAAGATTATCAATTAAATTTTACAAATAAAACAAGGCACATATTCTAGTCTCCCAAATTGCAGGGTAGCTAAATGCATGTACAAGTTGCATTTAAGTGAAACTTTGAGGCATGCCAGCATACTAAAGTATTAAAATGCAGAGCTGCTGTTGCTAAACTTTGTGCAGCGCGAAGCAACCGGACGAATATGTCAGTCTGAAAATCTTCTTTCTGCCGTGTTATTTAAGTCTAGCTGATGCCCGTGAATTCGTTTGCGTGAAATTTATGAATCTGGCGTAATAATATAAAAGGTAACTCATGTAGATACTTGGATCAGCATCAGGTATTCCAAATATTCGATGTTTATACCTCAATAAAAATGCTCATCAGGCCGAACAACTTTTGCTAAGGCATAATTTTTATATTTCATAAAGGTTAGCTGGATTATTGTGCTATATCAGGGGTTTCATTTTCCAACGTCAATTTTACCCTATATGTTGTCCAGGCTTAACAGCTATATAAGAAAAAAAAGTCCAGTATATCCGGAGATTAGCGTGTACAAACAGATAAATAAACAGACCGATTTTTAAAATTCTTACTCTAGTACTAAGTACTATGTCTCTATCGCCCAATTTTTTTTAAGTAATAAAGCTAAGATATAAATTTAAATGAAATCAGAAACATCTGCTTGTCTTTCGAAATCCACTGCTGCCATATGCTGTACAAGTTGCGTATTTAAGTTAAACTTTGCGGCATGTCAGCGTGTTTAAGTATTAAAATGTAGAGACGATGTTCAACTTTGTGCAGGGCTAGAAATGCAACTGCAAACATAACAAACTAGGAATCTAATTTCTTCTGTGCTGCTTAAGAAGTACAACAATGATGTAAATTTGTAGACCAAATATAAAACTAGTTTTCTTAAGTTATTAAGTAAAGATTTTAATAAAATGAAATTAGTAACATCTGCTTGTCTTCCAAAATCCAGTGCTGCCTAAGCTGTACAAGTTGCATTTAAGTTAAGCTTTGAGGCATGCTAGCATATTAAAGTCTTAAAATGCAGAGCTGCTGATGCTGAACTTTATGCAGCGCTGGAAATTCAATTACAAGCATGTCAGTCTGGAAATCTTATTTCTGTTGTTTTTTTAAGAAGTACAACAATGATGTAGACTTGTAGACCAAATATAAACTAGTTTCCATATGTAATAAAGTTAAGATTTAATTAAAATGAAATTAGTAATATCTGCTTGTCTTCTGGAATCTAGTGCAACCACATGCATGTACAAGTTGCATTTAAGTGGAACTTTGAGGCATGCCGGCCGGCATATTAAAGTATTAAAATGCAGAGCCGCTGTTGCTTAACTTTGTGTGGCGCTAGAAATGCAACTGCAAACATGACAGACTACAAAAAATTATTTCCGCTGTTTTTTAAGAAGTACATCAATGATGTAATAGTAGACTGAATATAAAACTATAGGGTTTAAATACAAATTAAAATAAGCAACAGCTGCTTGTCTTCCAAAATCCTGTGTTGCCATATTTCGTACAAGTTGCTTTTGAGTAGGACTTTGAGAAAAGAATAGAAACGTAAATTTTCGCGGATGAAGTCGCGGACAAAAGCTAGTCTTAGATATAAATTTTAATGAAATTAGTAACATCTGCTTGTCTTCCAAAACCAGTGCAACCATATGCATGTACAAGTTGCGTTTAAGTTAAAGTTTGAGGCATGCCAGCATATTAAAGTATTAAAATGCCGAGCTGCTGATGCTGAACTTTGTGCAGCGCTATAAATGTAACTGCAAACATAACAAGACTAGAAATCTTGTTTCTGCTGTTTTTGTTATGAAGTACAAAGACCATGTAGAGTAGTCGATCAAATATATAACTAAGTTAGGATTTAATGAATGAATGAATGAATTATTTATTTATTAAGTAACAGTGACTCATACATGATTGTTAATTAGTAACATCTGCATCTTCCAAAATCCAGTGCTTCCAAATGCTTTACAAGTTGCATTTAAGTGAAACTTAAAGATGTGAACATATTAAAGTATTTAAATGCAGAGCCGCTGTTGCTGAACACTGTGCAGCGCGGAGCAACTGAGCGAGTATGTCAGTCTGAAAATCTTATTTCTGTATTTTCTAAGAAGTACAACAATGATGTCAATTTAGAATAAATATAAAACTGGTTCACGTAAGTAATAAAGTAAAGATATAAATGAAAATTAAATTAGTAACATCTTCTTGTCTTCCAAAAATCAGTGCAACCATATACAAGTGCAACCATAGCAATACAAGTTGCGTTTAAGTTAAATTTTGAGGCATGCCAGCATATTAAAGCATTAAAATGCAGAGCCGCTGATGTTCAACTTTGTGCAGTGCTATAAATGCAATTACAAACATATCAGTCTAGAAATCTTATTTTGCTGTGTTTTCTAAGAAGTACAACAATGATGTAAAAGTAGACTAAATATAAAAATGGTCGACGTAAGTAAAAAATTAAGATATGAATGAAAATTAAATTAGTAACATCTCCTTGTCTTCTGAAATCCAATGCAACCATATGCAAGTACAAGTTGCATTTAAGAAAAAGATTTAGGAAAGCCAATAAGTATATTTAAGTATTAAAATGCAGAGCCGCTGTTGCTGAACTTAGTGCAGCGCGGAGCAACTAGGCGAAGGTGTCAGTCTGAAAATCTTATTTCTGCTGTATTTTCTAAGAAGTTAAACAATGATGTAAAATTAGACTAAATATAAAACTGGTTCACGTAAGTAATAAAGTTAAGATATAAATGAAGATTAAATTAGTTACATCTGCTTGTCTTCTGAAATCCAGTGCAACCTATGCATGCACAAGTTGCATTTAAGTTAAACTTTTAGGAAAGCCAGAAGTATTAAAATGCAGAGCCCTTGGTACAGCACGGAGCAACTCGGCGAATATGTCAGTCTAAAATTCTTATTTCTGTTAAGTTATTCTAGAAGAACAACAGTGATGAAGATTTGTAGACGAAATAAAACTGGCCAAAGACGAGTCGGATTCGCAGACACACACTTGGGGTTGTGTATGGCCATACAATAATCAATCACAACAGTACGCATGAATAAATAAATGTATAGGGACAAAATTACCTAATTAATAAGAAGTCCTTAATTTCTACCATGGGAAACTTACTCAAAGATAAAATATTTTATAATACCTGCCTGAACGATGGTGTCATGCAGGCAGCCGGACGTAAAATCTTTAGCCAAATTATATCACAGCATAACTGCCGTCATAATCCCGAACTCCTCAATCATCAAAGCTGCTAATTTAAGCAGCAACACGCTCGGATTAAGTATAATAGATAAAAAGATAAAAAAACTACTATATTTAATAGAAGAAAGATCATTTTCCTTGATTAATCCCAATTAAGTACAACAATGTTTAAAGAGCAGAATACACATATGAATCACATTCCGTTATTTACTCAAATAAGGTAAAATACATACAAGTATTTCGTTGGAGCGAATAACATGAAACATAATTTCATTTAAGTCAGCCATGGAGACGTTATTTCGATTATCCTTTGATCTTCCATCTCAGTTCCTAGTGCTCGAGTGAGCCGCGAGGTTGCGATTCGTCGAAAGTAATCGAATTTATTTATTTATTTATTTATTATAAACACACACGACAGTTTACAACTTAAACAATTACTACAATTTTTAAGATAAAATGATTAAATCTAGGTTGTAACCCAAAATATGTGTGAACATAGAAGCTAGCAAAAAGAGTTACAAACAATAAATTGAGCTAAAATTACTTATCCTAAACAATAAAACAAAACTATACAAAATTTACATTTAGAACTTATGGAAAAAGTGACCTATACATGAAACAAATAAGTAACTATGTAATAATAGAAAATAAAAATAAAAACTACACTATCAAATAGGAGAAAAAATATATATCTACAAAATATGGGCATTTGTATAGAAATATATATATATATTAAAAATGATAATAATACAATAAATTAATTCTTATAATTTTTTTTTTTTTTTACAATTTTTGGTCTGACTGTTTACGATACAATATATCCTTGAGGGATTTGATATATAGAGTCAATTTGGGTAGGAAAATGTCAAAAGCGGGGTTTTCTCTGCCAACTTCGTTGCACTGACGAGCCATCCTAACCAGGGGGTTGTAGAAGGAAGTGTTATTACGATACACTTGCAGGGCAAAAAGTCCTGTTTTATCAGATCTACGAGCACTATACCTGGTATTAAAAGTAATTTCAGCAAGCAAGTTAGGTACATCCAATAATGAATGGACAATTTTATAAATGTAAATGAAGTCAAAATATCTTCTACGTGACTCTAGACTCTGTATATTGAATCTCGTCAGACGAGCCTCATA
Source organism: Rhodophaea formosa (assembly GCA_963082605.1). Classification (NCBI taxonomy): domain Eukaryota; kingdom Metazoa; phylum Arthropoda; class Insecta; order Lepidoptera; family Pyralidae; genus Rhodophaea; species Rhodophaea formosa. Next base: position 11,098,082 of record OY720210.1, read on the forward strand.
ATCAGGAGTCCTACGACCAAGGTGTTGACGGTAGCATAGAATCCGTAGACACTTTCTCTGCACTCTTTCTATATTGCTAATGTGAACATTGTAGTGCGGTGACCATATAGGACTACCGTATTCTAATATACTTCTGACGAGCGTATTAAACAAGTAGAGAAAGGAATGAGTGCCTTTGAAATCTTTAGTGGATCTACAAATAAACCCAAGTAGTTGATTAGCTTTTAAAACTATATGCTGGTAGTGATCCCTAAATGTTAGTTTCCTATCAAAGATAATCCCAAGATCCTTGGCTAGATGAGACCTCTTAAGGACATGGTCATCAATTATGTAATCGTAAACGACCTCACGACGCTTATTAGTAAATGTTATGACAAAGCATTTGTCGATATTAAGGAACATCAAATTATTTCTACACCAATGAGAAACAGCATTTAAATCACGCTGTAAAAGATCGCAGTCATCTCGAGAAACAATTGTTTTAAATATCTTCAAATCGTCGGCATATAAGAGACATTCACTGGATATGTTCTCTATGAGGTCATTTACGAAAACAACAAATAACAAGGGCCCCAGATGAGACCCTTGAGGCACTCCAGATGGTATTTCAATGGGACATGAAGTGAATCCTCTCAAGGCTACCAACTGACTTCTTTTATTTAAATATGAAGTCAACCACCGAAGGAGAGTACCGTGAATACCATAGGATGCGAGTTTGTTGCAAAGCAATCTATGATTCACTTTATCGAACGCCTTCGAAAAATCTGTGTAGATAGAGTCAACTTGGCCCCCTGTGGCAAAACTCCTACATAGGTAGTTTTTGTAAACTAAAAGATTAGTTACAGTAGATCTACCCTTTACAAAGCCATGTTGATTTTCAGATATAAGAGGCTTAAAATGACAATATAACTGACTGTGTACTAGCGACTCCAAGATCTTCGCGAACCATGACAGAATACTTATGGCTCTGTAGTTTTCACACCTAGACTTATCTCCATTTTTGAAAATAGGTACAATATGGGCTAACTTCCAACGATCGGGGAAAAATCCATTATTGAGAGATTTGTTAAATATAATGTTTAGTGGTATACAAAGCTCTCTGCCACAGCGTTTGATAAAAGAGGGGTGAATCTGATCGGGACCGGCTCTCTTACCAACATCAAGAGATTTGATTTTAATCATTATATCTTCATCAGTTATATGAATATAAGACAAAGAGTTCATGACACTACCTTCAGCCGAATGATGAGTAACGCCAGGCATAGCAGAGGACATATTATTCTGCTGATGATCCGATTCAAACACCGAGGCAAAGTATTTTGAGAACAACTCACACACACCCTGTCCAGTAGAGGAAGAAGAGTTGCCAAACTTCATGACATTTGGAATTGAAACAAGTCCCTTCCTGTTATTTACAAATTTCCAAAAAGCTTTTATGTTGTCCGGCATTGTCTTTTCAATTGAGGCGACGTAGTCTTTATAACACTGGTCTATCATTGTTTTAGATCTAGCGCGTAATAGAGAAAATACATCGTAATCTCTAGGGTTGTTGAATTTCTTAAAGAGTTTATGGTATTTATTCTTTTCTTGAATACATTTTATTAAGGGTTTGCTATACCAGACGGGGTATTTATCGGTCTTCATGTTTGTAAATGGGGTATATTTTTTAATTATTTCAAACAGTTTTTCATAAAAAATATCTACACAAGAGTTCACGTCCAGACCCGATAAAAGGTTGTGCCAGTCTATTAAAGTTAATTCGTGTCGTATACTATCATAATTACATTTTGTGAAATTAAATTGCTTTTTATTATTTGGTTTTAATTTTTTTGGGGTATGATATATAGATGGAAACTGAATTTCTAAAGCAGGGTGGTGTTTATCTTTTAGGCTCAGGGACTCAGCCTCGACAACTGTCAATGAATTGACAGATGAGAGGACCAAATCAAGATACCGCCCCATATTATTAGGGATGCTATTGCTTTGATATAGGTTGCAAAGTGAAGTGAATTCTTGTAATAGTAGTAGTCTCCTGGTTTGTGAGGTGCACGATGGCTCGTCAGTTAGTGGAGAGATAGGTGAGTACTCGGGCGTGTTAAAATCTCCCACAATCAGGTACATGTCATCTTGACCGCGATTCAACAATATCTCCTGACAGTTAGAATAGAACTCATCCCTCTTGGAACAATTCAAGTCAGGTGGGAGGTAACAAACACATATGTTGATTTTAGGAGCGTTACAAATATTCGGTAAAATAGTTATCCAGATATCCTCCAGATTACTATCCCAATATGCCTGTCGAAGGACCTGGAATGACTTCTTCACTGCTACAAAGACACCGCCTCCACTCTCTTTTGAGGAATTAGTACAATCGCGATCCCTTCTGAAAACATTGTAACTAGAGTCAACAACCTCCCCATCAAATATGTCACTACTCAAGTTTGTCTCCGTCAGGCATATGATGTCGTAAGTACAATTCAATAGATTTTGAAGGAACTGTGCTAATTTTGTGCGCATTCCATTAATATTTTGATAATAAATACTAATCATAATGTAAGTTTATAGGAATCAAAATATGAAAAATATTTTTAGGTGGGAAATATAATTATAGCTTATACAAGAGCTTATTCAGACAGTCAATGGTCTTTATATGCTGAGCAGGACTTTGCTCATTTTTACGGATATATATTTGGCCGAATCTAACCCACACAAACTTAAAATTATTGTCTTTACAAAATTTGCGCGCCACTCTATGTACTTCTTTAGTTTCCGGAGAAAGGTGTTCAGCCATATAAATTCTACGGGTTTCACCAGCAAAGCCAATATGAGAAGTGACATATTAATTAAGGCCTATAGAGCCCGGTTAGTTGAGCGATGGAGCGCGCGATGCCTCGTTTAAAACGACGCACATTGGGACTCTCACTTTGAAGAAGCGATCAAAATGCTAATAGGTATCCTCTCTACATATTTTGAATTTTACTAAATCTAACTAAATAAAATAATGAACTTTGGTTCCACATTACCAATTACTCATTTATAAGTATTATTATCGCAATTTAATGAATATTAATTTGTTGTGCGCCTATATATAGTCAAAGCAAAAATAGTAAGATACTTATACTTATATATATATACTTATATCTAATGCGGACAGAGGAAAAACAAATCTAACTTAGTGTTAAGGATTATGTTTCATTTTTACATTTCCTATTTCATCTACCTCTTATAACGCGCTAATTTTCATCGCGTTATTCGTAACAATAAAAGATACAAACCCCTACACTTAGGAATCAGAGCTAGATAGACTTTTTAGGGAATAATAAAAGATATATAATATGCTCTAGTTGATTGAAAAGAAATAATGTCGTAACAACGTTTAAAAATTTAACGTCAGGTTGTTGCCTAATTTTTATTTTTTCTACCATTTGTGAAAAAAGCCTCAATGTACCTCTTTTGGAGCATAAGGAACATGATCGATCACCCGGCCTATGTGAACGCACGCTACCTTTACCTTTGTAACAATAATCTTCAAAGACGAAACCAAACAAACCGAATAATTGATGGAATTGACGTTCTGAGCGATTCGTGTCTATGTTCTGCGACGTATTTTGAGGCAATATTCCTAAGAGACTATGTACACAGTTAATCTCACCAATTTTACACTAGATTACGCCGTCTTCCTATTACTATTAATAAGATTTGATCGTTTAATTAGTAGGTATGATTGAATTTTATATCTGTTATTAAGTTAGATATACAAAATACAATTATAAAATAAAAATAAAGGTTTAAAATAAAATAAGCAACATGTCAGCAGTACAACTTCATCTGCAAGATCAAATGTACGTAACAAATGAACATCTGTCACTTATAAAATTAGTGGAATATTTATTTCGAACATTTCATATCGACAACACATGTTCATCTGTAGCCGCATCATCGTCTTATTTCGCTCGCTGTCCAACGAACCGCATAAATTACTGCTTCCCTGCGACTCGTCGCCTTTTTTTTACTCTTTGTTGTGAGACCGCAGCTTAATTTATGGCAGAGCAGAATGTAAAACTAGAGATTCCTTTCCAGTTGTTTCACCGTCGTTTTGGGACGACGTCACGAATTGAAATAAGCTTACAAAGCCGCATTAATAGTTAAAGCTCAAGGGCTGTGTCATCATAATAAAATGCAAATTGACACAGATTTAATCCGGACTTATACCGCTGAGCCCAATAACTGTTAATAATCCGGGCGGGTTGTAGGGCTCCGCGACGGCGCGGGCTGGGTGGGGACTGCGACCCTGTCCCTAGTCGCGTGTTGGCGTCTCTAAATGTTAACATTCAGTTTAACTTGATTCCTAATAGATTTTTAACTACATATTAATATTTTTTATCAACATTACAATTTAGATAAAAATACAAATTGACCGTTTCGCCTCTATCAATTCCAAAGTGGTAGCGCTAATAATAAAAAATACAGACTATGATGACTGGCTAGCCAATCCCATTGTTTATATTTAAAAACTCTTTTTCCACCCAAAACTTAATATAGAAATAAACATATTCATTGTCATGTATAATTCAATCTCTAAATACCTCTTCTATCTCCTCAGTATAACATTGACACATAAAAATAGTTGACACAAATAATATTTAATTCAGTTTCCATTTACTTATTGTATTTGTATATATGTACGGTCATTATATTTCAATTTTGCTAACGATCGCCCCATAACACGACTTAGCACTTTCCATATTATTTTTGAAGCGATTAGCAGTTACCGCAATCACGGTTTATATGTGGAATTATCTAAGTGGGAATCGTTTAATTCCAAACAATAATGTCTAATTGCTCCGTAAATGCCTTTAAATAATGAAATGTAAATTAATACGTCATCTCGGATAGAGGATTACCAACACCGCTTAATCCTATTAGTTCGACTCATTCGTGGCGCTTCTCACCATATCTGAATGCTGCATTACATATTCTGATCGATTCAAATCGAGTTAACCTGTTCGATGCGGTGTGGGTATTCATAATGCTCCACTCTATCAAAGACTCCTTTAATCTTTATAAAATGACTAGCGTAGTCACGGCTCCAACCGGCTCCAAGCGGCCACTCAATTTAAGTTAAACTTTGCTTGTCCCAATTTGACGAGGTACTGCTTCGTTACTAAAAGAAAAAAAAGTGTTCTCTGACGAGAGTGCGTTACACACGACTCTGACTAGATTCCGATTAAGTAACTGCCTACAATACTTACCTCTGTACGAAATTTCAAGTTTCTAAGTACTGTAGTTTCGGCTGTATGTTTCCCTGTAATATGTTTAATTATGTAAATGACGCATTAAGCTTAAGGTCTGCGATCTTAAAACCTGATCTCGGTTTGATTTCCAGCTAATATTGTCAGTTATCATGATATAAGAAATTTATATAACCCGCATAAATATGAATGCATGCATCTAAATAAATTCTCTTTTGATTATATTTGTTTGTTTTGTTTGTTTTTTTTTGTTTATGGCTCTGGTAGTACAGAGAGGGTCGTGCTCCTGCAGTGGAGACTAGAAAGACCTGATGATGATGATGTTTGTTTTTCGTGTTTGTAAGTGGCCAACACTGGTTTCAGATTTCTCAATCTGCCTAAAGGCAGAAAAGCAAGACATAGCTTAACGACTGCTATTAATGATGACAGCCAAGACCAACGGCTTAACGTGCCTTCCGAAGCACGGAGGTGCTCGAGATATTTTAACTATGCCACCTGCGATCACCCATCCAAGTGGGGACTACGTCTGGGATTACTTTACATGCGTAAGCGCTAATGATGCTCACAACCACTGGGCCATCGGGCTCCTCATTATATCTAGGCAACACATTTAATAGACATTAAACCTTAAAAACTTTACTTCTGTACCGCTACTAAATAAATAAATATTCAATATATAGTTACATATAGGTCTTACCAATATCAGTTGAAAGTTGAAAGTTGAGATACGAAGTGACCGTTTTGGTTATGTAAGGCCTACTAATTAAACTTTTTTAATCTGGCCAGTCGGCAAGGTGTCGACGGCTGAGGCCACTCGCCTCATCGAGATAGCTCCTTCTCAATTTAAGGATCTCGTCCGAGCCTCTGATAAGCCCCAGATTTAGCGCTGAGCGAATTTGTTCGGGTAATTTACTTTCCGAGTTGTGAAGACAATAAAACTTGGCGAGGGCTTTACTTTGAACAGCTTATTTTGTTTTGTGTAATGAAGAGGCATTACAGCAGTGCGAACATTATAACATCATATTTTTAGGGAAAGAACTTTTTTTCATTTGTGAAAGAGGATTTTGATTTAACCTCTATAATTTATTTTAGTTGAGTTTCCCAGTATGAGTATATTAGGTTTATATATTTTTCAAAAATTAACTTTATATACACTAGTTTAGGACAAGCGTTTCTACGTAGGAATTATACACAGAACGATACTACCTTTCAACTTTAAGCTGCGCTACTGATTGATTTTATTGTTCACTGGTAAGTTTTTATAGTACCTATCTTGTAGAATCATTACTAATAAGCTGAATAAAAGTAAAGTTCCTGACTTCACATTGAATTAGCATTGCCCGTACAAGCGTAAGCATTACTTGCTTATTTAATAGGGTCATTATCCGGTCCTCTAGGCTATGTTTCCGATTCGACATCTTTTACAAAATTTCAAACAATGATAGATATCGAACCGCCCCGTTATGGTCTGCTCTTAGTAGTCACTACCAAGAACTTCTTATCTTGTGAATTATACAAAAACCGGCCAAGTGCGAGTTGAGCTCGTGTGAAGAGGGTTCCTTAAAAAGCAAAAGTATTTTTTTTCAATTGCCTAGCGTTATCTAGTTGTGTTTCTATTTTCCGTAAGTGAAAGTATTATATTGGGTTTACCACTTTCTTTGTCTAACTATATTTATAAGAATTCTATCAATTGAAAAGATGAACACTACTACTATATACTAATATAGCATCATCTATAGCACTGCATTAAATAGTGGCAGTATGTTTTCCCAAGTAATTAATCATATTTTGTATTTTTTTTTTAAATACATGACACTAAAGGCTTACATTTTTTTTAGAATCCTTATTTGCACCCCGAATAGAACCCTTATTTAAAAAATAATATTAATTTTTTTGCACATTTGTGTTTGGGTCACAAGGCTACTAACTATTGTCAGAAAAGATGTTAGGTTTAAGTTATTTTTTATTAGGGGAACCAATATAGAACCTCTTTGTTGGGTTTTAGATCAAATCACTTGATTTGTTTCGGGAAATAATAAACATGTGTTGCAATTTTAACACCTTGCGTGATTGACAGACAGACGCAAGAGAGATCCTATAAGGGTTCCATTTTTTTATTTTTTGTACTGAACCCTAAAAATGTACTAAGAGTAAGTTTACATAATATAATGGTTACTTCTTGGGATGCTGTGCTATACGCTACAGCTTTATTTACTTTTCTAATGCCAATGTTTAGAACCCAGAGGGCAGAACCATGGTCAGGTTTGAGAGTCCCCACAGTCACACGTGACTCTATTTTTATAGATAGAACCTATACGTAATTGCACTAATCAGCTACTAAAACATCATAATTCCCGTTCAAACAGATATTAGTTATATGGCGATGATGTCACACCTGGATATTATTCAAGTTGGGAGAGGCTTTATGAGCGCCTTGATTTATAGCTCCAATTAAATACCAGCGGCAAAGCATGAATAGTCTCAGAATGGCAAATATTCAGCTCCAGTTATTGTGATTGTGTCTGTGAAGAATAGCTGGCGGACAATGCGTCTAAGGTCATTGTTTAAATACAGTAACGTTTTACCAGGAACTGAAAATGGAATATAGGTTTTTACTGGCCCCAGGGACAAAATAGAAAAGACTAACGAACCGTGCCGACTTCACAAAAAAATAAGTGAGATAAAGTGAAGAAAAAAGTCTTACCCATCCTTTTTAAAAATATGATTACTTATTACAGTGCCAATTAGGTGACATCGTACGCGCATCTCGAATCACATTCGCCCTGAGGAAGACCTCCGGATGAGGTCGAAAATTATCGCCCAGTAGCTGACTTTTTACATGAGTAACCCGTTCCTAAATTACAGTTCATGTGGATAAATAAGAGTTTTTAAAGTTACAAAGCTGAACCAAGAATGAAATGTACTTGGTAGCTTATTGTATAAGTTTTGTTTCTTTCACACATATCAGAAGTTTCTTTCTACATAACTACTCTTTCCTTCTTACCTTTTCCCACTATGTGTAGGGTCAGCACAACATATCAATTTCTTCCATGTTACTCTATCGTTACGTTAGACATTTCTTATCTGTTACATACTTCTGAAGAAAAGGTGGATGGAATGTGTAAAAGAGAACATATGCAATGATCTCTCTTAAACATTCCATCCACCTTTTCTTTGGTCTTTCCTTATCTCCACGACCTCTATTTAACTCCATATAAAGTCGGTAATAAAAATGGATCTTAGACATTCAGGCCTAGGCGTATTCCTTACATCCGTGGTAACAACTCGTCGCCGTTTCATTCAATCATTCAAACGTAACCCGACCACACAGACCGCTGCCCCACTTGTCACGCAAAATGCAAAGGGAATAAAAACAAGTTGTCGAAGTGATTCGACAATGTCTGTCTACGCGCTCTCAGAGGAATCCTGCCAGCCTCCGGCGATCGGTCTCCGAACTATATGTCTCCGTCAGCATTAAGGATGCGTGTCACGGCGAGTTTGGGGCTGTCACCGGCAACCTCATCCATCAACCCCTTTCCGACCTATCTGTTACATATAAAAACATCTAGTACGTTCTTTGAACGTATGATAACGAAATGATTGCCTATAATGCGATTATGTCATGTTCCTTTTTATTGAATCTTTTTATTTTTACACAGTTTCAACCCATGTTTCTGTAATATTGTTAGAATTTTATAATAATATTTGTAGATATACCAACTAGCTTTAAAAGGGATTCCTTTACACTATTTAAGCCAAAATACCACTCTTATTTTTAGCTATACCTTATTTATTGTAATACATATTTTTTTGTATTTTTATGAATAGGTTTGGTATGTGGTATTACAAAATCTATTCATAAAAATACGAGAAAAATTTAAATAGGGGTTTTAGATAATGGGTAAACAGAACGGGTAACAATTTACGTTTTTTAAGAAAATGTTAATAGTATATCTGACACCAGAGTCCTGATATCGTTTAAGACTGACATTAATTTTGTAAAATGTTATAGAAAGAGAAGTGTAAAAGCGCATTCTGGGTATTGGTAGGCCTTTGGGTCTCTTGACCTTAGATTCCATCTTCCATGTATACCTAATTAAACATTAATGATCAAATTATCGCTAAATTACCGTCTATTCAATCCTTTCATTTTTCCTAAGCGCTGTACTAGGCTTTTAATATTGAATGTGTCATCATGTAGTGAATCATAAAATAAATCAACCCTACTACCTAAAAGCAATCAATGTGATCGGCTAAAATAAGCCATAAGAATAAAGCATCAGTTTCGGGCGGTACAAGCAGTTTTTCCGCCTCGGTCAGCGGCCGGGAAACTTCGGCCACGTTGTAATACGGGACTTGTGTAGAGTGGGGGCGACACGGTCACGTGACGTTCGTGCGCCCAGCCATGGATAACTGCCAATAACAGTGTGTTCTACCCTGCCATTAAGGTATATTCTACTCTGACTTTGCATCAACTGTAGCCGCATTTATTTAAAACAACCCCTTTTACTGTAATTACTGCAACGTTTGACTCACGAAACACACGATATAACATTCCAATTTTGCAATTTATATTGAAGTCAAGAACGATCATGTGAAAAACTGAAATCGCAATATATAGGCTGATTTTATCTTTGAGCCATATTGAAATCTCGGAATCAGAATATGGAATTCAGAATTGCAAGAAAAAAGATTTAAAAGGAAAAATATACGACCTCCAATACAAAGTCACCATCATCACGACGATTTTTTATGGGGAGTAATTTTTTTTTATTATTTTAGTAGTCATTTACTTACAAATCTGTATTCTATGACGGATTCTAATTCCGAGATTTTGATATAGCTCATTGGTTCAAATCAGCCTGTATACTAGACGGAAATATGCCGAAAATTTATATAGAAAGCAGTCAGTCGGTGAAAATTACGGGGGTTTCCAAGTTAACAGTATCGATCTGCAATAAAATATATAGGGTTGATCGTAAAGAAGTCGGTATTTTGACTAGCAGCGAATACTTGTGTGTAGCTGGAACCGCTTTCCGCAATAAATCAGACCGAGAGTGTGGGAAAATAACCAATGCGAAGGATGCGGTCTGGAAGTGGGCGACCCGATAGCCGCGCCACCTCCTGAGCTAAGCCTCTTTGTGCAGACCTATATTACCAAAACACCAAATGTCGAGAGTAATAATTTTTAATATCTAAGGAAATATAATACCGCTTTTCGACAATATGTCGTGAAAATAACGACTTAACTATTATTTTAATCACAGGCAATATTAGGAAGCTAATATGCTCCACAAAGTTTTATAAATAGTCATACTGAATATCAATAACTTATTTACCACGATTTGTGCAATGCAATGAAAATAAATTGAATTTTTAGAATTTTCTTCTAAAATATCCGCTCCCGAATGAAATTGAACTAATCAGGAGACCACGAATCCCCAACTTTTATTATCTGCAACTTTCCAAGTCCTCGGCCAAGGGTACCGAAATGAATTATTATTCTGTCTCAAGAAAAAAATCACTTCCCCAAGTAATGAAAACTCAAGCTGATGTGCTCGAGAGGTACAGCTCCGGTCCGGCGGATATTACGGCAATATATTTCAATTACACATAAGAAAAAGAACAAGTCGTTTGAAGTAGCTGAAAGGCCAGATTACAGTCGTCGGGAAATAATAAGGAAGACGCTAACGAGTGGGGGACGGCAACTTTACAAGAAGCGTGTGGGGAGCTGAGATGATTTTCAAGAGTGATTAAATTTCACAAGTATTATTTTTCATGGTGTACGGTACAGGGGATTTGACCTTTTTGCTTATTTTTATTAGAAAAATATATATATAAGTTCCAATTTGTATTTTTACGAGTGTCTTTGGAATGAGCTGTGTTCGTTTGGAACCTTCATAAATAGACGAAAAGGGCTCAACTTTTTAGGTAAGGGCATTAATCCTAAGTAGTAGCGTGAATGATTCAGAATATTATGCCCAAAGTATGTAAAAGTATTATGTAAGTCCCAAGAAGACACATTCTGCTTTTCATCTCCCTCTATGATAAAAAATGAGTTACCCATAATATTGACAGAAAAAAAATACTTAAGGTACTCAACGGAATTATAAAGAAAATTATTGTAGTTTGGTATAAAAAATGTGTGCTAGTATTGTGAATTTACTACCTTTGTTTGTCGGAATAAAGAAAACAGGGTTCTGTTAGCCCGGGTGTTAAAACGGAGCTGCCAAACCAGCAATTTTGAGTATAGCAACCATTTTATGAAATTTTACCAGCTCTTCTTTGTAATTATCGAATGTAAGTTGTAGTACAAACACAAATCGTCGTTTTGGTAGACTGAAAATACGAACAAAACCTCCCCTTTCATAGGTACATATTTGTATGATTAGGTGTATGTTTACAGGAGCAGGAGGCAGGGAGACGGTGCGCGGACGAAGGGCGGCCGAAGATTTGTGCGATTTGGTGGAATTTAATTACTGCGAGCGGGCAGTAACGAGGCAAAAATATTTATGTAATTGTCGAGCTAATGCCTCGATGAGACCGCACGCGCCCCATGTACCGCTAACTACGCATCTAGACATAATGGATCTGTTTTTAAGTAAACCACAGACTTATTAATAGTTTGTTGATTAATATACAAACTGATAATTTTTGCTCATCAATTGGCAAGGCTAAAATATTCATGTTATTGTCGAGCTAATGCCTCTATGAGACCAAACGCGCCCCATGTACCGCTAACTCGCATCTAGCAACAATGGATCTGTTTTTAAGCACACCACAGACTCATTAATAGTTTGTTGATTAATTATAAACTAATTATTTTTGTTCATCAATTGGCAAGGCTAAAATATTTATGTTATTGTCGAGTTAATGCCTCGATGAGACCGCACGCACCCCATGTACCGCTAACTACGCATCTAGCCAAAATGGGTCTGTTTTTACGCAAACCACAGACTCATTAATAGTTTGTTGATTAATATATAAACTGATCATTTTTGCTCACTAATGTCGAGCTCCGTGGCGCAGCGGTCAACACGCCAGCCTGCGACACGGGGGTCCCGGGTTCGATCCCCGGTCAGGTCATGATGGAAAACGATCTTTTTCAGAGTGACCTGGGTCTTGGATGTTTATCTATAATAAGTATATATTATAAAATATAGTATCGTTGAGTTAGTATCCTGCGACACAAGTTCACAACTTACTGTGGGGCTAGCTCAATTTGTGTGATATGTCCCTATATATTTATTATTTATTATTTATTTTATTTACTAATTGGCAAGGCTAAAATATTATTGTCGAGCCTTAATAATGCCTCGATGAGACCGCACGTGCCTCATTTACGCATCTAGCCATAATAGATCTGTGTTTAAGCAAACCACAGACTCATTAATAGTTTGTTGATTGTCAAAAACAGACCCATTATGGCTAGATAAAAAACTGATAATTTTTGTTCATAAATTTGCAAGGCTAAAATATTTGTTAAAATCTCTTATATTTATGAAACTGCACATGTCAATGTACCACTAACAAGTCATCTAGTGATAATGGATCCGTTTTAAAGTGACCACAGACTTATTATAACATACACGTTGATGACTGGTACAGAAATATATAAATTTTGGTAATTAGCACCCATTTATATTTTTTGACATAATGCCCCGATGAGACCGCACGGGCTAAATGTACCGCTAACAACGCATCTAGCCAAAATGAATCCATTTTAAGCCAACCACAGACTCATTATAGTTTGCTTTGTTTATTCGCAAACAGATTAAGTATATTTGTTTCTTTAAAATAATTATTTGATAATGATGATACTTTCTAAGCTTGCCATGTTGATCTGGTTTTTAAAGCTTTATTTCTCTGGCAAAAACAAAATAATCTTACCCAAATAAAGCTCATTTGATTATATTTAGATCACCTAATATAAACTGTAACGGTTCCTAGAATTCTGTGTAAAAATAAACTTGAGGAAGATTTAAATTATGGATTTACAAATAAAAATGAAACATTTAACGACTACAATTTCAGAAAACGTAAGTGGAATGGAAACTAATATTTTCCAAAGCCCCGTCGCTCGGACAGTAATGCGGCTTACAGATCGATTAGTAATAAGAAGAAGACTTAAAGTCAGCTCGATACCAATATAATTTAGAACGGATCGGACAGGTATTACACTGGGGATGGTCAACTTAAATTATTGGAACATGAAATAAGCTTTCGATAGAAGTTTTATAAGATACTGCAACTCATTTTGATATGTTCTTGATATTTAGTTAATAACTTATAATAATAACTAAACAACCACGGCAATCAATCAATACAATTCGATCAAGGGTTTCTATCAAAACATTACCTATAGCCCCGGCGACCGGCTGACATTACAATATTGGAATCTTATTTATTTACACACAATACATTGTGATACCCCTTGGCTTGAAGACGATGTACGTCAAATTTTAAACATATCCTGTATACAGGCCCTGCCTTCTACAGACTCCAGTCTCCTCCAATCTGTATTTTAAGTACATATCATTATAAACTTTGTAACTTGTTATGTATGTATTAGATTTGTTGGAGATAATAATAAACTACTTTTTTTTATTTTATGTACATGGTGTTGCCATGATTTGTTATTACAATGTAAAGTTTAAATATCTATACAATACATATACGGAAGTTACCAATTGATTCTTTTATCAGATCATTAAATATCATTTTGGTATGGTTAGAGTATAGATCTGACGCTGGACTCAGAAAGTGGCCATACGAACTTAGGGCCATAAACCTGTTTTGACTTGAATATTTTTTTTTACAATTTGAAATCGTTCGTAAAAAAGTTTGTCACAAATATAAAATTTTAAGAAACTTATTTTAGATAGGTACAAAAATCAATACAAATACGAATTTCTTTTTTGTGGTAGTTAATTATCCAATGTAAAAATGAAAGCACCTTTACCAGTTTTTTTTTTTATAAATGTAGGTACATGTTAGTCAACATTCCGAACGTTGGATTTTTACATGCCGCTTTTAAAACCAATAGGGTAAATGTGGGATAGTCGCCACACTTTTTGAAAAATGTGTATAACTTTTAGAATAAGCACAATTTAAATCCCCAATTTTTTGTGGTGTTTGGTACGCGTATTAGTGTTTAATAAAATAAAGATAATTTGGTGCAATCAGTCATTTTTTTTAAATTACTGAGAATATACCAATACCTTATTTAAGAGGATAGATGCCTTGTATCTGGTTTAGATGCCACGAAGATATTTTGCCTTGTAGGATAGTTGCCTTTAGGAATAAAAGTCGGGTTATTTTGATTCTTTTCACTTTAATGAACATTCTTTGTAACCTAATCATACACATTAAATCGTACCTCTGTTAAAATTCAGTTCGATGCCCAGCTTTTCAGCAAATTCAAAGGCTAAACTACGTACCGTATCTCGTGATACAGGAAACCCAGCTGCTTCTAGCTTCTGAATATGTATGACAAGCCGTTTTTCGTTATAGAAATCCAACGCCGGGTGTTTCCTTAAAAATAACCACAAATATTAATAAACGGGTAATAAAGAAAAAACATAGAATGTACCAGCTGCTACTCTTCTCCTATAGGTGAAATTTTAGGAATCATTTCAGTAGGCGATGCGGCTAGCAATCCATCACTATTTTGATTCTCCTTTTCATCATACCCCACCAAAAAGCTAAACGTGGCCTTTTGTCTTATGACTTAAGGCTTTGTCCTACCTCTTAAGGGATATAGACGTGATATTATGTATTTATTCTTATCATATAGAAAAGCTTACCTAGGGTAAGTTTTTTTCATCTTGTTTCGCAAATCTTCTTCTCAGGGTTCTGGCTGGAATGCCATGGCGACGAGATATTTCGTTGATTCCATATTTATTTTGCTTTAAGAGCTTCATCTGTCCACTCGCCACGAGGGGTAGTCCCTAGCTTGCGAACGTATTTGCGTGGCATATCTAGAAAACAGAAAAAGAAACAAATTACTTAATGTATAGGGTATAGTTGCCCCTAGGGGCATCTATACTCACACAAACTGGTGCATCTATCCTTTTCGAAGGGATAGACGCCCTCAAAATTATAAAATAAACCGTGTTAAAAAATATCAAAAAGATATATTAATATACTTATTTGATACATATACATATTAGAAATACAAAAATATAGATACTTACTTCCTTAAATCAAAAGTTCCAAGCACAGTAAGATACGACGCAAAGCAAATTCGTCAACCCGTCGCCGCGTAAAATATGTTCCGTCTCATAACACACGACCCGACCGTCACAGCGAAGTGCACGGCGCTTACTGGCGGGGTAGAGGGGACGCTCTTTCATTTATGCCTAATATGGCGACGATGAAGTTCGTTATTGTTGCTGTGTGGTGACCGAGGCATCTATCCAACTGAGGCGTCTATCCCACATTTACCCTAGAGAATACTAATTTTGTGTACATCTTTATTTATAAATAAATAAATATATATTATACGGACAAATCACACAGATTGAGCTAGCCCCAAAGTAAGTTCGAGACTTGTGTTATGGGATACTAACTCAACGATACTATATTTTATAATAAATACTTATATAGATAGACATCCAAGACCCAGGTCAATCTGAAAAAGATCATTTTCATCTTGACCTGACCGGGGATCGAACCCGGGACCATCCGTGTCGTGAGCTCGTCATTTAGTTAGTATGACAGCGTAAATGGCCATAATAATAACGTAAGGGAGTTCAGTTTTAGTTTTGAAAGCCAATACTAAATTTTTGACCTTAGTATTAACTAGTTTTAGTAGATACATCTGTTATATTTTGTGTACTCCATTAAATGTTCTAAACAAAACATGATCAAAATAATTAAATAACCAAGCAGGAACAGATCAGTGACTTCGGCTGCTTTATGTCTATGGGAATCAAACAAAATTCCTGCAGCTCATATTTATTTTCAGCGTCGACAATTACGGTCATTTGAAGTCGAGCGTGATGTTTCCAGTTCATTTCTCGTAATAGCGCTGCTTTTATAACCGAAGCGTAATGAAACTCGTTTAAATATCACAAAAGTGGTTGGATTACGGCGGCCAAGCACTTTATGCTGCTTAATTACTGCCCTCGACAGAAATAATTGGGAACTTGGGAATTACAACCGGACTTAACTGACGAATTAAAGATTTCCCTGATATTCGGGGCCAGTGACGATTGACTTCGCGCTGGGAATGCGGGCCGGCGATCTCGAACAGTAACAATGATTATTATCTACTTAATTAATAAATGTAAAGAGATAAGATTTTTATTGACAGAGATTTGATGATTTTGTCGATTTTATTTTCGTACTTACTTAAACTTTACTAACTACTTTACTTTAATAAATATAGAAAATGACGAACGGAGAACCTATTGACATAGATTCTATGGTGCTTATAGGACCATAGTAACGTCGCTGTAATAAGAATTTAAATGGATTGAGCGGTGAAGTTATGAATGTATAGGTGATGAGGCGACCGATAAAAAAAAAGTCTAGGCATCTCAAAGCCACTAGTTTATATCAATTAACTTTTATAGATAGTCAGGCTGATTTTTAATCACCTGGCAAGAATTATTATCTCGGAATATGCTTGCTTCTAGTAGTCTAATACAAAAAGTAAGAAAACAAATTTAAGATCTCCCGTACAAATTCAACGACCCTCATCATCATCCGAGCGTATTCCCGGTTGCATCCTCAGCAGTAACGCTCAGAGCCTGGGGTCCGCTACCTATCCTACATGATTAGACGAAGTTACTGGTTTGACTGCCGTTTGACCTCCGCAACCCTAAGGGTAGACCAGAACCTTTGACGATGAGTATTCTGCATTGCATTTTTTCTTGTGATTCTGTATTTAATTCTTATTCCTAAACTAAAAACTCCCTTGGTACATAAATTATAACTGCAAGTAGTTACCTAATATGTGGATATAAAAGGATGTTATATCACTGCTCCTATTTGGGCATTGTACAAATAAACACTGGCATTAGAGAATCCATTCTCACAATTCAAAATAGATTTTCGCCTATAATCAAATCTAAACTATCCGAATACAAATGTAATTTTTAATTGTTGAATATGCTCGATTCTCTATCAAAACTACTTGGGGATTGGATAGATTTTCCATGAACATAAACAATAGGTTGGCAAACTAAAATCCCAGTAAGCTGTTTGAATCCCGACAGACGGACTCATTGGGCATTGTTCGTTAACTGAATGGGAATAAATGAGTCCATGATTTAGGATTCGATGTGTATCGTAGGCGTATCAGCATATCGGATAACTCAGTTATCCGCGTTTACTAAATAAAACTACCCGCCACGCTGCTTGATTGGCTGGTTGTTGTTTGGGAGAGTTCTCAACTCAAAGGTTGTTATTTCATAACAACCTTTGCGTGTTTATATCTGCCACCTAGGTTTTTAAAAATGATTTATTTAATATTGATCTTTAAAGTAGATAAAATACATGTTAAAATTTTAGAATACATACGAGTAAGCATTACTTGTACTATTTTATAATAATTGAAACAGAATTTAAATACCTAGAGTGAAGTTTGTGTTTTTGTGATTTACAAGAGTTTTTTTTTAATAGTTTGTTATTATCGTTACTCGTGTGATATAATTTACTTTGTTAATTTTTGTGACTAGTGTGCCCACACTATTCACTATCTCGACTCGAAACTATTCGATCACTAACCAATCGTATGTGCAATAACCGACACTGAACCAAATGTCATGAAAATTGGACGGCTACGTTGGGCAGGATACGTAGTAAGAATGGATGAGGACAGAGTGTCCAAACACCTCATGGAAAGTTGGCCTAATGGTCGTAGGAGCCAAGGCAGACGATAGCTGAGATGGTCGGATGGTGTCGAAGGAGACCTAAAGAGCATCACCGTAAAAAACTGGAAAAAAAATCCCGAAAAAGTTGCGAGTGGAATAATTTACTTAACCAGGCCCAGGCCCACTCGACGCTGTAGTGCCTTGGATGATGATGATGATGATGAATTCTGGCACTCAACCCAATCCAAAATACATACTGCTCATCGAGCAAATACCAACATCTTTAGTTCTTAGCTTTAGTAGTAGGTATTGATATTTAATTTGATAATTCTATTTTATTATTTATCCGTACGTTTGAGGCCTTTTTAGCAAATGTCTTCCTAAGTTGAATTCTCGTTTCAACATGTTATTTTAGGAAATCTAACGCTACATAATTGATCAGGCGGCTGTACCTCTGAAAAGGCAAAGCGTGTGTGCTTAGATTCTCTCCTTAGGTCGCTAATCAACGGGGCTCATTCGATTACCTCGCTTGACTCGCCTACAGCCTAATTAGGTTGCCGCTCTTTTTATCTCCAATTACTTATTGAATCTGCTTAATGTAGGTAACCAAATTACACATGTATACCTTCCTACAGCTAAGAGTAAATTATATAAAAGGAATTAAGTTAAAAATAAGGGAAATGCTTTAAAAATATATACAATGGGCTCTTAAATCTAGAATTTAGGAGCACATTAAATTATTCATACAATTATACATTTTAAATTTTGCAGGAATTAAAAAGATCTTGAAAGTTTAAAGAAATCCAATAATATTTTGTTGTAGGTAAGTATGGAAGGGGATAACGTAAGACGAGAATGAAGGGAAGAAGTTGAGGGAGGCCTTTGCCTAGCAGTGGGACACACGATGGCTCGAAGTAAATGATAAAAGTAAGAATTAAAACTTGTGGTAGAGACTCGAGCGATTCCAATGGCAGGGCTCCTTAATAGTATTTCGCGTTTCCAAATAAAATAAAATGTTGCCGTTAGTGTAAATTTTTATGAAAATGTTGGAATAATGTCCGTAAGTCAGGCTGCAAGTGCTGGCAGTGCGCGGGCATATTTGTCCGGTGCATTAGTGGAATTAGTAATCTCACATCGCGGCCAGAGCCGGCATTAATCAGCGGCTAGAACAACTTCCCGACTAGTGATTTTGCTATCTTTGGCCGGAACATGGCTGGCCACTCTCGTCTACATGAGCTAATTGCATAACTAACAATTTTATTTGATATCTACGTCTTTTCCCTAACTATGTCTACGTAAATTGCTATTAAGGCGCTGTCATTCAGGCGCTGCCGTAAAACGTCTAACGTCTAACGTCTTTTTTCGTCGCGCAGTTAGCTTTATATTTCATGGAATACTAGCATGAAAAAAATATTTAGTACAGTTTAAACATCAAAATAAATGATTACATCAAAATATTTTCAAAAAAGTATTTGAAACCAAGGAAAATTAAATAGTAAAAAGCTATATCCAGAACAGGTTTCATCGCGAATTACTCGATATTTTCAGCGACAACTACCAATGTTTTTAAATCTTTAAAAAGTATTACTTCATGAGCCAAAGAGATACCTAAAAATATTACAATATTTGGTTATAATTACTGAATTATTAAATTAAAACTGAATAAAAACTGCCGAAATGACAGACACAAGTTTGATTTGAGTTGTTAGCGCCTTATTAACTTTTTCTAACAATCTCGTCCACGTAATTTATAGTCTATGTGCTGTTCTGATCCACATCCACACAACTATGCTTATTTGAAATATTAGTAAAACTAGCATTCCGCCCCTGATTCGCCCATGGTAAAAACCTAGCCTATATCACTCAGGGATAACGTACCTCTCCAACGGTAAAAGTTTTTTTTTAATGAGAAACTTATAGGATAGGAAACCCATTACCCGCTGAAAATGTAGCTTTCTTTAAATGACAGAATATTAGAAATCAGTTCAATCGTTTTCGAATTTATAAGAATACAAAGAAATCTTTCCTCGTCATAATGATAAAAAGTGTCGATAAACCCAAATGGTTTAAAAAAATAAGACATTTCATAAAAATCTAATTACGCACCGGACGGAATAACTGGCAAGCACGAAGATATAAACTAGAAGAGTAATCATACAAGTGGCATGCCAGTTGCAAGATTACATACGCCTGGGCAATAACGAGCTATTTTTAGGTTAAATCATAATCTTGTCCTAAAAATACTTCATTATTAATTAAAGTTAATTGAACTGTCCGTAGATACCCACCTTGTATTCAATGCAACGAAACAAAGCATTCATCAATTATTTGCTTTTAAAACTCCTTTTATATTTTAAGGTAGAGACAAATAAAAGCTCCCGTTCGGAACTATGAGTGTACGTCTGCGTCCGACTGTACTTAATTAATGAATCGGTCTGCTTGATTTCGTCCACGTGGACAATAAACTTTAGCTTATAAAAACAATATAAACCTTAGGTTTTTATAGTAAACCTATTTTTTTTGAATTTATTACCAATGATTTTATGAAAGCTATTGCTATAATAAGAAAAAAATATACTTTACAAAAGTACCTACCAAACTTAGCCACACTTTAACGATTCTTAAATTTACAATCGATTTCTTCATAACAATCAAGCTTATATTATTTCTCGTACTGGTTCTCAAGTCTGGCAAAACGCATAAAATGCGCTAGATAGGTACTCTTCACGTAGATTTGAAAATTCGATGAAGAGACATTTTCAAGCTCTAATATAGTTACAGAGATACTGGCCTGTGACGGACGAACGGGCGAACAGCGGTAGCTTATTAATGGACCTATTACTACCATTTGAATACCTAAAATGTAATTTTTTTTAAGCAATAATATTAACTACAGTTGCTTGTAAACTTTGGTTAAGTGTTAAAGTCGATACACTAAATGACAGCTTGACATGAGTGAGGATTACCGGCGGCTGAATCTTGATGGGACAAGTTGCTATCCGATTAAGCGTTAAACCAACACTTAATTGACACGTACGCAACTAGGTTTGTATTAGTATGATCACAAAAGGTGAGCGTTCTATATGAATATACATATACTCAAATAATACATTTCTAGTAATACAGGCTCTACAATTTGACATCTGCTAATCGACGTTTCCGGTGACCTATGAGAGCTGAGATTGAGGTTGGCCATCCAGCGAGGAAATACCGTCGGCTGCCTGCTACCTGCCTGCTGACCAAAACGATTTGGGGTTGAATTTTTTATCTTATTTAATGGGTTCTTTTAACTTAATTTCTAAGTTAATGTATTTAAGTTTAAAGCGTTACTTAATAGTTATTAATTAGTGTTTGTTTTGGTTATTGTATTAACGATTTTGTAATTTATTAGTTATTCTTATTCCGAGATTTAAATAGTGCCAATAAATTGAAACTCAGCAATATAGCCGGGACTGCAGTCTTAAACAGTGGAAAAAGCCGCAATTATACATTTCGATGTTTTTTTTAGAATTGAAAGATTAAATAAAATGAATAGTAAAACTTAATGCATTCAAAAATATGCCTGTATACAGAAATTACTAAGTACACACTTAGTAATTTCTGTATACTAAAGGCAGTTGTATCTTTAAAAATATCCTTAGTCAAAACATACAATCTCATTAAAATTACGTATTTCATCGTAGCTAGAGGGAAATAAACAATAATAAATAAAAAGGACAGAGTTCTGTGAAGAAAATTGGCAGGTGGGGTACCATCTGAAGGGTCTCACAAACTCATGTAAGCATACGAAAATAAGTGGAATGTTATAATTGCTACGCGACCGAAGTATTTCAAAAGTTCCCCTCGTTTTGTCTAATAGACGGAAAGTTTGGAATAAACAGGTCGGTAATTATTACTTTAGCACGCACTATGACAAGGTTAGATTTTGATCGATAACATAACAACGGGGTTAACTTGCTCAGGTTGTAAACGGTACTTAAAAGTAGCTTTTTATTCTACTAATTAAATGGGCCCTTAGTTTTGTCCGTCCGGCTAAAGGTTAAATTGAATTGCCTAAGTATAACTTACACACTTGGAAGTAAAAGCAAGTTTTTCACAATGCAGTAAATGTTTTACAGATAGTGTTATGTAGAAATCAGCACCCGTGCATAAAAGTCAATGAAGGGAATGGGCACATATTTGAAGATTATTTTAAACGCTTATCTCATCTCCTATTTCTGTTATTCTTTAGTAGTCTACACTATGTAAATCTGTAACTTTGCCATATTCTCCAACGTATATTATACTGATCAACTTTAATTAAGGAAATAGGTCAAAAAATGCAAAAATTAAAAATGGACTTCTCATACTAAATTTATCAGCTGTTTAGCAGTTTTGTTTGAGAAATAAATAATATATTTTGAGCTAGCCCCAAAGTAAGTTCGAGGCTTGTGTTAGGGGATACTAACTCAACGATACTATTAAAAATACATATATAGATATTAAACATCCAAGACCCAGGTCAATCTGAAAAAGAACGTTTTTCATCGTGACCTGACCGGGGATCGAACCTAGGACCATCCGTGTCGCAGCCTGGCGTGTTGACCGCTGCGCCACGGAGCTCGTTTTTTTTCATATTACGACCCATGTGTCTTTAGGTAAATTGGTTATGATAGTATAGGTATGTTAGAGAATATGACAAGGTTACATACAGATTTACCCGGCATATTTTAAGCCTATACTGCTCAACTTGGTCTTTGGTCTTACGTACTTTTGGACATTTGTTGGTTGCCAGTAAGAGGTAAAAACGTGCAACTGTATTCTGTGTTCATGGAAAAAAAAATATTTCAGTTAATTTTGTTTTACTGTATGAATATAACATTGGCAATTTTCTTGCCAAGGTAATCATTTCTTTCGATTTCCCATTGTTGTTATGTTTAAGAACCGCCTCTGCCACCCATAACTGGTGACTAAACCACAAATTGTCACAAAAGGTGGCGTGCATAGTGTCGTTGACATGAAGATTTGACATTTACTGTTGTTTTACTATCCTCATTTAGTTTTATTTGTTTGTCGAAGATAGTTTGAGCTGATGTTCGGTTAAAAACATATAAAACAGAAAGTATGTCATAAAAATTGATTTCATGATTGCTTCGTGCAAATATAATAGGTTGAGCTAAAAGCGTATGGTTTTCTTTAGCTCTAAAATCGTAAAAATGACGCCAATTCATGAAATTGATGTGAATAAGGTTTGTGTTTGCGAAACTACAGGTATTTCCTGACGTCTTATCAGCCTGCAAAACAACGAAACATGTTCCCTTTTAAGACGTATGTAAATCCAGATTACCTACAAATCGCATATTCATCTCATGTAGGCAGTGAAACAGCTCCGTTTGGTATCTTGATAGAGATTTCTTCTGTATTTCTGTTCTGACTTGATACCTGTTTTATTTGTTATGCCATCAGGAGCATAGAAATATGTAGTCGTATTCATTTATTTACTGTTAAAGAAGGCTTATTCATGATTTTACTACGCCCCTTTTTCCCGACTCATTCAAATTAGGGAATTAAAATTTTACTTTTCGTTTACCACCGTAGACCTCATTGTTGCTTCTCATCAGGCAAAATAAAGGTCAAACGCAATCAAATTTTTCATGAAAAATCTCTATGCTTAAACTAGTCATATTTTAAACTACCTATACATTTCAGTTCTGAATATAATATAACCTGTGAATATAACATAACAGCCTCCGTGGTCCAGTGGTTATAAGGCGTTTGCCTTGTTGACTTGGGGGTCGTGGGTACGATTCCCACGAGAAGCATACTTTGTTAAGTTGTTTCCATTGCAGGCATGAATCACCTGATTGTCTGATAAGAAAGATGATTCCGTGTTTCGGAAGGCACGTTAAGCCGTTGGTCCCGGCTGCCTTCTGGAAGTCTGTACAGGAACAACGTCAGAGGCTGAGAGGCGGCGAGCAGGGTGTGTGTGCATGGTCGACTGACCGTGTCACCTACTCGAAATGATGATGAGTTCTGAATGATATTCAAGGCTTTTCAATTGTGAGAAAAAGAACCTCCTTAATCTTAAGCGTCTTAAATAAATGCTTGTTTCCACGATACCAAAAGCTGCTTTAATATCTCACACTTTACACATTTTCTGTGCATACCTTAACTGAATGGGTACTTACAACTATACCTGAATATCCTACACCCAAAATATCCCGTCAATTTTTTTTACGGTAATGACAAACAACCTTACTTCCTCATTCAAACACAAGAGTTAACTACATTACGTTTTACAGTTCATACTTATACGACAACATAAAATGGGTAGTAACTGTTAGACCGGAGCACCTATTTCCGCATAGCTTGTCAGGCAGGGGAAATTTCTTGTCTTAGACAAACAAAAGTATATTATATGAGAGACCAGAGAGTATACCTTTATATGAGAGACTGAAATGAAACAGGTTATGTGACCTGTGTGGCTCAGAGGTACCGCAATTTGAATCCAGGTTCCGAAGTCCGTCAGTTTGTCAGTTTAATGGAAATTTTAACTGTTGCCGCTATGACAACAAATAATGTAATATAAACAGTTTTTCGTAGTTAAATATTGTATGGTGGTACGGAAACCTTGTATGCGATAAAGACTCGTACTTGGTCAGTTTTTTAGAGACGAAATATTATTTTTTTTAAATCTATTGTTTTTTACTGTCTTCGCTCTTAATCTTGCTAAAAATTCTTTCAATATTCAGAATTTGAAATCTGAAAAGTCTTAGTGACCGTAAAAGTTTGCTGAAAAATAAACTATTCAATTTATTTTTGAGCAAACTTCTTAGTGCGCCGTATTCACTTTTACTTTTTGCAGTTCTACTTTATTCACACTTACCACATGTCCAATGTAGACTTATATTTTTACACAACATTTATAAAACTGATTTAGTTCAAAAATCTTACGTGATTATTTGACATCAATGCCTACCGTTGACTTACAACAATTTAATCCAACTATTAAAACGTCAAATCCATTCGAATATTAAGCCAATTTTAAGTGAAAAAAATCATCAGTCATACGTTGATCGCACCCCACGCACAAGTGCAGTCTATTCATTTGCCGGATGGATTAATTTCCGCCGTGAGATCGCTCCAAAGGGAAATGCGATTGGAACAAAGTGTACGAGACTGGCACCGGGGTGGTAGGGCCTGATATTTCATTTTATGTCCATTTATCTCTGAAAGGGTTGAAAGCATTTTTTATGTCCGCTAAAAGTTTTAAATTTTTGCTACTATATACCTATGACAATCGGATAATGAGTCGTAAAAATACCTGACCACGTTTTTTTCAAAATGTTATGGTTAAAGAATAACATGTGATTTTAAAACATGAAGGAAATTTACTAAAATTATAATACCACCCATATAATGTAAGTTTAGACAGTCCGACACTATTATTGAGGCACTTAATTACGCGTTAGATTTGTATATTATAGGTACTTATTTCTTTTAACACCTATCAATTATCTGTTATATTAGAATGATATGATACCGCAAGGTAGATATGACTCACATGCGTTGTTCCATGATTTCGGGAGTTGTTTGGCGCAGGCAGAGGCCTCATAACAAGTTCCTCGCCTTATTTTCCGGAGCGGGCCTGTTGCCCACCGAGATTTAACTTCATCGCGTTGCTGGCACATTGCCCGAACTATACTGGATGATTATTAGGACTTTTCTTATTGTTTAAGCAGTATATACAAAGAAACTAGTTATTTATTGCTGTCGTTACCCTTCTGACTAAGGACGCACGCTACACGATTTTACTGAGGCGGAAAAACTCAACTCAATTTCTAAAGTTCCGTCGATTTTGTAAATTTATGTGTACGAGTTTATGATGCATTTTACGATGGCCTCTCGGTCAAACACGCGACTCTAGGGTTTATGGTACTCACGCAGGGTTTACAACGCGAACTAAAATAAAGGTTATTATTACAAAACTCCATCGCACGATACCCATTTTCGTATTCGTCAATAAATAGAAGGGAATGTTTTTTCTTGCATAATATACACATCTTCTTTGCATTTATTGAAGAGAAACATTAAACAAACCACTTTGTGTTATGGTAATTACTTGTGTAAAGTTTCTTTAATGGACTAAGTTACAAAAGTATTTACGCAAGGAAAGTCTATTTGAATGGTGTAAACATAATTTGTGGACAAAGTTGAACATGTAATGTTTCGCGCGATGGCGCTGCCGAAACAACTGTTTGGATTTAATTAAACTGTCGCTTGTTGCCAAATCTTTGTCATTGAGAAAGTTAAAATATTTATGCCATTTATTTTTTAACTTAATTCAAGAAGAAGTTAATTATTGATTTTAAGATTTCATGTGTTGATATATAGGTATATAAAATAAAGTCTAAAATCAAGATTTGCCTCAGGGCGATGAAGCGAAGTATCCTGGGAGTGACAAGGATGGACAGAATCTGAATTACGACACTTTGTGGAAAGACAGGCATTGTCGATGTGGGGTGCAAAGCTCCAAGCTGAAGTGGGTCCATGTTGTATCACAAAGCAAAACGTGTATCTAGAAGGAGGGCGATGTAACAGGGGTGAACCGCGAACACGATGGAGTGACGATATGTGCAAATTTACTGAGTGTGAATGGTCAGAATTGGCTCTAGATAGGCATTTCTTAGAGGGAAATGAGGCAGGCATTTGCGTGGCAATAGGATTAAATAAGTTAAAAAAAATGTTGATAACTGGATATAAAACACCCCACATTGTCAAATGAAGTAAGATAAAGTCATAAAGTTGTTTGTAATTTTAGTAACAAGTTAAGATTAACTATTCTTCAAAAAATAATAACATATCCCTATGCAACTAACTGTCTGAGATGGTGTGCTTAATAACTTGCAACAGGATTGAAAATAAACATTGAGACATCGCCGATAGCAGATTTACGATTTATTAGGAAGTTTGTTTTTATAACGCAAGCTCGAGTACACATTATGACGGTCCGACATATTTACCGGACCCGCTCTTACGCTAAGCCGTCATAAAAATCGGATTCTAGTTCATATTCATGACGGATCGAACATCGGATTGCTATTAGCATTTGCAAATACTTACGAGATTTTCCTTCTATTCTTTTATCTCTCTATATAAACTTACCATTTTCGGGGAAACTCAACCAGTTATATTAAAAAGAAATATTGATTTCTATAGCAGTAAGTGTCCAAGAAACAATCTATCAAAGGTCATGTTGCGAAGGTCGATATTAATTACAGTAAGTTACTAGAGAAAATTACTGTTTGTAATCATAACGCATTTGCTTTTCGTTTGCTTCAAGAGTAAAGTGTATTATAAAGTGTAGTATACCTGAGGCAGATTGAGACCGAACCCCTAAAAACAGTGATTATAAATAATGTTATGCACCGTTGGGTTTTAACGACATCACCAAAAATGTGTTCCCAGAGGCTAGCGGGGCTCGCGGCTGGTTGCTGAAATACAGCTGATAGATGGCATTTAGTGCAGATGAAGTGGCACCCAAAAGTGCCTTTCGCTCCACGCCGTTGAACAAATGCCAATGGAAGCCAATCTCCGAGTAAATTTGCAAAAAGAATAAGATTGGCTGAAGGAACAAATTGTTATTTCCCACGGGGAAATTACTTTTGAATAGGTATCATAAATATATTGAAAAAACGTTTCACGCCGTAACAACGTAATTTTTCAATTTATTATAATACGACAATAAAAACAAAATACGTTATTTAAATCAGGTAAGTATACTATATTTATTCGTCTTATTCCAAGTCATAGTACTACAACTTCTGCGGATGGATCAACGTCGATCTGTAAATAATTCAAACATGTTAGTTTAGTACAAACAACGTAGGAGTGTTTCAATTTACATAAACAAAAATTAATAAAGAGAGCATATGACCCACAGATAAAAAGATACATGTATTATTAAGTTTTTGATTAAAAATATTTAACTTTAAAAACTTATTGTATGTGCCAAGAAAGTCAATATGATGCGGTTCTGCTCGATTGTTTCTTTGAAGAAGAACTTTTTCGGTTTGAAAGGTATCCTGTCCTTTTTCATATCACTGAAAATGTGTATTCGGTTTAAAGTGGATATGGATGTGTTTTTACATTGCATACTTTTTATACTTTGTACTTTTATAAGTTTACATACTATAAATATATAATCTATAGATACGTGTATCAAAATAAAAGGACCTAAGTATATTAATAATTGCAAAAATTCTTGTAACGACAAAATAAAAATAATTCTTACATCATTATTTGCAAATTCTGATCTCTGGGGAGGTGCGACTCTCCTGATTCCACTTTTAACTGGAGCTCTTGAAGACGGCCTGAAGGTCACCGTAGCTGTAGACGTTTCATGACGCGCCACTTTATACTTCTCTTCATAGTAAGACACAAGTTTCATCATAAGCACGTCCCTTATAGCTGCTTTTTGCGTGCGAAGAATGTTCTAAAACCAAAGTAAAAAAGATGAGTATTCTGTACCTAATCGTTTTTCTGAATGCTACCATCGATACGATTTCAAATCTTACTGACAGTATGTTTTTTCGTGTAGGGATTACTTGTAGTATATTGTGGTACCCTTTTTATTGTATCAAACATTTCTTTAGCATTATTTTTTTCTTTGAATACTATTGATTCCATGTCCTTAAGGAAGTTTTGAAAATCTCCGGAGAATTTAGCGTCATTGTCTTTTTTATGTTGAGGCTAAAAAAGAAAAACAAAAATGAATTACTTTCCTGCACAATATTTAAAAAAGTAATGGTTCCTCTAATATAAACATTTATACCTGAGCAAACGTTAAAACACACAAATGAAATGTGGCTGCAACAACAACTAAGAACTGGCGACTCGGCGAGATAGTCATGTAAACTGGAAATGTACTTCGTAGTTCGAGACTTAAGCAAAACAAATAATATTTATGGCGAACACTGCTACATTGATAAGACGTTTCGTAAGCGTCGTTTTGTAAAACAACGATATCGTACGTTCAGGTTCCTTAAGAAGGTTTCCCGAAGTTAAATTCAAAGTGAAAGTGAAATTCTATAGCAAAAATCCTCGGCTCTAAGAGCTTACCGTCACTTCGGTGTCGTGCGACTAAATGCAAGTGGAGTCAAGGCGAAATCTGAGCGTAGGTTTAATGGTTTCGCCTTGATCCTGAGCGGGTCGGGAGCGCAGTAACGCGGCTAGATTTATTAGTTCAATTACCCGGCTCTGCTCGCAACCGCTTCGCTTGCTTGAGCGCAGTCGCCAACAACTGAATTTCGTGCAGGTAGCTGCCACATTCCCACTTAGTTTCTTTTTAAACGAACAGTTAAAGTTATTACCTGCCAAAGATTCCTCGAGGGAGTATTGTTTTTGGCTCTATGGTCTTCATCCGTATGTAAGTCTCATTGAGTTGAACAATGGGATCGTTAGCTTCTTTTATTCTGTAAATATCAGCCTGATTTTTTTTTTGTAAAGAGAAAACCTATTTCTCACATCATATAGATGACATTTGCACTATTTGAAGAATGGCTGCATAAGTCATAACATGCGACACACACATTATTAGTAAAATAAACTGGACTTAGCACAAACCTTTTACTTATTTATTTTTAAAAGGTTCGTTCTAAGTTCTTTTAATAGAAAATTAAAAAAGAATAACTATGCTACAAACAATTATAAAAAGGTATCATTATTTTGAATATTTAACAATTCCGTAACTCAAAAGATGACCCAAGACCCTAAATGGCCCTTACCACTTATACCCCAAGAAAAACTATTTGTATGAAGACTTCTTATATCAATTCCAACATAAAAGCTAATCATCATCACGTCTCTTTAAGTATTCACTACAGGAGCATGACCCTCTCTGTACTACCAGAGCCTTATATTAGTCAGAGTAGTCAGAGGATTTTGCCTACACTCTATACTCTGGCCAAATGAGTTGGAGCTATAAAAGTTAATCAATTTAATAAATGCGATAAAACCGTACCCCGTAAATCCGTTTTTATATTAAATGTCTTGTAATAACAATACATTTAATTAAAAAAAAAACACAAAATGTTCTGAACCTTTAGATTCTATTTTGGGTTAGCGTAGAGAAGCGATGTAGCAATGTAGCAGCGTAGCCAGCGGTGAGCGGCGGGTGGTGCCACTAACAACCGCAGACAGCGCTGTCGATACAACTTGGCCAACTTTCAAAATTGCGGGTTGGCGCTTTCACTGTTACATTAATATATTCGTCCTGTTACTATTTTCCTATCCGAAAAGCTTGATTGAGCTGTTGCTACATAAATTTTGGAAAATTAAAGTAGTGTGATGACTGAATATCAAATTTTCGGATAGATAGTTATGGTAAATATGTATTCGAATATTTAAACGT
The DNA here is from genome assembly GCA_963082605.1 of Rhodophaea formosa. Classification (NCBI taxonomy): domain Eukaryota; kingdom Metazoa; phylum Arthropoda; class Insecta; order Lepidoptera; family Pyralidae; genus Rhodophaea; species Rhodophaea formosa. Next base: position 11,128,546 of record OY720210.1, read on the forward strand.
ATAATATACGAGTATGCAGCTGGCATTTAGTTTTATAGTAAAATACTATTAATTTAGTATCCGAATATCTGATCTCTAATTATTTATTCTATTACAATTTCCCAACTTGATTTATTTATATATAGGTTTTATTTCAAGGCAATTTTATGTAAAGGCAATTTTATTCTATAGGTTGGTTTCGTTTTTAGTTTATATAAGTTATTATCAATTAGCGTACCCACTTGTATATATTGAAAGTGAATAAAATTTTGTTTGTCTACTTGAAGGTTATCATTTTTATTAAATGTAATTTTTGCATTACAAAATACCTGAGTACTATAGTTCTCGCTTAAAAATTAAGAACAGTGGCGAACACTAAACGATTCAGGTCCAAGTCTCGTTATATTGATGGAACGGGTCCGAATGCGAGATAGCGTTCGTCGGTGGCTCGCTGCGGCAGCGTCCGCCCCGCTCATGAATATTGTACAAGCACGCGCGCCCGTGGATCCTCCAGATTCCGAGCCTGTAGCCGCAGCTTTGCGTCCGCCTTTTATATTCCTTTATAAGCAAGCTGTAAATGCGCCTCGACCCGACTTCTTTTTGTTTCGCAGCAAAAACAACTCCAAAAGGTTAAGCATAAGATTTATACTAAAGGTTGCAGTGAACCGAAAAATACATAATTCAACGGCAGATTTATTGCTAATAGACAAAAAGCTATTGCAGCGATAGATCTGCGTGAATTTCATTATAAACGTTGTAAATTCCTAGCTCAAAATGGTGTGACAGGGCTGCATGTGCGTAAGAGTCGGGAATTTATAATTTGGGTAGCAGACAGGCGGCTGACGGCAGGCTCGCGTGTCCGTCGCCGCACAGAGGCAACGCTAAGTGGTGCGGCGCGACGATAATACGTCAAACCGCCGACTGCGGTTCACCCACCCCGTCCGGCTTAAATTTAATAGTCCTGAGTGTTCATATATCCGAAACATACATAGAGCATACATTATTTCAACTAAGTGCTTCATTCAATCACACAATCGAAAAAATCGGCTTCATCCTAGTCAACATAGAATATTTATTTTTGCTTAATTTTAATGTTGACTTTGAAGCTTAGCGTCGCCGGCAAGCATTGCGCAGTTTATCTGAAATGACAACGACACCGGTCGCGCCGTCACCTCTCAACCTTTGAGCAGAGACAGATCATACGTTCGCGTAGTTTCTAGCTTCATATCCCAACACTCCGTAGCTATTTTGTTTTCTTGCCGCATAATCTCTTTGTATGTAATTGCGTGGTGCCTGCTGTTACGTAGCTAACGCTGCTGTCACGCAGGCAGTTTTGTTCAATCGTTTTACAGCATGAATGCCAAGAATTTATCTAAATTTTGTCATTATAGCTGACCCTGGGCTCTGCCCTTGAATGCAATCGGGGCCATGGTCTAGAGGGAAGGAAAAGACGGATCAATGTTTGTCGTCTGTGAATCAATATTTTTTTAATTGACACGTGTCTAGTACACTTTTTATCTAGAATATCCAATCCAGACTTCTGCAATCAGAAATGTGAATAGAAAAGCTCAATCTGATACATTTTTAACAATGCAGACTAATTCTTGGATGGTATAAATGCTTTCATATTCATGAATCTAGATCCGGCAGGAAAGCCTGAAGTAGAACGAGTTAAAGTATTTCTATCTTTAAACACTTGAAAACTCACGTGAGCAGTTCTATTCACAGAAGTGTATGGAGCGCGGAATTTGCAGCAATTTAGAAACTTCAGTGTCGGCTCACATACAGAAGTTCTCAAATAAAAATCTCCGTCTCTTAACTCTAAGTATTTCAGATCAACTGCTCGGAGACTTGTGAAAAGAAAACAATCGCATTATATCGGAATAAATGTTAAAAAAAAAATATGTTATAGGTTCGCATTTTTAACCAACTGTAGTTAGTTTAATTGTGTATGTGAATATTTTTTATTTCAATGCTTTAAATTTCTGTAATTTTACTTATATTTGGTAAGTCCCTATTAATATTTTATTATAATCCATAAACTTTTCTATTTTGGCCTAAAGCATCTCATAAAATAACAAACTTAATAGCCATTCCTTTCGCAATTTTAAACTTTCACATAAGTTGCACATGTTCATTGCGAAAGCATTTTCAATTTGAATTGAATACAATTTCGTAGGCGCCACGATATTTTATTAGGTTCATGTTCGTAAGCCGACAGGTGCTATTTGTCAGTATCGCATCGGTCATTTGTCTTTCGATACGTTGCAGAATACATTATGAACGGTAAGACAGGCATATCGCTGCGTCGGGTTGGGGCTCACGTAGCCACCGTAAACCATCCGCCCGCAAGCCGAGTTCGCACCCTTGCACAGTACACTACTTGAAAGTGGCTCAACTTGTTCTCACAAAAGCTGTACCTAGTGATTAACCTCTCTGAGTCCCTCGAGCTGTGAGCAATTAACGAAATCCCGCTTACCTTGACTATGTAGCGAGTTATCTCACGGAAGCAATTTCCTATAGAATGCCGGCAACATACGCGTCTAAGCTCTTCGGGTAAACCTTCTTAGAAAAATAGTACTTTTCGTCTCATTCTACTGAGGGAAGTTACAGGAATTGTGAGCTTAGTACAAATTACTTTAGTCAACAATATATAACTAACATATTTCTTCTCGTATGAATATGACTAATGTAGGAGAGTATCGAAGATTGATTTTCAATAATAACGCAAGGGTTGGAGTCTTATTGAGCTTAATTTATTAGAATCATTTTATTTGCAGTCTCATAGGTACTTTATTAATCAACATATCCTAACGTTTATACAAATAAAGAAAATATATTCTTATACGCATACAGACTGCAGAAAATAAAGCTAAGTTAATGCGAGTGAACCTTAGTTAATCTTTATGTATTACGGTTTTGTTACGAGGCCTTAAAACAAATGCAATTTCTCAAGAACAAAACAGGAGCAATTTCAGTATATTTGGTATTTAATGTTAAGGATAAAGTGAAAGGAAAATATCGTGAGTGCGATGTCACATATGTCATCCATTGTTGGGAGATTGTCTCTGATATTAGCGTTACAATCAATCACTGGCGTGTCCGTGACATGTACGTAATTAGTAGCGAACCTTAGAGCCAGCCCTATTCCGTACAAGCCGTGAAGTGAAACGTTCTCAAAAAATACGAAGAAAGTTAACCTCATATTTAATCATAGTATTCTCTTTTAAGCGTAGGATTTGAATAGATTATTTTTCTTGTACATTTTTAAGATCTCATCTTGTATTTAAGTAAAATGAACCTTTCTTTTTGTGCCCTCCCATTCCTTGCATATTTGATAAGAGACGTTGAAAGAAGGTAAACTTGGGCGTTAATTTACATCACGTCTACCAAATGATTTTCTAGGATTGAGATAAGTTTTGAAAAGCAATAAGTATAAATCGAAACCTGCATAAATGTAATTAGGTAACTGCGCCTGTGTCAATTAATTCTTTTTTTTCCTACCCTGAGGTACGAGGTTGGCTGGAAAAATTTTCATATTGGGCTAAGTCCGCCACTGTACCCTATATTTGTTAATTGTGTGTGCACTATTTACTTTAACTTTTATTTGTACATATTATTCATTTATTGAAAACGAATTTCTTTGGAGCAATTCACATTTCATGGATATCAGTGTAGTTTTCGCGTGTCCTAAGAGAAGTTTGTTTGCTTCAATTCAATAAAGGTACAAATAATTGTAATTTCATATTTACGATTAGGACTTATCTTAATCCTAAATTTGAAACTATCCTATACAGGATATATAGCTGTCTTTGTTTGCCTGGTCACAAAAGCTATACATTTGGATAATTATTATTGAATGTGAATTAGAATCAGGTTAGGTACTCCAAAAAGCAAAAAAGATTGATGTGATTGATGCCTCGTGTAGCATTAAAACGATAGGCAATTTGTAATACATCATGAGTTGCATGAAATTGGTGAGTAATATATGGGTGCCTATTATGGAATAACCCTCAGCATGACATGGACTCGAAAGGGTCGCGTCGCGTCGTCGTGTCGCTGACGTGTCGCCGCAGTCTGTCGCCGGAGATGCGACAAGCGAGCACGCACATCAATACTCTTAATTAAAGACTCAGGCGCCCCATACATTTCGCGCTTGATGCAAAGACTTAATTGGGTGATATTGTTAATTAATAAATAGTCACAAAATGACTTATAGAACTTAAGAGACTGAACATTTATTTTGGGATATTACCAAACATGACAGATAGCAGTTTCGCTTTATAAAAGAATATAACGTATGTGATATACATGTGCATCTTTCCATTTACCAAAGATTGTTAGTTTACTACTGAGTTTACACTCATACATGTTATGTCTGACAATTTTGTTGCATATTTATACATTTTATTCTTGCTAAAGAAATAATTAAGAAACAATTTCGTTCTCCTAATGATATAATCTAATAAAAGCGGTATAAGTATTTTATGAAAGCGTAATAAATTAACTAATATCACGCTTTTAAAAATACTCGTAATTTGTAGAAGATACAACGATTAGAGCTCTCTAACGGCCGGCTATTTCTTAACGCTAAAGGTTGTATTCGTTAATGAGATAATACTAGGACAGGGCATAATAATAACGCAGTAACTGCCACAACGAGCCCGAAGCAATTTCGTAAAGCCATTTTAATATTGTTGCTTTCTATCTTAATAATTCGTAAAAGTACTTTGCGAAGATAATAGGGTTCGCAGATCGTGAATCTTCTTAATTACCAACAATGTTAAAATTAAGCTTTTAATGAGTTTTAATTAACAAGTTTTGGAACGTTGCGTGAAAATACATAACGATTGTTGTGAGGTACCGCTGCCGCTAATATTTACACCATAAATTTGAAACAACTCGCAATTTGGGGTTGTATTAGTAGCAAACAAAATGTTTACACTGTAATGTAGCTGTTTTTGTCAATAAGCGCGTGATTAAAATTTATATTTTTCGCGTTTACGGGAAATTATAATAAATTATTTTTCTGTACCGTATGTCTCTCTGAGCAGGCCTATTTGATAACTTCTGACAACTACGTTGTACAACGTTTTGGTGGTTGTACATCGTAGTAGTCAAAAGTTAGCAAAAAGGCCTGCATATCTGTGGGTGTGCCATGAGGTTGCATTTTCAGCGCTTGGTCCACTTTCCGGCGTTTTCGTCAGTTAGAGATGGTTCTGGAGTCCATGGTGAGACGATTATTATGTGTCTGTTTGTGGCACCGTAGCTTGATTGCTATTTGATTATTTATAATTTGAATGAAAATTAATATAGAGTGTCCTTAAATTATATGATCGAAATATAAAGAAGTAGTGGTTTTTATTTTATTTTATTCTTATACCTTTATATAAGTAACTTGTTTTATTATAAGTTATGAACTAGCCATGGAACACTAAGTCAACGATCATATTTTATAATTGAAACTAACCTATATAGATTAACATCCAAAGCCCAGGTTACTCTGAAAAATATCGTTTTGTCATCTTGGCCTGAGGGACAATCGAAGTTGTGATTCAAAGGCACTTGCAAATTATTGCAATATTAACTGAGACACAGCTTAGACATCTGAAAAGGCGCTTAATGTTTTGTTATCACGCGATGCCTATTAGTACGAAATACATTCAAACTCCAAACTTGAATTATTAAGCAAAACGTGTCATTTAATGCAAACCGTTATACGCTTCACAATCAAAGCTCATTATTAATGTAGCGCGTGCTAAATAACATACACGCCAAGCGACAGAGCGAATTAATTGAAAGCTATTTCCATTTAAAGCTTTCATATACATTAATAAACATATGAAATAATAGCGCATTCGATGACACTGGACTCGGGCTCGAGTGTGAGCCAACAGTTCTGATACAAAATATCCGTAGAGCAGAAGGATATACGTATAGCCGTAAACCTTATTATTATGAAACAAGGACTAAAATTTGTCGTGACTAAAATAAATCAAACTTGATACTTTGCCGTTTTCTCAGTTAGCTATGTCTTTTAATTAGGAGCCCTAAGTTTAGTCTGTGTTCTAGTTCTGTGGTCTGTGTTTTATTTTTTGACGGATTGTATTTGAAAAGTCGGTTCTATTTTAGGTGTACGACACACACAGTGGACTTCTTACCACTAAGATGATGATGATGATATGCATTTGAAATAAAATGTCGTTCCATTTCTTTCTCTGTGTGTTTTTGAAATATTGGTGAACTGTGATGAAAACTGCAACGCTCATTTTATTTAGCGTCTGCTAGTTTATAATTGGACTTTAATTTAAATTTCAAGTGAAAATGACACCGTCAAAAGCAAATCAAGGTTCTACACTTGTAAAAGAATATGACTTTAACTTGCCTTGAATTTCAAATAATGATTTTGTGCCTCTAGACTAGGTGTGTCTAGAGTCAAAAAATCTTTACCATTTGATATTACCAAACACACAGAAAAATACCAAATACAGAATTCCAGATAGTTTTGCTGACAACACTTTTGCACTTACAGTGTTTCATTAAATGTGGTCACTTCTGTAGCTATTATCTGTATAACAAAGAAAGATTTTGTAACTCTACATACACCCACCACACAGTAAACCACCAAATATAGACATCCAGATAGACACTTTTGCACTTGCAGTGTTTCATTAATATAACTTAAATGTAGTCACTTCTGTAGCTATTTTTTATTTTTCGCTCTCGATGTAGGTCACGGAGAGGTGCCAAACGCGGAGCAGCTAGAGCTCCAGGTGCATCGAGGCTCCGGCTCTCGCACCGGCTTTGTTTACCGATCAGTGACGTCGAAGCCAAACTTTGAATGTCGCAATTCCATTCAGTGAATACTGAATACGTAATGTGCTAAGTTTACTTTCTTAGTCTAGCTTAACGTCTTGCTAGCATGAATATAGTATAAGTCCTCAGTTATAGTAGGTGTTAGTATGAACACTCTGATTGATCAAAGCAATACACAACTTGAAAAAAATAGACATTTTCATACAAAAGTATTCGGTCGGCCCGGCAATTTGCATGAAAATATTGAAGTTGATTTATATTTCCCATAGGAAAAGTTGGTCACCTTGTCGGTTTGGTTTGATCGGTTGTGTTTATCCTTACAGGTTAGTAGATAAGTATAAAAGGTAGATTAAATTTAAACGGTGTAAAGTGCTCATTGATATAAACACCGAATCTCACCAAATACAATAATTATAAATTGTCGCAAACATGAACGACTTCATTACCACTCTCGACTGCTTTATAAATCTACAGTATAAAACTCGATAATCTATAAAATCCTTAATTAAAAGTAGTATATTTATAGATTATCGAGTTTTAAAATTACTCATATAAAATTTTTAAATCTATAATGCTATCTTTATTTATTAATACATATTTTTATTCAACTGAAAATCAATATTTTTTTAAATACTTCGTGAATTATCAGAAAAAATAACTGGCTATTCAAATCACTTTCGTGTTTCCAGCGATATAAAATTTCACTGTCGTCACATAATATCTCGCAGGATGGCATTTTGTACAATAATTTGTATTGATCGATTACTGTGCCGTACGTCGGCAGAATGCGATGAATATGGACAAATTAGTAGCAATTTGCGTCGCTGCGGCGCTCGTTTCGGAGCAAATGTGAATATCAAATGAGTATTTAAGCTACCCATTTGGATCACTCTCGGCTGATGCCAATCATTGCAAAATTGATGCTTGCGGTTCTGCTCGATGACTGCTAATTACTGGTGCTATTTTAAAGATGCACTTGGGTTTAATATTACTTCATTTAATTTTCATGCATGCATCATCATTTTTATTAATCATTTATAGCTTCTTGACCAAGGCCTACTTTGCTGGAGTGATTTATAAAAAGAGATCGTTTGGTAGTCTACGCCTGATCATTTTCTATTATTCTTAAGCATCTATATAAATGAATGTTAAAAATTGTTATGAAACAAATAAATGGTAGTACATAACAATATTTTGGACTAAACTTAACTGACATAAAAATGAAACTATAAACTATAGACCTTTTTAAAAATAAAAACAAAGTCAATAAAATAATCTCAATCACGAATTCTTAATACAACATTTCTACAACTGTTTACAGTCCACAGCGTGCCATAAGATCACTGTTCGTATCTTAGAAGCAATATTTTATCCGCAGCAAAGTAGTGTCGCGCGACGGCGACGCTACAACGTCTTGATTATGTCTTGAGCAGATTGAATACATCCGAAGCGAGCCGGAACCAAAGGGTCTTATTGTTATTCACCCCAGTGTCGCTCGTGACAAACTATTTAGGCGAGAGCCACCCTTAACCGGCGGCCTGATTGTTTCTACCAGAGGACACCTACAAAACGTTGACCTTTTCACCACAGATATTTACACCACCACCCTCCTCCCGAAACTACGCCAACAAATTATACTAATGCTTCTTGAACAAACAGACCGCTGCGGCCCGCGTAACATTCAAACCGAACACAATAGCTGTAAATAATATAATTGATGCCACAAACAGACAACGGGATGAAAATAAAAGAGAAAAATATTTTTGCGACAAACACTACGAACTAGTACGGAGATATCGAAGATGCTTATAAGTAGTATATGTCATATAAGATTTGTTGCCGAGAAATTGTTTCTGTCCTCGCAGCTTCCGCCATACATTTTCATCGTATTATTAAATTTTTCGTATGACTGATCAAAATGTTACGGCGATAAACCTATAAATTGAAACAGGGGATCGGCTTCTCATATTTGTGTAACAAATTAATTTCCAACCCTCAGAATTTTCTGTTTCTGTAAAAATGTTTTGTGTTAGAAGGTTGAGGCATTTGTGTGAGGACAGTATTTCTAGTCTATTAGTAAGGATTTTGTATGTACTAATCTTCGGTTCTAATACATTGAGTACACAAAGATGTATTGGCAAAATATAAAATAAAATATGGATTTCTTATAACTTTGACGAAACATGTTCTGTATAGCCGAGTGTGTATAAAATAAAAATAAAATTATGAAGTTGCATAAAGAAATTTATATTTTTATAAATTCTGAAATCATCTTCAGTTTGAGTTTACATTATTGGTTAATAATTTATCCCACACCAATTAATCGGTGTAGAGTCCTTATCATAAACAAAAAAGTATCTAAATATATCCAAATACAGGAACTTCCTTCTAACACATAAAAGACTAAGGAAATGAAACCAAAAACATAGACAAGCTGTAAACTTGATTATGGGATTGAAAGAAACAACAAACAACGAAAGAAAAATCAAGGGAGAAGAAGCTGTTTGCACTGTAGGTACTCTCAAATCCCGAGAATAAATTCCCGATTCGAGGAGGATAAAAGTTATTTTTGTTAGTAATAAATAGAAGGAGAACAAGTTGAGTAAACAAAAAACAATGGATATCTTTCAAAATAATATTTCGTACTTCAATAGTGAGTAATTGTAGCGTCCGTAGTCACATATAGCAGATAGATATTATTTTTTCCTGTCAAACAAAAAAGCTCCCATCTCTCATTTGTATGAATATTACATTTTTTTGTTACCATATTTAGTTGGTAATTATTACCATTATACCTAGGTAAATTATATAACTTAACCTACTCATATTTGAATACCTAGTGTTTTGTTTATAGTAACATGGTTTGTACTACTGAAGCTACAGAAAAAATGTAATAATACCTATATATTAACATTTAAATTATTTGTATTTATAGTTTAAATAATTCCCTATGTTAACATACACTTTTCCGTGTCAAGACGGAAGGTACAATAATGGCATCTCTTTTCAGCTATCCAGACGGGTAATTTACAGTAGCTACTCTATAATTTACCCCAAAACGTATTCGCGAGTCGCACTCGCGTCCCTGTTGCAGCGAGACGTAACGAAAAGGCAGGAGGCGGCGCCGTCGACTGGCATCTCCGACAGACGTAGTAATTGCACCACGGGGTTATGTGCCCGCAATAACTAATCTTTCTTTCCACGCGCGCCATTTTTTAGCCGGTGACATCTTATTTTACGCCCCAGCGTATTTCAGCGCACACGTACCGAATGATGCGCCCGCTTACGTAATATCGGGTAACATCTCTGAAATAAATTTATGCACAACTCATTAAGTCACTCGTAAACAAAGATACAAAGGAGTATTATCTAACAAAATAATTTCATACGCGCGATTTATTTAAATGAGATTGGAATACTTGAGGTGAGTTGATGCTGATGTAATGTCTTCATAAATTGATAACATAAGATTTAATATAATATGAAAGTCTATTCATGCCTTTTTTCAATTTAAGTGTTGGTGAAACTAGGAAATAAAAATAAATTACATACTTGAGAAAATGTTCAGCGCAGTGGAATTGCGGCGGTAGATTCTCGATTCGGCAACAAAACCTCCTGCGTCCTCGAACTTTGACAGTTTATATGACCCGTGTAATGGCGTCTTAAACTAAATAAAGCTTTGCATTTGGATCGTGTATCGCACACGCTAGCTTTGTCTCAAGTACGAGATTAAACTTTACACTATTCCACCATCCAATATATAATGCTGCAGGCACACAGTAGTGAATATGTCTTTGTGGTACGTGAGGTGACAAAAAAACCGATATTATTGTACGCTTAGTGATTTTAGCAAAAATGATCGACACATATTTCAGGAATTAACCTCCATTTAATGTTACACTAAGCAAATTGATGTTTTTGAATCATCAGCATCATGCATTGCTCAACTAAATTGCAAAACTATAGCAATAACATGGACAACTGTTTACACCTGCAAGGCAACCAAAATGTCGCAATTACAAATAAGTATGCTTATTTGTATACGTCAGAGCGGCTGACTGATGCAACTGTCATCACCGCGGGCAGCTTGGACTTAGTCCAGTCTCGAATGCAAATGCCCAACAGAAATTATTCAGTATGCTTTCCCGCATATGCAAATTTCACTCCCATTCACATAGATACCTAAGCTTATTTAGCGTGGAGTAATCCAATTTTAATATCCCGTCGTAAAATATCACGATAAACGCTTTTTTGTGTAAAATATCAAACATTTCAAATCTTAATAACAATGTTCTGAAAATCTTTTCTCATTAAACCAGTCAAGTCCATCAAGATATTCTAAAAATATATCTCAGTTTTGCGATTTTCACAAATTAAGATTGAGGCTAAAAGGAACATCACATTATAATCTTAGCGTGATTTTGCGAGAGGTTATCGTCTTGTTAGCATCTTGTTCGTTCATGAATCACGTTGTTCATAGCGAAAGGAGCAAAACAAAGCAATTTGTGTAACCCCAGCAGCGGAAACCCAGACAGCACGGGATTATGACGTGTGAAAACAATCCTGTTTATATCATAACATGTTTACTTCAACTTGCCTTGTTTGTAGGACAAACATTCATAGGCAGGGATTTATTAATGAAATTATAGGTATATCTACTGAATAACTTATTATGTGTGGAGATAATCACAGGTTTAGTGAAGAGATTGAGAAATTACGCATAGGTACTATCAATAAAAAATATATAACAGGTAATAAATTCGGCAAGTAAATTTTAATAAAGCATCTATTTTAGCAATTTTATTTCCATGTTTGAACATAAAATAAGTACATATAATTACAATATTTTATAAGTACCTTTTCAGGCACGGCAAGATCAAAGAAATTCCATAATATTCTGTAACAAAGTTTTAGAAATGAACCGCCATACAATTAGGCGATTCCATAGAGCTGTAAAAAGTTTATGTTGCAATACATGTAGCCAGAATCGGAATAATAGGAACAATATTTATCTAAGTATTGTATTCTAATAATTATCTTACTAGACTCTAATTAGAATCACAGAAATTCAACTGTAAATGAAACCGTTCCCACGCAACAACAGAGGTGGCGTGGCGAGCGAAAGAAAAAAAATGGCCTTACATATGAAAGAAGTGTGACACTAAACTCAGCCTCCTGCCTTATGCACGTGGTGCACACCCATGTCACTTCAAATAAATCATCCATTTGAAGTGACATGGGTGTGCACCACGTGCATAAGGCAGGAAAGTCGGCAAACGTTGCTTTGGACACCCAAAGACCAAGTGGCCAGACCTGCACATGATTGCAGAAAAATGCTGGATGGTAATTTTGGGCGAAAATTTTTATGTCAATAGACAGTGCGGCTTGCAACCCATCACCATTGAGTCAATTTTTCACCTATACGCCTTGGGCTCTGTCACGCCCGCAAGGGATAAAGACATGATAATAGTATGTTGTTCAGCAAAATATGACTGAAATGATGATGACTCTGTTTTGAAAAAGTGTAGATTTTAAACTTATTTGAAATCTATATAGGTACTTACTACAATTTTGTAAGCATTTAGATAAAATTCAACAAAACTAGAATCCTTTCCAAAATTTCTAATCCAAATAAAAATCAGCTCTTTGTGTGCTCGATATTCAATTAAACCTTAAAAGTTCAAGCATTCTATCTATTCATTGCATCTTGGAGCGGGTTCGTCGCTAGCACTCGCCACTTTGCTAGATGGTGCATCACATTATAAAAGCGAACGCAATGGTAACAGCTTGGTGTATTAAAAGGTCCTTTTAGAGGACTTTAAAAACAACAAAATTAAAAGAAAATAGTTTTTATTCCGTTCGTAATAACTTAGACTTCTCCAGTGAAATAAATGTACTAAAAACAACGTAAAAATATAATTTATGTCCGTTAACTTTATTCAAGCCAAATTGTGTACGTAAACTTTTTGAATAAAATTAAGTCATAAAACGAAACATAAAAGAACTCAATTTTCTTTTTCGATAAATTACAGACTAAATTGAACAAAGTTTGCCAAAGTCTGATCACTAAGTCTCCGAAACGAAAGAGTGAATAAGCAGCGATCCACAAATATAAGGCGATCTACTTTGATTCTTACTTCTGCTACTTACTTAATTCAAGTTCCACCGCTTTTGGAAAAACCTCAACGATAAAAAATCTTTTCTGAGTTGGAGCAATCCGCGACATTTCGTATGGAAATTCTTTTAACTTTTTCAATATTAATTCTTGGAACAGCACACGAGCCTCTACAGTATTCTTAGCAATCTTTCCCAGTAGGTATTTATGTAGAATATTACTTATTTCTTTATTAAACAAAAAAAAGTATGTATCCTTGTAATATTATGAATGTAAAAGTTTCTACGTTTAAAGATATATATGTCACTCAATCACAATTTGGCGCTACACAAATTTTTATGAAACTTGACATACCTATAGAGGTGAACTAAATAGGTACGTGACTAATTTACCCACAGAATACTTTTATGGATACAAGAGCTAGCAGGGGTTAGTATCAAATATGTATAATTTATTATATGTAGATACTTTAAGGGCGGCTACATACATATTTGACGCGGCATTAAACGGCAGAGCCGGGCGGTAAAATCAAATATGGGTGGATGCATGTTTGGGAATCAAAAACCGCTCGGCTTTCACTAAGCCTAACAGTGAGCTGGCATTATTAGGCAAAGCAGGGCGTTAAAATCTAATACGTGTATTTGTATGTCCGGAAATCACAAACCACTCGGCTGCCGCGTACGGTTTGGCAACTGCCACTTAATTTTATTTCCGTAGTGCTTATAATGTGCATGTGCAGATCGGACCCGAAGGACTATCTGATTGACATATACCTACCGAACAAGTGTAGTACCTAATTTCTTTGGCTCGACTTATATATTGCCGAATTAAATCATATGTCAACCAAATGAACAACCCGAACGGCACAAGCTGAATAGGTGTTGTAATTGCAATGGATCGGCTATCTTGTTCGACAGATATTATTTAAACGACTATGCCGTCCCAAATATATGTGAATCAACCCTAAGGCAGTAACAAATCTAATGAGCCGTAGGTTGTCCCAGCAGATTCCTATTAGCCAAATTATTGACTGTGCAAATTAATGAGAGAGAGCAAAACACAAAAATAAGCAAAGGCTAGATTGCAGGAAGTCCCTAGAATACTGATCAGGCCACCACGCCGTCCATTATTTAGAGCATTGCCAGTCCGTGCGCCGTGTATCCGATCCTCAGACGCCAATTACTAGCCGTAATCAAGGAGATCCGCGAAAGGGTTCAGACGAGGCTCAATCAAACTTTGGCAATCATCACGCCTATCTAATCTCCAGGGTAACAATGTAACCGTGATTGGATCCTCGCAGGACCACATTAACTGCTGCCTTATTTATGTGTAATGATAACAAGCCCGCAACTCCCTCCTTTTATTAGGGTCAAGATTATTGTTCTGCATCGGCATTATCAGCCGCATCGACGGGCTATACTCGTAGAGCGCACTAAATGTAATGAATACAGGTACCCAGTGGGTATCGGAGTAATAAATCTATTTGTAACTATTATTTATTACTCTGTGAGTACAATTGTGTCTGTACTTTGATAATTAAAACTGATCTTATTATAAATGTGTATAGCATTTATATTAATAAGTTTAACAGATCAAACGTCATATGGTAAATGCAAAAACTATGGTAAATGCAACTGTGTTGTTTGAAGTGGCACTGATACATTAAAATATTTTGATGATTTAAATAAAATTATTATACATACACTTATTGTTACACATTTAAATAAAATAATTTTATTTGAATGTGTAACAATCGCGAAAACATAAGAAAACATTAATTTGATGATGTTATTTTAGTTGATATTAATATCCTCAACTCATCGATCTCAGTTTTGAAGTCTTTCATATCTATTAGATATGACGTACCTGATATCTTTTTCTTACCTGTATTAAATAGAGAGCTCCTAACTAATAAAATCATTTTCCTCGAGGCATTGTTTGCGAGACACGATTCATAAATATTGACATTCAGTTACCGTCAGCAAAAAAGGTGCACGGGAATATCCCATCCTCTAAAATGTGTCTGTCAGGCCTACATTTATGTGTAGTGCCGTTCTATACAGCATAGTGGAGGGAGTTTTTAATTTCCGCCGGCTTCGTAGCTTCCACCGCGAAAAGTGTTAATTGCATGTGCATGGTGTATTCCGCAGGATCTATCTGTTATTGTGTGAATGCCGCAGGAAATATTAGTTTCTGAGTAATTTGACGTGATCAATATTTAATCGTAGTGGAAGAATTCCCTTTCTTTAACTTACAGATATGTGAAAATTACGCATTTTAGAAATGTGGAATGACGGGCAAGATAACCTTGTTCCAAAATGATCATTTTATAAACACATATTCGTACTAACAAATTTTCAGATTAGATGAGATAGAGACGAGAAATGAATATTTCTCATTTTATATTTGGTTGGGAAAACACTTGGGTTAACCAACCAAATAGGATATACGATAAAAAAAACAAAACGTATTCTTAATTGTATTTACATTAAATGAAAGTTGAAATGTTCATTAAATTAATCAAGTGTGTACTCAAGTTAAGCGCTTAACAGTAACCGAGGCTGGTGCGAGTTGAGCAAGTCTGCGAAAACAAGGAGATCCATGCTGCATTATTCATGAGGCGGATAAATAAATCGATCCCACAATC
Source organism: Rhodophaea formosa (assembly GCA_963082605.1). NCBI lineage: Eukaryota > Metazoa > Arthropoda > Insecta > Lepidoptera > Pyralidae > Rhodophaea > Rhodophaea formosa. Next base: position 11,144,103 of record OY720210.1, read on the forward strand.
AAACCAGTCGGCGGACGTTTAATTGAATTGTGATGTGCACAAAGAAAGGGTCGGTGTGAAAAGTTACCAAATCCTATGGGCCCCAGAAAACGGTCTATTGTTTAACTATCACAATTTAGAGAACACTGTCAGAATTAATTGAGCGAGCGACCGCGAAGTGCAAGCGAAGCTTCTCTGTTTCAGCTTTGGCAAAATGTGGTATGTCTGTCCGGCTGTTCCTTTACAGGTCGCATTTTTCTAAATCTTCAAAATTATCTGAGCGTTTTCCTAGTTGCATTCTTATCTGTGGTACATAATTTAATGAAAGTTTTTACGGCCGCCGGTCTGTTTGACGCTATCTGTTTTTGGGTAGTTTTAGAACCGCAGACAACTACCTGTACAAATGGTGGCCAAAAATTTGCCAGCGCAGGATATTGAACATGGTGCTCCTCGTGAAGCAAGCTAGTGCGTAAAACACTGCGCCATGGAGGCCGTCTCACAAAAGTATTTTGTAATTTACCTTTTTTTTCTCATAAATAGGTAGGTATTTACCTGTTTCCAATTATAATAAACCTTTATTTGTTAGCATAAATATACCTTATACTGAGAAAATAAATTAAGCAACCTTCCAAGAAACATGTCCCAATATACGACAAAGAAAATATACCTCCCACACTAACTTATCCTCTTCCAGCTACTTTTGCAATTATCTGAATGTTTATTTCAAAACGTCATGCCATAAATCTACTAGAATATAAAATAAAAACATATTAGGAATGAAAAAGTATGACCAACTGAATACAGATGGTTGCACTAGTCGAAAATTCGTAACTAATGGAAGCCGTCATAGTGGAGACGGCAGAAAGATGACACAACATGCGCGGAGGGAGTACCCGCCTCCCGACACTTCTAGGAAAAACACTAAGCATTAACATTTTACTCGCAAGCCAACTATAAAGGAACTTTCATAGCCAGGATTATCTTACCTCTATGGAAACTCTAATCGATTAAAAAAAATATTGTTCCAAATTTAAATACAGATGGAAATAACAAATAGAATTTGAAAAATAAAAACAATTTAATTTACTACAGTATTGCATTAAAAACCGGCCAAGTGCGTGGCGGGCCACGCGCAGTATAGGGTTCCGTAGTTGCGAATGACAACTTTGAGTTCACACTATTTACACTCGCACCTCACAGTTTCACGACCAAAAACATCTAACAATAAACATTGTATGAAATTTTACATTTTCCAGTACATTTTATAAGTTGGTTGCCTATAACTTTTTAGTTTGTGCTTAGTACCCAGCTCTGATAGTTTTCCTTTAAATTTAACCGTTTAGGAGATAGAGGGGGGGGACACGTACCTCAAACAAAAATTTGCACTTTAAAACCAAATATTTCGGAAAGGGATCCCTAAATCGAAAAATGGTGTTCTCAACCTCACAATATTTTTCAAAGACCTTTTAAACGATACCCCACACGATGGGTAAGTAGAGAAAAAAAAATTACGCCCCCACTTTACTTGTATGGGAGCTACCCAAAAAAAAATTTTTTTTCAAGATTTTTTTCTACGACTTTTTTGTCATGATTAATATACATACTCATACTAAATTACAGCTTTCTAGTACTTATAGTCTCTGAGAAAAACCGCGGACGGACAGACAGACAGACAGACAGACATGGCGAAACTATAAGGGTTCCTAGTTTACTACGGAACCCTAAAAATTACGTTATTATAAAACTAAAATAACAAAATTGTGATTTGAAACAACATTATTGTAATGATTAGGAATCATTTAAGAATGTGACATTTTCGTAGGCCGTGCTACGATGGGCTACGACGAGTGTCTACGATTGCAACAAAATTAACTTCTAAGGCTAATGAGCTTTAGTTTTGTAAGGAAGAAATTGAAGACACCTACTTTGTTAAAACTAAAGCATATGTAACTTAGGTAATCAACTGAGGAATACGTTCTGATATCATTCAAGAAATGATAAGTGAAAAAAATCATCATCAGGGAAGTCCTCTGCTGGACATTGACCTCCCCGAAAGGTTTTCATTACGGGAAGATTTGCCATACTCACCACGCTTGGCAGACGGGTTGATGAGCGCAGTTTGTTTGGCTTATATTGGTTCTAACGCTGCTGCCTAGTAAAACAGTCTTTTTAGCAAGGGAAAGGTAGGAGTTTGTTGGACTGGGGGAACGGGATATATTCGGGATGAGAAAGAAACAGCTCGGGCGCGCTTATCCGATGTTATACATACCTGCAACCACCGGACAGGCAGTTGAGGATGGTTCCCCTGACCAACGCTAAAAATATGCTGTTACAATCCGTACAGTTTTGCCTCATAAATAAAACATGATTACTACTATCATACTACTATATACATGATAGCAGATGCGTGTCACTTGCTTTTATATACCTCGTGTCATATAAAAGTACTAATATGAGATATAGCAAGTAAAGTAGCTGCCATATGTATTATAAATTCTACAATGGTCCATAAAACTTTACACTTTCGTTTTTATATGTGATTCACCATTCATTTATTTATCTCAATCCTCCCGAAAATTCCAAACAATGATTTATGAGCTATAAAAGCATACATCAATTTGCGACCGTCCGTTTTTGTCCGAAAAACATAACTTATAATTTGTTTTGCCTTTTAAAAAGTAAATAGCTGTATTTTATGTCCCAAAGATATTTCGGCGAGGTGAAAAATAATATTGTGTTGGGAATCATCCCCTAAACTGTGTTTCCCAATAAAGGAAAAGATAAAGAGCGAAAAGCCAAATATTTCTCGGCAATAGATAGGTACAGCTGTAAAGTGGGTGCGCCGGCCAGATTTATAGGGCGCCGCCGAGTGCGTGCTTTAATAAAAAAATCACGAAGGTAATTCGCGCGACAAGTTATTACTGAGAGAGAAATATATACGTCTCTCATATTCGCATATGAATAAACGGTCGCCATTTTAGTTTAGCGCTCAGACTACTGTTTTATTGTAAACTACATTTTTCTGCTTTATGGCTGGAATTTATTAACTGCGGGATGTGATCTTTCATTTCGCTTTTGGCGATTATATCTTGCAATATTACAGAAGCTAAATGGAGAAATTTATGTTTTAAATAAATAACGATATTTCACTGTGTTTTAATTTCGCCCCAAATATTTGTCAAAGGTCATTAGATATTCATAGAAAAATATATAAAATACTTTTGTTCTCTATATCAATACCAGCTTTCGCCCGCAGCTGCTCGCGTTAGTGTTGATCCCTCAGGAACAGTACTTTTCACCGTTTTGAAATTAAGCCTATATCCTTCTTCATACTCTAGAAAACGAGTTTGCTAAATTTCATTATAATCGGTTCAGTAGATGGGGCGTGAAAGCGTAACAAACAAACTCACTTTCGCATTTAAAATATTAGTTGGGATTATAATCATGACTCGAGAGACGCTGTAAAGTCTATGCGTAAGTACTTCAAATGTCAATTTCAAAAAAAAAAACACTTTTTTTTAATGTTAGTCATTGGGCTACATCAGATAGAAAGATACATTTAGACAGTTTTCTTCTTTGCAAGTTATATCTTTCTCAGATCAGTTTGCATGCAGTGGATATAGCAATTCGGAAACGTCAGATGGCCTAGCACTACTATAACCTCACGTAACCCAGTTTTCCTGCCATCTTAGAACGCCATCCCGAAGTCAGTTCAGTGACTTCCAAACTGCCCAGGGAAGAATACTTCACAGTGGAAATTTCTCGGATTATTGAAAAGAGGATACCGACTCTCGATACAAGTTTTTCCTATGAAAAAACGACTACCTGTGGGAGCCGTTACGACTCTTCGACTTGGTGGATTTTGAGCACACAAAGGGTGTTTTCTTATACATTACTGTCATGCATATTTGTCGGCCGAGTAGCTCAGCGAAGAATTAGGGCTGATGCTTTCCAGTGTGTCGTAATAAGAACGCAACATATTGGGAGAATTAACTTTAGATATAAAGTTTTTGAGGTTGCCTCTGAAGATTAGAGACTACTCCGTCCATATCACGGAGATATTTTGAAACAAAACATTAGCGTATATTATTACTGAGTTAATAATATAATTTATAAATAAAAAGTTGTTCTGCTTATCCTATATGTATATTTTATAGTAGTGTTTTCACTATTGCACTGGATGAGCAATATCACTAAAACAATACTGTCCATAAAAGCAGGAAGTCTGTTCTCGACCTTGAAAGAAAAACTTATACCTTTATGTGGGCAGTAGGCCCGCCGTGCACCGTTCGTGTCACAGAGCACATAATGTCGCTTGCGCCCTACTAGAGACGAAAATAATAATAATACCGCGTGGCAGCCCGCGTCCGGCTAGTAGGTGAAAGTCGCATACTCGGCCTATCAGTTCGTGCTCAAAAAACGGAAAAATGCCCCAATGTGTTTTGATGTGGTATAATAATTACAGTAAAAAGGTTAATCAACAACATTCTAATATAACCTATATCACAAGTAAGCATAGTAAATAGCAGATTTTTGCATTTCTACAATTGCTTTGAAACCAAACACCGCAATAAACGGTACCGCCCCCTGACATGCTTGTTTCGTATGAAATGTATTGAAAAGGCGTCTGTAGTAGCGCGTGAGCATCCCTGCTCTATGGTTCGTGTATAACTCATGCTGTCAGGCTCACGCCGGCCCCGCCCCACTGCAGGACAATGGTCTCCCGCAACTTTTTCATACAAATTAAAACGGCCGGCTTCCGAACTCTGTTTGACTTTTTTGATAGCGCTTTATACACATTTAACACATACTTCGTGAAATACGAATCTTGAATATTTCATTCCTAATACACATACATACATATTATCACGCCATTAAACCCAAAGGCCACGAGCATGTTAATGGGCGTTAAGGTGGAAAGCGGAATCAAAATAGTGATGCATCGCCTATTTACGTGATTGCTAAGATTTTTGCCAATCCCTTGACCGGCTATTACGGTCAGCGCGGGAAGATAAGCAGCGGTATATTCCATGTTTTCCCTTTTCTCCCAAACCAGCATGGAAGAGAAAAATTAACAAAATTAACACGACAACTCACAATAACTGAAAATGGCAAACATATACCAATCTGTTTAATTACATTTTGAGAACGTTTTGACAAGTTTGATCACCAACGGAGGTATCTCGTTCGACCTGGCGACACATCTTCATTAGGGGCCGTAATGTGTCCCGTGGGAAATACGTGGTATGGTGTACTTTCCAACGGCACAAGCCTATCTGTTATCTCTTCTCACTCGGCCCTGCAAACTTATTTAAATTTATTATAGAGCTTTTATTTACTGTTTTATATTAAAAAAACACATTCGTAATTTTATCATTTATATTATTTTATATACCCATTTTAAACAAGAACTTAATAACATTAAAGTGTGAAAATTTAATGAACAGTCTGCAATTTATTTTTTTCGTATAATTGTTCATTTTATGGTAGATATTTCGAGTTACGTAGATTGACGAGGAATTTTTAAGCAAATTAGACTATTTATCTTATGCAGCATAAACATAATGATCTTTGACGATCAAAACTCATATAACTTACATTTATATAAAATGTACTAAAAGAATAACACATAGTCACATTCAGCAGACATGTAATAAAATATGAATGATTTATCTTTTTCATTTATAGCTAATTACCTATAATACTCTTCTAATTTAAAGTAAGATTCCATCCTAATACAATGTTCAACTTGAAATAAATGCTTGAAAGTTATAAACATCTATTTTATTACAAGAATCGAACCCTTTGCCGATTCTCTGTAATTTGGAGAAGTTAAATTAGTTGGGAAAAGTTTCTTAAGTTGGATTTGGTACAACTTACACGTTATCCATTTTCATTTGCACTAAATAGTGAGGTGGCTAGGTAAGTTCTTTCTACAAAAAAAAAATACTTTCTTGAACATTTAATACCCACTTATCAAGGAGTTTTGCAGTGATTTCTTTGTTTTGTTTTTTGATTAGGAATCATATTAGTCAGTTTGGGTTTATATTCAGAAAGGTACTTTCGGGATACTCTTTAAAGACGTCATATATTGACGCTCTACTATAACTGACTGATATATAGAATATGGTACGGCTCAGCACGTCAGTATTAACAACTTTTCTTATGGAACTAGTGCTAGAAAGCAAAAAAAAAACCGGCCAAGTGCGTGTCGGGCCACGCGCAGTATAGGGTTCCGCACTTGCGAATGACAACTTTGAGTTCACACTCGCACCTCACAGTTTAACGACCAAAACATCTAAAAATGAAAATTGTATGAAATGTTACATTTTTGTGTACATTTTATAAGTTGGTTGCCTTTTTTATAACTTTTTAGTTTGTAATTAGTACTCATCTCTGATAGTTTTCCTTTTTACTTCAGTATATATGCAACTGCTGTAATTTTTTTCACGTATCCATATATAACCGTTTAGCAGATAGAGGGTTTTTATTTTCAAGATTTTTTTCTACCACTTTTGTAGCATTATTTATATAAATACCCATACCAAATTACACCTTTCTAGAACTTATAGTCTCTGAGTAAAACCGCGGACGGACAGACAGACAGACAGACATGGCGAAACTATAAGGGTTCCTAGTTTACTACGGAACCCTAAAACAGCATTTTCCTACAAATTGCCAAATTGCCTGAACACTTATGTATGGGAATGACCATTTTTTTTAATTTCCAGCATTGGTCACATAGTAAAAGTAGTTCATATGGATGGGCACAGTCGCCCCTTTAAGAAACGAACAGGGTTTTTTAACATATTGCATAGAAGAAGAAAAAATGCTAAAGAAAAACCTGATAATACATTCCCGAGCTCTGAGCCCTCATGACAAAGAATGCAACTAGAATTACACAAAAATTACTAAAGTTAATCTTGGAGATTTCAATTCATTGCTCATACTTTTGTTATCACTAAAAAATATTTATCTAAAACTTTAATACAAAAGAACAAATTTAAATGAAAGCAATCTAATATCTCATTCAAGTCTCAAAGTTAGTATCTTTCAAAACAAGTAGAAAGACAATGTGTCAGGTTTTTGGCTGGATTCGCCGTTGGCAGGAGATCAGCCAGATTCAGATAATGTCACCATAACAGATTATGTCTTGGCACCAAGATGGCTCTCAGTTCAAGAGTTCCCGGGAATTTATATTACTTTATTGTATGCCTAGAATATTTTTGAGTGGAACTAACAGTAGATAGTGATCCCTGAGTACCTACTATTATGAACATTATCTTCTTTGCCATTGTTATCTAGCGTATAAATGTACCCTCGACATTTTTTCATATTGACACACAGAGTAACCACTTTAGGGATATGTTAATGGTAAATTAACATGCTGTTTAGAAGTATCAGGTCACAAGTAAGTTATTCCTTACATCTGTATAAAGTATTTAAAAGTTTATAAAGTATTTTTCAAATATAAGATAAATAACACATAAGACATCATTCTAAATTACGTAACAATAATAGCTCCCGCGATCCAAAACAAACCACATACAGAGGCTAATTTCGTAATAAAAATAACTGCCTCTCTCATAATGAAGTAATAAATCTCGGAGTCCGAGCAAATCACTCCTTGCTCCAATTAAATCAAGTCCTAATTGTACGTCCAATTGACGTACGGAATGAGGTCACATCACACCTGACCGGGCTCGTGTTCATTATAGTGGAGATTAAACCGCTGCCCCGAAAGTTGTCCGTTACTATAATCCAGTTAAGTGCAAAAGACGCTAGTTCCAGGTGTAGCAGCCTGGCGCCGGAGCGCGTATAATTGAGGTAATAAATCCAGCAGGACGACTTATGCCCGCTGGTTCTGCCGAGACACGACAATTAAATCTCGCTGAATCATGGAAGCCCACTAATTACGTTACTTATGGCATCGTTTATTTGATCTAGGTTTGCCGAAAATTAAGAAAAAATCTTTAAGCTTTGGCTGTTGCGCAAACAATTAAAAAATTTGGCGACGCACGCGTTACTGGTTGACCGGTGCTGATTCCGGCAATCAAAGTAGACTTTTGTAAAATCCTAAGGTCCTGCTTCGTAAGTAAGTTGCTGTAGAAATGGAACGATAAAATATTGCTTTGAACATTGCCCTAAACACCAAATATTGATCAAATCAGTCAAATTAAAGGAAAGTTGGTTTAAGGACCTAAAATCACCTTGCACAACTTTAGAATTCATCAAATTAATCAAATTAGAACAATAGATCACGCCATCTTACATCAAAAGCAATTCTTATTTACCTATTTTAAAGCTTCTAAGATATCAAAAGAAGTACGGTCAAATTTACGCTGTCTTTAATTTATGGGTACGACAGTAGGTAGAAATATATACAAACTTAAAAAGAACAAGTAAACAGTAGTATACCTAAGGTTTTATCCAATATTTAGTTAGAGCCTAACATAGTTTTTCGTGTAACTAGTAAGAATGATGCTTTAAACGCGGTTGTCATTAGTTTTCTTCAGTACGGCTATTTTTGTTGCTTACTAGTTCCGGTGAAAAAAACAAATAAAGTTAGACATGTTATAAGAGATTTTGGTCAATCAGCCCCGGATCTAAAAGTGGAGCAGACTACGTAGGACCTTTACCCCAAGCGGCAGGGCCAAGGGGCGGCAAAACCCATAATATAATATAATATGCTGTGCGCGGGGGCGCCGACGGTAGCGAGTACAGTCGGGGGCAGATAAACCTGACCTGAGAATTTGAAATCTGTTTGTAGGGGGCTCAGGTTAGAGTTAGGTTTATCTGCCCACAACTGTTAGCTGTTACCTACAACAGGGGCAGAGGAAAATTAGTTAGCCCTTGCATCAGCAAGGGCTAACGAATTTTCTAACTTAACTAATTTAATATTATTAACGAATACCGCGCATTAGCGCGGTATTCGTTAATAATATAGGTTAAGCTATATCAAACACCTGTTCATCTCAATTATTTTAGAATTACAACTGACCTGTCCATCAAGGAAAAAATAAGGAACATAGATATGATCATATAATAAAAGCATGCGTGTGCCATAACCTGACTTTATTTTCGGGTGCTGCTGTCATTAAGACTATGCGAAGTCGTAACCCTTGATGTCGGTCGTAACTTGTTTATAGTAACGCCTTAAATTAGAAAGCGGTAGGTATGCATGCATACATTAAAGAGCAAAGAAAGCGCCTCAAAAAATAACTTTAAGATTACAGTACTTAATTGCTTGCGAATCTTATCTCAGTACTTTTTGACGAAGTATTAACTATATGTAGAAGAGAAAATAAAACAGTTACTACTGCGAGAGTACGGCTCGGTAGCCGTACTCTCGCATAGAGATAGATATAACATAACTCATAAGTACGTTAAATTTCTTTCACGCCTCGTTGTGTAATTTATATATCTTTATATTGTATAAGGACAAATCACACAAATTAATTAATAGTATCTTATCTGTACGATTTGTTTGCTTCAATCATCATCAAATTTTAAATTCTCCTTACATTTAGTTTACTATCCTTAATTTTTAATATTTATTTAAAAAAGTACTTCCAATGAATGTTTCGAACGCGAGTGAAGGCACAGGCGAAAGCTAGATTTGACATAATAAAATACTTTACCTGAACACTGTAGCTTAAAATTGATAGGTTAAAATTGTTAACTTACACTTAGCTTCTATCCATTTAACTTCGTTGCAATTGGTAGAGCTTAAAGATGCCTTGTTGTATCTAATACTAAAAGCTTATTTCCGTCTTAATGAAAGAAATTCGGAGGCGTAGCTTTCTCATCGGCAGCGGAAATACAAGGCGTTATTGGCTCCTCCTTCTGCACCTTCGTCAGTGTCAATTAACATGAAGAGAGAATGCCATTTGACTGCAAATTAAAATATGTACTTAATTATATTATTTTTATACAGAAATAATCCGTGTAACCCTTTGTAACGTTTCTATGTTTCGGACTTATCTATTTATATTGATCAAGCATTTCAAGTTCTACCTTAAATTATCGCCTTAAAGTTAAAATAAATGTCAGGTTAGCCACCAATGTTTTAACAGGTACCTTCTAATCTACGTTTAAAATTTATCAAAACCTATTTGCAAATAAGCCTATAACTACGTCTCAGACGTCAACATTCAAGCAAAAACAACTCAACATACACTTCACTGAATCAGGTATTTATAAGCCGTACAAATTCTAACGCTGCAATATAATAAAAAGATACAAATTTGAATAGGCAGGGCGAGGGTAATGGGCCATTGTTGTATTTACCTGCAACAGAATTAAAGGTCTCAAATAGGAAATCGTCCCCGAGGGAGAATTCAAACCGTTCCGACCTTATTTTCACATTTAGATACCGTTTTAATAGTAAAGTGTTGTCGGACAAAAGCAGTGTTAGTGAAATTAATTTACAAATCCTTTTAAGACTATTCGAATAGAACGATTCTGTTTAATTCTATTCGACAAACTAATGAATTTATTCTGCTTTCCGAGGTATTGTTAAAATAAATTCGTCGTTGCTTCAGAAAATGCTTTGTAAGAATACCTTAAACCTCTTTAATATTATAAAACAAGTAATTAAGAGAATTCAAGAGAACCACCTTGCCCACCTTCATGCTCACGAGGATTTCTAAGATATATAGTCATATCATCATTACGTAGAATATGTAAGTGTTAATTTAATTTAATGAGTTAAAATACTATTAATTTATATTTTTATTTGGGATTTCAAGACTCCTGGCAAGACAGGCGTCGTTGAGTTGAAGAGGATGATACGAAAAAACCTATTTTTCCCAGTATATTATTATTTTTCTAGTTTCATTGACGTCATAATACATTGAATAATTTATATTTCCATCAATCTCATTCAATAAACAAAGTATAAAGTTCTAAAGTAGGTTGTATATTAAATCTCTTCGCATTCCATACAAAATGCGCTGCCGGATTTCTAAATTTACCTAGTTACAACTTTGAAGTTAAATTACCTACTACAGCGACACGTGTCGCTATATGTTTCTGCTGCTGCTGTTTACTGTTGCTCATCTTCAATATCCACGAACTTGCTTCCCGTATGCCAATGTGGTCACAATATCACACACAAAAGTATTAGGTATCGCTATCGCTTGAAAATGACTCATCAATCGTGTAGAGTTCACGTTTTATTCAAAGTTCGACCGTATCGGAGCAAATCTCTGACTAATGCTTTAAATAATGAAAATCCCCATTAAACTGCATGAACAACTTAAAACCATCAAATACACCCAAGCTCTCGTTAAAAATATGTAATATTCAAACGCTGAAATCAAACAATATAATTCAAACATTTACCTGTTATAAGCAGTACACTAGAAACAAGTACTGGAGCATGTTTACCCAAATGTGTATTGTTTCAGAAACCTCTATCTAGCGTTTACTCTTTGAAAATCAAGAACAATCCCCACTGGAGTCGTTAAACAAATCGAGCCGAGTCGAACACAGAAGCCAAAATTTCGTAGTCAAACGTAGAAACTACATCAAAGAGGTTTCAAAGAGTTTAATATTCCGCGAGTTCGCTCAAAGCTTTCCGATCAACTGTATACAAACAATTTGTTGTTATTATTATGTATTGGCAAAGACTAGCTCTATCATCATACGATATGAGTCAGAAAAAAGAAATTGTCCTTTATCACCTCAGAAGATATACAAGCTTTGTTTTGACAGACGGATAGACAGAGAGAGTAGAATAGAGTCCATTATAGTAAAAAATAGAGCATAATTTTGGACTCTCTATCTCTCTCTCTCTGTATGTGTGTGTTTCTCTTAAGGGAGCATGTTGCCGTTAGCATCGTCATCAAAAGTAATATTAACTAGAAACTAGATTCTAGGTCCAGCATTCGTTTTTTTCGTAGCAACTGAAAAAACCGGCCAAGTGCGTGTCGGGCCACGCACAGTGTAGGGTTCCGTAGTTGCGAATGACAACTTTGAGTTCACACTGTTCACACTCGCACCTCACAGTTTACCGACCAAAACATCAAACAATGAAAATTGTATGAAATTTTACATTTTCCAGTACATTTTATAAGTTAGTTGCCTATAACTTTTTAGTTTGCACTTAGTACTCAGCTCTGATAGTTTTCTTTTTAACTTCACTATATATACTACTGCTGTAATTTGTTTTCACGTATCCATATATAACCGTTTAGCAGATAGAGGGGGGGGGACACTTACCTCTAACAAAAATTTGCACTTTAAAACCAAATATTTCGGAAACGAATCCCTAAATCGAAAAATGGTGATCTCAACCTTACAATATTTTTTAAAGACCTATTCAACGATACCCCATATGATGGGTAAGTAGAGAAAAAAAAATTGTATGGGAGCTACACTAAAAATAATTTTTTTTTCAAGATTTTTTTCTGCCACTTTTTTGGCATAATTAATATACATAATATAGTCTTTGAGTAAAACCGCGGAAGGACAGACAGACAGACAGACATGGTGAAACTATAAGGGTTCCTTTTTTACTACGGAACCCTAAAAATAAGGTCATGCTATTGATACCTGCTAAATTAAAAGATACTTATAAAGATATAAAGATACTGCTAAAGGAAAAAGTGCATTATGTTATTTGCTTACAAAAGTGATAATATCTAAGTTGTCGCAGCTGGATAACGAGTTAATAAACATAGTGAGATGCCTTCAAACAACTTTAAAAGGTTACTAGTGTTATCCAACAGAGATTCAAAGAAGATCTGTAGATAGACTTAAAGGGTAACCGTACCGTGCTTAAAATGTGGTAGATAGAGTCAAGAGCGTCCGGTTTCCGGTCAGCCGCCGATCCGGCACGTTTCAATTTATTAGGCCGCGATAAACTTTAGTGATTGTTTCAATATTCCGTTCCCAGACGGCGAATGCGATCTAAATCCAAATTAAAATATCTTTTCAAATATTCTAGACAAATATGTCAAATAAAAAGTTTGGCGAATGTCTCTGGGCTTTAGAACTCAACTACCTACTCAGTTGGTGACGAGAGCTTGGAGATTTGAGAGTATGTCTATCTTGTATCTTTTAAGGAAACAAAAGAAAAAGAAAAATTAATAGAACATTTTAGCAAACGGGGAGAAAATAGTAAGGAGCAGCTGGGACGGAAAGAGCCCACCTTTCCAAAATGGCGTGACGAAAGCAGTTGATTTTGTCTTTTTAGCGGGTGCGAATCCCGCATAACCGTGTTGTACCCTTGTAGGAGATCGTCGCATGCATAAAGCATTTTCCACATGAAAAAAAAAGATGAATGACAATCAATAGACTGGAAGATATATTAAAATGACCTGAAAGTCCGTAACACGCGAAGACCTTATTGAAACATGTACATACAATGTCAATAAAATCAAAGAATTGACTATAATATAAAAAGTAAATAAATAATGAAAATAGCTTTTCTTCTATCATAATTTTTTGGTAAATTTCAGTAAAGAGATTTAGATTCAATATCTATTTGTAGAGCTTACTATATTGACGTTAATTTATGGATTGAGATCTGTAGCTGTTGCCTTGATAGGTTTGTTTTTCATTATTTTCAAAATAGTGAATGGATATAAATACGGTTTTTATTTACTACTAGCTCGTTACCCGCGGCTTCGCCCGCCTGATATATAGCCTATGTCCTTCTCAGTACCCTAACCTATGTGTATGCAAAATTTCATGATTTTCGGTTCAGTAGGTTGGGCTTAAAAGCGTAACAAACAAAAAAACAAACAAACTCATTTTCGCATTTATAATATTAGTTGGGATTACAATATCATACCTATCCTTCTGTAGAATATAGGGAGCTCGCTATTTTCCAACAACCAAGGATTAAAACCATTTTTTTTTCTATAAAATTAAACAAGACTCCTATTATTGAAGTAACATAAATATATTTGAATCCACAATATGTGTTCAAATCAATGGTGATGCATAATGAAATCACATTTCACATGAATAAAGTCACAGGCAAAATATTATTATGATGAATAAATAATTCAGTACCCTGAAAACAAATGATATACCTATTCAGGCCTCGAATATACATGAGTCACAGTTTACATTAATTGTTGAAAATTAGTACCTTTACACAATAATTATGAATGGTCTGTGTTCCTAACTCATACAAGATTTGCTTTTTTCTGGTTATTTCTGCGTAAAGTATAGCCCATTTTACACGCTGAAAATATATTAGCCTTAGATCAAAGAATGATTATAATAAAATCGTCCTTCCTTATGGTCATAATACTATACTTATATGGTATTTGCGTTAATACCCAAGGAGAGTTGACGTCAGGCAGGAAGGCGGCTATAAAAAGTTTTATTAAATTATTTTACAACACGGATGCTGTCAGAAAATGCACCCCGAGTTCCGACGCATCATAGCTAAGGACGTAACCAGGAATAATGCTCAGATGATGATGGTACTTTATACTTATATTATTAGAAGAGATTTGATTATTTGTTTGCATTGAATAGGGTCCGAAACTAATGGACCGATTTACGAAATTCTTTCTAATGCTATATAAATCTAATTTATCTGCGGGTGACATAGGCTATAGTTGAGCGGATGAAGTCGCGGCAAAACTGCTTATAATTAAGAAACTCCATTACAAAGATGTTGTTATAAAAACACTCTATGTTAGGTAGTCGTGAGTAGACGTAAAGGCTGCCATGCTTCAAACTGGTAGATAGAGTGAGGAGCGTCCGGTTTCCGGCCAGTCGCCCCGGACCGGCACGATCTCACGATTCAATTTTCCTATCCGCGACAAACTGATTGATTGATTGTTTCTATTTCACTCACAAACGATGGACACTCACAAATAGCTATGGCAGCTTTCCATACATCATTTTAGTTAATAATCAAAGTTAGTGTCTATGAATGATATATACCTTGTTTTAAAGAACATGTACTGCTGATTCTAAAGGTAAAATATCATTATTATAGAACTCCAGATTTTTTAGTTATGATGCTTAGAAGTTTTATAGGTTATATCAGTATTACGAGTAAACATTATTATGTATTTAGTATATACGCAACAATGTTTTTTATTACTTTATAAAACTAAAACGGAAAATAATAATAAAGAATAAAACTAAAAAGTGTATAAAAACATTATATGCTTTTTGGTTACAATCAGTTTTTAAGACGCTTTTGGTGCCCCGAACTAAAAATCTGCCATAGTTCTTTACAAATCAAGTGCATTATATAATTTAAATAGGAATTATGTATGACTCCAATCTCGATCACTTTTACAAACATTACAGCACACGGAAAATTATCAAAAACTTTTAAAAACCGGTAAATATTCTTTGTCAATCACGTGACGAATAGTTGCGAATTGCATTCAGCATGCAACTTACATTTATTGCTGGTAATGAGTGGCCTACACAATAATTATGAAAACTACGACTCTATGCTAATGCTATTCCCATTATTTTTACAGTCTAATCGCAAATTTCCATCAGATTTCAAAGAAAAACTTCAGGTGAAGTCGTTCTTAAAATATTGGAAGCGTACGTGCCGATCATAATAAACATGTAAAGTTTATGATGAAATAGTGGAGCGCGCGTCTTCTGCCTACCAATGCCATTTCTTCAACTTTATATGATATAGTTATTTTATTTCCGGAGAGAAACAAGTTGTCCCCCACATATGCTCGCTTTCCGCCGGCGCCGGAGCGGCACAATAGACAGAGCCTCAGTGATTTAGTTTTATTGTCATGCACCCTCCATTCACTACGAGCCAGATTATTCAAGACGAGGTAAAATAGACGCTTTAATGTCTAGTTGGGCGTAATTAAATGTATTTATGTCGACCGAGTGACAATAACATGTATTGTTTGTATCGATTCAATGTTCGCCTTTGCCAGCTTGTAATAGAGAATTTCGATAAACTGCGAAGGGTGTCCCCTGTGAACCGTGACTAGGGATGATAAAGAGGTCGTAAAACAACCTTTACGTTAGTATGAGCGGTTTACCTTGCATTGTAATGCCTCCGACCTGACTGAGCCTTTTGACTAAGAATTTCATAAGCGCCGCCCCTATCCCAAGGGTGTGATATCCGACTGCACTGTGCACTATCATATCTTAGAACTACGATATTTTTTTGTGTTGGATAAATGCAAGAATGAGTTGAAAAAAATGTAATAATACCTACCAAAATTACATAAATTGGATCTTAAACAGCCTTGATAAAAAAACGAGGGCCGTGTATCGGACCCCTATAAAAATAGCTTCGCTGAAATCATAAAACGATCTGTTCCGGCGATGAATCGACGCTGTTAACCCATATCGCGTGAAACGGCAGCCACTCCGCCCGAGAGACGATCTTTTGCTGAGACGTGACCGAACGAGCCAATAAAATCTTGCCGAAACTGTCCAATGCTGTAAAAATTGTCGAACGTGACAAGGACGCCACTGCCCGCGCTCGCGTGTCCTCCGTGACATTGTAGGTCAGTATAAATAGAAATAATAAACTGCTCATTAAACAAAAACCAAGTGATCGTTAATCAGTTTATTCAGTCCAAACAAAAGGCAGTCACTTTCGTGTTTCACCAACGGAAACAAGCTTGTTTTCGATATTAAAAAAAGTTTAGCTCACTTTCGTGATACGCTGCCTCCGTGCTATTGTTTTGTTTAGTAAATCTACCTATATCAATCACATAACTAAGTACATCATACAACGCACAGCCGAAACTACTAAGGACTATGAACCATACATTGTGCGAGAAATTTCTTTTTATAATGTTAATGAGGACTAAAAAGGTTTTTTTGGAAATTCATCCGTTAAGGAGAAAGAACTTTGTATGCTCCTTGTATTTGTCTGTAAGTTTTCAAGGTAACAATATGAAATGTTGTAAAATGCTAACTTATCAAAGATACATAACTATTTTAATTCAAAATTCATCCCTAAAATTAGTCAGATAGGGTCTGGAGAGAAAGTTTATAATTTTTTAAGTCATAGCTATGAAAGCCGGTATTAATCATCTTGAATAAATAATTGATCTAACTCCTATGAAATTTTTGACAAAAATCATCCTTTTATCGATTTGCAATTAGTTTGGTTATTTTTAGCTATCGCTACGAAAGGAGCTATCTGTTTTCATAGGTAAGTATTAAAATTAAGATTTTCGAAATTGTTAATGCTGAATGTCAAGTGCATATTAATTACAAAAAAAGTTTTTCTAAATGAAACCTTATTATGGTAAGCAGAGCTGCGCGCAAACTCGGGCAAAGGCTTGTCTTTATATAGAAAGAAAAATCTGAAATATTCGATGTAAGTTTCAGAGAATAGAAATTAAAATATCTCCGATTGTGTTTTTAGTAGCGCACATATTAAAAGCTGATCGAATGGAAAGATTAAAATCCGAAGATTATTTTCATTAGGCGAAAGGTTAGCTGTACTTTTATGTGTTAACCACACGGCCATATAAGGACACACTTACTAAACTTGGCCTTTAAAGTGGCCGAAGCTTTGTTTAATACGGCGACCTTATACGCCACCTTATTGCCGTGATTTTATAGTATGTATGATATATAAAAAATATCACTTTAATAAGTAAGATAAAATAAAGATATAATGCCTTCCTATATAGTCCATTGGTTTAGATATGTATTTAAAAAAATAAAATAATCTTGAAACGTTTTTTATTGAATTGTGCACTTTAAAAATAAACATATATTATACATTTACTTGAATTTTATGAAATAACATTTAATTTCATATTGGCAAAAGGTAATAGATTTTGATTCAGAAAGTGTATGTTTTAGTAAAACGACGTATCAAGAGTGTTTACATTCTTTGTAGTACCTAAAAAAATGGACTAAAGATTGAGTACTTGAACAGTTTGAATAAAACATATGTGTACATGTAAAAAAAGGTTTCAATCAAACTGGTGATAGGTACCTATGTATAACAAGGTTGCAAAGTTGGAAAATTACATCCAATTTCACATTGAATTGGTAAAGTTTAAAGATTTTGATTCAAAAAGTGTATATTTCTATAAAATGACGTATCAAGAGTGTTTACATTCTTTTAAGTACCTAAAAATGGACTAAAAATGGAGTATTTTAACAGTTTGATTAAAACATATATCTACATGTAGAAAAAGGCTTCAATCAAACTGTTGATATGTATATCAAGGTTGCAAAGTTGGAAAAGTCATCGCGCCTACGAGAGCAACGCGCCGACAGTTCTAAGGAGGATAACAATAAAAGTAAATCATCGGGAAGTTATCTACCTCCGGAAAGCAAGCATGTGCAGGAAAACGTATTATACGGATAAAACGTTAAATGACGCAGGGCCAATGACTTCCACTTTTTCTAATTCTGTTTTCTTTCGCCTTTATTTCATATATTCTTCCTTATGTTTTTGTTGGGCAGTGTCCAGATTTTCCCTTACAAATAATAACATTTAGATATCTGATTATTCGAAAGGAAAATGCCCGTACGAGTTTATTATTTCCCATGCTGGCTTGTAAAAGAAACCTAGGATGTACGAGCTGCTTTTGTTCTCACACCAATTCTGCCTGCAATGGCATAGTCAAACTAGAAAAACAACATAAAATCGTTATTCCCAGCTGGAATAGAACCACGACCTCTGCAATGAGAGCCGAATGCTCTAACCACTACCCACTACACCATGGAGACCGTTAATGAAATGAAATGAAACGCATCCTACGAGAGCACTAGACACTGTCTACTCCGTTACTGCCATAACTTATTAACGATATTTAATTTGCTGGCGTTTCCTTAGTATCAACTGGAGTGCGGTCTATTTATGAATCGCAGTCACAGACTGGAATTAAACAGCTCTCAAAATTATCTAAAATGTCGCAAATCGTGAGGCTGATATTTATCGAGGGTGACATTTTGCAAATTACCCGTCCCATTAATTTTCCATTAGCGATAATTGGGATCGGATTTTATGCGTAAAAAGTGACTCCAAGTTGTCTTTATCTCTTAGTCTTTATAAAAAATAATTAGTGGGGAACCACTAAAGTTCAGGTAAATGGACGGCACTGAATTAATAACATTAAGATAGAAATGGCTTTTTCTACCAATAATTTAGAAAAAAATAATATGTAGCTTAGTATTGTAAGCAAAGAAATTATTTGTATACATAAATATCCATGTAACTGGAAAAATAACAACAAAATAAATAGGAAAAGTAAAACCCTGTGATCAAGAGAATATTGGCATTCATATGTTCCTATCAGAATTTCTACGTTTAACGTTTTGCCATGGCAAGCAGAGCGGAGAAGTTACAGATAAAGGTGGTCTACAGCTAAATATTCAGTAGGACGCTATCGCAAATCCACGTAGGCAGTAATAAATGAGTTGGTCAGCTTTAATTATTGCCGAAATTAATAGTTAGAAGATAAGCGCCGGTACATTTCTTTCCACCATAAATAACCGAGCGGCCGGTTCGTCGATAACTTAATTCAATCTGAGCTCCCCTCGTCATCTCGGCCGCAATATGCTCACGAAATATCGTTATATTACGATTAATCATGTATTTTAATATTCTATTACATGTCTAGAACATGAAAGGTAGACCAGGTACGCTTTAATAAAACTTCGTTACCTTACTAGAAGGCTAATGACGTATCAATATTTCAATATTGCCTTACTGGAGCTTTATTTTCAGTATTTGTACATTAAATATTTTTATATAGTTACTTATGTACTCCTTGTATTAATAATAGCATCTTGCCGATGTCGTACTAGCTTCTTCTCGCAACATCATCTGCATTAATTAGTCTTTCACCCGATGTTAATGTAGCTTTCTATTGAGGAAAGCATTTCAAAACCAGTTCAGTCGTTTTTGAGTTTATCCATCATAAACAAACATACAATTAGATCTGTCCTCATTAATAATACTATTATTATAGATTTATTTGTTCATGAGTTATGACTAAATTACTAAATAAATAATAAATAAAATCTTTATTCAAATAATTATAAGTTACACCTTTTACAATGTTTTATAAAAGTATATATGGGAAAATAGACAAACGGTGCCTGAGCTAGGATGAAAAACATCCTGTATTTCAGGCTTACAGGTCTTACTTACTATTAGCTATAAATAAAATAACAATTACACTTGGTATTAAAATATACTTAGAAAATAAATAAATAACATATCATTTTAAAACTATAAGTAATTCCTCTGTTTCTTCATAGGACATATTTAGTAGAGCTTCCTGAAGAATTTTTTTAGTTGCTCTATAAGTGAAGGGATAAAAGCCTAGTTTTTTATTGAGTCTATTGTAGAGAAGTGGGCCGAGGAACAGGAAAAATCGAGAGGAGAAGGCGTGTTTTATTTGTATACTATTTGAGCAAACAATATCTTTCCGTCTTTTGTTAGAAAATTGGGTGCTGAAAGGCAGTGCGGCATGCTGTTTGAGGACTGTGCTTAATATAAATAGTTGTCTAACTGTGAGTACCTTACAGGATTTATATAAAAGATCTGTGGGAAAAAGGAAAGGGCGGTAAGTAGAAACCTTAAGAATGGCTCGCTGTGCTCTCTCAATAGTTAATAGTGAGGTTTTAGCTATGCCACCCCATGACGTAATACAGTAAGTTAATATTGACTGGCATAAAGCAAAATAAACTTGTCTGATTATTTTTGAGTCCGCGATAGAACGTAGTTTTTTGAAAACAAATATTAACTTACGGATTCTCCCGTTTAAGATTTCTATATGATGCTTGAAGGAAAGTGTTTTGTCAATGACAATACCCAGATATTTGATTTTGTCTGTGATAGATATGCTTGGGCAGTCACACGTGTTAGTTGTGGGGTTAATACAGTGATGTGCATACAATTTCATGTCACAATGAGCTGAGTGCAAATGACGCATGGAAAACTGTATAAAGTTGGTCTTCGCTATGTTCAAAGTTAATAGATGTTGCTGAAGCCAATTATTTACAACATTAAATCCTAGTTGCGCATATTTAAGAACTTCATCAACTGAGTTAGCTGAAAACAGCAGGGCTGTGTCATCGGCATACGAGACAATTTTCCCCCCTTCTATATTCAAATTACACAGGTCGTTGATGTAAATTAAAAACAATGTCGGGCCAAGGATACTTCCTTGGGGAACTCCAAAACACCTATTATTTAGATCTGAGCTTAAAACATTGCCTATTTTGACGCACTGAGTTCGTTCATCTAAATAGTTTGCGAGTAGTTTAAGCTCATTTCCTCTTATACCTAAGTTTTCAAGCTTGTGCAATAGACCGGGAATGGAAATTGTGTCGAAAGCTTTGGCAAGGTCAAGGAAAATTCCTATTGTTTTTTTGCCATTATCGAGTTCCTGTACTAAATAATCAGTTAGGCTATGAACAGCATCCGCTGTTGATAACTTTGACCTAAAACCAAACTGCATATCCGATAATAAATTGTACTTATCCAAATAATTTATAAGCTTTTTATTTATAATTTTCTCTAATATCTTTGATATCGAGGGCAGTAGTGAAATGGGCCTATAGTTTGAAACTTGAGCTTTGTCACCAGATTTATAAATAGGAACTACGACGGCTTTTTTTAAACATCTAGGAAATACTCCTTCCGATAGGCATTTATTAAAAATATAAGTTAATGGGCGAACTAGAATATGTTTGAAATATTTAAGTACATGATTAGATATATTATCCCACCCAGCGGCACAGCTATCCCTCAAGCTCGAAATAATCGCTTCAACCTCTGTTTCATCCGTGTCCAGTAACACAAATGAGTTGAAGGAATGGCAGGGTGATGGACTCAAGGGCGATGTACGAGACTGCTTTTTCACTTTTTCTGCTAAATTTTTACCTATATTTACAAAAAAAGAATTTGCAATATTTGCAGAGGTCAGCTGTGATGCGTGCGCTTGTAGTAAACTCGAGGATGACTCATGCTGTTTTGTTGAATATGTGACCTGTTTAATAGTCTGCCATATTTTTTTATTGTTGCTACCGGCTTTTAATAACTCATTTTTTTCGTAGTTGCACTTGATTTTTCTAAGAAGATTATTGCAAAAATTACGATAACGCTTATATGACAACTGTAATACAGTATTTTCTGGAGACCTGTTTGCTACTTTGTGTAATTTATCTCTATGTCTCTTACAGCGAATGAGCCCTGGTGTTATCCAAGGTTTAATGTTCCGATTTTTATTATTCAATTTTGTTTCTGTTGTACTACTTATTATAGCTTGCCGGACAGTTCGAATCAAGTATGACAAAGAAGTATTCGCATCAGCGGTACTATAAACTAGGTCAAAATTAATACTGCATAAGTAATTCTCAAGTCTACTGTAATCTAATTTAGTTTTAATTTGAGTTTGACAAATGTAAGAAAATTTACGATTTAATGTTAGTAGGGCAGCTCTATGGTCGGTTATGCTCGAGTTAGGGACTAATGTTAATGATCGAAAGTTAGATTTTATCATAATATGATCCAAGCATGTACCACTTTTGGGTCGCGTGACAAACGTGTGTGCAGGGAGTAAGCCGTGGAAAGCACATATATTTAGGTACTCCAAAGCATCTGCATCGGTTTTCTCAGGGCGAATATCAATGTTAATGTCTCCCATAATTAATATATGTTTAAATGAGGATAACTTTTGCAGTGTATCATTTAATGACTCTAAAAAAATATTGGTGTTCTTATGAGAAGGGGAACGGTAAATGGCTAATAATGCAATATCTGTGCCGATTTTTATAAGTAGCCGATTACAGTCTAGCATAATTGGTTCCTCTACAGTGACATTTAATGTATTTCTAGTATAAACTACTATGCCACCATTTTTATTACAATTATCTAAGCTGTTAAAAATATTGAAACCTTGCATGAGTGGTAGATTGCCACGATTTTGTAAAAAGCATTTCGTTAACACGATAACATCGCAGTCAAAGTTGAGCCTATGTAAAAGAACGTTGAAACTGTCAAAATTTTTATAAATACTCTGAATATTTTGTGTTATGAAAGTTAGTGGATTAGTAAATGAGGAGAGATATTGTTTGCAGCATTCAACATCACAATTTTTTGATTCTAAAACAGAGAAATCGTCTAAATCTGAAATTAACTTATCAATAGTTTATAAACAAACAAATTAAGAACTAAAAATAATCTATATATGTGGCGCTCTCAGGCGCCGTCATAATCTATAGAATTAATATACCTTTTTTCGGCCATTAATTTCGCTGGGCATGTAGGGTCACCTGTTTTATGATTGCAAGGTTTCTTGAAATGAAGGCAGGTCGCACATTTTGGAGGATCTCCACTCATTCTGCATTCCTCTATGGTGTGGCCCACCCCGCCGCAGTGTCCGCAGGTGTTGGCCGTCTCCCGGCATGTCCTAGCCGCATGACCATATTGCTGGCACTTGAAGCATCTGGTCACCAGAGTAAAATCTCTCACTGGACATGAAGACCAGTTTACGAACACTCGGTCATTAGTGATAAGGGCTCTTCGTATGTCCGCCGAGACTTCAATCACAAAATTACAGGACTCAGCATTCCTTTTCCCAGATTTGTGGCTTAACTTGATAGATGCCAAGAAACTTTCCAAAGTTGAGCCAGCCAACTTGTTGGCTAGATTTTGGTTATAAATGCAGGAAAATACTTCCGCTTCCGGCATAGATGACGGGACGCCAACGATCACAATCCTTGGTTTGCGTTTTTGCGGCTCATCCACGGTAAGGCCAGAGGACTTAAGTTGCGTTGACTGCTTCAGTTTTTCAACGTCGGCATTGTTCTCAGTGCTGATGATTACACCCCCATTTTTAGTTTTTCTCAATCCTCGTACATGTAGCTGCATCTGGACAGGACTAATAATTTTTTGGACTAATGATTTAGTCTCCTCACTACTTTTCATTTTATCAGTAGGGTAGATCGCTACGGAACTTACTTTGGGGGGCTGAATAAAATTGTTAGGTCCCTTTTTCACCATGTCTGCGAAAGAGGATACTCCTGAGGCGGGTTTAGGGGACTCTTCTATACTTGTTTTAAGGTCTTGAAGGCGCTGCGACAGATCGATTTTTTCTTGAAGGGCTTGAATAGTACAGTGGTATTGAATCGTTTTTTGCTTTAAGGACTGGTACTGAACTGCCATCTGAGATGTCCCATGACCAACTTTTCGGCAGAGATTGCTAATCCTTAATTTCTGGTCAGAGTTAAGTTTACCTTCAGCCGAAATAGAGCATACTTCTTGAAGGCATTGTTCAATGGAGCTCATCCAGGACTGGATTTCGGCCGTAGCTATGATTTCCGTCTGTGCTTCCTCCTGGGACACGGGAGCGCGGGCGGCAGGTGTGGGCGGCGGGCTGCGGCGTGTGATCCCACTCCTATTAAAGGGACTGCCCTCCATTTTATTTAATTGTTCGCACAAAACACCAAAACATTACACCAAAAGTCTAAACTAGAACAACAACGAAAACTAGTGACGCGGATGAAAATCTAGGTCACAATTGCGCGGTAATTGTTTATTTTGTGTACTAAGTTAAATTTACACGTCCGAGCTCATTGACTGCATTGAAATCAATGAGTAAATACTTATAAGAAACAAAGAGGTGTTGACTTTTCCGGCAAGCGTAGCGTACGAGTATATAGCGATACTCCCTGACCACCTGGTCGGATGACTTCAGTCGAAGGTCGCAGCGAAAACGCATACAGGCCGCTTCCAATCGGTAATTTTAGAATCGTTTGAAGAGGCCTATGTCCAGCAATGGACTTCTATGCGCTGAAATGATGATGAAGATGTCATCAATTGTAAGCCGTCTAGTGTCATAACTATTAACTAATGTAACAGTATAATTAATGTAAAATACATAGTGTTAGTGTGCATATTTTCTCACAATATTTTCTTTCCCCACAAGTGGGTTTTGTCATATTTTCTATCTCTGGTTGAAGTTCAGAAAATCTTTTTCATTATTCTACCATTCAAATTGAACCGTAATGATTCAAAATATATTCCTTAGTCTTCAAGATATAACGTGATATTATTTTATCATATTATTATATGGGCCTCGTTTCCCTAATCGCCAGTGATTATTGCCTTACATAACCAAATTATCTATTCACGAGATTGTTTCATTACTAGCGATTTTCATACAAACACGAAGGTTACTGTGAACAAATTACATGGCCAGATGACATGCTATGCTTGTTACTGGAACTATTTTGTAACATGATAATGTCGTAGGCGAATTTTTCAATGTTAATATTTTACCCACGTTTGTGTTCTAATTTTATTTTTAAACACAAACATCTAAGTAAACTGTTGGCATTGTAGGATAAGTTTTTAAAATATTTCTTTGTCAAACTTATACGATATATATGACGAGCTCCGTGGCGCAGCGGTCAACACGCCGGTCTGTGACACGGATGGTCCCGGGTTCGATCCCCGGTCAGGTCAAGATGAAAAATGATCTTTTTCAGATTGACCTTGGTCTTGGATGTTTATCTATATATGTATTTGTTATAAAATATAGTATCGTTGAGTTAGTATCCCATAACACAAGTCTTACATAAGAACTTACTTTGGGGCTAGCTCAATCTGTGTGATTTGTCCGTATATATTTATTTATTATTATTATTTATATTTTTGATAGTTGATTTACTATCGATTGAGCTAAACTTTGTAATATCACTTTTTTAATTGACAATGGAAGAGAATACCTAACTAATGACTAGGGATGGAAGTGAAAAGTGGCTGTACCAATTCCAGGCTCCATTAACCCATCGTCCCTTTGACTATGACTTTTGTAACTATATGAACCGGCTTTTATTTAAACCTTGTCCCACTGTTCGGTAAACGTCTCCCCCATTTCCTTCCAAACATCCTTTTTGGGTAACAATCATATCATCACACCAACGCTTTATTAGTAGTGAAACCTGTAGGTGAATTACCGTGCATGATAGACTTATATATATATATATATATATATATATACACTAACTTTTGCCCGCGGCTTCATTCGCGTTCAATACAAACTTTGGACACCCGTTTTACGCCCCAAGGGGTAAATATCCAGCGCAACCTGATTGGTTTGAGCTGTGTGTTGATAGATCAGTCGGTCAACAACGGCTGCCTTACTTATCAATACAGATAAGTCTGATGTAGGCTTAGACCAAGATCCTAAAATTTGAGTAATAGAAGCTGGCGTAATAAAAACTCTCAAAAACTCATTAAACACACATAATATAAGTAATTACTGGAAATGAACGACAAATAACAGTCGTAGCGGGAGCAAAAGAGATAAGCCAAGAGACAATCACTGTTTGATATTAGATCAAACTTTCTACTGCCAGCAATAAATATGGACTAAATCCAGTCCATTTATCTGTAATCCAGTCAATTAATTGTCAAAACAGGCACAAAAAAATATATTTATACCATTAAAAAACCGGCCAAGTGCATGTCGGACCACGCGCAGTGTAGGGTTCCGTAGTTGCGAATGACAACTTGAGTTCACACTGTTCACACTCGCACCTCACAGTTTAACGACTAAAAACATCTAACAATGAAAATTGTATAAAATTTTACATTTTCGAGTACATTTTATAAGTTGCTTGCCTATAACTTTTTAGTTTGCACTTAGTACTCAGCTCTGATAGTTTTCCTTTCAACTTCAGTATATATACTACAGCTGTAATTTTTTTCACGTATCCATATATAACCGTTTAGCAGATAGAGGGGGGACACTTACCTCTAACAAAATTTTGCACTTTAAAACCAAATATTTCGGAAACGGATCTCTATATTGAAAAATGGTGTTCTCAACCTCACAATATTTTTTAAAGACCTATTTAACGAACCACACGATGGGTAAGTATAGAAAAAAAATTACTCCCCATTTTACTTGTATGGGAGCAACAAAAAAAAATTTTTTTTTCAAGATTTTTTTCTACCTCTTTTTTGCCATGATTAATATACATACCCATACCAAATTACAGCTTTCTAGTACTTATAGTCTCTGAGTAAAACCGCGGACGGACAGATAGACAGACAGACAGACATGGCGAAACTATAAAGGTTCCTTGTTTACTACGGAACCCTAAAAATGGGATACGTTAAATACGTATTCCCAACATATTTTTTTTTTTAGTTTTTAAACATAATTTAATATTTACGAGTATAGAAGAAAAGGTTTTTCTATAATCGTAAATAATACTAGAACTATCTCGACTATATTTAACCTTTTAAATATACGACTAGAGAGCCAAGAATGTATGAGTAACGCTCGGGCGGGTCAGAGTTCGATCGTAGTTAGGTGCATATTTCACGCTGCCGAGATCTTTTATTTGTGTCTGCCCGATGACATGTGGGTTTCGATTGTTTTACTGCTTTTATTAAATCTCCATATCACTTCCGACTGTCGGGGGTTTGGCCGTGGCGGTGTTCGGATATTGCGTAATTGTTTTGGCAATGTAAGTCTAATACCGGTTCTGTAAACAAAGGACATAATGTAACTGTAAATAATATGGCAGCGTAATAAAAAATGTACTCATAATTGTATAGTGTACACTATGTTTATGACACTAGTCAGATAATAATTTCCATTAAAATCTAAAATGTTGAAATAAAAAGTTCAGCACAAAATGACAACAGATTTTTTATAAGTTTTTTTTATGCATTTACAATGCTATTCATATATACATTTGTTCGCGTGGATTTTTTATAAAAAGAAATACAATTTAATAAACGTGAAGAGAAAAAAATGAAGTAACTAGGTGATTTCAATCTGTAATTGCTGTTTTTACTTATTTCATGTACGATTAGGTACTACGCTAAAAGTGCTACGACGTCCACTGCTACGACACACCCTTATCTATACAAATTAGCTTTTACTCCATATAGTATTTTCCCCGCGGGTCCTCTCGCATACCAAAACTTCATTGGAAATAGTGTTTTCTTCCCTATTTATGTGCTTTTTAGGGTCCCCTGACAATCTGTGCAAAATTTAGTGAGAATGGGTTCAGTGGTTCAGGCAACGAAGGAAAAACTAACAATTATTTAATGTAAGTCAGCAATACAAAGGGTTTTTAGAAATTCAACCCTTAGGGGGTGAAGTTTTACGCGGATGAAGTCACGGGAAAATTGCTAGTCTCATATAAAAATATTGAAACTAGCCTTTGCATGTAGTATTACGATGTCCAAACACCTTTATGAAATCATGGTATAAACTACAACTAGATAATGTCATAATTATAAGTCATCATAATCAGGTTTTTATTGTCCACTGCAGGAGCACGACCCTCTCTGATCACCAGAGCCATTATAATTAGCCAGAACAATCAGGAGATTACAATATTATAACTGTTATAATTATTAGTACTAACTACTAATTAACTACTAAAGCAAGAGAGGAAGATCTAAGACGCCCAAGTAACATTTTAAGGGAACTGAGGTTTCAGAATATGCTTATAAGTCATAAAATGGTATTTTTTTAGTTTTAAAGTTATACCTTAGCTCAATATTTAGTTTTTTAAATTGCAAATAGGTCTTAGAACTGAAAAGTAATGACAAAAACTGAATAGGATTCCAAAGGAGGTTAAAATAAAGTAATGCTTGCTTATCAATCTGAGTAAATGGTTCTGAGATCTTCAGGTTTTGAAATGGTTCTACTTGGGTTATTGTTTGGCACTCTACATGCCAAAGCATGACTAAATAGGTCATAAGCGTAACATATATATGGCCTATTCAGAACCAAATATTGCTTAGTTTTGTATGTCTAACTCAAAACCTTTGTAGGGCTTATTGTGTCTTTTGCTTACCATACGTAGTCCTTGTAGTATAAAAATAGACTAATTCGACTTTTTATATTTCAATTGACATGGTTTCTAGTCCTTTTGTAGTCCTTAAGTTTTATGAAAAATATTGTAGACTATTATTAGGCTTTATGAGTTTTCACAAGTTCAGTTTGAAACCTTGTGGACTTCGCGTGTGCTTTATCAAAACCAACGTTATTTTCTAAAGTATACAGGATGTCTTGGCATAAAATGGTCAACAGTGGTCATTTTAATGAAGTATAACATTGACAAAATCAAGAAAAGAAAGGTAGGTATGCCACATTTCATACCAATATTTTCAGACAAAAATTATTGTGTGACAGGGTTTTTCTTAAATACGTAACTACCTGTTTAATTTAACTGACCTTGCTGTTTTTAATTACGTAGATATTTAGCGATAACATTAATTTTCTAATAATATGGGTGTGAATGGATATGAGGAATTTAAATTCTTATATGACGATCGATAGAGAGACGTGAAATGAGCAATATGCAAATGAATTGTAATAAGGTTCTTGTCTCTTGCGTTTTCAGATAGAACAGCAGTATCAACAAGTGGATGTAGATATAGCTACAACTGATGTTGAAGTTGTGACAGCTATTGATGAAGCTTCTGTATTTTTACCTTGTAATAGGAATGAATGTCAACCTAGTGAAGAGAGCCCCAGTGTGTCTGATGATAGTAGCATTAGCGTTTTTAGGGTTCCGTAGTAGGTCTGTCTGTCTGTCCGTCCGCGGTTTTACTCTAAGAGACTATAAGTACTAGAAAGCTGTAATTTGGTATAGATATGTATATTAATCATGGCAAAAAAGTGGTAGAAAAAAATCTTAAAAAAAAATTTTTTTTGGGTAGCTCCCATACAAGTAAAGTGGGGGAGTATTTTTTTTTCTCTATTTACCCATCGTGTGGGGTATCGTTAAAAAGGTCTTTGAAAAATGTCGTGAGGTTGATAACACTATTTTTCGATTTACGGATCCGTTTCCGAAATATTTGGTTTTAAAGTGCAAATTTTTGTTAGAGTTACGTGTCCCCCCCCTTTATCTGCTAAACGGTTATATATGGATACATGAAAAAAAATTAGCAGTAGTATATATACTGAAGTTGAAAGGAAAACTATCAGAGCTGGTTACTAAGTGCAAAATAAAAAGTTATAGGCAACCAACTTATAAAATATACTGGAAAATGTAAAATTTCATACAATCTTCATTGTTAGATGTTTTTGATCGTTAAACTGTAAGGTGCGAGTGTAAACAGTGTGAACTCAAAGTTGTCATTCGCAACTACGGAACCCTACACTGCGCGTGGCCCGACACGCACTTGGCCGGTTTTTTATGATGCAGTCGACTTTCAGCGTCTTAAATATTACGAATTTCAAGCTCAAAAACTTAAAGAATGGGCGCTGCAGTTATATCACACATGTGGCTTTAAAAGATCTTTTAAGTATTTTAAATGAGGATCCTTTTAGGAATCTTCCTAAAGACCCTAGGATATTTTTGTCTACTCCAGCAAACATAACTATTATTTATGTAACGGGTGGTCAATATTGGCATTATGGATTGCAAAAATGTATAGAAGGTGTTTTCTACGATACAAAAATGAATTATATTTCGATAAATATCAATATTGATGGATTACCAATATTCAAATCAACAAAAAATGAATTTTGGCCAATTCTTTTTAATATAAATTAAATTCAAGCACATCCTATGGCATCCACCTGTCGTGTTATTGCAAGTATGTCTGCTACTTTCTCATCCCGCATCACCATTAATTATCCCATTTACACAGTCCAACAAAACCTTTTTCCTAAAGTAAGCACCCTGTATGCACTGATATTATTTTTTTTGGTGAATAGTCTTGTGTGGTCTTGACAAGTATTGGACAGTGACTGAAAGGTCCGCAGAAAGTTGTGTAACAGGTCAATCTAGCTTTCCGCAGACTAACTAGCATCAACACAGAGACATGTAGAATCAAAGAAAACCTATTAAGCTGAGCTCTGCCAAAAAAGCCCTGATTTAGCCCTCTAATTTACCGATTAGCCCTATTTTGGCATAAATTAAGTCCTTTGGGACTTAGCTCAGGGCTTATTGGTCTTAAATTGGTTAGATCAGAAACTATCAGGATCTAGTCTAAAGTCAGCCATTTTTTAACTTTAATATTTCATTTTATTGGTTATTATATTATGATTTTCTCACTAAAGCAAGGCTTAAACTAGTTATTGGTATTACAGGTTTGTATCTTAAAAATTAATCTGTGATTTTGGGCGTTTTCGAATTAAAATTGAAAATATCATCAATAATTTTTAATACCTAAATAATACCAAATAATGTCTTTTAGCAGGCCCGTGAATTTTACTTAACTATTATGTCCGATATCATCAAAAAAATGACTGTCTCAATAGTATTGATACCATACAACCAGCAAATCAACAACTCATAACATCAAATATTTTTTTTACGAAACATAAATCATCGCCATTGTAACTATTTAAAAACATGCATTTCATTTATCCAAAATGTAATTTGACTAAACCTAATACGCCTATTTTGTGTTCAGAATATCCTATAAGAACTCAAAACAAACTTATTTCTAAGCCTAAATCTGACTAACAAGACTTTCACAGTGCTAAAGCAGAACTACATCTCAAGGCTTGATGTTGACCAAATTTGGTCTTTGCAAAGCCTTGTAGGTACTGAAAAGGTTAAATTTTGTATCTGAGATATTATATTTAATCTCAGAAATTTAAGTCCAGAACGTTATGCGGAGGTTCTGTAGATTGGGCCCTTTTGTTCTACAGAACCTAATAATGAGGTTATTTTAAGGTTGTCAAAACTAGTTGCTCAGAACCTTGCGTTGTCATAGAAAGGTTTTAGGACCTGCTCAAAACCTTTTCAGGACCGTAAAATGTTACTTGGGCGAGGTGGTCGGATGACCTGCGGACATTCGACAAGCTTTGGATGGAAAAGACCAAAGGCAGAGATAAGTGGAGGGAAGGAGGGGGGGCCTTTGCCCAGCAGTGGGACACATAAGGCTAGAAAAAAAACAAAAAACTACTAATTATAACAGTTAGAAGTACCTACGCGCGGTTTGATTTTCACTCTTCAGCAATGTTTTCACTTTTGACCAACATTCCGTCTGTAACGAAATGGAATTAAAATTTTTGATCGTACATTATTTGTGCGCCGTAATATCGACAGGTGAAAGTAATGTATTTGAAATTACATTTTCTTTGATTTATTTCTCCTTTCCCTAAACGCTTTGGCAACCTCTTTACCTTCAAAGTAAGAAATTATTAAATACAACATATTTCTTTACGTCGAAAAATGTTATTTCCACATGAGCAGAAGCGTGATCAAAAGCTAGTGAAACGTTAAATGAAATTTTTCTCTGCGAAATATCAAAAAGGTCATGCTGTGCGGTCATCGTATCAGTGGCGGGCGGCCCTAGGGTTTTCCGATCACACCGGGCCTCAAAACAACAGAAATAGCCGAAACGTAAGAAAAAAATAATAATTTCGAAGAATTCTAAAAAAAATTACGCCCATCCATGTCGGTCAAGTTAGATAATTGTTTCAAAATTATTTTATACGTAAAATTTATCTTTTTTAGGGTTGCGTAGTAAACAAGGAACCCTTACAGTTATGTCATGTCTGTCTGTCTGTCTGTCTGTCCGCGTTTTATCTTGGACTATTAGTACTACATACATACATACTATCAGGTCTTTCTCCTTTGCGGGGTAAATATTGCCCAGGTGTGTAAAATCTTTAGGCCACATTTAGCATGTTGGTGGGCTTGAAAGTGAGAACGGAATCAAAATAGTGATAGGTTGCTAGCCGCATCGCCTATAGACATGATTCCTGACGGCGCCCATTCCCTCGACATTAGTACCAGAAAGCTGTAATTTGGCATGAATGATGATGATTATACACACCGTGTAAATTTACCCTCGACATACCTTTAAAGTGGCGACTCAGCCCGTCAATATTAACAACTATGGGACCTAGGAAATAAAACAAATTCTAATTTTCATACAAAACATTTCATGCGCGGGCAATTAGTATGGGGACACCTGTATAAAATATCAAAAGTATTTATTTATTTAAGAATATACTTGTTAACATAACAGGACTCTAAATAATTATTGAAGAGGACGAAAACCAGACTTTCTTGATGTCATATATGTGAAGCCTTCAAATAAAAGAAAGGCAATTTTCATCATCAAGAGACCAAATTTAATTTTCCTTCCTCTCCATTCCTTGCAAACTTAATTTAGTTGGCACTAAAAAGAACTCAGCTGTCCTCGATCCTTCATGATCAGAGTATTAATTCATATTTCCACGATTTCCATTAATAATCTTGCTCGCTAAGCCAGATTTAAATAAAGAAAACCGGTATTTTAATCCATATACCTGTCTGACGGCTACGATATCACAGACAGGCACACACATAGATAGACACTTTCGCGCGGACATATTTTTTAGTCGGGAGTTTTAAAATTGCTAGCGCCGCCACTGGCGTATACAGGGTCGAAGGTGGAGACAATGTTGGTGACTCGTAAATTTGAATTTCCCCGTGTCATGTCCTTAATTACCAATCGTGTCCGCGGTGTGCCCGTGACATGTTTTCAATGGAACTCGATCTATACAGCCGCTGTCAATGCAATCTAATCTGCCTTATAGCAGCAACCAATTTAGTTGCTTCTTCATGGCCATCGAAATATATTTTGTAAGTGTTGAAATGGGGTAAGTACTTGCACATATATTTTTCTTTCATTGTGCTGTGGAAATAATTCTCAAAAATAGGAACAATAGTGAAAAATATTACCCTGTTTACCTAAGATCTCTTTGAGATACTTGCTTTTGGGTGATTTTTCCTCTCGTCCTAAACGTCCTTAAGGAACCAAAAAACTTTGGGATATAAGGGCTACAGTCCCAATTTTTCCTTTTGGCTTAAACGTCCCTGAGCAAAAACTCCTACTGACTACTCGTAGATATTAATAAAGTCACTTTTATAGCGTTTTTAATGGGTGATGTGAAAACTTTATTCGGATCGGATGATGTGAAAATGGCTTCAAAACAAAAATTGCTATAAATTTTAA
Source organism: Rhodophaea formosa (assembly GCA_963082605.1). Taxonomy (NCBI): domain Eukaryota; kingdom Metazoa; phylum Arthropoda; class Insecta; order Lepidoptera; family Pyralidae; genus Rhodophaea; species Rhodophaea formosa. The sequence goes on from OY720210.1 coordinate 11,177,980, forward strand.
AGGTCTAATTGTAAGTACCTAATACAAGTTTATTACAATTTTCATAGTTTTGTTTCAAAATAATTTTTGACTTTTTAAATATTTTAAACAAAACTTAATGCATCGATATGAAATTAAGTGTCCTTAAGAGCGTATCCTAGCAGTATTTTTTCAGTGCGTTTGTATGGACGCCCTTAACAATCTTTTTAATTTAGATTCTTACATAACACTGTTCAGAATCTAACCAATAGTTCCCCATCGAAAGTTATGAATGTCATGTCATGCTCTGATTTATAATTTGCTCTAATTACTAAAAACGCTCCACGCGACGCCCGACGCACCGCGCGACGCCACGTGCCTGCGTAAACAAGTCCTAAATCAATTCAGTAAGTAGCTGAGCTTTCTAACATGATGATGTCTAAGTTTAACAGGTTAATTTGACTTTCATCGCAGAATTAATAAAAGTAGGTAGGTACGGGTAGACCTGAACATGAAACATAAAAACAAATGAAATCACAGTCTCAATCGAAATTAGTTACTTCAAATCTCCTTGATCCCTTAGTTTAAAATCTAATTATCAGCTACGAAACACTGACAATTTAGCGCGGGAGGGAAAGATTTCCTAATAAAATGGCCGTGTCTCGGAAGCCTTTGCGACTGATTCAATTTGAACAGCAAGACGGCGCGAGGGCACCTCGTCTCCCTACACTAGGCCGAAACAAGTCTCGATGTCTCGCTGTAATCCCTCAAATCCAAATTAGATTTTCTTTCACTGCCTCCCACTATTCACAGGTTTCCGGTATCGAACCGTTCCGCAACGCTACACCGCGTTACAGAAGCCAATCCAAGCACTACTTCATTTCTACCTGATTGAAAAAGCTATCTCATTTTATAAGCTCTAATATATCAAAATACATCGAGCGTTAATATTGTTTATAAAATATTAGCTACATGAAATTAACCCTTTCAGCAGTAAATAATTCCAACATAACCCGAATTCGTAGGTGTGCGTAACAGGCCATAAATTCTCATTGAACAAATTTTAATAGGCGCACAGAAATATAGCAGGGCGTCGTTACAAGAAGAAACAATAAAATAAAGCGGTGCGATGGTAATGAATAGGCTGTACAAATATTGGGCCAGATTTAACAGGGTGTAAGTCGATAGTGCGACAGGCGATGTCGCGTGCCGCGCCGCCGTGAGCGCCGCGTACACGCACACCGCGATTTAGACATCACTACAATACACTACACTGCTACACTAAACATTTCATTAAATCAATGTACTTAGCCGCTCGGTATAATTGGGTTATCGTTATCGTCACACTCATTTCAATTACGTTACTGATACTGTTAGAACGCAATACCATTTTTCTTAATCTACTTTATCCACTACACGACTTACGCAACTCCGTCTGAAAGCTTTTCGTAAGTAATAAAATAACATATTTCTTACATATTTAGGATTTGCCCTGAACCATTAGTTAGGCCAATAACAATGGATGGCTATTAAACTAAATTCAAATTATGAGCCCCATTCAGAGAACGAAATGAATTTTTCTTTTTACGATTTGGTATAACGAGTTCTGTTCTCGTAAAATATGGGGTCGCCTGACGTGCATCCCTCAAAGAATTAAATTGAATATGAAAGGAAATTACATAGGCTCGTATCGAGTCTCGTCTCTTGTTCCAATCGAATTTCCCTCTGAAAACAATGCCAAAACGGAAATTAAACCGACATATGAAAATAACTGAGATCTTGCCAATGGACGCAGATTTATGGCAAAGCGAGTGTTAGGTAGAAATGTTATTCCCAATGTCTGACTTCATAAAATGGAAATACGTACACACACATTTCTTTGTTTGAAACGAGATAATGCTTTGCGATAACAAGTGATTTGAAAATTTGCTGTATATTTTAGATTTTCTTACACTACTTTTAGGTAAATATAAAAATAATGTTTGATTATTTAAGATCTCAAACATAAAGTAGAATGGAATATTTTCTAATTTCTATATGTGATTTTCGATTTTTAACTTGTTCCAAAGACACGACTTGTTCGATGTATTCAAATTATTTTTATTGTAAACGTGTCCTAAATAAATAGTGGCAATTGGTAAATACCTATGTGAGCAGCACAGATTTCGGCGTATGTACGGGAGATGGCGGGCTGCCGGGGTGTCGGAGAGCTAAGTGATTGTAAGTGGAGGAGCGACTGGCGCCTCACCGGAAGTCGTTCCCACGTGACGGACGCCGGAAGTGACGCCGGATCGTGTTCCTTCGTTATGTCGCCTTGCATCGCTCTTAAGACTCTTTTATCCCTCATCCCGGTAAGTAGGTAAGTAAGTATTTATAATACCAATATTTGGTCCACCAAATTTTAAATCTTTTAAGCTTAACGTTTGAGTTAAGTAAATGAAAAGAGAAATTGAATGCCATTTTAAGGTTCCGTAGTAAACTAGGAACCCTTATAGTTTCGCCATGTCTGTCTGTCTGTCTGTCAGTCTGTCTGTCTGTCTGTCCGTCCGCGGTTTTACTCAGAGACTATAAATACTAGAAAGCTGTAATTTGGTATGGGTATGTATACTAATCATGGCAAAAAAAGGGTAAAAAAAATCTTGAAAAAAAAATTTTTTTGGGTAGCTCGCATACAAGTGGAGGAGTATTTTTTTTTTCTCTAGTTGCCCATCGTGTGGGGTGTCGTTAAAAAGGTCTTTGAAAAATATTGTGAGGTTGAGAGCATCACTTTTCGATTTAAGGATCCGTTTCCGAAATATTTGGTTTTAAAGTGCAAATTTTTGTTAGAGGTATTGTCCCCCCCTCTATCTGCTAAACGGTTATATATGGATACGTGAAAAAAATTACAGCAGTAGTATACTGAAATTGAAAGGAAAACTATCAGATCTGAGAACTAAGTGCAAACTAAAAAGTTATAGGCAACCAACTTATAAAATGTACTGGAAAATGTTAAATTTCATACTATTTCATTGATAGATGTTTTTGGTCGTTAAACTGTGAGGCGCGAGTGTAAACAGTGTGAACTCAAAGTTGTCATTCGCACTTACGGAACCCTACACTGCGCGTGGCCCGACACGCACTTGGCCGGTTTTTTTATAAGTAACTAATTTAAAATGTCGAAAAATTCTCTTCGTTATTCCATTAAAAGAAAACTTTTAAGCTTAGTAATCCCAAATCTCGAGCTGAAAATAATCTGAGATTAGTCAGTGAAACTTATGAAAATGCCTAAGTTTTCTCCTATCTCACACATAATGTACTAACCGAGCGAATAGGATTAGAAATCTGGACACCCCAGCAATAACGTCGAGAAATCCCGAAATTAAGTAGTTGGCACTGACAAAATGTTGAGTAATATGGGTTGAAGTGCGTCGTTGTTTTTGTAATGCCTTTTCTTATGACTGGCCCTAACGATTATTCCCCCCATTGTGAGAGCCGCGGCCGCTGCCAAGAGCCCGCAGAGAAAGAGCTAAACTTACAAAAGTTTCCGACTTGTTCAAATGGCCGGCTTTTGTTAGAGAGCGACTTATTGTTCGGGACAGATTGCCGCGGATCACCAGCGCCGTTTCAAATTTTCGGAGACACACGTGCGGGCTAACAACTACTAGATAATGTTTTTCGACCACACTCGTCTTTACTTTTAATATTGTTATTTTAGAGATGGAAAAAAGAGTATTTTGGTATAGGTAAGTACCTATTTCTTGATACTTTTGTAGTTTAACAATTTACAACCTACTAACGTAAGAAGGCGCAGTGCCACGAGGGTCATTGGGTTCGATTCCTGGCGCAGGCAGATACTTGTGCTTAATTTTCATAGATATTCGTCTGCGGTTCTTGAAATACTTTCACCAAATCCTATCATAGCATTCAGCGATCACAACTGCGGAAAAACGCTTAGATGATGATGATAAACCTAAGTACTCGATCGTTAGGTATTTTTATTTATAAGTACTCGTTTACTCGTACGTTAGGTATTTAGTTACAGAGTTGTACCTCTGCATTTATTAGGTTAAAGTTAAATAATAGGTAAATGCTGGCACTTAATTATGTAAATTGTTAATTAATTTAAGGCAAACCTGACCGACTCTCTGACCATACAACGAGTAACTTGACCTTCGATAAACCTTAAAGGACTCAGACCGTCAATATGAATAACTTTTCCTATCAATGCTGAAAACACAATTTTTTTACTTTCCCATACTAATTGCCTTTCCGAAATTACGGCTGAACACTTTTGTATGAAATGTCGTAAAATTGCAAAACCATTGTTGTCGTAGGAAAAGTCGTTCGTATTGACGGGCTGATTCACCTCTTTATGGATATGTCGAGGGACAAGTTACGCTGTATATTAACGCACAACCGAAACGACTGTACCTAGAAACTTGAATTTGGTACTGGTTTCTTTCTAATTTAAGTGAGCGGAAGTGGAACTGGGGGTGAAGTTTAACACGGACGAAATTGCGGGAAAATTGTTAGCTACTAATTATTTACCACGGATCTGTATATCAAAGGCATAACAACATACACGGAAAAATAGCTTCAAAAAATGATTTCATCTCGCATTGGCCGTGGGCGGGCGGCGTTGCGTCGCCGTTACGCGCCGCTGCCGGCAAACCAGGAAGAAAGCCAATCTCCAAACTTTACGCCGACGCTTGCCCTCGCGATGTTCGATTCGTGTAAGGGGAAATCGGGGAAATCGTTGTTTTGTCTTTACTTAAGTACAATGAACTGACTTTTCTACAGTTAATATTTATCTTTCAAACACGTAGTATCGTATGTTTTATTTTAACATGAAAGGTGTTATTTTAAAAGAAGTACTCATATTATATTGCATGGATACTATTCGGTTTTCACTTCAATCACTAATAAAATATCATAGATCTGTATATCAAAGGCATAATAACAGACACGGAAAGCTAGCTTCATAAAATGATTTCGTCTCGCGGCGGTCGTGGGACTCGTGGGCGGGCGGCGCGGCGTCGCCGTCACGCGCCGCTGCCAATAAACCAGGAAGAAAACCAATCTCCAAACTTTACGCTGATACTTGCCCTCACGACGACTGATTCGTGTAAGCATATCGTTGTTTTAACTTTAATTAAGAACAATTAATTGACTTTTCTACAGTAAATTTTTATCTTTAAACATGTATGTTTAAATTAAACATAAAAGGTTTTATTATGAATCAACATGTTAAGGTGTAAGTACTCATAATATGTCGGATGAATACTATTTTATTTTCACTTCAATTACTAATAATTTATTACGCATCTGTATATCCAAGGCATAATAACAGACACGAAAAAATAGCTACATAAAATGATTTCATCTCGCGTCGGTCATGAGCGGGCGGCGCGGCGTCGCCGTCACGCGCCGCTGCCAATAAACCAGGAAGACAGCCAATCTCCAAACTTTACGCCGACGCTTGCCCTCGCGACGACCGATTCGCGTAAGGGGAAACCGTTGTTTTGACTTAAATTTAGTACAATTGACTGACTTTTCTACAGTAATCTAATATTTATTTTTCAATCGCGTGTTTTCGTATGTTTCAATTTAATATGAAAGGTTATGTATCAACATGTTTAGCTTTTAAAGTGTAAGTTGAATATGGATACTATTCGATGTTTACTTCAATTTCTAATAATTGTTTACTGATCTGTATATGAAAAGCATAATAACAGACACAGAAAAATAGCTTTTTAAAATGATTTTGTCTCGCGTCGGTCATGGGCGGGCAGCGCGGCGTCGGCGTCACGCGCCGCTGCCGGCAAACCAGGAAGAAAGCCAAACTCCAAACTTTACGCCGACGCTTGCCCTCGCGACGTCCGTTTCGTGTAGGGGAAATCTTTGTTTTGCCTCTATTAAGTACTGTTAACCGGCTTTTCTAAATCAAAAGTCAATTTTAGGGTTAAAGTAGTAACTGAAATTAATATCAGTCGCCTATTTTTAAAAATCATACTTTAGAAGCATCAATCTCTTAGTTAATGTCTTATCCATAATATTCTGTTGTATTTATGAATTTGTAATCCTAACTATCCTAACTAATATTATAAATGCGAAAGTGAGTTTGTTCGTTCGTTTGTTACGCTTTCACGCCATATCTACTGAACCGATCATCATGAAATTTTGCATACACATATGTTATGGTACTGAAAAGGATATAGGCTATATATCACGCGGACGAAGCCGCGGGTAACAGCTAGTATGATAAATAATAAATATAAATAATCTATGCTACTACAATACAACCTATTCTTAGAATCAATTCAGAAAATCAGTTTCACATTTGTATAAAAACGTCCTTTTCTAAACCTCCTATTATAGCACTGTTTTCATAAACTAACCTAAACATATCTTAAAAGTTATAAGTCTTATAAAACATATCTTATAAGTTATAAGATACCTATGTTTTTGTTAGTTCAGAGTCGTCTTTCCGAAAATTTTGTATGAATACTATACATTTGTTAAATTAAGATGCTGGCAACGCTCTTGTCACATCCCTGGTGCTGCATTTATCCATGGGCGCCGGTGATCACTTACCATCAAGCAACCCGCTTGCTCTCCGTCGTCCATAAAAAAAATCTCTCTTATCTTTATTTTGATTCAATTTCACACATTTATTACAGTGACTATCCAATTCGGAGTGGATACAAATCTAACAAATCAATGATCATAAAAATCATTAAATGGTGTAATTAACCCGAATTTATTTTATATACAGATCAGCAATGATAAATGTGGAGAGACACTGCTTCATAAAGTTATAGTATTGCACAAATCCGTATTGAAGGCGGGCGGCCCGACGTCGCCGTCACGCGCCACTGCTGGGCAAACCAGGGAGGCAGAGCCAGTCCAAACTTTATGGACGACTTGTACGAGGAAAATAATTGTTTAGCCCATACCAAACAAAATGATTTTGTAACAACTACGACAATAAGCAAACTATCATCCTAGGTTTAATGTACTAATTACGTGCGTTATTCAGAAAGGCAGCTCTAACGATTACGAGGAAATTTTCAAAGAACTAGGAAATTAAGGAAAACGTATCTAAGGTTTTCTTTAACATTAGAGAGCAAGTTAAAGTAAAAATCGATCGCGATAGCCTAACTGGATTCAGTAAGTAAAATAAGTTATTTCGTAAAAAAAACTTAATTAGTAGTTATATTTTATAGAGCATATTTCGCAAACAAAAACTTCAAATAAAGACAAAACGTATCTATCCGTACTTCTTTTCAGAATATCACTTGTATCGTAAGTTTCATGAATTGGCAGAATTTACATTTTAACAGCTAGATTCACGGTGCTTTATTCATTGCTCTCTCGACGCTTTTATTTTGCTTATAAAGAAAATGTATCCCATATAACTCCGAAACGTGTAGCAATATATTCAGTAATAACGAAATAATATGTTTTGTGAGATAGAATTCATATTTCATAAGCACTCATACGCATAAGATATTGCAGAGAAATTGGTACTTTTTCCTTTATTTCGTAGTAAAGATAAAGGATACCATTGGCTGTAGGGGGGCTAACTGACTCGATGTCAGCTATCTCAGATTCATCCCCTAACATTTGCGTCACATAATATTTCACGACGGGCGCGACTGAATTTATATGCACGGAGACAGGCGAATTTTATTCGGACATATGGAAACAGTTTATTTGCAACGATATTATGTACATAAATTGAAAGGCGTTAAAATACGCGACGTACCCTGACAAGAAATATCGAACTTTGTTTACGCGTTGTTTGAGCGGAGAGTTATCATCGTGATGCATTTTAAACTTTGTCTGAAACAAATTAAATATTTGATGAATGCTTTAACTTCAGAGACGCCATCCGAATGGCCGTAAAGTGAGTGTATTAAAGGAAATTACTAATTCAATAGTTCGTTCCACCATCTGCAAGTGTTATGATGCCTATAAAAAGCTCATTTGTGCAGCGTTTAATGATCACTTCTGTGACGCGGCACAGGCCCGTACTTGCATGAATCGCGGCGGCTGCATTATTAAGAAACTAAATTAAATATCATAATTCACCTTAATGTCGTAATTTGCCACACTCCTGTGATAACAAAAACATTCTTCTAAATCTGGTAAGATCGTATTAACATAACCGCTTTGTTAAATGGAGTCAAGATAATTTGTGGGCGAAGTTCGGCCTGTAATACCTCGCAAATTGCCGGATAAGACTGTGTGAGACAACTGTTAGTTTTAATTAAACTGCTGGTTGCGCTCGCGGGGAGTCCTCGGAATGAGAAAATTATTCTAATCTTATAAGCCTGTCGGTGTCCCAGAACTCTGCTCGAAATTAATATCGTGCGGCCCGTTCGGTGGGACCCGACACATTCGCAAACGGTTTTAATAGATCGCGACGCATGATCGGCACAACAACGCTGCAAACTCCACGCAATAATCCCCACGCTTTACGTAATGCGATTTGCGGCCGAGTCGATGTCTGTTCAATTTAATGAAAAAAATAATGAAAAAAGTCGCCAGAAAGATAATCTTCGGTATCAATTTGAGAGGCAACCTGGCAAAATGTCTTGGGAGAAGTATTTCATTAGACGTGGAAAGCGATCACAAGGCTCAGACGAGCACCTGTGCCGTTCAGCGGCCGGCGACCAGCGATCGGGCAGCGCCGCGCGATATTGTAGGACGCCCGGCACGCTTTTCCTTCCCGCCCTCTACCTAGACGCTACACGAAAATTAAATTGGCACCCCAATGTAACCAATTGAGCGGATGAATACAACTTTAATTTTAAACAATGCTTACTTTTCGGATTATTATACAAACATTTACTACTTTACCTAGGTGAATTTATGTTATGATAAAAGTCTTATTAAACAACACAGCAAAAAGTTCGTAACAAAAATCAAAACTGAAATTCAAGCAAATCAATTTTGAATAGCTAGTCTTAGTTCAGAGTCGTGTTGCATTAATTTAAGTATCGAGCGATTGTCTTCTAGGCACGCTATGCAGAATTATTGCTAGCGTAGTTTAGTGAGTCGGACCGCTTGTCAAACTTTAGTAATTTAACTTCAAAACAGGTTCCTGGCGGTGTTCAGACCAGGCCGAACATTTGTTCAGCCGCATTTGGGATGTGTCTCTATGACAACACTAAGCATGATTAAGGCATACATCAGTTACGAAGGTTTGTCTGCTTACATATTACTTATAGATTTAGTTTTGAGAGAAAAATATACTTAACCAAAACTAAATTAAGTACAAACATTGACCTCTACAACTTCAGAAATTGTAGTGTAGTAACGGTTAGTTATTTGTTAAAACCTACTCTCTGTTTCCAACCAAAAAAAAAATAACCCAAGGTAAATCACACAAATCTTCTTGACATCGTTTTTGCAATTAAGAACCCTTCTGATTTAACAATCCGCTTTCTGGATGTTAATTATTTTTTTGTTACTGTTACATTTAATGACAATCTCTTGAAACTAAATATTTTTGGTTGACACTGACAGGTACTTAGATAAGATAGTCCGCATCTTAAACAAAACACGACGCTCTACAGCGCGACGCACGATTGTCCATGCGCAGCGCAATCTCATGAAAAATAATATGCTAGACTGTGTAGCCACGTTTTGACTTGCTTTTTGAGATGGCCTCTTACGTCCGTCTGTTTTTGTTTGTTCCCCTAAGTCCTACTTAATAAAAAACAAATATTACATAATAAAAAAACAAATTTCGATTTAAACATTTACGGATGTATTGACAAGAGTATAAAGCACACTGAATAAAGTTTGAAAACACAAAGCAATTTCAAAATAAATATACTGAAAATTCAAGCATAAAAATATTTCTAAACATTAATTATTACAGTACAAATTAATAATATAAAAGTAGACCCTTGTTATCAGACGCTATCGATCTCGTTACACGCCTTTTGGAACATAATCGTGTACACAAAAAGGTTTCAGTTTCGTAAAAGGGCTTTTGTGTCGCTCGGGCAGAAGAGGTAAAAACAGCTACATGACCGAACCTATTGTTATAACCCACCGAGTGTGAATTGATAATGCCTGTTCTATTTTAGATGTGTATTTATTTATTGCCATAAAAGAGCAAACTGTTTCGTTTTATATTTTATTCTTACCAACTCAAATTTTTGAACTTTGTTTTATTTTATAGGCTTTGTAGATTGCTACATAGTCAGAGGCAATATTATAAGTATCTTGTTATTTACGCTATGCTTTGATTTATTTTAAAAATAGTTAGTTACCCTATGTATAAAAAAATTTGGTACACTTATAATGTGCTAAACTTGACGTGCCCAAAAATCTATTGACGACAAAAAACCTTGACATTCTTAAGATTCATAAAGCAGACTATTCATATTTTCTCTTGGCACCGCTATTTACCTAGGATTCCGTAGCCGAATGCCAAAAAACGGAACCCTTATAGATGCGCCATGTCTGTCTGTCTGTCAGTTTGTCACAGCCATGTTATTCTGAAATAAATTTTATTTGTTTCTGAAATTTTATGAAACTATAGACTACACAGTTGAAACTTAGTAGGTAGATGTATTTTGTGAACCGCTTTACGATTTTTATACAAAAATAACATACAGAGTTCCAAATTTCGGTAAAATCATACATAATCAATTTCTTATTTTAAAATGCCTAAAATTATAAGATACAGCAAAAAAATTTTGCTTAATTCATATATTATTAAAAGCACAACACGGCAAGGTAAAATTATACTTACCAAGTAAAATCTCGGTTATCACATTTGCTTTTATTTCAGTCAAATTTAATCACTTATAAACTAAATTTCCAATTAAACTATAACCTAGCTCAAGTTTTGAATGTACGATCATAAATAGATTTAATAATACCTAGCGAATGGGCATTAATAAAACCTCATAAATCCTGTTATTATTTAGTGCGAACCTGCTTATATAAATCTTGCTAATTCCCTGAGCTCGGTTGGTGACTTTTATTCGTCTACGAATCTCCTCGATTCTGATTCGATCTTGCAGAAACATCGAAAATAGCCCTCTCCATGGCTCTTTAAGTTGTCATTTATTAAGTATTTCAAAACTAAATTTTGCAAGAACCACATAATAACGTTATTAAGCGACAAAAATCCTATAAACAAATTGTTTATAAAAAAAATAAACATGACACACATTATGTTTAAGTATTTTCTAAAAACTAAATTTTCAATCAAACCTAATGAACATAACGGTTGGTATGTTTTTAAATATTTTAGAAACTATATTTCCACACATACCTGTTCACAAGAAATAAGTTGTGTAACTGTTAGTACCTACAAATAATAATGTGTACCTACGTATGATTGTGTACTACTTGTGTTTGGTCTAGTAATTCTTGTAAATGGCTATGACTGAAAATTTAGTTTTTTTTATTTCTTTAATCAATTGTAAGGCAAGTGTATTATTTTGTGGCGGCAACTTAAGTTTTAGTTAAAACATGAGAGGACGACCTATTTTGAATTAAGTATATAGTTTTTTTAAAATTTGGTAGCTTATTTCCAAGTACTAAGGATAAATACGGAATAAGGAATATGTCTAGATAAAATTGCAGGCAAATAGCTAACAAAACAATGACTGCAAATAAGTTATACCACGATGAAGAACAGGCGCTTAGGTTTAGGTACTAGTTTCTAAGTGGAATAAATCAAATTATACTGAAACATCTCTTGCCTTATAATACGATTGAAGGAAAATAATAGCCTCATCTTATATACAACAAGATGGTTATCTTCTTAATCTTGTTTACATACTCAGGTGTATTATGACGACACAGAAATTTGAGAACATCTCCTTTCACCCTCCGACCTTATTTTTATTATTTTCACTGAACTTTTATGTCTTTTACGATGTACGAGGCGTCTTAAAATAATATTAGGTTCAAAAGAATATATTTACTTTGTGTTAAGATTTCACGAAGATTAAACGAGGAATTTTGATGTTTCATGCATTCAACTCGATTTTTTTTACTTATCCTAATCGCTCGGGCGGCTAAACACATTTGTATGAATTGTCACACAAAAAAAATCGATATTGTTTGATTTTTTTTAGTTCCTAGCATCAATCCTATAGGAAAAGTTCATCGTAGTGACATACTTAGTCAAAGCTTTAAAGGTATGTCAAGGGTCTCTGAGAGCAATTGATATATTTGCAGAGCAACTGATTCTAATGTTAACTTTTAAAAGCATTTCTATTGTGAAGTCAGTAACCTACATTTCCGTAAAATTTACAGCAAGTGTTATTTAAATCATAATTTTTACGAAAAACAATTGCATATAAAAGGAGAATATTGTTGTTAGAGACCATGTAATTAGGTGTTATTTATTCTACCATCACTTCTAAATGAGGGATTTGGATAAATTCATTAGGAGTCTTACATTACAACCTCTCGTGTCCCGAGTAACATACATAGGTTTTTTTTAGCAGAGCATTAGTGTCTTTTTATACTTGTATTCTTTAAGTACAAGTTTTTGAGATTAGCGATATAGCGATATGGCAAAACCTTACATTCCGACCGACTAAACAACTATCGTAAAACCCTGTAGAACTTACCTCTGGCGTATATCATGGGAAACAATTTTAACAAACAGAGATGCGGTCGCATAAATTCGTTTTACGCAGGTCTGCACCGTTGTACAGCGAGCGACTAATTAGAACATAAATCTGTCTTAATACAAATCCGTTCTTTTTAACACGGAATTTCGTATCTCGTGTGAAATTGCATGTACGCCATTCACTGGAGTACAATGTGTAGGGAGATAAAAGGGAGAATTTTTATGTTTAAAACCTTTTACAGGAATTTACAAAAGAAAGAGGAGGACATTCGTTTTATACAGACTACAAAAGTTGGTTAGAATTATACATTTTTATTTTTTAGCCGTGTGGTTTCCGGCAGAGTGACCACTACAAGTCTTTTCGTGGATGGCAGGCGACGGATGGCGACTTAGGAAACATTTATAAACATAAATAATATTTAAAAAATTAGCATCAAATTGTTAGTTTTAAGTTGAATTCCGACACGATTTTATATTGTTATTGGAAATAAATAAATGAAATGAAATAAATATGCTAAACAAAGCTTATAAACATCAAAGAGATCTCTCCAACCCATCTGACCAGAGTGGAGAGTAGGCCAAATCCTCTGTCTGCTCTGCGTAATATATAACTAGCAGTACAGAGAGGGTGGGTTATGCTCCTGCAGTGGAAACTAGAAGAGACCTGATGATGATGATTATATTTTTAATTTCCCTACTATTCGAAGTCACCTGGGTCGATATAAAAATTCTTTTTAGAGTTTCGTAGGAAACAAGGAACATTTATAGACTCAGATACTCTAGAAAGCAGTAATTTAGCGGGAGTATATTTTAATAACGCCAATAAATCAAATATAAAATATGGTTCCTCCCATGATAGGTTTTTCAAAAATATCGTGGGTGTTTCAACACAATTTTTCAATTCAGCGATCCGTTTGCGATATGTTAAGCCTTAAAATGCTATTTTCTATCAGAATCAAGAGTTCCCACTCCCTGCAAGCTAAATGGCAGTTCAAACTGAAGGATACGCATGAAAAATTCAGGGCAGTAATATATATAACGAAGTTAAAAGGAAAACTATTGCAGCAAACTGTCAACTCTGTGACATGTCGACCAACTTATTAAATGACACGCAACTACGGAACCCTACACTGCACGAGGCCCGACATGTACTTGGCAGGATTTCAGGGTTTGTCCAAATTTGGGAAAAGTTGACATGGTTTGACAAGCTATATCTCGATAACTATAAGTCACAGAGAGTTCAAATTATACTAAAACGGAAGATAATAATTGTTGTTGATTAATAATATGAATAGGATGATTATTTGTAGTTTATAAAAGTATAGCACAAAGATACCTAAGAACCTGCTTAAGCATGCCCTATGCTTAAGCAGGTTCTTTCGTAAAAACTGAAAAAGTTTTAAAGTTATGCATACTTGGGTGTAAGCTATTCTCAGCGGTCTCTACAACATATAAAAAAATCGTCATTACATGCGCGTTTGCAATAGTTGCATATTTTTGTGTCGATATTGACTGGCCTAATGTATGCGATTATATCAAATATACAAACTTTAAGATCTTAAATATTCCATAAAACTACATAAATTATGAACATGTACTAGTACAGTATATGGGATAGGTGATACATGTAAGTATGTTCAATACAAGTGCGTTTTATATTCAGTCCACATCCCACTGCCTGCGTTATTGCAGCCCGCGGGATTTACGAGGGCACTCGTTTTTAAAACAAAGCTATTCCTTCTAAAATATTGTCATCTGCTTTAAATATTTCACTTTATGCGTCCCGCAGGCGACGTTAAAAATGCAACGGATCTTCGGGGCAGTTTCAATGAATTTTAGATTTAATGATTACATAGTATTGATTTTTACATTAGAATTCGTTCGTGAAGTTTAAAATAAGTTTTTGAACTAACTGTTGCTATTTGAAGAGTTACAATGTTTATTGTAACAAAATATCTTGCCAGCACTACGTGCTATGAGAAAAAGGTTTTTTCGAACAATTATTATTTTGAGAAAATTCTAGATTAACTCTGTTCAGGAAGGGAATAGGCGAAGATTTGAGGCTGTTCTCTCGAAGAAACGCATAGGAATTTACCCCCTTTCGACATGATTTTAAACAACAATCACGATCAAACTTTAAAATATTTAATGAGAAATCAGTAATATTAATAAAACAAATTTTCGAATGGCTTCGCGGGTTTTGGTACGTAAAAATTGTATCGTTAGTTCCCTTTTACACCACGCCTATTCTCTTTTTGCACCGAGCTTAGTTGGAAACATGTCGCTTAAAATATGTACGGGCATACAAAATGAAAAACAATTACAGTTTTTGGTTTTCTTGTATGCCAGTTGGACAAAGTTTTTTTTTTTAAGTTTTATTTGTCTGACTCCACTTTTGCCATCACTCCCACAAATGACAAGCCTACGCTTCAAGGCACCAACGCCTATCAATAAAGTGATTATAATCAAGCACGTTCTGACGCAAATGGAGTAATGTTTTAATTCTGTTTGCTTATTTTGTTTATTACACTCCCGCTAAGGCTGGCCAGGTGGTTGCTTCTCACGGAGCAATTAACGTCCAACCTAGTCGAAGGGTTGCTCTTGAACCTCAAAAGGAGGCAAAGAAAACAGTAATGTGTTCTTAGCCATTATTTTGCTATTACCGCCCTTTTTCGCCGCTTGTTCTGCGTAAATCGGGCTTACAGTAACTGTGTTGAATTTTGAGTTGGGATAAAACAGCCATTAGTTTTAAACATGTTTTGAATACATATACCTACCTAAATATATACTTAGGCCTGGACCCGAGGCTCTGCTCACGTAAATGTATATTTCTTTGAGAGCAGTGTTCGCCGTGTGGTTCCCGGCAGAGTAGAATAGGACCACTCCAAGTCATCTCGTGGATGTCGTAAAAGGCGACTAAGGAAACACAAGCTAAACAAAGCTTATTAACATCAAAGAGACCTCTCCAACCCATCTGGCCAGCGTGGAGAGTGTAGGCCAAATCCTCTGACTACTCAGGCTAGTATATGGCTCTGGTAGTACAGAGAGGGTCGTGCTCTTGCAGTGGAGACTAGAAAGACCTGATGATGATCAGTGTTTTTCCTGGGATGATAGGTATGTATGTTCCAGTACTGTTATGAGCCTCAAACTACGTCTATGCAAAATTTCATCTAAATTGGTTTAGTGTTTTTATTAGTGTTACTTTAGAGTGTGATGATGAAACCTATAGACCTTCTTACTGTTCGCATTTATATTAGCTGATCCCCGAAACTTCATCAAGAACGTTCGTCGTTCGCACGCCTAGATTTCGCAGCGTTCGCCGAATGGTGACGTGTGTAGGGAACTTTTTGTTTATTCTCTTTTTTATTATTATTTATTCGTACGGATTTTTCTTTTAATAAAATATCAGTATTACTCGCTGATAATGTAGCTTTACATAGGTGTTTTTTTTTAGTATGTACAATACTTTTTGACTTTATCCAATACGAACAATCACATAAATTTATTTCCTCTTTATGATATTAGTCAAAAATCTACATACTCCAGATTATTTTGTCAATTCAAATCAATATAATTTCATTTTAAAGACGTTGAAAATGACAAGGAAAGGCTTAGACTCTTCCTTGCCATTTTCAAGGTCTTAAAAAAAATTGGCGTAAAAGAAAAAAATAATAGATGTATTTGCGCAATATAAAATTACAATTTGCTCCATTTTAATATGGAAGCAAGGAAGCGAACTATGCAGCCCGGTCCGAATTAACGCTGCGTGTCATGAATTTCTGTAGGAGCTCATAGTGGCCGGGAAGTTGGAGCATGCACAGTGGAACTGGGCCATAACTTTACACGCAACATTAACTTGGACGCAGTCGCGACAGGGGTTAACATCACAGCAATATTCACTAGAAGAGTCTTGGAAATGCCACACCATGACTGTCCACAGTATACAATATAGTTATACAAGCAACGTTAAAATTATAATTATTCAGAAATAATAACTCAGAAAAGTTTTTAATTAATATAAAACTATAATTTGCTGTTTTTTACTATATGGAAGCAAGGAAGCTATCTATTTAGCAGCGATGCAGCCGGGTCCGAATTGACGCTGCGTGTCATCAATTTCTGTTGGAGCTTTTTTTTTTTTTTTTTTTTTTTTTTTTTTTTTTTTTTTACTCCACCTCCAACATGATCGGAGTCTATATATGCTATTCTCATTCATACAAGTTCTCGCGTTTATGCCTCTCGTACTTTCATTCCTCATACTTTCCTGGCATTCATCTTCTTATATTCTGTTTCCGGGTGGGATGCCCGTCTATCTAATCTATTCTCTCTTTTGTTATTAATACTGTATACTATAGGATCTACTGGGGAATGCAACTCAGGGTGTTTTCTTTATTAATACTATTTTTCAATTTTTATACATAATATCTACATTGGTTTATACAATTATATTTCCAATATACATTTTAAACATTTAGTCATTATTTTTAGTCTTACGTATCAATCTTATCAGACAAAATTTTTGTTAACTTATGAACTAGGACTTGTTATATATATACATACATAAATAGATATTCATGTTATGATACACACAAACGGTAACCTGTTGGAGCTTAGATGCTGTGACATTAATAAATTAGGTATTTAAATTTCGAAATCATTGTTATTTCACAAAATTTCATGAGAGTTCAGAAGGGTTAACTCAGATTCAAAAAACAAAACGTGAATAGAGGATTAACATAAATCGACAGCAGTGACCACGTATAACGTTGAAAGATATAATATATAGATACGTACATACCCTTCTGTCATTTACTATAGAATAAGTTAATCATATAAAAGACGTCCGAGCCATGTTTACATAATTAATGTGCAATTCACTTAATTCAGTATCTGAAGCTGTGCAATCACAATCAACGCAGAGAGTGGCCAAGAATCAACAGCGGTGACCACAAATGGCATTGATATTGATGCGGCGGCCGCCGGGGAAATCTAATGCTGTCTCGGAATCCCCAATAAATTTAATCTGATTAAAATGTAAGAGACTGTTATAAAGAAGGTTCTTGACTTCTCACCTGTTGCGGTAAGAGAAATTTTAGATAACGTTATTAGAGAAGTAAATAAATGGCCTTGTTTTATTAACAATATAATGGGTATTCATATAAATGTGTAAAAGATGATTATGTACGCATACAACTTTGCACCGCAACCCTGCAGAGACGGGAAATCCTAACTAATATAATAAATGCGAAAGTGAGTTTGTTTGTTTGTTACGCTTTCACGCCTTATCTACTGAACCAATCATCATGAAATTTTGCATACACATAGGTTACTGTATTGAGACGGTACGGTACTGAGAAGGACATAGGCTATATATACCACAGGTGAAGCCGCGGGTAACAGCTAGTAGCTCTATATAATTTGTATTTTATTTTTATACTTATGTACTCGTTTAGTTGTTTTAACTATATCATTATGATAAACTAGCAGCGCCTGGGCTTGAATTATACCTATAAACCTTCCTCATGAATCACTCTATATATTAGTGAAAACCGCATGAAAATCCGTGCAGTAGTTTTTGATAACAGACAGACGCGGCAGAGGACTTTATTTTATAGTATGTAGTGATAACATTGTTACTTCTTTTGTACAAGGAAATCCGCATTCAATAAATATAAATATATATGGACATATCACTACTTATTCATGATTTATTTATATCTCATAATTTTCATTAATCATCTGTCAGATGCAGGTCCAGAAAAATGGGCATAATTGGAATAACCACAACCTCTTTCAGCAGTAAGTAGTTTAATCATAGGTCTAGCTTTTCTTTCAAGAATTGGTGAAAAGTATAGGTACCTACCTACTTACCAAGAAATTGTTTAAATTTGTCAGGAAAGTCATTTACTTTGTGCAATAAAATGAATGTACGCTAAATGAACTCTTGTCAAACCAAATCAAGTTAATCTTAGGGACACCGGGCCCACAACTATCAACTGTTGAATCATTTTACTATTAGTTGCATTTATTTATGTTTTTTGCTGGTGTTAAACATTGGGAATTTGTAAATTAAAGTCATAACTCTTAACTACTTTTTTTGTCAAGAAAGTCACATCTATTTAATCTATGTTTCTAAGAGTATGCGACGTTGCATACACACCCCCGAAAACTGTTTTGAGATTTTAGACTATCTCACAAATTGCTCCCTCCCGATCCCGAACCAGTTTCCGATAAACGTTCGACCATAAACAAACTTTGTCTAACATTTTATTCCCCCGTAACATAAAAAGTAGAAATAAAATTAAATCACCGAAATCTAAGTAAGGAAAACATATGACAATACTTCCAAAGATTCCATTTATAAAATATTCTCATTTTTGTGGGTATATTACTATAAAAGTGTGTATTAATGACCAAAAATTACTTTTATTGATTCATCCTGTTTATTTTATCACAGCAACCACATCTAATGTAAAAACTCATGGACACAAGACCCCAAGATATTATGGCATTCTATTTAGGTCAGCAAACTAAGCTTGGAGTCGTCCGGAGTTGCTTAATAGCGCTAATTATGCGTACGCCAGCCAATCAAATATTTAGCGGTATTCTATATTTGTACAGAGCGTTCAACAGGAAACCTACCAAAATACAATCTGTATGATGGATTGGTTGCGCTCTAATAAAATCAAAAAGCTAATTTAAATTTGAGCTATTCAAGAAGTAGTTTCAACTCAAGACTAAGTTCTAAGTACCAATTGTTTTAGAATTAATCACATCTGCTGTTATTTCCTTGTATTTAGAAGCAATTTCAATGTAATCATCTTTCTGGTGCAAAGCCATTACGATTCAGTGTTAGTAGGTGTATACCGCTATGCGTCTCCTTTTCACTAGAAACGTTGAGGTGTGGAAATAATATCTGTTAACTTTAATGAGCGTTTGTCAAACACAAACATCAGAAGAATTATACAAAAAATAATACGAAGAATAAAACAAATTGAGGCATTAATTTCCGGCGACCTACAGTTAACTAGGCCTCTGTCCTCTGCTTGTCTCGGGTGAACGTACTTACCTACGTAACCAATTTTCATACGGCTTACAAATCCTAACTAATATTATAAATGCGAAAGTGAGTTTGTTTGTTTGTTTGTTTATTGGTTTATTTGTTTGTTACGCTTTCACGCCGAATCTACTGAACCGATCATCATGAAATTTTGCATACACATAGGTTAGGGTACCGATAAGGACATAGGCTGTAAATTACGCGGGCGAAGCCGCGGGTAACAGCTAGTATACAATATATTAATAAAAAAGGGGCGACTCAGCCCGTCAATATGAATAAATTTTCTTATGGGACTAAGTACCTACCTAATGATAGAAATGCGAAAAATTGACAATCCCATACAAAAGTGTTCACCAGTTGTATGAAAATGTTGACACTCTTTTCCAATTTCCAGCATTATTCCCATACGTTTTTTAGGGTTCCGTAGTAAACTAGGAACCCTTATAGTTTCGCCATGTCTGTCTGTCTGTCCGTCCGCGGTTTTACTCAGAGACTATAAGTACTAGAAATCTGAAATTTGGTATGGGTACCTATGTATATTAATCATGTTAAAAAAGTGGTAGAAGAAAATCTTGAAAAAAAATTTTTTTTAGGGTTGGTCCCACCCATATAAGTAAAGAGGGAGTTTTTTCTATACAAACCCATCGTGTTGTCTATTTTTAGATAGGTCTTTAAAAATTATTGTGTGGTTGAGAACATCATTTTTCGATTTAAGGATCCGTTTCCGAAATATTTGGTTTAAAAGTCCAAATTTTTTTAGAGGTAAGCAATCGCCATTAAACCTCTCCACTTTTAATTAAAAACTACATTTTCAAATTTTTACTTAATTCCAATACGAATTTTTTCTTTGTTCCTCATTATCTGACACACTTTATCTCTACCATTGCTCCTAGATACACTGTCTAGCTAGAGAATTTTTGTTATAATTAAGTATGTTTTAATTCACTATCTTCATTTTTATATCAATCAAAACAGTTTTGTTAAAGTGTACAACAGAAAATAATAACGAAATATATCTAGTATCTACTTCTGTTTACTCCTTTGTATTCGAATTTACTACCTGCTGCAGCTACCCTCTGAACTCTCTTTCTTCTGAGCTTCGCTCTCCTTCTATCTCACCTATTTGATGTGAGGGGTGCTCTAAGAATTTGGGTGAGATGGGAGCTTACATCTCCCTTAATATATCATATTTAATTACGTCTATATATAGGACTAAGAACATCAATTTCATACGCAAGTTCATTAAAGTCAGGTATGAGAGCGATCGCGTCTTTGCAGTTAATGTTGTCTTAATTTATTCAGAAGAGGAACGGGATCCGGCCCAACCTTAACAAGATACATTAAGAAAATTAACGCTTGACTCGGTTCTCTTTGGAGATAAAATTCCTTGATTGGCCTGCTTAGGTACGTTACACAAATTTGATATACGTGTGTAATGTTATTAGTAAAAGAAAACTGAGAGACTTTGTATGAATTCGAATGTGTGGCTTCTTGGATTTTATATAATTTCTACGACCATGCTGTATTTTTAAGAAAATGTTGTTGCGTTTTTGTTAATGATAAAAATAAGCTAATAAACTGATGTAATGAAGGATCTTATTTCCTTGTGCCAGCAGTATATCACAACAATTTAATTATTGTAGTGAGATCTTATACATAAAAAGATAGAGAGATTCTTTATTGGTAACATACTATCAATGTGTTTTTTTTCGCGCAATGGAAGTCTGCAAAATAACACTTAGGATGATTAATTTCATTTTTCGAAAAATGTTTATAACAACTAAAATAATAATAAATAAGTATTTGTTTTACTTAAAATTTTCCAAGGTCACCCACGGCCTCCTTTTTCTGGATGTATTACGTGAAATAAAATACATTATACAGACTGTCGCAGACGGCAAAATTACGTAATTAGTCAAAACGAGCGAGTGTAGAGAAACAGCGGTGTTCCGGCAGGCTATCGTTTGGACTAAGCACCTAAGATTCAAAGATTTTATTCAGAAAATAGGCACTTTTTCACGTCATTTCATAATTTAAATAATTCCAATTTGCTTAGAAATATGTTAATATTATTAATTAGTGTTCAAAAGCTGCAGACTACTAGCGCTTCTTCTACTCGTCTCCTACTAGCGATTTCGTAAGTATAACTATAATAACGTTTAACTCGCAGAAGTTTACCCTGTCCTCCAGGAGTATCACTGAAATATTCTGGATCAAGAAAGCACTTACTAATTATCTCATGAAATATATTTATTTTCCTTATTATAAATAAAACTAATTTTATAAGTTTGTTTTAATTATTGTATCCCTTTAAATGAATAAATTTGTTTGAGTACACAAATAGGAATTAATAACTTAATCAAATAGGTAAAGTGTGTTATCACCGTGGTTATACCAAAGAAATGCATACACTCAAAACACATGACATTCCTTTTTTGACCGTTCGAGTAAATTAGAAGTACAGATTTTTATGAATGGTAAAATTTCTTAGAAACTTAACAAGCTATTTCCTACTTATCTGAGTGAGATTAAAGTAAGTTGTACCTAGACCTCCCAATACCTCCCCCTCCCTCTTGGTGATACGTTGAGGTTTTTTACTATGTATAATAAGGGAAAGGTGTTGGCATGTGAAAAACTATAAACACATATCAAAACTTTTAGGTCACGGAAATTTTCAGATTAGTTTTTAAACTTTCACGCGTCAAACACATAATTCATTTTACTAATTTATTTCCGCTGACGTTTCTGTGGAGTTACATCCATCGCGGTCGCAGCGAGACTGCGAGACGTAGAAACGTCAGCGAAAATAAATAAGTAAAAGGTTCGTGCTAAGACCTGTTAATATTAATAATTACCTATTTGAAGAGTCAATTTAAAAAAATTGTTTGTCCCACAGTATGAAAACGCATTTCAAACATTCATTCATTTTTCACCTGATGGAAAGCGGTTCAGAAAGCGGTTACCTTAGCCTATTACGGGTAATTACGTGGATGAAAGTACGGAAATATTTAGGATCTAAGGAGCGAGCAATATCGGATTAACGATAACGATAGAAAATTAATCAATTGCTGCAAAATGGAACTGGAAAAAGGGCCAAAATAAAGTCCTTGCTAGCCCCAGTGTAACGCCACTCATTAAAACGCACACGTGACTAACTGTTCTTTGTCTGCTGCTGCTAAAACAAAGGAAAAAAATATAATAAATATTAAATTAAATAACTTAATACTTTGTATGGTATCCTTTTCTGTATTGTTTCCATTGTTGAAGGGTGTTTCTGGAGTTGAATACTTTAAAGATTTTTATTATTTTTTAAAGTCACTATTCATGATTATTCTCTTCATATTACTTAGGTATTCACTAATATTTTTTGTTAGGGTTCCGTCGTAAACAAGGAACCCTTATAGTTTCGCCATGTCTGTCTGTCTGTCCGTCCGCGGTTTTACGCAGAGACTATCAGTCCTAGAAAGCTGTAATTTAGTATGGGTATGTATATTAATCATGCCAAAAAAGTGGTAGGAAAAAATCTTAAAAATATTTTTTTTTTAGTGTAGCTCTCATACAAGTAAAGTGGGGGAGTATTTTTTTTTCTCTATTTACCTATCGTGTGGGGTATCGTTAAATAGCTCTTTAAAAAATATTGTGAAGTTGAGAACACCACTTTTATTTGGTTTTAAAGTGCGAATTTTTGTTAGAGGTAAGTGTCTCCCCCCCCCCCCCCCCCCCCCCTCTATCTGCTTAACGGTTATATATAGATACGTGAGTTCTAAGTACAAACTAAAAAGTTATAGGCAACCAAGTTAGACACGCACTTGGCCGGTTTTTTTATTTTACTTTTACAATCCTTTCAAAAGTATTTAAATAAGAGAATTTTTAATCTCTTCATGAAATAAAAGTATTTTCTTACAAATGACACTGAGGTTATAGAAACCATTTTCTTCTCAAAATCAATAGTTTGATAGATAGGAACTTCTTAAGTGGTAAAATGTGTGATACTAGTGGGACTAATCGGTGCCATTAGTATCTACCATTAATGGTACTTCTCAATGGTACAACCGGTCCGACGGCGAAACAAAGCTTTCTAGAGCAGTCGATTATTTATGGGCTTATTCAAAAATATTTTCACAGGTAAATTCTAGACTCTGTAATGGTACGACAGTTCCGGCAGTAGAAGTACCATTAATGGTACTTCTCAATGGTACAATATACCTTATTTTATATATACCTTCTTACCTACCTTAGATTAAGGGTAGAAGCTCACAAAATAGATCGAGATAGAAGAAACAGATGTAGTGTAATGGGACTAATCGGTGCCAGTAGTACCATTAATGGTACTTCTCAATGGTACAACCGATCCGGTGGCAAAACAAAGCTTTCTAGAGCAGTCGATTATTTATGGGCTTATTCAAAAATATTTTCACAGGTAAATTCTAGACTCTGTAATGGTACGACAGTTCCGGCAGTAGAAGTACCATTAATGGTACTTCTCAATGGTACAATATACCTTATTTTATATATACCTTCTTACCTACCTTAGATTAAGGGTAGAAGCTCACAAAATAGATCGAGATAGAAGAAAGAGATGTAGTGTAATGGGACTAATC
This sequence comes from Rhodophaea formosa, assembly GCA_963082605.1. NCBI lineage: Eukaryota > Metazoa > Arthropoda > Insecta > Lepidoptera > Pyralidae > Rhodophaea > Rhodophaea formosa. The sequence goes on from OY720210.1 coordinate 11,202,194, forward strand.
GGTGCCAGTAGTACCATTAATGGTACTTCTCAATGATACAACCGGTCCGGTGGCAAAACAAAGCTTTCTAGAGCAGTCGATTATTTATGGGCTTATTCAAAAATATTTTCACAGGTAAATTCTAGACTCTGTAATGGTACGACAGTTCCGGCAGTAGAAGTACCATTAATGGTACTTCTCAATGGTACAATATACCTTATTTTATATATACCTTCTTACCTACCTTAGATTAAGGGTAGAAGCTCACAAAATAGATCGAGATAGAAGAAAGAGATGTAGTGTAATGGGACTAATCGGTGCCAGTAGTACCATTAATGGTACTTCTCAATGATACAACCGGTCCGGTGGCGAAACAAAGCTTTCTAGAGCAGTCGATTATTTATGGGCTTATTCAAAAATATTTTCACAGGTAAATTTTAGGCACTGTAATGGTACTTCTCAAGTGTACGACAGTTCCGGCGGTAGGAATACCATTAATGGTACTTCTCAATGGTACAACTGGTCCAGCGACGAAACACAACAGCAGTCGATTATTTATGAACTTATTCGAAAATATTTTTAGAGGTGGAAAATTACATAATTAGCCGAAACTAGCGAGTGTAACGAAACAGCGGAGTCTCGGCGGGCTATCGTTTGCACTAAGTGCCTATAACTTGCAGGAGTTTACCCTATCCCGCCCAGGGGAACGGCTCCGCGCGCCTTTCACGGAATATTCCTGATGCACACGTTTGGGTAGCTACAACTTACTACTTATCTGCGGAAATACATTCCCATTTTCACAAACTTAGAAACTATTTGTTTTTTAATGGAATAAAATTTTGAAGTTGAATCGAATAAAATTTTGCGGCCATAACTAAACAGGTTACTGTTTAATATAAGTTAAAAATGTTAGCTCTTATTTTCTGAACTGTAATTCGTTACAAAAATCTTAACACAATGACTTCCGCATGAAAATCCGTGCAGTCATTTTTGAAATTATCGCTAAAAGACAAACGGATGGACAGCAGCGGTGGAGGTCTTCTTTGATAATAATAGTGATATAGCTTATTTTATATATCAAAATGATGGCCTTATATATTAAGGATGTAAAAATATACTTAGACAGTTGTACCAGCTGCTACTAGATTGTAAAATCCAGGGAATAGCGGTTACCTCAGGAATTCGGCTAGCAATCTATCACTATTTTGATTATTTTTCCAATACTTGCTACCAGATGCCTATAAGTAACAAAAGGATACCAGTTTACATAATAATAAATCTAAATAATTTATGAATGTCATTTTAAAAATATTTATTTTACATGAAACCAATTATTCAATTTTATGACTTAGGTTTCTAAAATTGAAGGACTGCAATGTTGCACAGAGCTCGTCCAACGGCGTTTTTCTGCATTAGCAAACAATGTACCTACAGCATGAGTTTACTCATCAACGAGAATAAATTGTTCGCAATTTTCAGCGAGTGTAGATTTTAAAACATAAATTAAATTGTATAAAGGAAGATGCTACCACGATGCATTAAAATTAAAAAAAAATGCCTTTGCATATTTTTAAAAGCCAAAAACAAGTAGGTAACCTACCTCGGTTGAAAATTTTATAGTAAATAAATGCCTTCGTACCTGACTTAGATTAACGGTATACAATTTAAGCTATATATCTACTTTAAAAAAAGCACACAACTATGTAAATATAAACAGTCGCATCAATTCACATGCACGTAGCTAAACGTTGGCAATACACGTGAACCGTGGCGCGGGTGGTTTCGTCCACATAGGACCAACTCGCAAAAAATCTTACTGAAAATCGAGTTAATCCCTGCAATACTTAACTGGTTCTCATTTAAAAATTGGATTATTGAAAAAAAAACTGGGTGAGCAAGATTGCCAATTAAGTATGAACAAAAAATTTATAAATATATATTTCTTAATTTGATAAAGAGTACATTAGAATAGTACTGGGAATGTATAAATTAGAGGTATTGAGAATTGTTCTCGTAATAATTTAGTTCTTATACAAGTATAGATTAAGCACGATTAAAGCATCGTGTCAGTTGCCCTTTTTTCCTGTATAGGTCATTGAGACTTATTCTCATTTGTTCTATTAAAAAAATATCGTCCCTTCTACCCGTAATAAATACCAAAGTTAAAACCACTATCTCTGTTAGTACAACGCTAGTCCATTTTACAAATAGGTCCAATGTGGACTACCCTGTAGGACTTGCACAGGGGAAGGGTGGCGAGCAGTCGGCCGGTTTTATTGGCGTCACTAATGAGTTGCTAATTCAATTTCACGGACGCAGGGCGCGCGGTCAGTCTAGTCTGCGGTCGTCGCAGAATACACCATGGATATTTCATCGCTTTTAGTTCTTGGTCAGCTATAAAAACTAAATCTATTTAAATCATTAAATTTAATATTTTTATCGTTCGGTCTGTCGTGTAATGGAGCGCAGATAACTGTTCGATCTGTGGTCAAGATAGCGTAGGTTACCTCAACACGAGGCAATCGTTAAATCGCGTCAGTGCAATTTGGATAAATTTGACATTAGTGACTAGCATGTAACGTATTAATAACTAAAAGAAACAGTGATAACATAGCGCGAAGACTTACTCCCGAGGTGGTCGGACGACCAGAAAAAGGTTGCAGTAAGGCGCTGGATTCAGTGATTCAGGCCGCTACCAACCGTGGAAAGCCTTGGGGGAGGTCTATGTCCAGCAGTGGACTTCTTGCAGCTGAAATGATAATGGTGATAACAGAGATAACAATTCTAAGTAAGGCTGCATTTCTTATTCCACTAAGGATGTGCGGTGCGTGGCTGTAAAAATCAGGGTTTCCACCAGAGTGATGCGATGCGAAAATTTGCAGCGAAGCTATGGAAATGCTTATATAACAAGGGTGTATTTTTTTAACTCACAATCTATACTAATATTATAAAAGGGATTGTTTGCATTGAATAGGCTCCGAAAATACTGGACCTATTATCAAAATTCTTTCACCTATAAAAAGCAAATTTATCTGCCGGTGAACAATTGGACATAGGCTTTAATTTACGTGGCAAAGTCGCGGGAAAATTGCTGGTGTCTAAATATTCTTTTTCACTAGAGCTTTACTAAGCGAGGCCAGGAAAATATTTTATTCCTCGCTACACAGCTACATTTTTGTTGCAGCATACTTTTCATATCCTACAGATTTTATATTTAAAATAATATCTAATAATAAAAAATCTTGCGTGGTTAAATTAAATTGAAATGAACTATAACAATCAAAGTGTGAGTCAAATACTGCAGCCATATATCTGATCGCTTCCATTAAGTTAATGTAGGACATAAAACCTTTGTGCCTCAGTTTATGACGCCCGCGCTCGGCCCAAAGAAACTTCCTGCCCCCAGCAAATGAAGGAAAGTTTTGATTCCCCCAAACGGACCGAATCTTTGTTCCGGAAAAATAACTACGCTCTTTGTCTAATCATATTATGACAAATCTTCATCGTGGAAGTTCGCAGTGCCGCCCGGCTAAATTGTACGTGATATATCACACGTTTCCCTGCCAGTGCCAGCTATTGATAACAACCGGCACGCACAGTGAACTCAATGTAGCGACCTAACTGTCAGCTTCTCGACAACAAAGTTATCTACCCCTGGAAGAAATAACACACTTTAAAGTTAGCGAATTCAATCGCTAGAAGACATGAACTTTGTACAATTGTTTTCTTTCCAAGTGTAGCACTTAGACGAATTCGTAGAGATAAAAGTGGATTGAGAAGATAGTTTTTATTTTTGTTTCATTGTCAGGGCTCAGAGCCTTTTTTTGAGCAAATAAGCTCTCGTCAAACTTTGTAGTCTCTTGGGTCGTAAATTACTTTGTTTGCTCTAGGAAAGCTGTCAGTACAGCCAGAAAATAAAATAAGTATCTCTGAAAAATGTACCGCCTTAAAAATACGGATACATTATATACCTAGTTGCTTTTATATGTTACTCATTTTTTTAGGTAAAATATTACCATACTATTCATTAACCTCATCTCATTGAAAGTAAGATGTACTTAACATAATCTAAGTACCTACATATCGATTTTATATTTCATTAAATTACATATATAATTTTCAAATTGTTTATTCGTGTAACATATAAAATGTCTAGTTTGTTAAATAGACACTCGTATATGTCCTAGAGCAGTTTATAGAGCAGTAAAACATGCGAGTATATTGAGCATTTACAATAAGATATTCAAATGTATCCATTGGCTAAACTGGCGCGAGTTTAACGTCGCCTCAGCTGAATTTGACGATAAAACTTTTATAGTTATTGCTGTCCGCGTTATGTAATGCATACAAAAGTTCCTCGGATGCAAAATAGCTAAGCAAACAATTGTATAAGCGGGCACCATGTTTCAGTGCCAAGAAATAATCTCTTACGTGACATTAACATACATCATAGAGGAGCAGCTGCCAAAACTGTCTGCCGGGCCCGGGGTCCCGCACCGCACTACTTACCAACTAAAACAATATTACTTAGCTGAGTTATCTCACCGCATTGGTAAACTTTGTCGCGAACTTCTAACCAATTTAACGTTCGTACATAATTAACTACATGTGAGTAGACATTAATTGTTTTATGTATAGAATGACGACTAAGTATTTGAATTTTGTTTGACTGTATCTCTCATGAAATGTAAGGTAGAGCACCTAATGTATAAAAGTGTCTGAAAAATGTTGGATTATTGAAAATCAACAAAATCATGAAGGAATAAATAAAATCAATAACTTTTCTATGCGACCATAAATAAGAAAATTAAATCCAGCTATGCAACTATTTGGCATCGTTAGATTAAATTATTGTAATTTTTTCATAAATTATTCCAGTTGAAAACGTTGTTATATTTGCCAAATTCAAAAATTATTTGTCACTCTTAAAGAGCCAAGTAAGTAATTGAAATAAAAAGTCACGGCATTTTACCTATCAAATAGGAACAAAAATACTACTTAGATACAACCTTTATTCTGTTAAGAGGCTTAGACTAGCTAAAACTAAGTCGAAATACATTTCTAAATTTCTTCAAACATTTTCCTTGCGAACAAATAAATATTCTGTATTTCAGCTTAAGCTGCCTTATAAATGTGGATGTTCAAAGCCAAAGGTATGTTGTATTCTAGTGGGATTGCGGTATCGACAAGGATTAGTGCGCGCAAATCTCTATTTTAGTGGCGCGGTCCACGCCGCCAAACTGGGCCAATTAAAGCTTACGCGCACTAATCTCGGTATCGATACGATAGCTATTATAGCACCTATCGAATAAAACAGAGGCCCCCAAACTGATAATGACTAAAAACCATTTGATGTTTTATAGGTACTCTTTATGCATTTCTGATTGATATACCTGCTCTTTTTAAAATTAAAAAATATCTTACTTATTTCTTACAAATTTGACGTGTTCTCGCTTTGACCAAGCCTGTATAGTGGGAGGTACATAACATACCTATGTCAAACTGATTTATTGCTTCTAAAAGTAGTAACCCAATGTGGCCTTTAGGTGGGGTTAAGTCAAGCAAGGTGAAACAATTATAATAATAGAGGTTTGTATCCTCTAATAAAACTCTAGACGGTGGTGCTGATTTTTAGGGTTCCGTAGTAAACAAGGAACCCTTATAGTTTCGCCATGTCTGTCTGTCTGTCTGTCCGTCCGCGGTTTTACGCAGAGGCTATAAGTACTAGAAAGCTGTAATTTGGTATGGTATGGGTATGTATATTAATCATGGCAAAAAAGTGGTAAAATAAAAACTTGAAAAAAATTTTTTTTTAGGTTTGCTCCCGTACAAGTAAAGTGGGGGAGTAATTTTTTTTTCTCTATTTACCCATCGTGGGGGGTATCGTTAAATAGGCCTTTCAAAAATATTGTGATATTGAGAACACCATTTTTCGATTTAGGGATCCGTTTCCGAAATATTTGGTTTTAAATTGCGAATTTTTGTTAGAAGGTAAGTGTCCCCCCCCCCCCCCCTCTATCTGCTAAACGGTTATATATAGATACGTGAAAAAAATTACAGCAGTAGTATATATACTGAAGTTTAAAGGAAAACTATCAGAGCTGAGTACTAAGTACAAACTAAAAAGTTATAGGCAACCAACTTATAAACTGTAAAATTTCATACCTACTATTTTCATTGTTAGATGTTTTTGGTCGTTAAACTGTAAGGTGCGAGTGTGAATAGTGTGAACTCAAAGTTGTCATTCGCAACTACGGAACCCTACATTGCTGTCTTTATTTTTGTTACCGCTTGGAAATATTGGAATAAATTTTTTTCTCATAATTATATTTTTGAATTAATTTTAGGAATATAAATTGTATTACAAAATAATACCTCCTACTTCACCTAACCCCACCTAAAGGCCACATTGAGAATGTAGAACACCAACGATCGTTCATATTATACTCCGTATTGTGGCTTGTGCAGCGGACGAGTGCGGCGCGTCACTAATTCGCGATTATCGACTGTAGATTGGTTTGCTAACATCTGACATATATTCATGCAAATTAGAGCAAAACTTCACCTTAAGGGCGGCCAACCCGTCTATCTTTTCATACAAACGCTCATACGTGATTATGGCGGTGAAACAAATCTTTCTTTAAAGATTTTCCATTAATATGTATCTTGTGCACTATATCTAGGTTTCTATCAAAACGAAAAATCAAAATTTGGAGAAACAACTTCAGTATTAGACTCCAAAAATCCGCTTTTTTGCACAAATTTTATGTGAACTTTGGGCGTTTATAATGTACTCATTAAGTGTAACAGTAAAGAAAATATTTATTTAGAAACCTTGCAAATGTAATAGAGATTCTAGATAAACAAGTTTTTTTCATAAACTTGTAAGACTTACCAATAAACACGTATTTCTTGAAACAAGTTTAATGAAATTTCCGCACACTTTTTTTCGTTCAATGTCTTCGCGTACTCACTACCTTGTTTCCATGTGGCAGTAAGAGGTGTGCGGGAGACGAGGGCATGGGGCTCTTTTTGCTTTGCCTCTTTATCTGACATTGCGCTGGACGGAACAAGCTTTTCGACCATGCTCGCGTTGACGATAGTTGGTCGGGGAAGGGCCACCTTAAGTATACAGAGGCAACCTCAAATATTATTGTCATCCTGCCTACGCACGTTGATTTTGAAATACCTACTTTGCAATATTAAATTTTTGAATCAGCTTCGAGATCGAATCTAGTCAGATCAATTGAAACACGAATGTCTTAGAGTTTTAAACATTTGTGTCTCTTAAATTTTTCAGACAGTGCAAAATTTGACTGAAAATAATAAGGCCATTTTTGGATGGTCACAACATTTACTATTACCCTAAGATGTGAGCTTGGTAGATTTATCAAAACAAAAACCAATATGTAAGTAAGTAAGTACTTAACTTTTTTATTTCTTTATTAAAAACATTTTTCTTATCAAATAAAACTTTTTACTTTTACACCACAAAAATTACGAAGATTTGGATTTAATGCATTAAAAACATTGTGGAAGCAACAGTCATAGAAAATAAGGTGTTACCCTATTTACCAGCTAATAGGCACCGTAATTATCCCCAGGATCCCGAGCCAATACCACTGTTTAAGAAAGATAAACGAGGAAAAGAAAACTATTCCGGGCAAGCTGTAACTTTACCCAGTTCACAATAGTCAGGTAATTACCCACTACTTGGAGAAAGCCGCTTTTACACTGGCGCGACTAGATAATAATATTTTATTACTCTACTTGCCGTGCCGTATGGTTCCCGGCAAAGTAGAATGGGATCACTCCAAGTCTTCCCGTGGATGTCGTAGAAGGCGACTTAGGAAACAAGCTAAACAAAACTTATAGACATCAAAGAAACCTCTCTAACCCGTCTGGCCAGCGTAGAGAGTGTAGGCCAAATCCTCTGACAGGCTGTGGCTAATATATGGCTTTGAGTGTACATAGAAGGCTTAGAAGGTCATGCTCCTGCAGTAGAGACTAAATAAGACCTGATGATGATGAAAAAAAACGCCCCGATCAGGTGGAGTAATCATCATGATTATTCTTGCGCTTGAAATTGAACCCAGAACCCTATACCTATTGATTAAGCTGGCATGTTAAAGTTCTGTACCACGACCTTAAAAAAACTAAATTCTTTGCGTATGCGATACTGAAACCGCTCCACTAACAAAATTGGTCTTTAAAGGTATGTCCAGTAGGCCGTCAATATATTCGGAAAGCGTTCCATCCTGAATTTTATACCTTGATATAACTATAGGAGAGTGTAGGCCAAATTCTTTGACTACTCAGGCTAGTATATGGCTCTGGTAGTATACAGAGAGGGTCATGCTCCTGCAGTGGAGACTAGAAAGACCTGATGATGATGATGATATAACTATCGTAGTTATGTATGAGAGATGCCTTACAGTTTGAAAAATCTGGCACTATTTGCCCACTAAAAGAGTGGCTTAAAAGCGAATGCGTTTGTTATATTTCGCAATGCCAGTGATTGAAAAGCATCTTAAGTGTTGGTACATTCCTATGTTGAGGAAAATATTTTTTGCACCTTGAAATGAAACAATTATGTACCGCCAATGAGATGGCAAGATGCTACTACTTACACTACTCGTGAACGATGTGCAGTACGTAGGTAGCGTTAGGTACTTCATAATGCTAACTAAGTAGATACACGTATTCACTCTCTACGCCTGTCGTATTTATTAACCTTTAAGGAAGAAGGTACCTACCTATACAGGTACAGGTTTGATGCAGGTAACGGTAGGTACTTGCATGTGATTTTTTCTAACAACTTACTAAGTACTTTGTACCGCTCTATCTTATGCTCTACATAGTTTTTGAATTTTTTCCTATACCTTACTTATGCGGCGGGCATAAAACAATGTACTTCCACCAAGTACCTACCACAGGAGAAGGCTTATAACTTCATTCCGCTGGTAATTACGTTGCAGCTATTTTTTGCCTGCGTCCGTGTAGCGTGGCATTCCAGAACACTCAACAACTGCAAACATTCGTCATTAGCTTAACATTATTCACTCGGATGCTTTGTTTTTCAACGTCTGCATTTTAATGGAATGCCTTGCCTAGACCCGTACTTGTTTACATAATAAACTATTGTTTCATTTTACCTTACACGACTTATTGTTTTCATAAACCTCAAATTAACTAGCAATACTATTAGGTTCAAAATTCCATCGTGACACGCGTGACCAAATTCTCCAATTATCATTTTATTTCTTTAGCAGAATCATTAAAAAACATGCGGGCTGCTTCACGCAAACCTAATATTCATGCTCGACAAAGAGCTTATGATACGAATGGAAATGTCATTGTAAAAAGTGGCGCCGGGAAGGCAGTCACTGAGCCACTCGGCGTCTGTATGTTGCGTACGTGATTACTCCCTAAATATTCCACTTTATTGTGCAATCCTCTCCTTGTCATGTGAAGAAGCGATGCTAGAGGGCGAGCCTGAATAATTTAGGAGGTCGGCGGCGGATGTACCATTTATCCAAATTGTCGTCTGCGCCATGGAACAAGGGCGGGAGTTAAAAATGAACAAGCTGTCACCTTCGAGTAGCGTTGGCACCGATTCTACCGTAAAAGTAACTAGACTCTGGAAAGGATAATTTATTTTGATTTTCCTTTGTTTTGGCCAATCGAGTCTTATTCTAATTTTAAGATCACTATTATCATGTAAATAGTTAAGTAGGTACGTAAATATATTAAACATTTACATGCCTAGCTAAACGTAGCCTTTAGGTACGTTAGTACTCTATGCTACTTCTGTGCTTTAGATCTTCCAGATCTGCTCTCTGTCTACCCCGCAAGGAAGAAAGACGTGATGATATGTATGTTTGTCTATATACAAAGGAAGTACATATGAATAAAGCTACATTTTCTTAATTCTTTTAGCAACATGCTTTGTATCGAAAGCTCTACCTGTAGTATATTCGCTGAACTAATTTTAACTCAAGTTGTTAACAGAAAATTAAATGTTTTCTTGAAAACCTTGGATACGTGAGCTTTATTAACCTCAGTGGAAACCAAATGACTCATAATTATAGCAATATTTGAATTGGCTTTTTCCATAAACAGCAGTCGCATGTTTGCGGACTATTTCAATGCGGCAAAATGATTATTTTAATATCTGTTAGGTACACGAATTGGATCCCCTAACACATGTACTTTGTTTAAGTTGGTAAGTACCTTCTTAAAGGAAATATAAATAGTTACTACGCTAGTTCCCATATAAATAGGTTAGTATTCGAAGAGCTATATCCACATATCAACTAAGTATAAAATAAGCCTTATTTTCAAAAAAAATTAAAATCCCGTTTTATATTTCGGCAACAAACATTATAGCGTACTATATTATAGTTATATCACTCGGAACGGCGTTTGGATTCTAAAGATATGTCCCCCACACGTCTATATCAATTGAGATATTCAGAAGCCATGGTGGAATAAATAAACTTGTTCATTCATACTTTTATTACATCTCATGGGAGGGACGGACCTCGACTTGGATGTTACGTGTGTGTGTGCAAGGCTTGGAGAGATAGCAAACTCTCATGTTGCCCATTGCATGCATATGAGCCCGAAGGACCGATGAAAGAATGGATGGCAAAAAAGCCTTTAGAAAGAAGCAATTCTCATCTTTCGTCTAGTGGGCCGAAAGCTACGTTGACAGATAGGCTTATCCTGTGGCAAGTCATCACCTGGACTACTACGGTCACCAGTAGGTTTATCGGAGCAGTCGATTTCGGTGCCAAGTGCAAGGGGATCGAAGAGTGGGATTCCTTTGCCTATCCAGAGCTGGAGACAGTTCGGAAAGGGAGTGTACCTATTGATAGATTGTGGGTTTGCTTAGCATTTACTTTATTTGATTTATTCGGGTAGTATTGTCACTCTTTGAAAATATCAACTATCTTTCAAAAGTATGCGGCAGGTATAACGGACAGAGGGACAGCGGAGGCACGTCAAGGCCACCTGTACCCAGTAGAGCAAGACGTGCGTAGTGCGGGGCGCAGCGCTGTTAGGGGGTGAATGATTGTGTAAAGCTCCCCTACACACATGCCGGCGGCATGGACCGCCGGCTTTTACCGAGCGGCTTGCGGCAAAGGTTCCTTTGCATTGCACAATAAATAGTTTAGCCAAAGATTTTAGCCTATCAATTGTTGGCCCTAATTTTAGAATCTCTAATATTACATGGACTAAAATCGAATGGCACATATCTTTGTATTTTTTTAAACGAATATTAGTCACTAGGTATAATAAAATTTTTAAATAATTATAACTTTCCAAACCCATTTAAAAACAAAGGAAGTTAGGTTCGAAATTTTTTTATGACCACCCGGAACGACTGAGGGCAGAAAAGTAGTATGGTTCAAGTGTTTTTTTATGACCACCGGAACGTCTGAGGGCAGAAAAGAGGTAAGTTAGTTTTTGTTATGACCACCCGGAATGACTGAAGGCAGAAGAGAAATTAGGTTGGAGTTAGTTTTTTTATAACCACCCGGAACGAATAAGGGCAGAAAAGAAGTTAGGTTCGAGTTATTTCTTTTTTACCCGGAACGACTCAGGGCAGAAAACAGGTTAGGATCGATGTTTTTTTTTTCTGAAAAACCGTATCGACTGAGAGCAGAAAAAAAGAAAAGTTCCAGTTTTTTTTTCAGAATTTATTGATCCTATAGAATTCCTAAAAAAAGGTGTCGACCGAGGAAAGGAAGATTCGTTTGACAAGGAAATTGGAGCGTCCGCGTCCTCGAAGCTGAACTAAAATAAAAGGTCCCAACTGTACAAGTGGATAACACTATTGCAGCGATATAAAATTGTAGGAGCAGGTAAATCAAATAATAAAGGAAAATTCCATTATAGTCCCGGCTCAGATGCCCGAAGATTTATCGAGAAAAGAGCTTTATTTCATTTTATAGGGAAGTTTACACGAGTAATGTAACTGTAACTAAGTACCTACGTAGGTACAAGTATATCTAAGAACTCGGGTTCTGAAGGCGCAAGGCCACAGAGGGTCATTTTCCCTACTCTCCGCGTAAAGTCATCTTCCTTTAAATACGTTGTCGTTGTAGATTTCTAATCCTATGTAATTGTAACAGATAGGTACTTGTGTAAATATCAATACTGACAAAAGAATGTCCTGAAGTGCCTAGGTAAGTACTGACTTCATGTTATATCATCATCATCATCAGGTCCTTCCAGTCTCCACTGCAGGAGCACGACCCTCTCTGTACTACATGTTATATAACTGTAGGTAACTTTTTCTCCTGAGAGTGTATCTGGTTCCGTTACTGTAATGTGAGTCGAAAAAGAATATTATGTTACTAGTAAATTGTTAATAAATAATGATGAAAAGCGAAAATAAGTTTTTATATTTATTACTTATGCTTTATCTTTTGAACCGTCCATCGTGAAATTTGAATAGGTTGGTACCATCATCATCATCATTTCGTGTAGGTGACACGATCAATCGACCTTGCACACCCTGGTGTCAGAGTTCTTCGGAACCGCCTCTCAGCCTCTGACGTGGTTCCTTTGACGACTACCAAATGGCAGCCGGGACCACCGGCTTAACGTGCCTTCCGAAGCACGGAAGACACACGAAGACTTTCTTATCAGACAATCAGGTGATTCATGCCTGCAATGTCCTAACCAAACTGGAAACAACTTAACAAAGTATGCTTCCCGTGGGAATCGAACCCACGACCCCCGGGTCATCAAATCAAACGCGTTAACCACTGGACCAGGTTGGTACCATGAATTAGCTTAATGAATGGTAGGTACCATGTAGGTACACATTGTCAAGAAGTAACAACAAGTACAGTTAGCATTATTTCACACACACTGTCAAATAGCCTATGACGCTCTGGGTAAGAATACCTACGAAACTAATTACCTACACCTCATAGTTCGAAATTGGTCCAGCCGTTTAGGCTACAAGCAAGAGGCGACAATGTAACACACTAACATATACGTGCCCGCGAAAAACATAACCCTCCTTCTGGATGGGTCAGTCGGGTAAAAAGACATACCTTAGTTATAAGATTATATAAGTATGTAAGTAGAGTTTGATGGCGATGTTGACCCAATATAATTATTTTTAACAAAAAGTAAAACCGACTTCAACCCTATACGTAAATGTACAAACTGGAACTTAAAATTAGGTTTTAGTGGGTGTGATAGTAGTGGTAGTGAGGTGGTGGTAGTAGTGGTGAATCAAAATAGAGGTACAATGTCGTCATCAACTTATCTTGATTCACGAACGAATTAAACAGAAATAAAATTAAACCAAACGGCATACTTGCACAATGTTTTTTGGTTTTGGTGATTTTTTCTTAAAGCACTGGATACATATCGATAAAAAAATAATAGGACCAGCTTTGAAGTTCAGTCAAAACAGAGGAGTAACGTTCTCATCATGGTCGTCCTGATTCGCATAAGAATAAAATACAAATAGATAAGTTTAAACCGAACGGCATACTCTTACAATTTTTTTGGGTTTTTGTTTATTTTTCAAAAAGTGCTCAATACATTGGGACAAAATTTTTATGGGACCACCTCTGGAGCATTAACTATTGAACAAAAAAATAATCACTAAAATCGATCCATAACAGACTGAGTAATCGTGTAACATACATACAAAAAAATAAACATGCAGACGAATTGAGAACCTCCTCCTTTTTTGAACTCGGTTAAAAACAATATACGTTTAAATTAGTTAGCTATGTCTCATAACCTACCTGTTAAAATACTGATTTTAATCGGACACGACTAAGCCCAAAGTTTTAATTCAATTAGCAAATACTTACCTAGTAGGTACCTACCTAATAAGCGTAGCTGCTTCGGTAGCTACTGGAAAAGCCCATCCTTTAACTTCAGTACTTAGTTGCCTAACTTCAGTATTATATTGCCTTTGGTCTATCTGAACATAGAACAAGATTGGAATTTTAAAATAAATTTGATTAGGATCCAAAGATGTGAACCTACATACATCTGGGTAGCTAAATAATACGCAGCGCAGGTATGCATGAACTAAATAATTAAATTAAGCAAAGGCTCTGTCTTTACAAATTAATTTCCTTTTAGCCTGTCTAATCAATCCGCTCCCACGTAAGTGAATCAAGGCAAAAGCCATAAATAATTCAAATGCGGGAGCACGTGCCATTCGTTAACTACTTGGCAACCATCAGTTCTGCGTCTCTAAGTTAACATGGTGTCATAGACGCATTAATTATGTAGGCCTAGAGAGGATGCGATAATTACTCCCAAGTGGAGGCGAAATTGGGTACTTGAAGTCAAGTTTGAAATTTTGGAGACTGAACTTTATTAAATATGTGCGTTGAAAATTCACCCTAGCTAGCGATTTTTGAATCAATTATGTTATTAACTTTTGTTAACCTACAGCCTGGCTAAACGCATGTGCCTATAGCCTTGCAAGACATCAAACTCATCATCATAAAAAATGACGAAATCTTTAAAATTACAATCCGAGCGAAACTCTCGCGCTCTAGTAAAGAAAAAAACAATAATAATACCGCGTGTCCACACGCGCTCGGCTAGTAGGGGAAAGTCGCATACTCTGCTAAAATAAAATTCTGATGTAACCTATATCACAAGTAGCCTACCCACTTGCATCCTCAGCTGTGATGCGTCGAAGCCCGGATCCGCTACTACCGAACCGTCATACTGTTATACATGGCATTGGTCCCTTAGAAGTGGGGGTCAGCCCGTCGATATGAACCACTTTTGCCTATGGGATCAATGCTGGAATCTCGAAAAATCATTGAAATTCTAGGTACCTGTTTGTATGTATTACGAGTGTGTAAGTGGCCAACACTGGTGTCAGATTTTTCAAGCTGCCTAAACATTCAGATACCTAATTTGTACGGGAATGTTTTTTTTTCCAGATTCCAGCATTTGGTCCCATTCCTATATGAAAAGAACGGATTGAATCACCCCGGGTTCAAAGCGATCAAAATTTCGCCACGTACTGGTACATGTATGTATAGAGGTAGCTCCAGAACCGCACACAAATACCTGTTAAGATGAATATTTGTCTGCACTGAGAATCGCACCCAGAATCCCTCAGATAGCAGGCTGGTGCGTTAAGCACTGCTCCATGGAGGCAGTCTTTTCAGTGTTACCTGGCAATGAGGCGATGATGTATGAGGATGACCAATTCTATTTAAACAAGCGCGCGCGCCTGGCTTGCTCTAATTCTTCACCATGTCAGTCGCAATAATTCTACTGCTGTACATAGGTCTTTCCCAAGGATTTCCAATATGGCCGGTTAGAAACGGGCTGCATATAGCGTCTTCCTGCGATCTTGGTCGGTTCGTCCGACCACCGGGTTAGGTGTTCGACACTCCGCTTGCCGGTATGTGGTCACCATTCGACAACCTTTCTACTCCATCGGTCATCGGATCTACGCGCTTAAAAAGGCCACTTTTAAAGGACAATCCGCTGAGCTCTATTGGTTAATTTGTTCTTCTACGGATCTCCTCGTCTCTGACTTACCAATACAATCAAGGAAGTTCTATAACTAAAACATTATTATTATTATTATAACTAAAACAAGTGAATTGTTAACTATTATTTTTATTTTAAATTATGTTAATACATCAAGGCACCAGTTGCCGATAAAACTAAAAGCTAGTTGTCGAAATACGTCACAACGCTGTTTGGCATTTGCTAGCAATACTATGAAAATATCGTTGTGAATAGCAAAATAAACTGTGACCCTTGTAATTAAAATAATAAAGCTGTAGTTAAACGCAACGGAAATTAAATTTGCTCAGCAAACTGCAATTATAATATGTATAGGTATTCCTATATTAAATATTTAGTTCCATAATGACCATGTTACAGTAATAATCAAATTATTGCTGCAACACGTTTATTATGATTAACATTGTGGACTCTTACATTTCTACTCTCAATTTGTGCCTTTATCGGTTTTATGAAGCATTTTCACCAATCCGCAATGCGTTAGCATGGTCGGGTTTAGTTACCTACATCCCTACAAGTTGTATTGAGATCATCACATCATATAGCTTTATAGAATTTAGTAGTTTGTAAGCGGCTGTTAAATATTTACTTGTGAATAATACTCGACCAGTAAGAACGATTATTGGGCAGTAGCAAGTGTTCCAGTACGAAAATACTCGCTACTAAAGTTATTTACTAGCCGTGTGCAAACTAGACCGTGCCGTGTGTTAACTCACGCCTGTAGCACACAGTCACGCATGCGGAACGGAAGCGTTCCGGAACGGAACATTAGCGAAACCGCGAAACACTGTCTAGTATGATTCGGTGCGTCTCACACCGCAAGCGACACGAACCGAAACAGAATCATACAACAGCGTTTCGCGATTCTGCCTGTGTTTCGTTCCGGAACGCTTCCGTTCCGCATTAGCGACTGCGTGCTACAGGCGTCAATGATGATAAGGCGACAAATAGTGAGAGTATAAATGAAGGAATCAGTTAATGTTGCGATAGTCTAGCAGGGCCGGCGGTCGGGCCCGCGGCGGCGCGGCGCGGCCTTGAGGATGTTGTCGACGCGCAGGATCATCTCGGCCGCCTCCGCCGCCGACACCAGCACCTGCCGCTTCACCACGTACGACTCCGTCACGCCGAGCTTCTTCATGTCACCCACGCGGCCGTTGTCCATGTCTGCAAATTACAGCTTTACTTAAATTTCTTTACATACGGAAAAATAAAAGGCCGGCAACGCTCCTGTGACAGACACCCCTGGTGTTGGTGACTGGTGTGGCAGTTGTCCATGGGCAGGTGATCACTTACCATCAGGTGACCCGCTTGCTCGTTTGCCGTCCAATGACATAAAATAAATCACTTTATTTGTGTGAGCAAAATACTATGTGCATGCTGTTTTCGCTCATAGTAGGTTGTTGCAAATATTTTATATAAATCTCTATGTCAATTTTGTTTATACTTTGTAACCAGTTTGAGAACCTAATAATAAAAAAAAATCACGTCTTTTGGAAGACCAAAGAGAAGGTGAATGGAATGCATAAGAGAGGACATGTGTAAGAAGTGTGTAACAGAGAGTATGACCAGCGATAGAGTGAAGTGGAAGAAACTGACATGCTGTGCCGACCCCACATAAAGTGGGGAAAAGGTGAGGATGAAGAAAAAGATATACGTACAATCACGTCTTTTTCCCTTGCCGGGTAGACACAGCCCAGGTCTCAAAAAACCTAAAGACCATGTTTAGCATTTTGGTGAGCTGGTAGGTGGAAAACGGAATCAAAATAGTGATGGGTTGCCCGCCTGACATAATTCGACACGCCCATTCCCTCGATCAGCTTTTACGATCTGCGCGGGAAGTCTTCCAATGATGGAAATCAAGTCCAATAAAGGAAATCCTCGCGGCTGAGATGATACAGCTATTTACCGAGCCCCATAGTGTTCTCCCCCTGCGCGTGGCTGGCCCGCAGCCTGGCGATGAGCTCTGCGCTGTCGTAGCCGGCGTTGTCGGCCACGGCGGACGGCAGCCGGCGCAGCGCCACGGCGAAGGCCTCGGCCGCGGCCGCCTCCTTGCCGGGCGTGCGCGCCGCTATGCGTGACACAGCCTCCGCCATCAGCATCTCACTTGCACCTGTCAATCATCATCAGAAATAATATCTCATAAATAAATAAATATATACGGACAAATCATAAAGATTGAGCTAGCCCCAAAGTCAGTTCGAGACTTGTGTTATACTAACTCAACGATACTATCATCATTATATATATATACAAATACACATACAATAAACATCCAAGACCCAGGTCAATCTGAAAAAGATAATTTTTCATCTTGACCTGACCAGGGATCAAATCCGGGACCATCCATGACCGTGCCGGCGTGTTGATCGTTGCGCTACGGAGGTTGTCTCATCCCGATAGAGTTGTGCTCACAGAACAACAAACACATTAGAAGTGAAAACCAGCGTCGCCTCATTTCATGCATACTACTAACGCAACTTAATACGCACACTATTTGCAAATTCGAATGCCGCTTCGTGATTGCCGGATAGGCGTTACGGGACATTTACTAACTTCCAATCACGTAGAAGCTTAGAGTATAAATATTAACTATAGAGCACGCGTCTACGAGTATGAACCGTAAGCACGGGTATGAACAGCTTCAAAACAGTGCGAACATCGCGATTAGTCAGCCGAGGTCACGCGCACCGATTGTTTCTCCCGCCATTATTTTACGTTTTTTCAATAATTATGGTGAAATGTGCAATGCCAAGTTGTAAACATGATTCCCGGAAGCAAAATAAAAAGAAGGATTATATTTCTTTTCATCGGTGAGTAATATTTTGCCTCTAAAACACTGATTTTATTGTAATTGACTAGGGGGTTAGAGGGTGTTGCGGGAGGCGCGCGGGCGGGTAAACGCAGCACATGGTTCCACGTCCCCCGCCTTACTTCTTCCCGCATTAGATTTAGTGTTGTACCACATCGGATCCGAATATTTGTAGTTTTACTCGTATATGTATTACAATTATTTTGTAACCGACTTTAAAAAGAAAAAGGGTTTTGCATTCGACTGTATGTTTGTTACCATTTGTTTGGTTTACCTACTACTTTTGTTTGGATGTTAAGAATATTTTTTTGTAGTAGAAACATGGAAGTGGTAGCCCAATGGAATTCGATGGGAACTGATGTCACACGATTGTAGTCGATGGTAGCCGATTGTAGGTACCCGATGGTATCCGATCATGCCTATTGGTACCTAGTGGTGCCTGGCCGTGCCCGGTTGGAAACACCCGGGTACACTCCCAGTGGCAATAATAACGATAACGATGACGGTGACGGTGACGATGACATGGATGATGATTGATGACGATAATGCCGACGACGATGACGAGGACGATGATGATGACGATGACATGGATGATGACGATGACTATGATGACGATGATGATGATGATGAGGACTATGACGATGACGGAGACGATAACGAGACGTTGACAATGACGAGGACGATGACGATGACGTGGATGATGACGATGACGATGACGATGATGACGAGGACGATGATTTATTTCATATCTAGAAACTAACTACAGATTCAAAGATCCAAAATTTATTAAAAGTGATTTACATCCAAAGACGCCCTCGGATGTAACTCATTTGCGACGTTTCGCACGACGCGATGCACATCACTACCGACCGCGCTATATCTATAGATACAATCTATAGAACATCTGCTTACGCTCTGCACAACGACGAAAAACATTAGGAGCGCTCTATAGTTATATTGATACTCTAAGCGTAGAAGTAATGCATCCAGCACTGGCAGACTTGTACCACTATCATTACGTACTGGACTTTTCGAACGTAATGTATTACATTGAGCGTTTACTTCGTTACTATCGAAAGTCAGACAAGTAAATTACCCGCAATGTATATTTTTTGCAATTTTATATTTAATATTTTCGTTCAGTCGCTATGTTGGAAGAATAAAACCAATTAAATATCATATTAATAAGTTTTCTGATTTGCCGGTGATAAGAAACATCACACAATTTGATCAAAGTTGCACGGGCACTTGTCACTTTACACGTTACAATAGTGCACGCCGGCATATTTTTGGTTTTGTAGGGTTCCGTACAAATATTGAAAAACGGAACCCTTATAGGATCACTCGTGCGTCTGTCTGTCCGTCCGTCCGTCCGTCCGTCTGTCACAGCCAATTTTCTCCAAATCTACTGAACCAAATTATGTGAAATTTGGTAATATGGTGAAGATCCTATGACCCAAACACGGATGTGCAAAGTAAATAAAGATTTTTTTGAAATAAGGGCCCAATTACAAAATTAAAAAAAAAAATTTTTGCAAACCTTACTGTGTCATATATAAAATGAAAGGGCTCATTATGAGGATCTCAAAAATATTTTTTTTGTTCGGGTAAAATCAATACTTTTGATTTTATGCAAAATTTGACCATTAACCCCCCCTCCCCCCCTGATCTCCGAAACTAATGGGACGAAAAATTTTGAAAAAAATTACAAATTATAGTTCATTCCTTGAAGATTACAGGAAAAATAATAAGAATTCTATCACTTGAAAATAAAGTGGTAAACTCACTATAATAAGTTCATCTAGGGAAATAATTCACTAAAACACCACTAGATAGCGCTAGTCAATTGAATAAAACATTTTTGCACATTGTGTGTGTGCATATTGTACGGAACCCTCATTGCGCGAGTTTGACTCACACTTGGCCGGTTTTTTTTCACATGTCAATGCACTGTTGTTCCTTTGACGGTTGCGGGACAAACTACTTAGGTGATTCGCGGGGTCGGGGTGAAGTGCGATGATCGAGCGTAGTGTCGGCACGCGGGCCACGTTCCCTTGCCATTTCTAATGTGTTTGTTGTTCTGTGGTTGTGCTCATGCAGTGGACTGCATGAGTAATACCAGAGCCTATACTAGCCAGAGCAGTCAGAGGATTTGGCCTACACTCTCAGGTAGTGATCCTATTCTACGGACACCTATTCTACACATTCCCCCAGAAACCACATGGTGAATGTCTTTCTAAGTCATTTGAAAACTCACCGCCTCCATAGATGACTTTGGGTTCCTTGACAGTAGCGGCGAGAACGCACAGGGCGTCGTGCAGCGACCTCTCAGCCTCGTCGATGACCTGCTGGGTAGCTCCTCGGATGACAACGGTGCACGCAGCGCCGAGCTCCACGCCAGAGAACCGAATCAAGCACTCGTCACCAATTAAGACCTAGAACACAAAATAAAAACCACAAATTAATTGATGCAAGATTAAACTAAAAATACCACAAGTAATTTACTACCGAATAACTGACGTAGATTTTTTCAATTTGATCTTATTCAGGAGTTCAAGAATAAATATACGACTTATATATACAGATCACCACTAAGCATAAAATTTGTAATTAATTAGAGAAATAGAGATTTTGCAAATTCTTTTAATTTTTCCAAAAGGGTTTTTGGAATTTGCAAAAATATGGTAGGATTCACAATTAATATAATGTTTTAATAATAAAATAGTTTACCTGTTCAATAACTTTGCAGTGTCCAAGCTTGACTTTGTCTGGCGAATCGAAAGTGGACACAATTTCTCCACCGGTGACCAGCGCTAGACGCTCAATGCCTTCAAAGTCTGCGTGCTCGATCGCCATGACGCCCGCGTCAGCAAACAACTGCTCTGGGTAGTTGTAGATCAATTGCCTGAACAAATGAAAATGAATATTATTTATTGAAGAGGTTACAACATTTGCGTAACTATCAAACCACAGGGTATAATAGATAATTATGTATAGTATAGTGAATTTATAAATCAAGCAACCCAAATGTTATCATTTCTTTTTTTTATCGCTAGAACCTGTATCTAATGTGGCTGCATTGTTACGTACGTGTGCTTGCTACCGTGATAGAACCGAATATAATTTATAGATTCCAATGGAGATAGCAACTGTCAAAAGTAGAGTTGTATATAGTTATTCCAAAACCGACTTCCAAATGTATGGACTAAAATATTTTTCTTCATAATCTGACCAAATCTCGTAAAATACACTATAGAAATGTTTGTACTAGCTAGTTTCCGACGAATTGACAAATTTATTGTTTAAAAACTAACACAAAAAGTATTATGCACTAATTACTCGCACCAAAGGCTAAAAACAAAGCAGCGACGTCCACAATTAGCTTTGCACTGCCACAACTATTTGATGTACGCATGCATGCTCAAAAATGGTTCAAAATGCTGGTTAAAATAACAGATTTTTTTGAAAACATCTGAATGGACTTTAAAGAGCTTTTGCTTACCAGTATTAAAATTTACTTAAGAGTATGTGGTATAATTAATTACGGATACATCCCCGACGTCGAAATGTTTGGAATGCAATGATTTTTATTATTTATTTATTTCAAATAAAATCATTGTTGTCCAGACTTATCCGGAAATCAGTGTATAACATATGTGGTCTCTTATCAGTGTAATTAACTCTAAGCCAGACAAGTCTCATAAAATATTAAAAGGAGAGAAATATTTACCTGTTGATAAACACATTACATTTGTGTGCCAGAATTTTGTTAACTTTGTCCTTCATCTTTTCCTTTTCTGCTACCTCTAGCTCAGCAATCTTGGCCATGGAATCCACCTTGATTGTAGAGCCAAATACTTTGATCTTATCTGTGTCCATTGGAGTATTGGCTATGAGGATGTTGGCATTCTCAATGCGTTTTGGTTGATGCACACCAACCTAGTTATACAAGATTAATGAATGATAGAGTTTTGTTTATTGAAATAATATATTATAACAATGATTTTATATTTAAATGCCAAATGACAATTAAATAAAATATATGAGCAGCATTATTTAAATACAAACATAGCTCATCTGTAAACAAGATTGCTTTGAAGCCTTGCTACATAAAGAGCAAGGGATAGACTAAAAATACACACCTTTTTATTTAACAGAAATCCTTCATCCAGGAAGGACTCTTCTAAAACTCCTCCAGAAATTTTTATTATCTGAATAGCTTTGAGGTTCCCAGAGCCTTTGAGACGAAGAACTGCATCTACTGCTAACTTTGTGAAATGTCTGCAAATATAAATGAAATATAAGTTCTCTGAAAGTGAAAAATGCACACAAAATAATTAATACCTAACTGGTCCATATCTCTTTTATGTGCATGTTGTCTAAAGTGTAGCTTGGAACCAAAATTCTAGAAGAGGAAAAGCTAGTAAACAAGAAATGAACTTACTCTTTGTGGTTAGACAAAATCTTGGAGCTCAGTGTAGTGCGTGCAATATTCTCAAGGTCTGCCCTCAGTGCAGCCTCATTCAAGTTCTTTTCATGATCAAAACTAGCATCTGCTAAAGCCTGTTTAGCTGCATCTACTGCAATCCTCCATCCCGCAATGATTGTCTGAGGATGAAGTTTCTGCTCAATGAGCTTCTCAGCCTCACGGAGCAACTCAGCAGCTGAAATAGATAATGGAAATATGACACATTATAAGCATGCCATGTTATATTTTATGCAATGTAAAAAGTCAGACTTTTATTCAAAATGGCATTTGTTTTTAACCCTGTCACCACGAACATCTATCCGACAAACATTTGCAAGAAAATGTTTGTTGGATGTATCCAACAATTTTTTTTTTTATTTTTTTTAAATGCAACATCAAAAAATCTACTAGCTATTAGGAACAATTACTGGTGAGAATAATACACCAAAAGAAACTCAATCCAGACTTTGCATGTACCCAACTTCTTTAAATTAAATATTACCATTACCTTAGTTGATGCATATGATTGAACAATAATCAAAACATCTTTATATCTTACCTAAAACTGTTACAGATGTAGTGCCATCACCAACTTCATCGTCCTGCACTTTTGACATATCCACCAGAATCTTAGCGGCTGGATTGTCAACACCAATTGATTTCAATATTGTTGCACCATCATTTGTGACTTCAACCTGGAATACCAATGCAAAATATAAATCAATTATTATTATTACAGCAACATATCACACTTCTGTAGACAACATATCATTTAAACCTGATTAAAACGTGTATTCCCGTTGGCCCTATGATTTTCGTCCCATTATGGGACCAAAGGGTAAGTTAAAAAATTCTTTTTCCATTGACCCCATTGTTCACATAGGCAATGGGGCCAACGGTAAGTTAAAATAAGTTAAAATTTCACGTGTCGTTGTCCACTTTATTTTATTTTTTTACACGGAAGTGATATAGGGCTGTTTGTCTAAGACTAATGATGATAAAATGAAAAATATTTTATGAATATTTAATAAATTTCAATTGAAATAAACGTTAAAACAAGAATTACTTTAATGAAATCTTCTTATAAAGTCAATTATTTGAAATTTCCAACTTCAGGGAGCCAACGGGAATTAAATTTAATTATTTTATTAAATGCCCGTTGGCCCCATTGTCTAGTATTGCGGATGAGTCAACAACAACAAATTTTGATATTTTTATTAATTTCCCGCTGGCCCCATTAATGGGACGACAGGCAATGAGGCTAACAGGAATACACGGATTAAAAACATCTTAATTAAGTGGTTCAAAATGAGATTTTTCAAAAGAAATGGATTTTAACCATTTATGCATTTTTTTTTCTTAATATTTAAATTTATATTCTTCCTAAACAATTTATTTAATAAGTGAGTCAGCTGCAATTGCAGCCCTGGTCTGCCCACAACACAATGCATAAGCAAATAATATTTATGTGTATTGGCATTTAATATATAGATAAGTCACATAACTTCCTATGTAATATTTAAAAACCTAGAAATTAATTTGAAATGAACCTGTAATAAAACGGCATGTTTACTATGGCCTGGACTTAATGACAAAATTTCTACATTGTATGGCCACATACATACATACTATCACATCTCTTTCCCTTGCGGGGTAGACAGAGCCCAGGACTATAAAACCTTGAGGCCACGTTTAGTATGTTTGTGGGCTTGTAGATGAGAACGGAATCAAAATAGTGATGGGTTGCTAGCCGCATCGCCTATAGACATGATTCCTGATGCCCATTCCCTCGATCGGCTTTTACGATCTACGCGGGAAGAGAAGCAGCTGGTACATTCTAGGTTTTTTCTTTTCTCCCAGACCAGCATGGAAGGAACATATTGTATGGCCACAGTTCATAATATTCACTATCTATGATTACAAACCTGCTTTGTGAATTTACAATATATATATGGCGCCAATCAGTGACATGATACTATCAACCATTAAAATTAACCTCCCAAATATTTAAAATAATTTTATAAACTACCTGTCCAGCGTTTCTTCCACAAGAAACCAAGATTTTGTCCATTCCCTTAGGACCTAAGGTACTTTTTACTAAGTCACCAATGGCTATAGCACCGATGAAGCTCGACATGCGAGCTACTTCTGCTTTTTCTTCTTCCGCATCATGTTTCAAAATCCTTATGGGGTTGAGGGAAACCTGTGTATAATTTTATTCCTGGTTAAATTATGACACACGTGCAACAAACAGCGGTTAACATTTTTGGTAAATTTTAAATCAATTGGATAATAATGCTTCTTTATATGTGCTATAACGTATTAGTATTAAAGAAATTTAATAAATATACACACCATTTCGCTACTTATTTACAGCTTTTAGTTATTTTCTACAAACAAAAACCGGCCTCAAAATTCACACAGCACGAGCACGAAATCCAAAGACAACAGAGAACCCATACCATAGATCTCACAACAAATATAGACAGTTTTCTTTTTAAAAAGTAGGAAATACACGTCCGATGTCCGATTTTTCCATCCGACAAGACAATCGGACTGTGCTGGCGTTTTTTTTATATTTGTTAGCCGGCCTATTTACTAACTCGGATGACAGGTGTCGATGCCTATCAATCAAGAATTTAGTGTTACAATGCGGTTTTTGTATTTCAAATAAAAAGTTCGTGCAAGCAAAACCCGCATTGTAATTGTAAATTCTAGATTGATAGGCATCGACACCTGTCATCCGAGTTAGTAAATAGGGGGCTGGATACGAGTCCTTTAGAGCCTTTCTTCATTTATTTCGCCAGTTGGCGAGTTATTCTTGTGTATCAAACGAAATGATAGTGTGATTCATTTCGTTTGTTTGGTGGAGCCCATGGCGACAATTCGTTGTGAATCCACTGGTTTTATCATAGACGACGCAGCAAGGCGGACAACCACCAGCCCGCTAAGTAAATCTCACTACAGCCGCACCATGACAGTTTATTTTAGTTATTCCACACATTGTTCATAATTGTGAGCATTTATAACACCAAATTACAACATTTTAACATTATAAAGTCCACTGGAATCAATTTATAAAACAATCTAATACAAACACCGTTTCGCCCGCTAAAATTCCCGCTAACAACTCCCGTGCTGGCGTTTCCATTCTCAAAGTGTCCATTCTCTTTTGTTTCGGAAAAGCAACGAAAATTTAAAGTTTTCCATCTTACAGAAAAATTAGAAATGTTAAAACCTAATTCACTATGCTAAATTTTAATTTAACTGGCTGAATCTAAAACCATTTCGATGTTACATTCAAGAAATTCGCGTTTTGTGAGGTCATTCGCGTACGCATTTTTCCAACCCCGATTTAATCTTGTTAAAATTAACATCAAATCAATATTGATTTTGCATACGAAAAATAATATTTTTCAATACATATTTGCTAATAATTCGGTTCTTATGGCATCGAAACTTGGATTGTAATGTTGTATTTATTGGATTACGCCTTTTTACTTTATACCATCTATCCCAATGCCACAGATTCATAGAATCCGAGCAAAGGGTTTCAAATTCAGCATGAAAACTTCTATCTAATTCGTGAGATGTAATATTTTAACCGACTTCGAAAAGAAGAAGTTTATAAATTCGGTTGTATATAATATTTTGTAAAAAATTATCTTCATTAAATGTATCTGTCTACAAAGCACCTGTTTATTACAAAAATATTTTTAACAAACTGCTTTAATTCTTATTTTCATAAATACCTTATTGCAATATTTTTTGTTAATATGGTAAATATATTGAAAAACGTCGTATGATGCTCGTACAGTAAGCTGTCTGTTATAGCCATCGGTTTATTATAATCACTCGGCTTCTTCTCATGCCATAATGTACTATTCCATAAAAATAGACATAATAGTGCATGACATTATGTTACAAAGAATATTGATTTTCTCCCTTATTCCGAAAACGTAGAAAGCGGCTACGAAAATGACGTCATTTGGAGAAAATTTAAAATTCAAGTTCATAAATGTGAACTTTATTGAATCGCAGAAGTTTCTTAGAATTGTAACGCAACGAATGAATTGCGACACGGCGTGACGTCATAGCTCACCCCACTGCCCGCCATATCGCCGTTGTATTCACCGCTGCGCGCTCCGCCGAGCGAACGCGTTACTTTTTGCCGAGCAGCCGACCGCACAACATAAGCCTAGCCACTATATTGTTATGCTGAGTGTTAATCTGACTGTCCATAATGGATTAAAATACTCGTTGTTACGCGCAAGTTCTGTATTTAATTTAAAAGCCTAATCACCAGTGACCCTGCCTCGTCCCTTCTGTTTCAGAATTAAGATTTTTTTCACTTAAAAAGATAAAACCATGACCTTTATAAATGTTTGCATGACCAATTGACAACATATACTAATACGGGAAGTGGTACTTTTTATATATGCAATCGTATTTCGTAATACTTTTTTGTAACAGACATCCAAAGTTGAAATACTGAAAAAACTATTTTTGAGAAAATGTACTTTGAAAGTTAAGACTACAAAAAAACTATGTTCTACTCGTTTGTTACCTTCGAGCAACACGGCCTCCGTACCGGACGGAGGGAGTGGGCAAAGCGACAATTTACTATGACAATTTTTCTGGCGTTTTTTGCGGGGGGAAATGTGCACACAAGTTTAGTTCCGCACACCTACATACAAAACTGTCACTTGATAGTAATTATGACATTGTCACAAAAAATGACATAAAAAAGAAAAAATAATTTGTGTACAGATGAGTCACACAACTAACACATAGACATGCATATGCCTAATTTTGGCTTGTACCTTGACAGAGGGGAATGCAGCGTATGGCTACTCCCTTCCGTGTTGCTCGAAGTTTGTTACATAGATATTTATTTATTCATAAAGTTTACTAATATGCATCCAATCATGTGATCTTTATTACAATCAAATGGCTCAAATAAAAAATCAAGCATGATAAGTTAAAAAATCCGAGTTATGTCCGGGTCCAGATGTCGGTGTTTAGTGAAATCTTTAAACAAATCAATAGAATTACGTATCATTTAAAACTTTGCATCTACGCTTTGCACTTAATCTAACACTGTCAATGGCAAACTAGAATATGTATATTATGATAAAATTATCGCTATTAATATCTCTCAGTTTATAACATAACCGATACTGTACTGCCAATATACAAATAGTATTAAATTCAAAATCTGAACATAATTACGAACATAGTATGAAAATATCGACATTATATTAAGACCTACCGACATCTGGTACCTTTTCACAAAACAGAAATTTAGAAAAAATGTGCTTAAAAATCCCAATCCCATCCCAACTTCCCAACTAATATTATAAATGCGAAAGTGAGTTTGTTTGTTTATTTGTTTGTTTGTTTGTTACGCTTTCACGCCGTATCTACTGAACCGATCATCATGAAATTTTGCAAACACATAGGTTAGGGCACCGAGAAGGCATAGGCTATAAATTACGCGGGCAAAGCCGCGGGTAACAGCTAGTGTTGTATATATGTCGCAGTCATCTGGTTGAATCCGCTATTTGATTGAATGACTAGCGCGTTCATTGAATGACCACGTTTAATTTAATGACTAGGCCGAACGTTGATTGAACAAGCGTCGCTCAACGTCCAACTAGTTAACGGGTTGTAACATAGCCCTTTGATAGAGCGGACATAAAATCAATCAGGTGATTCAAATTTAGTTCATTTTTTTACCACTGCAGCGCTAGTAGTCACCAAAACAAATATGGCGTCAAACAGCTCGCACAGATGGCACGGTATTGATATATTTTTTTTATTAAATTTACCTAAAAGTGCGTAATTTGTAATAAAATAGTATGACATTATGGATTTACCTATTATTACGCCGCCGCCGGCCACTTTAAAAACTAAGAAAAATTTGCAAAAATGTGAGATGAAATAAAGCTTTTGAAATCATGCTACCACCAACTATTACAAAGTCAGCTAAAATTCGCTAAATGACGTTCATTCAGTCAAGACGTTGAACGTTACATTCAACGACTTGACGAGTTGTCCTTTAGTCATTCAATTAAACGTGGTCATTCAATGAACGCGCTAGTCATTCAATCAAATAGCAGATTTTTTTTTTTTTTATTAGATTTAACCAGATGACTGCGACATATAGATGTTATTTGCATCAAATTGTAGCAAATTTGTTGTAGAATAATAATCAGTAAAAAAAATCACAAAATGCCATATTCACCTGATTTTACAAGAAAGCAAATAACTCTGAAACCAAATGCCGACATCTGGTACCTTTATGCGCGGAACGCCACATATCTTTCATATTTTTTATATATTTTTGAATACATTTGCAAATAATACGGTTCTTATGACATCGAAATCTGTATCGTAATGATCACAAACTACGAAGAAGATACTATTACTAGGTAATGATGTATTTACGGCACTAGTGCTTTTTACAACCGCTCAATAGCCCAATGCCCATCCAATGCCACAGATGCAAAATTAAAACTTTTTCATAGAATCCGAGCAAAACGTTTCAAGTTCAGCATGAAAACTTTTTTCTGATTCGTGAATGATATGTGATTTATTAAACGACTTCAAAACGTAAAAGGTTATCAATCTACTTTTTTGGAGAAAATAAACCGGAGTAAATGTAGCTGATTATTATAAATGTAGTTTTAACCGACTTCAAAAAAAGGAGGAGGTTTACAATTCATCGGATTTTTTTTTATGTATGTTCCCCGATTTCTCGAAGATGTCTGGACCGATTTAAGAAATTCTTTTTTTGTTCGATAGGTAATACTTTAAAGATGGCCCCATTAAATTTTTATCGGAACGTGTCGTGCTTTTTGAAAAAATACACAAAAACCAAAAAAAAATTCTTTGACAGGTATGCCGTTCGGATTACACTTAAGTATTTCCATTTTTTTCTTAAGCTTATTAAAAAAAGAATTGATAGGGTTGAATTGAAGTCGGTTTTGGTTTTTTGTTAAAAATATCTTAAATTATTACAAACTGCTTTAGTTCCTAACTTTTATAAATTCCTTATTTGCTAAATTGCAATCTTGTTTTAGTTTATGGTAATCGCAAATGTATTGAAAAACGTCGTATGATACTCGTACGGCAAGCTGTCTATTATAGTCGTCGGTTTATTATAAGCACTCGGCTTCGCCTCGTGCATATAAACACCTCGACTGTAATATCCAGCTTACCGTACTTGTATCATAATGTACTATTTTAAACCATGATTCATTTTTTTATGATTTTTAAAATCGGACACAAACGTAGGACTTATAATATAAAACAAATGCTGTGCCTTCATCACCTGAAATTGTCAATTTGGCGTAAAATAATGACTATGATGATTCGGATGGAAGAATTCGTACTCAGTTTTAAAATAATATAATTTATTTAATGGAGAGAGTTTTGTAAATGTATTGACATAGAAGTTTTTCCTAATGCAAATAGTGTTACTAGGGCAACCACAGTACGTCACACTCCCAAACGGGAAAAGCCGGGAGGCTGCTTAGTGATTACAGGATATAATCAAAAAGGTGCTGCGGCAGCTTTCTGATTCGTTTTGACCGTGTGTCTGTGTCATCACTATCTGTCTCTTTTCTGTAGTTTACTCTAGTTTCACTTTTAGTCAAGTCAAATGTTTCCGCAAATTGTTTGTCTTGAAGTTCCAGTGGAAAAATACGCTGGATAGGTCTTACCTTTTTCCCGGACGAAGTTCGCAACTGCACTACTCGAGCGATACCATCGGCGCCAGTACATACATCTTCGACAATAGCTAACGGCCACGTCACCCGCTTACCGTCGGTTTCCATGAGGACGATATCTCCCTTTCGAAGTGGTTCATGACTGTGATTTATCTTCTCGCGCTTTTGCTTCAATAAGGCGATGTACTCATTTCGAAAACGTTTTCTTAGATCGTCGCGTAACTTCTGGCAATATCGATGCCTTACGTTTAACGCCTTAGTGTCGACTTCGTCAAAATCGGCTGTATGTTGGGATGACAATGGCTGAACAAACATTGAGGGCGTCAGCGGTTGTAGTTCCGTGTCACCACCAACATATGTAAGAGGCCTGCTATTAATAACCGCTTCGCAATCACACAGTACCGTTTGTAGTTCAATAAGTGAGATAGAGGCTTTTCCGAGCACTCTACGGAGGATTTGTTTCAAAAATCCAATTAGTCGCTCGTAGAACCCTCCCCACCAAGGAGCAGCCGGTGGCAAGAAATTCCATTTTATCCTCGTGATTGACGAAAAACGTTGAATTTCGTCCCAGTCCAAAGAACTGAACGCATTCTCCAAGCCTCTAAAATTTGTTGCATTATCGCTAAATAATTGCTCTACTCGGCCTCTTCTTGCCACAAATCGTCTCAAAGCCATTAAAAACTCGCCTGTTGAGAGCGACTCCACAACTTCTAAGTGCACAGCACGGTATGTAGCGCATGTAAATAGAACGATCCAGGCTTTAGCTCCTGAGCGTATTATTAGAGGGCCAGCCAGATCTACGCCTGTAAATTGGAACGCAGCGGCAGCTTCCATACGTTCCTTCGGTAACACTCCGGTAGGCGCTTGACATCGTTTAGCCTTAAATCTTTTGCATCTTATGCATCGATGTATAATATTACGTACGAGTTTCCTGACTCCTATAATCCAAAACGTCTGACGTAAACTGTTTAGCAAAGTCTGCGCACCAGCGTGCTTCAACTCGACGTGCCGTTGCTCCACAAGACGTCTAACTATAGTATCTGCTCCTGGAAGAATAATTGGAAACTTGAAGTGATAATCTTCACTTCCAAGGGTCAGTTTTGTATTTAGGCGTAGAATGTTTTTGTCGTCGATGAAAGTTTGAATATTCTGATTACTGACTGAGTCCTTGTATTTTTGTTGTATCAGTCGTATCAGTACTTTCTCAGCATATTCAAACTCGTCGTACGTAAGTTCTTTTGTTACAGGTTTTTCTTTAAAGCGTAGCATCCAACATAACATTCTTACTATCTTTGTGTACCTCGAAAAATAAGTTAATCTGTCTAGGAACGATTCTTCAACGAGCATCGTAATAATGCCAGGTTTTTTCCGTTCACTATCGACTTCTGAGCTGTTAAGTATGATGTCTGTAACGGGCCAGCTAACTTCGTTCAACCGTAACCATGCTGGACCTTTCCACCAACGACTCTTCAGGAGTCCCTTGGGATCTATGCCCCTGGAAGGCAAATCGGCGGGATTCAAGTGACCTGGTACGTGTCTCCAAGCAGAAGCAGGGCTCAAGTTTTTTATCTCTCTTACTCGGTTGGAAACAAACACGCTCCAAGGTCCGTCGCCTTTGATCCACGTTAGTACGACACTAGAATCTGTCCAATAATATACGGTGCATCTCGGTAAGGCCAACGATTCAATTGCTGTTATCGACAGTCTACTAGCTAGCGTCGCAGCAATAAGCTCTAACCTTGGAATGGTTATTTTATCGACAGGTGTCACTCTTGACTTCGCCAACACAAGACTCATGTCAACGTTTTCACCGTGTTTCGATCGCAAAAATATGCAGGCTGAATAGGCATCTTTACTAGAGTCACAAAAAACATGCAACGAGTTTTCACATCCCTTTAATGACATACACGTCAGCCGCCTGGGAATAATACAATCGTTGATAACATAAGCCTGTTCTAGCCATCTTTTAAATTCTTTAGCAAGATCTTTGGGTAGTTCTTGGTCCCAAGTGAGCCTTCTTGACCATGATTTTTGCATAATCATCTTCGGCACTATGGTCGTGGCACAAGTTACTCCTATGGGATCGAAGACCCTTTGTGCTACAGATAGTAATGTCTTTTTTGTTAGTTTGAAGTCAATGTTACTAAAATTAACATTACATCTTAGAGTGTCTTCTTTAACGTTCCACATGACGCCTAATATAGACGTGCACTCCACATTTTCCTCTACGATAACGGGACTTGCGATCCAACCTCTGAGATCAAACATACCTTCGCGCATTACATGTTTCGACTCGGTCATGAATTTCTCTAAATCCTTCTCGGTTTCTAAGCTCGTGACGCAATTGTCTACGTAAAACGATTTCTTCAATTTCATCGCTGTTTCTTTATACTGTTCTGAGCAATTATCTAAGTGGTGGTTGACGGTAGCGATGAGATGAAAGGGACTCGATGTGACCCCAAAGACAACACGTTTATGACGATAGGTGACCATCGTTCTCGCTTCCTCGTCAATCTTGGACCACCACAAGAACCGTAGATAATCTCGATCATCCGGCGCAAGCGAAATTTGAAGAAACGCCTTTGCTATATCAGCAGTCACTCCGATCTTGTACTTCCTGAAATTTATCAAAAGGTTAGGGATTCTTTCGAATAGGTTCACGCCTTTCTCTAGACAAGAATTTAAGGAAATGCCATTCTTGTCCTTAGCCGATGCGTCAAAAACTGGCCGAATTTTAGTCGTCAGACTTGACTCTTTGATAACCGCATGATGTGGCATATAGTGGCCTTGGACAGACTGGTCAGGTGCCTTTTCGATTATGTCTAACTGTAACCACTCGCGAAATACATTATCGTAATCATTTACCTTACCTAGTTGTTTGAGACGGTTCATGGTACTTTCCATCCTCTTCTTGGCAAGGTCATAATTTGTTTGTGGACGAGGAACATCACGCCATGGTAAACACACCTCATAACGACCTTCCTCATTGACCCTAATATTATCCTTGAAAGTTGTTAGTATTTCTTGATCATGTGCAGCCTTCGTTACTTGTACTGCGGGATCATTTATGCCTATTGCTTCCAAGGTCCACAAATCTGTAAGATTAATTTTGTTTAAACAGTGAAAAGTCATTGTAGAGTTTGTCATGGAACTATAAACCCCTGTAATAGGACCCTGAATAGTCCATCCCAATTTTGTCTCTATAGCGGTCATGTTATTCTCTAGTTGCAGTATATTGCCAGTCAAAAGTACGCCATAATAGTCAGCACCAATTAATAGACTTACGTCGTCCGGAGAGTCGGTCGAGTCATACAAACGAATGCCATTTTTACTTAGTTGCTCTAATATCACGTGCGATTTTAATTTAGGTAAAAAACCACAAATATTTGTTTGTTCAATAACAGATAAATTCATAGAAAAATTGTTTTCGATGTTCTTGACGCATATGTCAAATACTTGACATTCTTCTTTCTTCGTCTCGAACCCGCCGAACAAACAGTGATTCATGACCTCTTTTGACGTAGGTTTCATGCCAAACTTCTGTACTAAATCCTTTTTTACATAAGATCTTTGCGCACCACAGTCAAAAATCGCTCTGATACAGACCTCCTTCTTGCCATGTACAAGTTTTACTGCCAAAGTTTGCAATAAGGTAGTTTTTGTACATTTCTGTTGGCATGATAAGTTACTCGATATCTCTGACTGTTTACTGCTATCTTGACTAGCCGCTATATCTGTGCACATTATCGTATAATGTCTTTTTTTACAGAACAGACATTTGGGAAAACTTTTGCATTTCTTTGCAAAATGATTGCTTTTTAAGCAAATTAAACAAGCTTTCTTGCCTTTAATAAATTCCACGCGCTCCTTCAGTGTCATTTTGGCTGCTTTGTAGCACTCTACGGCTGAATGATTGTCCTTGCTGCACCATATGCATGATAATGCGCCTTGTTTGCCAGAGCTATCTTTGTCACGCTTGGCTTCTGTTATGAAACAGGGAGTAGGTTGTTTCGCCTCAACTAGGGTCATATCATCAAACTCACGCCTAGCTAGCTGGATCCGTTCTTCTGATTCCACCTCTTGCCTTAGGAATTTCATCAGCTCAGACAGGTCTCTGGTATTCGGTTGGCTGCGGTGCCAAGCACGTAGTATGCTTTCAGGTAATGCCGACTCAATCATGGGAAATAGCATTGAAGCATACTTATCTTTTGTAACGCCGAGTGTTTCTAGTGCTTGCAGATGTGACTGAAGATTGTCGTAAAGAACCGGCAAGCTTTTTATCTCCCCTTTTTGCTGCATCAGGGAGAGCAGACCTCGGACATATGTCTCAATTAATATATCATCTCGTGCGAATCTTGATTTCAAAGACTCAACTGCCTTTTCGTAGTTTTCTGCACACGGTGGGTAGCTTTCGACCAGTTGTCGTGCGCTGCTGTTTGGTGTCATAGACTGGAGGAGATACTGGAACTTGTCGGAGCAGTCCATGTGTTCATCTTCGTGAATTTTTTTAAACTGTCCCCAGAATAGCAGCCAAGACTTTACATTGCCGTCAAATTTCGCCAACTCCAATTTAGGCAGTTTTGGCAATTGATGCTTATGTGCTGTAAGCTTTAAGCTTGATTCTGCAGAATGACATGATGGTGTACTTGTATGTGGAATTATTTCCGGAAACAACGATTTGATCTCGTGCCATCTTATTTTGTACAACATGGCTTTGTCCTGATCTGCCTGATAGGAGGCTTCATCGAAGCTTTCGTCCACACACCAAAGGTCCCGTATTATCGCCTCCGCTTCAAAGAGATTAGAGGCGGCTTCCGATAATAGTTCAAATATTGGGCCGGCGGTTCCATCTTTTGTATCGACGGCCTTTTTTACTTTATCGGCGAGACAAGTAAATTCTCTCCTGTACTGAGTACATTTACGCTTCCATGAATCCATTACGGTCGCCACAATATGGTGATTCGGATGGAAGAATTCGTACTCAGTTTTAAAATAATATAATTTATTTAATGGAGAGAGTTTTGTAAATGTATTGACATAGAAGTTTTTCCTAATGCAAATAGTGTTACTAGGGCAACCACAGTACGTCACAATGACATTGACAGTCAGAGTTGCCAGATTTGGGAAATTTTACTCGGGACTCAAGAAAATCTATAAAATGCTTTAAAATGCCATCATCTCTCAATGTGAATGATACATATGGTATCCGTTTTCACGGTTTTTTTTTGTCCATTGTTAATGCCGGCCAGAATGTTTTTCTATGTAAGAATGATTTGATTTTGCTTATTTCTTTTACCTATTAACGATATTTAACAATTTAATAAATAATTATACGCGATTTGGTTTGATTATGAAGAAAACTTTACTAAAACTCGCACTGCGCGCGACATCTTTGCTCTATTGCTCTACAAAAAAAAGTGAGTGACGTGACGTCATTGATGTGTCATATGAAAATGTCTGTTCGTTGGTTCGTTCGCCATATTTAATAGATCACGGTGTTTGATATTCATTGTTTTTGATTTGAATCGAAGGTTTATTGTGTGTGCTTCGATATCAAGAATATTTTTGCAAAATGGAAGATCAAGGTGGAAGTTCCGTGCCAAGAGTAAGCGATAAGCGACTTGCACAAACGCAAGCACAGGTGGATGAAGTTGTAGGCATTATGCGTGTCAACGTCGAGAAAGTTTTGGAAAGAGACCAAAAATTGTCTGATCTAGACAATCGTGCCGATGCTCTACAGCATGGAGCAGCACAATTTGAGCAACAGGCTGGAAAGCTTAAGAAAAAAATGTGGTGGCAGAATTTCAAGATGATGCTGATAATTGGTGCTATAGGTGGAGTCGTTCTAATCATTATTATTGTGTGGGCTACTTCCGGTAACAGTTCCAGCGGGACGGCCCCCCCTGTGACTCAAGCCCCAGCCGACGCCGGTCGATAACTAAAGAAAATAACACTGAATTCGAGAAATGGCATTAAACATTTATCTAAATCTTAAATAACTTAAATGTTCCTTGGAACGTTATCTTGATACGATGACTTCGCGATTGGATTAAAGCAAAAGTTAGACCAAAATACGACTGAACATTAAATACTAAAATATTTTTTACTTGAGCCTTTACAAGAGCGCACATATTTCTATATTAAATTATTCTAACTAGTGCATTTGATATTCATCTACAAACTCTTTTACATACCTATTAATAAATTATTGTTATTGTATTACTAGCACAAGATATGCTGTGGATACTGTAACTACTTACTGTAACCAGAGACTAACTATTTTTGTGATTAACAATGTTAAGTATTATATCTTGAATGTTGCTTTATGAAACATGTTTTGTAATTTAGTAATAGTATTATAAATACTATTTAAAATGGCCAATTTTGTACAGAATTACCTTGTGATAAAGTAGAGTTTAATTAAAATGATTACTAAAATCTCACGAGAGCTTATCAATGGCCTGATTATGTAGTTATGATATTTATCTACATGCCTGTGTACACAAAAGAAATATAGAAAAGGAATAATACAAATTCATTGTTATCTCTCCAATTCTTATTAATTTAGCCTAGACAGAGCCTTAAAAATGTTAACCTATTATAAAATTTGAGGACTGTTGAAAGTATTTCTGCTGTGCCAATTTTAAAGTTTTTGTTCATATACAGAGAAATGATATATTAAAATGTTTACATTTTCTTTTTCAAATGTTAAGTGCTAATATTAAATGTGGATTTAGTTTATTATAAGTAGTTACATACTTTATTCAGCACAATAATTTGAAATTATAAAAGGGGTTTAAGGATTTATTTACAAATTTTGTGGTTAAAGTTTAGCTAGCCACCATTAATATAATCAATCATTCTGACCAGTTGTAATTGCACAAATGGGAGCTAATGATGTCTGTTAGTTGTTATGGCATTGAACAAGAAATTCATATTCATAATTTCCTCCCCATTTATTACTTGGTTTGATAACATAAGTACTGGATAATCTAGAAAAATAAAATACCACCAACATCAGATATCAGAAAATAAGGTTAACTTGAGTGGTTTTACCTAAATATAGAGCTATTATTAAAAAATATACATATCATTAGCGATGTATGTTTTGCTCCATGCTTAGGCAAATATATTTGGGTAAAATCAATCGGTATGTTCATATCAAGTTCTGACCAATTTCCTTATGAAAATATATAACTTTTTCTTCATTTCTTCACATTCCGAGGGACCAATAAATATTGTCAATGTCATAATTTCTGTCCTACTTTGTCACTGCATATATAAAATAAGAATGTATTTATGTAACAACTGGCATTATCAAAATAATGTAAGTATACTTAAAACATGTATGCTATGGTAATTTAATGTTAGTTGTTTTATATTGTGTAAGAAAAATAAATGGATGTATTCTTCAACTGTTGTATCTATTCTGTGTTGAGTGATATCATAAGGAAGCATTGTCATTCAGCCTTATCAAGTTTTTTAAGTATTAATGGCCAGGCCATTCAGTTTATCAAAGCATATTTCAAGATAAAAATTATTTGTATATCTATGTAGCTGTGATTGCTTTTCTTTAGGTACCTATGCAAGTACTAAGAAGTGACTGAGTGAATAGCAATAACAAATGCAAAGCTACTTTTTTCGTGTATTTTTTACACTGACTTGATGATGATGGATGACTTAACATAATTATTTCTGAATAAAATTAATACACAAGGAAAACTGGAACAGATTCATTCAAAAACTAGGCTCGCTAGCTTTCTAGACTTATGATTTTGGATGTCACATTATCACCTAAGCATCCAAAAAATATTTTTTGCTCTTCAAATTTCGCAATGTCTCAATAGTTTTTCATGTTGGGCAATCTTCATAAGATGGCAGGTCATACTCAAAATGCTTCTAGGCAGCTTGAAAAGTGACACTGGTCATTAGTTAATTACTTGTTAATTATGATTAAAATGCATTCTCACTTATAGCACAGAATACATAATAGTAAAAGCTCAAAGAAAGATAATTAGTATATACCTATAAATTATTATATGCAGTGGTTAACAAAAGGGCTAAATAATACGAGTATTTAAGCATGTAAATACATGATAGTATCAACGATTGTAGTGATTACCTATATGATTTTTGACTACATCGAAAAATAATTGTTGACTTTCCATAAAAATGTCCATCAGCTGAATTTTGTATGGGTTCTGTTATGTAGTTTGTACCCAGGCGAGGCGACAATAGCGAGCAGTCATTCTTACATACTTAAACATTACCTACTCACGTGCAAAAAAACTACCCTTCTGGGTGGGTTAGTCGGGTAAAAGTACACATTATAGTTAGTTGTCAACTTATTACAAACTACATAATAGTACAAGTAATATTATACAATAATCGTGGGAACTCGATACGATACTAAGTACATGTTTTGTCACACCCCTGGTGTTGCAGTTGTCTATGGGCAGCGGTGAGCACTTACCATCACAGATTAGACAGAGTATGTCCTAAGCTTACCATCAGGCGTCTGTTTGCTCGTTTGCCGTCCTATATCTTAAAAAAAGTACTCTATAGTTATTCTGTACGCGGGCGTATTCATTTATGACACCAACGCATTTTCGCAGAGCTATATATGGCAGTCTGTTTGGAAAACGGCCTAGTTGCTAACGAGATTACTCATATCAGTTGTTATCTTACCTTATAAGGAGATGATTTGGTTCGATGACATAACTTAATCAGCGAGGTGCTCGATGGTCCAGTGGGTGTTTATCTGTGCTTACGCATGTGAAGCAACTCCGTGCGCAGTCCCCGCTGGGATAAGTGACCACAAGTGGCATAAAAATATCTCCGGTTTAATCCGCGCACCGGAAGGCACGCTGAGCCGTCGGTCCCGGCTGTCATTTATGGCAGTGGTTAAGCATTAGGCAGTATGGAATATCGAACACCACTTACACATACAAAAAAGAACAACATCTCAGTTAACGAGGTCAATTTTTTCGTATGTCCGCCTGTCCCGCATTCCGTGGTACCCCTGTTCTCTAGTCACAATGTTAGACTGAATCGCGTAAAATTTTATTATGAACTCAGGAGGATCGATGATAATCATCTCATCTCATCATCTCAGCCACAAGAAGTCCACTGCTGGACATAGGCCTCCCCTAAGGATTAGGTGATGATATCGATGATAAGAAACCTAATTATAGAATGTTATTGTTGATTCATTCGGCCACTCACACTCTCACAGGCCCACTAGTTATATAAATAAATAAATAAAATAATAAATAAATATATAGGGACATATCACACAACTTGAGCTAGCCCCACAGTAAGTTGTGAACTTGTGTCGCAGGATACTAACTCAACGATACTATATTTTATAATATATACTTATATAGACAAACATCCAAGACCCAGGTCAATATGTAAAAAAATCGTTTTCCATCTTGCCCTGACCGGAGATCGAACCCGGGACCCTCGTGTCGCAGGCTAGCGTGTTGACCGCTGCGCCACGGAGCTCGATATGTGCGACTTGACATCCTTGAAATAGGTCGTATACTATTTCTACACATGTTCTCCTTGACGTTGTGTCGCAGCACAATTGTAATCTGCATACAAGATTTTTACCCGAGTACTTACCTGTCGGTTGCCGTACATTATGCGCCTTACGTAAACAATAGTTACGCACTAAGCATAAATAGAAGGTACTGGTACTACTTATCCTAACATTAGTATAATCGTAGGACTAAAAGAAACCTCATCTCTTCAAAGAATAGATGTACCTACGTATTACTTGCTTCCTTGAACGGCAAAAACTTGTTTACACTTAAGTTCTATGGATGAAATGGACCGTGGAAATATTGTTAAGTGGGAAGGCAAGTTAAGCGTTCTCGTTTTTTTTTTTTTTGTATAACGAACAATATATTTTTAACAATTTCTTTAATAAAAAAAAATCGTTAAAAATAAATAAAGATATATAGTTGGCTATTAAAAATACAAATAAATTAACGACCTATCGGCACTCTCAAAGGTCTTGAAAGGTAGATAAGTTACCGAAGGGGGAGTCTTCGGCGTATAGTCTCTCGGTGTTGGTTCGAGTGGTTCGAGGTAATGCTTATGGTTGTGCACTTACTGAAAAATAGAAGCTAAAATACGCTTCCTTGTGGTACTTAGGTAATCAATTTTTTTGGTCGGCGGCTCACTGCTTCATTCAAAGTTCTATATACATAGACTAATGGTAGCAATACATCATTTCTGGTTTACAAACATGTGGAAGGTCTCGATTTCCGTTGCCATCGCTGTAATGCGTTTATGTATTTCTAAAAATACGCTAACAACCACGGCAACCGCTACATAGCCAGCTATCTGAATAAACATCAGTAACTGTCCTGTCAAGTTGATACTAGTTAATTATTGTGATAGCAATGAGTAAGTACTGCTAAAACTAGTTTCTTAAAACTAGTAACTAGTTAACTAGTTTTTGAAATAAATAAAATAAAAAAAAAATTATTTTTAAATTTTCTAATTTATCCTCCGAAAATTATTTAAAAAATAACAATCATAGGATTACACCATGCTACCATATATCACCTGATTTGGTCCAGTAGGTAGAGTAGATTCGAAGAAAATTGGCTGTGACAGATGGACGGGACAGCAGACAGACGCACGAGTGATCCAATAATAATGCAGTTTTTTAATTTTTTGTATGGAACCCCAAAAAGCGACAAAATTCTACCTAAGTTAAGAACTTACCAGGCGCGTAAAACTGTTAAAAATGCTTAACCATTTCAGGAATTTTGTCCATTCTATAGAGTTCACGGCCATACAATTAACATTCCAACGCGTTTCGAATAAGGGTTTTTGTACGTAGGTATATCGCCGACCTACTTTGTTAGATCTCCTAACCATGGTGCTAATTGAATGATGGAAATGATGACCCATTTCTGCCTTACGCTATGGGGGACGAGTAAACATCAATTGATATTACAGCAAACAAATGAACATACCGTGAAGGCAACATGATGTCACGCAGTTCAGTAACGTATATTATGATGGGAAAATCGATAGAATACCAATTTATCCATAATGAATAATTGAGCAGTTCACCAATTTTTCAAATAATAGGGACAGACGATACTTTATCGTTTACGTACATTTACTTAGTATAGGTTAAGGGTAGTGATAAGACCCTCACTTGTACTCTTTCATAAATGATATGGTAGTCCTTCTTCTTCTTTTCCCTTATCCCACTTTTTTATGTGGGGTCGGCACAGTATGTCAGCTCTCTCCACCTTGATCTATCATCTTCCATAGCCTTTGTCCACTAAATGATATGGTAGTCCTTGCACCCCGTAAATTCACGTCTGATAAAATAAAACCTTTTTCATTTTGTTTACTATACATAAGTAAATAAGTTCAGAAAAAAATGCTTACTACAAGCATACAACTTTAGTAATCTGTGAAATAAGAAAAAATAAATGAACAAAATCCTTTCCTTTTTTGCTTGATTGAGAAACAAACATTCACAATTTATAAAAAGTACCTATTAGACGAATCATCCTCCTCATCTGCTTATCAGTGCCTTGACGGATAAATCCGCCCAGGGGTACGATATTTGAAATTCCGTCCTTCTTCGCAAACGAGGTTTTTCCATACATTCGTTCAAAGACGAGTGGTCACATGTTCCAAGAATCTGCCCGCCTGACGCCAACCCTCCTTGCTACAATTCTGCTAGTAAAATAACCCTACGAACAATATTTTTTTAGAACTAGAAAAATTTCCATTCCCTGGGTGGGTATGGCGTAATTTAAGTATATAGTTGTATACAGTTTTAGTTTTCTTAAATATCACTGTCATGTTTTCTTTGATCAATCGTCTCTATTTCTCATAGTTCAAAATTGTCTTTACTCATTTAGTTCGATGTGACACCCTGTATATCTTTCCAATATTTTTTACTGTAAAACGATAATATACATATACTATAATAAAGTAAGTACTTAACCGACGGTCATATCTCTACGTCTATCTATTTATGAAAATTTCTTCCACGCTGGTGTGAGAGAAAAGAAAAAATGTAGAATCGACTAGCTGCTTCTTTTCCTGCGCCGATCGTAAAAGCCGATCGAGGGAATAGGCGTCGAATCATGTCAATAGGCGACGCGGCTAGCAACCTATCATAATTTTGATTCCGTTTACACCTACAAGCCCAACAAAATGCTAAACGTGGCCTCAAGGTTTTACAGACCTGGGCTCTGTCTACCCCGCAAGTAGACAGTCTATAGTACCTATTTATGTATTTATGACTAAAAATCTTGATCAGCCTGATCAAAATTTTGGTCTAATGAATCCTATAATAGGTATCATATTTTGTTGATGACAGTCATGAAGCTATGCCAGTTTCCATGACCGACGTGAGATCTTTAACGTGCATATCGAATAACGCAGAAACTTTAGAGGCTTGTGAGGAAACATGCGGAAGAAGCCTGTCAAGCAGCCCACGCTGCAACTGTTTCGCTCTGCTTGTTAGCGATGAAGTATTTACCTTGTGACCAAGAGCGCCTTGTCCTGGGTAGCGAGACTTGAGGGGTGGCACATGACTTGTGGCCTGAATCAAGTCAGGTTTATATTATAGCAAACTTTTGCCACGCCTCCACTCGCGATGTCGATTTCTCAGGAGCAATACTTTTTCCGAGATGAATGGTCTTTCTGCGTACCCCAGACAAAGTGTATGCCAATTTTCATGATGATTTTTTTTCAACCCGTCTGGCCAGCTTGGAGAGTTTAGGACAAATCCTCTGACTGCTCTGGCTAATATATGGCTCTGTCAGTACAGATAGGGTCGTGTTCCTGCACTGGAGACTAAAAAAAGACCTGATGATGATGACGATGATGAAAGTATGGATAATGCCTGTGGATTAGTTAGCATAAAACTACTACCTAGCTGTCATTAATACTCATAGCAAGCAAGCAAACACACGAAATTTGCCGTTTCAATCGCACCGGGTTTTTTAAAGAAGCAGCGCTGGACTTCCCTCACGGTGGCTGCACGTTTTGTAACGGTATCGTGTATTCTACGTCTACTAAACTATATAAATAGGGTAATGTGACTGCTATGAGTATGGGCCCCGATATGGTTAAATCCGGAATTAGGAAGGACTACATAAGCTTGTGGGTTTTATCATTGTAGTCTATTTTTTATGACATAGGACGGCAAACAAGCAAGCAGGTCACCGCTGCCCATGGCAGCTGCAACAAGAGTGTTGTCGGCCTTTTATTTTTCCCTC
Source organism: Rhodophaea formosa (assembly GCA_963082605.1). Classification (NCBI taxonomy): domain Eukaryota; kingdom Metazoa; phylum Arthropoda; class Insecta; order Lepidoptera; family Pyralidae; genus Rhodophaea; species Rhodophaea formosa. Next base: position 11,246,003 of record OY720210.1, read on the forward strand.
CAAGGGGGAAGAGGGAGGGCCTCCGGTTCTCTCACTTACCGAACGAAGCATCGCTGCCGTAAAGATACTACTCAAACGTCGATTTTCTGTGAGAGTTGGGGCGACAAATCAAATAGGCCCGGTGTAGCAAATCCTAATACGCCACTGTTTGCTAGCAGGCGACACGAATCATTAACAAAACGCTTGTGGCCATGATCCTTTACAGCCGCCGTCACACTTCATTATTTAACAAGACAATGAGCAAATTGACGCCAAAATCACAAAACAGTCGGTTGTCTGGGAGCCGATGTAAGTATTTGGGTTAAAAAAAATACAAACATATAAAATATCTAGGTATAATAGCAGTCACAACAGTAGGACCCTACGGTATAAATAGAGGCCAATGCAGACCAATGCTCTTGACCAGTTCGTTGAAATACCCTTACCATGCTTCTCGTAAATCCCAGTTTGTCATCCATACCTTTGAACGGGAGCATATTTGGGAAGCCCCCACATTTTTCGAGTTATTTCCCACTTAAGAGTTGCCTGGACGCACATGTCTCCATACAAACGGAGAAAGGGAATTGTGGCAATATTTGATAATTTTGGAGTAAAATTAAGTATTTAATCAATTAATCTCATTATAATCTACGTACGTTCCTATAAAGTTTGGTTATATTATCAAATGTTTGAGAATTATACGCCTCTCAAGATTTCCATACAAATTTGAAAAGGCTTGTAATTCTCAAACCATTGGTATTTTAATCAAGCTGTATAGGAACGTACGTAGATTATAATGAGATTAATTGATTAAATGCTTAATTTTACCCCAAAATTATCAAATATTGTCACAATTCCCTTTTTCCGTTTGTATGGAGACATGAGCTTCCAGGCGACTCTTAAGAGCGTATCCTAGTATTTTTTCAGTATGGTTTCTATACAAATGTATTTCTCTATTTTCTCGACGTTATGGGTAGGCTTTCTACATAAAGAATTTCTATAGAAAGCCTACCCATAACGACAAATATCTCAATGGCAAATCCCATCATCATCCATGTCAGTTGGCTACCGTTGGTAAATCTTTGTTTCAGAGAGCACATAGCATCTGTGACACCCACCACCTCAAGGAGGAGCTTCAACGAGTAAAATCAGTTTTAAGATGCAACAACCTCAACCTCCCAAAAACACATCACAGAAGCCGCCCAAAGCCTCACACAGTTGATCGCTTTCCTGCCATCTTACCATATGTAAAGGGAGTTACAGACAAAATTGGTAATATACTTAAGCGTGCTTCAATCAAGACCTATTACAAGCCGCACAAGAAAATAAACCAACTTTTAAGACCTGTCAAATCTAATATCCCGTTACAAGATGCTGGAGTTTATAAAATTGACTGTGAGTGTGGTTTATCATACATTGGGCAAACAAAGAGAAGCATCGGTACCCGTATAAAAGAACATATTGCTGACATGAAGCATAGGCGCTCAACGAAGTCTGCAGTCTGTGAACATGCCCTAGACAAACCCAACCACTATATGCGTTTTGATAATCCTCAAGTCCTTGCAAAAGAAAACAGATACATTCCAAGAATGCTTCGTGAGGCTATTGAAATTAAAAAACATCCTAATTTCAATAGAGAGGATGGTTGGCAGTTACCACCAGCTTGTGTGGATGGGATCCAGTCATCAATTTAATCAAATCTCAAGCTAAGCAGAAGACTGCAAGACCTTCAGACACCGTGAGCCAATACTGCGTACATCCGGAACGTTATCAATAAATATTTTAGGCGGTAGATTTTGCAGTTCTTATAAAATACTAGACAAATGTCAACTTAGTCTACCTGCGACCACGAACACTGTAAAGTGCTCGAAACGTTAGGTGTATAAATAATGTAATAAACGCGATAAAAACCGTATTAAAATAAGTTCTATTAAAGTCAATCGGTGACTTCCCCGGTACTAGGTATATACGTGTTTAAGCATCTCAGAAAAGGCTGTAGTGATTTTGATGTGGCTTTGCTCAAAATGTAGCGCAATTCCCAGGTTTATTTATCTATGTTTACAGCAGACAGTGGACTCTATAACATTATAGAGGCTTATAGACAAGTAAGTATACCAGTACCTAGGTGTGGTAGGTACCTGTGGATTGTGAATAATATTCGTGAATCGTGACTGCATTTCTATTCTTATCAAAAGAAGCGAGCTTGCGATTGGTTGAAGATAAACCGTAAAATACGATTTCAAAATTTCCGTTTTAAATCAATACCTAACGTTTTTAAGAATCACGGTTTGATTCTTGTTTATTAAGGCGAAATTGCCATCGAGTTTAGCTCTACTTAGGAGATACATTAAATCTTCTTCTTCTCCTATATATAAATATCCTGAAGGATATTTAAAACTACTTTCTGAACTAAAGTTATTAAGAAAGTAGTTTTACAAACCAACACTTGCCACCCTGTCCTTGTATGGTTTAATAACCTTCGCTGCAAATGACGTCATGTTTACCAGTTGCGAAACCCACAATGTAAAGTGGTGGGTTGACAACATGTTGAGAGTCTCGCTCCAAATGAATAAGTTGTGGCCTACATTGATGCAGATTACTTTCCATTTGGAATCTAAATGACGGTGAATGAAATGGCGCGGTTAGGTCATATCGTCTAGATAAACGTTTGTGTTAACTAAATACCTACTTAGATGTAATTTATTGCACACGTTCTCTAGGTTTTGTCTGACCAAGTGTTCGGAAAATATGGGCATCCTTAATTTGTGTGTTATGACATGATATCTGATGTTTAAATATAAGAGCTAGGGTCTTATCAGTGTCATTTTATAAAACAAAGCACACAATTACTATTTTTGTCAGAAATAATGAAATTGTTTGTCTTTTCCTTTTGCATTTACACACTTATGAAACATCCACTAGTGTGCCGGTCTCACGATGTTTTCTTTCGCCGGAAGTAGGTGTATTGATGAAACTGACCGTAACTGTGACACATTTAGCAACAAACTCAGAGTTACTAGTCGGGCCTGATGGGGTTCGAAACCTGGACCTTCCACTTATGGGTTGCGCACTAGAGTCTAGAGCTAGAGATCATAGTGAGTGGGACCACTATCAATGATCTTGGACTGCTGTACCATTTAATCAAAGTCCAAGATATCACTCAGGCATCGTATGAGCTTGAATCGTAGCATTCGTAGCAGAAATTGCGCATGGTAAAGTCTTCTTACTTAGGCTATCGACTCGAGACTTGAGCTGGTTATACCGCAATTAACCGGATGCATTAAATATTATTTGACATGCACTATTGCACGCATGGCCGACCACAGGAAGTAGCTACTTACGTCGTAAGTTGAAGGATCGCGGGTTATTAAATATCCCTTTGAACTTCGTGAGATTACATTTTAGGCCGCGATGAGTCCATATGGTAAAACAATAGTAAGTAGTTTATTACCAAATGCATCGAGTCACTCCACTCCACATTCATATAGAGCGTGTAAATTTACACCCACTATACAAGATGTTAATAAAACCCATAAAATCTTTAACAACCTTAAACCTACAAGATGATAAACCTGCCTTTGCCCCGCATGCAGTGGGATGGGACACTTGATAGGCTGAAGAGAAAAAAAAAACCGGCCAAGTGGGAGTCGGAATCGCACACGAAGGGTTCCGTACCACCATACAATACATAACTACAAGTAACCTTCAATAAACACGTTCCTTGTTTGGGCTATAATAAAGATTTTGATACAAAACTCGTTTGAAAAAGTCATGGTTCCCTTCCTCAATGACAGTAATCCTTGTAGCCTTTTGTGCTTGTGACCGAATGAGCAACGGACTGTACCCGATCAAGTTAATGAAGTATATTCATACTTACCTAGTTCAATACATGTCGACAATATGATTTTTCACGACCTGTTAGGCTGTAGTCTATAAAATCTCAGTCATGTACGTCGGGACGGGATTTGATTTTTCACATTTAGTAAGCAGAAAACGGTCACTAGATTCCTATATTTATCAAATATGGCAATAATCTATTCTATGTAGTGCCGTCAGTTTTATGTATATTTAGTAATTTGCATGCTAAAAGTTAACAGTTTCGACATAAACATATTATTGGATTCCTTATATCGACGGCAATGGTCATTCACCTACTGGCAGGTCTTATAAAAAAATCATCAATACGTATTCCTATTAAAATTTTTATCTTAATATTAATTCAACATCTGTCAATTCAAGTTTTTTGTATGTCGCGTTATAAAAAGTAGAGTAGGTGTTGCTTATCTCATTTTCATTGTAAGGCATCCTCTTCCCATCGCGGCGGGATGTGAACGACCTCGAAGTTTATCGCTTTCATCAACATTCCACCCAGTGTCCGGACTGCAGCTAAAATGGAAATCGTGGGCATGCTGACTTGACTCACTTAGCCTATGAGAATAACTAAGGTTATTCTATTATTATTGCTAAAATCATAACAAGCTTTTCTTCGAAATTCTCCGAAAAGGTCTTTTCCGTATCCTTTACAAGTTAGTGCCTATGACATAATACAGCGTGTAACTTGATCCTTGACATACCCTTAAGGGGGTGACTCATCCCGTTAGTATGAACAACTTTTGTTATGGGATCAATGCTGGGAAATAAAAATAATAGGAAAAGTTGTTTATATTGATGGTCTGCGTCACCAATGTCGAGGGTCAAGTTCCACGCTGTATGTAGCTCTAGAGAAAACATTGTGGCTTGTAGTGTAATGGTTGACAAGGCTTCGGCCTAGCACCTCAACTGTGAAGGAATCTTCCATAGAAAACAGGTGTAATAATGTGTACGTATGTAAGTATGTATTTTCTGATAATACTTACCTACACGAGAAATGAAGCAGAAATATTTCGTGGGCAGAAAATTAAAGATGAAAGTATATCTAGTTACCTACTTGAAGATATAAAGTAGGGTAATGAAAGAGAACGCATTAGTGGTGAATTTGAAGAAATATCGTTTGCGAATTCGATGTCAAAAAATCACAATTTATATGAGGTAACAATTTAAACTTATTGCTTTAATTATATGCTAAAATTTGATTTGCTGCCGGAATGATGATGTTTGCAAGATCTTTTAGTTACATACGCGACAAAGCTTTTTGAAACCACAGATCTGTACATATTTTCATTGAAACAATGCATTCGATTTAATACTACAAAAACTAGCTTTCTTGTTTATGTAAAAGCCTAAACAACAAAAAGAAGTTTGATTCGTTAGATTTCAAGTTTCTTATTCCAAGTATGGTTATTATTTTATAACGCTTGTAAAACATAAATGAATTAGATGCGATGATTTGCATTTGCATGCCGCGGTCGTGATGAGTTAATTCAGATGAAGTTAAGTGTTTGTAGTTTGTTATATTTATTGTGACGCTGGTCGGTCAGTGCATACTTATGTGTAATTTATTTCAATACATATTGTAAAGAATGATCTACAAGTTTACTGGTAGGTAGGTATATGTAGCTCTTCCCTGATTTGAAATTTACTATAAATACTTACTTCATATTATAATAGTTAGTTAGTACGAGATGTAGTAAACGACGATGTCACAACGATGCAATTGGGGAGGCCTATGTCCAGCAGTGGACGAGTATAGGCTGATGATGATGATGATGAAACGACGACGACGTAATAAATATGTTTACCTATTTCTACGTAAATAAAATTGAAATACATAAGGCAAAAGTACATGAAATAGGATACTAACCGTAACCGAAACTATAATGTTTAGGCTAAAACACTTCTATAAATATCGCGTTCGATTTAGCTCAGCTTTATCGTTTGTTACGTTGAAAGAGCGTTCGACATTTACTAATGCAGGGGTAAAAGCTTCCTGATGGCAACACGACGTTTACTTACTAAAGGCCAAATCCGAGGGCCAGTTCTGTCCCCAGTTGTAGTAAAATGAAAATGTCAATTTACAAAAGGAGGCTTGGTGTCAGATAAGCAGCCGGTTGTAAAAACTTTCGTTGCATGTCATTCGAACGATCAGCATCTTAAATATTCATTGCCTGAAGAGATAGAAGAGATCGTGTAGAGGCGAAATACGTGATGCGAGCACGACGCCCAATGCTGCTGCAACCTCAACGGATGCAGCAACGTCGGCAAGGGTCGCATGCATTAACTATTGGTGGCGGGCATGAAGGAACTAACGGAAGAAGTAGGGGGGGGGGGGCTGGTCAGCCACGAACGCATTGAACAATATCAAAGATAGCTGTCGTCTTACGGATACACTTTTGGCTTTAGTAAGCGTTCTTTCCACAAGTGGCAAATTTTGGCAAATTTATAACTCATATTGAAGTTTCACAATCTTCAAATTATAAGGGTTAATTCATGAAATAGTTTGGAGGATTGGCTATCAACTCCTTTAGCAAAATTTTAGCTGATATCTTTGAACTTTTCAGTAAGTAATTAAATTGTTTCGTTGGGGTACAGCCCTGTATTTCTGGTAGTGCCTTAAATATCTGTCTATGTGGCTCGTTTGCGTTTCTTTTTCTAATAGATTTATGATAACACAAGACTATCAAAGTATTTTGTTCGTTACTGTATATGTATTATAATATGCGGCGACTTTTCTGGAGATTGTCCTTCGAACATGCCAAGTATCCAGGCTAAGAACGTGTAAGAATTGGAACACACGTGGAATAATTGATAAGATGGAAGCAGGGTATGTAGAACATGATAAAATGAAGACATCTGCGTTTATGGGTAAAGCAGAAAGTACTTATGTTTTTCTTCTTCTTCAACCAGTAAGCAAGAACTGGATGAAAGTTTTAGAGCTATTTATCAGAACCCTCATATATCGGCGGTTTTCATGAACTTTCAGTAAAATAATACTGCAAGTACAACAAAACCGCCGAAGCCGATGTCATGGGTGATTAATAAATTTACTTGTATAGCAATCATGTTTATCCAAATGTCTTCATCAAATATAAATAAAATTTTGCAAAGTCATTTACCGACAAAAAAATTAAAATTTTGCTATATATAATATTTAGTGCTATAGATATATATAATACTCACAATATTTTAAATAATTACATTGTAGTTACGTAAAATCATCAATAAAATATAACGTTTACATATATGCCGTGTGGTTCCCGGCAGAGAAGAATAGGACCACTCCAAATCTTCCCGTGGATGTCGTAAAAGGCGACTTAGGAAACTCAAGCTAAACAAAGCTTATAAACATAAAAGACACCTCTCCAACCCGTCTGGCCAGCGTGGAGAGTGTAGGCCGAATCCTCTGGCTGCTCTGGCATTACAGAGAGGGTCGTGCTCCTGCAGTGGAGACTGATAAGGACCTGATGATGATGATGATGTTTACATATAGCGCAATCCGAATAAACTTGACTGAAAATAAATATAATACAGTTAAACTATCTCTTATGCTAGGCACGCAAGCTTTATACTTAATCCTGCTAACAGATTTTTCTCTACCCTGCTTATTAACATGAAAGTTATCGTGAAAGAAGGTCTAATTGAGCTGTTTTTCGGTAACAATAGAGCTGAAAAAAATTACCCTTGTTATTGTATATTCTGAGTTTCCAAGAAAAGTAACAAAAGAAGACTAGTGAGTAATATCCATTCGTCTATTATTTAAATTGCGACAATTTTGAAGAGCCATTACTCATAGGTAGAGCTACATTGGCGGAAGTAAGCCTATTTATGGTAGAGACCCTAAATTATTATTTGGAAGTTTGCGCACTTACAATTTTGGGAACAATAAGTGAATCATGTATGTGGATATAGGATATAGGTACATAGATGCAACTCGTAGAGGCCTTTTAAAAAAAATTATGTAATCTAGGTCTCCTGTTCCGTTCCTGGATACTTATATCAATGTATGTTATGCCCTTGGACAAGTCTTGGCCGGAGGAGGAACAGCTACATTTTGTAAGAGAAATTAGGGTGTTATGAGATTGAAAGTCGGGAGTCAGTGGACTCAGCACAAGACCGCAATTTGTGGCGATCTATGAAAAAAAAAAAAAAAATCTATGGGGGAGGCCTATGTCCAGCAGTGGACATCTCTGGTTGATAGATAGAGATTGAAATGTGGCTAAAGTTGTGCTTGATTATTGCAAAGGCATGTGACATAGCCTAACGACTGCCATCAATGAATGATAAGCAGGGTGGTGGACTGTGGCCCACTAGATGGATTTTTCCTGATTTCTGTGAAGCATATTTAAAAATAAAAGGAGTAAAGCATGCAGTGTCGTGTCTGTAAAAAAAAAACTGTTGACGATTATTAATTAAAATATTATCTGTTTAGTTCTATTCCACCGTCATAAGGCCAAGGTGACCACCTCAGTTTTGTCTCAAAAGATTTTTAAGAATTGTATTATTAGCGAACACTTGCAGATGTCTTCGCATTGAATTACAATATCTACTCGTCACCCGACAATGATGAATGGACGCTGCAACTAACAAAAATAACACAATGAATAACGTGTTCATGTTTAAGACGGAGCAGTTTGCCATAAGAAGAAAAGACAGATCCAGTTGGAATGATTCATCAATTAAACTACGTATGGTGTAACCGCCACCTCACGAGTACCTTACCATGGAGTAGGCAGACTTGGAATGAGCGAGAAGCAAAGTGTGGGCCGAATGACGCCGACCGAGTCTGAGGCAGCGTTCGAATGTGAGGCTATTTAAAACTGTGCGCAAGCCCCCTGGCGCCGAGTCGACGACTAATGATCAGTGCTGCCTTGTCTACCGCCGAGTGCGTATCGTCTGTGACTGTGTTTACACAAGAAACAACTCCGTCAGTGTTTACTTACTAATTACAAGTTTCTTCACCAAACACACGTGAAAATGGCTGACAGTGGTCTCAAGAGGAATATCCCTATCAAATTAGGTGACTTTTCTGTCATCGATACCGAATTTTCAAGCATCAGGGAAAGATTCGACGCTGAAATGAGGAAAATGGAAGAGGAAATGAGCAAATTCAGATCAGAACTTATGAACAGAGAAAGCAACAATTTCTTCAAGAGCACAACTAGGTATCTATCTATTTTAAATTAATTCACTAGTTAATATTCTGTTAATTTCGAAGATTTAGATTTATCGCATCATTCAAAATTTTTACTAATACTAAATAATGGAACTATAATTTGGAAAATGGGCTACGACCAAATATTAAATGACAAATTAGTCAAGCGTGGGATGTCCTGTATCCGGATTTCAGAAATGCATGTGGGTGTCCTAACCGGGTTGTCTTAAGTTCGATGTGGCTGTAGCATAGCAGCTATATATTGCATTATTATTCCGATCGCAGCAGTTACGCCGCCGCCGGCCCTGTTTGCCTAAAAGGGAATCTTGAATTAATGAGTTTGGGGGTTTCGCAAGAGTCGCCCACCTCGGACGGCCTCAGTGAGACGGTTCCACGAAACTTTTAATTCAAAAGGTATTATTCGGGATCATTCCGCGGAACGGCATCAACTGCAGACATCTCAGTCCGTCCATTTAAAGCGTGCAGCGATACGTAAGCCCGACGCGGGATGATGTCATAAATAGAAATAGCGCCAGCAGCGCCGGCTATGAACGACTAACTAGTACATTTTGTGGTTAAAACTCAGGAATGCGTGAAATGGTAAACACAATGTAATGTGTTCATGTATGGGTTACGCAATATTCGCAAATTCGCTACCATCCTGCCTACCTGTTTGTTCTTCGCTTGATAAAGTAATACCGATGTTATTGGATTACCTATAAGGGTTCTTTTCGGTAGTTATTCAGGCAAATGCACTTCAGAGCTAAAGTACCTTTGCGAAACCGGTTTATGATTATTTTATCACGTAGTCGACGAAATATGTTTTGCAGGCGTGAATGCGCTGAAGTTATGTTTACGGCATGAATACATGACCCAGTTGGAGCGAGTTGGTGTTTCAGCCACCAGAAGTCTATGACGCAATGTTAATTGTAACCCAGTATTAGAAGTATGTAGGTACTTGGCAGTTCTGGGGCGCCACTCAATGTTAACTCGCTAGTTTTAACTAAACTTCGTTGTTAAAACCAAAAGTGGGTCTGTCGGACGTTCTGACGTAAAAAGCAAATATGACAGTGTTTTTGAATGCCGTCACCGAATATTTTTAGTTGCTTGTTCAAATTGAAGTGTGGGCACTTGGTGACCGGTCCGCCTATACTCCAGTAAGCAGGTATGCAACAATTATTTAGCGTGGGCTGATCATTCATAGTTAGGTAAGCGATTTAGCATATTTGGTCACCGCAGAGCAGTACCTGGGCAACAAATTGTATGGCCATATTACGTGATATGTGTACAGACATTGACGTCATTTTCTGTTTGCGTTTAGTAGGTAGAATACGTACAATACTGTAATAGGTACATAAATGAGCATTATACTGAAAACAACGGTAACTGTTTATTGTTCCTGAGACAAAGCTTAATTGAATACATTGAACCTTATGCATTGCATCCATGAGAGTATCACAAAATATAAGTACCTATGTCCTTAACACTTACTCCCATAGTCCATAATCCACACTTATATTGTACATATACTTACATATAGTATTTAATTTGTATTTAGATTTATGCTTGTTATTTGAGAGTTCTATTTCAGACATATAATTATTCTCTATTGAAATTGTAAGTTTAAACTGAACAACATAAGTCATTTGACTTAGGGTCTAAAGTTTCTGACCAATGACCATTTCCACAGTTTTCCTCCTCATTCAAAACTCAAATAAAACAAAAGAAGTAAACATCACTCTACCAACCCGTTTAACATCAATATAAACAAACATTGGTATTTTTTTTACTAAAAAAACTAACAAACATATTGCTTTTTGCATGTCTTACAATTTCGAATCTGTTTCTTCTGGAGGAGTAACCAAGTCATCAGAGAGGTAAAATTCCACGATGTATCGGTGTTGTACTAAATGTCCTTCATATAACTTTATAATGCATGTATAGATATTTTTTTAATTATGTATATTGTATTTGTGATTGCAACAACAAACTCATCACTTGCCAGTGGAATCATATTAAGTATTTTTGTTGTTAGTAATAGCTATGTATGTCATCATTGACTAACTTTATTTTTATGAGTTGGCAACACAACTAGTAGTTGCAGGTGGGTATCATCAGAACAAATATTTTAATGCGGCTTCAACATTAAAACAGTGACAGTTGAGCGTTAAATGTATTCTTCGTATTTTTCTTTAATTAAGTACTTATTTTATTTCCAAAAGTTATTTATTATATTTTTCAATGCATATGCAAATGTGACCAAGCGGCATCGTTTTCTCTCTCTAGATATTAAACTAAGATAAAGGTATGTTTGAATCCTCCTGCACACGCGTAGAGAAAGTGGTAGAGTACCTACACTATCCTACTTTTTTACCCTTTAGGGGTAGTCTACCAGTTTTGCTAAAGTAGATGTCAAAATGTAAATTCTCCGGTACAAGCGTAGAGTTAACGGTAGAGTACTTACTATGCTACAAACTATACTGGCGTAAACAGCATCGGTATAGTAAGTACTAGAAATTGGTACAGTAGAGTGAATATCAACGCGGGCAGTCTACTCTACCACTTAACCACAACTGCCTTTAGTCTACCAAGCACTACCAATATTTGGTTACTCTGCCCATATATAACAGTAGAGTAATACGAATACTAGTGATTGGCTGTCACTAGTACTCATTCTTTATTTCGCGTTCAACTCTACTTACAAAGTACAAATTTACGAGTAGACATCTACTTTCTACTTTACCAAAACTGGCAGAGTACCCTAAATTGGTAGAGTAGTAGGCTAGTGTACTCTGCTACTTACTCTTACCAGGGGCTTAAATTTGAATTTTGTTAAGTAGAGTCAGAACGCCGCGGCATACACTAGTACTCGATCTTTTCTCAATTAAGCGTTTACATGGTTAATACGCTTACAAAGGGTTGTAGAGTAGAGACTATACCAATTTCTAGTACTCTACCGACCGTCTGCTCTACCGTTTACTCTACGCGTACCCTAGGTTTAGGGTTTATGTAGGGATTCAATAGTACCTATAAGTTGAATATTTTTATTATAATATAAAATCACCAAATTCATAAAATCTGTCACATTTTATTGATCTGGTTTTATTCGCTATGAATACCTCAGTAATCTTCTGACAGGTAGATATATGAGCCAATTTTGATACTGGTAGGTAAAACGAGAAATATAAATGCACGGAATAAGTAGCAGGAGAGAAACTAAAAAAATAGATTTTTATTACGGACAATACCTATATATTTTTTATGTAAGATGTGGTTGCCTAAAATGCCTGCTACAAGGTATGTTTTTATTTGTGAGAAGCATATGGTGCTGATATCACAAAATGCGTCAGATGGTTCGGTTTTGAAACTCTATACTCATAGGTATTAGATAGCAGAGATGTAGGGTGGCAAGCGGGTGGAAATAGCTACCATAAAACGTTTCTTTGGGGGTGGCGTAAATTCAACCCTATTACTTCGCAACACCACCGTCCTATCCATCACTACCCCAGTCTGTAACTTTATTTATAATTTCGGGGTTCCACATTTGTGTCAATGACCCCACAACTCCAAAAACATAAATAACGAGCAAGAGCTTTTTTGTATAATCAAACATGCTTTTGTTTTCCATAATGTTGAATCGATTCTGGCAGTGCATGTAGGTAATGTAAAATTATAAAAATAATTTGGCTTTATCGCAGTTTAATAGTAATAAGTACCTAAAGTTGAATCCGATAATAGTCTGGTCGTCCAAGTCACATTCAATTGGAAGTCACCTACGAATGAACTCTATCTTGCTGTGCAAACGGTGAACGGTGCGATACATTTGTGGAGCACTGAATAGTCTTTTATTGTCAAGCCATTAAACTTGGCAATTTAGCCACATTAATCATTAACTATTTCTGACTAGCTCAATGCAGAAGTGGTTTCTGACATGGCATTGAGAATACTAAGGTCCGTCCCTAATGATGCTTCACTGCATATGACATTCGACTTGATTTGAAGTACAATTGTCCACAAATAACATTGATAGTGTCCACCTACTCTTAGTATCGATGAGCTTATTTGTTGACGGTGACCTTGTATCTGCTCTGCAGTCATGGACATGACATCAGCTGCTGTGTGATAATCAATCGCAAAAGCGGAAATATTTGCTATGCACAAACTACCTGCCCACTATTTAAATTGTAATAATGTTCGAGGCCACTTTGGATTAAATTTTGCTTTGGATGGTGGTTTCAAAAGCATTCGTTTAAGCAACAAACGAATAAAGAACTGAGTCAGATTTTGGCAATTATACGTATTAATAAGTAAAATGACTTATTTTGTTGAAATTGGAAAAGTTTATGACGTGTACAATTAATTTCGTTAAAACTTCGGTAGTTACAATGTAGTTCGTATGAAAAATGTAGCATGTCCACAATTTACTATCAGCATATTTGGAATGCAACTTTATTCAAATATCTCTGTCAAGCTCGCGTGACCTGACGAAGCTTGCACACACAATTAAATTTTAATGGAACGATATAAGAACGATAGGCTGTTGCATGTCAGTCAACAACGCTAAGTGCTTTTTATAGTTTTTACTAATTTCAAAAAATTAAAATGCATTTCTAAATTGTTCAAAGTATTTCTAATCGTTTCTCTTCTAAGTATTCGTCGATTTTCCGACTTGCCAAGATAAAGTGAATACCTAATTATAATAAAGATAGATCTGAAGAATAGTTAAGTGTCTAAAAATATTCAAACATATACCTATTCATGTATATCTTAGGTATATGTTAACAGTTAATATATTCCTGCCTATGACGAGATTGGCGAGACAAGACTGGGATATATTATTTGAATAAATTTTACTAACCTAACGGTATCAAGGTCATGTAACTTTATTAATTTGCATGACTTTTATGTTCACATTTTCAAAGAAACACAGTCACCGTTTTGTTATTAGAAATCTTACGTAACGCTTTTCGATTGGTGGAGTTTTGTGTTTGGTTAGACAAGTCTGGATTATTTGAATTTATGTTGTGACAGAGTATCAAAATATCTCATGACTTCCATTGATCGAAATGCTTGTAAGGTTCGTTGTGTCCTTGGGTTGGGTCAATACATTTATATCTGACTACGCACAATGTTCGGGTACTAATATTAGAGTGTATCTGATGTAGGTACAATATGTGTGTAATATCAATGTCGTGGTATTTAGTTATATCGCCTTGACACTCCACACTGATGTGTTAATTTTCTGCCTTCCCAGTTCCACCACATCCTCACAGCATAGCGACAGCAGACAACTCGCTGAGCCCAGCCACTGGGACAGCCTCAACTCGCCCCTCATTCAGGATGAGGGAGATGGCAAATCCTTGAAGCTTCGCTTCGACGTCAGTCAATACACCCCTGAAGAGATTGTAGTCAAGACAGTTGACAACAAATTATTGGTAAGTCGCAAATTAATTTTAATTTGAATAAAAAAATTTTTTTTTAAGGCGCTAAAATTCTAAAGCAATTTAAAGTATGGACCTATACTGTCATCTCTATTTTATAATACTATCTAGCTTCAGCAAAAACTGGGCGCCTCCTCTTTTATTGACCGACAGATGTCTGTTTATTCATTTTATTGATTGAGAACCTATAGTATAGATATTAAACATTTAGACCTGAAGGTTGCTATTATGACATATAAATACTTCTACACTAGAACGAAGCAATAAATTTTCCAGTATGAAAAGTAACATTGCCTACCTTGTCATTGTTAATCACCTTCAATGATGCTGATAAGAAAATATGTGCTTGGCGCTACGACCAGTGCATCAACGCGTTTTTGCCACAGTCTAATGAAGATAAATCGTTCGCGAAATAATGAACTGTTTATTTACGTAGCAGTGTATGATAAAAAAATTGGCTCAGATCTCGTCGCCGGCACAATGCCAAGCGAAGGTGACAGTTTGGTGCACGCAAACTCGGGGTACATAAACAATTCACATGTAACTTACACAAGAGACAAACGACTAGACACTAATGTTGATCTTAAAGCTTTTTTAACATTACAAAATTTGTTTATAGAGTTGCAGAAGCTCAAGTTTTTAGAATTCCTTTGCAAATCTCAATAGATTTATATAAAAAAAGATAAACAGGGTAATTTATCTAGTCTAGTCTAGACTTATCAACTGCACACTCATTTTTACTTTTTCTGTTACCAGGTCCACGCGAAACACGAGGAGAAGTCAGACACAAAATCAGTGTATAGAGAGTACAACAGGGAATTCCTGCTGCCCAAGGGCACCAACCCAGAGGCCATCAAGTCCTCCCTATCCCGCGACGGAGTCCTGACGGTGGAGGCGCCGCTTCCGCAGCTGGCCATCACTGACAGGAACATCCCCATTCAACACAGAAACTGAGCGCCGGCAGCTAAGCCTACGACAGCAGCAATTCCATACTACTGTTAATAATTTATTATAATTTATGTTTGTAAGGAGTATTGGCGATATTCTCTGATATTTATTTAGACTTAAAGAGAATCTCAAAATTTATTAACACTTTTTTAATTGGTCAATTACTCGAGCTATTCCATCGTTCATCGTAGAGCACAGAGCGTCCTGCACTGATATTTGAATGTTGCTTTAGTGACATTGCTTCCACTGTGATTGTTAGGAGTTCGTGCATTCACCTATGCATTTTCGTTACTTGATATTCCCTTGGTATCAAACGGTATAGGAAATTAAGAGTTAATGTGACTTATTACTATGATAACCCCGTCAAAATAATAAAAAAAGAGACAAAAGCGTCAACAGCATTTAATGGGAGCTTAATTGAAACATGGTCAGTTAAAATTTATGTACAAACAATAGAGCATCATATACTCAATGTACTTGAAATTATAATTGGCAATACAGTTAACGTTTATGACAACGAGGATTACAGATGTGTCTTATTTACAAACGTGAAGGTCCATTTTTGCTAACATTACCTGCTATCTGCAGTGATATGATAACTAATGTTATTTCAATACACCAATTTAACAGCTTTTAACTTGATACACATTTATATTTTAGTACAAACCGTTGTTATGAAAGTTTTAGATGTCAATAAAACATAAAACAACCATCTTGTTGAATTATTTCTCCAATACCCTAGGTTAAGCGACGTGTGTTGGTACTTTATCGTAAGTGCAATTCAATCTAGAAAACAATGGCCACTCGATTGAATCTAATCATGTAGTAATAGGTGTAGCTAGTTAGGTTATAATTATAACTCCTACATCCAATTGATTGTGTATAAGTTCTTGACGTGACGAATGAATACCTATTAGTTAATTGTAGAAGTATAGAGATAAAAAAACCCATTAGAGAATTTGAGTATCTAGGCAGATGTGCTTAGGCGTCGAATGAACGTTATATCATACATATCATCACAAACAGAACAGAGCACAGAGCATGTAGCTACATTGGTAACCTGATAAGAGAGTTTGGAAATTGTTAAAACAATATCAGTAGGTATATTACTGGAAAATTTAATTAGTAAATTTTAATATCTATATTCTATCGGTTTATCACTCATAAACTACAATTAGATTATTATCATATTTCTTTTTTATATTGGCCAAAACCAAAGATGTAAATAATGTTGGAATAAATAAATAAGATCAGTAGACATAAATAGAAATGAATGTTAGTAAAAGCTAACAAGAAGTGAAATTTATAATTCAATATTGCAAACCATAACAATAAACATTGAATTTTACAGCAATGTCTGACTCACGCAAAAACTATATTTAACTCTAAATGCCTGCAGCGAAAGTGCTTTCACTGCACGATGTTGGCATTTGTCTCGAGATATCAGTTTTTGTATTCAGTGGGATTTAAGCCTATCTAGTTGAAAGTTTCGTTACTAGCTAAAATAACGGTAGGCAGATTCGAGGTGGGAAAAAAATACTATCTCGCATCACGTATTTAAAATACTTAATAATTATTATATTTGTGTGCGTTTCTGGGGCAACGCAAGGAATCGCGTCAGGCAGCCGGCTGTAAAAAGTATCACCGAATCATATCACAGAATGAATGCTATCATAATAGCGGACCCCGGACTCCAAAGCATCGTAACTGAGGACGCTTCTGGAAAAAACTCTCGAACCATGATGACACGAGAAGGGCTACCATTGCTGAGACAGAAATGCAAATTAAATATGTCCGTGTGAAGAGTCTTTAATTTATTCTGATACAGCGACTGAACTGAGTAACCAGTCGGCCATTGTTTCGCCGGCACAAAACAAGGAAACGGAAGCGACGTTTTAGAAACAACCCATTACTGTAATGACTGCAACACAGATTGGAAACATCCTATTTTTATTCCGATTTAAAGTGAAATTGCCATGTTTCTTTTTCTTTTTCTGTTTATCTGTCACACACAACCAATTTACTCCGAATTCACTGAATCAAATCAGTTCACTAAAACACCACTAGATAGACCTAGTAGTAGTTAACTCGCGTCTTACTAATTGTATTTTTAAGGCAGGCTTAGGGCGCTGACTTGTGGGTTCGAATCCTACCTGTGGCGAATTCTTTTTCATAACATATTTTCAATTTTAATTGGAATTTTTATTCAATTAGTAAAATGCGGCAAATGTTTTTACATTTGACAGATTTTAAAACCGACCAAAACAATGTATTCTGCTGAAACCAGAAACGAACCTAAGGTTTGTTTCGGCCGAATAAAAAACAATTACTGATATAATTACTTACTTACTAAAATCCACTATATTTTACAGAAATACAGATAGGTAAATTGTGTAACTGTAAGGATTCAAACTTTGAATTCTTATCCATCATCCTGAGTGTCACTGGCTATTAGTCGTTTAGCAAGGCAGTCAGCAGAAAAACAACAAAGTATTTATTTGATTTTTTGGTCGAGACAGGAACTGTACCTACTTGTGTACTTGTACTGTACTGTAATAAAAATTCCCATACGTACACCTATTTAAAACTGATAACAAATGAATGCTAAAGTTATCCCTACATAGTCAGTTAATAATGTAGGTACCTATAATATTTTTAGCTTTTTCTAGCCGTGTGGTTCCCAGGAATGTAGAAAAGGACCACTTCAAGTCTTCCCGAGGATGTCGTAGAGGGCGACTTACGGAACACAAGCTTGAACTCCTTGAAGCCTCTCGAACCCGTCGGCCAGCGTGGAGTGTGTAGGCCAAATCTTCCCACTGCTTTGGCTATTATATGGCTCAGGTCAGGTCAGGTACAGAGAGCGTCGTGGATACTAAAATAGTTCTGATGAAGATATATGTTTTAAATTAATAGTAAATCAAGTGCGAGTCAGACTTGCGCATCAAGGGTTTTTTACATTCTTTTTTTTTGTATTAATAATATACTAATTTACAAGATCTTCCGTTTTTTTCATAATCAACAATTCGAAAAAAAAACTTCATCTGCGCTATTAATTTCATTTTTCGAAATTAAAGGTGAGTTTTGGTGATAAGGTCATCATGATGATGATGACGATTGTCATCTTTATTATTATTGTCATTATTTACTTTTGATAAGGTGACAATTGTAAATTTTTGTCATTTCTATACATAACGAAATTTGATCGTTTTGGACCCTTAAAGAGTTGATTCAACCCAAAAAAACTAAAAAAAAAATACCTTCCCATAGAAATTGACCTCGAAATACTTCTTGAATTTTTCATTACAGATTCCAGCGTTGGGCCAATAGCAAAAGTTGTGCGTTTAAATAAGTGTAATAACTAATAAAGTATTCGTTGTGTAGATTACTTCAAAACTTTTTATTTATTACACTATAAAACTCGTAAAAATCCCTTAACCTGGCATATATACTATTAAATACATAAGTTTTAATTCATTTGCCCCCTAATAAGGCACCAAAATAAAATAAAGTTAACACTTAAATACTTTTTTTTATAAAACAACACAAACTTCGATTGAGAGACCCAAACACGAATATAAAATCACATAAATCTAGAAGTGTTAGTGTACGAAATTCGAACTTAATCGGTATAGATTTAGTGTTATTATTTTACTATACCCAGACCGAGACAAAATAAAATCTGTGAATTATTTATTTGATTTTTTTTTTTACAATTTCAATAGACTAACTATTTATTAAAACCGTTAATTGAATGTTTATGCTACTTAAGGGGATACTCATCTATCGATGGAAATATATATTTACCGTTTTTAACTACAGAGGTTCTGTTTTAACGATATTAAACTCGTTAACAGCAATTACTCATATACCGTTTCTTACAGGAAAAATACATAAAAAAATCTTATTAAGGTTTTAATTGATCGTTCTAATTAGCCTGGGAGAAACGAAGAATGTAGAGTACCTACCTACTTAATTTAGAGTAATTTAAAACACTTCAGTACTTATTACTTTATCGATAATTTAACTCCGACGAAGGCTGCATAAAATTAAATCATATTCCGCCTCATAGGCGTACCAGCGTAAGACTTGAAGTCTACTCACCTGTCCATCATGACTTAGTCTACCTGGTTAGGAAAATAGACGTGATAACATACTGCATCGGTCCATAAATAGGTCTAATTTGTCACACAAACAATAATTAATGGCGAGCATAATCTGCATCAATGCCAGTTAGTTCAAATATACGACAAGGCCGGATCATTTGAGATTTAGCAGCCGACAGTCTTAATTTGAAATGTAGGCATTGCGTCAGAGTGCATACTGCATGTAGGTGACACAGGATTTATGGTCAATGGGTGTGAGTGATGAGCTAAGGTAATTTAGCCTGGGTGAACGCATCGCCCATCTTAAGTGATGACTGGACGGCATTGTTGTGCATTGACGCAACTGTTGAATATTTATTCAAAGTTCACATACGCCAATGAGTTTAAAAAAATATTAAAACTACAGATCATAATTATCGCCATGAGTAATTTTATGTCAAGGCCGGGTCGATTGGGATTATGTAGGCGAAAGTTTTAACTTGAAATGTAAGCAATACATCAGAGTGTATGCTGCATGTAGGTGACATAGAATTTATGGTCAATGGGTGAATGATGAGCTAAGGTAATTTAGCCTGGGTGAACGCAACGCCCGTATTTAGTGATGACTAGGCGGCATAGTTGTGTATTGACGCAACTGTTGAATATTTATTTACAGGTCACATACGCGAATGAGTTTAAAAAAAATAAACTACAGATCATAATTATCGCCACGAGTTATTTTATGTCAAAGGGATTTAATAGGCGAAAGTTTTAACTTGAAATGTAAGCAAAACGTCAGAGTATATGCTGCATGTAGGTGACATAAGATTTATGGTCGATGGGTGAGAGTGATGTGATGAGCTAAGGTAATTTAGTCCGGGTGCACGCATCGCCCGACTAAAGTGATGTCTGCAGCACGGGATTGTTGTGCATTGACGCTACTGTTAAATATTTATTTACAATTCATCTACGTGAGTACCTACAAACAAATAAATACTACAAAACCTAATTATTGTCACAATTAATTTTACGCCAAAGCCGGGTCATTTGTAATTTAGTAGCTAAAATATAACTTGGAAGCTGCGTGTAGGTAACATAGGACTTATGGGCAATGGGTGTAAGAGATAACATAAGTTACCGCAACCGCCAGAGCTGAGTAACTGGTACGCCTGGCGATGGATAGAGAGGAGTTCCGAAAGCTGACGGCCAACCTTCAGTAATGGAGTGGCACTCAAAGAAGGAGAAGGTGTAAGAGATGCGAGATGCTGTTCGTGGAAATATTTATCGCGCGTATTTATTTTCGCTGATGAATTTATTTGCGGATTTTTTCTTAGAGTATAGTTTTATTCGTTCACTTGTCTATTTGCTCAAAAGGAATTCGAGCATAGGTAATAATTTTGCCGACTTTTAAAATAATGCTGGTCAACTTGATCACACAGATCAAGTTGACCAGTTAAGAATGAACTGGTGTCTCTAAGTGTACATTAAACTACAAGAGTACTTCCGATATTTGCATTCCCTTTCATAGATTTTCGAAAACTGCCGTTCCCATCCAGAAGACCAATTTTGATGTACCTTTAGAATATTAGGTATAGTTTATGCGTCAGAATATCACATCGTTACTTTATTATATACGCCAAGTAACTGACTGCCATTTACTTTTTCACCCTTCAACCACTAAATCTATTCCAAAATATGTAGGTTCAAGGAATACAGGGAGAGAAACAAGTGCGTTCGTCCAGATAAAATTACTTATTCATGAGGAATGTACAGTCAGGCTAGCAGAGCGTATTGTGCGTTGCAATCAAAGAAAGACCACACCGCAATATCATTAAAATAAATAATTTATAAATATTTTTTCACATCGCTTTGTTATGCTTATAAATGTTAAGGGAAAAGCTAGTTCTGGTAAATTAATACATTTTGTATATTAACAATTTTAAGGAGGAGATTGGATTCCCAGTATGGGCGGGGGCAGCTCTTAAAAATCTATGAATTAGCATCTATCATAGACTTTCAAAAAGTTTTTCATCTTTTCTCAAAAATGGATGTCATGGACCTTTTTGTTTTAAAAATAATCTTCATTTCGGTAAGACCCCAGTGTATGTTCCAGTCAGTAGGCAATCTTGTGTGTTTTAACTGACAGCTTATTGTATTATGACAACCATAATACAACCAAATTCAGTAACTCTTTGCTAGGTGACCTAGATTGCTTGCTAAGAGATGCCCATAGCATTGATCACAAATACCAGTATTACCCAATGTGACCATTGATTGATATAACAATCTTGAAAGTAAGCAGCTGTTGTGGCGCAAAACCTAAATTGGGCGTAGACGAGACACGTTCTCCAATGCCCTGCCAACGTGTGACGAAACTAGGAATTCGAAAACATCCGGCCCTGTGCATTTGCCATTTTCTAGGCAGCTTCAAAGAGGCTTAGGTACAAGCTTTAGGGTGCCTTTCCACCAAAGATACAACCAACAGAATAGCTTCATTAGCATTTTCAGGGGTGTTATCCTCAACTGTCTGTCCGGTGGTTGCAGGTATGGCATCAAGTACGCGCGCCCGGTCTCCCGAGCTGCTACTTGCCTTCCTCCATTTACTTATCCATTGAGTATTATCCCTATATTAATTCCTTCATTACTTTCTCAAATTCAATAAATTCCAGTCCTCCAAAAATGCTTCCAATAGGCAGCAGCTACAGAAGCACAAGAAGCCTAATAAACGCCTACCAAGCGTATGACAATATCATGAAAAGCACGAAAATGACCAGGCTCCCAGTCTCCGGCAGCCGGGCTATTTCTGTCAGGTAGCGGTCACGGTAACGTCGAGGCAGGGGGTGCTAAGAACCCCTGGATTCGACTCGACTACCACCCACGACGACTGGCTCTGGTAACACACAAATTGAGGCTTGTCGAGAAAGTCGAAGAAGTGGAAGAGGAAATGAGTAGGCTACGATGGGTCATTATAGGGTTGTCAGAAGTCCGAAGAGACGGGGAGGGCACGACAACCCTGAAGTCTGGTAACCTACTCTGTCCCGGGAGGGTGACTTAAAAAAGTCGCAGCATGGTGTTGGGTTTCGCGTCCACAAGTCCCTTGTAAACAACGTCGTAACTATCGAGCGTTTCCAGCCTCGCTTGATGAAGTATGCGCCCCAACCAACTCGTTCCTATATCGAAAACCACAAAATGTGCCAACTTGAATTCTTTAATCGTTTCTAATGCCTTCAGGATTGCGTTACTGTGTACGGTGGAATCCAAGTTCCATAAGTCTCCTCAACCGTAGATACGATGGCTGAGCGACGATCCATGGCGCTGTAGGCCTCGGAACATGCTGACGCTAATCGGCGGCTCAATAGACAAAGCTAGAAATCCTTGTTGCACGATATTCGCTCCATTCATACCGAACAAATTAAGGATACATTACAACAGAATATAGGCTCCAAAATGTTTGCAAGAGTGGAGTCTATTGGCTAGAGCCGGTTGACTAAGCTGAAGACGGAGGACGGCAAAGCGACGTCTACAAACGCTGAGGGGCTAAGAGCGATTTAGAGGACAGATGTAGCCAACCCCGCCTACAGGTTAGCTAAAGATCCAAGAGCTAAGCTAACCCAACACTATACCGAAGATATCACGGGCATCAGCCTGTACGAGATTAGGATTGCCTTCAACAGCTCCAAAACAGCAAGGCACTCAGCGAGGATAAAATCACAGCAGTGGTTCTGAAAGCGGGAGGACTGCCGGTACTGAAAGTCCTTCAGAAGATCTTTAATTCCGTCTGGCTCGAGGGCGTGGTAGAGAGGCGTGGTATGCCTATTTATCAAAAAAAGGGTGACAACACCGAAGTGATGTAAAGAATGAAGGTTTTCAGAATTGATTTTTCCCCCAGGTGGCGGCACTATGTCGAGAGGTCGAGCTGTCAAAATCCACCAATCATAAAATTGATTAAACGTGATTGGTGGATTTTAACAGCATCTATCAAAAATACCTATTGACACAGTGTCGCCACCTGGAATTCTGAAGACCCTCATTAAACACCTATTACGCTCCTGAGCCACGTCTATAAGCTGTTTTCGAGGTTGATCACGAATCATCTCGAATTCTCGAGCCTGTTCTCTTGTTGCTTTCCTGACGGTTTTCGAAAAGGCTACAGTACCATAGACCACATACATTCGTTACGGCAGGTAATACAGAACACCAAAGAGAATAACCGGGCGCTATGTATAGCGTTTGTGAATTATGAAAAAGCCTTCCATTTGATGGAAACATGGGCCGTGCTTCGGTCTATCCAGCAGTGTCGCATTGACCATCAGTATGTCGTCAAAGTGTTGAAGTGTTTATACAGAAACGCCACCATGTCGGTCCGAATACAGAAACAAAGCACGAGGACTATCCCACTACAGAGAGGGCTTAGAAATGGAAACGTAATTTCTGCGAAAGTGTTTACCGCTGCTCTCAAGTTACTGAAGTGCAAAGGACTTGGTATTAACATCAATGGCGAGTATATCACTTTGCCAATGATATCGATTGTCATATCGAAATCGCTGGAGGACGTAATTACAGCTCAATGACCTTAATGAAGGTTCCTAAAGGTGGGTCTTGAAATGAACATGGATAAAACGAAGGTCAAGTCGAATATTCTAGTTGCATCATCACCGGTTCATGTTGAAAACTACATCCTTGTAGGTGTATTTAAACATGTGTTCCTGGGTCAATTGATCTAGCTAGGTTAAGTTCTTCAAGAATGACGTCTTTCGACGAATCCAAATCGGCTGGGCAGCGTTTGGGAAGCTTCGCAGTATCTTCTCGTTCAAAATACCTCAATGCCTAAAGCCGAAAGTCTTCAATCAACGTGTGTTACCAACGATGATTTACGGGTCCGATACGTGGTCCCTTACTGTGGGCCTAACAAGAAACCTCAAGGTCGCTCAAAGAGCCCTGGAGGCTCGGTGTCTGTCTACGAGAATTAATCAGAAATGAGGCTGAATCAGAAATAAGGAAGCCCATAGAAAAACACAAGATATTGACATAGCATTAGGTCCTTAAAGTGGTAGTGGACGTGCGTAGAACCTATGGCCGATGGGGCGGAAAGGTTCTTGAATGGCAACCACGTACCGAAAAGCCCAGTGTCGGACATCCACCGAACGGTCGGACGATCGGGGAATGCTGGATGTAGGCCGCTTCCAACAGGTCATTTTGGAAATCGCCAGGAGAGGCCTATGTCCAGTAATGGACTTCTTGCAGCTGAAATAATGTCTTGTAGTATTGACCTATTCCTAAGAGACAAAATTTGCATAGTGTGCCTACGCATACTGGCTCCGCTCAGCGGTCTGGCACATCTCCGGTGGAAACCGTCGAATAGTAACACATCTTCGTAACGCATCCTATCACCGCTCAACGGCCTAGCACATCTCTGGTGGAAATGCACCCTTTTTCAATACATTTGCTAATAATACGGTTCTTATGACATCGAAATCTGTATCGTAATTATGTATTTTACAGCACTAGTGCTTTTTACTTGACACCAATCATAACCGCTCAATAGCCCAATGCCGCAGATGCAAAATTTAAACATTTTCATAGAATCCGAGCAAAAAGTTTCAAGTACAGCATGAAAACTTTTTTTCTGATTTGTGAGATGTGATTTTTTAACCGAATGTACTTTTTGGAGTAAATGTACCTGATTATTATAAAAGTATTTTTACAAACTGCTTTAGTTCCTAACTTTTATAAATTCCTTATTATCTTATATCAATCTTGTTTTAGCTTTAGGTAATCGCAAATGTCTTGAAAAACGTCATGTGATACTCGTACGGTAAGCTGTCTATTATATTCGTCGGTTTATTATAAGCACTCGGCTTTGCCTCGTGCCGCTTCCCATCAGGTGGGCCGTATGCCTGTTTGCCAACTAAGTTGTATAAAAAAAACACCTCGACTATAATATCCAGCTTACCGTACTTGTATCATAATATACTATTAGACTGTACGACAGGCATGACCATTAAAACACAGGAGTAATTGAAAGAAATAACAAATTGTAATAGGGTACCTATCTACTTTCTTAACACACTGGCGACGTAGCTCCTCGCGTGGTAGACCAGCGCGCCCAGCGAGCATATGACGAGTACGTCGGTGACGTAACCGAGCGCCGTCTCCAGCACGGGCTTCTCTTTGATGAGGTCGGCGGGCTGAGGGTTGGACCTACTTATCTGAAACATGGGAAATAAATGTAACTTAATAAATACATATATACGGACAAATCAGACAGAATCAGCTACGAGACGTATCTTCTTCTCATGACAAATCTTCATCTTCATCAGGTCTCTTTTAGTCTCCACTGCAGGAGCACGACCTTCTCTGTACTAACTACCAGAGCCAATTAGCAAAGCAGTCAGAGGACTTGGCCTACACTCTCCACGATGGCCAGACGGGTTAGAAAGGTCTCTTTTTATTGTGTTTCTGAAGTCGCCTTCTACGACATCCATGGGAAGATTTGGAGTGATCCTATTCTACTCTGTCGGGAACCACGGCAACTTATAACAAATACATAGTATAAACATCCAAGACCCAGGTCAAAATGAAAAAGGTAATTTTCCATCTTGTGTGCCAGCCTAGCATGATGACCACTAGACCACAGAATTGCCGTCTTTGATTACTATGTTGAGCATTTAAAAATCTTTAGGCTAAATTGCGATTTTGTAGTAACATAGATATTTTGTGGTTGTACAAAGACTTAGCTGTCGTCACCTAGGACTACGGCATTATCAAACTGATGGGTCGGTAAGGACCTCATTAAAATGTGGTTGCATTTATAGCTATTCATAAACTGCGGTATCCAGCCATAGAATCTCCTATAACATCTCTGAAGAAAGCCTACAGGACTTGGTTGGTTGAAGTGCTAAATATAGAAGCAGTTGATAGAGTGGACACATACATTGTGTCCACTCTATCAACTGCTCACTGTACCTCACTCATTGATCATTGCTCCAGAAGTCCTGTGAAGACTATAAATATTTTAAAAACAATATGTATGTGATAAAATCAATTACCTTAACGAGGGCGTCTTTCATATTTTTTATTTCCCTTCTAAGACTATTGATATTAGTGATCAATTTCTTCGAGGCTGCTTTCATCCTCGAAATAAGAGGAGAGTCAGGTGGTTCAAACTTTATTTGATTCTGAATCCTACTGTAGTCGCGCAGAGTATACTGAATTGTTGCTTCCAGTATGTAAATTTGTTGCATGTGGTTTCCTAATGCTGTCAGGCAGTCTAACACACTGAAATCATAAATATTCCGTTCATCAAGAAGAAAGAAATGTCAAACTCTTTCATACAACTTCTATTTCGTTTGATTTTGAATTTGTCGAAACAAATGTAGTTATCACTTATTTTGATGATAATTAAACAAACAGTAGTGTGACCAAATATTAGTGGAGACATTGAGATACTAACTTTTATCATAATAATTCATACAACTTCTATTTCGTTTGATTTTGAATTTGTCGAAACAAATGTAGTTATCACTTATTTTGATGATAATTAAACAAACAGTAGTGTGACCAAATATTAGTGGAGACATTGAGTTACTAACTTTTATCATAATAATATTAAAAGATAAGTTGCGCGAGGCATAATTACTATTACAACAAACAGTTTTGTATACGTATGTATATACGTACGTATTCGGTATCCCCGACAAGTTTCAGCCAATGGCCGACTTTAGAATGAGTGTCAAAGAGGTCGCAACACGGCAGTTCCTCGAACACTGATGTTTGTCGCCCGCACCTCCCGAAGCGTTCTCTGTATGGTACGCGAATAATTTGTCGGCGATACCAGCTAAAACTACTTGAGTTGGAACCGTTTGTTGTAATAGTAATTTAAGTTCAATACAGATATTATAAACATACTTGTATAGCAATAAATGCCTACCTGTAATTTTCTGATTTTCGCGCATACAACCCAGCGACCGCATTAAGTTTCCAGCCTCTTAGATGGAAATTCCTCAACCCCCACTTCATTCTCTGTCGTTCATATGGCATTTCTATTCCTAACTTTATCATATTATCTTCTTCCATTAACAGAAACTGTCTGAGATTTATACCACTGTTTTCGATGAGCGGGCCTAGCCGGTCACAGTTCATACCATACAGTAAATGAGGAATTTCACATACATAGCTTAATCTGAAAAAAAATATTAAAATGTGTGTTGATTACATCATCTAGGTAGTTTTGACATAAAGCGTTTATCAGGTTTGTGTGCCAGTATGACTGCTTGGCTAATATATGGCTCTAGTAAGACTGGGTGATGCTCCTGCAGTGGAGACTGACAAAGACCTGATGAAGAGGAAGAAGCTGTTTTTTATTAGTTATATATAGCTGTTTTTGTACGAAATTGTGCCGTGTGGTTCCCGGCAGAGTAGAATAGGACCACTCCAAGTCATCTCGTGGATGTCGTAAAAGCCGACTAAGGAAACACAAGCTAATCAAAGCTTATTACCATCAAAGAGACCTCTCCAACCCGCCTGGCCAGCGTGGAGAGTGTAGGCCAAATCCTCTGACTACTCAGGCTAGTATATGGCTCTGGTAGTACAGAGAGGGTCGTGCTCCTGCAGTGGAGGCTAGAAAGACCTGATGATGATGATGTACGAAATTGCAAACTGTTTCAATTTTGTAATTAATCTAACGTTTTTTTGATGACGGACTAGGAAAGAGTATATAAAGAGGAATGATAATACTAGCTTCCGCCCGCGGCTTCGCTCGCATTAGTGTCGATCCCACGGGAATATTTCTTTTCTCCTGGATGAAAGGTAGCCTATATATTAAGTAAGCCTATGTTTTTCTCCATACACCAGACAACGTGTATGCAAAATTTCATGATGATTGGGTCAGTAGATAGGGCGTGAAAGCATTACAAACAAACAAATAAACAGACTCACTCTCGCATTTATAATACTAGCTGTTACCCGCGGCTTCGCCCGCGTAATTTATGTCCTTCTCGGTACCCTAAACTATGGGTATGCAAAATTTCATGATGATCGGTTCAGTAGGTACGGCGTGAAAGCGTAACAAACAAACAAACAAATAAACTCATTTTCGCATTTATAATATTAGTTGGGATTGGGATAGTTGGGATTGGGATTTTGAAATTCGAATGCTTTAATTAAGAGGTCTTATTATTATTTTTTTGTTGGACTGGACTACAAAAACTTACTTGTCCTCAACCCCCATTCCTGGATAGTAATCATGCCAAGACTTCATCTGATTGGTAAAATTTAAACTGCAATTTTTTTCTTCTTCTTCATCTTTCTTGAGATATTTATTCAAGATTTCTATAATACTCTGATGATCATGAGACATGGCAATCTCTAGAGGTGTTCTATTGTATTTATCCACTTCTGTAAGTCTTGCTTTCTCAGCAATCAGCATTTCAAGAATTTCAGGCTGATTGTGATGAGCTGCCCAAAACACTGCCTGTAAATAGACAAATTTATTAGTTTATCAAATTTAAATTCTAATCAAAAATATCCATTCTTAATGTGTATTATGGCCAAAAACTATTGCCAGTCTTGACTGGCACTCTACAAAACTCACTAATATGGCCTGCAAGTCCTGAACTGTTCTAGTTAAGAGCACGGAAGGGTTGATGTATGGATTCAACTCTGACAATGAGTCACAGTGTGGATGCACAGCCCACACTTTGACTATATACTCTCTAGACACCGTCATGCCAGCTTTGTGTTATCATACGCGTCTAGTCAATTTATGCCCTCAAAATCCGTCAAATTGGTAGTGTGTGTGCGCGACCGACTATAGGTTGAACAGTAGTTTTTTCTATACTTTCAAGTCTATCAAGGCTTTATATAATCTAAGAGCCCACAGTACTCCATGATTACACACTGTACTGTTACAGAGAAGAAAAAAAAACAAGCTAAATAAAATTATTTGATTGATGGGATATATCCAGTTTGTACTTTGCTATGAATTTTATTGCTGATCATTATTTTTATCAAACTTACCGTCCAACCTTGTTGGTCTCGCATTTCGATATTCACACCCTCATCTAAGAGCTTTTGAACCACTATTGACCGGCCACTACTGATGGCTCTCATTAGTGGTGTTTGTCCGTACTTGTCTCCAACATTCAGCAAACTCTTCCTTTCAATGAGGCTGCAGATTATTTGGTATATTGTATCGTTATTGGCACTACTGTTCGAGCATACAGCCATAATAGGCGTAACAGAGTCTGGAACAGAGAATTATGCTATTTTACTGGAAAAAGTAAGGCAAAAATTCTTAAGGTTTGCGTTTCATATTCTGCAGATTCTGTTACATGGTTCAGAAGTACTTTTCATGTAAGTTATGTGTCCTTTGAATAGAAATGGATATTCTTTGAACTACATACAGGTTCGTTTGCGTTCAGAATTTTAGATAGTATAGGCTCTAGTTGGTGTAAATGACACCAGTGTAAAAACACGCAGTATGTGACTTAAAAAAATCAATAAATCCTGACATATTTTTTGTACTATTAAAAAATATATGAGGAATTATTGATTTCTTTTTAAATGATTGAATATGGCAGTATTCTCTTATGATAATAGTTGCATGAAAAGTTTGAAATGTTATAAACTTATTTTAAATTGATCCCTTTTTGTTAAACCTCATTATTAAGGGCGGCCAACCCGTCTATTTTTTCATACAAACGCTCGTACGTGATTATGGCGGTGCAACAAATCTTTCATTGAAGCTTTTCAACTAATAGATATCTTGTGCACTATATCTAGGTTTCTATTAAACCGAAAAATCAAAATTTGGAGAAACAACTTCAGTATTAGCCTCCATAAATCCGCTTTTTTGCACAAATTTTATGTAAACTTTAGGCGTTTATAATGTACTCATTAATTGTAACAGTAAAGAAAATATTTAATAAGAAACCCTGCAAATGTAATGGAGATTCTAGATGTACAACGTTTTTTTTTTAAACTTGTAAGGCTTACTAATGAACACGTATTTCTTGAAACAAGTTTAATGAAATTTCCGCACACTATTTTTTAATTCAATGTCTTCGCGTACTCACTGGCTTGTTACCATGTGGCAGCAAGAGGTGTGCGGAAGACGAGGGCAAGGGGCTCTTTTTGCTTTGACTCTTTATCTGACATGCGCTGGACGGAACAAGCTTTTCGGCCATGCTCGCGTTGACGATAGTCGGTCGGGGAAGGGCCCTCTTAAACTATGTTGCATGTAGGAATTTGGTCAGAAATTCTTGAGATGTCCTAGAATATTACCTGCATGTAGATTTGGATCAGCTCCTCTCTGCAATAAGAAATCTACAATCTTTTCATGTGCATGGAAGCATGCATGCATCAATGGAGTCCATCCACTGTCCAACTTCAAATTCACATTATTGCAAAGGTCTGGAAACACAATGTAAAATATCTGGCGTTAATTTAGAACTAAATAAAACACAATACAAATATCATCAGGGTGCCCTATAAATAAAATCGCCATTTTCGTAAAATATCTCATAACCGCCATTACAAAGGATAAACAGCGCGATTTACTTTAAGCTGCAGGTGCATCATGCATGACACATCCTACATGGGAAGGCAGGCCCAAACACACATGCCTAATTCAATAATTAATAATAAAAAAAACACAAATTATGTTAATTAATTTTTATGTCTTGATTAGTGTAATCTCTGAATAAACTTATGGTGCTCCCACACTCCTGTTAAAAAATGTTTACTAACATTAGTAAACATTTGTTCACAAATGTTAAAAAATATTTTCATGTTAGACAATGTTATAGTCTGCATGTTAACAACTGAGGCGTCGGGCTATAAATTATTTCTTTATATCATCTCGCTCGCACTTAGGGGTCTTCTTATGGAGCCGCTAAGTGATATGCGTAAATAAAATAAAAGTGCATATTGATAAGGGGAATATTCAACATGAATAAACAATGTAATTTGCAAAAGCTTTTATTAAGATTAATTTGTACTTTTATGTAATAATCTTTTATAAAAGCTTTTATTAAGATTAATTTGTACTTTTATCTAATATTAAAATATCATTACTTGTGATTCATCGATTGCATGTGTGCAGGTAGCTAAGTATCGACTCAGGAATCGATAACACATTTGGGTGCATTGCACATTTCTACCCCAATTGACAATTATGGCTCTAAGACTCAGTTGATACCGTGAGGACTATAGTAATCATCTAACATTTTATATCAAAATAAACCATTGGTTATCTTTTGTTTGTTAACATTTTGTACAGGTGACAGCGGGTATGCAGAGAGATGGGAGTGGGCGGTAGCGTACGCCGGTCCCCACGACAAACTGCAAGCCAAAAATGTTAGTAAACATTTTCTGTCAGTGTAGGAACACTTATTATAACATTTGTTAGTAATTGTTTTAGTGTTAGAAAATGTTTGTAAAGCAGCAGGGTGGGGCACCATTATTATACTGAAGTATTGTAGTTTTAATTTCCAATTTTTTTATATTTAGAGCATAATTTAAGACAAATTACACAGATTGAGCTAGCCCCACAGTTAGTTGTGAACTTGTGACATAGGATACTATTTCAATGATACTATATTTTATAAAAAATTAAATAGATAAACAACCAAGACTTTGACCAATTTAAAAAAGATAGTTTTTCATCATGACCTGGCCTACCAACTATTAAATATATGATGATAGAAATAATTTTAATACAACGACTATTTAATGCCATTGTTGTATTATAATAATAATAAAGCTTAGTAAGAAGAAACATAAGAGAAATTTAACAGAATCAGGTCACAGGTCAGTCAGGTCAACAGGTCCAGAGAATGTTTGACATTATGCTTTGGGTAAAAATACCTTAGAAAGAAATTTAAAAAAGTACCATAAGTAACAATGTTCTCCACTTCATCAATGTTTCCATTTATGATAGCATCTTGCAATTTAACTTCCAGAGTTTTCTTAGGGTTTTGCTGCTGTTGAGTATAGTAGTTCCTTTCCTGAAATATGTGTTATAGAAAATAGGTAATGTTATTATTTTAACAATAAACTAAACCCCACCATGTTAATTGAATCTAGCCACAAATAATACACCCTAACCATGTGGTTCTTGGCAGAGAAGAATAGGACCACTCCAAGTCCTCGCGTGGATGTCATAGAAGGCGACTTAGGAAACACAAGCCAAACAACGCTAATAAACATCAAAGATACCTCTCCAACCCGTCTGGCCAGCATGGAGAGTGTAGACCAAATCCATCCTCTGACTGCTCTGGCTAATATATATTAGCCAGAGCAGTCAGAGGATTTCTACTAGAGCCATATGGCAGAGAGCAGAAAGAGGGTCGTGCTCCTGCTATAGAGACTAAAAAAACCTGATGATGATGATGACAAATAAAAGCAGGGATACACATGAAGCTTATATTTAAGTCATGACATAAATAAGTAAAATAAATCAATAGTTTCATTTAGAAAGTTCTGAAAAACAAAATGCTGACTTCGTTAGTTTTCACGTACCGGTTTTTCGTAGAATCCATAGTCGTCGCTGTCCGAATCATCATCTGAGAAACCAGCTGGTCGGAATTGAGCCATGATGTAGCTTAATTTATATTACTTCAGGTCTTTTCTTCGGTTTTATTTTATTTTCCAATTTGAATATCTGTTGCACGGGCGGGGTTATGTCGCTTCGTAGGGTTACATTTTCGTATTTGCTATGTATCTCAATGTTTTTCAAAAGGTAAAAAAATATATAAATATCGTCCGGATTGTTGATTTTAAATTATTAATTCGCTTCAAACAACTTTTACAAATTATTTTTGTAAAAAGATGACAGTGTTTTGAGTTTTGAATGACAGCAACAGGCCGGTCCGAAAGAAAACTGACAGACTGGAATGGTTTTTTTGACAACTTAGTTTGACATTGACAGAAGATGGATGACAAGCATGACAAGTGATTTTTTGTTTATTTTCCTTATGGAAGGATTTATAGCACATACAGCCACTTCTTTTGTATAATCATTTCTGTCTTTTATCCTTAATAAATTCCTCAAGCGAAGCAACAATGCAGACGACCTAGAGAACTATTTATGAAAGGGTGACTTCACAACTCAACCGACTTTTTCATAACGAAATAATCCGAATTCATATATTTCTCATATAAGTTTTTATGCACTCACAATGCTATTCTGATATACTGCTCTAAGGATAATATTAAATAAAATCTTGATTCTAATAATTATAAGCTTTACCTTTTACAATGCATTTTTAAAAGTATATATCGGAAATAGACTAACGGATGAAAAACATCCTGTATTTCAGGCTTTACAGGTCTTATTATTTGCTATTAATTAATAAACAATCACACTTAGTATTAAATTTTACTTAGAAAAAAAAAATAACATATTATTTAAAAACTATAAGTAATTCCTCTGTTTCTTCATAGGACATATTAAGTAGAGCTTCATGAAGAATTGCTCTATAAGTGAAGGGATTAAAGCCTAGTTTTTTATTGAGTCTATTGTAGAGGAGTGGGCCGAAGAACAGGAAAAATCGAGAGGAGAAAGCGTATTTGTATATTATTTGAGCAAACAATATCTTGCCGTCTTTTGTTAGCAAATTGGGTGCTGTAAGGCAGTGAGTGCGGCATGCTGTTTGAGGATAGTTGTCTAACTGTGAGTACCTACCTTAAAGGATTTATATAAAAGATCTGTGGGAAAAAAGAAAGGGCGGTAAGTAGAAATCTTAAGAATGGCTCGCTGTGCCCTCTCAATAGTTAATAGTGAGGTTTTAGCTATGCCACCCCATGACATACATAATACAGTAAGTTAATATTGACTGGCATAAAGCAAAATAAACTTGTCTGATTATGTATGAGTTCGCGATAGAACGTAGTTTTTTGAAAACAAATATTTAAAGTGTTTTGTCAATGAAAATACCCAGATACTTTATTTTGTCTGTATTAGATATGCTTGGGCAGCCACACGTTTTAGTTGTAGGGTTAATACAGTAATGTGCATACAATTTCATGTCAGAATGAGATGAGTGCAAATATGACGCATGGATAACTGTACATAGTTCGTCTTCGCTATGTTCAAAGTCAATAGATGTTGCTGAAGCCAATTATTTACAACATTAAATCCGCATATTTAAGAACTTCATCAACTCAGTTAGCTGAGAACAGCAGAGCTGTGTCATCGGCATACGAGACAATGTTTCCCCTTCTATATTCAAATTACACAGGTCGTTGATGTAAATTAAAAACAATGTCGGGCCGAGGATACTTCCTTGCAGGACCTCAAAAACACCCATTATTTTGATCTGAGCTTAAAACATTGCCTATTTTGACTCACCGAGTTCGTTCATCTAAATAATTTGCGAAGAGTTTAAGCTCATTTCCTCTTATAGGTACCTATGCTTTCAAGCTTGTGCAATAGACTGGGAATTTGGCAAGGTCAAAAATTCCTATTGTTTGTTTGCCATTATCGAGTTCCTGTAATAAATAATCAGTTAGGCTATGAACTGAACAGCATCCGCTGTTGTTAACTTAGACCTAAAACCTCAAAAAGTTGACCACTAGGTTATTAGTTAGTAGCATTAGAAAGTACTCTAATTAACTCGTTTTTAAATCTCTTTTAAAATGTTTAAACTGTAGCATCAAATTTATGGCAAAATAGCAAAAATCGTGATAAATCCCAACTAATATAATAAATGCGAAAGTGAGTTTGTTTGTTTATTTGTTTGTTACGTTTTCACGCCGTATCTACTGAACCGATCATCATGAAATTTGCATACACATAAGTTAGGGTACTGAGAAGGACATAGGCTATATGTCACGCGGGCGAAGCCGCGGGTCACAGCTAGTAATTTATAAATGGCAGTCAGTCAGTCAAGTTTTTTTTTACAAAAACAGTAAAGAAACAGACTTTCAAAAATGGTCCGAAGTATAAAAAGTGCTCAGTTGATTTTTTCAACCGAAGTATAAAAAGTGCTCAGTTGATTTTTTAATTTTTCGATGATCGTTTGTGTGGTTTCCACAAAAAAGTGTAATGAACAAATTTCAAATTGCTCTGATCCAAATAAAAACCGTCCAACCCACATCTTACATGAAATTTTACTCTTCGGTCGAAAAGACTCATTTTTGACAGTTGTTTCTCTACTGTTTAAAGATATAGAGATAAAATTACACTCATTTGAAAGCTTATATAGGTAGTTTTCTTTCTTTGAACAGGGCCTGTTTCAAAGGGCCCAAATTTTTAAGTAAGTACCTACTAAATGTTATTATTTTTTATATAAAATAATAATATGAAAATTAAAAAAAATGTGTGCCATGTGGTTTACATGGAAGAAAGAAAATATCTATTCGGCGAAATATACAAAAAATTAACAATACTTATGTACTTACTAAAACAGTTATTGACGAAAAGGCGGCCATACTGCGGTCGGAGAACAGAAACTGGTACTTCCAATACAGAACAAGCTGGAGAGTAAAAAAACAAAACAGCAAAATTTTTTAACATGTCATGAAGACTGGATTCCGCAATGTTATCCCCAGTAAAAGTCATATCTACTCTCAGTTAGGTAATTAGATACGTATCTACTACATATATTCTGATATCTATGGTATCTACGTACCAGTATCAGAAAAAGTATCTAACTTGATGGTTAGCATTTTTGAATTTTTAGGTAGGTTGGCACCTACCGTAGAAGTGGAACCTACCTCAAGTCAAGGCTTATCAGCACAGTTACTGCGGCTATCGATTCCTTGATTTTTTGATTGGCCGTACGAAAAATGCGTTTGAAAATAAAGGCCGCGTTTGCGGTTAACATAAGCGCTAGCCCTCAGTTTATTCACAAGCATGAGTACCGGGAAGAAGTTCGCTCAGCGTTAATTAAAGCGGGGATTAATTCGAGGGGCCCATTACGAGATAGCTACCGTTGTCTCGAATTTAATCTAAAGTAACGAACTTAACGGTCAGTATTATTAGAACATTTAGGTAGGTCCACCGTTCTCTATTCTAGTCATCCAGGTCAATGAGATTAGGAATTTGCCATTTTTAGGGTTCCGTAGTAAACAAGGAACCCTTATAGTTTCGCCATGTCTGTCTGTCTGTCTGTCTGTCTGTCCGTCCGCGGTTTTACGCAGAGACTATAAGTACTAGAAAGCTGTAAATTGGTATGGGTATGTATATTAATCATGACAAAAAAGTGGTAGAATAAAAA
This sequence comes from Rhodophaea formosa, assembly GCA_963082605.1. Classification (NCBI taxonomy): domain Eukaryota; kingdom Metazoa; phylum Arthropoda; class Insecta; order Lepidoptera; family Pyralidae; genus Rhodophaea; species Rhodophaea formosa. The sequence continues at coordinate 11,282,703 of OY720210.1, forward strand.
GTTGAAAAAAAATTTTTTTTAGGGTAGCTCCCATACTAGTAAAGTGGGAGAGTAATTTTTTTTTCTCTATTTACCCATCGTGTGTGGTATCGTTAAATAGGTCTTTCAAAAATATTGTGAGGTTGAGAACACCATTTTTCGATTTAGGGATCCGTTTCCGAAATATTTGGTTTTAAAGTGCGAATTTTTGTTAGAGGTAAGTGTCCCCGCCCTCTATCTGCTAAACGGTTATATATAGATACGTAAAAAAAATTACAATAGTAGTATATATACTGAAGTTTAAAGGAAAACTATCAGAGCTGAGTTCTAAGTACAAACTAAAAAGTTATTGGTAACCAACTTATAAACTGTAAAATTTCATACTACGAGTAGATGTTTTGGGTCGTTAAACTGTAAGGTGCGAGTGTGAATAGTGTGAACTCAAAGTTGTCATTCGCAACAACGGAACCCTACACTGCGCGTGGCCGGACACGCACTTGGCCGGTTTTTTTACTTGATCGTATTACCCAATTCCTAAGTTTTTCAAAATAATACCTACTTAGGTATTTTCTTACTAGTACTTCTTGCGCCCATGAACATGTCCATTTTGTAGCTCCAAGTAGTAGCTGCCAGTTTCCACACAAGGTTACTAGTAGACACTTTGTTACCTTCTCGGTGGGTGGGGTTTAAATGTTAAATAACGATCCAAAATTACACCTAAATAAACAGGACGTGGCTCATCATTCACGCAGAAAGTAAGCTTGGGTGTGTAGAATAGCTTAGTTAGTTAGTAGCAGTACTAGTTAATCGAATCGATCGACAAATAAAAACAAGGTGCTCACAGAAACTAAGGTTAGGTTAGATTCGTTAGGTTACCTTGTGAACAAAACAGAGCGAGCGAGCGAAGCGTGTGAGCATCCTTAACTTAGGGTGAGGGTGAGATCCCACCTTTTTTGTTACTTGTAAAAAAAGTGCCATTTGGTATGAAAATTTTAATTACATCTCCGCGCTTTATAAATCATATTGTTTCGAACAGCAAGGCAAGTTCTAGATCCAATGCTCAGAAATTTGTGCTAAGCTATTCTAAAGCTTACCCGTAAGATTCGCTGTTTCATTAGCCAAACTGTTACAAAGATGAAAGCAATAACGAACTGTTTTGCGTGGATTTGGTCTTAGACCATAGATTTTATATGACGTTGCTGGTCAGTGATATCCTTTTGACCGACGGCTGCAGCTTCATTAAATGTAGCTTGTGCTATTACTGCAACGTCCAATTAAATCGAGTACCTATATCACTCAGATACATGTTGAATAGCGTAGGAGCTAGGACTGAACCTTGCGGAACTCCATTTTTCAAGGTTTTTATGGTGCTTAGTTTTCCATTGAGACTGATTTGAAATACCCGGTTGGAAAGTATCGCGTCAAACAGATTTTGTGTGAGGCTGCGTTTAAAGATTCTTGTTAGCTATAAGAGGAGTCTCTTTTTGTAAACCGTATCAAACGCTGAAGTAAGATCTACGACCATTCCTACAATTTTCTCGCGTCTCTGGAATACTACTTTGATGTGTTATGTAAGTGGTCGCAGCTACTACGACTGTGACGGAACCCTACCTGGTCGATAGGTATATCATCATCAGGTCTTTTTTTCTAGTCTTCACTGCAGGAGCACGACCCTTTCTGTACTACCAGAGCCATATATTAGCCTGAGCAGTCAGAGGATTTGGCCTACACTCTTTATACTAGCCAGTCCGGTTTAAAAGGTCTCTTTGAAGTTTTTAAGCCATGTTGTGCTTGTGTTTCCTAAGTAGCCTTCAACGACATCCGCAGGAAGACTTGAGTGGTCATATATTACTCTGCCGGGAACCATACGGCATATACTGAAGGTATACCTACACTGTTTGATAATAGGACTCATACGTGCAAGAAGTATTTTTTCAGAATAATTTATTTGTAAAGAGTACAAAGAAGTAAGAAGAAATAAGTCAAAGAGATTAAACGACTAACGCATAAAATTTATTAAAAAAGAAAAAGCAAGCGCTTTTTGAAAAAATCATCTAAAATCAAAAAATATGCAAATGGATGCCGTTTTCTTTAAACTTTTAACTACTAATTCATATTTTATTCTATCGCAAATAAAGACAACTTGATCAGAACGTTGCTCCTCTGTTGTAAACTGTAGTGACCTACCTACTAAAAATTTAAATAAAAAACTGGCCAAGTGCGTGTCGGGCCACGCGCAGTGTAGGGTTCCGTAGTTGCGAATCACAACTTTGATTTCATACTGTTCACACTCGCACCTCACAGTTTAACGACCAAAAACATGTAACAATAAAAATGTATGAAATTTTACATTTTCGAGTACATTTCATAAGTTGGTTCCCTATAACTTTTTAGTTTGTACTAAGAACTCAGCTCTGATAGTTTTCCTTTCAACTTCAGTATATATACTACTGCTGTAATTTTTTTCACGTATCCATATATAACCGTTTAGTAGATAGAGGGGGGGGGGGGGGGGACACTTGCGTCTAACAAAAATTTGCAACCACATATTTCGGAAACGGAATCCTAAATCGAAAAATGGTGTTCTCAACCTCACAATATTTTTTAAAGACCTATCTAACAATACCCAACACGAAGGGTTTATATAGAAAAAAAAATATTACTCCCTCCTTACTTGTATGGGAGCTACCCTAAAAAAAATTTTTTTTCACGATTTTCTTCTACCACTTTTTTGCCATGACTAATATACTTACCCATACCAAATTTTAGCTTTCTAGTACTTATAGTCTCTGAGTAATACCGCGGACGGACAGACAGACATGGCGAAACTATAAGGGTTCCTAGTTTACTACGGAACCCTAAAAAGTGGATTCGCTCGCGAGTTCACTGAGCCACTAGTCTATGATGTTACAAATATTAAGTCTACTTTTACAACTGGTCTACTTAATTTATGTCCAACTATTCTAATTCATCTGGAAGAGTTACTGCTTTAGACCGCTAACGATTATGACTGTGAAAGATTTAGACGACTTGCTACTACTGTAGAGCACTTTCGATTAACTCTTTTTTCGTCGCTTCCTTAACTTCTTACTCAACTGCGAACAAATTTTTACACAACCCGATTACAATAAAGTGAAAAGTTGTATTGTTTTCTCTAAGGCATGTGTGAAGCAGATAGATCGCAACAATTATTTTTAACGAATACCTACTTGCCTATACAAAGTCGGGTCCGAAACAAAGGATACGATCCTACTTAGTTTGAAGAATTCCAAGTAAAAAGTCTGAAGTACTGTTCTCCAGCTTGGAAGTCATTCTCCGCGTCGGGAGGTAAGGATAATAGGCAACAGTTCCAATTAGGCGACGAGGGCGTTTGTTAACATTTAATTAACGTCAGGCAGCTATTGTGTCGGCGGCGGCTCCAGGCCGGCTTCGCTGCTGCGTCTTGATGAGCCGCAGTCATAGCGTTTCACATTACAACCCAATCTCTCCCCCGAAACAAAACAAACAATTGCGTTGACTGACATCCATTACCGCTATTGTACTAAGCTTTGGAGAGAAAACCCGCCGAACTCGGCAGACAATGCTGTTTCAAACTTTGCGATGTCTAAGTAACTTGGAAGTGGTACAGGGGTGGCCGCTCGCAGGTGTCGCTTGCTAATGATGTGATGCCATGCGCCTCAGGGTGTTCCGACATGGCGAACCCTCATCGGTTCTTCAAAGGTCCTTCGGGTTCATACAGATTGACTAACTCAAATTTGCATTACTTTTTCAGTCACGACTACGTACCTATGTAATACATTTGATACCTACTCATACACATAATATACATAACTTTATAAAATACTTTCTTGTAGACATCCATCACTCTTTAATGTTACTAGACACATCCCCAAGGGAGATTCTCCGGGCATCGCTACTGAACTGAATATTAGGCTGTAGGCAGTAAATGTAATTGGATAGTGATTTTTACTGGGAGTCGAAGAAAATGTTTTCGAATGTAATAAGGATTTTTCTCATAGCGACGTAGAAGGTAAGAGATTTGATTTATCGCAGCGGGCCGGCTAAGGCGCTGACCGCCCGGGCGCGGGCTCGGCCGCTCGCCCGCCCGGACGCGTTATTAAACTTTTCCCCATATTAAACATTCCGGAGACGAATACATTTTATTGTTGCCTCGGACCGACGTCAGAGGCCCCTACAAAGCGAAACTCAAAGACGGCAATTGCGAAATAAATTGAAAGCAATTTGATATTGCGTTGTAAGTAATAGCCGTCAGGACCCGCAACTCTGTGGAAGACATTTTGTATGCAATTTAGAAAAGTTTCAACGGGTCATTTGATTGCGGCGTTTCGGACCGATTTCAGGGGACTGTTGTGGTTACAGACTTACTGATTAATGACTCTATTTGACTTATGGTTGGTGAAAGTTACGAAAATGCGTGTTTTCTTTTGAAATTCTGTTATATTAACGGGCCAGTATTAGCTCTTGTAACAATTTGTAAAGTACCGCACGTACCAAAAACCTTTGAGAATGATTCAGATAAACCATCCAATTAGACAATGGCTTTGTTAACTTTTAATTAACGAAGTTGTGTAAGTACGTGTATCTAGTTATTATACGTAGGTACATAAAAGGCTGTGAAGTAGACAACGGGGTGCTGTTGGGAAGTAATTAAATATAAATCAATTTTTATTTATGTGTGGGTATTAGTTATTTTATACTAGCACAGAGGAACAATAAACTATTAAAACTTATGCTTAGAATTCCTATGTTTCCTTACACATTATTATGTGATACTTAAGGTATAGGTATCTGTGTGTGTACCTAGCATAGATATCAGAATAGTGTACCTAGGTAATGTGTTTAATAACTAGGTACCTACGAACACAGACTATACAAAAGTTTTAACAAATTTTATAAATGTGAAATTTTTTAACATTTTTTTCCTGTTCAGCAGTGGACTTCCTGTGGCTGAGATGATGATAATGATGATAAATGTGAAAGCAAGTGTTCGAGCATTGCTCGCACATTTATGTTCCGCTTTCATTTACGGCACTACCGAAAAACCGATCAGCTTGAAATTTCGCAACATCATACATAAATCACAAGGCAAGGATATACAATGTGTAACTTGACCCACGACCTACCCTTAAAGGGGTGACTCAGCCCGTCAATATGAACAACTTTTCCTGGGATGAATGCTGTGAACTCAAAAAATATAGACATTTTCATACAAAAGTATTCAGTCACCAAGCCAATAGGCACGGGAAAGTCAAAAAAATTTCAAGTTCCCCAAATTGACCGATATAGACGGTCTGAGTCACCTGTTAATGGGAATGTCGAGAGTTGAGGGTCAAGTTACGCGCTGTATAAGTAGGCGCTGTTACCTGCGGCTTTGCTTGTGTGATATACATGGCGAAATTTTGATCGTTCCGGACCATTAAAGGGGTGATTCAGCCTGTCAATATAAACAACTTTTCCTATGGGACAAATGCTGTAAACTCGAAAAAAATTTCGACATTCCTATACAAATTGCCCGGGCGGCTGAACACTTTTGTATGAAAATGTCGAAATAAAATTTGAGTTTCCAGTATTGGTCCCATAGGAAAAATGGTTCATATCGACGGGCTGAATCACCCCTTTAAGGGTCCAGAACGATCAAAATTTCGCCATGTATAGCCTATGTCCTTCTCAGTACCCTAACCTCAAACAATCATCATGAAAATTTGCATACCCAGAGGTTAGGGTAGGTACCTACTGAAAAATTATTTTAAAACAAAAACTAAAACCGACTTCAACCCTATAAGTACAAACTGGAACTAAAAAGTAGGAAATAATAATTTATTACTAGAAATTAAGCGCAATAAACAAAAATATTTATACTTTAATACCTATTTACAATTTTATAATCTGTTTTTGTTTGGAGTCGGTGCCATCTAAAATTATAAATAATGACACATTATTGACAAATTTATTTAATAAAAACCGTTTTACCCCTTGTGGATTCGTTTGATTGTATTCTGATCGGCCTTTGGAGCAGTCACGCAAGTCGTCCCCGGAATATTTCCGAGATCCGCGACTCGCGATGCGATCATATTAATTCCCCCTTAATTGTTTTTTCGTCCCCGTCCATCTTGGCGTCTTCATCAGCCGACAGTCTAATCCGAAATCTCATTTCCGTCGAATAATTGTAGGAAATAGAGCGGGCCTCCCTTGCGTCGCACTGGAAAAACCCATTGCGGTTTTTATAAGGAGTCTTTAAAGAAACAGCCGATGAAAATACTAATCTACAGTCGATAATACAGTCATTTTAGAGATAAGGTCATTAAGTACAATATTATGTGCTTAATAATTTATGAAGAAAGACATTTTACAATGTTACCTATACTTATAACTTAGCATCACAATATAATATATTGTGCATATTTGGCGGGTAGCTGGATAGTAACGTTTTTATATTTGTTAGGTACCTTGTTTGTTGTCGAGCTCCGTGGCGCAGCGGTCATCACGCCTGCCTGCGACACGGATGGTCCCGGGTTCGATCCCCGCGTCAGGTCAAGATGGAAAACGATCCATAACACAAGTCTTTTATAAGAACTTACTTTGGGGCTAGCTCAATCTGAGTGATTTGTCCGTATATATTTATTTATTTATATGTAGAGCACTCATCTGAATCACAAAAAAATATTTACAATAATAAAGGTAAGGGTGACTAATTCAGACTCTGAATTAGTCACCCTTACCTAAGGGTAAGGGTGACTAATAACTCTGAAATTCAGAGTTTAAAAAACTAAGAGTAAGCCCTTAGTTTTTTAACTCTGAATTTCAGAGTTTAAAAAGTCAAAAATAGGAGGAGGTTCTCAATTCGTCTGTATGTTTTTTTTGTAAGTTTGTTACGCGATTACTCAGTCAGTTATGGATCGATTTTAGTGATCCTATTTTGTTCCATAAGAAATGCTTCAGAGGTGGTCCCATAAAACTTTTGTCGCAATATATCGAGCATTTTTTGAAAAAATAAACAAACACCCAAAAAAAAAAATTGTTAAAGAATGCCGTTTGGTTTAAACTTATGTGTATTTTATCTTACGAGGGCCCTACCCCGACCGACTATCGTCAACGCGAGTATGGTCGAAAAGCTTGTTCCGTCTAGCGCAATGTCAGATAAAGAGGCAAAGCGAAAAGAGCCTCTTGCCCTCGTCCCTCGCACACCTCTTACTACCACATGGTTACAAGCTAGTAAATAAGCGAAGACATTGAACGAAAAATAGTGAGCGGAAATTTTATTAAAGTCTCAAGAAATACGTGTTTATTAGTAAGCCTTACAAGTTTATGAGAAAAACGTTTAATATTTAGAATCTCCATTATATTTGCAAGGTTTCTAAATAATTTTTTACTGTTACAATTATTATGTATATTATAAACACCCAAAGTACAGATAAAATTTGAGATTTTTAGAGGCTAATACTGAAGTTGTTTCTCCAAATTTTGATTTCGCTTTGATAGAAACCTAGGTATAGTGCACAAGTTCCCTATTAGTTGAAAAGCTTCAAAGAAAGATTTTTTACACCGCCATAATAACGTACGAGCGTTTGTATGAAAAGATAGACGGGTTGGACGCTTAAGCGAATCAAGACAAATTGCTAAGAACGTTACTTCTCTGTTTTGACTAAACTTCAAAGGTGGTCCTATATTTTTTTTATCGAAATGTTCCAGTGCTTAAAAAAAAAACAGTGAAAAAATTAACAAGAACCAAAAAAAAAATGCACAAATATGCCGTTTGGTTTATTTTTATTTCTGTTTAATTCTTTCGCGAATCAAGACAAATTGATAACGACGTTGTTCCTGTATTTTGATTGAACTACCACACCCACTAAAACCTAATTTTCAGTTCCAATTTGAACATTTACGTATAGGGTTAGAGACGCGGGTTTTACTTTTTTGTTAAAAATAATTATTGTTTCAAGTGTAGTTCTAATTCGTGGCCGGAAACAGTTCAATAAGCGCTGAGGAAACTGTGGAGAGTGTTTTACTGTCTAGGTGTCCTTGAACACTCCCTTTTTCTGTACCTTGTTTTTAGTAATCCGATTATCAATTTAGAATGTAGTACAAAAATGGTATAAAATAAAAAAAATACCGGTTCATATCCAACTTTCAGATGAAATACTCGTAAGAATGGCAAAAACCAAAAACTTACTTACTTACTTAATTCAAATCACAATCACCTGAAAAATCTAGTAGAACCAATATGCACATATCTAATATATACTTACAATAATGATAAAGTACTAGCTAAACAAAATTTGCTAAGAGCGTACACTTCAGCGACTGAACATAAAATAAATAAAAGATGTGGTTACATACCCCAAATGTAGATTATAAGTTACAGGCGTTTGGCTCAAGAAGTTACTGTTTTCACAATCAGCAGGATCCCGTATTATTATAGCCTGTTTACCATAAACCAAATTTTATGGCCGACGACGAAATATATGCAGCGAATGATATAAGTAGCTTTTACAAATGCTGGTCTCTTTGTATAAGTTAGCGTGGCAGCAACGCTAAGTGATTGGACAGGGCGGGACATTATCTTGTATTTGCTGATTTGAACGGAGTCCTTTGATTTGGTAAAAGCAATGAATGTAAATGTAGTCTAGTTATGTCCAGTCCAGCCTGAAATAGATACACATCTGAACGTTACTTTACTTATTCACATGCATGTTTGAATTTTATAAAGTAGGTGCCTTAATTATAAAATTTTACAGCTGCACTTGTTTTTAGGATTCCGTTGCCAATAATCCATGCATGAAACTGAAACTATTTTTTTTTGTCAATCCTATTAATGCGCGATGGCCAAAGCTAGGTTTTTGAAAATAACGTTTCGTTTATTTTATTTTATTAAAGCCAATCGTTTGAAAGTTAAGAGTCTTCTAAAAAAGTAAAATGTATCCCTCCCCCTTTAACTATTAAAATAAAAGAGTGAAAAATCTTAAAAAATATATATATGCAGTAGGTCGCAATAAATGCTTTCAACGAAAATTGGTTGAACATGAAATAGTTAGCAGTTTTTGAGATATAAAACATTTTCGAAAATTTCGTCATTTATACAAAAAATATGATAAACACCGTATTGTTTGCAGGCGAGTAAAAGTCAAGTTTCGGAGGGACAGCAGTGTACTCGTAATAAAAAAAAAAAACAATTAAAGCACAGTGGCGGGTTGCCCCACCTGCATTGCATTTTTGGTATCCATCCATCCATCCATCAGGTCTTTTTTATTCTCCACTGCAGGAGCACGACCCTCTCTGTACTACCACAGCAATATATTAGCCAGAGTAGTCAGAGGATTTGGCCTACACTCTCCACGCTGGCCAGACGAGTTGGAGAGGTCTTTTTGATATTTGTAAGCTTTGTTTAGCTTGTGTTTCCTAAATCGCCTTTTACGACATCCACGGGAAGACTTGGAGTGGTCCTATTCTACTCTGCCGGGAACCACACGGCAGTTTTGGTATGCTTCCTCCTATTTCTTAGATTTTCACCCATTCAAGCCAGTACGGCTTTAACGGTACACGTGGAAAGAAAAGCTGGTCATCCTACCCTTCATTCCTTTCTTACAGTCTCTAACCCTCTGCTGGAAAAATATTTCTGCATGATTTATTTGGTCGGTAACTATTTTTGAATCTGAAGTCGCGTGGCATAGAGTGCAGCACTTAGACATTAAATTGTTAATTTATGTGCATATGTATGTACGTTGGTAGGTTCAAATATTGTAAGAGGCGAGAGAGTTACGAGGTAGACTTATGGCTTCCATTCAGTAGAGGAGAGATAATGCTTGCAGGCAATCACATAAGTGGATCAAATAGCTGTAGTCCATTTGGATAATGAACTAGCGACTCTGTAGTCTGTAGCCTTAGACGGTTCTTTTTATTGCACGGCTGTCGATATACTATTTAAGTACTTACATAGTGGTTGAGGTTTATTATTGACTGACTAACTTTACATCTCATGGACATTAGTGGTTAAGAGAAGGACTTCTATAGATTTTAAAGTACCTTATTAGACTCTGTATGACAGTAGAACAAAAAAAAAATTATGTGTTGTGATAGCGAAAACTGATTCAGGGTACACACTAAGGGTTGCTTACTACTGTACAATACTTTGGGGACCCTGATATCGCATATAAAATACTCATAAGCAGTATAAGTATTTCATATGCGTTATTATTCCTCTTATAACTAGATTATTTAAATTATAATAAATTAAGAGATAATTATTCACAGTATAGACCCGTAACTATGTCAGTCTTCCCATTATCTTTAAAAATAAATTAGGTTAGGACCTACGTACTCCAATTCAGATTATGTTTTGGTTTTAACTAACAACATATCTTTAGCGTGTTACTTAATGTTAAGACCGTAACAGTCAGTATGGAACAAAAAACGTTAAAAAATATTAAACCAAACTAATTTTTTTTAAATCTCTTCGTAGTATGCAGAGTTCTCCAATCTTATTTGTGATATTAAAACTATTTAATCTTTACTAAAATTTTATATAATAATAAAAGAGGAAAGTTTAATTTGTCTGTTTGTTGGCATAGTATAGGCACTGAATCTATTGGACCGATTTTTTAAATTCTTTCACCTAAAAAAACCTTTCACCTATCTGTGGGTGACAATTCACATAGGCTATAATTTACGCGGAGAAATTTGCAGGAAAATTGCTAATTTCAAGTAAAAAATCCAGCACTTACCTGATATTTAAACACAATCGCACGCCTAATGGAAAGTTCATTTCAATGTATCAAGAATCTCTCAACGTATCGACAATGGGTAGGTACGCCCAAAGTGGTATCTGATCAATCCATTACCGTACTCTGACCAGGAGCTGTTAGGCTCGCAACTTGGCGACACACATTTTCCATTTTCCCCCTTGTCCTTACCGGCCCAGTTTCCCCTCTTCCATAATTCAATGTTTGGTGTTAAATGTTTATTTGTTTGAAAATAAAACACATTATTTACCTATTGGAGATATAAACTCTATATCTATTAAGATTTTTGACCGACTTCAAAAAAAAGGAAGAGGTTCTCAATTCGTCAGAATCTTTTTTTTTATGTATGTTCCCCGATTTCTCGAAGACGCTTGGACCGATTTAAGAAATTCTTATACTATACAGATGGTCCCATCAAATTTTTATCGGAATATGGCGAGCACTTTTTGAAAAAATACACAAGAACCTAAAAAAAAATATACACGGATGCCGTTCGGTTTACACTTATTTCCAATTTTATTGCTTATTAAAACAAATTGATAGGGTTGAAGGGGTTGAAGTCGGTTTCTGATTTTTGTTAAAATATTTCAATAATTTAACTATAACCTACACTCGTAAAGGTAAAAAATGGATGCAACAAACTTACTTATTTTTGTTGTTAGATATTACCCTGTGAAAGATAGGAGTTCTACCTAAATATAAAAAAATTGAAGTATCTAAACAGCCCACTCCCTTTTAGTTTTAATAAAAAGTAGCATAGATGAGTCAAAATATCACTATCATTTTTCACCAGCAAAAATATTTTGAAGTGCCTATCTTTCAAAAACTTTTTGAAAGACTACTTCACTTCCTCTTTCACTTTGACAAAAACGGATTTCAAGAATCTCTATGTCATTTTTAAAGACCTATCTATAGACTTCTTCGAGCAACACGGCCTCCGTACCGATAGACTTTCCCCTGCACATATAGGTTTGACGAAAACTTTTATAAATTCAATTGCATGTAACAGCGAGCCCCCCTAAATCTTCTATTTATTAGATTTTGTCTAAAAATCGTAAAGCGGTTCATAGAATACATTCACCTACCAAGTTTCAAATAAATAAATAAATAAATAAATATATAGGGACATATCACACAAATTGAGCTAGCCCCACATTAAGTTGTGAACTTGTGTCGCAGGATACTAACTCAACGATACTATATTTTATAACACATACTTATATAGATAAACATCCAAGACCCAGGTCATACAGAAAAAGATCGTTTTCCATCATGACCTGACCGGGGATCGAACCCGGGACCCCCGTGTCGCAGGCTGGCGTGTTGACCGCTGCGCCACGGAGCTCGTTTGTCTTAAAATGTTTAGTCTTAATACTTATTATAAGGCTAGGGAACCCTAAAAGCTAAAATCGTTTTAAAAACCCTTCAAGTATCGCTAATATGTTATTCAGGCCATATACTTAGTAGAGCCATTGATAAGGCATGCACTAACGCAATAGCTCCCGCGTTTCCTTGATCCAGTCTATTTCGGCGAGATCCATTACCTCGAGAGTGGCGGCAAGAAGCAATCTCATTGAATGACCGTCTTCCCCCCTCTCCCCAGCACTAGCCCACACACCCCTTCTCATCCTCGCCAATCGGTAAATATGCGTGTTAAATATGTATGCGGTGTAAGATGCTCGTAAGTGTATTAGATTTTGCTTGGTTTTTCATTCTGTCAAGTTGTTATGTACTTATGTGGACAGACATAGTGGTCCTGCCTATTTGCTTACGCATGCGGCACACGACTGAATTTATTTCCTAGCTGAAATATATTCCAATATCGGCTGCCCGACCGCATTGATTTCAACATATTCGGCGTATTTTTGGTGTCTTTTGATTTATGATTTACTTTCAAGTAAACTAAACTGGGGTGGCTCTAGGAACCTTAGCCTGTTTCAGTGACATACATAAATTTTTTCTTAGTCATTTTTGGAGCTGCAACAGCCAGTGCTACACTGATGCAAATAAATATGACATTAAAGGCGTCTCTTCCTACATTTTATTTTCGGGAGCGGGATTCTTTTTATTTTCTCGAAAAAGCTCTCGCGCTTTTATTAACAAATTAATAATAGTGCCAGAGCTTTTTCCAAGATGTTGAACAAATATGATAAAAACAAAAGGAAAAGGAAGTTTTGTAACAGCAAAAAAAATATTTTGTCGTACAACTCGTTATACTCTTAAGAGTGTGGATTACTTGAGAATGAGTATACAAGTATAATGGTAACAAAAAATCTTAGCCTAAGTTTTTTGTTTATAGTGAAAATTACTTGAAAATTTAAACGTCTAAATAATATCTTCAGTACATTACTGCGAGCACTCACAGCATCTATACGACCCACATAACTTTATCCAAAGTTGTTTCTGCATAAGGCTTAAGTAATAACTTCTATCTGGCAGAAGCGAAAACTTGGAATGCACTTCGCACGAAGTGACTAGACTTTTCCATTAGGGGCAATTATCAGGCACAAGAGATCCCGTGCTGCCACCGTCCCGGCTCTCGACGGAACCTGTTAGGATAACGTCATAAAGTCGCCGATGCAAAGCCGGACTAACGTCTTTGCTGTTGCGATGCCCTCACCTCGGGATAATGGACCGCACTCACTCCTCGGCTCGTCCCCGCTCCCTCCGGAACGTACTCTCAAAGTTAGGCTGTAATCGACTGGGATCGCTCTCAAATTATTGCTTGTCTTCATATTTGATATTGTCTGTCAATTTCATATTGTAAATTGATCTTATTATCTAATTACTTACTTTAACTTTTGCGTATATTTTTTATGTAACAATCATTTCAGAATAAAATATTGCCATTTATCTGATTAATGAAATTCAATCCAGAACTATACTTAGCAAACACATAAGTTTTAGATTGAGAAATAAAATTTATTTTGGTAGGAAATTATTTTTTTATTAGAATATGTAGCAGCCTTAATCTTCAAAAAGTATTGAAGGTTTCTTCGGACTCACAATATTTTTGGCGACGTCTGCTAATTGCGCATTAGTCGTAATGGCTAGTCCATATCCCCAATATTAAAAATATCTCGCACCACCGAATCGATATCCATTTGTGGAGATGTCTGGCTGGCGAAACACGAGTGAATAATCGGCTTATGACAGGCACATAAGACTGCTAATGAACTAATGGCGTATCAAAATCTCCCATTCTGTCGGGCAGTCTCCCCCCGCGTGCCCTCTGTTAATGGAGCAATGATGGTCCGTCACTCTACATTTGACTAGGCGGCTTTCACGTCGTAGCCACTCAGCACTTAGGTATCTAACGCTGTGTGCTCACTAACTACTAGACATGTCATTGGTGAATTTAACGTGTGTTCAGGATAGGGTAAGCTATCTATACAAAAATTATTCTATAAATTGTTCCTTTCTTGATCGATGATCGATCTAGTAGGATAACAAGGAAATACCTTATCATGTAACGATGAAGTTATCAAATTGTAAAATTTACAAATATTGCATACAAATATTTCTTTTTAGTGTTAAAAGTTTTACGTTTTATTTTGTCAATAATTTTCATTATTATTAACTAGATTAAGCGTGCAAGATTCTTAGTCATAGTTGGTAGAAAGTAAACCACATCAAGGGCTCTGGATCCAAGAGTTCGATATAGATGAGAATATTATTTATATGTGCAGGGTCACCGTCAGTGCAGCGCTCTGGAGTGCTATTTTTGAACGCGGGCCACTCGTCTTCGAACGATTTTTCCATACAAAAATCGCTCGAAGACGAGTGGCCCGCGTTCAAAAATAGCACTCCTGGTGAGGCTCAGTGATCTAAGAGTGCACCTCTAAACGCAGAAGGTCGTAAGTTTGGACCCTGCTAGGCCCCACTTATGCTTTAAAATTGTATTCTTGGTGTTTGTTTTGTTGTACGACAAAAAAATCTATTTTAGCAGGTTCAGGTTCAATAATAAAGTCAATAATCAATAAGCTTTATACCTACAGCAGTCCAGTAGTTTCGGAGCCTATTTAATGCAAACAAACAATCAAATCTCTCCTCTTTAGGTATAATATTAGTATGATAGTATGAAGTATTATAAAGTGATTGTAATTGATCTGTTAAATTTTCATCAAAATAGAATAAGTAGTTTTTAAGATAGATAGTTTTAAAGTCAGCTTATTATAATTTTTTGGTTGTAATCTAGAAGCTTGTTGAATTTGAATTGTTTTATATCCTGCCTTAAGAAAACAAAACTAATACAAACGCTGTTATCCCATTACCCTATTGCCAAAGTATTTTCTTTGACGCCTTCCTCGAGGATCTCAAATAATAAAAATGCGAGATCTTTTAGGCTTATGTCCAGTGTTGAGTGGGTCCACAAATGTCGCTAAAAGGCTGGACGTCATTGTTTATCCGGCAACATTAGGCGGGTAACCGGACACGCGCGCGCTGAGTGCGCTACAAGTATCCGCTTTCAACTCATTACGGCTCGGACGTGGTGCGTGGGCAGCCACCCCTCCCCTTCAGCCCCCACCCAGCCGTCTTTGTCCTTCAATCCCTCTTACCATCTTCGATCCAATTTCGAATACCCATACATCTAATGTTGGACTTCGCGATAGATTAGATGACAGCATTAGGCGGCGTTATCCGACAAACAATAAGGACGGAATATTTATAAGGACACAATGTCACTTCTTTGTCCTCTGTTTAGAGATACATAAGAAAACAATACATTGTTTGGTGTACATAAATTTGTTGCCATCGTCTCTTATTACACGAGTAAGTAAATAACCCCCACTATTCTTGTGACAAAAATTGTCGCGGTGAACGACCGAATTAGGTGGATTTATTCCAAATTAACAATAAAGAAGATTGCGACCTCATGTCAGATGTAATCGCGAAATAAAGTGACACAAGTATCTTAATCAAGTGTCCATTCTCGGGAGTTAGAGCCGGCCGAGCTGTCCGTTATGGGCGATTCTGTATAAAACCGGCGGCGGGACTGCCGGCCCGCGCAATAACAGTTTGGACAAATTGAGTCCACCGTGAAGCCGGATCTGACAGCCCAACTTGGAGCCTATTCATATTAATTAACTACGCACATGAAAATTTGAGCCTTGTAAAAGCTGACTCTAGGTTTTCGTAGCGCTGTAGTTCGTAGCACTCGTCGTAGCAGTCTTTTTGAACATCACTAGATTTAAAGATCTAAGTTCTCATAGCTTCAAAAGACAGGGATATAAAAGATAACACCTATTTATTTCTAAAAAAATATCTTATAGTTTTTGAATAAATTTCTGAGGAAATTTAAAGAAGATATTTTGATAAGGCAAAGTATAGGTCAAACATAGACCAAAGATCACCTGTTCAAGCCCTGCACGGCTGGAATTTTTTATCATTGTTACAAGCTTTTATTTTACTTGCCCTGTTTGTTTGTCTGTAGGGGCCAAATTTTAGAACTAAATTTTAAAAAACTTATTTTTAAAATTTTATGGACTTATGTTATTTAGATGACAATGTAATAGACTATAGATCTGATCTGATGATTAAGAAAAGTGACAGGTGGCCATAGACACTTATTAACTATAGAAGACAAACCCCGTGATTCATTAGATTAGATTTGTTTTCGCTAACACTTCACAGTAAGAATCGCTGAAAAGAAAAGCTTGCCAAAAATTAAATTTTTATAAAACTTATTTACCATATCTGATTTCTTTATTTAATAAGATTAGCAAGAAGTATTGTGAATGCTTAAACCCTAAGAAGATATTGATATTTTATCTTTGATTGATATCTATATTTTAAGTTTTACATATTGGGGTAAGTGTGTACACGCCTAATTTGATGAATTTGAATCATCATAATGTGTTATTTATGTGCCATATTAGATTATATACTCCAAACCAACGAGAATATAAAACCAATATTTATTACGAAACAATAAGATGAAATTGATAAAATGTCCCACAGCTAAATTGTACGTTAGAAGCAATTTTACGAGAAAAATCATGGCGAGAGTCGCGCGGTCGTGGGCCAGCTTACCGACCGCAATAACATAACCGTTTGGACAAATTGTGGCTCGCCCGGGCCCGGATTAGCGGCTTTATGGAACAATTCGCGTATAGAATACCGTCTAGCTTCCTGATAATTGATATCAATGCTCAACGTCCAGCGGCGAGCGAAATTAAGCGCTCATTTGTCTGTGTTTCTTTTTATTACTTCGCCGCATGACTCCAGATAGCCCGACGAGATACTGTGATAGTCCACTAATTAAATTAACGGATATGAATTCCGCAGTGGATGCGTGGAGCGCGGTAATAGACAAGGCATTCATTTTCTTTAGTCTGTAAATCCATTCAAGCTTAGGGTAGAAAATAATTTAGCTAAAATTATTTTCTACCCTTATCTTGACTGATTAATATCATTGTACCTAATAATAGAAATTCTTTTCTTTTTAATGCTGTTTTTAGGATAAAATCTTTAGTAAACTATGTTTTAGGATAAACTAGTACCTTAAAAATGATAAAATGACGTCAATCTATATTCTTTTTATTCGCATGGAGATATCAAATTGAAATTCTTATCATATTAATATTTAAGTAGTATGTGGGCTTTTCAAGCTGTGGAAAATCAGCTCTAAGTCGGCGTAATTAACAGATATGTTTTTAAATATAAAATACATTTATAACTTGTGTCTAAAGATACTACCGATACTATATCTATAATATAAAAATGAATCGCTGAATGTGTTGTTAAGCGCAAATCTCGAGAGCAGGTTTTCACACAGCAGAATCGATTTCGCTAATTCTTTCTTTAGAATATTCCTTTAAGTACGAGGATGATTTTTACGGAGAGAAAAAAAAATATGTACCGCGGGCGAAGCCGGGGCAAACTGCTAGTTTTATAATAAAGTAGATACTTATATGAATAAACATCTCAGACCCTTTTCCGCATAATAATTGAAACAAAGTTGTGAAAAAACCTCCATAGGTTTTTTCACATCTTCATCATTGCCATCATCATCCTCATGCCATTGTAGGAACAAATTGCCCCTAGTATTTATGTATAAGTGTTGGAATCACATGACTCAAGGTATCTATTGCCGTAAGAAACATATCCAATCACTTGATCGCTCCCCACGACGTAAAGAAAGTATATATCAGACAGATTGCAATTAAATATAAGAATCGGGAGATTTTATTACCTTGCATGACTTCACCTATATCGGATAGGTACCTACATATTGCTCAATAAAACTTCTGTGGGTAATTTTCATTCGGTTACAGTTTATTGGCATTTTATATGTATAAGCTATCGGAAAGGGGAGATTGGAACACGACGTTCAATATCACTGAAAAAATAGTGGAATGAATAAACGTAGGTAGGTATTATAAGGCATATATGGTGTATTATTGAACAATGAAGGATTTTCCTAGAATTTACAGATCTCTAGGTGGATTTTTTCTTTTAAATGTTCGTTTAAGTGTTTTTGTCTGTTCTGGTACAATCATTCATAAACAATAAATAGTTAGTTTCTACTGCAGGGAAAAGCTTCATAATGCTGCGGGCTTCATAAAGGTAATCCACCGTGTCAAACCGTGGCAATACTTTAACGACGGAATCCGAAACCCTTAAAGAATATAGATCCTTAAGAAAACGTACATAACGATAACGTAACGTCCACGTAACAATAAAAAAATAAATTGGAACTCCCATACAAATTCACTGATCAGCTGGTAAATTCTTTATAGAAAGCTATTTTCAAGGATTTGGATTCCTTGTAAACTTTATAAATACTGCAACGGTTTTACGAAACACTCTGATTCAGCCATGTACCTAGGGGGAAAGGGGTAACTAGGTCCGTGTCTTGGGCGACAACGCCAAAGGGGCGGCAATACAAAATGCCATGGGGGTTAGAGGCGCAGAGCTGGCACACTACCCAAAATAGGGGCTGCGGAGGAGTTGTGTGCGCAAAATAGTATGATTTGAGTTTTAAATAGAATCATGTTGTCTTGAGTCCACGGGATGGGGTGCATTCTCTTTTGTCACGTCATGTCAGGCGCCATTTTCAGAGTCTTGGTCCGGGACCAAAAAACTAAAGACCTGGGCGGTAGCCCCAGGTTATCATTAGGTTATACAGAACATATTCATTTATACAGGCCACTGTATACCCCGCCTTTTAGCCGATCATCATCATCATCATTTCGTGTAGGTGACACGGTCAGTCGACCATGCACACTCTAGTGTCAGAGTTCTTCGGAACTGCCTCTCGGCCTCTGACTACCAGATGGCAGCCGGGGCCAACGGTTTAACGTACCCTCCGAAGCACGGAATTATCTTTTTCTTATCAGACAATCAGGTCATTCATGCTTACAATGTCTTAACCAAACTGGAAACAACTTAACAAAGTATGCTTCCCGTGGGAATCGAACCCACGACCCCCGGGTTAATAAAGTAAAGGCCTTAACCACTAGACCACAGATGCCGATGCCGTTCAGCTGATGACATTTTTTTTTCTTTTATTGGGGTCAACAAACAATTTTACACAAATCTTAGGCTAATTAATTAAATACAATATATAAAATAATGTAAAATCAGCACCGTTAACCACAGTTGACATGTGTATCTTCTTCTTCTAACAAACTTGCAGTTTTACATTATGACTTGGAAAAGTTAATTAATCTCGTACCTATTCAAAACTCTTTCCCAATTTTTGGGAATGTAATTAGCTGAATTCATTAAAATGGAAAATCAGATAAGCATCTACATCCAACCGGGGCGCTTAAATTAGTTTTTTCTTAACGCAAACCGTTCTGAATAGTAAACAAAATGAATGGGCCGCCCTAAACAAAGTTTAATCCGTTTTTATTACAAAGAAAAGAAGTAATTACTCTACCCTTACCGCTATAGAGGGTTGGAGCTCGAGGTAAAAATTTCCATAGATTTATCATAAGTAAATTAAGTTTATAATTAAAAACAGGAGTTTTGTATAGAAGTAATTTGAATATGTAAATAATATTCGGAGTATTGCTTATTACAACAAAAATCTCATTTTCTGTCTTCCAAATTTATTAAATTATACTTGAAAGTCGGATTAGGATTGTTGGTTTGTTTTAACAAATATGGTTAGAGTAGATTATTGTTGAGTTAATCAACATAATCGCGATGTAGGTTTTGTTGTGGCGGAAGTAGTTCGTTTCGGGTTTCATTACGGGCGGAGGGCGGGCGGGCGGCGGGCGGCGCCTCCGCAATTATCCTACTCTGAGCGACGTAATTATTCCATTAGCTGAGCAAATAATGATAAGCCCACTGATTAACTGTTAGCTCCATTAATCGATACATCAAAGGATCGGGATACGGTTTCAATTTAAAGTATTAATGGCAGAAGCCTTTTAAGTTAATCACTTGCAATAAATGAGAGAGAGCTAAATTAACTTGAATTTAATAGCTGTAATGCTGTTTTACTGGGAAATGTCTTGTATTTCTGCATCAATGTCGTCTAGCTATCGTACCACTCAGAAAAAGTGGCACAAAAATTCTTGAGCTCTGCTTCGGTAGGCACGATAAGCCGTTTATTTCGGCTGTCATAGATGCCAATCGTTAAGCTATGTCAGAAGCATTTAGGCAACTTGCAAATCTGATACCAGTTTAGGCTACTTAAACACATGAAGAGCAAAGTAAACCGAAATCTTTTATATTTTTAAGCATTTTTCTCTTCATATGCTTCTATACTGGCAATCATCATAGAGGAAGCACCTACCCACGTTTTACTTAGGTACGCATGAAATAAAAATTCTTTAGGAATTAAGTACCTAGTATAATTTTTGATTGCTTTGGTTTTGATTAATTAAGTTTTTAAGCTGTCACAAGGCATCGTGGGTTCTATTTATTAACGGATCACCGTTCGAAAATGATAGTGTTTTCAATTTAAAGAAAGCTCGTTTAGTCAAGTCACCTGTTCAAATATAGAACCGCATTTTATATTTACCTAAGTAAATTTTAGTAAAAATACTTTTGAAATCTTTACGGAATACCTGATAATTTAGCAATACATAAAATATTATGGTTTCATCTATGTGCACTTATACAACATACCGAATTTTATATTGTATTGTAATAAAATAAAGTAACTTTAATACAACTCGTTCGTTCATTCAAATGTCTAACTTATTACTAAAACTTATGTTTACTCAGACAGCATAACAATGAGTAAAAATATAGACGTGCCCAATACGAAGCATGTTTCGTTATAAACGTGCATAAATAAACTGGCACTCCAATTTCGCAAAGCTGGTTCAATAATGCTTTTGTTTCGTATTATATCCCATCATGTCTTTGATATGTTACGAACAATACGCAGTGTTTAGTGTACATTTTTCACCAGCATTGACGGGCATTTCAATTAAGTTTCGTAAAGACTTCAATTCAACAGGGCTGTCTATTAAAATCGTATTCTAATATTTTATAGCGTCAAATAATATATCTATAATATATTTTTACTGTTATAACTACTTAGGTATTAAAAATTCTGAAAAGATACAAGTTTTAATTAGCTTTCATATTAATTTGTAACTTTTGCCATATTTAGTTACCTACCCGAGTATTATTTTTATATGTACAAAATAGTCATTTGGAAGTTCTGTGCTGGTTCAGAGATTGAAATTTTTGAGGCCGAAAGTTCTTGACTATGGAATCGGTCATCGGCACATCCCTAGTGATGGTTTTATCACTTCATCAAGATATCAGGGAAATCAATTTAGAGCGGGTAAGGCCGCACGGGCTCGCCTTAGAGTCCCTAAAATTCCCAAAGGCGGGCGTCCCTGCCGCCCGTCTCGTTCGCTCGTGCCCGTTTATAAACGGTTTTATTGCTTTCGGAGCAACCGAACATTATTAAACTTTTCCAATTTCGATTTATCACGTAGCTGTCGGAATTTAATACCGCCCTACCTTCGGAGGCGATCGCCCGCCGCGTGATTACAATACACGTCGTTAATAATACGAGCCGAGTGCCGGCTGCGAACAGCTCAACTGCCTGCCGATTATGACATGACGGGACCTCTCGGCGACTCAGCGCCCGCTCGCGGCAGGAGCTCTTAGCGCTTCTCTTAACGCTTAGTGACGACAGTCCTAGGGCGGTTAGTCTATTTTGCAGTTTGATTCGTGCTGCGGGAAAGCGGCAGTCTGCCCTTGTCTTCTGTCGTCATGAAACAGTTTCTTAGTATATTCGTAACTTGTTAAAAAAAATTGTGAAAGAATTTTGATAGTGATCAAACAATACTTATACTATTTTAAATTAACGTTTTTTTACATATACGTAAAATTTAAGCTAAGAAAAAAAAACTCTTTTTAGGGATTGACAGATGTGTGCGGGCTTTTATTGATAACAATGCAATGCAATGCAGTGGCGGATCTATAACAATCACCGCCTCTGGGCTACTCTGCCGCCCTAGCTATGCATTTGGCACCTTTATTCCACCTTTTTAGGGTTCCGTAGTAAACTAGGAACCCTTATAGTTTCGCCATGTCTGTCTGTCTGTCTGTCTGTCTGTCTGTCTGTCTGTCTGTCCGTCCGCGGTTTTACTCAGAGACTATAAGTACTAGAAAGCTGTAATTTGGTATGAGTGTGTATATTAATCATGGCAAAAAAGTCGTAGAAAAAAACCTTGAAAAAATATTTTTTTTTGGGTAGCTCCCATACAAGTAAAGTGGGGGAGTAATTTTTTTTCTCTATTTACCCATCGTGTGGGGTATCGTTAAAAAGGTCTTTCAAAAATATTGTGAGGTTAAGAACACCATTTTTCGATTTAGGGATCCGTTTCCGAAATATTTGGTTTTAAAGTGCAAAATTTTGTTAGAGGTACGTGTCCCCCCCCTCTATCTGCTAAACGGTTATATATGGATACGTGAAAAAAATTACAGCAATAGTATATATACTGAAGTTGAAAGGAAAACTATCAGAGCTGGGTACTAAGTGCAAACTAAAAAGTTATAGGCAACCAACTTATAAAATGTACTGGAAAATGTAAAATTTCATACAATCTTCATTGTTAGATGTTTTTGGTCGTTAGACTGTGAGGTGTGAGTGTAAACAGTGTGAACTCAAAGTTGTCATTCGCAACTACGGAACCCTACACTGCGCGTGGCCCGACACGCACTTGGCCGGTTTTTTTTATAAACCTTTTTTAGAAAAGTGGTAAAGTGGGTGTGTAAACCAATTTTTTTTTGCAAAAGTGTTCGTCGCTTGCCGCTCTCATATACTCTGCTGTCCTAGGTTTTAAACTTACGCCTTTTGAAAAATTCGCTACTGATGAAATACGTTAACTATAAAGTTTAGTACAACTTAGCAATTTTACACGAAATAAAAAAGTAGGCAGGAAGGTACAAATTTTTAAACTTACACCGCAGACCTTTTCAACATAATACGAAAGAATAACGTAATAACATTGTCTCGTTACACGGAACGTTGCTTGTAAGCACTGCTCTACTGAATTTCATAACAAAATGAAGTCTAATATCAGCTGGGGTTAAAATTATGAAGCTAAAACTGTAGCTTATTGAAAACGTGACTTACATTTACATGGGTTTTATTTACTAATCTTTCATAACATACGAAGAATTTTTGTTATATAGGAGTACACACAGCCATAGCCATAGCCAAATACGAATAGTAACAGGAGATATTAATTAAAATTTTGTGATTCAAACTTTAATAAGTATTAGAACTACAAATAAATGGCGTACCTTTTATATATATTGTTGGAGGGATAATCTCGTCTCTGAACATTTGTAGTCGAGAGATATTCCAATCCTGATACGATGCTTTTACTTCACTATGTTGGTGTCTTACACACACGAAAAGCACACAACTCTACTATGAGGTAGAGTAGCCATAGGTCGATGAGTCTTATATCTACCACATTACCATGCAAGAAGGTGGAACAACTGGACTAATATTAAAATTAACATTAGATTTACAGGTAAACCTTTCCAAAAAGCACTTTGTATTAGTGAAAATCGCATTAAATTTCTCTAATTGTTTTATTTCAAGATACTTAAGGCTGCAGACAAACAGATGACTGCGTTAGAGGATTTAATTTGTGCCATTTGATGAAAAGAACAACAAACTGAAAAGAAGTAAACACACCTTTATTCATCCCCAATATTAAGTTAAATACAAAAGAGTAAATTGTAGATTGGCAAAAAACTGAGCTTGCAATAAATGGCAGGGATGATTAGCGGCGGGCGCGGGCTGATTGCCGCCCAATTGGGCCTTATCCGCCGCACATGGGAAATATTTTTAATCAACACCTCCATTGAACTTACGAGCGGTCGTACGTGAGCTCTGTACGCAGGGCCGCATTTTGCTACTCGTGTTTATGTTTTCTTATTCAGGTTTGAATAATTATGAATACAAGGGTCGATTCGTTAAAAGTTTAAAAGGTATCTCGAGTTTAATAATAAAAAAAAATATAGGTATAACTTTGACGCTTTAAAATGTCTTTTATAACTTATTGAATAAACTTTTAAAAATATCTAAAATAATTCTTGTTTTTATGTATGAACGCTACTTATATTGTAGACGATCTTCAAAAGTTAGCGAGCATCTTAAATCCAAGTAAAACTTGTTATAATAGGGAATACCTTTACAAGTTACTTTTTTGATAAATCGATATCGTATTTCGAAGACTGGCATTGCCAACTGTTAACGAGGTGGAATAAGGCTAAAGAGTTTTAATAGGAGTGACAGCCTCATTAATATCGGCTGGATCTAACGAGGTGCCTTCAACTTTGCTTGTTAGCATTTAAACCAAAACAAAATTGCTAAAGCTCAGTAAAGTTGAAGCTAAAGTAGAAATAACTACTCTTTATTGGAACAAAAATGTATTGTTAATATTTCCCTTTCACGGTTCTATAATCGCCATATTACAAAGAGAAGAATACTATTTAATTCATTGTTTAAATGAAACACTAACAAAAGATTAAACCTAATTACAATGGTAAAAATAAATCGGATCGTTGAGTTCCTTCTAATGAGCTTAACGATGACTGACCCATACGTCAACTCGTGCCTGGGTGCTGCCAGTGGGGACTGGCCTGCTCGGCCTCTTTGAGACTACGTTATGTCATGTTGTTTTTTGTAATTTGCTCACTCAATCGTAAACATAAACATGTTCCAAAAATAAAAAATGTATTATGATATTGTAAAATGAAAATGGATGAGAAAAAAAAAGGAAAGTAAAAAGAAAGAAATGTATTTAATTATAATCATACAAAGCCTTTCAGGTGAGTAGGCGACCAATACTGTTGATAAGAGTTTCTTTCGGCGTTTCTTCTCTGCAGTGGTCGGTTCTGAAACGCTAGTACTCTGTAGCTTTTGAAAAATAATTAGTAAATGCATAATACTTAATAAGATAATTTTAAATGTGATTTGACGTGAAAAAGTGCCTGCAAGGGTCTATTTTCTGAATAAACGCTTTGAATCTAAAAAATTGGAGATGATAATTGCTTTGAGATTATATTGGCAAGTAGGTACTGATATATACTTTTTGGCAAAGTGCGGCCCTGGCCAGGTTGTAGGTGAGGGCTGCGGGTGGCGGCGGGTCGGAGCTTGATTGGCCCTATGAATGTGAGTAGATTGCATCGCCACTCGCTGCCCGCGACCGCTCCCGTTTCCGCTTTCGTCTGTACCCTATACAACTAAAGGACTATTTATTAAAAAAAAACTAATTGAAATGCATTATTTAAAACATCTTTATCTTCATGATCATCATCAGACCCTTGTTGGCCTCCACTGCAGGAGCACGATCCTCTCTGTACTACCAGAACCATAAATTAGCCGGAGTAGACAGAGGATTAGCCCTACACTTTCCATGCTGGCCAGACGGGTTGAAGAGGTCTCTTTGATGTTTTTAAGCTTTGTTTAACAGTGTTTCCTAAGTCGCCTTATACGATATCCACGGAAAGACTTGGAGTGGTTCTATTTTACTCTGCCGGAAACCACAAGTAATTACAAAGGTAAAAATATAATTGGAAATGATTATTGCTTTGCAATTGGTACTTGATATTTTAACGCTATTTTGTAGAATTATATCGTTTATGTTAAAGTAGGTACTGATATATATTTTTTGCAAAGTGCGGCCCTGGCCAGGTTGGAGGTGAGGGCTGCGGGTGGCGGCGGGTCGGTGCTTGATTGGCCCTATGAATGTGAGTAGATTGCATCGCCACTCGCTGCCCGCGACCGCTCCCGTTTCCGCTTGCGTCTGTACCCTATACAACTACAGGATTATCTTTACTAATATTATAAAGCGTTTGTTTAGTTGAATGCACTAATCTCAGGTACTAGTGTACCGATTTCAAACTTCTTTCACCTTTAAATTGGTACGTTATCTCGGTGCCATAGGCTATGTATGGTACATATGTACCACGGGCAAAGCCGGGGCGGAAAGCTAGTCTATTTAATAAAAATGATTCAGTTGCATTATTTCACAAGTCTATCTCATCCATTATAAAATAGAAACTCCTAAAAACTAGCGTTGACGCGTTTTTTACTTTGATGTCAAATTCATAGCTGGAGAGCGAATACAAAATTTCTCTGGCTCTTAATGCAGCGTGAAAACTTATAAAATTAACGTCGTAGAGACATCTCTTACAGTTTAAACCTGACTGAAAAATCATGATTAGTGCGGTGTACTTTATGTCCATTACATTAGACGTAACTTAATGAAATCTAGGCAATAAAAAAACATTTGAATAGTCGGCTTAACCATCTGTAGACATTTTATAAACACAAACATACATTACATTCATTCATATAAAGTTATGTATTCCAACTTCTGTATTGAAGGTATCTTCAATACAGAACATATACAGTGTGTATATTGACTCAACCCGTTAATATGAATAACTTTTCCTATGGGATCAAATCTTGGAACTCAATTTTTTCGACATTTTCATATAAAAGTGTTCAACCTTCCAGACAATTACTTTGGGAGAGTCAAAGAATTTTTAGTCTCAGCATAGGTCCCAAAGTTGTTCATATTGACGGTCTGAGCCACTCCTTCAAGGGAATATTGAGGGTCAATTAACACGCTGTATATCTAGTATAACTGTAAACCCGTATCATTATCATCATTTCGTGTAGGTGACAAGGTCAGTCGACGATGCACACCCTGGTGTCAGAGTTCTTCGGAACCGCCTCTCGGCCTCTGACGTGGTTCCTTTCCT
Organism: Rhodophaea formosa; assembly: GCA_963082605.1. Lineage (NCBI taxonomy): Eukaryota > Metazoa > Arthropoda > Insecta > Lepidoptera > Pyralidae > Rhodophaea > Rhodophaea formosa. Next base: position 11,309,654 of record OY720210.1, read on the forward strand.
TTTCCCTATCATCATATATGCCTATTCAGGAGCAATGCATTCGACATGAAATAAAAAGTATAGATAGCCATTTTCTGATAGCCAAAATTGTTGAAAATTATTTACGTTTGTGCAGCAAAGCCCTTGAGTACGATGTGCTTGTAGAACAATCTTTGCTTGTAAATTTAAAATTAGTGATACCATGTGTTCTCCATTATGTTTTCGCAATTAATACGTAGTTCGTTCAGTTTAAGGATTCAAATAGATCCCATACTAATATACGCAGTTACGTGAGTTTATTGATTTGGCCGTTTGGTTCCCGGCAGAGTAGAATAGGACTATTTCAAGTCATCCCGTTGATGTCGTAGAAGGTGATTTAGTAAACACAAGCTAAACAAAGCATCAAAGAAACCTCTCCAATCCGTCCGACCAGCGTGGAAAGTGTAGGCCAAATCCTCTGACTGCTCTGGCTAATAGATGGCTCATGTAGTAAAGAGAGAGTCGTGCTCCTGCAGTGGAGACTAAAACAGACCTGATGATGATACTCCAACTAAATCCATCTTGACTTTACAATCAAGACTTTATTAGATAAAACCTTAAAATACAGAATAAAACGTGCGTAGATACTTTTTGTCTCATTACCCGCATTTTTCGGGCAGACGGCACGTCCAGACATATCTGGCGACAAAAATGTTTCGGACGAATGGCTAATACTCAAAGCAGCCGAATGTTTGCCATCGGTCGCAGCGCTCGGCGGTTTCAAAGCGGGTCAGACGCCGCAAAAACGACGACCGTCGTTCTTCCAGTGCGTTTAATTGGTACGTTAGCGGACATGCTCACATAAACAGACACGATAAAATGTTCGTACGAATAATGCTTACGATGTGGAAAATGGCAAATTCGCTTTGATGTATTTTTAAACTAAGTGTTTTTGGATTTTCAAAGGCTAGACAATTAATGCATGCAACTTACCTACACGCTTTTATATTTTCTGTTTTCTTACATACTTACTTACCATAAAGGGCAAAATTGATAAATAAATAAAATAAAGTTTGATTCTTTAATCGAGCATAACCTAAGTAGTTTAGTTTGAGCAAAGAAATAATGTAGTCTTGTTCCGGATGTGTTACGGATCCTAGAATACAAACGGCTTACTCGCTTTTTATTATCCATCTATACCTAGTAGTTATACCTTTATAATATATTACACAGCGTATAAAAAAACCACCCGTGTTTTCTTTAAGGGGAACTCAACCCGTTTGTTTCAAATGTAAAACATTTCCTATCGAACCAATGCTGGTATCTCAAAATAATACTTTGTCAAGTTTACTTATATCATCTGGACCGACCATATGTATGAAAATGTTTAAACAACTTCAAGGGCTGTGTTGGGAACCTGGGACAAATGCTTTAGTTCCATAGAAGAAGTTATTCACATTGATGCGTTAAGTCACCCTTTTAAGGAAATGTCAAGGACTTATAGGTATAGTTACGTTTTTGCCCGCAGCTTTACTCGCCGTACTGTAAATCCCTCGGGAACGATATATATGTGTACCAAATCAATAGTGTCACAATCATTTATGACAAAGTGAAAAAGAAATAAAAAAATAGCCGTACGCCACTCTCCGGGCTTCAAAGCGTCACATACAGCTGGGGATGTAAATAGGGCATACATTTAGATGAGACAGAGAAAGAGAAAAGAAGGAGGTACCTAAAACACGAACCAAACAAAGATCACAGTTCTCAAAATTCTCTTCAGATCCAAAGTTCTAATTAGGTACCTGAAGTATTTGCGGGAATTACGAAACTCGGCAAAAAAATCGCAAGCCGCCTCGTCGCAGCAGGATAGGTTTCTTTGTTTTTGTCTTATTGATCTAAATTCATTGGACGGCACTGATCGTATCCGTCGCATGCGCACGTTGCGGCGCGGATTCCGAGCTTTTTGCTATAGACTAACGATTGAAATAACTGCTCTTTAAACAGTCCATTTGATTACTTCGCAGAATGAAACTAGAGACAAACTTACGCAAACTGAAATTCTCGACATTCACTCATTTAGGGATCATTTGCATAATAAATTGCGTCTTTCTCTTTTAATTATGACGAGAATATAATTAAGCGCATTAATTGATATTTAAATTCATGTGTAAAACTGGTATGGAGATATTTCGGTGCTTAGTAAGTGATTATAATGCTATTTTTGGCGTATATTCTTCAATTAGCGCTAATTATGCAGACACGAGCCATAGTTATGTGGCTATCATTAGGAAAGATTATTTGTAGGCTGTAAGTTAATTTGAACTGTATGTCAGTTGATGTTGTCGGTAGCATCCATGAAATTCCAAACTATCAGTCAGTTGTTCGGAATTATTACTATCTTTCTAATTTAAGGTTTTTTAAACTATCAATTTATCCCATTAATATAAACAACTTTTCTTATATGAGGAGGAATATAAACTATGTTTTATGTTATTGCCTGGCAATTTGTATTAAAAACTCGAACTTTTTTACAGATTCCCAGCAATGGTTCTTTAAAGAAATTTGTTTGTTTTGGCGGGCTGGTTTGAGGGATAACGGTGTTTACCCTAACACCCGTACCTATATTTAATTTGTTTATGCAACATGTTACTTATCAGTACACAAAATTTCCCATTATCAAGTTTCATTACATAATGATAATGGTACTGGGCTTTGTTAATTCCAATAAAAAAGTTCATCTTATTTTGTGAAGAGCCTTTTGGGATTGTCTTCTGAGGCTTAATTTTTAATTAATCATTCATTCCCGTAATTTGCTAATTACGGAGGGACATTATTTAAATTAATTCCGCAAGCTAGAGGGCCAGTCACTTAATGAAATTACGTAGCCGACAGACAATGAATTATTATATTTCGTTTATACACTTACATAACGAATGAAGAAGGAATGTGCATATCTACCCTTTCGTCCCTTAACATATAGGCCTCGCGAGTCTTTTCACAGCGAACTCACATTGGTGAGTGATTATGCAAACAGCCATTTCGAATAAAAAAATTAAAAAGTGAATCGACAATTATTTTTGGGAAATTATAAAAGCAGCGTAAATTTTTTAAAATTTCACGAGATTCGGTTTAAAAGGGACCTAGAGAAGAACAGCCCGACAGCGGGTCCGATGTTTTTTTTTTATTGGACTACGGAGCTAGCTCCAAATGAGCTTTCGCTACTTCGCGGGACTTTTTGAGGTGGGGGCAGAGTGCCCTCAACCTGTAAGGCAATCTTCACCAAAGGGCTTCCAGGAGGGACGAACCTCGGCTTTGGGCGTTGCCTGGGTGCGCAAGGCTTGGAGAGACAGCAAACTCTCATATGCCTGATGGGCCGCGATGGACGCGTGTCCGCGTGGATGGACTCGAGTCCTAAGTCACGGTGTATGTCTGTCATACGTACGTAACGGTAATGGCCGGTTGCCCTACGGACAAAACGGTTCTGCACGAGTTGCAGCCATTGTGGGAGGGCGCGATATGGGAGAACACTACGGCGGCGTAGGTCATGATCGGGCGGACGCAAAGCTTATAGAGAGTCAACTTATTTCTAATTGACATCCTAGCATTGCCTATCATGGGACTGAGACGGCCTAATACAAAGACGGCATGGTTACGGACTTTGGTGATGTGCTGACTGAAGGTCATACCACTATCGAATACGACTCCAAGGTACTTGGCCTTTTTAGCTCAGGGAATGGGCTTGTCGTATAGGGACACTGTCCCTATTGGGGATTTGACTTCACCAGACATGGTGATTTTTCGACGTCGCGCACCTTGGTTATCCTTCGTGAAGAGCACAGCTGTGCTCTTCTCCGGATTAACCTCGATGCGCCACCTCTTAAACCACCTGCCTAGTGCGTCGACAGCGGCTGAAGCCGTTTCACAATCATCGAGTTCATGTGATGGGAGGTATAGAGTGCCGTATCGTCGGCGAATAGGGCCAACTCTACGTTAGGGGTCTTGGGAATGTCGCTTGTGTAAAGCGAATAGAGGACAGGTGAGAGAACCGCGCCTTGAGGGACGCCGGCTCTGATGGGACGGGGGTTCGGGAGACATCCCTCTACTCTGTAGCAAAAAGTCCTATTCGACAAGAAGTTTGTCTGGGAGGCCCATATTGGCCAGCTTAGAGATCAAGCCAGAATGCCAGACTTTGTCGAAGGCTTTCGCTACATCGAAGAAGAGTGCTCCCGTGGGACGACCCCAGTTGCAAAGTTTTAGTATGTCTCCGTGAAGAGGTGCAGTTGGTGGTGGCAAGCATGTTTGGCTCGAAAACAAAACTGCTCGTCGGGGATGAGACTTTTCGACTCTACATAGTCTTTGAAGCCGTGTGGTTCCCGGCAGAGTAGAATAGGACCACTCCAAGTCATCCCGTGGATGTCGTAAAAGGCGACTAAGGAAACACAAGCTAAACAAAGCTTATTAACATCAAAAAGATACCTCTCCAACCCGTCTGGCCAGCGTGGAGAGTGTAGGCCAAATCCTCTGACTACTCAGGCTAGTATATGGCTCTGGTAGTACAGAGAGGGTCGTGCTCCTGCAGTGGAGACTAGAAGGACCTGATGATGATGATGATGATAGTCTTTGAATCTTTTGAGAAGGATCCGTTCATAGATCTTCCCCACAGCTCTCAAGAGGCTAATAGGTCGGTAGGAGGTGGGATTTTTCAGGTTTGGGGATGCCGATCACGATTGCTTCCTTCCAGGCGGCTGGAAAGGTGCAATTTGCGAGACACGCATTGAACATGCTCACACGAAGGAGGAGGAGGGTCTCCGGAAGGCATTTGAGCAATCCGTTGGAGACTCCGTCAGCGCCGGGCGCTTTTCGGGATTTGAGGTCGCGAATGATCGACTTCACTTCGTCAAGTGTCGTCGGGGCTAGGGGGACGTTGGGAGGAATCGTTTTAGAAGCGACGAATCGTTCTACGTGCGATTCCACCTCGCGGAGGTGATCGGGGTCTACTGGCTCACGACTAGGAGAGCATTGACTCTCCAGGCTGTCTGCAAAGCATTCAGCTTTTTCGTCATCATCGAAAGCGATGGAGCCATCTGGGCGCGTGAGGGGAGGAGTGGACCAAACCGTATCGGTCTTGAGGCTTTTGGCAATGCGCCAGTAAGCCTGGTGGTGAGGGGTTATCTCGGATAGGAGATCACCCCAGCGTTCGTCTCTAATTTCCGCGATGCGCTCCTTGACTCGCCGTTGCAAGTAGCGAAGGTGGGCGCGGGCCTCTTCAGTGGGGTAATTGTCGTGTAAGCGTGAAGCGCAGTTCTTTTCTCTCAACAGCTGCCACATATCCTCGGGAAGCTCCATTCTGTGGGTGAGATCCACAGATGGGACTTGCCGAGAGCAATCCTTGTGGGATGCTTGCAGGTGGCTGGTGAGAGAAGAGATGGCAAAGTCGGTCTCGTCTGTTGAAGTTATTTGGTCGGGGATTGCATCCAAGTACGGTGTCGGCTGGTTGATAACCTTTCCAGATTTTTTCCAGTCGGTCACCGTTCTTGTGTGCATTATGCGTCCGTTGTCTGTCGGTCCTTGTTGTCGGGTCCGATGTAGAACCACACGCACCTTATATATATTTGCATTTTGGGCTAGATTTTTACCTTATATCGAATCAAAGTAATCCTGAAATGATATATCCTTTCACTCTCAAAATTGCAAATCAAAATATTCATTTCATATTTAAAATACTTTGTATAATGTGAAACATTGTGAATGTAATGTTGTCAGATTAATTGACCAGTTTTTTCGATATAAGGGCATGGGAATGTGCATAAATTACTATCACGTGCAATTAAGCCAATGGTAAGTGACATTAATAAACCTGTATACAGCGGACGACTGACAGATTCGTGTAAGAACACGAGGAATTCGGCTGGCCGGCCGAGATGCCGCGTGTGATAACCAGTTAACAGGCAGACAAGAAGTTTAAATTAGGATACAAGATTTCAGATTATAATTAACTGTGTAGAGAACTGCGAAAAATAGTTGTTATTTTATGATATACACTCGCGTGAAACGCATTTACACACACACACACACATATATATATATATATATATATATTAGTTAGAAATTATACCGTAGGTGGCTATAAGTCATATACTCGTAATTGAAATTGAAGCACTGATTTAGGTCTTACTTCAATTATAAACGGCTTAACGGCATTTATATTAAGATTTTTTTTTAGTTTTAATGTTGTTATTTCCATTTGCCTGATCATCTGCTTGTTAGGCGGATAAAAGGCGAACAAGATTCACTCTTTTTTGCCTTTATCTGCCTAACAGGCTCCGTTGTCCTTACTTTTAAATCATATTTCGAATGAGTGACCGCTCCCTGCACTATATGGTGCATACGTGTCTCCGGATGCATTATACGAGCCGCGGAGGATTCCGACGCTGGTCTCATTAGGCTGCCCTCACGTCGCTCTCGCCAATAAGTGCATAGCAATATTTTCCTAGTTATTTACTACGGTCAGCGTACGGCTGCCTACTAGGGTGGCTATTTGTTAATTTTAGGTTTAGGTGTAAATATAGATTTAAAAAAATTAAAGCATTTATTTCTCATAAGAACAATACATTGTTCACTTAATAGAGAACGTATAATTTTAAATATGTAAGTAAATAGATAAAAGCCTGTTAGTGCAAATTATCATTTTTACTGAAATTACCCACTAATATTCCTTCTATTCTGCTCTACATAAAGAAAATTGTAGAATATTCCAGAAAACTGCTTTTACCGCACTTACAGTCGAAGAAATGGGCAGAAATATAAGGAATCACGCCAATAGTCGATGCGGCTAGCAAAGCAACACTATTTCGTTTCCGTTTTCATTCTACCTTTATCTAACATACTTCTTCTTCATCGTGCTGATGTACTGAATATGTTTTTACTAACACGCTAAATGTGGCCATTGTGTCTAATATCCTTGGGCTTTGTGTAAAGATTGTTGGCACATACCTACGCTTGTGGGGGAATAAATAGGTTTTTATATTCACAAAATGGCTTTTGATGTTGTGCATTTACACGTTTTTATATTTTAGTTTGTGTATGATTTATTACTGGTGTAAGGATCTAAGCTGAAAATTTTGGGGGATGATTGCTCTTATACGAGTAACTCGTGCTTATAACTTTATATTCATTGAGAAGCAGTAGTATCATATTTACACTGAAAATTTTTAACATTTATTTTATATTGTTTATTTTCTCATATAAATGCACTTCTTTCACAAGTTCTTGATAAAAATAACAAGTTGTGAAAAGCATTAGCTTCGGAAGTATTATCATTTATTTTCTCGCACAAAGTTCTAAAAGTTTGCAGCCTTGTGGTTCAGCTAGCGAGTCGGGGAGTTATGTTTATTGTGTGGACGATTAAAATAGTGTTGTCGCGCTGGAGACCGCGGGCCGCATACTAGTGGCCGCCAATGAACGCTTAAATCAAATACTTTTAATTAGAACATTCTTCTCGATGCGATACGACAGCAAGAAGTCGTCTGTCCATCTCACTTCATGCGTCCCATAAAATATAAGAACACCCATGCTGGCATATTTCCAATGAAAACCATTAAAGCTATATACAATCCTCGCTAACAATGTCAGAATATATAATGAGCATTTTTTAATTCGTCGAGTGCAGGCAATTTAAAAATGGAGCCAATCATGCCATTAAAAATACATATACATCGACGATATTTTACGACTAATAAATTTTGGAATAAAGTAAAAAGATATGGGGACATTTTCTGAAAGCGTTCTTTCGTTTTTATTATTTCGCATATTGGTACTTCTGGCTCATAATGCGAGTGATTTAATTAACGATAAAACTGAAGTTATGTATTTTTTATCGTTGTTAGCAAATAAGTAAACTGTTAAGTTCGATTTGGGTTTATGCACCGACCGGAGCATTATGAGGTCGCTAATGTTTGTTTGTGCGGTGTAGTGAGCGCGGGGCCGCGGGCCAAACCAAGGCTGGCGCGGCCCGGCGCGGCGCTCTCGGTATCCTTTATAACGCCCACTCTCTGGCGGAAGTGTTTGGAGACGATGGAATAGACTGGACTTCCTGTCCATTATCCGGTATTAGTTCTAAGATATTTATTCCAAAGAGCTCTTAATCTCAATTTCTTATTTAGTTAGGCACCTTATATTTTTTACACTCGTAGATACATAGACATCTAATATCGAATATCAAATTATATAAATCCAAAGGTATTGACTAAAATATTTATTATTTTACAATTAAATAAATTTATAGCAATGTTCCGTATACTAACTCATTCTGATACTCAAGGAGTATCCATACTTTTTCAACACAGCGCAGCAATACTTCTAATGGATCTTGTGAGTTTTTGCCTTTATTTATACGTTACGATGCGCGCATAATGGATCAGCAGACGAACACTTAGGATATGTGGTACTAACACGTTATTGGTATTATTTTCCAGTCCAAAAAGCTGAAAAAACAGAAAAGAAAGACATACAGAAGGAGATAAATGTGTTTCGATAGTAAACCGTTATGAGTTTTTCATCACGACGCTTCGTAAGATTAATATTTTTTTCCCTTAGAAGTGCTTCCCTAACCTATACTAATATTGAGTATTCAGTAAGTTTGTTTGTTTCACTTTTGATTTAATTGTTAATACTCAATCGACCAATCGACCGCCATGAAATATTTCATATGCGCTGTAAGAGATACAGAAAAGAAAGTGTCACTTTCAATTAGATATACGTCCAAAGTGTGAAAATGTATATTAAAAAATTTAAATGATTTCAAAACACTATCATAACTTAACTGTTTAATCTGTTTTTCTTATTTACTGATATTGATAAAACTTGAACAATGGGAACAGTGCAAACTAAAAAACTAAAAAAAAAAAATATTTTTTTTTTATTCTGCTTAATGTTTTGGAGATAATTGCGGATAAACATACAAACATATAATTATGCATACACTTATGAAATTTAGCACACATGTGAAGCTTGTATAGACTAACATACCTATAGAAAAAAGTGGCCAAGTGCGAGTCGGATTCGCCCATGAAGGATCTAAGTTATATTTGCGATATATGAAAATGCGCTTTCTTTCAAAAACTGATCACGTTAAAACCTTTTTTTGTTGAAAGTGTTTATCGAGATCTACAGGATATATATATTTTTTAGATTTTTCACTCACTTAATTCAAAAGTTAGTGGGGGTGGACACACATTTCACCACTTGGAAATGCCTTTCTTTTTTTGAGAAAAATTGGCCAAGTGCGAGTCGGGCTCGCCAAGGGGTAAGTTTCAATTCTGAATAAAATTACTGTGACATACAGATAGACAGACAGACATCATCTATAAGGGTTCCGTTATTTGTCGTGCGACTATGGGACCCTAAAAATTGCATTTCTAACAATATAGGATTAGACTGAGACTGAGATTAAACTTCAAAGTATAACACGACTAGTTTTCCACTTCGTCAGTGTGTGTGTGAGGATTGGTGTCGACTCGTATTGGACACATGCGGGCATGTTAAAACAATTAAACTTGGACAATGAAAACGCCACACGTAGTGCTAAGCGCCGACCCATTGTGTTGCTTCGAGTATTAATCGAATAAGTCCTACCAGTAAAGGTATATGCACAAAGCATTTGATTTTTTTAAGTTAATATATATCGTTATTTATGTTTTTGATACAGGATAAATTTCTTCCAGATATCCTTCATTCATTCATAGCCAAAAGGTTTTATTCCACATGCCAATCACGTCACCCATACCACGGGGCAGGTACCAAATTCTATTAAAAATTGTACAATAACGTATATTTACGCCCTATCCCAAACGGGGTAGGCAGCTTTTAGACAAAGATCATAATAAGAGAGCATTTAAAACTGATAAAGATCAATGGTCAACACTTGAGAGAAGAAAATAAGAAAAAAAATGATGAATAGTTACTAAAAATGTACCTCATCATCATCATCATTGGGTCTTTTTAATTTCCACTGCAGGAACATGACTCTCTCTCTGTACTACCTGAGCCATATATTAGCCAAAGAAGTCAGAGGATTTGGCCTACACTTTCCACGCTGGCCAGACGGGTTGGAGAGGTCTCTTTGATGTTTGTAGGCTTTGTAATATACCTATTCTACCAAAGGCTGCGCCAAAAGTACCAAACTCTAATAATGAGTTTGGTACTTGTAGAGTATGCAATCAATGTCCTAGCTGCATAATGTGCAGTGTGTGGATGGCGTGCAGTTAGTGGCGCGTTGATACACAGAGCAGCCAGTCGGTTGGACAGTTCACATTGGTCCCATTCGCAAAACGACCTATTGCAAAAATCTTGTGTTTAAAGGTTGCTGTTTGGTTTAGGGTTTAAAACGCACCATAACGAGAGCAGAAAAGTCATTGTATTGACTAACTAATCAATGTTCTAGCCGCACGGTGTTTATTGATCCTTTACTTGGACTTTTGTGATTAAAACAGGCTTTACTTAAAATAAATCGAAAAACGCAACCACACCACATGGTGTTCTGTTAATAATGATTACTTATTCCAAAAATACTTTTCTGAATAATTGATTCTCATATATTATAAACTGAACAGACTAAAGAAGAGTTGATTTATAAATTTCAAGCCTTACTGTTTATATGTGTTTAGGTATCCAGTATATAGGAGGATTTATAAGTTGTTTTATTTTCTATATTCTTTTTTTCATAATGCAACTTAGAACATTTGTAACTTCTTGTAACATTTTACTTTTTCAATTCATTCCACTTTTTTTCTGCCAGACTTGAAAATTTTTAGTGGGTTTAAAGCGAGATAAAGTTTTAAAGGATCAAAATACAAAATTATAATTATTATTTATAAGCAAGTGGTTGAAAAACAGGGGAGTAAAATGAGAATGAAAGACCCCAAAATCGGCGATTTCTCCATGAAATCGCTGAGTTTGGGGTCAAATAATGAACAGGGGCAAGAAGATTTTACATTGTTATGGGCAGAACTACTTATATATCGTTATCGCTTAAACCTGTTAAGTTAATTGACTAAAAGCATTTAAGGCGATGCTCTATTTGTTTGATTCTGCTGAACGTTGGTAGTTTTTATTTAATTACTAATACAATTTAATGAACGACTAAAACTATAAATATAAATAAATAAATAAATACGGACAAATCACACAGATTGAGCTAGCCCCAAAGTAAGTTCTTAAGTAAGACTTGTGTTATGGGATACTAACTCAACGATTCTATATTTTATTACAAATACATAAATAGATAAACATCCAAGACCCAGGTCAATCTGAAAAAGATCATTTTCCATCTTGACCTGACCGGGGATCGAACCCGGGACCATCCGTGCCGCAGGCAGGCGTGTTGACCGCTGCGCCACGGCGCTCGTCAACATTATGTTTCAAAACAGGGTATATTCAGAATAAGCGATTTTGAATCTGCTGGTCATTTCGCGTATATGTCAACTGTCGCCCAAGCCGGATAGGTCGGCCCAAGTGAGTTAATTAACTGGGAGCGTGTAAGGCGACGCTCACGGCCGCTCTAATTGCACGATTATTCCTCCGCGACGCCTAACTGCACGATGAAATTTAATTAAAGTTTGTTGTTCAAATAGATTTAATTAAAGTAATGTTGTAGCGAGTGGCGCGCCGACGCCGCGCGCCGCTCAATCCGCGTGAGTGCTGCGCAAGTTTTCTAATTCATTACTTCTGAAAGCGTTCCCGTGACGCCGAGCACTCTTAATAATTTGTATTGTGTAGTTATAGTCATTTTACTGAGATCTCGGAACTAACAACTGCTGATAAACTGGACAATATCAGGTCTACTAATAGTGCCTTTTATGTACGTAGGTATATTGACATCAATTCATTCATACCTTCTGCGCATTCGTTGGAGCGCCGATATTATTATCATCAAAATATTACCCCTGACTCAAGAGTTTTCCGTGACGTTCAGTTATGTAATAAAAGTGGTTAAATTGGTAATTAGAAAACTTCTCAGCTGGGCAGACACTCGTCAACTAGAGAGATCTGATCCTATCCCCTTTGGGCACTATTTACGCCGTAAAGGACAAAAACGTGACAATGTATCACGAAGGCTAACAAACTGAGTCCGAACCAGACAAGATCAGCTCCCATCGCGCGAGCTTTGTCTCTACTTCGCATCTACCTGCTGTACCATCGCTTCCATAATCACCGAAATTGACAAGAGATACGCTATTTCTGTTGACATTATCGATTACTTAAATTATTCATAATTTCATAAGTGAATTACTGATGTCTCTCCATTAGCCAGACAGTTGTCGCTGGAAATTACGTCCAAATGGCCTCTCGAATACAAATGCACTGTTAAAAGCCACATTAAGATAAAAGCTGTGTGCCATAATTCTGATTAATTATTTATAGAATTGTCAATTAAGATAGCAGGATATAAGCGTACAGATCTTTTGGCAATAGGGAATGTTTATCTATCCAAAAATAACAATCGCGGCAGTCGTAAGCGTTCGTAAGCGACGAACGATGTTCGTGTCAATTACTGCTAATGGAAAACTTAAATTATGATAAAAGCTAAAGAGCGCTCCGGATGCTGCGAGTCCGCGTCTCGCCGATTTTGCGGAAAATGCCCCAAGCCAATACTACTAGTCCCACTTCTGTTTGCAATTTTTATGCATAATTTATACTGGTTCGTTCTCTCTTTTAATAATACCTATATGCTTAAAAATAACACAAATTACATTTATCATTACCTTAACATGATGGAAAACTAAGATGAGAAACATGTAAAGTTTAAAATAATGAAATGTTGCATAATCATATGACATTTTTTAAAAATATTTTACACAAAATTTAAAATATCTGTTGGTAGGTAATTAAACTTACTATTTTTTTTTCTATAATTGGCTGTGTATGGGATGTTTTAATTCGCTGGATGTTCTAATTTGATGAAAGTCACTGATAATCAAAGATAAAAAATAATATTCCTAATGGAAAACATGAAATGTGTGCATGGCCACTCTTGCTGGCCCTAAGCAGCGAACTGAACTTTATGCAACAAGTGAAAAATGTATATCTAATTTTATATTTTACCGAAAACGCATTATTGTGTAGTTGTATACGGTGCTTGCTCGTACAGGCTGTATCTCTCAATTTTAATCTTTATTTTATTTCAAAGTAAAACTATTAAAACCGATTTAATAAAAATGCAATCAAATATATTTATGTGCGAGATATGTAATCGGAATAAAATAAGGTGTAGTGCACGAGTCGGCAGGCGGGCGGTTGGCGCGGGCGGACGCCGGTCGACCCACAAAAGCTCTCTGTCGGGCAGCTTTCAGCCGATTACCCGCGACGCGGAGCCTAATTTGATTGCCGCTCGCCATCAATTACCTCGCGACCACCGCAGCTTTTTATTTACTGGCCCGCTTTCGCACAATCTCCTCGCGACTTTTCGATTATTTATTAAACGCAACGATTTATTGCGCGTGTTCCGAGCGGCTTTATTGGCATTGTTCTTCTGTGATTGCTCATTGTTTAAACCTCGGGGTTTTGCTTTCGAATCATTAAAACTGACACGCTCCGCACTCGCAGTCGGCAAGCGGCTCCACTTGCAATCAGATGGAACAGTTCGGCGTTTTATCTTAAGCGGCTTAAATATTTTTAACACAAAAATCAATCGCTGTCACGAACAATATTATCACTAGTTATGAACACGCAAAGCAATCGTTGTACCGATGTAAATAAAGAGTGGATTGCGTTGCCTTGTCTGCCAGTCAATTTCCTTGATGAACTCACAATTACGGAAATTGGAAGTGCCGCCGCTGCCGCCGCCGCGCCGCCGCACCGCCCTCTGCCGCGCGTCTCACCACGCCAAAATACTGTATCCGACGACATGAAAGCGAAATAATGAATTTATTTCATAAAATGAGTAACATGCGTCATGACTCATTATGCGCGTAGGTACGCAAGCAACAAATTAGACACGATGTAACAACATATGGCATTCCTAAAAAATATAATTAAGTCTTGAGACGCTCCGTTGGCTCCAAGTCAATTTAATTCTTGCGACGTGGTTTACATTTCAGAAGTTTTAGTAATGAGAAACATGTGGAATGTAAGTCTCGTATTGTGTACTTGCACGTTCCAAAAAGTCTCATGTTGCCTTGAGCGATCTGGGAATTAATTTGGGTGTAGTGTAAAATATTCGGGCAGTGTGTATCCTTATTGAAATCTTTACTGGCCTCATTGTTCCATTCTCAATTTGGGCGTCCTTGCAAGTTTACGCATCTCTTTCACGAGTAAATTGCTCTGCTCCGTCGGAGGAGTCATAAAGAAAATTGCTATACAGTTGATAAATAATTTATCTGAAAGCCCGCCCCAGTCACCGAAACACGCCCGGGGTAGCACTGCTTCTACTTCCACCTAATATTACTTTCCTTTTGTACAATTTTGCAACAGGGCCGTTCGCACGTTCCCTTCCTTTTATGGGCAATAAGTGGAACGCAATTATATTTATGGAGGAGAAATGGTTAGAAAACTAATTTTACCGAGTATCGTACTCGGTGCGTACAATTTGTCTGATGAGCTTCGATACAGAGCTCTCTGGTGGATTACTATGTATAACTGAAATGAAATATTCACAGAATCATTAACTTTTATGTTAATTAGTAATTTATGAAATAACAAACTCTTACCCGCTATTTCTCTCACTCGAATAAACTGTGTATTAGATAAATAACTTGTCCCTAATTAAAGAAACCCACACAAATTACAAGTAAATCAGATCAGTATCTAATTCTTTTGCGTGAAACTATTTTTTTTATTTTTATTTAACCTATATTGTCCCACTGCTGGGCAAAGAAAACTAAACTATTACAGACAGAAAATAATTTTAATAATAGTTGATTTGTTATCTACGTATACACTCTTATTTTTTAATTAGTACACAAATTTTAAGGGGTGACTCGGCCCATCATGATGAACAAGTTTTGAAATGACCAAGGCCCGGAATTAAAAAAAAATTGACGTACAAAAGTGTCCAGCTGATCGGATCGGATCGCATGTATGGAAAAGGTAAAAATAATATTGAATTTTCTTCATTTGTCCCATTATAAAAGTTGTTCGAGTCACATCTTAGAGTTTGTGTATTGAATTAAAAATAAGGGTGTATGTATATAGTTGTAGATGGTTAATCCTTTGGTCCCACTTCTGTTTTATTTTGTACCATTTTCCCGTGATTTTGTCCGCGTAAATTATAGCCTATGTTACCCGCAGATAAATTAGTTTTCTATAGGTGTAAGAATTTTTAAAATAAATCCATTAGATTCAGAGCCTTTCAATGCAAACAAACATACAGATATTTTCTCTTTATAATTTAATATATAGATATTAGATATATGCACGTACTAAGTGTCGATGAGTTATTTAACAACACCATGATTTTCACTTGTCATATTCTCTACAAATACTTAACTATATGAAAAGTGAAAATCATCATGGTTACCGAGAAAGTTCACCTTTGGCATCCTGTCATGCATGTAGTAATGGTTAATGAGATAGGGATTTTGTGTCATAATTAGAGTTATCTGATGTCGGTGCTAATTGTGAAAGTTGATGGATATTCACCTTATTTGGTTTACAGCTGAGATACGTACCGGGCTGATAAGTGTCAGCCTCTCATTACGACACGCGCCTTGCTATACATTTAAAGTTTGATTAATATAATACTTTTTTATGGTTCTGTAGCCGAATGTGAAATTGCCTGGCGGTCTGTATTTCTGTCAAAGGATGTCTTATAGGTAGTCTGTTTCGGTCTGATATAGGATAGAAAACGAGCAAGCAGGTCGCCTGATGGTAAGTAGTCACCGCTGCTCATGGACTTTGCAACACCAGGGGTGTGACAAGAGCGTTGCCAATCTTTTATTTTCCCTCCCCAGTGAATGAGCCTCCGGCTCTCTTACTCTCCGAACGAAGCATAGAAGCAGTAAAGCTACTACTCAAACGTCGATTTTCTGTGAGAGTTGGTTCTTCTCTGGACGATCCGGCCCATTCATGCTTTTTTTATGTCATAGGACGGCAAACGAACAAGCGGGTCACCTGATGGAAAGTGATCACCGCTGCCCATGGACAACTGCAACTCCAGGGGTGTCACAGGAGCGTTGCCGGCCTTTATTTTTCCTCCCCAGAGGGAAGGGAGATGGGCCTCCGGCTCTCTCACTCGCAGAACGAAGCATAGCAGCGGTAATGTATTCTATGAATTGCTTTACGATATATAAACAAAAAAAAATCAAGATTACTTAATGGCTAAAATAAAAATCAAACTTACACGTGCGAGGTCAATGTCATTTTGCCAAACCATTTTTTATCAAAGTCAATCATTTGAAATATGGTTGCCAATAAGACGCTTCTTTATTAGGGTTTCGTAGTAACCTAGGAACCCTTATAGTTTCGCCATTTCTGTCTGTCTGTCCGTTTGTCCGTCCGCGGTTTTACTCAGAAACTATAAGTACTAGAAAGCTGTAATTTGGTGTGGGTAGGTATGTATATTAATCATGCCAAAAAAGTGGTAGAAAAAAATATGAAAATATTTTTTTTAAGGGTAGCTCCCACACAGGTAAAGAGGGAGTAATATTTTTTTTCTATTCGAACCCATCGTGTTGGGTATCGTTAAATAGGTCTTTAAAAAATATCGATCCGTTTCCGAAATATTTAACTTTAAAGTGCAATTTTTTGTTAGAGGTATGTGTCCCCCCCCCCCCTCTATCTGCTAAACGTTTATATATGGATACGTGAAAGAAATTACAGCAGTAGTATATATACTGAAGTTGAAAGGAAAACTATCAGACCTGAGTAGGCAACGTAAAGTTATAGGCAACCAACTTATAAAATGTACTCGAAAATGTAAAATTTCATTCAATTTTCATTGTTCGATGTTTTTGGTCGTTAAACTGTGAGGTGCGAGTGTGAACAGTGTGAACTCAAAGTTGTTATTCGCAACTACGGAACCCTACACTGCGCGTGGCCGGTCACGCACCTAGTCGGTTTTGTTTTTCCTGTAAGTGTAGCGTTTTATCTTTGCAATACGTTCTTGTGTTATAAACTTCTAACTTTCTAGAAACTTCTTAGAACATAATGCCAGCAGCATCTCTTTATATCCGTCAGGATACGATATACTTGGTAAAGTTTTAAATGAATTGAGTAAATTTCAGTTGGCGCGGATATTTAAAACAAACAATTCTTTTTAATATCATACTAGAGTTATTTGTCATCGATGGTAATTGGGAAAGTTAGTGGATTTTCAGTGGTGTTGGAGTGGAACTAATTAGTGTGAAGCCTCGCATTACAGCTATTCCTGACTCCTGATTACTCATAGTTATTTAAAGAGTTTCTAATTTAGAAGACTCCTTTTAACCGAATAGAGAAAAATATAATATTTATACGATGTACGTTGTAAGTTACTTTTATTGAATAAGTTAGTTTTTATCTCCTTCAACTAAACACTTACCAATCAACTTCATATGTTTTTTGATTAAAACTGGTTAGGTACTTAAAAATATTGACATTATCAAAAAAGGTTATCAATGATTTATTTCATCATCCGAAATTGTAGAGCAAAATTGAATGAAAGGGTATAAAATTAATCAGAGCGAGCGAAGGTGTTCCATAACACTATCTATCATATCCCGCGAATTCGTCCGCGGTGGTTTCGGTTTTATAATTATTACTAGTTAGAAAATTTCGTGAGCTTCTCAACTACTTCGTGAACTACTATCAATTCGATATGAACAAAAGTCAGAATAAAACGATTTGATTGAAAAAGTTAAGATTTATTTCTACTCGTAAAATACCGAGCTCATCCATCACAAACAAATCTAGTACACCGGCCACCCGGCACCTAATTACGATATAAATTAATTTGATCATTGAATATCTCATTGATATTTACGATCCGGATGTAAAACGAATTACTTAACCATAATAATTTAGATCGAACGTTCAAATTGTTTCAACGGTAGGAAATGGAATATAATAAAGATCTACTTATTTAACATCAGGTTCATATCTGTTGAGTTGACTGGGTGAGTTGAGTGACGAAATATTAATAAAACGAATGTCGTGTACCTTTTCCTTTCTTGGCATTTTCCACATTTTGTAGTTAAAAGAAAGTGGTCAATGGACACTGAATTTTGAGAAATTACTACCTGCATTCAAAGTCACAAAGTCACAATTTTTAACTTGCCAAGTACGGTTCATCCAAATTTACATGGCACGTTATTTATTTCACAGGCGTAATTTTTTGTTTTACAATCTACAGCTATATTGCGTTTATGACTATAGTTATATACATACATATTATCACGTCTTTATCCCTTGTAAGGTAGACAGAACCCAAAGTCATAAAACTTAAAGGCCACTTTTAGCGAGTTAGTGGGCGTTAAGGTGGAAAAGGGCATCGAAATAGTGATGGCTTGCTAGCCGCATCGTCTATTGACGTGATTACTTAGCCCAATCACTTGATTGCGTCAACTTCGCCGTTGTCAAATCAATGAAGTGATCAGGCAATTGCCTGGTGGGATGGGTTGCAGTCAGAAAAAAATAATTTGAAAAACGCCCCACAACTTGACTTGACTTGAAACAACTTGTGTCTTTAACTACCATTCCTATGGAACAATGTGAAACGCACATTACACGTAATTGTTAACCCTAGCGGGCGAGCGCGGTTGTTTATTCAGCTGTATTAATTAGCAGTCAGGTGGATTACAGGGCAGACGAAACGTGGCCTAATTAGAGGCTGACGGAATGCCCCCACTATTCAATGTTGAAGCAACATAGGTTGTAGCTTTAGTAATGAAATTTAAAATATGAGACCTAAAAACTCCATTAACGTTTAAACATTAACTGTAGAGATTTTACAATGCATATTTCAACATGCTAAACGTGACCTTTAGGTTTTATAAACCTGGGCTCTGTCTACCCCGCAAGGGAAAAAGACCTGATAGTAAACCTTAAAAAAAACTATACTATACTACTAGTTTTTTTAGATATATTTTAGAAGCAACAGTGCTATTTAATAAGTAAGTACAGAAGGTAACACGTTTGAATTAAGTATTTTTTTTAAATTTGCTTCTGCGGATATTGAAATGTGTTTAATTAAAGTCACCTTGCGTGATAATAATAAAAAGTAAGCGACATATCACAATTAGTGGCGGATATAGTTTATGTATAATTAGTTGGGCAATAAACAGCGGGCCAGTGTCGTGTCGACTCTATAACGCCCGTTCGCCGGAGCCAGCACTACAGTAGCGGATCCAGAGGGGGGCTAAGGGGTTTTATTATATTACTAGAAATTTTGAAAAAATACAGGGTTACCAAAAATAAGAGTTACGGCTTAAGATTTAATTATTTTTGAAATATCAAACTCTACAGTTCTTTCTACTTATTATTTCGTTTCCTACTCTTCTAGTTTATTTTTGACATGTTTTACTAGAATGAAGTGATTTTAGCTAAATATTGTCTTCTTCATTTCCCAAAAGTGACAAATGTCCTAGTTTTTCTTCATAGTTTTACTATCGAAGAAAACGCAAAACAAGTTTGAGTGCCACGTATATTCATCAATGCACATATCTCTGGAGTCTTCAAATTATCGAAATCATTGAAGATATTTTATAACGATAACCTAGGTAACTTAATAAGTATAAACATTTTAAAAATAACACCAACTGTATAGCTAAGCCAAGCTGCTCCCTAACAGGATCCTAGCTCCGCCTTAGAGCGAAATCAATTAGGTTCGTTTGCGAACTGCTCCAATAAATACTGCTATCGTTAATTAGAATCAATCGTGGGATTGCGTCGGAGACTATTCTGAAATCAGCGAGCGCGTGGGCGGACGAGAAGCCGGTGACAGCAATTGGCTTATTAAGAAGCTAACAAAACGCAATAGTGTCTATCTTGGAGGATTAATTTATTTCGTCGGCTGTATTTTCACTAGTGATGGATCTGTTTGTTTTGCAATTCATTTCTTTAGTTTCTTACGCAATACAATGTTAATTTGGTTAGTGAATAAGTGAATATGAATTCTCATTAGCTACACCTGAATCGTTAAGTAACAGGCAATTAATTAAGAAATATCCTCGATTAATGGCCGGTTATAATGATAATTGATGGATGCAGGCAATATTTGTGATAACGATCAATCGTGATGTAGCTGTGTGGTAGTGCAAACGTCGATTAATCTTTCGATTTGCATCGATTTGAATACTGATTGGAATTATACGAGTCGAGTCAGTTGCACTGGCCTGCGGCTCGCTTCCAACACGTACTGCGACTGGTTTACACCAAGCTCGGTTCCGATATTCAATTTACCAATTAACGAATCAAGTAAATAAAAAATGGTAACCGTTTCGAAATAATTGCTGGCAATAAGTACCAGTATTCAAATGAGGGCAGGCATATTTGGTGTCATATGTTTGTTTTTGTATCAATTAATTGGACTGCTTAAAGTACGGTAACTTAATGAACAACACTACAATTATTTATGCAATCAATTAATTTGAAAACGTTTTTCAATGTATATATAGACTGTGGTAAAAATTACCATAAGGCAGGTAAACATAAATTTTAATTTGCTCCGAGTCAGCTTGACGGAAAATGATAATTTATGTAGAGTTTGCATTGGCGCTGTGGGATGATTGGCGAGTTGTTGTCACGTCCGGCAGCCTCACGAGACGTAAACGAGACGGGACGGGCGGGAGCGTGGGCTTAGCTTATCTGTAATTAGGATCGAGTGCCGGAAGTGTTCCGCGACACTGGGAATATCCGCCCGCTGCCGCTTCACATACCATGTTTAATGATATTAGTTCTGACGCGACATTAATACACAAGCTATAAAACGTAATTGAGTGTAATTAATTAAGGCACTAATAGTCATTACTTACTCATGCATGTCGAATTATTTTTAAATAATAGTTTCAAAAAGATGTTTAGGCCTACGATTGCCTACACGCTACGACTATCTACGAGTGCTACGAGTAAATAGCACGTACTTAATCCGCTACGCTACGCGGTAAGAAAGAACCAATTCGAAATATCATTATCTTAGTATAATTTAAAAGTCGGCCAAGCCTAGTCGGTTACGCTAAGGGTTCTGTACAGTATTTAACGACAAAAACTACACTAAAGGACTAAGGACTTGTATAAAAACCTAATACATGCAACCTCTCTTGTGGGGATAACCAAATTCTTTGTTGGAAGTATCTGCGTTTTGACGTCTCATTAATCGATACGTAGCAACCATAGAGATAAGATATAAAATGTGAAAAAAATTACAATCAACTTTAAAAACAAACACATTTTTAGTAACTCTATTACAGATCTTGCTAGTGAAATTCTTATTCTATACCCACTCGTATTACGGTTTAATAGATACAGTCCTTTGATAGACGAACGGATCAGAGGCGTCTCCCGTTTTTACCGTTTTGGTACGGAACTCTAAAAATTAGGAATTTATTTAGAAACTGACATTTAATTTTAGAGGGATATTTTGTATATATTTAACGTCTATTCAAACTTAAAAGGCGGACTTAAGCCTAAGGCTTTATCTGTACAGTCAATCCACAGATGGTGCCGATAAACAAGAATTTTAGGAGTAAGTATAAAAATGTATACTTTTAATAACATTTAATTTAAGTGTACCCTAATGATATATATAAACATACATAACAAATAAAAATTTACCTATACATTACATGTACTTCATAGAGATTTATTTATATTCTACTAGCTGTTACCCGCGGCTTGTCCTTCTCGGTACCCTAACCTATGTATATGCAAAATTTCATCGTGATCGGTTCAGTAGGTAGGGCGTGAAAGCGTAACAAACTCACTTTCGCATTTATAATATTTGTTAGGAAGTTATGATTAGATAGATCACGAAGAAAATGAGCGTCGTAGAAGTAGGAATGATTTTTTTTTTAATCTATGATGAGCGTGTATTACACTCTTGAAAGATTTCGAGGTGTACGGGTTGCAACTACGGTAAAACGATCCAAAGCTGTACGCTTTTATAGTAAAGAAATGTGCAAAGAGGGGATGTAATAACTGGATTATTTAGTAGGTACCTATCTAGCTAAGTTTATGGCTTCTTGTAGGAAATAAAGTTTAATATGTTGTTATTAGTTACAGGAAATGCCTACAAAACAAGAGCTAATTAATGTATTCGGATCCACAGTTAATTCTAATCAAGCAACATAAATATTATGATTCGAGATGTTCACAGTAAATTACAATCAGGATAAACAATTGATAATCACGTCGAACACAGCGGCGGTAACAAGAACGTATTGTTGTTACTGACTTAGCTTAATTAAACAGGCCGGAGTCGACACTCAGACTCATAATACTGCTAATTAAACGCGGGTTTACAGAGATCCGAAAAAGAGCCACTCAAACACGCTTAGCCGGTATTATTACAGTGTATTCAGGAGGCTCGGCAAACAGGCCCTCGTCGCTGAGGGTGCTACTCTCAAGTTTCGCGTTTAATTAGACAGATAGAGGCGCGGACGGCCTTATTAGTATTGTCTACGGGGGCCCAATTAACACCCGGGTGGCGCCGTGGGTGGCTCCAACTTCGTTTTAATAATCAAGGGATACCCTTGGCTTCGTTAGCCGAATAATAGGATCGGGTTGCGTCGATGGTTTTCATAAAAAAAAGTGTGTATGTCGGTTACTCTGTAAGTCAATCTGTCAAGAAGCTCAAGTAATCTATAATCTTACGCATCTTGACATATATTCCGTCTTTTTCCTGGTAACATACTGCATAGTCTCGTGCAACGAAAAAAATAGCTGAGGAAGAATATCTAGTCTGTTATTATTTTTATGCCGTGTGGTTCCCGGCAGAGTAGAATAAGACCACTCCAAGTCTTCCCGTGGATTAGTTGTGGTGTAATTACAAAGCATAAAAGTATCAAAGAGACCTCTTCAACCCATCTGGCCAGCGTATACTGCTCTGGCAAATATATAGCTCTAGTAGTACAGAGAGGGTCATAATCCTGCAGTTGAGATTAAAAAAGACCTGATGATGACCTGATATATTATACATATAAACACACATGTTTGATATAAACATACTTATTACCAAAGCTAACAGTTCAATTTAAACAAAAGAATCAAAATAATGACGGGTTTGTAGCCATCAGCACTCATTGACATGTTCCCTCATATTAAATGAAGCCCATTCCCTCCACAAGATTTCACAAACCAAGAGACGAATCTTGTACATTGTAATTTTTTTTTCCTTGGAATGATATTCCTAAGCCGCTAAGATCTAGTGGCTATCCACTAGATGGCAGATGTTAAGTAATACCAACAGCTCAAACTATTTTTTAATCAAATATATTATAAAACACCATTGCCAGCCAGCTACATAAAGTAAAAAAAATATCAGATACCTTTAGCTCAAAAATCAGATGAATGTTACTTGCAAACACAGACGAAAAGTAGAAGGTTACTCTGGACATATGCGGAGCCGGCCAGACTGGCGCAGGTGCGAAGTGCTCCTTTGTCATTCTCGCTAATTAAGGCCCGTGAATTGGCGATGTGTATTTGATAATATCACATATTTAGAGCTATTTCTCATCGAGTGCCAAATGCTTTTTAGACGAGTTAGGAGATGCCAAATTGTGTATTGTACTCATTCGCATACTTTGCACCTACTTAATGCAGTGGCGTTTGTCCTTAGTGTTCACTTAAAATTAGTCAAGAATGTACAAACAGTTTTTAGTCTTTAAACGAATGCTTTTAGTTTTGATATGTTAACAAAGGTTCGATGGCAACCCGAAATATTTATTTTAGATCGTCGTCAAACCATTTTATGTAATAAACCTGGCTGAGTATTTGATTGAGTATCCGCGTAGAACTTCAAATCATATCTCTATCATCATCTTTATGCCGTACTTTAGGCCTCCCCCAAGGATTATCATAATGGGGGGGGGTTCCCATCCTCACCACGCTTGGCATACGGGCGCAGTTTGTTCCAGCATTGCTGTCCATCGAAACCGTTTTTTTATCGAAGGAAAGGTAGGAGTTTGTTTAACTGGGGGAACTGGCTATTTACTCGGATGGATTGGGAATGGGGCCTGCAGCCACCGGACAGGCAGTTGATGATGGCCCCTCTGACATCTTTATCAGTGCATTTGCATTTATAATTTCATTAGTGATTGAATTTGTGCTGGGTGATTGCAAAAAGTTGGATACCTTAACAGGTGGTGGCTGACCACCCAAGATGGACCCCTTGAACTAATCGACGATTATTGCCGGCACAAAGGGCGACGCGCGGTCTCAGGGGTGTTGAAAAGTGTGAACTTTGGGCAGCCAACCAAGGTAAGCCAGAGTCCAGAGTCCTGCAGACCCGCTTGAGTTTCAACTCCTACCGATGAAGACGCGTCGTGATAGCTCTGACCGCCTCCTTGAAGCATTCGGATCTGAGGTGTCAACTCATTATTCACCAACAGCTCACCACAAGCAGCCCTGCGGCATATTTTTAATTTATGATTTATTATTAGCGCTGGGAACCGGGAAGTTAGCCAGCAAAAGAAAGTCCGAGGCAATAAAGGTATGTAATTTTAAATAGAAGCTTGCTTATAAATTGCGGCATAAGCCTTGCCTTGCAGCGTATTGCGTATTGTATCTGCCATTAAATAAAATCATAATACCTCCAGACAAAAAGTCTTAAAACATGTTTTCATATTTTATCTATGAAAGAAAGAAAGAAAGAATCATTATCATTGGCATAATTTATGGTTCATTACTAGCTCTAGAAATGGAAAACTGAGCCAAGAACAGACACAGGAAGCTGACCTAATACGCACAAAAAATAACGCTATGTGACTTCTTGCAGTGTATTGCACCTTTCATGAAATTAGATACAAAACCTTCACGCCTGAAATTTATTAAACATATAATATTTTATGTTATGTTACTGATATAAGCAATGTTTCATTACTAGCTAATTACTAGCCTTAGAAACGGGCAAATGAACACTGAGCTAAGATAGGAAAGTTTGAAGCAATTATTTAGTATTAATTAGGAGCTGGCTTAAGATGCACAATAAATTAAGCTATTAGTCTTCTTGCAGCGTTTTGCATCCTCCACCATGAAATAAGATACAAAACCTTCATGCCTGAAAGTTATAAAACATTATTTTACGTTATATTACTGACATAATCAATGATTCATTAGCCCTAGAAACGGGCAAACGAGAACTGAGCCACGAAAGGAAAGTCGGAAGCAATTATTTAGTATTAATTAGGAGCTGGCTTAAGACGCACAACAAATTGCGCTATGAGTCTTCTTGCAGCGTATTGCATCCTCCGCCATAAAATCCTCATTACGGCCAGCAATTACTCTCATTAGTGAATATTGCAGAACCATGTTGTCAATTAGTGAACACGAAACTACATGTTGGGAATAACGAATAAGAAACGAAATTACGCATATATCATAGAAGTATACCTAACTAATGTAGAGTAGATTGTTGTTATTTAAAGTTAATTAAGGTTTGGTCAGTAATTATCCTTTATGAGTGTAAGAGAATAACCTCGACGTTTAGTATAATTTAACAGCAAACATTTAATCATGATTTAGTTAATTAGTACTCGGGCTATCCCTCTCTACGTAATATAAGTACCTACTATAACGGAAATATATGCGAATTACATAATTATATTTCTGAATAGTTACGTAAATAAAATTAGATTTCTAAGGAGACCTTTTTGTTTCGAGGCCTATTAAGTATAACCTTAAAAATAACCTTTAAGTATCGATTTTAATTTAAATTCATCTTACGTATATCGAAAACAATTTAATGGATGCCAACACACACAAATAATACTTAATTTCCTGTCATTTTAAAACTTGTTTCAAAGGCCAAGTGTCCAGCAAAAATGCATTCTTTCAACAGTGTATAATTAGTGCAGCACACGTAGTCTGCATGGTGTGGTGAGCCAGCAAATTGAGGAGTGAAATGCTAGCGCACGCGCAGGCCTTGCGCTGCATGACTCCCAGGCCCTAATAACTTTTTCTCAAAACACTAATGAATAACTTGCTCCTTATTACTGAGCACGTTTTGCCACTCCAGGGCCGACGGGGTGAGGCGGGGTGGCAGGGAACTCACTGTTCCTCCGTTGGCGCCAATCTTACAAGTTACCATTAAGTAATTTTCATCAAGATTCATGTTTTACTTAATGAACTTTCTGTACCTAGAAATGCATTTGTGTGGAACTAATTAGATTTGAATTTGATAGGAGTAATTGAGGTAAGCTAAGTTTCAACTTTAATTAATTAAACAACTTATCTCAGGGGAGGTAAAGGAGGTACGAATAAAAAATCCGTAGAGTCAAATATTGCAATTCAATTTCACAGCAGTTATCGTCAATGGATTAAGCTGAAATTTTGCATTATGTTAATCAGATGACAATACAACATTAAAAGACATGGTGGAGTCCGAAGGTGGCCCAGTATTAAATTATTATTTAATCAAGACAAACCCATTGTGTGTGAGCTCGTTTCATTGGTCTTAGAAAGCACTTTAAAGTATGAATACGTACATAATAAAAGCATTCCAAAAAGCTTAAATTAAAAAAGCCTATTAAGTAGGTATTCAAACTTTAATCAAACAACATTTTTATAAAACAAACTCGAAAGAAATATTTAAATAAGTCTTTTTCTAAAAGGTAAAAGTAATACAGCGGATATCTTAAATATTTTAGCCACCAACGTTTATAAGCATCCCATAATGTCATTATTGGTTTAATATCCGTAAGTTAATGAGAAATTCCGTCAACAACGGTATTCCGCGACTCGCACAATTAATGAAGTTTTTCTCGTCGTTTTCTAACAACCTTCGACGCGGCTTACGGTCCCGCTCGCATTCTACTACATTGTTGATACGGGAAACGCTATTCACATGACGTTTAATTAGAGAAGTTTGCAGTCACATTATATATTTAACTCGATACATATAAGGAATTAAAGTAATTGACGCCAGTTTTAATGGAGCATTTATACAGCCCCGGTGATTACTCGGGCCATAAGAAGTGCAATTCTCCGAGTCGGCGTAGCGGCAGCCAATTTAATTTACAAAGTTGTCGGTCAAGTCCTGATGAAGCTCTGCTATCGGCTTTACTCGTAATGATGATGTGTGAGGTGACATCTGTCACAGAGCTACACATCGAGACCATTAGGCATCCGGAGGCTAAGACTGACTTGGCAAAATAGGAAAAATGAGAATCGTTAACCTCATTTTTTGCTCATTTAACTTTATAGATACTGGGTCTAGTTTGCGCCTGCACTTTTCTTAGACAAGACGACAACGCCGCATATCTATTTCTAAGTAAGAACACTAGACTTTGTTAACAGTAGGTACATTTGTTTTATTTTTACAATACTTACGATAGCCTTTCTGCTGGTTTCAACCGAGTTCTCATTCGTTGGTTCCCATTGTGGATTCTTCGTCTAAAATACGTTGAAAAGGGGACAATATAATAAAAAATCAACATATTTCTTTATTCAGGTCAAATCTTGCAATTCAATTTGACAGTAGTTATCTTCAGCGGATTGAGCTGATATTTTGCATTATGTTAATAGTGTAAATTAAAAAAAGTAAAGGTAATATAATACTAAGATGTAAATGAAGATGATGGGGTCGGAAGGTGGCATATTTAAATAAAATAAACTCATTGTGATTGGTATTGGAGAGCACTTTACAGTATGAACATACGGAACAAAAAAATATTTAAAACACACAAAATAGCATACAGTCGAATTGAGAACTCGTTTTCTTCTTTTTTGAAGTCGACTAAAATAAAAAGGCAGGCATTGAAGTTCATTTCATTCGAAATATATTAGCCGTAAGTAGTACCTACTACGTTTCCTCAGTTCACTTACCGAGATAAAGCGGCATCTTCACCAGCAAACAGCTATTATAAACACTCCCTAAGGTATTTCCAGCGGCATAATACATACAGCTCGGAGACAGCGAAAGTAAGTGCGAAACTAGTGACTTAATAACGCAAGTTTGTCGTAGGGCGGCGCGTTACATTCCGCGGGCCGCGGGCCGCAGCGAGGCGCTGTAATTACACCAAATGCCGACATTACTTAGTGCATTTCATAAAATTGTATAAAACATGTATGTTAGCACTCTTTTTAATTAATTTAAATGTCTTTACGATGATAATAAAAGAAACATCTTTCTTTTAAACACTATGTCATCATTAGACCACGTTAGAAGCACAGATATATGATACGTAAACAAATTCAACATTAGAAATTTATGGCGACTCTTAATTTCAAAATGGTCCATTTTAACATTCGTTTAAAGGTTTTTTTTTATATTTTAAGTATGTGAATAAAATCCAAAAAAGAAGTTGCTGACGACTCGAACACGAATATTTTGTGACGAAGTCATCAGCAATTTAAAAAAATGTGTTTTTAAATTTTGAGAACGTGTTAAAAGCAAAAATATATTTTTATATATTTGCCAATGTCTATTTTACATATTTATGCTTATTTTAATACAGTTTCAAAAAATTGGGAGTTCCCGGTGATACGGTTAAACAAAACAGGAAATATAGTTTTACCTATTTTGCTATTGACAAGTGGAGTAATTTCAATCTTTCTAAAATATTAGGGCATTTTAGAAGTCATGAGTTTTTAGAGACGTTTGTCTCTGAATCCCAAAATAATATTAATTTAACATACATTTGAAGAGTTTTTTGTATTTCAATTACGAGAATAATATAAAAAAAAAGTGGCTGACGACTCGGACACAAATACTTTGTGTCTGAATCAAAGATTCAAAACGATTCAGTACAAAGGGCCTTGCAAGCACGTTTTCGTGTCAAATCACATTTAAAATTATCTTATTATGTATTATGCATTTTACTTATTACTGTACTAAAGCTACTAGCGTTTCGAAACCGACCATTGCAGTGAACAAATGCAGAATGAAACTCTTTTCAACAGCATTGTCTTCAGCAATCCAAAAAAACATAAAATGTATATTAAAATAAGATTTTGAGGATCATAACCCATTTATATATTTGCCAATGCCTATTTTACATTTATGCTTATTTTAGCACAGTTCCAAAATATTGGAAGTTCCCAGTGATTACGGTTAAACAAAACAGGAAATATAATTTTACCAATTTTGTTATCGACAAGTCGGGCAATTTCACTCATCGGCAGAATTCCTAAGATGGTAATTTAAGCAGAGATTAATTTTTGGGAATTTATTGGCACTTTAATTTTTTTGGCAGTTTTTTTATCAGTTTTCTTATTTAACTTAAAAAGTTTTCGAAGCGGGTGTTAAAGGGGTTATTATTTTGTATGGAAGTCAGTCATTTTTAGAGCTAGAAACCTGAAACTTTATTTTTAGGTAGACGATTGGAAAAAAGCAATTACGTGTACTAGGATTTTTGAAAATTCAACCCCTAAGATCGTGTAAAAGTGCTTGAGAGTTTGGATGGGGAAACCAAATAAGTTACACTATATCGTTCGAAGTTTCACAGGAGTACTCGTATTGATAAATGGCAATAAAAGGCCTCCAGGCTCTTTTAGAATTCAACCCTTAAAAGGTGAAAAATGGGTGACAAATTCTAATAATCAACATGGGTATCATTTTTTTGGTTTATCGGGTCGCTGATTACGAAAACAACAACTATTTCAGAAAAATTGCAAAATTACGTTATGCTACCACATAACCGTACTCCACGCGGACAAAGTCGAGGGCAAAAGCTAGTAGGTATATAAAGTTTGAAATTTGTCTTTATTATTTTAACTAACATTGCACGGTTTTAAAGAGACTTATACTTAAATAGCGATTTCCCGCGACTTAGTTCGTGTGCGTAAAACTTAAAATCTTGACTAAAAATTAACAATTGCCATATATTTATATATGTATATAGGATATATTAAAAGCTCCGAATGATATCTTAACACTAAAATGCCATTAAATAACCTCCCAGAACTGCCGATGTTTACCCTAAAACGTTGAACGCACATAAGTGTACATTACCATTTTATTCATCTTAACATTTCAGCTCACCTTCATCAAGTTTATGACCTTAACATTAACGCAAAATCCTCGTTGTAGAGAGCTCATGAAATCCTGCTAATGGATCAGGCGAGGCGATGCTTTAAAAATATCCATCTAATCTCGGAGTCGATTTAGCTAAAACATTCCCGATCCCTGCTCGCGCGGAAACGGGAAATGGGACGTCTCGCCCACTTATGACGAGCCTGTACTCAGTACGCAAGTTCGGTACACAAGCTGCGGTTTATTACCGCTTTAAGTAGCAATATTAAAGCAAACATAAAAGTTTTTTTTTTTAATATATGACCAAATAAATTTGAATTCTCATTACTGTATGGTCCAGATTGCAAACTGAACTTTCAACTATAAATTTTGGTTTGATTTTATAGCCTTCTTACGACGTAACCTCATTTGGAGAGTGCGTCGAACCTTTTATATTTGCTCGAACATCTTTCTGAGGGTAAAGTCGGTTGGTAATCTTTGTCAGTGTACACGGGCCCTAAGAGGGAGGTAGATGGTATTTATTCAGCATTAGAAAGCAGGCACTCTCTGTTGATGCGGCACTGACATATCCGTTAATGCTTTTTCCATTTCCCCGCCACTACGCGCCGCCCCCACCCTCTCTATTCGACTGACGGCTTGACCGAAAAGCTCCATGTGATCGTTTCTTCGTGTCACCTTTTATTTATTGAAACTGTATTTATTATGTGCTCTAATTCTAGTATTTTGCTTATGAAGATACAATTTTTTATTTCATACACTTACAAATATACTTTCCTTAGAGTAGTGGTTTATTTAATTTAAAACTCCTTTGTTATCTTTGGAATAGATTGATAACACTAGCCGTGTAGTTCCCGGCAGAGTAGAATAGGACCACTCCAAGTCATCTCGTGGATGTCGTAAAAGGCGACTTAGGAAACACAAGCTAAACAAAGCTTATTAACATCAAAGATACCTCTCCATCCCGTCTGGCCAGCGTGGAGAGTGTAGGCCAAATCCTCTGACTACTCAGGCTAGTATATGGCTCTGGTAGTAGAGAGAGGGTCGTGCTCCTGCAGTGGAGACTAGAAAGACCTGATGATGATGATGATGATGATAACACTATATTTTAGAACTTAAGATCATACAATTTCAGTATACATTCTGGTTAGGAGACCACAGTCTAAAAAAAATACATAACATATTTTTTGTTTTTTTAAGTAGTGACTAGCAACTAATCAATCTCTAGATTTTTAATTGTGAATAATTCGGAGTCAAATTTAATTTTGAAATTCAGGTTAAAATATGGAAACTATTATACTTTAAGATCGATTTATTAAATAACAATATATTTATTTGTACGTTTTGATATAACATTAGCTTAACCATATACATATAATAAATATTATTCTAACTATTAACTAATTATTTTATAACATAAATTACTAACTAAACTAAAAATTTAAAAAAAAATACAATAAAATATTATAACTATACCTACTTAATTATACAAAATAAAATTAAAAATCTAATATTAAATTTTGTCCATGTGGCAAAGTGCCTAGAACGCTGGCTGCATTACCTCGTTGGATGGCGATTGCAATCCTTTGTCCGAGGTAAGAGCCAGCCTTTCCGTCACCTGCAGCGTCGACAAGCTTAGGCGCTAAAACTTTGAAAAACTTTTTTGTACCAGGGCCCCATGGACCAAACGTTTCAACGCCAAGCGGAACAAATATGTAGTCACTTGAAAGTGAGGCATACTTGCGCCGCTTGGCGTCTTCTGCAGCCTCCGCCGCGGCCCCGGCCCTTTGGACTGTCCCCCCCAGGCGAGAAGGGGCCATCGTGTCGACACAAGTAGCATCCCACACGAGGGCCCTCCCCCGCCTCCAGGGGACTAGTGTTAGGCCGTCGGGACGCTTGCCATCATCGCGTGCTATCCCCGGAGGTTCTAACACACTAGGGATATCGATGGTGGCAAGCGCCCTCTTGATAATATCATTGAGGGAGCCGTGGCGAGAGAGCCTGCCTGCACTGCGTTGGCAGTGCAGTCCATGGAGCCCTCGCCTGTCAACGTCGCTGCCACATGGACACTGATGATGTTCGACAATGGCAGCACCTAACCTCAGACCGATAGCGATCCGGAAACTGCCATTGTCGAAAAGTGTTCCTAGATTGACTGATGGAAGAGCGTGTAGCCAAAGACCAGATTCGCATTCTGATACTGCTAAAAGCCTTGCGCGGTCAGAATCACTGATAGAATTTTGAACCAGAATATCACGATCTCTTTGTACCAGTGAATCATCCCAAAGTTTTTGACGAGTTGGTGCCTCCGGGATATTTTCATTGGGACAAAGAGTCTTCCAGGCTTCGATTGCTTCCTTTGCACAGTGTATCTCGGGGGAAGGCATTTTCAATATTCTAGCACACAAATTAGACACACTGTGCACCGAAGAAAGAAACGCCGGAAGAGCTACACTAGTAATTTTCCTTACACCGATGCCACCAAATTTAATCGGTAAAGAAGCTTGAATCCAAGAATTTCCCTCTAGGTTTAAATTTAGAATTTTTTCTAATGCGTTCTTTAGGGTGGCATCTAAGTTTTCCAAAAGATATATGTGTTTCCAGACTGGGCATGCTCTTAAGATATAAGTAAATTTAGGGACGAAAAGGCAATACTTTAATATGGTATATGCGATATGGGAATTTAGAAGGCCCAGTCTGTTAATATTTTTCGAAAGTGTTGCAGTTTTAACATCTAAAAGAGGCCTAACGCTTTCCTCGAGTAAAGGCGCCCCTAAGAGGAAAAGTGTTTCTTTTTCTAAAATTTTAATACCGGGTGCAATATTTTGGAAATTTTGTATGATAGAATTCCGATCATTTTCATCAAATTTGGTCGAAACGTAGAGCTCACATTTGTTCAAATTTAGATCTAAATTTATTTTCCTGAAATTATTTAGGACTCTGATAAGGTCATTTTTGACCGTATCCACTTTTCCTCCTAAACAAGCGTCATCTAGGAACCATGCATTTAATTTTGAATTTAAGTTGGCAACTATGGGGTGTATCCCTAAACTAAAAAGTGCTGGTCCTAGAGGGTCACCCTGTTGAACGCCTACTTCTGATGAGATAATTTTATCGTTGAAAAATAATTCTGTAGGAGAACTGTACGATTGCCAAATGTAGTTGTAGATATTGGGAGTGTGGATAGAGGCCTCATTCAACAGGGTTGACCTATCGATGCTGTTAAATGCATTTTTAACATCAATTTTGAGCAATACATCCGCTTCGTTGTCATGTGTTAAAAAAGTACGAACCGAATGTACTACTGCTTCACAACCTCCACGACTGCCAAATCCTAATTGCGTTGGTTCAAACAAAGTCCGTAGTGCAGTGGAATTATTTCTGCAGGCTATCTTTGACGCCAGCCTGCGGAGAGTGCTTCCAACTGCAATGGGGCGAATGCCTCCATCCTTTTTGTTAAAAGCGCAAAGGCGCGCCCCAAAAAATAATTTCCTAAAATTTTCGGTTATGGTTCCTGAAAAAAGAAAGTTACAAAATTTTGTTATGTCGTTCAATAATGCTCCACCAGCGTCACCGGCGGACGCGCTAGTTAAATCTTTAAGATGCTGAGGCGTGAGTCCGTCAATGCCACCGGCGGATCCATTAGGGAACGACATAATGGCGTCCCTGGTGTCATCAACTTTAATTTCGAGGGCCAAATGATGAGAAGAAGGAATTGGAGGCGAGAAGGTTGTGATGGCCGTGGGGTGTTTATCACGCAAGCTTTCCAGCGTATCAGAGTTGTTAGGAGCTAGGGTATCATCCGAAAAAAGAATTCTTGCTGCATTTCGCAGGTCGCCGTCCATTACCTTATTTTCTACTGATTTGATTATATTAAAACATCTTATTTTAGTGTTGATTGAGAGGAGAGTGTCGTGCTGGTGATTAGAGGTACAATTTTCTTTTAATATACTTGTTAATGATTTTTTACTGTCCTTGGGAGCGTGAAAATGATTGTATGAAAAAGTCAAAAGGTCCTGCCACGCTTGGGGATTACTGTCTGATTGATTTTTGATGCAATTTTGTAAGGCAATAGACAACGACCTGGCTAATGACACTCTAGCTCCTCTGGGTATTCTCTTAACGATCGGGACGTGGGTATGTAGATTACTAAGGTACTGTTCAAAGGTAATTTTGGGTTGTGAAGGACTGGATGGCGGAGGATCTAAAAGAGTCGCAGTGGGTGTTAAAGATTTATGTAATTTAGATATGTGTATGTTGAGGCCACGACGCCCTTTGAACAGTCGACCGTCGGAACACTGGGCACATTTCAGATAATTACTATGAATATTGGGTGTAACAAAATATTTCCTTAAATGTGGTTCGAACTGTGGTGGCGGCGGTCTGGTGCTGTTGGACGTATTCGGTGTTGTTGGTGGCTGCCTACTACGCCGCACAGGCTGTGTCGGCGGAGGCAGCCGTGCAGGAGAGTCTTCATCACTGCTGTTTAAAGGAGTGGCATATTCATCCCTTGTAGGGGATGACATCCGCGTCTATTGAAACATTTATACGTGCTTATCGTTATTATCGTGCAGATTTTATATAAATAATAAAATCTGTAAAATGTAAACATAAAATGACACCGTCAGTGTCAATTTCTGAGCATTTGTATGTCTCTGAGGTATGTCTTCATTCTGGTATTTGCTATGGCAGTTTCTTTACTTTATGAATATTACGTCTTTGATATAAATATAAAAGGGCGGATTTATGTGAATTCTAGTACATCAAGGATAATACTCGTGTATGGTATTTTCTTATAAAAACTTAATAGAATTAATTAATTAATTATACTTAGATATTATAATCACTTTTAGAAAATCTAACAATTAAAATAAACTAGGAGATAGAAAGAGATTGGAGATATAGAAATTGAAGAGTCTAACTCGCATGCATAGGGTTCCGGACGTTAAATTTAAGGATCCCAAGTGTTCCTTAATTAAGAACTTCTTTGTGGAAAATTTAATTGAAATTTACATTAGAGACCTTATTACTTTAAACATTTAAAAATCTCTCTTGATCAGTATTTTTTAATTTTCGTATGTAAAAGTAAGATTAAGGGCAAATCCATAAGGGTACTCAATTCCAATTTTTAAGGTATCGGACCAGTAGATTCGAGGCAAATTGGCTGTGACAGAGGCACACAGACACGCGAGTGAACATATAAGGATTCCGTGTTGTTACTCGGTCGAACGGAACTCTAAAAAAATCTAATACAGGTGCTAATTGAACTACGCCCTACCTACCTACTCGCTGCACTCAGCTGTAGTAGGCAATCGAAAACTGTAATTCGCAAAAAAGCAAGAGTGGCGGGTGTTGCTCCCTCGCTGCAGCCCTCCGTGGTTGCCCGCTGCCCTTTTGATTGCGCATTATTCGCGTGTTTATACAGTTAGATCGCTTGCTAGATTGTTGCTATTGTGATAGCATTTTTTGTTGGCGCGATTCTGAAGGGGGTTTTAATTAAAAATGCTTGTTTAGACAGACGGAATGGCTTCTTTGCTTTCCAGTTGCAGGAATTTACAAAAGTTTGCTTTGCCCACGTCATATCTGATTGTTTTGTTTTGAATTGTTTTCCAATGTTTAATAGATCGATGAACATTCTAGCGACAGTTCAGACACTTTTGTAGAAAACTGCGAGGGGTCCATCTAACCTAAGCAGTTTTGACTAGAAATTGAAAGCTTTTCAAATGTAATTTTACACCATGTTTTACTAGTAGATATGTAGATGTGTAATGTTCGTTTGTATTATGTGAAGCTATTTTATATTTGTTTCGTTAGTTTAAGGGATAGTTAAGAATCTTCGTTTTTGAGTTTTTGGAACATTATATTATCAAAGTTAGTTAATACAAAAATTGAGGAGGTCTGCGTATCTCAGTGTTGCCAGCCACCCACGGCGCCGGCCATTCATCTCCCCAGCGCATTTATACATTACTCACGGCTCAAGTATCCGATTATATAACACGCAAAATTTCAATTACAACTTGTAATTAGTTTTTCGAGAGTTTTTCTTTCAGGAAGGAGGGGTGTGGGGTGATGGCGAGCGAGTGGGACAACAATAATTGCATCGCACTCCCACACATTGCTGCAACCTGCTTTGAGTAATGTCCATGCCACTTATTTGATTATTTTTATGCAATCTGCGCAGGAAAATGAAGGATTTATTTCCTGCATAGCCACCCGCTGTTAATTAATTTTACGAAGTCCGTGTTTCGTACCTAGTTCATTAGCAGTTTTGACTGCCTCGTTGTGTATTATTTTTAATTTAGAGAGTGTTCATTAAAAACAAACAAGAAATCGGATATTTTCCTAATTTGTTACATTGAAGATATTTTCGTTTAGGTATTGTACGGTCGTGGATTTCTATGAAACGTATAAATTCTTTTTTAAAAATTGGGTTATATGATGATCGAACTAATCTAATTTTATTTGACAAGTATGTTTTCTTCCGTGTCTGTAGCGTACCTACTTACGGACAATATTGTTAACATGGTGACCCTTCTCGTGGATTGGCAGCCTCGCCGCTGCCCGCTAATGCACGGAAGCCGGGCCATGCGAATTAATGGCAAGAATAATGGCGATCCCATTATGGATTGCCGCCAACATACTTTAGCCATGAAAAGAACCGAAAGTTACATTTGCGATACTCTGAATACTGAGCGCTCTTGGACTCCTCCCCCGCACCACCCCAGGGGGTGGAACATGAAATGCTGTGGAGCTGTGTTAATGGAGCTTGCTATTGTTTAGGCAATTGTTAAAATAAAGTAATAAATGAATGTTCATGACAGAACTGGCTGGAATCGGAACATTCTCAGGCCAAAAATATTTTAGTTACCATGACTACATAAACCATTACAATCAAGGAATGATAAAATCAAAATTTGTTTCAGCACAACATATCCAATGAACAATATAAAGGAGAACTTGCGAGTCAATATAT
The DNA here is from genome assembly GCA_963082605.1 of Rhodophaea formosa. Classification (NCBI taxonomy): domain Eukaryota; kingdom Metazoa; phylum Arthropoda; class Insecta; order Lepidoptera; family Pyralidae; genus Rhodophaea; species Rhodophaea formosa. The sequence continues at coordinate 11,346,682 of OY720210.1, forward strand.
CGTCAATAGTCGTCCTCTCTACACATATCGCTATTCCTTTGTCACCGCCTTTCATGTGAAAGTTTTAGAATGGAAAAGTCTTTTAAAACTGCTTTCAAGAAAATTAAAGCATTAACGGTCGCTATCTAAGAGCTACGTCTGGTCGTAGTGCAAGTCACCGGACAAGAGCCGGACACGGTTACGAATCGAATCGGAGTAGATGCGTTAAGTCTTCCCGATCCCGACACTCCTTTATCCCGTCTCCGTCTGAGCTCGGTCCTCGAGGCCAGCGCCGGCGCGCCGCTAATTGGCAATTTGTTCGATCCTTAGATCTGACATAATGATGCGAGTTCGTTTATTTAAATGATTCGACGGAAACTTCTTTTGCCTCAGAATAAAGCCGTGCTGACGGCGTTTTTAAATAAATCAAGAGTTAATGAAGATTTACTTGAATGAATGCTCACTTTTTCACACATTAGTTTTGTGTTCGTGATTTTTGAAAATCATGTCCACTAAATTACTAATGCAGACATTGACATATAATGACTCAACGACCCACAGAGTTTTTTAATATTATTTTAAATATCAATTTTTATAATTTGTCGTAGTTACTTTCCGGTCACGAATGTTGTCAAGGGTTGATTTTTAAATTGTGTGAAACTTATGACGTTAATAATTCTTTCTATTATTGTTCCGAGTTATTTTTTTCCTGTTCTTACTTTTTTATGACTCCATCGCTTAGCTAAAAACGATGATTTTGCCAATATCAAGGTTGACAAGAATATGTTACTTAATATACCTAAGGGTTTTTATACTTATCATATCACTATTGACCTTACTAGCGGGCCTGTCCATCTATTTTGATATTTTCTCTAGAATTTTCTTTTTGTGATATGGCCGCCTAATTACATACTTATACAGGGTTATTTTAAAACATCAATAACCTCTTACTTTCAGAATCAGAATCCCTAACAGAATATAAACCCGCAAGAAAAAAGGTGATAATCGGAGAAAACAAATTTAGACTTCCCATAACTCGACCAGCTGATCGGTCAATTTGTATAGGAGATCCAGTTTTTTTCTCCGATTTTAGCTTATTTTGTTGCGGAAAATATATTTTATTTTTAAGGATTCTGATTCCGATTTTAAGAGGTTATTGACGTTTTTAAAATAATTATGTATACATAACCAAACTAAAAGAAAATATTTGCAGTAGAAAGTATCATTTTGGTCTATAAGTAGCATTATATTATAGACCAAATTACTATAATTATATATAATTCAGCCACTAGTCGTACCTAATTTGGTATTTTGTTTTTCGTAGTCCTAAGGGGAATTAATACCTATTCGATTTTATTTACATATTTACGCTTGGACATATTGCTGGCAATTTTAGCTAATATGTTTAATAATCCGTGGCGCAGCGGTCAACACGCCAGGCTGCGACACGGATGGTCCCGGGTTCGATCCCCGGTCAGGTCAAGATGAAAAACGATCTTTTCAGATTGACCTGGGTCTTGAATGTTTATCTAGATATGTATTTGTTATAAAATATTCTATTTGGCAAGATTAAGATGCCAAGATTAAGAGCGAAAACAGTAAAAAACCATAGATTTAAAAAAAAATTTTCGTCTCTAAAAAACTGACCAAGTACGAGTCTTTATCGCACACAAGGTTTCCGTACCACCATACAATATTTAACTACCTAATATTTAACTTTGACGAGCTCCGTAGCGCAGTGGTCAACATGCCTGCCTGCGACACGGATGGTCCCGGGTTCGAACCCCGGTCAGGTCAAGATGGAAAATGATCTTTTTCAGATTGACCTGGGTCTTGGATGTTTACCTATATAAGTATCTATTATAAAATATAGTATCGTTGAGTTAGTATCCCATAACACAAGTCTCGAACTTACTTTGGGGCTAGCTCAATCTGTGTGATTTGTCCGTATATATTTATTATTATTATAGTAAAATAAAGGTACAAAGTCTTCACTAAAAAAAATTGGCCTGGTACGAGTCGGACTCACGCGCTTCTTCTGCACTCCGCTTAGGAAGCGGCCCTAAACTTAGCTATAAGTAAATTATTGACGTCAACAATAATATAACGTTGTAAACAAATTGCAATGAAAATTTACTTTCACCGAATGATATTTAAAATATCTTATTATCGATCGATAAATAAAATATTTGAGTTTGAGTTTATTGAGACAACACGGTTGAAAGTCGATATGTAGATTAGTAGTATTCTGTGAACCGCTTTATTCTTTACAAAAATATTATGAAAAAAAAAATATGTAAGAGGAAGAGCTTCCTATACATGGAACGGAAACATTTTTTCTCATAATCAATCGTTTGAAAGACTTCCAAAGTGGTAAAATGTGTGTGTATAGGTACCCTGTCTCATGAACACTTTCAACGAAAGTGATTTTGATCGAGCATTGTTTGAGATATGGCACAATTTCATAACTGGCAAATGTATCTTTGTGATTCATGCAAACACTATGAAAAAAATATATAATTTTTTCTGGCGAAAATAATAATAATATTATTTTGCCTTGCTACAACGGAACTCTTCATGGGCGAGCAATTTTTTTTGAAAAGTGAAATATTTTTCCTTCATGCATTATATTTTTAAATTTATACTGAGAAGCTACTGTCATTATAGGTATTTAACAATTTAAACAATTCTCTGAGAGACTCTCTCGAACCTAGGCCGTAATAAATTAAAGTTTTGGAATGAAATAAATAAATAAAAATAAATAAATATATAGGGACATATCACACAAATTGAGCTAGCCCCACAGTAAGTTGTGAACTTGTGTCGCAGGATACTAACTCAACGATACTATGGCTGTGAAATACGGACAGACAGACATGTAGAATTGTAGAATATATAAGGGTTCCATGTTTGCCATTCGGCTACGAAACCCTAAAATGTCTTGAAAACGCATAAAAAAAGTTACGTAAAAATTTAATCGCCGAAAAGAAAGAACGAAATCACCCTGTTTTCTACTCTTAGGTTTGGATTTTTTTGCCAAATTTATATAGGTTCAATTTCAGGATTACCTACTTTCCAATAAAAAAAATATTATCAGAATCGGACTAGGTAGGTACTCTGCAAAAAGTTATGTGTGGTCATACATTAAAAAAAATATATCTACGCGTTGACTTGATAACCTCCTCCGTTTTTCCGTCGGTTGAAAAGAAATGAATCACGCCGACAAAGAGCAATCCAGTCGCGGAAGCAGCAGTAAGTGCTGGCAAATCCTGCTAATGTGTTTGATCATAACGAAGTGAAGGCAGTCCTCTTTGTTTGCGTTTAATTAACGAAAACGCTCCGCCTCCGGTCATTAAGCCAACCGATGGATTACTCCATAGCTCAAATGAACATTCTAAAGCTACGAAACAGTCTAATGCATGTTCGTAAATTATAGTTACTTTTGAAGATTCGCATTTGACCAAAACCAATATCTTTACTCTAGGTAACAGTTACTTATCCAAATATAAACCAACATCACAAAGCTACATTTACATAGAATTATACTTAGATAGCATTAATATTGACTGATAGACAGATAATTATGCAATTGATTATAATGTTAAACGTGTAAAGTATATTATTACTTTACTTTTTTCTCTTATTGCTATAGAGCACTTGTAGTTATACTAATTAGTACCTAAATAAACACTTGGCTACCGTCTTGTTCTAAAACGTGGACTAACTTTAGTACTTGGCTTTAATATTTCACTTTGTCGTCTCATCAACTGTTATTGTTTTCTTATAAGCGGTCAATGGTGTAAACCAAGTAGATACTTATATGTATCATCTTAGTACTATTACGTTAGTATTATATTGTCTTTGGTACTATCTTTCAAGAAGAAAAAAACTGCGTTTAATAAAAGGGGGACACTTTTATCATAAGGCGTTTATTTTTTCTTATTAATTACGACTAAAGTGAAGTTTTTCTCAGCATCATTCTGACCAACTAAGTCTAGTCTGGTAGCGCATCCATTACCTTTCAAAAAGTTTGCGTAGCCTCGTGGCCGAGTGCATCACAGCGTGAAAGTTGATTACGGTGGTCATTAGTCTCCAGCACGCTGACTAATTAATACAACGTTTTGAATAAAGCCTCGGATAAGATTCCTTATGGCGGGGAAAAATCAGAAATTTAATTAAAAAAGTTTAAGTGAGTTTTCACGGGCGAGCGTGCGCCTCGCTCTCAATAAGTCAGCCGATTCTTTCTGTAACCGAATTCTTTTCGAAGCCCTCCCTGTCTGTAATTAACCACTTTTAATCCCGATAGGTACAGGACTAATGATCCGGGGATTAAAATGGAATTAGAAAATTTAATCAAAAATAAGTTGCCAAATTTTTAAATCTTCACAAAAACCAAATGAAACTGAAATTATAGTCCCAATTTAATGCAAACCAAACGTCTGTTGTCATATAAAAATCTAAAGAACTTTCAACAAGTGTTCCACAATAACGAAAAAAGAAACATTTAACTACAATAAGCTTTTAAACGCGTGAGGGTATGGCATCCGTCACTACTCTCGGATACTGGGAACCCGCACACATTTTTGTGAGCTCATTAAAATTACATTACAACTCTTATTTAAACAGCAAACAACTAAACGACGATCGTTAATGCGTCTCGCGGCGAGAATTTTATGGACATTCCCATCCTGCCTTCACTAAAACAACAGCATATATATTTATGTACGAGTGGGTATAAGAAATAAAAGAAACGATTACGTGGCGAGAATTAAAATTATGTGTGTGTATGTATGTAGGTAATCAGTTGGTTTTACTGTTAAGCCTACCAGCTCCTCTCTGTGCAATCAGCCTCTCCTTCCCCTTCCCCCTTTCGGGACGGTCTAATATTAATCAGTATTTTTGTTAATGGTTACATATACTTACCATATTAATATCTAATTTATTCGTTATGTATTACTAACAACATGAGATTCAAACTCGAAGATCGGAATATCCATAAATTTCTCTCGCTATCCAGTATTCCTCTTTGTTTGACAACGTAATGTATTTTTAAGCGATTTTAAAAAGAGGTTCATATCGTCTTTAGGTTCCTTGCTTGCCAATTAGCACGCTCACAGAACCCTTGGTCGCTCACAACTCCAAATATCTTTATACCGAACGTGAGAATTGCCTTAAGTGCTTTTCGCAGATGGAATTGTATGTTTGATCGACAATCAAACGTAAAACACTGATAAGTGCAGAGGTAGTAAGTATTGTTCAGAACAATTTAGCTGCTTCAGTAACATTTATATTACTTATATACTTTTGTTTATGAATTACACCTACGTGTCTACTTGGCTCTACATCAAATATGTTTTACAACATTTTACACAGAAAACCTTTCTAAAGTTGCCATTTTCAGATACCTACCTAGCTTTAGTGTTAGGTATTAGTTTTAAAATCAATGAGCATGTAAATTTGCATTTTATATTACCAAGTAATTAAGTAAATTTACGTAAAATACGATTCATAATAAAATTACACGAGTGTTTTAAGTCCTAATTGCCTACAGTTGCACACAATAATACTTAATATACACATACTATATAGAGTTAAAAAATGGTTCAAAAACTGTTCGTACAAACTTTTTTACACTTTATTTTGGACTTACTTATCTGGCAACCAATTGTTGGTTGTATTCGCTACCGCTTAGAAAATTTCGGGTAATGTATTTGATTCGTTCCATCCATTTTTTGGCGGCGCCAAATTAAACTCATGTCAAGGATGCTTGGAATATGTTTACGCACGCGTATCTAGTTCTTTTTAGGTTCCGTACCCAAAGGATAAAAATTGAACTCTATTACTACCTAAGCCTCATAATTTCCATCCGTCCGTTTATCTTATATAGCGCTTATAGATTTACTAAAGCGTAGGTAGACACTTGAAAATACAGAATTTATTATTATTTTTTCGTATAGTTCGAGGATATTTCAATAAATGTGTTAAGTATTAATTTATTTTCTTATAATTTAGTTAATTAACCTCACATAAGAGGTCACATGTAAGAAGTTTTTTTTATGCTTGTTGTATTGTCTTTATTTCATTGAATTTTAGTATAGCCCATAATACGAATGTTTTTCGAGCGCTTTTTGTAGTTAAATAATGTATGGTGGATGCATAACCTTTCGTAAGTGATTCAAACTTGCACTTGGCTTGTTTTATTTTAACTATTTACATTATGTAAACACATTAAGTATCAATTTCGATGGCTTAATTAAAATATGATATATTACTTAGGGCAGAGACAATATGATCATTTTAAAATTTAAATAAATCTAATTGATGATTTGATCTAATAATTGATAGATTGGTGGTCAATACGGTCAGTTTTTGAAATATTATAGACGCTTTATGCCTGGATATAACAATTTAAACCATCAACTTAAATTATCTGTCCATTATTTTATCTATGTCAGAGCAAATTCTAAATAGAGCGTGTTTTCTATTAGCATAGAAAACCACATAATCGTATTAGCTATTATATCCTAATGCGTTGTGGCTTGTTCTAGCCCGAATGTTGAGCCACGTGAGTGATACATACTCAAATTTATTTGCTATTGTTGTGCCACATAGAGAAAATATTTTATTCTCCACACAATGACAATACATATATTTTCTTATTAATCACTACCGTGTCAGGCAAAAATAACAATTACTTCATAGACTATTAATTCTGAGGCAATTGCATCATTTCTCGATATGCACAGTTTTTAGCTTCATGAGTCGATTCTATAATCTCTAAATGTATAGGTAGTAAGTATGTCGATCTAGGGGCAAATATGTACCTAGAACCTACATACGCTATAGATACTTAGGAACTCGAGGACCTATGTATATATCTATCCTCGTAAAATTGTTATATACTCGACTTTACTTGAGTAGACGAAAAGGTATACGTATACAGCGTGTAAATTGACCCTCGACCATATAATTAATAATAAAACATCGACATTTCCTGAAAGGGGTTTTTTTATACATAAATATATAAATACTTAAAGAGGTGACTCTGACCGTCAATATGGACAACTTTCTCTATGGGACCATGCTGTGAATTATTATTTTTTACTTTTCCTTTCTAATTTCCTGGGCGGCCATCGAGATTATATCAATATATGTACGGTAAAAGCACCTATTCCCGGTAGTGTCCCTGTTACCGGTAATCTTACATATTTTTAAATTTGCACGACTTTACGAATAAATTTACAATGTTTCTATACAAAAAAAAAGTTTTTAGTTATATTTTGATCAATAATAATGGCAACAATTACCAAAAAGTATGACAGCATCACCACAATAAAATGTCAAAAGTTTGTACTCCAACATTTTTACAATTTGGCTGTGTGCAGTTGCTGAACGAATCAACGACATGTTCGTTATATTAACTGTGTCATACTCATACGAGAAGGAGTTTGGTAAGTTTGTTTATGTATTTAACAAGTTAGATAATGTATCTTTCGTCAAAAACTATAAATTTTAGTGTCTTTTAAAAAAGTGAAATTTAGTGTGAATAGAATAGTGAATCAAAATTCCCTATTTGACCTATAAAATATAATAATCCGGCAAAAATTTACCGGCTATTGGTACACGCTAAACCCATTTTAAGAGTTTATTGCAAGGGAATAAGTTTGATTTTCCTTTGAAATACTGTATAACGTTCTTACCGGATTCAAATTAAACATAGAACAATGTGCATCAGGGTGGAGGATCAACGTATGGTGAAAAATTTTACTCTAAAACAAATTTAATTACCTCTTTCAAGTTGCATAAGGATAAGATAATCACAAATCCATACTAATATTATAAATGCGAAAGTAACTCTCTCTGTCTGTCTGTCTGTTACACTTTTACACCTTAACTACTACGGATCATCATAAAATTTGGCATACATGTTCTAAAAAATACGGAGAAGGACATAGGACACCTTGCATCCGGGAAAAATTTACTGTTCTCGAGGGATTGACATTAACGCGGGCTATGCCGCGGGAAAAAGCTAGTACATTAAAGATAAAGGTATCAAATTTAAAATTATATCAAATATATAAATTTGACAACTTTTTTAAGTTCATGCTTGACTATAAAAACTTAGAAAAAATGCAAGTTGGTACGGAACCCTCAGTGCGCGAATCAGACTCGCACTCGACCAGTTCTTATATTATATTTCATTTTGTCGACGCAGCCCTCGGATTACATTAAGTATAAAATAAAATAAAGCATGTCGGTAGTCCGACCATCCTGACGAACATGTATAAATGCTGTTTTTGTGAGTCTTATGCTACTTATAATAGAATTCAAAATCGTGGTGTAGTTTACCGGTTTCTGGTACAATATAACAACGGTTATTAGTACAAACTTGCCGGATACTGGAACAATCAGCCCTTTTTTATTTGAATTTTTAATATTAATAAGTAATGTTTATAATTAGTTTATAATTTATTTCATGTTATTCAAGACTACTGTAAATTACCTACAAGCACGTGTATATATCATCATTGTTAGACTAATAGTTTTAACACAAGCGACTTGCAAAGTCAGGAAAGATCGAAATTTCACGGATATTGGGACGTTTACCTTACAGACTGGCGGCTGAACACTTTTGAATAATTTTTTTTTGGGTTCCCAGCTGTTATCCAATAGGAAAAGTTGTCCATATTGAAGAACTGAGTTACCCCCTTAAGAGTATCTCAAGGGTACGTTTACACGCTGTATATTAAAACAAAAATAAAACAAATGCATGTAATCATTAAATAAATATATTTATTTACACAATAACGGCAAAATGAAATAATTAATCTGTCGATGTTTACGAGTCCGAACATTTTCATTGTAATTTCTTATTGTAGGTTTAAACGTTGAAATTTAATTCTAACCAATAGTTATAATTAACGACAGTTCATTTTTTTACATAAATACATCTTTATTCGTAGAAATCTTTATTTTACAATAGCTATTTATATTAAAAACATTAGTATTAAACGGTTTCATTTTCCGTTGAACAAACGCAATGTTAAGCAGTAAACGTATAAAAGATACAATATTTATACTCGCGAACAACATTCACTTAAGCCATGGCAGAAAGGGAAAATGAAATGTCTTAAATATTTAATTTATACAAAGGTACTTAACTAACCATTGCACCACTTCTGAGTACCAGATTTATATCACTATTAAACCTACATTCGCAGCTCATTGTGAAAACTATAACTATTTTAACGCAAACTTATCTTTGGTAAAAACATAACATTAAAACATATAACTAACCAATCAAAAAGAAAATTATTTGTGAGAAATTATGCACAACTTCATACCTTGTATGATAACAATATTTAGGTTTCTTAAATGTACACACAACTTCATAACAATGAGATCGATTTATTATCAATTAAATTTTTAGAGTTATCTGAATCTTTTGTTGAGGAAAACAAGAGAATGGTTACACAAATTAGTTTTCATTTTTACGAAATGACGTTGATGCACCTGCTAGTAATTATATTTGATGATAAAATAATGGAAAGATGCATATGCTATTACAGGTTTTTTATCTATTGACAAATATGGGCTGGCTAAGCGCAAGATGTGATACTATACTATACAGGTATTTAGTAGAAGCGGGAACGCGCGTTCTACCCACGCGGCGCCGCGCCGCTATCTTAACATGTAAACAAGTGCTCAAATCGTATACATAATGGAAATATCGTGTTCTGACAACGTTATCGCGACTCATCCCGGACACTTTGTAAAGTGGCCACATATCCATGGCCCGCCTTCTAGCCTAATGTACTCTCGTGCCGAGCTTATAAAATATATTTGGCGACTCGATGTAATTCTGCACTTAGCCGGTTTTACAAACACCGCGGCGCTAAGCCATTAATAGATAGTCGCAATTTCAGTTACATATTAGAGATTCTTTAAACCGATTACAAAACGACTGCGGAACATATGAGAACTAGAAGAAATAAAAATAAAGCATTAAGTAATTAACTATTTCCTATAGGTATTGTTTCAGGGTGATGGTGATGGCTAGATTATGAAGATGGGTGAATGGAATGCCACTCTACTGTCTGTGTAGAGACGATCGTCGGATGCTAGAAGTGCATCGGAACTGCCCGTGGCCCGTGCGTCTCGCCACCGCTCAGTGAGGTTTCACCTGCGTAAAAATAAAAACATAAAACATGTTAATTCTTTCATTTTAAAAGTTGTTTAATATTTTGGAAACAAAATCTAGTAAAATAGACTCTATAAATCTATTTCAAAACTAAATGATATAAAAAAATGGAACCCGAAACGCTAAGACAGCGAGTAAGGTTAAGAGGCTGGCTGCACTTTCTTGCTGATTAACCAAATGTGAAAATAAATCAAATTCTGTAAGCATACCGAGGCGAGAAGTCGGCGCGGCATCGTCGGTCATCGCGCGGCGTCGCAAACATCGGGGTCAGGTGGGCTGCCATAGCCGCTGGAGGCGTCGTCGGCGCCGGCGCAGCCCCCGCCGTCCTTGTCCAGCAGGGGCGCAGCCCCCGGCACGCTCGCTGCACAGCCCGCACCACCCACGTAACCGCCACTCGGAGACTGCTGACAACACATTCACATAATATAAAGATCGCATTCAAATCTGCGTTCCGATTCCCACGTCGAACTCCCGACTGTAGACCGTGAGCGCAATCAAAAAGTCGATTAGAAATGTCGTGCGGCTGAATGGGTTTCCTCCACTCGCGCGACTCATAAAATGAAATAGATTCCCCCACATTCGCATTCCGACAAGCGTTCGTACGAGAAAGATTAATGATCACAAAAGAAACATAATAAAGTGGAGATAGAATCTCCCACTAACAGTGTCCTTGTGGGAGTTATTTACTTCGCCGCGCCGACTTTTTCACGTGCCCTTTATTTGGAACGGAAACATTCGAAAAAATTGGCGACATTAGATATTTAAGGATGTAGGTATATCTGGCAGAACTAACAAAGGATGTAGTAGAGACGAAGTGCTATTTTTTAAAATATTAAATAAGTAGAACCAATTATATGAATTTAGAAGTAATTACTGCCTATACTTAGTAGCGTAATATTGTTGAGTTATGTAATATTCACATATTCAATACTTAGCATTGAAGGCACATTTTATAGAACTTTTTAAGCAAAAATTAAACTGCCGTAAAGTAAAACGTCAATCACCCCATTGTTTTTTATGTACCAACTTCGTGGTATACCTACCATTTCCAATAAAAAAATAATTATCGAAATCGGACTACTCTGTAAAAAGCTATGCGTCATACATTGTGTTGCACTGCTACGATTACTATGAAATCTACATACCTACGTACCTAACCCTATAAAATATAGCGCCGTTACGTAAACATGCTTTTTTTTAAATCTCCTGTATTTTCTATCATCATCATCATCATAATCAGCCTATACTCGTCTACTGCTAGACATAGGCTATAGTATAGTATTTTCTATACTTATTGTGAAATTAAATAAACTTCAGGTTGTGCTGCAATGTGGAATCAAGTTGAAAAAGTTTACGTTATAAACTTTAAACAGGCGTGTATTATAACCGAGTCCGTATTGAATCGATAAGTATTATAATGACGCAAATAGCCGGCTGGTTCGCTTACTGCGGGAATAATAGCGCCTGTTTGCGGCTATTACGTTAACAATAATTGAGTGTAAGAGCGCCAAGCCTGAGAGCAGCGCGCGGAGCCGCCGCGGGCCAGCCGCTGCGGCCGCGCCACGTCAGCATCGCACACATGACGCGCACACCCGTCGGAACCCACTCTGTGGGAACCGACAGTATGAATCAATAATAAAACGTTTATGTCATTAGACCGCGACGATACCCCATAAGGCTCTTTCGTATGCCGTTTCAGAAATAAACATCTGCAGCTACGCCCACTGTCACAAATAAAGCTATACCTATGATATGCATAAAGGGGTCAATCAATAAGCTAAATTGTCGCTATTCACAGGCATCTGGCCGGAGACTAATAATGAGGCCAGTCTAGACTTCCAGCTAGAAATAGCTAACTTTCTGGATGTATTCACCTGCAGCCCGCTGACTTGCCGGCGGATGTGCGCCAGCCCGCTGGGGTTAGCGGCCATGCTCGCGAAAACTAGTCTCTCCTCGTAGTCGTACTCGCAGAGTATTTTGTTGTCGCACAGATAAAATCTGTCGCCAACGCAAAACCTGTACCAAATTTATAGTCACTTTACTCAGTTGCAATTCAGTTAACTACTGCGCTCACATGTTACTTTCTCAGGGACATCAGTTATTCACTCGACGCTAGATTTAAGATTATGTCAGGTGTCATTTTATGCAATGTAGTTTATTTTATTATCAGATTTAATGCAACTGTTTTGAGAGCAAAAAGTAATACGAATATTAAAATCATTGCTAAAATCTAAAGTATAGAACGTTGTAAAAATGAATTAAAGCTGAGATTCTCACCTGTGATTGCACTGTTGACAGGCGAAGCATTCTAAGTGGTAAACGAAGCTCTTGGCTCGCATAACCATTTCGAAGGCGGGAATGACTTTGTTGCACGCCACACAATTGCCCGTGGCACCAAATAACCTGTTAAAAAATAACAGGGTTATAAACGTAACGTAAAATACAACTTATAAATAACAGGAGCACTTAAAAGGCACGCTATATTATTATTTTAAACGGTACATCGCGCAAAAAGTATACAATCACTGAAAGGAGTATTCGTGATGCAGATTTTTGAACACAAAGATGTTTCGAATTTCTTATTTATTTTATAAGTTTCCGCCCAACAATATAATTTAATTTTTCCATCAATTTTCGTACAATATTACCATTTATCACATCACTGCCTTTTTCTCAGGAAGTATTTTTTTAATTTACTTGTAAGGTTTTTTAGTCATTACTTACCTAAGATAATCCCTTTTGCAAAGCATAAGGTCAGCTTTATAGTAGAGCTTGGAGCCCACTTCCCCGAGGCGGCAGTCACAGCAGCCGCACTTCAGGCAGTCTTCGTGCCAGAACCTCTCCATAGCCTTGAGGAGGAACCGCTCTGTGATGACCTTCCCACATTGCGCGCACAGCCGGGCACCCCCAGCGTTGCTGGTCACGCCACTCGTTAGACTGTATTTGTTTTCTTCTTGTTGACCTGCGAACAAATTTGAGGTTAGGAACTTGTAGAGTCTACTAGAGTGAGGGAAAGCTCTGAGTCGGCGAGAGAGTGAATAAAATAGAAGATTAGTAGATGTGGGCGACATTGTTTTTGGGCTTCTTAGTAGGCGTTTGTCTGGGGGAGTCCTTAAGCCCCCACACTTGGCACACTAGCGACGCCAATAATTTTATTTCTAATACTTTACAAATAGAAAGAAATTCAAGAATGTAAATCATATAAGCTTAAGTAAATAACCTGAAGTATTTTTTCAGAATTAGTAATTGGCGGTAATCTGATTTTCATAATTCTCACTGACTCTGATAATAATAAACATGATTCCAAAAATACTTCAGGTTATTTACTAAGGCTTATATGATTTACATTTTTGAATTTCTTTCTATTTGTAAAGTATACGGAATAAAACAATTGGCGTCGCTAGTGTGCCTAGTGTGGGCCCTTAATAGAGAGAGAATAATGTAATAATAAATATGAATATTGCTCGACGTTTTTCATAAAATCGTTAAATACGTGTACCTAGTATTAACATTATAAGTATTAGTTTCGAGTGTATAGCAGAATAATTAAATATAAAAGTAAATACTATCAACAAATACATCAATTTTAATATAAAATAAAATATATAATTAATGCGTACACACAGCTGAGCATATAAATTAATCACGATAAACTAAATAAGTTCCAGTCTCGAAGACGGTTAATTAACGTTTACGTGGTTATTTCTTAAACATTAATTATGTTGTTCCAACGGTTATGATAACGACGTATCATTGAGGCAGTGTGCAGTGAATTCGTTTCCCGGAACGATTATTTTGAACGATCAGATCATAACGCAATAAAGACATAATTCTGACCTCCTAATTTTTACTAGCTTTTTAAGTCAAATAATGGAACATAAGCTAATTACATGACTGTATTATTAGTAATCTAACAATACAAGATAAAGATTATACATTAGGGTACAAGGAGGTAACGTTACACTTATGTGTTAGGACTTAGGATACTAGATCTTAATACTAACAGAAAAATTATAATAATATTTCAATATACTTACAAATAATACATGCTTAGTGACCATATATTTTAATATATTAAAAAAAAACACAAACGAATCCTTTAATTTCGGTGTGAAACAGACCTAATAGTTTTGGTAACACCTTGGCACATTAACATTTATCTCAACATTTGTACAGAAAAATACACGACAGCTAAAGATAGACATGTTAACAGACTAAATTACTATGTACTGAAGCAATATTTATTGTGTACTATAAATTATTCTGTGAGTGAAAAATTAATACTAAAAGGATATAAAAATATCCCAAAGATTTATAAACATCACCAATTTTATGCAAATGTATGTAACGCTTTTGAATATTATGAATGCTTCATCATCATCATCAGCCTATACTCGTCCACTGTTGGATATAGGCCACGCAACTTAACATGTTAAATGTACTTCCGATTAAAATAGTATAAAAACCGTAAGTATTATAAAAACATAACCATGCCACATAACTTAATCATACTTACAAAGAAGAATGAAGCTTATTTATGTGTCTACTGCTTCCAGCAACAATAAGGAATAATTATTTAACCGCAGAGACGATGGCGGTTAATTTAAATTAAAGCTTGGACGTAGTTAATGAATTCTGTTTCGCTACACACTGGCGGGTAATTGTTCGTAATACGCGACTCATTACAGCATTAAGCTAGACTCGATTGTTTTCTACTGCATAATTGCGTCAATTAATTCGAGCAGAGCCGCTCTGCGTGACACGCAGTCGCTACTGACGTCATTAAGATGCGCATACGCATTTTTCTCACAGAGGAAAAAATAGCAACTTTGTAATGAGGCATAACTGAGATAACAGTCGGCCATAAAAATTTATCGACCCTTCATTCTTTATATGGCTAAACAAGACTTTGCACACGCAAATGCATGTAAGAACATATTTTAAGCGCCCCATGGTGACAGCCACCATAAATATATGTGCGTCCGCCTTTAGTAAACAATCAGTTCCAATTTATCGGGACACCGTCCACATAATAATAGTGCGTACGTCAAACCAATCAAGGATCCAATTGAAGGGGTAACTAGGTGGACATAACTCATCGCAATCGATCACTTGCGCATCGCCCACTCGTCGACGCCGATACATCTCGTTTATTGAAGCCGACGTCGCGACAATAAAGTTAATTGGAGTATATTAATGACTGCTCGTTAATAATAAAATAATAAAGATGACGTACGGGCGGGCGTCGCGATTCGCAATTAGTGCGCTGCAGGGATCTAACAACCGCACTGTCTCGCCACCTACGCGCCCACCCTTGCCCTGCCAGGTTACCATGTAGACTAGAGAAGATAAAGGTCACTGAAAGATAATACTCCAAATAATATAAGGGTAATGCAAAGGTATTGGCGTAGGTTAATGCCTGGTTTATAAACTTTTTTTTGCTAAGGCTGTTTGTTTATTTTTCGTGTGTGTAAGTGGTCAACAATGGTGTCAGATGTTTCAAGGCTTAGGCTGATGAGTAGGTTTTATATAAACAAATTTGCCCTCTTGAATAATTATTTTATTTTGATTCAGTTAATTATTTTAATTATAATAATTATTATTTATATTTTGGCCAAAAGATTAGCATTGCCATACAGCGTGGCAATGCTGCCAGCCTTCTGGGCACGTTACCACGGGGCAACGAGCTGCCAGGCCTGTTTTATTTGTAAATATGTAGTAGTTTTAGTTAACCCTTTATTTTTTACATCCTAAACTTGTTATTCAATTACAAAAATAAAATATTTTAAAATAAAAAAAAGAAAAAAAATATTTTAAAATGAATTAAATATCCTGTGAACATTATAAGCATTTACCTGTAGCCATCATAAATATCGACCAAAAAAAGGCATAAAAATTAAGTTTGTTTTATCGGGCCCCTTAAATATTTATTTTATTTTGTTTTTAGTATTTGTTGTTACATATAGCGGCCACTAAAATACAGAAGATTTCATCTACCTCGCTACCATGGTTCATGATACAGCCTGGTAACAGACAGACGGACAAACGGACATCGAAGTCTCAGTCCTAACATACGTAAATACGGAACTCAAAAAGCTTTAATATTTCCTTTCATTTATTTCAAGATAAGGCTGTATAAGTATATAGGTTATCGGTACCACTCCGATTAGATCCGGTCCTGACTGCCATCACTGATGGCGGTCATCAAGCTATGTTAGATTCCTTACGGCTGCCTGAAATAGCTGACTTATGTGTTGATTTACACATTTGAGCAGCAATTAAAGAAACATAGATACTTTTTATCAAATATCGTTAAAAACTAACTAAAAACCTAATCACAAACAAGTTTACCTGGCAGCATAATGCACAAAGTGCATTTAACAAATTAACACAAGTTCTTGCATTCAAGTGAAACGATGAAAGCTAATCAATTCAGTGCGGTTTCCGTGAGCGTTCTCGGAACGTATGCATAGGCGTGGTACGTTTCTGCAGGACAAAAAGTATCAGCGGTTTTACCAGCAGCTATTCAAGAATCTCTGTAGTTTTCCGTGGAACCGAGCGCGGCGGGCTGTGCCGTGCAGTTGCCGGCGTGTTTTGACCATTTCAGGCCATGCATGTAGTTAATGCCGTAATTATGGAGCTGCGCGTCGATCTAATGGCCCATCGATTAGGTATATCGATTCACAGACACCGTGTTCTGCGCTCGCGACGACAACCACGAACTGCATTTTATGGTCTCTTAAAAGAGCCACAAAGTATTATTAACAAGTTTCCATAAAAAGAAATAATTTCATTTTATGTGTCGCCACCTATACCTGTTCGTAAAACAATAAAAGTAGAGTTAATAATGTGGACTGTACATAAATATCCGCGTGAAGGCGCTTCGTATTATTTTCGTTTTATTACCGGCTTGCCGAGAATTTGATAGAGACTTGGCTCCCGAACTGGCCCGGCAGTATAATTTTGCCGACACAGCCGGTCGGCCGCCGCCAACGTATTAAGGCGCCGAAATGAAAAGAAACCCGGAAATGGATGAAAAGTAATTTATTTTGTCGCGAGCGAGGCGACAATGGCTCTAGCATATTAGATATATTGCCTTTGCGACAGCGGAAATACACGGTAACCCAGTACACGCGGCCGCTCGCCGCTCGTTCTCAGGCCACTCCAACTTGAAATTAATTTTCTAATTTCACCGCGAAATTACTTCTAAACACGGGATCTAATTGGAATCTGTAATGGCCTTTTGTTCCGAAAATCCTTTCTTAGCGCGGAAACTCATTTCCGAGTGGTGGAAGCTCGTATGGAGAGCGCCGCCCGTACCTGGTGTTCACACCTAGCCGACGCTCAACAAGCTCTCTAACGATTTAATATGCGGGCTTTACTTTATTAGCTTGCCCACGTACTCTAATGGAAGTTGTAATTTTAGTAACGGGTAGTCGTCCATATAAACGGGTTAACTTTATTTATGATCGATAAAATTCGTAACTAAAGGTTGAGAATAGTTTCTGTACGTTAAATGTACATACAGAGTAACTATTCTGTATTTACCTTTAGTTTTTTTTCAGTTGACGAATATGGTGTCTTTATTGTTATTAAATCGGGTAAAACGTTAGTACTTATATCTTTTACATTTATCACACTGGTTGCTCATTGTTATTATTAAAACGATTAAAAATATTAATAAAAAAGAAAATTTTAACAAAATGTAGTGTAAAAACTAAAACTTTAACACCAATATTCTCAGATAAAAAAGCTTGAACCACCTTTGTGCTATTCTTACCAAACGTCCATAAACACCAAAATTCATTTCCGGTCTATTGTGCATTATTTCATTTTCTTTGAATCAAATTTAAAAAGTATAAATTTTTGTTCTTGTATTTTAAATAAACAGTAATAAACAATACAAAAATCGATCGAACGAGATTTGTATACATGTACAAACTATATGTACGTAACATATAGTTTGTCTAAGTTGTAAAGAGAATTGGTCCTAAGTATAGAGACCTAGTGTAGAGTCAAAGAAAATATAATACCTATTGACAATAGACTGCCAACCTCATACAAAAATATTTAAGAAAGAAGAATACAAGGTAGGCCGCTTGGTTAGGCGACAGCGCTGCAAAGTTGTTTTCTACTCATCACTAGACAGTCTTAATCTGAATCAGCCTAAACTTGCTTAAACTGAGACATAAGTTATAAAAATATGCACAATGTGGCGACCTCTACACTCGCCACAAGAATAAACACGAAAAGACCTAACTGAGAATATGGCGAGACAGCAAATAACTACAAGACTCTCCACTAGATGGCGCTGATCAATTCTGAAACGCGCAAACAATGTTTCTTCAAATCTCGGCATAAATGAGACCTCGACAGAACTCAGTCGGACCCAGGCAACGCCCAAAGCCGAGGTTCGTACCTCCTGGGAACCCTTTGGTGAAGATTGCCTTACAGGTTGAGGGCACTCTGCCCTCACCTTAAAAAAGTCCGGTGAAGTAGCGAAAGCTCATTTGGAGCTAGCTACGTAGTCCATTACAAAAAAAAAGAACTCAGTCGGAGCCGTACGGTTCCCTGGGCGCACATCTTGCCCAGCGGGAAGATCATTCCTTTGTGGCGGTCGAGCTTACCACCTCGCTCTCGGTACACACAATGCGTTTATTTCGTGAATAATTCATTATATGGTAGATAAAATACTGTGACGCTACCAGTGATGATATCTATGTGCAACTGACAGAAAAAATCGTACGAATTAGAAGTTTGGACCATATTGTTCAATAGGTTGGTAATAACTCTGAATAAACTACGAAACCCTAAAAATGGAGCCATATGTGGCCTTTGGCTCTTATGACCGTAGGCTCTGTTTATCTCGTAAAGGATAAAGACATATAATATGTCTTGTCTAACTAACATAATTTTATATAACAACAAATAGACGATGTACACCATACTCTACTTTTTTTGCTAGTTACATTGAAAGTTAGAAATAAAAGTGTGTCACTTCATGAAATGCACAAATAATAAAAACATTCAAAAGACTACCTTAATATCAACCAACAACCTAAGTACAAACCCCTAGAAACAATTTACAGAGCAGCTACTATCAAGAAGTCACGCGTCCCACCACAACATTGGCAGCATTCCTCCGATTCAATTAAATGCCAGGTTATTGTAATGAGCCCGCATCACGGCGCTCCACAATCGTTCCGTGCAATTTACAATCGTTCATTGCGTTTTGCAATTAACTCGCCCCCCGTACCAACGTAACATGTTTACATTGACTATTCATCATTCTACGTACGATTTGCCTCGATCTATCGTTACCATTTGAGATGCATGAATACATTTATTAATAACTGTGGTCATGGTACAAGCGCAAGGAGTTCATACTCAAGTTTACAGCACAAAATTGCTTGAGTTCTGACGTACAATATTAGGATGACTCTTGTTGACTGGCGCCTACGCTTCGACACATTTTGAAACATTGCAGATAAAAGTTATGAAAAAATCAATTAATTTTAAATCGACGCGGTTAGTTTCAATGTATTTGTCAATAGAGTTTCTTATATGTATTACTAAAATAGACATATTGCTGTTTTAAACACGAAATTACCAATCATATATCAAACTAAATAGATGCAGTATTCTAACATTAAGAAACAAAATAAAATAAAGAAAGTTATAAATGACCAACAACATAGTGCTCAAGAACATAATAAGGAAATTGCTATCTTACGACTCTCCGAAAATATTTTAGCATAAATTAAGTCGTGTGGAAATATATTACGAAAATAAAACTCATGTATATGAAATAGTTTAGAGTGGTGTACTAATGGATTCGTATAATGATTGCGGTTGCAGCTGTTCTAAATGTTCATACAATATATTTAGTTTAGTCGTCGGTCACTCATTAAACAATGGAGTTGATTGCGTTGTTGCGATATCCATTATGCGGGCGTAATTAGATTTAACCAAATGCGGGTTTTGCATTATTGGCGAGCAATGTAAAAACTAAGCCGCCAGGATGCTCGCCCTAAATTATCCGCATTACATGCTGCCATACCTGCCGTGCATTACAATGCTGCATGCAAACTCTGTAATTACAGAGAAATACTCATACTTAAGGCTCAAACGGACGGCAAGCCTATATTATTTATTAAACATTAGATCATTAGTGATATAACAATGTTGACCCTCCTTCTTCTTTTTAAATTATGTAATAACATACGGGAAAAAAATCCAAGAGGGCAGAACCTCTTAGTCTTTATACGACTAACGCCTTGCCAATTACGTATGCTTCCCACATATTAATTTATTATCAACTAGCTGTTACCCGCGGCTTCGCCCGCGTGGTATATAGCCTATGTCCTTCTCGGTACCCTAAACTATGTGTATGCAAAATTTCATGATGATCGGTTCAGTAGATTCGGCGTGAAAGCGTAACAAACAAATAAACAAACAAACTCATTTTCGCATTTATAATATTAGTTGGGATAGGATTAGGATATTTGAATAAGCATTGTGAATGCATAAGCACACCTATAAAAAAAATAGTGACCCTCCTTACTTTGGCATTAGTATGTGCTGGAATCTGATTAGTAGTGTTTGATTGTTAATCACAAGGTGCTAAGTAAGCTAGAAAAAGCGAGGCCGGGCGGCGGTGACAGGCTTATTAAAATTCCAGCTGACCTATGGCTCTGGCGCCCTAGCACCCCACCGCCCTAAACCGACCATCGTTAACATTTCCGTTATTAAAAAAGTACGAGACTTTGTCATCAGAGAAGTTAGTTTTTTTTAATTAAAATTATGAAATTGATATTGCTTTTACGCTGGTGCTCGCCTCCCAACTCAACCTTGTGAAAGTTTAAATTAATTTTTGAATTAAGCCTAATAGCAGTGGTAAACGATTTCTAAGGAAAGAGTTTTCAGCAATTAAATTTTCAATTATTTGATGGCCCAAAACCGTATCTAAATTGCTTTTCATTTTGGAAATGGATCTAATCACTGCCCAAACGTAACTCTTTAGTTGCTTGTTTGTAGCAGTCGCCGGTTGCTTGGCTAGCCAACTAGCTAGCGGGAAATTACCAAGGATGGTTTTTATTTTGTATACTTTATTACCTACGTTATATTATAAGCAAATATTATGAGTGTCAGTCTGTTGCATTGGTTGATAAATTGTATTTTTATATATTGGATATGTTTGTATAGGTGTGTAGGAACCAATTCAGGCAACGTTGGTTCTATGGGCAGAATTCTTAATATAAAAGCGAATTAGCATTCGCTGAATTTATGACTAGGTATATTTGTACTGGAAAGAATGTTGTTTGCGCAGCTTTCAAATTCTTTTGGTTTAAAATACTACTATGAAAAATATACAATCTCATTGAAGATTAAGTTGTCTCAAACAGGGTTTAAGAAACAATTTATTATCTGATGCCAGAAATATCGAGCACAACATTGTGGGCACCGAAGATTGGTGTGTGTTTCTTATATTTTAATCAGAGTATTGCTTGTTTGTATTCGGCTCTCGGCTCGCCCGTCCAATACCCATTTACGATCGCGACTGCTTCTAGGGTTGTTCGTACTGTAAAAACGAAGCTCCTATCGATAAAATCACCCACAAAATACGACTACACTTTATGTTAGCAATGTATATGGAAATAAATGTAAGTATGACTATCGCCTTTCCGTCTAACGGTTTTTAATAATTGATAAGACGGCGCTACTACCCTTTGATACATTGTATTCCCATTTCCAGCGACAATCAAACGTGTACAAAGTCGAGACAATCCACGTCATAAATTATTTTCTCAGAGAAAGGCTCCGGGCGAAACTTAAGCCTGACATAAGTGGGCAATAAACTTCAGCCAATTTGGAGATTCGCATCTGGAGGCTCTTATTAAAGCCCGAAAGTTAGTCCTTTTCATCCATCACTCGTAATACGTGTGTGAGTTATTGTATGAAAAATTGAAGAATAAATTGAGTCGCTGCAGCAGCGGCGAGACATAAATCCCAACTGAGCCCTCAATATTGTTTTAAAGGGGAAGTGGCCATAAATTTTATCAGGGCCGCCCAGAGCCGCGGGCGCCACGCCACGCTGCGCCGCGCCGCACTGCTGTACTGTCCCCGCAATTTTCCGCTGCTGCCTGCTGCTCTCAGTGCATTCAATGCTCACGTGAATTTGTTGTGTTATTTCTACTGAAATTGTTATCCATCTTAAGATAAATGTTCGTAGCATGAGCGAAACTATGCATCCTACACATTGTTACAGAAGTTTGCCCACTTGATGCAAAGCAAATAAAGACAAAAGGCTTACTGCTATTCGAATACATGGATCAACCAAATTTTCTCGAGTGACGTGTCATTACATGTCTTGTGGAAACTTACTCATCAATTATGATAAACTAGCGACCCAATCCGGCTTCGCACGGGTAGTTGCAGAAGATCAAATTATATCATGTTTTGGTGTCGTAGGATCGCATCAGCTGTCTTAGGATCGCATCAGCTTGACATGAATTTATTTTCACACGCGTTTATTTTTGCGATAAATATTCATTTTAATTGTATAGGGTAAAAGATTTTAATAATGTGTATGATATGTTAAAGGTAACTGACGTATTTAAGTTGATAATGATTAAAGCTGTATTTGTCTAAATAGCTGTCCAATTACCGCATGTTACGAGATGGATTTTAAAAAGGTACCTATAATGGTTGAAGTATGCTATCCTTAAATCCTAATCCTAACTATTATTATAAATGCGAAAGTGAGTTTGTTTGTTTGTTACGCTTTCACGCCTAACCTACTGAACCGATCATCATGAAATTTTGAATAGACATAGGTTAGGGTACTGAGAAGTATATGGGCTATAGATCACACGGGCGAAGCCGCGGGTGCTAGTGATACATAAATGCCATCGCAGACATTTTTGTAAATTTATAAAAGAGGTAGGTATTTTATAACTCAAAGAGAAGGCAGCGTATCAGTTAAATCTACCAGGCAGCTTGATTTTTCTGAGACTTTTATCATTTGACAATTATCGTTATATTTCATCTAATTTACACAAAATCTTACTAATTACACATTTAAACCTTTCTTATGAGTTTCTCTATCTATTGACGAAAACTGCGTGAATATTCTTCCTGTATTTTTGAGTTTATCACAAACATACATACAGATGCGGCAACGGACTTTATTATAAAATAAAGGCATATTTTATACATAAATAAATAAATAATACTAATATAGGGACAAATCAGACACGAAGGACATTGTAGCAAATTCTTTTGCGTGACGTTTAGTTTCATGTTTAAGTCAAACATCTCTGGGTATATAAAATTATCACTATGAAAAAGCTCATATCGTTACAATTGATATATTGAGAGCTTTTCAATTTCTCATCACATCGCACAAAGTAATAGCGGCGACAACGTAAAATGCGATTTAGGTTAGGATAATGTCTAGTTTGTAAACAGATTTTGTTAAAGTAGATAAATGAAAAAAAATAAAAAATCAGATTCAGTTTTTTTTTATAAAAATATAAATTTAACTAAGTTTTATCAGAATGTTTTTTAATTTTTTTTTTTACTGCATATGGTACTTAAATATTTTATTGAATTCTCAATATTATTAAAGCGTTATCAATGTACAAATGAAATTAAAACTTGTTCCTCAATATTTATTAGGTACTAGCTGTTACCCGCGGCTGCGCCCGCGTGATATATAGCCTATGTTCTTCTCAGTACTCTAACCTATATGTATACAAAATTTCATGATGATCGGTTCAGTAGATTGGGCTTGAAAGCGTAACAAATAAACAAACAAACAAACTCACTTTCGCATTTATAATATTAGTTAGGATTAGGATAAGGAAGTTACGATTACTAAGTCTTACTAATCAAAGTAACAACTAATAAGTATATACAGATAACCTGTGTGGCACAGCGGTTAATACGCCAGCCTGCGACACGAGAGGTCCCGGGTTCGAACTCTAGTCAGGATATGATGCAAAACGATCTTTTTCAGATTGGCCTTGGTCTTGAATGTTAATCTATATGTATTAGTAGGTACATATAGTATTCCGATATAGCATCTTTTTAGTGAGAGTCGTACTACAACACAAGTTCACAACTTACAGTGGGGCTAGCTCAATTTGCGTTATTTATCCCTATATATTATTAATGATGTTAATAACCGGACGTTATAAAATGCGTTTATTTTTCAATAACGAAATAAATCTTTCATGGGTAAAGTTGCCATAAGGACCCCGCGCAAAACCACTTAGATCACAGCAAAGATTAAAACTACAATCGGCGGCGGAAAAACGCGCTCCTTGGACAATATTGTGGGGCATAATAAAAAATCGCTTATTTTTATCAATACGATCTGGGTGTCGGACATTTCGCATAAATGTGATATTGCAATATCGTTCGTCCCCTTTTTAATATCGCGACGGACGCTGCCGGCCGGTTTATGGCACAACCCTTCCCGCGTTTTATTCGCGACCTGTTTGTCCTAATATTATGAAAAATTTACGTCAGCAAAACGAAAACGGAATACTTGCTTATATTTTTATGTCGTGCATCTAATTTTGAGTGATATACTTTTTGATTGGTTGTTTGAAGAGAACATTTATCTTCGATTTTTTAATGCCTGGAATTGTAATTACTACACTTTTTACTGGACTCTACCAAGCCTATTTTTAGTGATCCCCACAATTTTTTTATGAATCATGAGTTTGTTAATAAAATTCTTTGTGTTTCCATTATAGTAGACTAGTGGCGTCTGTTCAATGTAAGTATGCCAACGGGAACTTATTTGTCTTACTAAAAGATACTTATATACATAAATATCAAAGACCAAGGCCAATCAGACAAATATCGTTTTCCATGGTCAGTGATCGAACCCAGGTCTTCCCGTGTCCAAGACTGGCGTGTTAACCACTGCGCGACGGAGGCAAATGGCAAAGCACTCTATTTAATTCCATTTCTTTACTACTAAAGCTTGAAACTATACCATTTAAAATAAAAAAAGGAGTGCTGTTGGAAAATTGCCGTTAAAAGTGTTCCTTATGATTTTTCTTCAACTCCGAATGTTTTTCGAAATAAAATTGATATATTTTGTATTTGTACTGAAATAGTCTTAAATAAAGAAAAAACAACAGTAAAGGGCATTCGTTAAGCAAACTGAGCTAGAGAGAGTTAGTTGATATGAACAATGAAATGAATATAAACATTGCGTAACCACTGTTCATGTATACTGTTACGTGAGGGTCACGCGGCAGATCCTGGCAACTCACTCCTAGTCGCAAACCGTAAAAGAAAAAAAGAAAAGATACTTACTATTAGCGTTGTCAGGTTTGTGCATGGCGGGTGGATCGCGAATCATGGTGACGGCGTTGTCAGTCGCGCATCACATAAAATATCTGAGCCGCTCGCTGAAACAACAGAAAAAAGCACTTATTTCAACTGATCTTATCACTAGTACAAAAATGCAACTGCAAAAAATATTTATTTAGGGTTCATGGAATTTCTTATGGGACCAAAGCATTTTTTAAATATGTATATTTTTTTGATTTGACCTTTCTATTTTCCCAAAAATCCCAACTAATATATATAAATGTGAAAGTGAGTTTGTTTGTTTGTTTGTTACGCTTTCACGCCGTATCTACTGAACCGATCATCATGAAATTTTGCATACACATAGGTTAGGGTACTGAGAAGGACATAGGCTATATATTACGCGGGCGAAGCCGCGGGTAACAGCTAGTGTTCTATAAATTGTGAAAAATCTTGTTAGAATTAAACAGAAATGTAAAATAGACAACTAAATTCTATCAAATAAAATTGTATTTTATTCAAATACGAAATATAAAATGGCGTTCTTCGTGATATTGTACTCATGTAGAGTGTAAATAATAAATTGTTCTCTATAAAATCGGTATAAAATCTGTCTTCGAAATATATGGACGTAAAATTTGGAACGTGGTTAAATCAAATTGGAATATTGAAACGACAATGTACCTATTTTGATTATATAAGGTTTGATAGATATATTTATGATATATGTAGGTACCCCTCTTACAAACCATCTTCTAGTCTTTCAATCCTGCAGCAGTATTGATTAGCAATATTATTTATTTTTTATTTAAGAATATATTGTTTATATCAATGTTTACTACATTCAGGAAAACTTGATATACCTAGTAAAGTCTACAGGAAGATGAAAGAACAGTCGAAATAAACTTAATTGAAAAAGCTACTTGAGCCGTCATTGATTTATCTACAGATTTTCTTTTGAGATCAATGTTGTGATCTTAAAAAAGCGTATTGTATTATAAAAGTTATTATATAAATTTGTATAAGACAATAATTAAGTTTACACTTGGGTGGAAAAAAAAAAATCTGAACAACTTTAAGAACTTCGAAAGATCCACATTTGAAAAGAAAGTATAAGCTTTTAACCTTAATGTCAAAAATATCTGGCTGGAGCTTAAATTCCGGATTTAAGCTCCAACCATCTTTATAATGCATAATTGAATTTTACATAACTAAATTTAGTAAATATAAACTTCAGGAAAGTCCTAAGTTTGCTAATGTATTGGCCATCAATTTTTATCCATATTAGAACATACATTCTATAAATAAAACAAAGAATATATTCCCAGAAAACACACTCACCAAATCTACATATCATGCAGATTTCAGCGATTTTTATTGTTAAAGAATTGTAGCTGGAAGGCGATACAGCGAGACGCCCGGGCAGCACGCGTCGCGCAAACCTCATTAGAATAAACGATATCCTCTCCTTACGTCCACTCCGCGCGAGACCTTATTACTCCGACAAACTGCCGTCAAACGGCAACAACCTTATCCCCTACGATTTCAAATAAACTCTACCATTCTACAAATAAGACCTCTTTCTCTTCCACGAAGCTTATTCAAAAGACTTCGTAATAATTTTCCGCCTTACGGGCACACTTTAGAGTCCAATTTCAATCGGGACTTGGATAACAAACGCACTATCAGACGGTATCCCTTGAAGGTTGAGACGTCCATGCAAAGCTGTAAATTGAAACTTGAGGGAGGCATTAATAACCCTTATGGGTTGATTTAGCGTATTTTAAATTTAGAAGAGTCTCGTCATTCTTTTCAAGCGTTTTTTTAATAAACCCCTGTACTAAGCTTAAAGTTATTTTTAGGAATTACTGGAAAACTGTCATCGCATGTAATGTATATACATAGGAGTAGTAACAAGTCTCTGACATAATTTTATTAAGATCAACCTCCCTTGTCCATAGCACAGAGAAATTTGGCACAAGGTTGTTTAAGGCTAATATTTGCTTTAATATTAACAGGTTTTTGTATATGCGACAATTAAATAAATGCCTCACAATTACTAAATCAACTTCTGAGTTTTTGTCTCATTCAATAATCCACAAGATGACTAGGCTGACGTTATTTAAATTTAGATAAAGCGTATATGTGATGACCAATATTTAACACCTGTTTGTATCACGTTTCTGTGAATAAATATATTTTATTTCATTTCATTTATCAAGTTCTTTAAATGACATCCTTAAAAAATTTGGCACACGTTTTGATGCAACAACCCACTGAAGCATCATAAACTCACAAATAAACCTTCCCACGATGATCGGAAGTCTATTTATTGCGGAAGAAGTCGCGATATAACAATCCATCTTTGAGTTACTTATTTTGCAGCCATTTATGAATGATGCGGCCGCAATTATGACTTCTCTGATTTTAAAGAAGGGTTTTAACACACTATGGTGTAAATTCATATATGAAGTATAGTATTAGGCAAATTATGGGTGCGAGTTAAAAAATTATGTAATAAGGATGATTTCAAATTAAACTACTTAAAATAAATTTGTAAATTTGACGCAATGCCATAAAATTTGAAAAGATAGTTATGAATTTAAACATAAACACACATGGTATCTATACATATAATAAAACAGTAAAAATATTTTGTCTGAAATGGATAGAGGGACACTTAAAAAGAATAATAGAAAGCAAAAAAAAGTCGGTCTGTCTGTGTGTGTGTCACGATTATCTCCGGAAATATTGGACGGATTCGAATGAAACTTTTTTTTGCTATATAGCTATTTAGCCTGAGCAACATATAAGGAAGAAATGATTTTGGAAAATGGGACACCTGATGCAGCATCATAATAGTCCAGCTGAACTATAAGAAATATAAAAGTGGAGCCTTGGAAAAAGTTGATTAGCCTGAAGAGCATTTTTATTGAGGTATAAAAAATTTAAGGTTTGGAACACCTCATGTAGAACCATAATGGTCCAGGTAAACTATAAAAAATATATAAATGACGCCTTAGAAAAAGTTATGCAACCTGATGAGCATTTTTTGTTGAGGTATTTAAATTCAAGATTTGGAACACTTGACGCGGAACCATAACAGGTATACTATAGGAAATATAAAAATGACGCTGTAGCAAAAATTGCTGATTAGTACTTTTTGTTGAGGTATAAAAATCGAAGATTTAGAACATCTGATACAGAACCAAGTCAAATTTTATATCGTCAATTTCACAGAGTCACACTCTCCATTGGGATAGAGTGCGTAGAGTACGATTAGCCCATATTAATGGTGACCGCCCAGTGGTCCCGAGTCGCTTGCAACCAGGATATGGCCTTTTGGCAACACCCAAAGCCGAAGTCCGTCCCTCCCGAAAGCCTTTTGGAGATGTGCGCCTTATAGGTTGAGGGCACTCTGCCCATACCTAGGTCCTTTTTATTTGCAAAAACATGTGTTTACAAAAATCGAGGATCATCCGATGTGGAATTCTAAAAAATGAAGTAAGTTTAATTTCGGCGTTCACGTTTGTTTGCCGGAGTCATAAAGTCCACGCGAATGAAGTCGCGGGCATCAGCTAGTTTGCAAATAAAAATACAAAATTGAACATTTTGCTGTAACGATGTAACGTGAGCCATGATGTAGCTATAATGAAACATTAATAATTTTAACGCTTCGTTTCATAAAACATTTAGATACAATATCCCTCTTTGAAATAAAAATACATATAAAATAAAACAGAATACGCTATCAAACTCAAGCGGAATGAAAAAAATTTTATAACCGCATCGAAATTCCCATCAGCACCTGTTACAAAGGCGGCTATCAAATTACCCGCGACATATCCGCGGCGAAGCGAGCGCGCCTCCATCCATAAATACGGTATTCGTTATGCATTTCTCATATTCATGAATCCGTTTTATTGGCCCCAATAAAATATGAACATCTCAGAATGGATATGAGAGAGCGGGCAAATCTAATATGGATTGCGCCGGATTCGGTCCGATTGGCGGGTGGGGCAGCTGTGGTGCGGCCCGCGGCGCGCTGTGCCGGCTCTCGTCTCCATCGCGAATCAAATTTTAATGGCATACAATAGAATTTGAATAAGGTGCGAGCTAAAATGTTTTACAGGTTCTCTTCGCAGTACTATTGAGACAAATTTTAAACAAAAATCTTTATTTATGATCTGTCTAAATATCATAAACAAAGGTTTTTATTTTATGATCTCTACCGTTTCGTGCCGTGTGGTTCCCGGCAGAGTAGAATAGGACCACTCCAAGTCTCCCCGTGAATGTCGTAGAAGTCGACTAAGGAAACAAAAGCTAAACAAAGCTATGAACATCAATGAGACCTCTCCAACCCGTCTGGCCAGCGTGAAGAGCGTAGCCCAAATCCTCTGACTGCCCTAGCTAATACATGACTCTGGTAGTACAGAGAGGGTCGTGCTCCTACAGTGGAGACTAACAAAGACATGATAATCTCTACAATTGTAGAGTCTAATCATTTCACGTAGAGTTTCGAACCACGTACGCATCCACAATTAATCATACTGGTCGAAGAAGCTGACAATGGAGGCACTGCGGATTAACTTGCCCCTAATGCGAATTTAAAGGACACTGTCACACTAAACCAGTCACTGAAAAGGGCAGTGCCTCCAACGTGTCAAAAATTCTACAGAGTGCCGGGATAAGTGGAATGGATGGCGGCATTTCAGTCCCGGATAAAATATTCTACGTCAAATCGTACGTCACTGGCTCTTGACTTGTTCTCGCCGAGAGTGCTTCGCGGAAGTCTCTTATTTATTCGCTTTTACGTCAGCTATAATACGGCTCTTTTGTGCCCTTTCCGATTTACAAGCGCCCATTAGGGTCTCTAGTATAATGGGTAAGAAGTTTGAGTGCTCGTCTTAATGTGTTACATTATATCCTAAATATATTAACATTGAAAACGTCTTACTTGCTTTTAATAATGTAACGATCCCTCTTCTCCAAATAAACAACTATTACAGACCTTAACAATCCCAACGCATTAAAACTAACTCGCGAGAAGAGAAATCCATTAAAGTCATTTCCAGTAATTTGGGGTACGCGGCGGAAACCCATTTGGGCATTATTGAGGTGGGGCGAGTAGTGGCAACTATCAGTAAGTATCTCCATTATGATTGCGTTATCAACGCGATCAATTAAGCAGCATTACGTAACATTTCACCCCAACCATCAATTACAAGCTGGCCGCCGTGCAGTCACCCGCCGACGGAGAAGCATGGACATTACTGAAAAATATAATCTGGACGGCACCAAAAGTTGACAGTTCTATAATATCTTGATAAATGCTGTTAAATACAAAGTAAACAGGAACAATTTGATCCATTAGTGTCAAAGTAATCTGTTAGACACTCCCTTCTGACTCCGCACTGATCGAATTCATTATTCACCGGCAGAGAGCAATTAAACCTCCACTAATCAATCTCAAACTTCAGCCAGAGCTGAACTCTAATCAAGAAAACTCCTATTCCGTGAAAGCTTTTCGAACAAAATTTAACTTAATTAAAAATGTAAATTAAATTCCTAGGCGCTTCCACAAGCATCACATCGTCCCGCCCCGCACCGAGCGCTCGGGGCTTTTGATTGCAGCTAAAAGGTTTGGGATTAGTGCGCGAAAGAGCTTTCAGTGCATTTGTAGAGCTTTTAAGTGGGAAGCTTTCGCTTAAGACACTTACATACAATGTAAATTTTATCTGCCACAACCTTGAAAGTGCAGTACTTATGATATATTTCGCATAACAAATGGGATTCGTACACATACTTTACTTAAAATATTTGGATCAGGAATCACCAAAGTGTCAATTCGTGTTTGTTTTAGATGAAAGTGTATTTGTGCGGACAAACAGCGTCGAGCGAAGGGGTTGTGGGTGTAGCGGGTGGAGGGTGCGCGGGTCTGACCAAGGAAGTTCGGTGTCCGGAAATAAACCGCCCGTAAAATTGTCAATTCCGAGGGAGCCGGCGCCTGGGCCCGACAATTTTGGATCGGGGCTCCGGCGCGGGCCCGGCTCAGTGACGACTCGTTGTTTAAAAGGTATCCCAAGTCACCACTTTATTTTGATTCCCACACATTTAAAACTTGATATTTCTTACAGCTATAAACTGTGAAAAATATAACACATTAATCATATTGTGCCACATAAAGCATGTAGCAAGCTTAATAAAAATATCGCCTTAGTATGTATCTAGTGCAACTCATTCTCCTATTGCATGTCAGCAAAATGCGCATTGCCATCTGGGAGAGTGCCAAAACAATCACTGTTATTCACTACTTAACTCCAACAAGCATTACAATACATATTGTTTCGTAACTACATTCGTGATGAAATTTTTGAAGATATGTAATTCACGTAGGCTCAATTCAAAACGGTTACATGTTAAAAGATTGACGAAGGAGCGACTCGTTTACAGAGTCATGCAAAAGAAAATTGGGTCAGATATATCGCGAGCCGCATACGCAGATAACACACGCATAGCCCATCCAATCACAAGGAGCACCGAGCAGAAAGCTTATTATCGGGACGCGTTCTTGCGTCACCCGAGTAATGAGAGGCGAGCGGGCCGGCCGGGCAGCCGCTGGACGCAGCCGGAGCCCTATACCGCCACACTAGTGCACACGTGCACCGCTCAACGAACCCTCGCGCTTTTGAACTGAGATCATCGCGACACTCATCCGTGAAATTGATTCTCGAGAAAAGAAAAGACTAAAAGATAAATAAAAAGGAAATAGGAAAACACAAGCTAAGATTTGGCGTGAAATTGTTTTTCAGCGCCCACCCACCGCCGACGACGCGGCTATGGCGGCGGCCCGTCTCGGGAATTTCCCAATTACTGAGTGTGAATGTATCTACTTGATTATGTAATGTATACTTGAGTGAGTATACTTATTCTATATGTTGTAATTATACGTTATTATAATAAATCCATTATCATTATAAACATTCTAGGTCTAGGGTTAAATTTTTATATTTGAAACCTCATTTTATATTGTTACCTACTTCAGATAAATAAAAGATAGTTGACTAAGTATTAAATTGAATGAAATAGTTCGTACAATATAAAAAATATCATTACCGTCTGGATTCCCAATAACATAATCTGTAAGATAATAATCATCTAATGTCTATCTTGGGGATCGGTCGAATTGGGATCTTAAAACACTGTGACATCTCATCCACTACGTGATCCATTTGCCGAAGTAAGAAGCAATCTCATTCAATACCCGGTCGCCCTCCGCGCCCCTCCCCCGCCGCCGCTAGGGCTGCTAACAATGCGATACTTTGTGCGCGCCGTATCACGGAACGCAATAAAACTTTACATTCCTCTTTAACTACTTTCCTGCAGTTATCAGCGTTTGATACGAAATGGGGCATAGACATAGAGCGACTGTTGTTTCAATTGGATACGCGAAGAGTTAAAATTCCTATAGGTACTTTTCTATAAGATTGAAAATATGACTGTAATCATTTAAGTAACTCACTGGTGTCATTGTCAATAACAATCAATTTGTGAAATATTCGAAGACATTGGCGGCAACCCTAGGGCGGAGCGAGTATCGCTTTCCCCGATTGTATTAGATTCAGCTGCCCTTTTCATCTACATGTCGCTCTCCTTACCTCACGAGGGCGACTAGTGGATACGCCTACGCTTCTCTGTCAATCACAGGGTCGTTCATTACATTACGCACCACAATCGAGATATTGAGACGTTAATTAAAATAGAACATTCCATTAGATTATGAGATAATATATTTAAATCAGTCTCTTATAAATACCATTAAATTATAGTGATGTCAATTAAACGGAATTATTATTTAAATTATTAATTTACATAACGTAGATTATTAAATTGTCTACCTTCATATGTACTGAGTAATAAGGAATAATAATAATTTACTCGTTGTTAACATGCTGTGTTGGTATCATTTTTCCTGCGTGAAAGTTCCAGCGCGCAATCTATTTTTAACTTCCTGCACCATAAAAATATTCATAAAACCAGCCGATATAATCTCGCTATCGAATCTCATCTTTGTTTTCGATATATCTCGCAAAACTAGGTTTATCTAAAAACTCATCTATATTTTGTCGAAAAACTATGAATATGATTATCCACACCATTCCAAAGGCTATCATCCAATAAACCTGGTAGGTACCAAAGGTATCAAATCTTTTTCGTCCGTAGTGAAATTGAATATTTATCCGGGTAGTATCTCTATTCCGGAACAATTTTTATGTAGGGGGAATACAATCTGAAGATATTTGGGAGGGCCACTCTAGGAGGATATTGGCAAATACCTTGTCTACATTACCTTTATTGCCTCGCGACGTTGCGTGCCGCGTCTGATCGTATCTGCGATTATTTGCGTATAATTCAATGTTTCTAAATGTAATCCGACATTATACTCCAATTCGTTATTCATGAATTCTCGAGGCCTGTTAACTATTAATGTTATGTGGTTCAGGATCACATTTTTAGACAATTTCATTATACGAATGGGCACTTAACAACCCTTCAAAATGTTAAGCTTAATTTTGTGGTCATTATTGGTGGTCTTATTAAAAACGATATTGATGTACTTTTTAAAAACCAGTAACATAATTAATTGTCAAAGCAATTACGCAGAATAATTTCATAAATAAATTTTGCAGGTATAAATATTTCAAGGCAATGTTCACACACGGCCGGTTCCCGAGTGACGGCGCGACATTTTACGCTCTATGTAAGGCGCAATTCGCACAAATTAACTCGACAATAAGCGTAATTTACTGCACAAAACTCGCCGCCATATAAAGCCGCATTCATAATTGAGTGGACATAATGGCGAGACATGAGTTATCTGTGACTAAAGATTGTTAAGCCGCTCAAGGCGTTAGCCTCTATTCACATGAATGCTCTTTTATGCATTGTATTTTTTAAATCGTGTCAATAGGATTGCACTGCTTTTAACGGACTTAAGCTTTGTTATTAGTTACTTAACTCTACTGAGTAACTAAACTGGTATATGGTTACCACCATCTTTCAAAACAATTTTTGCAAGTTAATTCACCTACGTATCAACGTAGATGAACTATATATCTACCTACCGTTGGTTATAATTCCCTTCCATTTTCACTCAGTGAACAGTTTAATAAGATCACTTCGTAACGTTTTATTTTTATAAGATTATCAAGCCCTGATTTTCGAGTACGGCTAATTATGTTAAATTATGCAAGAATATTAACTTAGCATCATTCTGAAATCAAAGTTTCCTTATTGCAAATGTAGTAATTTATAAAGCTGTTAATAAGAATTTATGGGTTTATTATATATTATGTGGCCGTTCGTAAGAATAGTTTCAGTGCAATGATTACTGCTGTAATTACAAATAGGTGAAGTAGAGGGGCGACCGCACGTAATAACATATTCGCTCAACTAATGGTCGACGTTTAATTAATCCAGTCCATTTGGCTAGACCACTCGATACCTAAATATTTTAAATAAATTAAAATCAGCGCAATTTAATTAGAAGTAATTGCTTTCATATGTATTTGGTTAAGCCGATATTTAATTTGTTTCGTGTTTAATTAAACGAACATGTATCCAGCTTGTTAATAATGCTTTGATATTTTGATTCTTAAATTTGAAATTAAATCAATTTAGGAGTCTTGTAGCACACTGTAAGTATAAAACATGTTCTGTGCCAGTGGTGAAATGTGGAAAATACTTTTCAAAGAGTGATTTGTTATTTCCATAAGTTTAAACAGTACGCACAGCTGTGTTTTTTTGTAGCGGATTTGGACTAAGAAAATATGTAATAATTTAAATGCTTAAAAACACTGCCTTGGCAATAAATTTTTACTATCTCCCTTGCGATGGTGCAAGAATTCATATGTTAAGGCATTTAGAGTTATGAAGAAATAAAGAAACTCGCATAAACTAACATATATATATATAAGTATACGTAGGTACACGAAATCGGCAAACAAAACACTCCTTTTTGGTAGTCGTAAAAGCAGTAACAAAAGGACGTCAATGTTGAGGATAAAGGTAGGTACTTGTGCCCAATATAAATTATTTCTACTGGTGTTCAATGAACGGATTCCCGTATCTACGTGTATATCGTGTGGTATTGCTTTAGCTAATAACTGAACAAACTAATCAAAGCATGTTATCTTTTAATATAGCGTCGTCAAGCGGCGTGGAGAGCGACTAGTATGAGCGATTGAGCCAGCCCCAGATCTGAATTCTATAATAAATAACAGGCTGCACTCAACGGCCCACGCTTAACACTAAGCTAGCTAGGTGTCCAATGGGCATAAATAATATATTATCATTAATACGAAAGACCCGCGGTATTATTTTTAAATTGGAATAGGTATTTAATTTCTTTGAAAACTTTAAGCGTGAGTAACTATTTCTCATACAAATCGTGCATTATTTACCCTGCTAAATAAATACAATGAGTGTTATAGGTAGGTAGCCGTCCAGAGCAAGTGTTCCCTTTGATCCGGACCTAGTCTGAGCGACTTTACGACCTCCGTAGGCCGTGTTCACGTCGACACGTAATTGTCATTGTTAGTCGCCACAGATCCTACGATAATGTACTTAATTAACGATCAGATGCTGCGCTGATTACTCTGTTGTAACGTTCACTTCAACTGCAATAACTTAGCCACGTCGCTGTAAATAAATGTTCTCGATAGTCGCCGGCTAGGTATTTTAATGAGATTTAATAGCCTCGGCCTGTCTACCACGGATTCGAGCGCTCGCCCCGTAGGTAACATTGTCGGCTCTTAAGACCTTAATTGGTTTCGTACATGTTTAATCCGCTTAATGGTTGTTTTTGTCGGGCGAAACACACAATAACACAATCCGGTTTCACCATCGATAACTCTGATTGATGTGAAACTTTATAAACTTGTCACTTAACATTCTTCTCATTAAGGCGATTTAGTGTCGTGGGATTAGAATCAATCGATTACAATTTATGTAACTAGTATAAATTTGTTACTATTCATATATTTCTTACAGGCAACAATACTTTGATAACCTAGAAATTAATTCAAACTAGTTTTAGCTTTGTTTGCATGTATTTATATTTCATTCATTTGAATAAGCTATTACTGGCGATCATGGTGTGAAATTAATAACATTTATATAAACTGATAAGAGCATAGCAGAGAAATATCAAAGTACACAGACAAGGAGGTAATCTAATAGCTTCATCAGAAACGAGAAGTGGGATGTTAATCGTTATTTATAGACAATAAATTGTTATATTCATAGTGGTTGGAGCGGAAGGCGCATAAATTCGACGAGCGAGTGGCGGGTTGACACCTGTGATTGCATTTACAATGCTAATTCACGGCACAATATCACGTCAGCGACCGCGCTTCGCAATCGTGGCCCGCGATGTTCACACCCAAACATCTAAGGGCATTTGAACACCCACTCAACAGCTGCCTTTCTACTTTTACATTTCTGAGACTCGATTTATATTTTCAATCACATTAAAATACGCATTAATAAATTTTTACATAAATATGCCACCATTACAGTCAATATTTAAATTCGCGTGAGTCATTGCTAATTTATGACGTGCAAAGGCGAGAACATTTCGCAGCAGTTGGTATTTCAACGTAACATCAGTTATTGCGACACACTTGCGTGCAGATAATCGTACAATCTTATGACTATTACTAAACTCTAGTAGGTATCTTGCTTCTAGAGATGCAAAATTTCATGGGAATCCTTAGGCGCACCTGAGCTCGGTAAATAATGATAAACGTTATATCTTCGTCAGGATGTTTATTTTATTTTGATCAAGGCATAACACCTGGTGAGCATCTGATGTAAACAAAGCGACACAAGCGTATGCATCTAAAAAATTGCGTCTTTCAACCCGAGTGATTGTTTTATGCTGATTGACCGCATCGAAAACAAAAATGATTGATGATTATTTTAAATTCATTATTGAAAAGATAATACAGGGGAGTGGGTCGTTACACGTCGAGATAAGCCGGCGGATAAGCGGCCGCAATCCATTATCGAGCAGTTAATTGATAATTACTTTCTTCCATTACACTGAACGAAAAACGCGGTGATTAACTCTGAATCGCTTTAACGAGCACAATGGGTCGGCGTTCAATTAAAAACCCTTGTCGAATGTCGACGGCTTCGCAGAAAAGCGGAATCGACGCTGACTCAATCTCGTATACATGGAATAAGGAATTACTCGCGTGCGGAAACTTTTTAATTAAATATTCACCCGTTTTGTAATTAAGACGCGATTCAATTGAGTACAATGGAGTTTCGTGAGGCGCTTTCGAAAGAAATCGGAGACAGCTTTAACGTTTTCAATACTTAGCGAAAAAGAAGATTGGACGGTGAGATACGAGATAATTAAATTTTTTGAATGCACTTGCGCACAACAATCGTATTCAAAGTTAAATCGCAAATTCTCTAAAGATTTCTGTTAGCTTTACTGAACCAGCTTAGGATCAACGTTTTTTACAAGAATATTTGAATTAGCTAAGTGTTAAATTAAATCTTTTGTTTGACTAGATGATTCATCTTGATACAATGAACGTGTTTCAAATTCACGTCACAACAAAGCAAATGTCAATAGTTTGGCAGGCGTCTCAAACATTGATTGAAGAGTGAAGTCACTATTAATATTGAACGTGTTTTATTAGGGATCGAGTGATTCAGTCCTGGAGGCGCGGATATCACTTTACATGTAAAAGGTAATCCGGCGCCGCCTCTCCCAGAGCCACATATGCCGCATTTGAGCGTAATTTAAATGCATGCACATTACTCGCGTGCGCCAGCCGACACAATACCTTAATTTATTATAAACGGCTGTATTATCAGACCATACGGGATTTATTAAAAATTATACGCTTTATTCACAAAATAATCACGTCAGCACAAAACATTAAGTTGTAACGATGTGATCAAAATAAATGTAAAAACGCGGATGTAATTTTGTTCGGATAAATTGAGTAACATAAAGCCATGATATTAAAATACTGATTGCAGTGAATATTTATGAAATAAACATCAAATTGGATTTAATCATATCCTTAACATATTATGAGGTCTACTTCTCTAAAATAATATGTAACAGAAAATATTTTGAAATAAAAGCGCGTTTTTGAAGACACTCCTAATCAATATTTTAAAGATATTTTTTATGCATTCACAATGTTTTTCTAATATACTCTTATTATATTAAGAAATAAGGAGAAAAATCGACGTGGACAGGACTTACTCGTACAAAGAGTAAAGACTGCTGGTCCAAGTCCTGCCCACATGGAATTTTTTTCCCATTCCTAATCACTTTAACTTCTTCCCATGAACCGCTGTTTTTCATGACTCTGCCGCCATCTTTGGTCGGATCAGCGGTTTTTACAAGTTATGAGGGAACATCATCTGCAGAATTCCAATAGCAGGCGCTGATGTCCAAACTCGTGATATATCGCGCGGACGGCTCCCGATGCGCGCCTGTTTATGAGATATTTCATAACCTGCATAATCTCTTCCCCATTCATCATAGACTCTCTAGGTACTACGTTAATACGTACCAATTTAACAAGAGATTTAGATGTTGTACTCCTTAAAATAACAGATTCTCACCTCAAATTACACGAATGAATTTGGAAAATATTTATTAATTTCATCTACAGATTATGGAATTATAAGTACACGTATACACGCATAAAATCCTGAACGATAATTTTAACTTACGTAACCAATTTAAATATCTAAATTTATAGATACTTATATATTAATGAAATGTTACGAGTAAGTAAGTAAGTAAAAATTTAAGATATGAAAATGGATGAAATGTCACCTCTTGTATTGCAAAACACAACGACGATATAGCTGAAGATTTCCCACAATACCCACAATTGAGCACTTTGAGCATCATAAAAGCACAATGAGCGGGGGCGACGGGTCCCATAAATCTTGTGCAAACATCGTTCAAGTTTTAATTGAAAACGAATAAGCCCATTCAAACGACCTTTCTAAATTATTATGTTATTGACGAGACAAATCTCTCAACTTTTCAATTGCAAAGTTATTTGTAGACATTTAAATATTGGCATTTTGAATAATTGAATACATCAGTTGAAAATTATTTTAAATAATTTTAATAATTTAGCTAAATCAATCTTATGCAAACATAAATAAGCATGTGAACTAATTTTAATAAATTAGCCATTTAGTAGATATAAATAATAGCACATTTATCAAAAATAAGAAGGTACATCTATAAAAATCAATATTCGTAGTGGGTATAATAACCTCGAACCACATATGCAAGCCACAGAAATTTAAATCAATTAACATGTTTAAGTGATATAAAACATTTCATAGCTACGTGCTAATAGCTGGTGTGTCGCTAATGAATCATATTCTCGGCAAAAAACAAACTGGCACCACGGCTGCTTTTTACACTCTCACGAAAATTGTTTGGTTTTCGGACGGTATTCTTTGTTCAAACACATCCTCAATTACTCCGTGTGGATTCGAGTGGTCCATAGGTGTTTGATGAAGCAGGGGTCTGCCGCTAAAGGAAGCCGCTGCGAGAAGATGACCGGCTTCCTGCTAGGTTATTTATCCTAACGATTCTCAGATGGAGACTTGACGGCCCCTCGCCATAGTCGATTAAAGCGCTATTGTTGCGTTTGTTGTACACATACTCCTCACTCCTCTGACATGATTTCATCACGTTGCGCGATAACTAACAATGAGTAAAGGATCACTCAGTAAATTAATAAAACAAGAAATAATCCTTTACGTAACTGGTAGATATATGTATTTAGAATGTATTTTTTGGAGGCGAGAACCAAATGCTTAGGCGGGCGGCGTAGCGGTTTGCGTGGCGTAGTCAATCGGCGGCAAACTGGCGTAACGATGTTGAGCCTGCAAGTTGGTAGTGGCAGAGGGGCGAGAGCCGGCAACGCGCGCCGCAGCCAGCTCCGGGAGCTCACTTGCTCCATAAACAGCCTTCCATATTTTTCAATCAGAGAGCTGTCAAAGCGTTCTGACACCCTCATCCCATCGGCTCGCACTCGCCGAGCACCGAAATTGGTTTTCTACATTCAATCCATACAAAGTTTAATGTTATTCGTTCGCGATATCACCGGGATGCTGCCGATGTTTACCGACGCGCCAAATCATATTGGATTTGCAAACTTTTGTTTGCGGACTTTATTTCATTTCACTGTTAGTTCAGGCCGAGAGAATGTAATTTTAGATATTGTCCTCTTTGCTGTGTTGTGAATAAATCTCTTTTGTATGTCTATTCCGGCGCGAAGGTTTTAATAAAAGGCGCGTGTACGTTCTCGGCTGAAAGTTGGCGTTAGTCGGGAACGTAAAGCGTGAGTTACAAATTAACTGCGCCGGATATCAGAGTAGCTTAGCAATAGTAGCGGCGAAGGCTGGAGTGTGCCCGCAAGCGTTTATAAATTGAAGGGCTGGTACCTGCGGCTTAATACACCGCTGTTTCCGGTTCATTTCCGGGCGGCGCGCGCGGCGCCGGATATTGCTTTTAAGGTTGCGCCGCACGCCACCGCTCCACAATGCTCGCATTATCCGCTGCCGCTGCACTCACATAGCCGCTACGCCGCTGCTACGCTTGTTGCTTCGCCACTCAACACTACTCACGAATATTGAGAGACGAAGAGGAAATGGCATTTGCTTATCAATTTTAATAGACTTACCCCACTTTTTGTTAGTCTTTTGGTATATACCTAAGTGGGCTACTTTCTAAGAAACCTCTACAATACTAATACGTTTCTAAAATGTAGATTACGAACAACAACCCCCACCATGTGTAAGAAATTTGCACATAAAGTAACATAACTGCATCAAAAATGAGGGCGTTCAAAAAATAAAAATATGCGTAACACGATCCCTTGGAGCTGCTCCGGAAATTAAATTTTCCCTTAAGCTAAAGTTTAATTAAGTAACATCACGCGAGTACTAGTGGGCAGTCGAAGCAAAGCGGAGGGCTCGCTCGCATCCCACGGGGGGCGATTTGATAGACAGTCAATTTAAGAGAGATGCCGATGCACTTTAATTTGTGTGCGAATAACCAGGGATGTTTTTGTCGATTTGTGCATGGTAAAACGCAACGAATCTTTGCTAATACACGTAACATTTTATACATATAAATTTGCACATACTCCAGCATGGTATATAAATAAACTTCTCATCTTAACTTTGCTTTGCTATACTTCGAAGTCTTCTACAATCCGCGTAGTATTCTACTTCATTAGCTATGAGACAACACGCATGAGTGTTATGCTAAGGTTTAATGGTTTTAAAAATATTATTTTACTATAAATTTGGTCAAGCTTATTGTGATTTAAATAACTGATTACATTTTTTTGTTAAGGGGGCATACTAGGCACAGTAGCGACGCCAATCATTTTATTCCTAATACTTTACAAATAGAAATAAATTCAAGAATGTAAATCATATAAGCACTAGTAAATAACTTGAAGTATTTTTGAAATCATGTTTTAATATTATGAGATACGTGATTACCGCCAAAAACAGCCGTTTTTGGCGGTAATCTAATTCTCACTAATTTTGATAATATTAAACATGATTCCAAAAATACTTCAGGTTATTTACAAGTGCTTATATAATTTACATTTTTGAATTTCTTTCTATTTGTAAAGTATTAGGAATAAAATGATTGGCGTCACTACTGTGCCTAGTGTGCGGCCTTAAAAGTGATAAGATTATCAGCCATGTTAAAATGATCACACAGGATCACACCAAAGGTACGTATTAAATAAGAATAAACATAGCCACGAAATAAATTTGAGCAATTTATTTACTCGCACTGGAGAAGAAAAAGCTTTCAAATTATGTAATTTATTGTACTCTGGGACCATTGAAGTTTGAAAATAATTACAACATACATAGATACTGTGGCATAAATTACCCTATCATTTCTAACTGATAGAAATGAAATGACAAACCAATGTGATTCGGTGCATACAAATGCGGTTAATTAAATTTTATAGATTTTCTGGAGATTACTTATCAAATAAGTATTTTGAATTTCATACTGTACATAAAACTACAAGATTTTTAAATTGACAAATCAAGTTTTTCAATCTTATCTTTAAAATTGTAACACGTTTTATTACTTTACGATTACTTAATTAATTCTGATCCTACTTTGGTATTCGTCAAAAAGCGTTCTTAGGTTTCACATTTTATTGGTGTGATATGAATATTTTATGTTAAATTTAATTAAAATTTGTATAGATATCACATTTGAATGTATATGTCATAACTAAATTGTTAAATTACAACTAAAGGGACCACACTAGGCACACTAGCGACGCCCATCATTTAATTCCTAATACTTTACAAATAGAATGAAATTTAAGAATGTAAATCATATAAGCCTTAGTAAATAACCTGAAGTATTTTTGGAATCATGTTTTAATCTAATGAGAATCCGTCATTAAGAGAACTACTGATTACCGCCTAAAACGGCCGGTTTTGGCGGTAATCAGTAGTTCTCCAAATGACGGATTCTAAAATTATTAAATATGATTCCAAAAATATATCAGATTATTTACTAAGGCTTATATAATTTTCATTCTTGAATTTCATTTTATTTGTAAAGTATTAGGACGTTACGTTGGCGTCGCTAGTGTGCCTAGTGTGGGCCCTTAACTAAAGTCATTATTATACTCAGTATAGTATACATAGTAAATAAGTATATTTACTATGTATATAGCGCGATATCTTTAAAAAGATGACATGGCGTAGCAGTTGGCGTTTTTCATAATTTTACATAGAAATATGTATTACTGCAAAAAGGCAACAAAACATGAGTTTAAAATCCTTGGCAAGATCTACTATGATACCGTCAAGCGAAAATTTAATTCACAGAACATTACAATATTGTTTTACTAGCACTGTCAGGTACAGTTTGATATATTGTTTTGCCACAAGTTACTTTGCAGCACTTATATTTCAATCTAGGTTTCATAATCGCAGTTGGTACAGGCCCGCTTCACATGTTGATAAAGACCCATAACATACTGAAGTGTAGTCCTTGAAATATTCAGACTGAACCTTAATAGTATTAATAAATATAACAAAGTTTAGCCACTTTTATATGCTGGAGGAGCTTACTCAACTGATGCCGGGGAAAAATTGCAGCTTTGATCGTTATTTACCAACATATA
This sequence comes from Rhodophaea formosa, assembly GCA_963082605.1. NCBI lineage: Eukaryota > Metazoa > Arthropoda > Insecta > Lepidoptera > Pyralidae > Rhodophaea > Rhodophaea formosa. Next base: position 11,390,446 of record OY720210.1, read on the forward strand.
TTAGTGTCTTGAATATTCGGATTAAGATCTATTAAAATACACAACGTATTAATATTAATAATTGGTATATTGTCAGAGGTTGTACAGTTAAAAACATAATATTACAGAATTAATAATAGAACTAATGTGATAATATCTAAAACATTATCATTAATTTCTAAAAAATATTTCAATCATTGGTGAAGTGTTATATATGGGAACATCAAAAATATTATTAGGTGTACCTGTGCGATGTATCGCATGTTCCAAAGAGAAAGTTTACTGTATAAATATTAGATTCCTCTGCGTAAATATTCATAAGTATAGACAGTATAAGAATAAAAACTAATCAAGGAGGTAAATAAATAGGTATCACCTTAATTTTATAAAAAATACAAAAAATAAAATTAATTTGATGATTACAAAAAGTCAAAAATCAGAAGACAACTAATGAGAAAACTTATTAAAATAAAATAATTGACGTAGCCAACAAATACAATAACACTTTTTTGTTTCTCACGTTAACTACAAATGGTAGCGTTTTTATATCATGTTTTAGTATAAAATATTTAATGTGAGTTTCGTGTTTTAAGTTTTTTCGTCGTTAATGATCAACATATGGTTTATTATTGCTCGATGGTGACGGGCAAAAAGCGAACAAGTTGTATAGCATGCGGTTTCAATTAGAGGCGATGTTGCGTAAGTTTATAAAGTAATTATGGCTTTATCGCTGATGTATTCCATGTGTGGTAAAAGTGTTAGTCATAATGTAAGCCCCGGGGATTTCAGCCGCAGCTCGGCGTTGATTAGCGCGACACCATACGGTATGGCACGATAACCTGCCGTCACACATTTACAAAGTAAATTCATCTACTTTATACATACATATATATTATCACGTCTTTAGCCCTTGCAGGGTAGATAGAGCCCAAGGTTATAAAACCCAAAGGCTTACGTTACGTTTACTTGTTGTTACTTACGTTTAGCGTGTTAGTGGGCGTTAAGGTGGAAGCGGAATCAAAACAGTGATGGGCTGCTAGCCGCATCGCATATTACGTGATTTCTTAGATGTTCACCCTATCCCTTGACCGGCTTTTACGGTCTGCGCGGGAAGAAAAGCAGCTCCACAGCACATAAAGTAGATGCTTCCACCATGGAAGCATCTACTTTATGTTACTTATATTATGTCCCATGTAGATGTAATAAAAAGGTAGCAATAAAGATGCTTGAAAAATCTGACACCAGTGTTGGCCACTAACACATACGAAAAACAAAACAAATAAAGATGCTTAACATAGAACATATTTAGCAACGTAATAAAACACGGACATAATTTAAGCAATCTGTCTATATGTAAACCAAAGTCTCTAGTCAGATTTTCTCATCTAGTCCCTTATATAAAACGATAATTAGAGTCAACGTTTTACTAAACATAGATTAATTACCATGTATCAAAATGTTTTATGTTAGTATGTCAGAGATCGTAACATTCGCTCGGTTGCGACTCTAGGCAGTGATTTATTAGGAATAAAGGTTAAATAAACTAAACGCAGTGTTATTTCCACTTTAATTGAACGTGGGCAGGAGAGATAAGCCACTTAGTAACTTTTGTATTCCATTAGCGAGCGCGTGACTATGAAATTAATCTAAATCGAATATAAGATTGCATCCATACGCCCCATATGCCGTCGAAGACGATTTATTATATTATTAAATAAAACTGATTTCTTAAAGAGTTTACTGGCAAGATTTTTTGTGAAATTGGGTAGTTAGTCGTGAAGATTAAAGTAACGTAGTGTATGCTAAATTATGATTCTTAACAAACACATCATCATCATCATCAGGTCTTTCTAGTCTCACCTGCAGTAGCACGACCCTCTCTGTACTACCAGAGCCATATATTAGCTCGAGTAGTTATAGGATTTGGCCTTCACTCTTCACGCTGGCCAGACGGGTTAGAGAGGTCTCTTTGATGTTTATAAGCTTTGTTTAGCTTGTGTTTCCTTAGTCGCCTTTTACGACATCCACGGGATGACTTGGAGTGGTCCTATTCTACTCTGCCGGGAACCACACGGCTTTCGGCTTTCTAAAGAAACACGTTTAGTTCATAAGGTAGACATTGAAGTTGAGCGACGTCAACATTTGTTGTTCCACAAAATTATTGTTGAGAGCGATCCGTGTTGACACGTTCTCAACTTTGATGACAACATTTGGTTAGAAAAAAGAAACTAAGTAAGATAAATGAATTAAGTACAATTTTTATTACCTACCTTCTAAAAATGTGAGCATCCATGTGCCATGAATCAATTTAACCCATAAAATATTTACAAAATAGAAAAATGTGTTGCCGCCTTAACAATATACTGGCGACGAAGCTCGTGTTATCGGCCGGCCTGATTCTGCTGCATTAAATCGTTTCCATTACTTTAAGTAGATTTCGATGTTTGTGTCAAACGCGCCAACGATAATATCGCAATTTATTTTATTAATACATTCACTAATGGGCGGAGGCGGCCGATGCGACAACTCTACATTAATAGACTTACATTATCTGCTCCCGATTATTGCTCAATTTCACATCAATGCTATCTTCATTAATTAGTGAATAACTTAGACTCTTGATAGACTAAAAATATTGATATGAATCAATAATATGAAATGTAATATTATAATATATAAGGAATTTGTTACACATTCTATATGCGTTAGATATTTTAGTTACAGTCTGTTAATAAAACTCTTTCACTAAGTAAGCAACAGTCATAGGAGAACTTCGGATATAAAGAAGAAGAAATAAGAATCATGATTCAGCATTTGTTCACGTACCCCTAAAAAAGAGCCACCAGCATCTTCTAAGAAACTCGCGCATTTAGTAGGATTAAATAATAAATAAATCCTTTCATAATAGCTTTATAACTTTTCACGATTAAAGTAACGTTTACGAGCGAAACATTTAAATATCAAAGAGTCGGGTTAATAATGCAATCAAGATTATGCCTTATGTCGGTGCGTATCGAATTAAATGCTTCGTTAATATTAATACTGCAATTTATTAGAAATTAAGTCAACGCTCGAACGTCTCGAGTGGTCGGCTTGTCGTATGCCATGGCTACTTTACTGCCTATAAATATTAAATCATACCTTTCATTATTGTAAAATACTTGCGTAACACTCACTTTAATTACAGAGTAAATGTAAATACCAAGCTACGGCAAATTAACTAATTTTACAATTCTTCGAAATTAAGTAATTAGGTACGGTTTGTTTGTTAACATTTAAGACGATATTAATTTACTTGATAGTTCACCAAATGCCGGTTAAACAATAAATAATTTCAGCATAAATTTATTAAGTATCTTCGTATTATTGGCTAAATTGATAGATATACATCTGTGTAGTGTAAGAAGAATCTATATTTGTCTTAATTGGACTCCACTCAGTTGATATTTCAAGAGAAATATTAATAAGAATGTGTAAATAGCTGCTCAGTGAAATATTGATTCGTTTGTGTGATATTTATTTTCTCTGTTGATAACGTACTTACCAAGAATTGTTTTCCAGAAAAGTCAGCATTACATGTTGTTTTTCCCGCTTAGTCGATTTATTTAAAAACACTTGCGACCGCTTTAGCATAAATGTTTGTTTCAATGGTTCAAAAAGTGTTAATCGAATAGATACTTATTCATGTCAAGTCGGGGCTAACGCGTACATGAATGCATTATGCAATAGTGTTGAGTCTTGTTACTTATTATAGCGACTGATAAGCCTCCAAAAATCTTAAATTTAGACAGCTTGAAAAATTTGACACCAGTGTTGGCCACTTACATACCTACACGAAAAACAAACAAACAGTCTGAAAAAAGTTAAACTTAAATTTACTAACTTACACACGCACACATCACATTGATATTTTCTATCACTCACAAACAGTATTGCAATAATTATTGTAGACTTGTAGATGCCTTATTATACTTTACTTATCAATATTGTGGCTCTTCTAGGGCTCGTCATGACATTTGTTAACTTCGATTTAGTGGTCACATTGTTACGCATTTGTTTTCGTGAGGAGCTGTCGTTAACTTTTGAGGAAAATCAAGTAACCACTTAAAATGAAACCGGAAACGTCTTTAAAGCTTTGTTAATTTGTGTAAGCGATTTCTTAAATAAATTTAAAACATGTTCATGCGGATCAAAAAGAGTGTCGTGGCGTAAGTTTCCGCGGCCTAAAGGTACTTTCTTTCCAACCAAATAAACCCTCACGATCCCTTTTAATACGATAATGTGCCTCTATCTTTCGTCTGCAGTCACACACACGACCCTCGTGTGCTAATTGAATTTAAGGAATAAAATCCAATCGCCCCGATTCTTTATTATTCAAGATCCAATTTGGATAAGGTCTGATCGGTCCGCGGGGCGCGGGCCGAGAGGGGCAGTCGAGAATAAAATTGGATTTGTCACTCAAAACATAAGGCTGCCTTTAACTTTAATAAGAAAGTATTGTATCATAAATTTGCAAAGTTACAGAACGGCGGAAAGTTTTCCATTCACTTCCCATTATTAAACTCTGTGTTAGCCATGTACGTAATTATTACTTTACTTTATGGGAAAACTGTATCGATGAGACACTCAAATTCTGCATGGAATCGGCAGCTGGGTATTTGTTACTCAGTATGTTTTTGAACACGTCAAGTGTTTATTATTATGAAAGAACACATTTTGTTACCAGTTGTTTCATGATTTATGTGAAAGATATTTATAAGTATTACAAGAACCAATTTATGGGTTTGACAGAACCAATAATATAAAATGTTCTACCTAGATTTTAGTACAGATTAATCTTAGTTCAATTCCTATCTTAAAATAATATTACCAAGTATATTACCTGATTTATTTTCTACTATCGGTTCACTAAATACTATTTATAAGGCGAAGTGACAAACAGAGGGGTAAGTAACTGCATCATTTGTTGGGGGTTGCAGCTCGGTGTTTACCCACAGCGTGGAGTCGCTGATCTCTCGATAACAATGATTATGGCAGCGCTATCGCATGCCACCAGCTCTTGCCGTAAGTGCTTTTGCGCGACTTCTTAGGACTGATGTCAAGTAGTTACGTTACTTTTCATATCAAAATATATCCAGTGAAAATAAATATATTAAGGAAGTAAAAGTAATTTATTTACGCCATACAACATAGACAGTTATAACTGGTTAGTATACAAGTAAATTTGCCGATGCAGATTGGAGGCTGGAGCCTGGAGCTGGTCGAAGGTAATAACCTATGTTACAGTATTCCAGTTCTACCACTCTATGATGGCTACTTTACAAAATAATGTAAACATCGCATTGGGGTTCCCCATAATTGTCCCCAAAAATATATCTTTCAACCTACTATCAAAAAGGGACAACTGTGCTTTTTATGTATTTTATTTCACATTTCCTTGTATAAATAAATCATACTGCGATGACATGACTTGAAGTTTGGTTTGATAACCGTTAAAATAATTGTGCAACACAATTTTTTTTAATAAAAAAAAATTACCCACTTCTATGACTAAAGTTTGTACTGCAACTTCTGTCGTGACAAGATCTAACAGACAGTGTAACTTCTTAAACTTTCACGTTTATCAACATCAGAATTAAACATATCGGGATATTTACCGTGATCAGTTACATGGACCATGATCACGAAGAAACATCCTTTCAACTGTTCCTTCGTGATCATGGTTCATGTAACTGGATCGAAATATCGAAAACTCAAAGAATTATCACGGTAAATATTCCGATATGTTTAATTCTAATGTTTAACAGACACGTTTCGATTTGTTGTGGTTGTGTGTCTTCAAACATCCCACCCCATACGTGGCAAGGCTTCCAAAATTAATGTTAAATAAACACCGGTTTCTATTAGTAAGCTGCAGCGCTGATTGCTATCGAGAAGATGGATAGGGGCGCGTCCCCCCGCTAACCAGCTACACCACTTGCAGAAACAAGATGCGCGTTTAATGTGCTTTTTATGGTCTGTTAAATATTTAAATTAACTGATACTCATCTTATTATAAATGCTAGCTGATCGACAACAATCAAAGAATAATTTAAATATTAAATTATACTTGGCTAAAAATACATTAGAATATGCTGTTTTAAATTGCGAGATGATGTTTTTCGTAATTATGCAATTTGATTACTTACCAATCCGTGACAGCTTCTTATTTAAAACCTGTAACAATGAATAAAGAGTTACCTATATTTAATATTATTATCGTTTAGCACGTTATGATTATAAAACAAAGAAAGAAAGAAAGAAAAATCCAGTATAATCCTAGCGGTGCCATAATAAGACATCGACAGTTTTTCTCTCATATAGGAATTTATTATTCAACTCAAATTTTGTAATGTTCAGTAAGATTATAGTTTCAAACATTTTATTTTTCTAGCAAGCTTATATTCAAATTACAGATTTATATGCATACTGTAAAGTCAGTTCTAAGATAATAAAATGATTGTTTTGTTGGTTTTATTCATGAAATCTGAATATCAGAAAAGCGCAAAAGGTAAAATCGAACTCGAATTAAGTGAGAAATGTGAACAAGGCTCAGTGGATAGGATACACAGTACGACGTCCGTGACCTACCCTAATTGTTGCTCTCTTTGCCTCCGTTCGCAAGTCGGCTTGCCGCCATCGCTGCGCCATATCGCGCCGTCCTTCCCACACCTCCAATTAAAAACCACGTCATGGTACATTACTGCTTTTTAAAACGGTGACAAGTCCCCAACTTTATTACAAGGTGAAAGGCAAATTATGTTCTACCAATATCATACAGCTCACATTTATTTTATAAGAATAATAATTACTATGTATAGGTATCATTAAGTTAAAGCATAACTCAGTGACATAGTCATTTACAGGCCAGTAATTAATTATTATAATTCTTACGAAAAGTCATAAGTTATGTATGTCATATCCGTAAACGATTTAAAATGCAAGCCCTTGGCAGAAATAATAAACATTGGCGGCAGGGTCGGCTAATTGGGTAAACGGTTGAAAAGCGTCGAGGCGTGTCGCGCCCAGTGGGAAACACGGAAAAACCAAACCAAAAAGCACCAATTCACACCCGTAGAGCCGCAGCCGACGGAGGCGGGCGCCGGACGGCGGCTGGCGGCCCACACAACGCTCTATTCAATTCACCTATAATTGAAAGCGATACGTTCAATATCAAGAATAGATTTTGAAGAATAAAATACACTACTTACTTATATAAAAAATTGACATCGCCAGTTCAAAAAAAAAAGAAAAATAACCTGATTTAAATAAAATTATGATTATTATTCAATAATTCAAATCTGATCATTTAATTTCCACTACTTGGTGCTAACAACTCAAAATTAACTATACCTATGAGTAGAGCCTTAGCGGGATGTAAGAAAACCAATTCTTGATTGAAATTGCGAGAAGAAGAAGCGGTTTGGGTGTGACAACTTTATTTTTATACTGTCGAGTGGATAGATGGGTTTACATCAGGCACTTCAGTAACACTTAAGGGCTAATGCATTGCCGGCATTTTAAGTGCTTGGCGGTTGCTTTCAGCAAATAAAAAGAATCACGCAATATCGAATTGACTTTTATGTCAACCCTGTCGCGGTTTCTTAAAAGTAAAGAATTTATTGTTTAAGTGTCTCAGTTATGTACCTATTGATATACAAGTTAGTGTGGCAAAAATATGGAAGTATTTTTAAGGCACGATGTTAATTCTAAACACGTCTCATTGAAATCAATTAGACAACTACACTATAAAACTTATCGTAGTATTATGTCAAAACTTAATTAACTCTGGTGGATATATTTTATAAATAGCTTAGAAACTGCCGGATGACATCGAGTTAAATATGAAATCATAATTGAAAACAAGGAAATTAAATAGCTCGTCATGTCCGGCCAGTGGGATGATGTCCACTAGCTATGTCGCGCGTCCATTTGCGCTCTCTCCGTGTGAACACTGCGTTTCTTCTTACTTCTTTTTTAACCCTGTACGAGTATGTGCGAATATAACTCGCACTTGGCTGAATTCTTTCTTCTTTTTAGAGTTCCGTAGTAAACAAGGAACCCTTGTAGTTTCACCATGTCTGTCTGTCCGTCCGCGGTTTTACTCAGAGACTATAAATACTAGAAAGCTGTAATTTGGTGTATATGTTTATTAATCATACCAAAAAGTAGTAGAAAAAAATCTTGAAAAAATATTTTTTTGGGGTAGCTCTCATACAAGTAAAGAAGAAGTAATATATTTTTTTCTATACAAACCCGTCGTATTGGGTATTGTTAAATAGGTCTTTAAAAAATATTGTGACGTTAATAACACTATTTATCGATTTAGGGATCCGTTTCCGAAATATTTCGTTTTTGTTAGAGGTCCCCCCCCCCCTCTATCTGCTAAACGGTTATATATGGATACGTGAAAAAAATTACAGCAGTAGTATATATTATACTGAAATTGAAAGGAAAACTATCAATGCTGAGTACTAAGTACCAACTAAAAAGTTATAGGCAACCAACTTATAGAATGTACTCGAAAATTTAAAATTTCATACAATTTTCATTGTTACATATTCTTGGTCGTTAAACTGTGAGATGCGAGTGTAAACAGTGTGAACTCAAAGTTGCCATCCACAACTACGGAACCCTGCACTGCGCGTGGCCCGACACGCACTTGGCCGGTTTTTTTAAACAGTCATTTTACACTATATAGGTAGAATTATGTTTTAACCTTGTGTTGTGTAGTTCTTTGTTTCCTTTCTTTTTAGAATCAGTGATTAATTGGTTGTTCTTAAACCTTTAGCATGTTCCAAATGCTATGACCCCTAAAAACTATTTAATGACTGTAAGGCTAATAGTTTTGAACGCAATACCTATAAGTTAGCAGTTTTTGATATATAGCACATTATCATAAACCGCAAATGTAACTTTGTCATTCATACAAACACTATGAAAAATAAAGTAGGTATTTTTTGCTGAGTAAAATTATACTAATATTTTAACTTATCAATTCTTGTTACTTCGACACCCTTCATGGGCGAGTCCGACTCGCACTCAGCTATTTTTTTAACAATGTCGCCGTTACTTTCGTTTACATTAATAGAGCAAGCAATAGACTTCTATTATACAGTTTCGACTTGCACCAAAGAGGAAACGTTACCTTTTGCTAGATGTGGCAAAGTACGTATTTGTTCGTGAGTGCACATGCTAGGCCTGGTCAGCACCGTCGCACGCGCAGTAAGCGTGCGGTGGTAATCAGCCGTATTATAGCTATCAAATCAAATCAGACACCGACTCCAGTGTAACCGTTTTTTTAATTGGATTAATTAACGATACTCCCAATTACGGCCTCATGAATCCGCTATTTTATATGATAAACAGTGATAACACGCTGACGTCCGTTAACCCTTCATTTTGATACTTATTGTTTTTGCATGTCATAATACGTTTTCTACGCTTCGGTTAAAAATTATAATTTTATAACTAGTTACGTTGTTTGTCTTCTAAATACTTCGTATCTGTATTTAAAAACAATGTGTCAATTCGTGTCGTACCTATTTGATTTTGTTTACAATATTTATGATAAGAAGTTGAATAGTACGTATTATTCAAAAACATTTCTGCAAATTGAGAGCATAGTCAATTGTTTAAGTACCACTTCCTTCTAACTTTTACACGATCGTCATATCTATTATAAGAAAATCCCTTGTAATAAGCTGTTATACTTCAGTTCATTTTAATTATTGTTTCCCGTATTCACTATTATAAACTGATGTTTTCATACAATCATACAATAAGTAATTGCCGAAACTTAGCACTAACGCAGCTTAACTTAACACTAGTAAGTACACCTAAGGGGGTTTCGTATTGGAAAAAAGTGTCAGAAGTGTCATATGAGATGTCTTTCTAACAACCTATTTATGTAAAGAAATGGGAATAGCAGCAGGTGTTCTCGAGGAATCGCGCCTATTATAAGTAATGACGATGAGTATACATTTTAGAGGAAAGCTCCTGTTAGTGTTGGTAAGCCAATTAGAAGTGTTAGGTGGCGGAGCGCCCGCGCCCCTCGGGTGTCCAATTAAACTCCCGCCGTCGCCGAGTTCCCGGTGACGCCGAGTACCACCTCGTAATTGCGTAAACCACTTCTAAACAAACCTCCGCTTTTTTGCATCGCCTCTAACAATGGAATCATGTCAGACACCGCAAGAACTCCCCTTCGTTCTATGCTTCTACTGTGTAACTATTGAGTTGTTAATTAAATTCGCACAATATAATCGCCAGTTGCAATCCGAGGCCCTAGGAACCCTTATCACGGGGAGATAGAGTCGCTTTCAGCACACGCCACGCTTGCTGGTCTGTATCGTCGTTGTTTCTTGTTTAATTACAACAATAGTGGCCCCTAATGAGAGTTTGCGCTAATAAGCGCTGCAAAATGTAATCAACATGCCTCGTCGCTCTAATGAGCCGAGTTCCTGGCAAAAACAAGCAATGTCGACATTTTACTGGAAATTAATTAGGCGTCCTACCTATATGGGGACCTAGGCCGCCCCTTAGTACACCGGAAGACCCTGTTTCCAAGTTGTTACAAACTCTTATAGGTACACACTGTATGTCCATGTTTCTAGAAAGTATTGAATATATTATTCTCTAACGAATAACATATCAAGAAGCTTGCCACCATTGGAGTTTTTCGTTAGTTATTAGAAGTTATTAAATATTTATCGTATTATGTCGTTTTACGACAACATTATATTCACAAATTTTTTTATTCTACCATAAATGTAGTACTCATACATAGTATATGTTATTGAAGAAATAGGTTTCTCACATTTTACTAGATACTGGCATGCATAATATATTTTGTGTAAGATTGTTTCATATATTTATACAAAATTATTTCATTTAAAAATTACTAAAAACACTCATCATTATCAAATTACCTTTGTTTAAATAATTAAAAATAATAGTCAATGAAGTAAAAGTAATTAATCATAAGCCAGAATTTTAAATTCCTTTTAAATGCGTTAGTTAGTTGCCTGCCTATTATTTTATTGTGAAAAGTGCGTGAAAACATATTCTCCTTCAAATAACTTATATTGACAACAAAGTACACAGACCTGGTAAACGTCGTTAACTTAAATAAGTACGTTTGATTACGTCGCAGCTAGCTACCCCATTAAAACTTAACGAGGGGCAACCCCGGGGAAAATAACTAACCCAATTTCCCTTTGCCGGGAAATCATTAAAAGTCTTAAAAGGGTCTTTTCATATATTTTTTGCCCGGAGCGTACGTGCAAATAAACACATTTTTACATACTCGAACAAACAATTCCCCTAACGAGGCGGCAGCGTAACGAGCGCGCGCGGTGGCGATTGCGGAGCGGGCGGCGGGGCGGTAGCGTGTCGTGGCCGGCACCCGCAGCCGGTAGCCGCGCTCGCGTCGCGCTAATTGGAAGGATACGCTCCAAAATATGTCTCGTTACTCGTTACACATGCCACCACCGACCTGCCGCTTCTACCTGCGTTCACCTAACGACAACCCTGATTTATTAGAGCCCATACATACAAATTGACAGCCGAAACCCAACCAGCACACGACTAGCTGTCTTAGCCACAACGTGGATGCACCAACTAACTCACTAATTGTTTCTATAATAAAAACGACTCCAAATAATCTCATTACAATCTCGTGTTGGTGTAAAAACAAGTTGCAAAGTTAAATTTATTATCTTGTTACGTATTAATTTAATTAATTGGAATTATAATAGTCATGCCAGTCTGAGAATAATTAGACAACAGGAAATTCATAACATCATTTTATAAATTACGAGAATTTGTATCGTGTATTAATAAATTAATTAATAGATTTTCCAATTAGTGCGCGGAGTATAATTAATGGATGTGTGCAGTATTAGCGTCGGATACAATCTGATTCGAGACTCGTCGGCAATTACCGACGACTACAAAATACGTCGAATTCCACGTAATTGCTGAGAATATTACGGCAGTGAACTTAATTGTTCTCGACTTAATTAATTAAGCTTTTGTTTGAAACTAACAGCAAAGTGTAGACTTGGCAATTCTAAATTGGATCTTGTAATTACCCTACCCTCCCTTTTGCTGAAACTGTCTACTTTCAATTATGGGCGAAGCTTTGTTAATGGAATCAATTATAATTGGGACACAATGTGAAGCCTATTTGAAGTCCGACAATCATTTACAGTGGGTTAATAAATTTGATCGTGTTGTATATGCTAATTTACTATATAATAATAATGTAATATTTTTTGAGAAGAATACCTATACCTAAGTAAGGAAGGTCGGCGTCCGCTTCATAGGTCGGTGGGAGTGCCTATTGCCCCGCGTTCATTACAGAGAGTTTGCCATTACGTAGGCCGTCGACGGATCATTACGGATGCCTCTAATGAGCGACTCTGGTGCCTAATAATACTCCTAATCATCAGAGCCGCCGCTGTGAGTAAGCGCAGACTCAACACTCGGGGAAACGGAATATAGCCGCCCTCAAACATAGAATTAATATGTTTGCTACAAACTTACACACAAATCTTGCTCACAATTTATCAACATTCTACGTAATCAGATAGGTTTTTTTTTTCAAGAAAGCTGCATACTATTTACAATATTTTAATAAAACCCTGTCCCATCCCGAAAGGGGAGACTCAGTTCGTCAATATGAACTAAGGAGGGATTTTGAAATATTTTAATCCTAAAGGGTTTAAAGTTTGTACCTATGAAAAAAAAACTGCTTCTAACCGCTGCGGTATATTACATGTTGAAGACTTTAAAAGTACTACGGGGAGTAAAAAATACCAATTCATAAAATTTTTGGGAATCGTTTACAATGCAGGAAACATTACAGTGCTCGACTTTATCCTCACTAATAGTATAAATGCGAAAGTGAGTTTGTTTGTTTGTTTGTTACGCTTTCACGCCGTATCTACAGAACCGATCATCATGAAATTTTGCATACACATAAATTAGGGTAGTGAGAAGAATATCACGCGGGCGAAGCCGCGGGTAACAGCTAGTATTTCATATAATAGCTGACTTGATGGCGGTGTGGTTACGGCGGCGCCTGCGCATTTGATAAAACGCTTGATTGAACGATTATTTTAATAAGTAGCAAAGTCTAATACACGAACGAACAGATATGACGTTTTTAATTATGCAACATTATCTTAAATGCTACTTAAATATTATGTCTTAATTCTAGTATCAATGGATCTCTCTCACTGATTATGTTAATTAAAATTAAAATATCGTGATATTGGGTTAATGATCGAAAAGATATTATTAAGTAAACAAAATAATTAACTGATAAATAATACAGTAGTATCATAGTGATAAAATATTACATGCCAGTATATTGATAAAATCAATTAATACTTATCGTTTATAATTGTGACAGTTGGATTATTATGTTGTCTGGTTGAATAGGAGTACTTATTTTTTGTTTCTACCATACTTTTTTGTGATGCCACGTATTAGACAGGTTCCTAGTCTCCTATATACTAAATTTACTTAGCTGATCTCAGAACTTCATAATTAATCAGCATCAAATTTTATTTTTACCACGTGTTCCAATGTTACAGTCGATTTGTCAGGATTTTTATTAAATAATACTTACTCACATATAAGTAAAATCCGTGATCAACCAGAATTTTTACTTTTATTCAAAATTGCAATTATGTTACGGCTACACGTATGACGTGTCGTGATTTCCGAGTCACGCTAACCTGTTCATTGTGCAAGCGTGTGGGGCCGCGGAGACCCCGCCGACCCAACTTTAATTAAGACACAATAATTAAAATAACAAGCGACGGGCGTGGCGGCGCATCAGTATGCGAGGTCGTGGGGGCGCATACGACACCTAACTAATCCGCTGGTCGCGTTATACCGTCGAGGGGTTAGGCTTTGACGATCTCTCGTAAGTGATACTGCCATTAATAGATACCTGCATATAGGTTCATGATTAGTTTTGAAATTAAAAATAACAATACTATTCTTAACAGTAATAATAATTACTTGTGTTTAAAAAGGAGAAAAATTAAAATCGTTATTTTGCTGTCCAGAGTCATGTCATAAAAAGTTTAATTAACGATTGAATCCTACTTGAATGGTAAAGAAAGACACTTGTTTCTTCATCGCCACGTCGGTGGTTGAATTTTAGTTTATTTCTAGTAGGCAATTCTTAACGTTCAGTTACGTGCAAAAAGTCTTATCGTCATCTCCACCATCATCATCATCAGATCTTTCTTAATCTACACTACAGGAGCACGACCCTCTCTGTACTACCAGAGCTATATATTAGCCAGAGGTAATCAGAGAATTTTGCCTGCACTCTCCACGCTGGCCAGAAGGGTTGGAGAGGTCTCTTTGATGTTTATAGGCTTTGTTTAGCTTGTGTTTCCTAAGTCGCCTTCTACGACATCCACTTGAAGACTTGGAGTGGTCCTTTTCTACTCTTCCGGGAACCACACGGCTAATAATCTCTAAATACTACGATACTCGATGTTATTCTTTTCAAAGTTCTTTATGAGGAAACAAGAAAGCAGTCAATGCGAACACCGCTATACCGGCAAGTTGTGGCCATGCTTTAATATTGTGTTGTTATAGTCGTCATCCATGATTAAGTTAGTTTTTACCTCAAAGGTTACATCTAAGCCATTTCTTATCAGAGGAAAGATAACCCTGATTTAGCAGATATAACAATGATGTGTTTGTCTATACTTATTCTTATTATTTTTATGCTCAAAATAAAAAGATCTTACATAAATTCGCTTAATTTATTATATACTAGCAGCCCTACCCGGCTGCGCCCGAGCATGTATTATACCTTAAAACCTTCCTCGTGAATCACTCTATCTATTGGTGAAAACCGTATAAAAATCCGTGAAGTAGTTTTTGAGTTTATCGCAAACAGACAGACAGACGCGGCAGAGGACTTTGTTTTATAATATGTAGTGACCTGTCTGAAGCTTATCGATTAATTAATTGGCTAAAGGTCTTGCGTATTATAACTTTTAATTAATTTTGTTAAGGTCTTTTACATATTATAAAGCTATTAAAACATTTATTAAGGATTACTAATTAAGTACCTACGTACTTAATTAAACAACCGGTGATTATGAACATAACAATAAATCTGATTTATCTACAAATATCGTCGTGTAAATTTACTCTTACATCGTGGAAAATTTCTGTCATCATTTGTTTAGTAATCAAGTTGATGATTATGTTTTTTTCACTAATTTTAGAAAATATACATATGTATACTAACTTTGTTTACTCTTACGCAGGCCAAAGCGACTCAATTAGTGTTGAATATATTAGTGGCATAATTAAATGGAGGTAAATATAATGAATTTATAAACTGATTTATTGACAAAATTATCCAAAATATCCGACACACGTATTATAAAAATGATAAAATATTCAAATAACAATAATATGCTGGGATAGTTAACATATATTTAGTATCTGATCCCTACTGTGTACAATCATATCAATGTAAGAATGTTCTACTTCTTCTACAACATAAAAAATCTGTTACTCTTATCATATTGTTTTGTAAAGACTTGTTAGTATATGTAAGTACATGAACTGTTATCCACAAGAGCTGCTACCGACAAACTGTCCTGCAGTTTGGCAGATTTTTGTTATATTGAATGTACTGTTTAAATGTGAAATAAATATCTTACAAAAATTTTTTTTTTCCAAACACTAAGTAGCTGGATTTTCGATAATTCATCCGCTCGCCTTAGAGTCGATTGCACGTGAACAGTACATGCTCACATTTTTTTGGGACTAAAGATGTCCTTTATCCTTTTTCGTACTTCATACATCGTGTATACAAATCTTTATGACGATCGGTTCAGTATTTAATTAAGGCGTGATGGCGTATCAAACAAATACACTCACTTAAGCATTTAATATATATAGTTAAGGATTGAAGAACTAGATTTTTCATTACTTAGGTTATATATTTATCTATATTTCTATAGTAATATTATAAAGAGGTAAGATTTGATTGTTTGTTTGCATTGAAACTACAGGACCTATAAAAAGCCAGTTTATCTGCGGGTGACAAAGGCTATAATTTACGCGGACGAAGGCGCGGGAAAATGCTAGAATAATGAAAAACATTTTAGGTTTTGTTAAATACTATTTTGTTTAAAGTATGAAAGTATCACAATTATGCAATTTTCAATAGGTAGTAATCAGTACGGACGTTGTTTCGCTATGCATCACGCATCTCTCTCGCTCTCACGCACGCTACGCACTGTCTACGAGCTCTACGCAAAAAGTTGGCTACGTAACCATGTAATTTAATTACCATAACCAACATTAATTGATTAGGTACGTACTCTCATTTGAGGCTTGTGAAACTTCCTGTTTGTGATTGAAGTGATGTTAATGCGATGGAAGAGATTAAGAAAGCGGTTTTGGTGGAGAGTAAACATGAAAAAAGTAAATAACAAATCTGTCTCTACCACTTCCGCCTTTGAAATTTATATTTATTACTTTATTTATACTTAAAATTCATACCTTTACTTATTTTTATTCATTATCTCTCTTAATAATCTTGAGTTATTTTTACTCATTCAAAGAGTCTTTTGATGAAAATAAGCCAAAAGATACTGTCATTTCAAGACTTTAATTAACCGTTTTCAAAATAAGAGGAGGTTCTCAATTAGTCTGCATGTTTTTGTAGTTCATAATAACATACCATTTTAATAATTTTGAGAGTAAATGAGATCCTTATAATTAAAATAAAAAGATAGAGACATATTTACAAGTCTACAAAACATCAAGATATATTGTTAATGTAGAGCCACTCATATTTACAAAATTACTGCTAGGATACATTACCTTAAAATAATTCCTTGTGGCTTATATTGTAATTGCAACGAATAAATTTCCAAAACTTCAGTTTATATTTCCACAAAACAATGGCACAGTCACCAACTTAAATCTCGTCCAATCCAATTGTCACTGAATGCGATTCATTGCTAGAGTCACTTCCGGAAGGTAAAAATCGGCAAAGTATAATGATGTCAAAAGTCCTCAGTCGCCACGGCGGCCGATTAGTCTCGCGGCTAATTAAAATAGTTTATTTTGCTTTTAATTAAACGGTGGAAAATAACCGGCGTTCGGCGAGGTGTCGACTCTCGTAGCTCGAGTAAAGTTTGTAGCTCGGAGCAGTGGAGCGGTACGTGCGTTCGCGAGGACGGCTCGCGACGGAGTGGCGAGAGTGCCGGGCGCCGGGCTCCGCTGCCCGCCCGCCGCTAGGGGTGGAACAACACTCTAATATAATGACGGGGTCGGAACACTTTAATACTCTAATTGAAAAAGTATACTCTGACAACAGCTTTTAAGTGTAATTAAGGCTTCGTCTTCACACAGGGTTATAGCCTTAGGTGATAGCATAGGTGCTTTACTGTGATGTAAACTAGTTATGCGCGTTAGCATTTTTGAAGTAAAATATTTAGGCTTTTAATTATTAGTATTAATGATTTTATTTTACTTTAACAAAAACATAATTAATTACATTTTATATTTTGAAAGTCTAAATTGACTTGATATTATACCTCTTTGTGTTATTGACACTGCTACGAAGCGGCTGCTACGATGTGCTACGAATACTATTTAAAATTTACCATCACTTCAATTCAACGTAGTGTAATATTGTTTATTATCTTTGGGTGTGGATAAAATTACTTTGAGTTGTTTGCTGGATAAATAGTCATAGTCTTATTGTTATGTAATACTAACGTAGCCTAAGTAGTTATGGTGAAATGTGTTTGAAAGACGTGTTTATGTTTTTTCTGTGTGAAGTATATTATAATATATAACCCTATACATGGTTTTCGAAGATCACGAAAGTATATAGCGATACAGCTCTTAATTTTGTATCAAATATTAGAAAAAATCGATGGTAAAAGTACTCAGCAAGAACATCACGTCCCACCGCGCTACGTAGGTAAGAAATATCACAAATATCCTGCTAGTGGATTCCGGCCTAAATTCAATTCCACCCCTTTCCCCCGCGCCCGTGCCAGTAGGAAACCAATCTTCTTTACATTCCCTCGCCGACAAATTTATACTCCTCCATACGTCGCCGGTAATAGGAGCGGCCGTAGCGTCGGCAGCGGCGGCGCGTCGGCTATCGGCGTGGTCACTGCGTAAATTATTAAACAGCTTCGCGGAGGCTCACTGGCCGCAAAGAAACGGCAAGTGTGTCCGGCGAACGGTGTCCGTGCACCGTCGCTAAGAATTTAATTTCCACGGCCCGCCCGCCCTCACCGCCATTGTCCGCCCAGTATTTCATTACGGCTCGAGCTTTTCTATTAATAAATCACTCTTCGCCTGCGCCGTTTAATTACGTCCCGGATCCGGCCGCCGTCTGATTACACTTTCATCGAACATCTAATTAGGAGTGCAGTCGGCCCGGGTGGGACGTGTGTATTCTTTGTTCGAGAGATATTACACTCGGCCTATATTACACCACGAGGCGGCGCCTCCGGAGCTAAGTTCGAAATGAACGAACTTTGATTAAAATCGACCGCTTGCACTGCTACTAAGTGTGCTACGTTTTAATATAAGAGAAACTTTAAGTTTCATTAAAATACTGCAATCTTTAAACATTATCAGCGCATTACCTAGTTTCATGGATCTACAAGATTTTTATGGGTACAGTTTATCGCATGTTTTCTTTTAATATTAAATTAGACATGGGATAGGTGACCCGGTTCGAATCCGGCACGAGTTAGAACCGATACTGTTTAAGGATACGGCCAAGTTTTTATTCAGCGCGTATATTGACCCTCGACATTCTTTTAAAGGGATGACTAAGACCGTCACTCTATCGACGGAAATCTATTTTTTTTTCTTTCCCCTGCTAATTGCCCGGGCGGTTGAACACTTTTGTATGAAAATGACGAAATATTGTTTGAGCTCCCAGCGTTGATCCCACAGGAAAAGTTGTTCATATTAACGGGCTGAGTCACCACGCTTGTATGAAGTCAGTAACAAGTATTAATAAAACAGGAATCGTATAAATACCGTCCGTCGGTATGGCTCTTCCCTCTGCATCCGTTTAAAAAAAACCTGGTTATGCCGAATTTATTAAGGAAAGAAACTAAATAGGTATCTAATCAGGAGAGCATAAACTGTAACAAAGTCGGTACTTTCAATTAAAGCTGGCTATACCGAAACAGGTGATAGGGAAAGTTGTCGGGTGAGCGTAGTGGCTCAAGACCTTTTTAATTTCCTGGCGGCGCGGGCGCGCTGGCCGCGCGGCACCGGCCCGTCCGTTTAACTTATTGCCACGGTTAACGAGAATACGCCGTTGTGTGCCGGCGAAATTGAAGGATTTACTCCGCGTCCCTCCTTTATTAAACGTATTGCACACTCGCCCGCGCCCGTGTGTGCGTGCCCACTATACGCAGTATGCCGAAATTACATTTCACATGAGTCGTAATAACAAGGGCGGGCGTAAATCACGAGCATTATTAGTTTCTCTTGTTACTTGTACCATTTGTCACTTTATATTGATGCCAAAAGTACCTCTAGAAAAATTTCGTAATAAAGATATCGTTTTTATCTCTATTTTTGATGAAATCTCGACTAAAGATGGTCTGATAACGACCAAAATTATAATTTAATAACAAAAAGGATGATTGGAAATAATTAAGAAAAAAGCTAAATTCTTTCTTTATCATACAAGATTTGAGAAAGAAAAAAGAGACGCGCCCGAGTCGCTATCTGACACAGTCGAAGGGCAAACGAGCGTATCCGCGCGGAGAACATGATATCGGACTTCCTGTAAGCTAAAGCGTATCGCTCAAAGTTTCGCAATATACGCGCACCGAGCCCGTCCTTTATTAAAAACTATTCTCACATTTTTAATTAAAACTTGTGTTCCCCCACTAAAACTTTATTTAAGCAATAAAGGCGGCGCAATTAGCGGCGCTGTCCCCGCCGGCGACTTCACCTACTTTTCCTCTGCTTTAATGAGTGTTTTTTAATAAAGCGGAGACTGCTGCAAGTTTATTAATTTAGTTTAACTCGTGTCACGGCGGGTCCGGCAGCGCCCGCCCTCGCTTGCACGCTATAACCATACTTTTTAATTTGCCACCTGAACTATTGCCTTAATAGGAAACTTACACGAGAAAACCATTAATTAAGCTTCCAATTTTTTACTTTTACATTCCGGATAAAGATTTTTATTTGTAAAACGAAATCCATTAAAAAGCGAGACTTACTCTTTCTTGGAAAGAACGTCGAATCACTTTGGGATAAAATAAGTAACTATCGAGACAGGAATCCTCATGGGTATATATAAAGTGTATTTTACTAAAATCACGTGGATGTTTTCTGAAATTTATATTACCAATCTATAGCAAGGGTCGTTGTTGAGCAGTGAACTAAAAACTTGAATGGCGTAGAGCCCCCTCGCACTGCAGCCCCGCCCGCGAAGTGTTCCGGCCATAATTACATTCCCGTGTCTAACAAATGGAGAATCGGTGTTGATTTGTGTTTAGCCGAGTCCGTGATCCCGCGGCCCACGACGGCCGCCCGCTGTCGCTCCGCTTCGTACCGGTTCGCTTCGCAACCTGTACTACTCTGATATACACTGTCTCTTCCCTATCCGTTCTAACCACGCATCCTCTCACTGCAACTGCAATCATTTGATGTGGTGTGGGTGCTGAGATTAACCGTAACGACTTTTTCATGATTACAGAAACAGAGGGGTGAGGAATACTAAGAAAAAATACTGAACAATTATTGTAATAATGAGGAAAGATGAGTGTTTCCCCATCGCTCCGTTGACGTTGAAAATTGTAGAAAAGACTGATTATAAAATACGAGGATCTTTAAATTATGTACAACCTTTTTTCATCACTTTGACATTTAAAGATATATTTAATACTTATAGAAAGGATTACCTATCAGATTCGACACTAAAAACATAAAATTTTTTTTTTGCTTTTGGCACTCAAATAATATTCGAAGTTAATTATTATTGAAGGGAAGTGTAAAGCATAGCTTTTCGCGCTGACGGAGTAATTGCTAGCATATCGCCGAGTGTAAAACGAAGCTCGTCCGCGCCTAAAAGCTCCGCGCAGATTGCATCGGCACACGGGCTTTCCATTACAGGCTAGTTCTTTATGAGTCAGTGGCTATATTCTAAATCGCGTCCATTAGGTATATACCACCATGTACCTATATGTAACTGATAAGTCTGAAACGGCTCAATGATTTTACGAATTTTTTTAATAATGGTGTTTCGGGGGCGAGGAATTGATCTAGCTAGGTTTAAATTCTGTATTTTTATGCAATAAAAAGAAATATAAGGTGGAATTAAGAATTCCACCTAAGACGTCAAGATCTGGTTAGCTTAGTCATATCTCAATCAGGAAGTTGAGGGTTCGAGCCATAATCGAGGACTGAATGACCAAAAAAAGATAGAAATGCAAAGTAAATTTCGACAAAATGCACCAGTTCTTCTTCAGTTGAAATTTGAGTCATGTCACGAATGGCGATGCGTTCTAATTCTGCTCCGGATAGCAAAATTTTTTGATATATTATCTCCCCGAATTATACAATGTGTTAACGAAAAAGCGCAAAACCTGAAATTAGTTTGTTCAAAATCGAGATTAGAATCGCTTTCACAAATAAAAAATAGGAGTCATACTTTAACCATAAAAATATTTTAGTAAAGCCGTGTTTGATGTTTACTTGACTCTATCATGCGTCCGCGGCACCCGAAGCGGCAAAGTCGCCCGGTCGCGCGTAATTTCTACAGACTTACAAAGACAAGAAAACAAACAAAAGCTAATACCTATCTTCGTAAATAATCCGCCAAAATTAAATTTAATAATTTATGTTTTATTATTTAATATTAAATTTAATAATATATATTATAAATGTAATAATTTTGTGTGCTTATTCATATAACGACATCACAAAAAAATTTGTGGGAATTCTCGATGCGCGTGTTTGATTCGCATATTGCCGTTTATTTTGTTTATAGCACCTACTTTGTTGCATATCTTTTGACGGCAATGTCAAGGCCATGGCACAGTTGTCAACACCGCATAAACTTTATATTTTCAAAGTTTATTTTTATTAGTTTATGGTCAACGCGTCAGCCTCCGACACGCGCAGCAACGGGTTCTGTTCCCAGCGCGGGTAAATACTTGTACATAGGAAAAATACTATGCTACCCGTAGTTGACCCAAGTTAAAATTTGTCCAGCATTCTAAAATATTGTGCAATACCATAAACAAGCTCTAACAGCGAGTCATCGTTATCGAAGCGCTGGTTTTGTTTCATAGCCAGTGCTGCGCGAGCCATGGTATAAATAAACATATTATGCGACATAAAAAAACCGTGGCCACTTTTGAACTTACAAATAATTATATTAAAAAGCTGTAGATTGGCTTTCACATTTATATAATGCATCAAAAATGCACTTTTGTTAACACCTTTTAATTTAGTGTCATATTTACAAACTGGATAAATATTTTTAGAAGTTTCGCAGTATGTTACTACGAAACTTTTAAAAATATTTCGATGTATTTTTGAAAAGAAAACCCGATTGAACCGCTGGCTGGAACCTCTTATTAGATGATGCGCTGGTCGTTTGCACAATGGTTCGCACGACGGGCAAGGAGTCGTTAGGGGCTCGTATATCCTCGGATAGCCGCGAATATTGGCCGCACTAACAATGTGCGTCTTTATAAGTTTTTAACGAGCTCCCCGGTATAAATTATGTGCCGGCCAGTGGGTCTCGTTATCTCGCTAACGGCGCACTAGCGGAAGCTTAATGTACCGAGAGCTTTATTGTAGCCACTTACGAGTGCACTGCAACTCAAATGGTGGTAGAACACTATTGTCGTATGTTTAGAAGTATGGTAATGTACGTCATTATAATAAAACACGTTAACTAACTCAACCGGTGACTTGAAGTGAAATGCTTTTAAAAGGTCGAAAAACAACAATGGACTAAAATGTAACAATAACCATTTTACTTCTCTCGTTCTTACCAATGTCACGTGGAAAAAAACTTAACGCGATGACTATTTTAATTGATGACGATCAACAATACTGGCCATACAGCTATACGTGCAGCTGTTTAAGGATTTAAATTTGGAAAAAATGGTACCTATACTCATTCTTTCGACTGTCATAGAATGACATCGTAAAACTGTAATGACTTTATTAACCTTAGATACCAAACTTGTAACGTACGTTACTTACAAACTCTAGATGAGTAATTAAAACAGTATATTTTCCAAATTGGCGTTGAATTTAAGCTGCTGTACGGAAACCATTAAGGGCGGTTGAAAGTTAATAAGTAATAGGTACAGTAATTGCCCGCCAGGGGCGTATTTAGGCCAGCTTCAATTAAAATGCCGTTGATGCTGACAAGGCCTACTAATGCCTTCCTTTTATGTACAGATCTATCGTATCCATGCTTGTTTACTAACATAAATTGTTCCGGCTAGTAGTTGTTGGAAGTGAAATATAAAAAATAGGCCAAGTGCGCGTCAGACTCGCGCATGAAGGGTTCCGCAACATGATCTATACAACGTTCGACTATCCTGCTAAAACATATTTGTTGTATGGGAGCTCGCCTTAAATATTTATTTTATTTAGATTCAGTTACTTCTTTTTTTTAAAGTGAATATTCAACCAAATATTCTGTGAATATTTCAAAAGTCTACCTGTTGCCGTTATCAATTTGTTTTATTTATTTATGATATGATAAATTAAAAAATAGGAAAAATAGGTTGTTTTGATTGTAAATATAATTTTAATCGCACTATATACAAATTGTTTTTACTAAGTCACCATAAACGCGAGTTGCAATAAAATTTAAATAGTAGACGGCACGCCGATTAAATCAATTAACAAATTCACTAAAAAATCGCTTTAAGCGTTAAGAAAAGCTTCACGTTCTCACTTGAAATTGCAAACAGTAAGAAGGTCATAAAAATTTTGAAACTGCGGCTGCACAACCCCATACAATGATTTAAATTTTTAATAATTTGTGGTTGACTATTTTTTTATTACAAATTTAATAAATTATATTGCCAACATAAGATACCCACATAAGTACCGATATTGTTCCTCACTGACTTCATATTTAACAGTAATTTAATTAAATATTATAATTACATATTAACTATTTTAATTATTCATACTAATATTATAAATGCGAAAGTAGAGTTACTTTCGCATTTATAACAGTCTGCCTGGCGAACTTTTACGCCAAAACTACTGAACCGATTTCAATGAAATTTGGTACAAAAATAGTCTAGAGCCTGAGAAAGGACATAGGCTATTTTTTCCATGCGAACGATGTCGCGGGCACACATAGTTACCTATACTTTCACTAGAACTCTATATTTTTGTTATTAAACTTACTAACCTATTTCTATATTTTAATAGTTTCAGCTCTTTCAAAATATTTAACACCATTTATCTGATTTTAATCTATAATTAATCACAATACTGCTATGTTGCTGCTAATATTTAGATTGGCGTTGTACCGTGCGGCCCTGGGCGGCCCCCGGAGAGCGCGTCACAGCTAAATGAAGGTACCTTGCAATTAGTGCTCCGCAGAATTAATAAAGAAATCCCTTAATTCTTGCTCTAATAAGAGGAATTCTTGACGTGTTCCATACCAAGGAAATTCATTAGAGCCGGTCAACACTTTTTGCTTTATAAGTATAAATCACGATGGTAGTTAAAATTAACTGCGTGGTAAGAAATGACGTTCACAGTGAAGACTAATTCAAGTTTAATTTAATTAAAGTCGGTAACGAGTTCCGCGGCTAGACCTTCTCAGGGCTTTCGGCCCTTTTTAGGAAGGTTTGATTAAAAATACCAATTAAGATTACGAGGTTTTTATTCCACTTCTAATCAAGCAGTTAATTAGGATTTAGCGTAAGCGGTGCTCGGCCCGAGGGGACCTGCTGACTAGTTTAGGACCAGTTTCATTAGATTTTATAACACTAGAATTTATAACACTAATACTTGATAAACATTCTCAAAATGTGCATTACTTTATACTATATGATGTTTAGAACATTACAAAACATTCTCACTTATTTGAGACTAGACGACAAGATATAACAATGAAGAAAAAAGTGGCCACGCGCAAGTCGGATGCGCCCATAATGAGTTCCGTAGTAGCAAGCATAGATTAGCGAAACGATGCTACACCTAGCCAAATACTTACCAGTATCACTTTTTGCTTGCAAAAATTACTTTCTTTTCATTGTCTTGTAATGAATGGCAAGCTATATTAATGGTTTATGAAAATTTGCTTTGTCTCAAAAACTGCTGACTTTAACTCCTTTAAACCATTTTGTTGAAAGTGTTCATTAATTACTTACTTAATTAGCATATATTTTTTTAGATTTTGTACGTTCCTTTTTATCTGTTCACAAAATTCATCTATCTATCATGTTTAAACTGTGTAAATCTAATAGTTTTAGAATTAAGTGGCTGTGACATACTGACGGAGAACAAGACAGGCATGAATCGATCGGGTTCGCTTTTTTGCCATTTGGTTTCAGAACCGTAAAAATAATTTTACTAATTTAAAATCTATAAGCAACAAACAAAAAGCGGCCAAGAGCGTGTCGGGCCATATGCAGTCAGGGTTTCGAGGCTACACGTCATTATTTACAGTCGGTCGATTCTAACTTCTTAACTTGTGAACCTTAATACTGTGAAATGTAGTTTTACTTGTAATTTTCTTTATTATATGCGACAAACCTTTTTGGCCCTGTCTATCTTTCACATATCCATAAGCAACCATTTTCCAGGGGTGGGGACACTTGACTCCAACCAAAATTACAGCAATGGGTGTCTGAAATATTTCTGAGGGAATGGGCGTCAGGAATCATGTCAATAGGCGATGCGCCTAGCAACTCATGACTATTTTGATCTACCTACAAGCCCACCAACATGCTAAACGTGGCCTTAAGGTTTTACAGACCTGGGTTCTGTCTACTCCGCAAGGGAAAAAGACCTGATATTATGTATGTATGCACAATGTATTATTATTTTTAAAATATATACTTTTTTATCGCTTACCTGACCTATATTCTGAAATTGAGATATTTATTTTGTTTTAAATATAGACACATGAAAGCCAAGACATATCTCCCGTTTTAGGGAGCGGCGAAGTAACAAATCAATATTTGGAGTGAGTGCTTTTTCGTGCTATAGAGAAGCTTTTATCTGGACAACGGTCGGATGGCAGCACAAACAGCCAAAGGACAGAGACATTCACTTTAACATAACACAGCTTGCTTGTACTTTCCTTTTAGTGAAATAATTTACTATATTTAATGAAAGCTGGGTTTGTCTTTACTTTAGACAATAGAATAATTCTTTTATCAATACTATGTGAGAAAATAAAGTATTTTATGTAAGTATTTTACTTTATTTTCAATGAAGTATGATATTATGTATATAGTACATAATATCATACTACATATACAAGGTTCATTTTTAGGTTTCCGTATCTAAAGGGTAAAAACAGGACCTAATAGGGTCCCATTTTTGGCTGAGACTTCGATGTCTGTCTGTCCGTCTGTCACCAGGCTGTATCTCATAAACCGTAATAGCTAGGCAGTTGAATTTTCGGTTGCCGCTATAACAACGAATTCATGTTTTTCATAAAAAATAATTTTTTATCATAATTTTAGAACTATTTAAAATAGATATATCAAGCTTTAAGCATGTCTACAACTATTACTCACACATTTATAATAATAGATATTCAAATACTACGCTTAAGTAATTTAATTAATATTTTGTTCCACTTGGCTCCTAGTATTACTTATACAATTTTCCACGCTAAAATTATGTAGGTAGGTAAAGTAAGTAGATAATATTACCCGGCATTGTATCGTAATCTGCTCTATCGACAAAGTTTCCTCGAACACTAAAACTTCATTAATAAAACGGATAAAAAAGGGTCCTTTCGGCAATGCTCTAAATGAATAGGTACCGGCTACCTTACCGAGAATTACAGGTTAAGCGTTCCTTTATTAAAGCGAAAGACTATAAAACCATTTAATTAACTTTACCGATGGAATAGTGAGGTTAAACCAGTACGGACTAAGTGGAACTTTACCGCAAGCGTTAATTATTATCTGTGAGGAGTGCTCTTTGTTTAGTTGCCAACTCTAAATTAGTTTTCGAAATGGATCATTCGCACCCTCACTCCCTTCCCCCGCCCCGCTCCATTCCCTGTAATTGGAACGTTCCGAGATGACACCACTCGACTGCCTCTAATCAGTTAACAAGAACCCACTAGTACTATTGTGAGTCGTTATCATATACTACAATACAGTATCCGCCAAGGCATCAGTCTATAAGAATAGGTTGTACGTGTGATTATCAAAAAAACTAATCTTAACACATTATTTTGGCAGATTTGATAATATAAAAAGGTTTAAGAAAATGTTAGCCCAATATAAATTATTCAATATTTGTCAACTCTCACAGCTTCATTTAGGTATATGAATTAAATATCAATACTATTTTCTTTTAGGTATTAACAGTGAAATCAAATACTATTTTCTAATATTGTACACAATGCAAGTAATTTGTATAAAACAAGAACAGTAGTGGTCCCATGGCACTTCCTTGTGGGACACCGAATAAATTTTGCAGAAATGGAACGCTTACTATTTTGAATATAGCATTGAATTTTCTATTAATGTTTTGCACGATTTTTGAGATAGCTGGTTAGTCATTTCAAAGCTTTTCTTCTTAAACCATATTTTTCGCATTTTGACAGCAGAATCTCCTGCTGCATAAGGTGAAAAGCTGTACTCATATCGAAGAATATGATTGGGATTATTTATGAGTAAGCCGCAAGCCGCAATTGTTGTAGTCTTATATTTTGGAAACCATTTTATTCGTCCTTGTTATTCGTTCGTTATGCTAATTCTAGAAACTCATCTATGCCGGTTCGGCAAAAACTTTTTACGATTTTTTCATTTTTAGGGTTCCGTTGGAGCCTTCATAGATTCGTCGTGTCTGTCTATTTCTCCGTTTGTTACAGCCATTTTATTCCAAAAATACTACATAGTTGAAACTAGGCAGGCAAATGTACTTATTCTGTAAACTGCTTTACGATTTTTATACCAAAAAAGAAATTACTATTTTTTTTTTTTCATTAAACCGATGCTATCGGTTAGTTAAAATTAAATTGGTACATACATACATACTATCACGTCTTTATCCCTTGTGGGGTAGACAGAGCCCAAGGTCATTAAACCTACAGGCCCCGTTTAGCATAGTAGTGAAAATAAATTGATATATCTTTAAAATAACATGAAGGTTCCTTCAACCGTTTTTTCTCTAAGTGAATTGTTAAAAGGTACGCACTACCTAAGTGGTAGAATGTGAGTTTATCTTCCCGTCCTCTTTTAAAAATAAGAGAGAGAAACAAACCTAAAAAATCGTGCTTTAGATCTCAATGAACACTTTCAAAGAAAATTAGTTTGAACGGAAGTCAGCAGTTTTTAAGAGCACATTTTCATAAAGGGCATATATAATTTTGTCATTCATACAAACACTATGAATAACAAAGCAAATTTTGCTGGTGAAAAACTGGTGCTACTACAAAATCCATCCGATTCGCATTTGGCCACATTTTTTAAAAAAGTAGCGTTTATAATGGATTTATTCAATGCTTTTGAAAATTCGCCCTGTACGAAAAGAAAACTATGTATCTACTGGCGTAATCATATCTACACATGACACAAGCGATTTAAACATTACCCACCACCCTTCTAGTTGGGTCAGTCAGGTAATATACAAACGCATTTATAGTCTGATCAGAAACTATAAATTAAACCATTTAAATGAATTGACATTTTATTAATCCTTATCAAATTAAATATATGACATATAAATTTTCATAGTTTCCTGTTAATTTCCTTAATTTTGATATTCTATTCAAAACGTTGGTGTAAAAAAATATTAACGACTTACAATTTAGCTCCACAAATCCGACATTTTGAGTTTTTTTAACACAGGATCTAAGGATACTTGTGTTTTAAGGTTTCGTACTTATCCAAATGATAAAAACTGGAACTTATTACTAAGCCTCCGATATCCATCTGTCCATCCGAATGTCATAGCTATTGAATAGTCATAAGTAGACATGAAAATTTACCAGAATGTGTTAAAGAGGCAAACTTTATAATTACAAATAATACAAACAAAATCAAATCAAAAACGATATGTTTATAAGAAGTGGTCAAACTTACTCCTCATTTATTAACTGAAACGTCAAACCAAAAGATAATTATAAAAAATGTATTCATGCTAAGAAGAGTTTTGATAACTTCACAAGAGAGATAGTAACAGATTTTTTTAAAAACGTGAGATTCCTACTTCTATGGGTAATAAATGATTTCATGTGTTCTTATTCATCAGAGCCCGAGTCCGTCAGAGTAGTTAAATATTAGGAACAGACCTCTGAGGACGAGATATGGTTTGTTTTCCGATGACATGGACGCCACACGGTATGCATAATGGTAATAAAACCACGACAGCGGCCGAGAGGCGGTTCCGAAGAACTCTGTCACCAGGGTGTGCATGGTCGAATGACCGTGTCATCTACACGAAATGATGATGATGGTTATAGGTAAATGCCCTCAAAAAAAAACAAGAATATATCTCATGGATATCAGGTACCTCGGAGAGCTCTTGCGTTGTTTACAGTTTTATGAGCTTACAGCAGCTTTTAGGTCAACGTCTAATGATGCAACACTTGACAACGGAATTAAGGACGTTACAACACAGAATAAAATTAATACATAATTCAACGGCACTGTTTTAATGGCTAGTTATGTCTGCCAGAAAATTAATTTAAATGGCATTCAAACGGTATTAGTATCTGTCGTGTATTACTTTACCACAGAAAATGTAAAATATTTGCTTCGTTAAGTGATTATGATAATTCTTTTGAGTTCGACTGGTTTATGCAATTTAGTATCAGTGTTAATGAATTTCTCTTTCTTATTTGAGCGTATTCCCAGTAACATCTTTAGCTAGAATGCTTTGGAGCTTGGGGTCTGCTTTGGGGTTAAATAATAACTGTGCCTAATTTTGAACCCGAATTAGGAGCAAACTTATCACTAATACAAACTTCCATTAGACGAAATACTTTAATTAATTTTCTTCGTTACGTTATGTAAGAAAGCGCTATTTAATTATATTCAGCTAAGTAAGTATACTTACGTATATAAATTCAAACGTTATAGAATGACAGAACCTTTTAGCGTTGTAATCCTGTTATTACTGACACAAGGAAAATGGTATCATATATTTATAAAGGGGAGTGGAGAAGTTTGTCTGGCAGTGGGCGATCTCGTTTTGTTTCAGGCACTCAGCGCTGGGCGTAGGCACTTATCTTCAGTTCCTGCATTAAGTCGTCAACAATTAAGGCTCATTAAATTTCATTACGGAGATGGTCCCGCGGCGGGCGGCGGTCGGTCGCTTAGACGGATAATCTCCAGCTGTCAGCCGCTAATGCGTTTTAGAGTACGTAATTTGAACCGTAGAGATCGGCGGTAATTAACGCCGCAATTAAGCTAAGTGATTATTAGTAAAGAACGCAATACGTTAAGTACGTCGTAAGTAGGTATGGCGCTCAATGAAAGTGCCATGCTCTTTTAATCATTAAAGCCATTTGTTCATGTTCTCATTAGGTTAAAGATTAATATTTTTGGTTCCCATGGAAAGATACTTAGTTTTTAGGGTTACGTTGGCAAAAAACGGAACCTTTATAGATTCGTCATGTCTGTCCGTATGTCCCGGTCATGTAATTCCGAAACTATTGAGACTAAGTACACATTTGAAACTTGGAAGCTAATGTAAGTATCATGTGAATCATAAAGCGTTACGATTATTAGACAAAATTAAACAACAAGACTTAAAACATAGAATTGAAAATAAAGAAAAAGTCATCAAACCTACATGTATGTGTGTCTCTAGATAAGGTCTCTATAAATGACATTGAGATTACTAAGACCATTTTTAGGGTTCCGTAATAGACAAGGAACCCTTATAGTTTCACCATGCCTGTCTGTCCGTCTGTCTGTCGTCGTCTGGTATAGGTATGTATATTAATCATGCCAAAAAAGTGGTATAAAAAAATCTTGAAAAAAAGTTTTTTTAGGGTAGCTTCCATACAAGTAAAGTGGGAGATTTTTTTTTTTTCTCTACTAACCCATCGTGTGGGGTAATATCGTCAAAAAGGTCTTTAAAAAAATATTATGAGGTTGAGAACACTATTTTTCGATTTAGGGATCTGTTTCTGAAACATTTGGTTTTAAAGTCCAAATTTTTGTTAGAGGTAAGTGTCCCCCCCCCCCCCCCTCTATCTGCTAAACGGTTATATATAGATACGTGAAAAAAATTAGAGCTATAGTACATATAATGAAGTTGAGAGGAAAACTATCAGAGCTAAGTACTAAAACCAACTTATTGAAATATAGCACTTTTTCATAAACAGCAAAAATAACTTGGTCATTCATACAAACACTATGAAAAACAAAGTTATCTTTGCTGGCAAAAAATTATAGAGGTTTTTGGCTAATCTAAGCTTGCTTCTACAGAACCCTTTTTTTTATTCGCTAAGCGACATCTTTCAACATTGGTGGCAAATTTTCCGCAAATGGGATAGTCTTTTTGATTTAACTATTTTGTCGTTCTGAGTTTCGGTCTCGGCATTACTGCATGCTATTTTTATTTAAAACATAACAATTTATAAATTTTGTGTAAAAATAAAGTTTTTACCTTAGTCAATCAAATACAGTTTACTTCGTTCAATCCAACCAGTAGTTTTTATGCTAGCGCGAGTTGCACTGACCGCGCGAAGCCTCATTGTCAGTGCCTAATTCCTCTGTTCATAGTGTCATCGCAGGGAGGGAGGAAAATCTTCACTACAAACTATTACAGTACTCATTTTTGAACTTGACAAGTATTATGTCCTCAAAATAAAAATAAAATCTGGATTATCTCGCGCCGGGACGACGAGAAATATACGTTCATCGAATTCACACCAAACACTTCCCAATGACCAATCACGATGAGACATCCTGTAAGATCTTCGTATTCATTAGACTAGAATTTACAAAGAAATAAATGTGAATAAAACTCTAAATAAATAAAACGTGACATTGAGTAATACAAGCTCTGATTTCTCAGTAGCAGTTTATGTGAAATGTCTCAGGTTTCCAATAAAACTTAATTTAAGTGTACAAACACGAGAGCTGAGTGAAGGCTTTATGTCACTTCAATTTTGTGTTAAAAGTAAGTGTGCGCGCCTCAAGTAACCCGGAGGCACGGTAATGTATTCCCATATATACATAAGTGAAAACATTTTAAGAAGCTCCGCGGACCCACTGCATCACCCCCGGGGTTAGGGCCTAAAAGCACTATCTCGGAGCCAAAGCCTTACAACTCTTCTCAAATTCAACTTACTTTGCTCTGCGCGGATGTGTTATACTGCATATGAAAGGTCTTGATGCTTTCAGAATTTTAAAATTAAGAAATGTATGAACCGAACTGATATTGAGTCTGAACTGTGCAGGCTAGTTAGTTAGTATTATTTATGGAAATCAGACTAAGTCCAAAATATCTACAACGGCTCTATTAAACACAGACACAGGCATTCAGGTTGTAAGAGCGTAATTTTTTTTCAAAAAGTACAAATTTAGGTGGTTTTTCTTCATTTCTTAATAAGCATAGATAGACAGAGAGCTACCTTGCAGGGTAGACAGAGCCCAAAGCCATAAATCCAAAGGCCCCCCTTCCCAAATCCCAAATCCCGTTTTATACAAAATAAAAATCTTACTAATTATATAAAATTTTCAATTTCTCTGGTAGATTAATAGAGTTTTCTATTCATAGTAAGTAAACAAAAATGCAGTCTTATGATGTTATAACTTTTTTAAAATGTGTCTTGTTTGCACAACAACTGTGCAGTTTTATATCCTACTAGCTTTTACCCGCGGCTTTGCCCGCATAATATATAGCCAATGTCCTTCTCGGTACCCTAACCTATGTCTATGCAAAATTTCATGATGATCGGTTCAGTAGATATGGCGTGAAAGCGTAACAAACAAACAAACAAACTCACTTTCGCATTTATAATACCTATTAGTTGGGATGGGATCTAGAGCTAAATTTTTGAACTAGTGGAATCCACCCACAATACGTTGTGACGTCAGTTGTAATCAATTCGTATTCACATGTGAACAAAATCAACGAGTTGTCTTATTTGAACTTATTACAATTTTTTTTTTTTTGAGAATTGGGTAGTTCATGGTGGCTCTTGGCTCGGTGGGTGCCAATGGGACCCAATGGTACCTATGGTACCCAATGGGAAATGGAACCCCATGGAGTTAAGTCAAATTAGTTTGTGGTTTTGTTTGCATCTGAATGGTCTTGAGAGACAAATCGGAAGCCTCATTCGAGTTATGGTTCAAAAATCAAGATTCACCCTGCGGAAGCTTACCAACGAGTGGCTGATCCATTTTAATAGTTTAAAAATTGAGCTCCTACGCCGCGCCGTCGGTGCAATGCCATCACCCCATACCTCCAGCTTCTGCAAGGTGAGAACTCACATAGCAACAGTAAAATGACTTCACGAACTTGTCAAAATCAACGTCTGCTCTATTGAGTCACATTATTTAATTACCGCTTAGCACCACAACTTTTAACGCTATATATCACCCACTTATCACAAAACACGTATCAAATCAGAATCATCCAATAGGTATAGTTATGACACATTCAAATACAAAAGTATCAAAATTAGCGGTTGCTCTTTTTAGACATATGTAGAAAAATTCAAGTTTAGTATCGCGCTAGAAGCTGTAAAGCTTTCTTAACTGCATCGGACCTCGGGCAGCTGAATGACGGACGCAAGCGACGCACCAACTAGTCCTGACGACACATCGACATTTAAGTTTTGGCTTGCGGAAAAACGGCGGCATGTGTAAATTCCGAAATTGCGAAAAATTCGAAATTTGTTTTTTTTTTACCTCATTCCATAAAATTTAAAAGTAAATTTTTAGAATTCGCCCGCCTGGCAATTAAGCTATTTCCTGAGGCTATTTCACAGAGCACTGATGTGCTTAGTAACCAAGGGGCGCATTAGCAATACACCTGGAGATAGCTAACCTATGATATAGTACTTCATAGAAAATGATAAAATGAAAACAATAAAAGGTATCGAATTTAAGAGTCCCACATAAAGCCGAAATCCCATACAAACGTAGTTTGGTTTTAGTTTTACAACAGTTAAACCAATCTCAACGAAATTTCGTACATACAATCGGATAAGGCATATTTATGTTTATAATCAGATTTCAATTTTAAAAACAATACCTATACAAAATTACAAGGAGTAGAAGTTTTCGATACGAAACTTCTACTCGCTGTGTGCAGGTATTGTTTTGATTGAAATTATGTGAATCAGTCATTAAGAGAACTACTGATTACCGCCTAAAACGGCCGTTTTTGGCGGTAATCAATAGTTCACTAAATGACTGATTCTTTTTATATTAAACATGATTCAAAAAATACTTCAGGTTATTTACTAAGGCTTATATGATTTACATTCTCGAATTTCTTTCTATTTGTAAAGTATTAGGAATAAAATTATTGGCGTCGCTAGTGTACCTAGTGTGGGGTTTTAAAAGTTATGTGAAAAAAATGCGCACCTTACTGACGGACGAGGGCGCGACAGCCATTAGTCCTGACACTGACAACACTTCAAAATCAGTGACTTAACATATATTAGCACTTTGCCCAAAATTAGTAACTTGTCAAAAACTGAAATAAGAAATGTGATATCAAGATAAAAATATAAAAGTATCAAAATCGTCGTTTACTCTATGGAAACACATGTAGTAATGAATTCTAGCGTCGCGCTGGAAGCAGCGAAAGCTTTCCGGACTGCATCGGACCCCGGGGCAGCTGACTGACGGACACTAACGCCACACCCACTAATCCTGACGTCGCATCAACATCAACTCTATACATATCAGTACTTGCCTCGAAGGCTAACTAAAGCACTAACCTGTGGCAGAAACAAACCCGCTGAAAATTGCGAAACACATTTGCTCCCCACACCGCGTACGGCCATGCTCGATTTCATATAAGTAAATTGAAAAGTTTCGAGTTTAATTCCGTCTCCTGAAGCCACCGTCAGCCGCGCTCGCGGCGTGGCGGAAGCGAATCTCGATGTTTTGTAATGGAGCTTTTTAAAATGGAAGTCGAACTTTTGTCAGACACTTTTAGCCGCGCCGGAGATACATTTAAGCTTTTTAACTTTTCCACTCCGGTAATGTATCCCACACTTTCCCTCTGTAGTAGAGGTGTCGTATAAGTTTTTTATCCGTGCAGATGAAGTAACTTTTTTATTTGTGTGAGTCAGCACGTCCCCGGTCGCTCGCAATAATCCTGCCAAAGAGCTTCTATACGACTTCTGGCTGGACTTTTTTTTTCGTGTTCGACGACAGTGTAAACATTTTGCCTACGATCCATTAAGTAAATGCACTCGGGCCACCACTCGGCACTGCATTAATATTGCATTTCTAACTCCCCTCCCGGAGAGTCAGCGATTCTGAACACCCTCTGGACACTGCTAGTTAAGAAATAAAAGCTACTCGTATGATAGGTAAATAATGAATGGCTCTAACCTCTAACAAAAAACATTAATGTTATGTTATTAAATTAAGAGATGAGAAATGGCAAAAAGTCCTGCCCGCACGATGTTTTTTAACCAACTTCAAAATAAGGAGGCGGTTCTCAATTCGTCGTAATCTTTTTTTTATGTAATACTTTATAAAGATGGTCCCATAAATTTTTTATCGAAATGTGTCGAGCGCTTTTAGACAAAATACACAAAAACCAAAAAAAATGTTTACAAGGATGCCGTTCGGTTTAAACGTAGTTCCATTTTATTTTTAAGTATGCTAATTCTAACAAATTGATAGGTTGAAGTCGAATTTTGTTTTTTGTCAAAAATATCTTAAATTATTTCAATATCTTATGGCTTAATTTAATAAGAGTAAATGAGAACCGCTTTTGAATGCATTGAAACATCCATAAAAATAATATACATACATAATCTATACACATAATAAAACATCTATAGGTA
Organism: Rhodophaea formosa; assembly: GCA_963082605.1. Classification (NCBI taxonomy): domain Eukaryota; kingdom Metazoa; phylum Arthropoda; class Insecta; order Lepidoptera; family Pyralidae; genus Rhodophaea; species Rhodophaea formosa. The sequence continues at coordinate 11,426,699 of OY720210.1, forward strand.
CGCATAATAAAACAGTAAAAATATTTTGTCTGTACATTTAGTGTTTTTTGACTGAAATGAATAGAGGGACACTTAAAAAGAATGAGAGACAGCAAAAAAATTTTTTTTAGAATATCTTGTCTGTTTGTCTGTCTGTCTGTATGTTTGATAACGTTTATCTCCGGAAATATTGGACGGACTCGAATGAAACTTTTTTTGCTATATAGCTATTAAGCCGGGGCAACATATAGGGTAGAAATAAGTTTGGAAAATGGAACACCTGATGCAGCATCATAATGGTCCAGCTGAACTATAAGAAATATAAAAGTGGAGCCTTAGCAAAAGTTGTTAAGCCTGATGAGCATTTTTGTCGAGGTATAAAAAATTTGAGATTTGGAACACTTCATGCAGAACCATAATGGTCCAGGTAAACTATAAGAAATATATAAATGACGCCAGCAACCTGATGAGCATTTTTTGTTGAGGTATTTAATTTGAAGATTTAGAACACCTGATGCAGAACCATAATGGTCTAGGAAATATAAAAATGACGCTGTAGCAAAAGTTGTTGAGCCTGATTAGTATTTTTGTTGAGGTAAAAAAAATCGAAGATTTAGAACATCTGATACACTACCATGTCAAATTTTATATCGACAATTTCACCGAGTCCATTGGGATAAGTGCGTAGAGTACGATTAGTTCATATTACTGGTGACCGCTCAATGGTCCCCCTTTTGGCAACGTAGTTTTCAGCCCATGCGGCAAAACAGGAGAGTTTGCTGTCTCTCCAAGCCTTGAACACACAGGCAACACCTAAAGCCGAGGTCCGTCCCGCCCGAAGGCCCTTTGGAGATGTGCGATAGGTTGAGGGCACTCTGCCCATACCTTAAAGTTTGGTGAAGTAGCGCAAGCTCACTTGGAGCTAGCTATATAGTCTTCTTCTATCGTGTCGGTGGCTCAAAAAGTCTAAAAGAATCCTATATTTTATCCCTCCAGTATTTAGCAGCAGCCAATGCAATGCCATACAATTTTATAACACTGCTACAAGTATTTTCTTATGTATGTTTAGTTCGTATTAAGGTATAATAATACGCCGGAGTCATAAAGTCAAATAGCGGGAATCAGCTAGTGTAACCATAAAGAAAGATTTTTTACACGCATAGGCAGTTAGATAAATCTTTTCTTTTGATCCCAGCGTCCATCCCTGAATCGAAAATGGTGTTCAAACACCTACAATATTTTAAAGAGACGTATGTAAATGAATCCTTGACAATCCTTTGTAGGGGCGAGTCAGGCCGTCAGTATACTACGACTAATGCCGGGAACTAAAAAACGGACAAATTCATACAAATGGGCAAAACCAGCAGCAAAAGCAAATTTTGGGATGGGAATGTCAAATAAAATTTCGAGTTCCCAACATTGCTCCCATAGGCAAAATTGATCATTTTGACGGGCTGAGAAGCCCCTTTCGAAGGAAATTACAATTAGAGAGTTAATTTACACTCTGCCCTTACCAAATACATCTTTCTAGTACTACATATATAAAGCGGCGGTTTTTCCGAAGTAATCCGACATTGGAACTTTTATAAAAACGAGTATATATGTATTCTTAAAAGGCCGACGCTCTTGTGTAGCAGTTGACCATGGGCGCAGCGGTGAACACTTACCATCAGGTGACCGTCGCTTGTTTGACGTGCTATTTCACACAAAAAATAGTAGACGCAGACAGACATGGCGCGAAACTATAAGGGTTCATTGTTTTCTGAGGAGCCTTAAAAAAGATTGATTTATAGATCATTATCCTTCTTCGAATATTGGATTTGCTTTCAATAACATGCAAGGAACATACTCGTACCATACACATCGTACTATCTACACAACTACATTAACCATCCTTTGACATGTTTGTACGGGCGACGACGTTCGTTTCAAACAAATTGCGTCAATCTTTCAAAATCAATAAGTGTTTGTAGCTAATGTAAGCGCTTAACGAGCCGCGAGCGGGACTCCTGAGCGGATCAGCAAATGGAGTGCTTCATGCATAATGTAGTGCAGGCTGAGTGTTGTTTTGAAAAGCGTTCTGAATTTGTTATTTTCGTCACACCAGGTGATACCAAACACCTCATGAAACATTTAACGACATATCAATGCGATAATAGATTCGACAGGTTGATTTGAGAGCATGAAAACGATGTATTTGAAATCATGTTCTTTATGTTTTGAATGCATAATAGTTATATCAACCTTAATATGCACATAAATAGGTATAAATAATGCTTATAAAACGTTAGAGACAAAGCGATCTACTACGGCAAACTCCCGAGCTGAGAAATCATCTCCCGCCGTAAAGCAAAATTTCTATATCCTTACATAACTTTATTAAATGATAACAGGAGATAACCGGCACCTCAGAATTAATTAATCCACTCAGAGATTGCATCTAAAAGCCCCGCTGCCCCCTCCCCCGCGGGGTCGATCCGTTTCCAGCCACTTAAACTTCACGCGGCGCGCGCTAGCTTCCGTTTTAATTACAAAATTAATTCAAAATGTAATTAAAGTTAACAATAAGGCAGCAAACAATTGAAGTTATTTATGTTAGTTTATGCTTTATGGCGAGCACTGCCTGCTTGGGATGCGATTTACTCGAGAGCCGAGTCTAGTAGTTAAACCTAAATATTGTTTTAGCTTTGAACAAGTATTGGTCTTACTCTATTTAGGGTTCCGTACCCAAAGGGTAAAAACGGGACCCTACTACTGAGACTTCGATGTCCGTCCGTCTGTCACCAAGGCTGTATCTCATAAAGCGTGACAGCTAGAGTTGAAATTTTCACCGATAATGTACTTATTTCTGTTGCCGCTATAACAACAAATACTAAAAACAGAATGAAATAAATATTTAAGAGGGGTTCAAATTCATCATCTGTGAAAATTTCAACTGTCTAGCTATCGCGGTCTATGAGATCTACAGCCTGGTAAAAGACAGACAGACAGACGGACATCGAATTCTCAGTAATAAGGTCCCATTTTTACCCTTTGGTTACAAAACCATATAAATTTAAATTTCCATATAACAAAAATGGAATCTGATCAAATGTATGGAAATATCCATTTTTAATCCATACTGACCCTTAGAGCCAGTACTCTTCTGTCCGATACAAAAGTCTATTGTCCGCTTATTGAGCGTCATTGCTGATGTAAGTACTCATTGTGAACCTTGTCTTGATTGTGACTCCTCCTGCCTATCGTAGCATACGCATTTCAGTGTTGTGTAGAGCTCTCATGCGTCTTTTTTGATGACCAGGTTTCGCTTCCATCAAGAAGCGAAGGTCTAACAGCAGTTTCATAAACATTGCCCTTACCCCCTGCCCCCTGCCCCCTGCCTTAGTTCTTATTGGCATTTTAATGTCACACAAAACTCCAGTCAAGTTAAGGTAGACTGACGCGATGCCACTGTCGCTGTGACGCCGCGTCAATGTCGCTATGCTCGAATGATGTTCACTAAAATTTCATACATTTGTATAGAACGATCTGTCGCTCTTTCGCGGCGTCACAGACGCGGCGCCACTGACGCTATAGACGCTCGCTTCCAAAGTCTACCTTTATTCCACCCTGTCGTTGTCCTATGAGTTATTCCCCAGTCAATTAGACCAAATTTTGATCAAACCCGGACGTTTAAAATTACTAAACGGGACCCTTTGCAATATGTTCGGACACCTTCTGGGATGACGCTCAAGAAAGTCCCGAGACCTCCTTAGTGGGATAGCCGGGAAATCCTGGAAAACCCTGGATGTTCAAGGAAATTCATGGAGTGCCTAATATCGTTATAAATGAAACATTTATAACGATATTAGGCATTTATACATATATTTTTCTTACCGTCACAGTTCTAGGGTTCTAGGGGTTTTCTTAATATTCAAATAGTCTTAGTTCTTCTGATGCGAAGACCATTCAGCTCTGATGACTTTCTCCACTGCTCTAAGTCTTCTTGAATCTCTTGAAGGTAATCAGAAATAAAGACCACATCATCAGCATATAAGAGGTTCCAAGGTGCGTTGCATGGGGCGTTGGATTAATTGCCGGGGTTGAACTTAAATGCCAAAACTTTTAGATGATCCCGCCGGGGTTCTGACACTTGATTGGATATCGCTGTACATGTCCTTTATGAGCCTTATATAGCATTCAGGGACTCCATGTGCCCTAAGAACCTGCCACATTATTGTCCTTGATACTCGGTTGAAGGCTTTTGCTAGGTCTATAAATAGCAGCCATAAATTTTGTTTTTAGGGTTCCGTACAAAAATTGAAAAACGGAACCCTTATAGGATCACTCGTGCGTCTGTCTGTCCGTCCGTCCGTCTGTCACAGCCGATTTTCTCCGAATCTACTGAACCAAATTAGGTGAAATTTGGTAAGATAGTGTAATCCTATGACCCAAACACGGATGTCCAAAGTAAATAAAGATTTTTTTGAAATAAGGGTCATTTAGAGGGGACCAATTACAAAATTAAAAAAAAAATTTTGCAAACCTTACTGTGTCATATATCAAATGAAAGGGCTCATTATGAGGATCTCAAAAATATTATTTTTTGTTCGGGTAAAATCAATACTTTTGATTTTATTCCCGAAAGAAGGCAAAAATTGACCATTCCCCCCCCCCCCCCCCCTGATCTCCGGAAGTACTGGGCCGAAAATTTTGATAAAATTACAAAAGGTAGTTCATTCCTTGAAGATTACACGAAAAATAATAAGAATTCTATCACTTGAAAATAAAGTGGTAAACTCACTATAATAAGTTCATCTAGGGAAATAGTTCACTAAAACACCACTAGATAGCTCTAGTCAATTGAATAAAACATTTTTACACATTGTGTGTGTGTACACGAAGCATATTGTACGGAACCCTCATTGCGCGAGGTTGACTCACACTTGGCCGGTTTTTTATCTCGTGCTTTCTCCATGACCAACCAAACCGCGTGGATAGCATCTGTAGTACCATTCCTTGCTGTAAAGCTGAACTAGTTTCCTGTTACCGTGAGGAGGCGCTCATTTAGTACTCTTTCCCTGATTTTGAGGGTATGCGATGTAAGTTTTATTCCTCTATAATTTTTACAATCGCGGGCATCACCGTTGACTTTATAAAAGGGTACAAGCAAGCTAATCCGCCAGGCGTCTGGCATTTTCTCATCTCTCAAGATGTCATTGAACAATAATACTAACCATACCTCTCCATATCCGCTTTTAGAGCCTTCCACAATTCAGCAGGTATTTCATCCCGACCATTTACTTTGCGGTTCGTCATTTTCGAAATTGCACTTTTGACCTTCTCAGGCGTTATCTACGGGTTCTTGAGTCATTGGTTCCTCTACCTGTTGCTGGTGGGCGAACTCCTCATTTAAAAGATGATTATATAGGTATAGGTAGTATTCGTACCATCTATCGCATATATCTGAAGCTACTGGATCAATTTTTAAAATTCGCGGGAAAATTGCTATTTATGATAATTCTTTTTTTTTTTTACGGACAAATCGCACAGATTGAGCTAGCCCCAAAGTAAGTTCGAGACTTGTGTTATAGGATACTAACTCAACGATACTATATTTTATAATAGATACTTATATAGATAAACATCCCAGGTCAATCTGAAAAAGATCATTTCCATTTTGATCTGACCGGGGATCGAACCCGGGAGCATCCGTGTCACAGGCAGGCGTGTTAACCGCTGCGCCACGGAGCTCGTCAAAATTCATTGATAGCTGTAGTTTTCTCTACTTTAATCAATTTTCAATTCATCTGATTGGATACCGTGTAGTAATGGATTTGAATGAACCTATAATATGTTATGAATAAATTCGCCGCGGCGATTTGAGTCTACAACAGCATTAAAAGGTAAATATATTGATAGTTTTAGGTTGAAATCCTGTGGCGAAATTTTTCCGTGACCCTTTTATAGGCAAAAAAAAATTTTTTTTAATGTCTGTGCTTACGTCAAGCATTGTCATGCTGCAAGAGGTACCAACCTACTTATATTATATAAGTGCCTTCAAATACAACCTGGACCGCATAGATTTAAAAAAAAAATCGCTGGACCTTTTAGTTGTTGTCTAGAATACCATGTACCTACTTTTTTCCTTTACCTATTGAATAAAACTACTAAGTAGCTAATCAGTTATCAATATATAAAATATTGTGTCTCTATTTACCCCGCTTGCTAACAAGTCGTTATTTTACTGCAGTCAAACTAGCTGCAATAAAAAATGTACATAATTTGAAATGGAATATATACCGTGTGCGCTAAGTGCAAACTCGCGTGATTGGCAGTTTTATTTTTTACAAAATAACCGCCTGCCGTCCGGTGCGATAATGGAATGGCCGAAGTAATTAAAGCATTACCAAAAATGGAACCTTGCCTTATTTTCATTCTAATTCCACTTCTCAACAAAACATTGTTCGCTGAGTGTACTGCCAGCCAGCTCGTTCGTGGGTTTAAGTAGGTAGTCACAAAATTAGATATTTGTATTTTTTTTAATTTAGCAAACTTTGAGAGTGAGAGAAAGCGAGCAACTCGATCCAATATACAAATTCCAATACTGAAACAAAAATTAGCATTTGCCCGCATCTTTCTTTGACTTTAAAAGATCCCACCCACATGTTCAGAAAGGACGATACCTTCATTTTGTACCATAGGTGTTTCTCGGTACTCCGTCTAATAGGTACTCATTGTGATTGAGTTAATAACCAATTATATTTATTTCCATACCAATTTTTATCCTTTATTAACCCTTTTAAGGGATGTAAAGACTTAAAGCATTATTTAGAAAAATGGTAAACAAGCTCAGCCTCAATGCAAAACAGTCCATGTCTTTGTGCCAACTCCCTTGATCAGCTTTTCCTATCTACGCTCTAAAATTTTAATAGTAAACATCTATCTAAATTTTAGAGCGTAGATAGCACTTTTACGTCAACCATCTAAAATAAGTTGGTTATGAGCAGGACTACGGCTACAAAGACCTACCCTCATCCACTCTACACCGACATCGCTACAGGCAATAAAGCTCTGTTGAAAAGCACTTAACGGGATTGATTCAGACCATTTACCATTCTTTAAACAAACACAACCTTTCCATTATGGTAAATTATAAATCCTTTTAGCAAATCGAAATCGAAGAAATAAGAGTGGTTGCACTACATACATTTATGAATATTTGACTGCATAGTTCGGAAATGGAAAATGAAGTGGCAGACTAACAATATGGCAGTTTACTAAAGTAGTATAAAAAAAATCTCGAGCTCCTCCGCCTTTGGGAAGGCACGTAAAGCCGTTGGTCTCAGGCTATTATCACTGATGGCAAACGTTAAACTCAGGGTGAACATGCCCGATTTGGATTTCTTTTTTACGGTTAAGTAAAAGGGTCTCCTTAAGCTCCTTTTTTAGGGTTCCGTAGTAAACAAGGAACCCTTATAGTTTCGCCATGTCTGTCTGTCTGTCTGTCTGTCTGTCTGTCTGTCTGTCTGTCTGTCCGTCCGCGGTTTTACGCAGAGACTAAAAGTACTAGAAAGCTGTAATTTGGTATGGGTATGAATATTAATCATGGCAAAAAAGTGGTAGAATAAAATCTTGAAAAAAAAATTTTTTTAGGGTAGCTCCCATACAAGTAAAGTAAGGGAGTAATTTTTTTTCTCTATTTACCTATTGTGTGGGGTATCGTTAAATAGGTCTTTTAAAAATATTGTGAGGTTGAGAACACCACTTTTTGATTAAGGGCTCCGTTTCCGAAATATTTGGTTTTAAAGTGCGAATTTTTGTTAGACGTAAGTGTCCCCCCCCTCTATCTGCTAAACGGTTATATATAGATACGTGAAAAAAATTACAGCAGTAGCATATATACTGAAGTTGAAAGGAAAACTATCAGAGCTGAGTAGTAAGTACAAACTAAAAAGTTATAGGCAACCAACTTATAAACTGTAAAATTTCATACTATTTTCATTGTTAGATGTTTTTGGTCGTTAAACTGTAAGGTGCGAGTGTGAATAGTGTGAACTCAAAGTTGTCATTCGCAACTACGGAACCCTACACTGCGCGTGGCCCGACACGCACTTGGCCGGTTTTTTTACCTTTTAGGTTCAAAGGAGGCCCTGTTACTAAGTCTTTCATGTACATATATCTCCATGGTCTCCAGACTGTATCACAGTATCACACATGGAGATATATGTACTACGTACCGTGATAGATAGACAGTTGAAAGTTTTTACAGAAGTGTATTTCTGTTGCCGTTATAACAACAAATAAATAAAAAAATATTTATTGCCAAAATTAAATCTATATACCTTCTTAATACTAAAAACATAAGAAAATAAATATTAAGGCGGTTGAGGGTTTAGGTGTTCCGATTTTCATGCTTTTAACACTAAGTAGGTATAAAATTTGCATATTTTTTATTTGGCATACCGCTAGCACCGGCCCCAGTGACTTGCACCCAGGATAGGTTCTTCTGTTAATATAGCTTTCAGTTGATACGGCAAAATATGAGCGTGCTGCTCTCCAAAGCCATTGCTATTGTTTTTCAGTTCGGCTTCAGGCTATGTATGCAATTCGCGGCCCATAACAGGCATATGAGGGCGCTCCCCAAGCCTTGCTCACACAGGCAATACCCAAAGTGATGTGCGATACGCCTAACAGGTTTAGGGCCCTCACCTCAAAAAGTCCGGTGAAGTAGCAAAAGCTCACTTCGAGCTAGCTACATAGGTAATCCATAAAAAAGCAATGGGAGTTCTTGGCAGGAATTTTAAGGGACTACCTACTCGGTGGATTATTGTGCAAATTGTTTCTAGTGGACTTTTTAATGTGAAATCGGTATAATTTAGTGTTATGAAAGCCCATGTCCAAAAACAATGTGTCATCATCATTCATCATTTCAGCCGCAGGAAAACCACTGGACATAGGGCCTCTCCTAAGGTTTTCCAAAATGACCGGTTAGAAGCGGCCTGCATCCGGAGGTCCAGGCGTCTTTGAGAAATCGGGGAACATAGGTACATAAAAAAACATTACGACGAATTGTAAACCTGCTCCTTTTTTGAAGTTGGTTAATAAACAGTCATGTTGCAGCTGTAGAGAGATTTACATAGCGTGCTGGTGGTTGTCCTCCTTGCTGCGTTGGCTATGATTGAACCAGTGGGTTTGTGAAGGATTGTCGCCAGAGGCTCCATAGAATCAAGTAAATGAATTTACACCATCATTCCGTTGATAATGGGTTATTCTACGATTCTGGATTCTTTAGTTGATTACCACGACCTATTTTATTTTTTAGTTTAGAGTCATCTTAGGTATTATATTTAAAAATAGACATTCATCATCATCATCATCATCAGGTCTTTTTATTAGTCTCCACTGCTGAAGCACGACCCTCTCTGTACTACCAGAGGCCCTATTAGCCAGAGCAGTCAGAGGATAATAAAAATAGACATTGTTGCGAGCTTATTATTAATATTGGCCTGACAGACACAAATGGAAGCGAGAGAAAGAGGCCTTTGCCCAACATTGGGACATTCTTTAATGGCTCGTAATAATAATAATAATAATCCATAATAATAATGAACCAGCCATCACCGTATCTGCACAGCGTCTATCGGATCAAGTGCGTGTCATCCAACGTAATAAACGATTGGATGACGCTGTGCTTGATCGGCTTCGCCTGGAGGCGTTACCTGATCGCCCAACTGCCGCTATACCACAGGGGCCATCTATCGTGCCGAGAAATCGGACGCCAGTGCCTACCCATTCACTGGACGTGGTGCAGTTGGCCCCTGTGTCTGATGAGAGCGACAATGCGATAAGCGTAAGTACCCAGGCCCATGAGCACTTGAGGAGGACTTTGGATGAGACGATTGCTCGGTATCGTGCCACACCTGACTCTAGGCCACGGATACCTCGCCTGCCTACGAATAGGCGTAATTTGGCGCTAATGGGAGTTCTGAATGATCTGCTAGCCCCGTATTTAGAGGGTAGTGTGGATCTTGTTGATACTCACTCAATCTTATACTGTGGGGCCATTGCGGCGTGTCGGGTTGCAGGTGTTAAGTTTCTTGGCACCGACCGTGCATCTCGGCCCGTCGACGGTATACCAGCATGGCAAAAAAGGATTGAGCGACGTATCAGCATATTCAGGACTCTCATTGCAAAGTTAATTTGCTTCAGGAGGGGCAACAATCGCCCCCGTGTCATGCGCTTCGTAAACCAGGCCTTCGCGGGCACTGGTGTCAGGCCCGACGACTACATGGCCTGTATTACGGAACGCATTGACTTCCTGAAGCAAAAGGTCTATGCGTGGGCGGGACGTATCCGTCGTTACAGAGAGCGTGTGGAGCGATTCCAGCTAAATCGTCTCTTCCAAAGTGACCAAAGGAAGGTGTATAGGAAGTGGGAGGGAACTGAGCAACGTGTGACCGATGGACAGCTACCGGATGCTACTGCTATGACTAATTTCTGGCGTAGTATTTGGTCGGTGCCAGTCGAGCACACAGAGGGTGATTGGATGACTGTGGTTGAACGTGAGTGTGAGTCCATCGAATCCATGGGGGCTATAACGATCAGCCCCGATGACATAAGTTGTGCGATCCGTACGACGCAGAACTGGAAAAGTCCTGGGCCGGATGGATTGCACAACTTCTGGATAAAGTGGATTCGGAGCTCACATGAGCGTTTAGCCGCACAGTTTCAACAAGCCCTCGAGCTTGGTTCCTTACCATCTTTTCTTACGACTGGAGTCACCTTCCTGCTCTATAAATCTGGCAGTACCACGGATCCTAAGAACTTTAGACCAATTACGTGCTTGCCAACATTTTACAAGCTCCTTACATCCATTTTGAGAGCAAAACTTAACATGCACATAGTTGCAAACAAAATTATGGCTCCCTCTCAAAATGGGTGTAGGGTCGGGTCCCGTGGTACCAAAGAGCTCCTCCTCATGGACATGACCATTTGCAAGCAAGTCCAACGGAACAAGACAGCCCTCTCAACTGCTTGGATTGATTATAAGAAGGCCTATGATTCAGTGCCTCATTCATGGCTGGAAAGGATCTTAGAGTTGTATAAAGTTAATACAACTTTGAGATCCTTTCTTGGCACTTGTATGCGACAGTGGACCACAGTCCTTCGTCAGCCAGGTGGATGGGATGGCTCCTCGGATCCGGTGGACTTGATAAGGATCGAGCGAGGCATTTTCCAAGGCGACAGTTTGAGTCCCTTGTGGTTTTGCCTAGCTCTGAATCCCCTCAGCACCTTACTGAGGGATTCAGGGCTGGGTTACCGCCTCCGAAGTGATAGAGAGACTATATCTCACTTGTTGTACATGGATGATTTGAAATTATTTGCACCAAAACGTCCTGACCTGGTTGAACTACTGAAAATCACAGAAAATTTCAGTAGCTCTATCAGGATGGAGTTTGGTGTTGATAAGTGTGCGGTCATGCATGTCCAACGGGGGAAAGTTGTAAATTCAACAAATTTACAACTTTCTGAGACAATGTCTCTTAGATCTCTCTCGGAGACAGAAACTTACAAATATCTTGGTATGTCACAGTCATTGAGTATTGCTGTTGGGGACATAAAGCAGGCTGTGAAAGAGCGTTTCTTCTATCGTCTGACAAAGGTACTTAAAAGTCTTTTGTCAGGGGGTAATAAGGCGCGCGCTTTCAATGCTTGGGTAATGCCCCTACTCACATACTCCTTTGGCATACTAAGATGGACCCAAACTGAGTTAGAAGCCTTGGATAGAAGAGTCCGTCAACAACTTACAACGCATCGCATGCTTCATCCACGGTCATCTGTTATGAGACTGTACATCCCACGTAAGTGTGGAGGTCGTGGTTTTTTAAAGGCCAAAACTCTCCATAACCGCGAGGTGTGCAGTCTTAGGGATTACTTCCTAAACAATGATTGTGGGATGCATCGCGACGTTGTAGTAGTAGATAGGAGCTTCACGCCGCTCTCTTTGGCAAACGAGAATTGGCGCAGACCAACGGTGTTAAGCATCGAAGACCGCAGGAGCATATGGAAGAGCAAGGAGCTACATGGGCGGTTCTACCGGGCCTTAACAGGGCCTGATGTAGATCAGCTCGCGTCGGTGAACTGGCTACGTTTTGGTGATCTTTTTGGAGAAACCGAGGGTTTTGTTTGTGCAATTGCAGACGAAGTCATGATGACGAACAACTATCGGAAATATATCCTGAAGGACGGTACGGTCGACATCTGTCGGGCATGCCGCCGTCCCGGTGAGTCACTCAGGCATATTATTTCCGGTTGTTCTCATCTGGCTAACGGAGAGTACTTACACAGACATAACCTTGTAGCCAGGATCATCCACCAGCAACTTGCTCTTCGATATGGTCTTGTGGAATCTGAGGTGCCGTACTATAAGTACACACCAACGCCCGTTCTCGAAAATGGTCGTGCCACGCTGTATTGGGATCGATCTGTTATTACGGACAGGACTATTGTTGCCAATAAGCCTGACATCGTTCTGACAGATCGATCGACACGCCAGGCAGTGCTCATTGATATCACCATTCCGCATGACGAAAACCTCGTGAAGGCCGAGAAGGACAAGCTCAGCAAGTACCTTGACTTGGCCCACGAGGTAACCGCCATGTGGGATGTGGATTCAACGATCATTGTCCCGATAGTCGTATCTGCGAACGGTCTTATAGCGAAGAGTCTTGACCAACATCTAAAGAGGCTTTCGCTAGATGGCTGGATCAAGGGACAGATACAGAAGGCAGTACTCTTGGATACGGCACGTATTGTCAGAAGGTTTCTTTCTCTGATGCCCTGACCGCTGGTAGCTTGAGCCTTGCTCCGCTGCTGGCGGCACTCTAGGTTTAGGTTTTTATAAAGTTTTTATGTTTTGTATTATATTTTTATATTTTACTTTTTATGTCAATTTTATAAAAACCTAAATTTAAGATAAAAGAAATAAATAAAGAGAATAATAATCCTAGGCCTATCTGTAGCAAGCAGGAATAAAAAGTTATGTGGCATCAAAATTTTCATGGTTGGAGTAAGTAGGTACCTACCTAATCAAAGTTGGGAGTCAGAGTAATCAAATAATGAAAAAAAAAATATTTTATTTTCTTAGGTTTTTTTACAGTAATGATGAAGTAAATGTTATCAAAAACTAGCCTTACATAATTATTATTAAAAGTCTTGGATTAGGAACTTAGCTTAAACTACCTTTATACGATTTGGAGTCAAAAACAGCCGTTTTGTATTTGAATACTACCCTACATGTTTTCATATTGTTATTATTCTTTGATCGTGAAACTTACATAAAACTACTCCACAAAACAACAATTCAGGAGAAATATAAAAATTCAACTGTCATTCATTGTTATGTATTGTCATGTCATAGCTTGTAATTTTTTCTTCCCGTCGTATCTATTTGAACCAAATTTGAAACTTCCCTGCTTTTTCTTTTTAGTTTTTGAAGTGGTGGTCATTGGCTGATAGGTAATATTATATTGTTTTAATTGCGTTTAAGGAATAATAGCAATGTATCTAAATGAATAATAATAATTAAAACTACTTAAAATTAATTAAAATATTTACAAATTATATAGTCCCTGCAAACCATCACCTCGCGGTAACGTGCCCAAAAGGCTGGCAGCATTGCCACGTTGGATGGCAATGCTTATCCTTTGTGCCAAGTAATTGCCAGCCCTTTGGTCACGTGATACCTAAGCATATAAGTCTGGTTACGTTTTAATTTTCTCCATTCTTCTTCTTGCTACTTCTCTTCTTTTTTATTTTTTTCTTTAAAGAGCTCCATGATTTTATTTTGAAATAAATGGTACCTATTTTCATACTATTATTTTATTTAAGTGAACAATTTAAAATTACAAATGACGTAATAATCATTAGTAAAATTATACTATTATTGATTACCCGGACACAAAAGTTGGGGTAATCATGGTCAGGGTAGTCAAAAAATTAAGGTTTATGCTGAGCCCTGCGGAATCTGTAAGTTTGATCCCAAATGTTTTGATACACTAAAATGCGGTTACATGGACCATTATTTCTGTACATTCACAAAAACTTTCCATGAAAAGAAACCTAAAAAAAACAGGATAGAATAATCAATCGTGCATTGGAACCAAGTCAGGGTAATTAAATTCTTACCTCAAGAACTCCGAAATCCCGCGACTTGTCGCATTACCGGTCATCTCGGCACGCCGGGCACGACTTACGGTTTGCGCGGGGGGACAGAGCTCGTTCCTAAATTTTGTTGCTAGGTCACTAATATGCGCGTATGTCACGCGCATATTAGCGACGTGCCGGGGTAATCACGGTTAACGCTCGGACACAACTTTAAATATTTATTTAACAAAATCTTTAAGTGATATAGTTATATGGTATACAATTTATCAATGTGTAAGTATCTATTCAGTAGTCGATCAAATAATCTTTAGAAGCGGTACTAATAACCAATTAATTTTTACGAGCCAATTTGTTTTGAAATCTGGAGCGCGGCGGACATGTCATGGTAATCAATTTTTGAGGATTTACGATTTTTTAAATTACTTAATTAACAATTAATATCTATGTCTGTGGTGTAACAACTAGAACCAAAGTTATATTATAAGAAAACAATATTTGTTTTTAAAATTTTGTGATATTCGGGTATTTTTCGGCCACGGACACGAAAAATTCTTGGTCGTTGGAACGACCCTACTAACAAAACTCGAAAAAGCGCGGGAATTTTTTTACCTGATACTGGCTAAATACGTAAAGTGTGGAAGTCATAACAAAAAAAACAATAACACTGACACTGGACACTGTCACTGTCAGACAATGACATTGTTTGTTGACAATTTCGCGCGCACATTTTTCATTGCAGAGAGTTATAATTTATTTTGTTGTTTTATTGTCATTATTATGCTATTTCACATTTGATTGTTGTTTTGGTTATTCCAGTTAACCATTCAATATGCCTACTACACGAAAGAAACAAATAAAAACCGTGTATAAAAACAGTGACAGCGAAGAAGAAACAGGCGATTTCAGTGATTCCGGTTCTGACGCCAAAATATCTGAACAATCAAGCAGCGATGATGATGAAGAAATAGATGTTGCTAGCTCCTCAGGCGACGATTTTAAGTATGCCAAAAAGAAACCTGCTACGTCCCTCATCAAAAGACGGCCGAAATTCGCGAAAACTTTCATCAATAAAATTAATAAAAGCTCGGTTGCTGAAGGCGAAGAGGATGCTGCAACCGGCGCAGAACCCGTTTTATTTTCTGTAAAGGATTTGACAGATGCAGACAAGTTGTTACCATCTATACTAAATCTATCAGAGAGTGGTAAGTTGTTTTGTGAATTTGATTGTGATTTGTTCATATGCACAATATTTTGAAAACTAGTAATGATATGTTGGGTCACAATCATTTTCTATCTTGATCTGACCGGGGATCGAACCCGGGTCAATCCATGTCGCAGGCAGGCATGTTGTTTGAAATGAATCGAAATAACTTGTTTGACCAGATGCAAATACAGTGTACTGACTTCTGCCAAATGCAGATGCATTGTTCTGATCACTGCCTGAGGCAGATACAATGTACTGACCACTGCCAGATGTAGTGTACTGACCAGTGTAATGTAGTGATATCATGCAGCATGCAGAGATAGGTTCAAAAGGGTATAAAGTTCTAATTTGTCATGGTATTTTTGAATTAACTTATATTGAATTTAAGATAATACAATTACAAAGTGCCAAATAAAACACATCCATGAACATTCTCTATGGTAAAGAAGCTTACTACATTATCGATAAGTTTTTTACGATTATTAAATCTATAATTTTAAAGCTGAAGAGTTTGTTTGGTTGGTTAAACGAGCTAATCTCAGGCACTACTGGGCCAATTTCATAAAATTCTTTTACCATTGGATATGTGTGTTATCCTTTAATATTTGGCTTCTTGAACTTATTTTAATTTTTTTAGACAGCAGTGATGACGAATCTCCCAGAGCACTATCATCAAAAAATATATCCGTGGCAAGCACATCTCAACTAAAGGATGACACTGATAGCGACAAAGAGCCCAGTAATGAATATAAGGATGTGAGTATTTTATTCACCCAACTGGTTGGATTTTCCCTTTTTTAAAGTTTTTTAGTGAGAGCTCAACAGTGACAGCTGTAAGTAATATGATTTGTCTAAGCTGGCTGCGTGACTGATGCCAACTCCCCTTGAACCTTATAGTACTGTAAGTGAAGTATTTGCTTGCACTGCAATCAAACCCAAAACCTCTCATGTAGCAGATGAGTGCTTCAAACACTTCGCTATGGAGGCAGACAGTTAAGCTGTTTGAGTTAATTGCTGGCAAATCAATGTTGAATAGGTATTAAAAATTTAAAATAGTCATAGGAAAATTAAGAGACTACAAATTGCTTTAAATATTCTTTATTCGTAGATATTAGATGCAGTACCAAAATGAATCTAATTATGTATTTCACAGGTATTTTTATGCATTTACAATGCTATTTTGATGTACTCTTATTAAAATAAGAAATAAGTACTCATACAAAGAGTAAAGACTGCCGGTTTGAATCATGCAAGCGTGGATTTTTATTCCCATATATTATTTCTTAATATAATGAAGAACATAACTAATTATTAAATTATTATTTAGGTTGTATAAAGTGTAGATAAAATGACGAGCTCCGTGGCGCAGCGATCCCCGGTCAGGTCAAGATGAAAAACGATCTTTTTCAGATTTACTTAGGCCTTGGATGTTTATCTATATATGTATTTGTTATAAATTATAGTATCATTGAGTTAGTATCCCATAACACAAGTCTTGACTTAAGAACTTACTTTGGGGCTAGCTCAATCTGTGTGATTTGTCCGTATATGTTGATGTGGTCTTGAAATCACAATCTAATTGTAATATCGTAATCTATACACAGCTGCTCAGCATTGAGTTTTTACAAATAAAATTGAATTGTTTTCCAGGTATTTTTTAACAACTTCCAAGATAACAGTGAAGAAATTGCAAAGAAGACATTTGCGGAGCTGGAACTTCATAAAACAAAGATTGAACAAACTAAGGCTTCTATTCAAGGTTACAAAGTTCAACAAGAAAATGCAAATGAATCTGATGTTAAAGATTTACTTGCAGTGGGTGAAGAAGTACCGGATATACCCACACATCCAACATATAAGAAAAAGGGAAAGAGTAGAAAGGTAAAAGATGACAGTGATTCAGAAATGGAAGACTGGGAAGAAGTTAAAGGTAAAAAATCGCAGTCACTTGGATTAACTTACAGCTAATTTCACAGTTCACTTTGAGTTGGAGTTAGGAAGAGAGGGCTCTGTCAAGACAGACTAGTATCAAGATATTAGTTACCTAATAGAAGCCAAAATAAACCAAATTATTTTTTATTTTATTACTATAATTATTTGCCTAAATCAGTATGTAACATTTCTTACATTATTTTTATTTCAGAAAGCAAAGCCATACCTGCTCAGGGATTGCAGCTTTTTGTTGATCTACCAGACTCAGTATGTAGAAAAAGTAAAAAGGTTGATGTGGAAATGATGATGAAACGTAAAATCAATAGGGTAAAGAAAGAATACCAGGTTTACATGCACAAAGTACATGTACTATGCTGGCTGGGCCATGGCAACTTTGTCAGTCATATTTTGAATGATCAGGAAATATTGGCAGCTGCATTGGCTTTGGTACCGTCTAAAGAATGCTATCCAGGTGAAAGAGTAGACATGAAATATTTGGAACAAATAACAACTTGGTACAAAGATAAAATCACCTTAAAACAGGACAAAAACGAAGACAAATTTAGGCCTAAAGCACCGCCGTTAAAGGAAATACTCATTGGACAAATGAAAAGTAAAATTGCAACTACAAAAAAGTATGTGGTCTTTATTTTCATTGCAATGCTGCGAGCGCTGGGCTTACAATGTCGTGTAATGTTTAATTTTGTGACTTTACCTATCAAGCCACCAGTTTCAGAGTTGTGTTCACTATCCACAAAACCAAAGACAAGTTCTGAAAAGACTAATGATAATGATAGTGCCAAGAAAACTATAAAGCCTGAAAGTAAAAGTACTGAAAAAGGTAAAAAGAAAGGTAGTGCTAAACAAAATCCAAAAATTTGTCAGTTAGATGGTCATTACGATTCATCCAGTGATAGTGATTATGACAATATACCCCAGTTGGATGGCAACAATGATATTTTGCCTGCGCCAACACGAAAAACTAGAGCAGCTAAAACTAAAATTATGAACAGTGATGCAGCTGCTAGCAAAGAAGATGTGTTGCCACCAAAAAGAGCCCGCAAAAGTCCTAACGTCGTCAAAAGTAAAAAACCAAACACCGCGAATGAAAAACACAGTGATGATGTAGCTTCTGACAAAAAGCTACAGATTAAAAAAGATCTTGAAAAGGGCTCCAAGGAACTGTTACCTAAACAAACACAAAAAAGTGAAAATTTATCAAGCAGCAAAGAAAATCTTACTTCACGGAAAACCCGAAACTCCAAAATTAACAAAACTGACACAAGTGCACAGAAGGATAAGGTAAAAAATGATACTTCAACAGGAAAATCATTACAAAACTCAAAAATAGAAATACCGAAACTTGTTGTTACAAATGAAGATAAAAATAAGGTTTCCAGTAAATTCTTTGAGAATGAAAAATCTATCAAAGACTCTGGCTCATTAAGACTATCAAGAAAACGATCACTAACAACAAATCCTACTGCATCACAAAAGAAAACTGAGACAAATGAGAAACAATCGGATAAAAGCAAATCAAGGACGAAGAGTGCTCCAGGCAAAACAGTTAAAAAAAGCAAGTACTTCAGTGACAGTGACGACAAAACTATTGAAAATAAGAAAGCAAAGTTAAGTGTGAAACCAAAAAATGTAAAAGATTCCTCTGAGGATAAACATAGAGTCAGCCACAGAGACCTGGCTAAAGCGAAACCTAAGCCAAAGGGTGACGTTACTGCAGATCTAGTAAGCATAATTAAGAACAGGGTTAAGGAAGCAAAAGAAGATGCCAAACAGAAACTAGTAAAAGGTTTGTTTTGTTTTTATTCTTTATCTCTTTGGGTTCAATAACAGCATAACATAGCAGAAAAGATTGCAAATATCTATTATCCTTAATTGGAAATAAATAAGGCAACAATTACTTTCATTATTAGTCATGTACTTTCAGTCATGAACATACATATATGACAGTAATTTTTGCTTAATGGATAAAGAGTTTTGCATAAGTATATTGTTTACTTACGTGAATCAAAGTGTGAATTATCTTATTGAAACTAAGAATCAGTAGATATTAGGATTTACTTTATTTATTTTAGGTAAAGTTAAGAAAGAGTCAGACGAAGACAGCGATTTCTTGCCTGAAGAAGATCCCAAGGGACGAAACTCTGACAGTGACGAAGACTTCAAACCCACAAAAATAAGTCCAAAAGCTACCGTCAGCCGCAAACCAAGCGCCAGCAGCAAGAAAGACCGCCGCGTACTGTCTTCGGACGAAGATGCTCCTAAAAATAAATTGGATGTCTGGTGTGAGGTGTATGTTGAGGAGCTTGAGCAGTGGATTTCAGTTGATGTTATATCTGGAAAGTTACATTGTCCTGATTATATTTATGTAAGTTCAAAAAAAGGATGTATTAAGGACTGTTCATTTCCGTAAGCATTCGAATACTACTACTACTACTAGAACTTAGTACATTCTTTTACCATGCATAATGTGCTTTCTCTGTTATGGCTAGGGTTGTCATCCTCAACTAACTGTCCTTTGTCAATAGCATCTTAAATACCTTTTTCCCGTTCCCCCAGTCCAACTCCTCCTCCCATTCCCTCGATCAAAAAAAGGAAGGCAGCAGCGTCTGAACCGATATAAGCCAAACAAATTGCGCTCACCAACCCATTTGCCATGCGTGGTGAGTATGGCAAAACCCTCAATGATAGAAATCCTTGAAAGGGGCCGCAGCAGTGGACTTCTTACAGCTGTAATGAATGTGCTTTCATTGTTATTATTTATGAAGTACATTGTCATTTGTTTTAGTTCGAAGTTATCATTGGCGCTTCTGAATCTGAAATTAATCATGAATTATAGAAATTCAGGCTATATTCATACCCATGCAAACCTGGTGTTCTGTGAAATAATATGCTTTCATTTTATTGTTAGGGCCGCGCTACACACCCAGTATGCTACGTGGTCGGATGGGACAACAACAACTACTTGAAAGACTTAACTCGGAGATACGTCCCGCACTGGAACACAGTGACCCGCAAGCAGCGAGCCGAGCCCCTGTGGTGGAGCAAGGCCATCCAGCCGTGGCTCGGACCCAAAAACGCTCGCGACAGAGAAGAAGACCTGCATCTTGACAGGATGCAGCTGGAAGCTCCGCTGCCGAAGAGCATTGCTGAGTAGGTATTTTGCGACTTATTGAGATTCCTAGCCATATTTTATTTTGACAGTTATAGAGCAGTTCTTCATTACATTCAAAATGAAAGTGTAGGCAATGTTATATCAAGCACGGCCATCCAACCGTGGCTCGGACCCAAAAACGCGCGTGACAGAGAAGAAGACCTGCATCTTGACAGGATGCAGCTGGAAGCTCCGCTGCCGAAGTGTATTGCTGAGTAGGTATTTTGCGACTTATTGAAATTCCATATATAATTTAGTTTGACAGTATAGAGTCGTTCTACATCACATTTAAAAATAAAGTGTAGGCAACAAGGTTATATCAAGATGTTGGAATGGGGGAAACGGGATAAACGTATTTGAAATTCTAAGCAGATTGGGAGGCCCGGCGCGCATACCCGATGATCCTGCAACCCTGATAGTGATACTGACCTATTATTACATAACATACATATTATCACGCCATTTTCACTTACGGGGTAGACAGACTCTAAGTCCTTAAGGCCCGAAAGCAGCAAGATGAGAAGCAGCTAGTACATTCTACTCATTATCCAAGTAAACATTAATCCTTACTGACATACACTGGTAAGTTACTATGTAGTCTTTGACTGCATAAGTTTTTTATATCAATTTCCAGATACAAAAACCATCCATTATACGCCTTGAAGCGTCACCTGCTCAAGTTCGAAGCCATCTACCCGCCCGACGCGGCCACGCTGGGCTTCGTGCGCGGCGAGGCCGTGTACGCGCGCGACTGCGTGTACACGTGCCGCTCCCGCGACACCTGGCTCAAGGAGGCCAAGGTGGTGCGTCTGGGGGAACAGCCCTATAAGGTCGTCAAGGCGAGGCCTAAGTGGGATAAGGTGATTATCATCATCAGGTCATTTTAGTCTCCTCTTCAGGAGAATGACCCTCTCTTTACTACCAGGGCCATATATTAGCCAGAGCTGTCGGAGGATTTGGCCTACATTCTCCACGCTGGCCAGACAGGTTGACATGTTGAAATGCTTAGATAAGAAGGAAGAGCCATAGTATAATTAAAAATTGTCATAATCACCTTTAACAATTTTTAATTATACAATGGCTCTTTCTTCTTATCTAAGCGTATCCCAGCTGCATCTATTATAAAGCTCCGGATCTAGGGTCCTAGCCCAAACTTTGTACACCATAGTTGTCAATAGCTTGCGCGGGAAGAACAGTAGCTGGTATATTCTATGTTTTTCTTTTTCTCCTAAACTAGCATGGAAGAGAGAGGCCTGCTGATCCCATCCATTAATGGGATAAAAACAATAATAACACAAGCTATTAACGCAAAGTGATTTCATACTTAATAGTTTAGCTAAGTTGTATAAAAATGAACTGGAATAATGTACCAACAATCTGTCTTGATTTTTTTGGTGTGTTATTCCTTCAACTTTTTATTTTGTTTTAAGATCACTAACATATCTCATGCCTTCCATTTGCAGCTGTCTAACAAGCTAATAACCGACAAGCCTCTGGAAGTGTTCGGGCCCTGGCAGGTCCAGGATTACGAGCCCCCAACGGCGGAGAATGGACTAGTCCCGCGGAACGCGTACGGCAATGTGGAGCTGTTCAAAGACTGCATGCTTCCCAAAGGAACAGTCCATATTAAGTGTAAGTTGAATTCAGAGATTCATATGTGTTGTGAAGGTCATGCATTAAGAGCGTATCCTATCAGTATGTTTTCTATACAAATGTATTTCTCTGTTTTCTCGCTGAAAACTGCTTCTAGAGACACAATTCTTTTTTCATAAAATCTAGTACTAAAATAGGTATGGCCCTATGTTATTTTTTTCTAGAAAAACAGTTAAATTCTAGAAGAACAAATCTGTTTTAGGATAAAAGTTTTTATGATAAAAAAAAGCCTGTTTTAGTACTTGATTTTAAGTAAAAAGAATTGTGCCTCTAGAAGCAGTTTTCAGCGAAAAAATAGAGAATTACATTTGTATGGAAAATGTACTGAAAAATACTGCTAGGATACGCTCTTAATTAATGTTTTATTTATATGCCCAGGACTTAGTACAACACTGACAGAGTACAGCCGTATTAATTTGGAATCGCTTTCTTTACCTTAATAAAATAGTAATTATTATTTTTAATCGACCGTTTTTAAAAGTTATTTGTTTCCATGTTTAGAACGTGAATTTAAATTATCGCTAGTTCAATACTAAATACATTGTATAAATGAAAATAATAAAAATAATTCTTGGGTATTCTGTGTGATTTGTTTGTATCATCATTATCATCAGGTCTTTTTTAGTCTCCACTGCAGGAGCACGACACTCTCAGTACTTCCAGAGCCATATATTCGCCAGAGCAGTCAGAGGATTTGGCCTACACTCTCCACGCTGGCCAGACGGGTTGGAGGGGCTTTGATGGGGGACCCTTTGATGTTTATAAGCTTGTGTTTCCTAAGTCGCCTTTTAAGACATCCACAGAAAGACTTGAAGAAGTCCTATTCTACTCTGCCGGGAATCTCACGGCTTTGTTTGTATATATTAATTAATGAATTAATTTCTTTTATTCCAGTGCCTGGCCTGAACAAGGTGTGCAGGAAGCTGAACATCGACTGCGCGCCAGCAATGACCGGGTTCGACTTCAACGGCGGCTGGTCGCACCCCGTCTACGACGGCTTCGTGGTCTGCAAGGAGTTCGAGGAAGTGGTCACTGAGGCCTGGGTCAAGGTAGGCAATATCATTATCATCATCAGGTCTGCAGGAGCACGACCCTCTCTGTACTACCACTACACTCTACACGCTTGCCAGACGGGTTGGGGAGGTCTCTTTAATTTTAATAAGTTTTTTAGCTTGTGTTTCCTAATTCGCCTTCTTCGTTATCGACGGTACGATTTGGAGTGGTCCTATTCTACTCTGCCAGGAACCACATGGCTTACCATATGGTAGGCACTATATCTCATGATGACATTGATGATGGAATAGTACTCCAACCCTGTGTATGAGGACTTCAGGGTGAGCAAGGAGTTCGAGGAACTGGTCACTGAGGCCTAGGTTAAGGTAGGCACTCTATCTCATGACATTGATGATGGTGTAGCCCTAGCATGTGAACAAATGTTCACATACTTACTCATGTACTAATGGTACTCCAACCCCGTCTACGACGGTTTCGTGGTCTGCAAGGAGTTTGAGGAAGTGGTCAGTGACGCCTGGGTCGGTAGGCACTATTATCACTCCCGAAAAACTGCCTATATGTATAGTAGGGCATAGTAAATTCACGTTTCAATATGACTACAAACAACTTTTATAATGAGACCAAGCCTAGAATTGAGATACTAAACAGGATGTCCATTATAGAAAAATTGAATACCTACTAATTAAGAATGTATGAAGCAGCGGATTTTTTTTCTCTAATTCAGGCTTGGTCACAGAGTTCTTACTGATGTTGAGAATTTGAATTCTAATTATTTCTAGCTCAATACTTAACACAATGTAGTCGAAGACCAAACTGACTTACATCGCAAAATCAGCGTATTGCTTTTTTACAAACTAAAATATTTTCTTTTTTCTGGGCAAAAGAAAAAACCATCATACTAGGCAATTTAAAAAAAAAAGGTTGTGTTACATTATCCGCTTTATTTTTGTAATTCCAGGATCAAGAAGAACAAGAACGCCGCGAAGTGGAAAAGATGGAAGCGAGAGTTTATGGCAACTGGAAACGA
Organism: Rhodophaea formosa; assembly: GCA_963082605.1. NCBI lineage: Eukaryota > Metazoa > Arthropoda > Insecta > Lepidoptera > Pyralidae > Rhodophaea > Rhodophaea formosa. The sequence continues at coordinate 11,450,828 of OY720210.1, forward strand.
CTTATCAGAGGGCTCTTTATTAGGGAGCGACTCAAGTGCAAGTACGGCTTTGAAGAGCCCACCACTTCTCAGGACAAGAAGAAGTCCAAGGCCCCTCGGCTGGTCGTCAAGAAAAAGTGAGAATTTATTGTATTATCAGGTTATATAATAGGTATTATAATTGAGTTAAGATAGATATAGTCGTAACCTGAGTGCGCCCGGCTATATATTATACATCATCCCGGAGAAATGCTTACAATTTGCATTAAACTACATCAAAATCATACAACCGGGAGATTTCAATCTAAACCTGTACCTGTAATGATTTTCATGATACTGATAAAATGAAAATCAATCGTAGTCCGTACATGGTAGGCCAGTAAACCGAAGTTACCTTATTTAACAAAGCAATAACATAGACATTAAAATTTACGCAAACTACACCTAGTTCTAAAAGTGAAGGCCAAATTGACTTTACAGTTATCCGCATGCGAGTCTTCTTTTGCCATAGGATATTACATGTTCATATAAATAGTATTTGAATTTGTAAAGCTTTCGAGTTCTTTCAAAATTTTTATTATTTTCTATTGTTGCATCATTGTTTTATTATCATGTTTGTAAAAAGTTATTGTAGTTTACACAGCTTTAAGTTGTTTAAAGCTAGTAACGTATTGTTTCATTAATATTTGTTAATTGTCAGTTTTGCATAATATTCCGAGCGTTTTGCGACGACATCCACAAAGGTTTAGTTTTTATTTTTGTTTGTTGTGAACTTTAGAAGGGTAGGCTAATACCTACTTCCTACCTTTATGTTTCAACACGACAATCAAACGCGAACAGTCACATCACAATACTTTTGACTGTAATATAGGGTGAAATGAAATGAAATGAAATGAAATGAAATGAAATGAAATTTTATTCAAATTTGGATATCATGTATCGCTTTTTGAACGTCATATTTTTTTTTAATTTGCAAGATCGAAAAAACTACTAGCGTTTCGGAAAGACCACTGCTGAGAAGAATACGCCGAAAGAAACTCAGTCCAGTGAACGGCTTCCCCTATTCGAAATCTAATGCCGTTTGATCAAACATGATTTGCTCATAAACCTATACTCGATATTTCATGACCACTATAGATTGCCACATCAAAGCATCAAAATCTCTAACGATTACAAATAGGTAAACGCGTTATCTCGAAATACCGTAAGATCAAATCGTTTTAAATACTAAGTATAGTATTTTAATTTTTATGATTTCTAATCAAAACTTATTGCACAAATTGTTGCAATAATAACGCGTAAAATATAAACTTAACGTCAAATTATAACTCCTCTTTATTTCGTTAGTTTGGTTACCAAAAAACCAGATACACTTCATTGTCCGAATATGAAATTTATATTCGATCGATCGTTGTGCTTGAATTTTTATAATAATTTAGTACACAAACATAGTACTTTGTGAATCACACGATTCGATCTGACGATATTTCGAGACTTTGCGTTTACTTATTGTAACCGTTAGATATTTTGATGCATTGGTTTATTAATAAAAAAATTATAATAATAAACAATAATTTAATAAATAATTTGAAATTAAATGTTATTCGTTTTTTTTTCACACTGATTGTAGGTCTAATGGACAGTTGTGTAAAGGTGTTCGAGCAAATCATGATTGATCAAACGGCATTAGGTTTGAATAGGGGTAGCGGGTGAACAGTATGAATTATTACTCCAGACTATAAATTTTTATTCTACCTCAAGATTAGTGTTTATACGTCTTTAAAAAATTGTTTTAATTTTGTAATAGTTTTAATTTGCTAAGTTAAGTTAGGTATAGGTTAATTTTGATGAAAACAAATAAAAATACAATTAACTCATGTGTAGGTATGCATTAAATGCGTTATTCTTAATCCAGTTTAATAATAAAATAGTTTCCTTATAACAATAATATGAAAAAGAAAATAAAACAAAAGCTAAGCTCGTTTCGTTTTATGAATAACTAACAGCCCTCCCCGGCTGCGCCCGGGCATGTATTATACCTATTATCCTTCCTCATAAATCACTCTATCTATCGGTGTAAAAGAGGACTGTTTTATAATATGTAGCGATAGTGATACATCGCTGAACAACCAGAATCCGGGTAAATAAAACCGCCTATTAGAGATATAATAATTATTTATAACGCTGTCTACTGAATAATTTGTATATTATTATATCATGGTTTTATAAAAAAGCAATCTCTAAAATATATTCATGATTTTAAAATATTGTATTGCCTATTGTTGTTTCGTTCAATTGATAATGCGAGCATTTTTACAAAATTGGTTTAAAATGCACAATCTAGACATAACTATGTTCATGTTTTTAGTATGTACTGTCTAGGTTTATTGTTTCTTTTAATTGATAATGTTGGCATGTTTACACCATTGTTTTAATAAATGAAAATTCAATTTTGAATGTATATTTTATTTAATAAAAAATTATAAATTATACAATATTCATACAATATTTGCCAGAATAAGCTGTCTTAATGTTTACATCTTGTATACTGTGCATGTTACATAGCAAAAGCTTCAAAGCGTTATAATAGTTATAATTTAGCACAGCTTATTGTGCCGGAAGCAGTAAATAAGATACGATAAAATTATATACAATAATCTTTGGTGTATAAAAATATGTATAGTATAGACACTTCAGATCTTCTCAGCAAGATCTGGTCGGTCGAAACGATTGCTCATCTGCAATCTTATCCGCGTTTACAGGATAGTTTTTCTATTTACCTCCATGTCACTTACGTGATCGCATGGTAGGTAATACAATTATTCACAATGCCATTTTTTTTTGTTTAGATTTTACTTAATTGATCGATTTTTTTAGATTTTTTTATCTTATTTCTTATGGCTACATTAAGTCTATGCATCTTACTTACTACAATATTTTATGACGAATCTATAAACTAAGGGCCCAGACACATTCAATCACGAATTTGTACATTATATGAAAGGAATGTAACCTTTAATTTATATCTTCATAACAAAATAATTGCGCTTACTCATATAAAACTATTATTAACTATTATTCATTAGTCTCTTTGGATAGTATCAACCATTATTAAAACCAGTTTAATAAATGGTATGATCAACAGTTCAACAGACGGGTAGCAATATGCTATAGATTAAATTCCTTTCATGCTACCTTTCACGATTCTTTTTCCTATAAAGTCCAGCTTCATAGCGAAATAATTATGCCATTGTTAATGTGCCTGCGCCCATTCCGAAACCAACACCTTTAGGACCAAAGTTCCTGCCGTAACAGCCTCGGCAGTAGATTTCACCATTGGGTCCGTCGTTCAAGTTGGTGGAATCCTGAAAAAAAAGAGAATTAATAATTAGAATTAATCATCAATACATAATAGCGCCCCCGGGCTTCGCCGCAACAAATGATGATAAATCTACGAATAAGTAATAAGTCTGGAAGTGTAACTCTGAGTAAAAAATGACCCCACGCAAATGTTGCCCGAGTGGGCGGGGCTTACAAATGTTGCCCAACAGGACGTCAGTTTGTAGTTTGCTCTAAGCGGCGTACGTTAAGAACGAAAAAAAATATTTTTCGACATTTAAACACAATACCATCGTGTGTAGTGAAATGGTGCAGAAGCCACACGAAGAACAAATACACAGGGATCAGTTTCCACTCGTAATTAGCAGCTTTTAGTAATATAAACTGAAAAATAATAAAAACATTATGGCCAATATTATGTCACATGTAGTCAGGCAGTTTAATGACTTTGGTTAAATTCGATATCCATGTAATGTTTTCACATTTAATAATTGATTTGTATGAAAGGGTACATTTTTAAATAAACTCTAGGTAAACAGGAGGTTCTTAATTTTTCCGTATTTTTATTCCGATGTAACTGATAAAGTGAACTGATTTGTATTGTTTTTCTAATTTGTCCACTTAAAACGTATATGTTAATACCTTTGTTTAAGGAAGGTATAGGTATAAATTTTAATCCACTTATGGTCCCTTGATGATGTGACAAAATAATTTAAGTCACATTTTTAGTACAAATTACATAAGGTCCTTTCGGTATAAATAAAATGTGTAAATGCCTTTTGTACCAGAAATTGTCCGTATTTAAAGAGATTTTGATGCCCAATGAACTTGAAATTTGTACTGGTAATACCTACATAAATTTTAAATACCATCTCATTTAGATATATGTGTAAATATGTCTACATACAAACAATCATAAGATTGCCCCAAATTGGATTGAAAACCTTGTTCGCTTCACTTGCTAGGTCAATAAAATAGGTTTTTATTTCACTTGTTCGTTTATTTTGTTCCTAGCTTTCTTTTTGATGAAGTGCGAAAAAGTCAGTGAATAAATGCAGTTAGACTTGAGGACTGACCATTGCACTTGGCACCCATTTAGATCTCACTTCTTTTGTCATTAAAGTCAACAACCAAAAAAAAAAACTTATACGTCGCCATATCACATCACAACATGAATGCTACATAATAGCGGAACCCGGGTTCCAACGCATCACAGAAAGCTGAAATGGAGGAATTTGATTCTTCGCAAAGTAACAACATCAAAATGGCCGTTGAAACAATTCAGCGATATAAAGAATAACTTGAATAATAATTAAATAATTAGTTTAAATTATGAAAATGTTAAATTAATAAACTTGTAGTGTAACATTCTTATTTTGACTTATCATCTGAATTTATTGCATAAACTCATCCTCGCGTTTTAAAAACATTTGACAGTTGCGCATTGCTGTTGTACATTGCAGCAAGTGTGTGAACCAATGGTGGACGATTGATTTTTATGTAAACCAATCTACGATCTTGCCGGTATGCCACGCCCTTCAACGCCTGACACAAGTGAAGTTAATTGGCCTTGTTTACATGTGTTGTTCTATTGTTCAAATAGTCGAGATAAAATGTCAATGTAATGAAGTTTGGGGCCAGATTTCTAGACAGTTTTGTTCACAGTTACGCTTCCAGACTTATTACTTATTCGTAGTGATAAATACATAGTTACTTAGTTTATCCAAAAAGTATTTCCTAAACTATACATGGCATTTTTGAATGCCATGTGGTAATTCACTCCATTTAGAATATTTAGACGTATCTTACTGGCGAAGCTAAGATTTTTTTAAGCAGAAGTTGGTATACCACATTTTCTTTTAATAATTCGGTATGACTTCATCATCATGATCATCAGGTCTTTCTAGTCTCCACTGCAGGAGCACGACCCTCTTTGTATGACGGTATGACTTAAGTACAGTGAATTAAGTAGGTTCCCAGCTAACTGTAATATAGCATTGGATTGGACGTCATCATTGAGGCTACAAATGTAATGCAAGTGAGTACATACGGAAATTATATTAATATAAAATTTAATTAATGTCAATATTATAAAAACTGCTTATGAGAGAAATTCTACTAACTATTCTTAGTGAAAGAAATTCTACTGTATTAGTGAAATCATGTCACAACCCCTAATTTCTATGATTTATTCAGATAATGGCATAAAGGTGGCACCATAGGTTGCACCTTCTCAACTTTGAGAAAAATAAAAGCAGTAAGTGTAAAAACTGTCATAAAAAAAATGTGGGTCACGAGACTTTGATGTTTGTCTGGTTGTCACCAGGCTGTATCTCGTAAACCGTGATAGCTAGACAGTTGAATTTTTTTTACAGATTATTTATTTCTGTTACCGCTATACACAACAAATATTCAAAACAGAATAAAATAAATTACCCATACAACAAACATGATTATTTGCCGTATTTGACGATAGTCTAATGTTGTATTTATACAGGCTGATATTTAACCTATGAGCTGCTGTATTAAAGTCTCGAAATTAGAATCCATAATGGAATAGAGAATTGAAAAAAATGGTGAAAACTTTATAATAAAATTTTACTTTCCATAGAAATTCGCCCTGATCGGTGACTTTGTATGGGAGGAATCAAACAAAAATACTGGCCTACTGGTAAAATAAAAAACAAAAATACTGGTACTTTTGTATCATATTGGTCTTTTCTTTGGTGAAAGAAATATGTTTTTTATTTAGTGAAAGGACTATTCAAAAATAGCTCTCCGGATGTATGAACAGCCCCCCCATTTACTAACTCGGATGACAGGTGTCGATGCCTATCAACCTAGAATTTACAATTACAATGCGGGTTTTGCTTGCTCGAACTTTTTATTTGAAATACAAAAACCGCATTGTAACAGCAAATCCTAGATTGATAGGCATCGACACCTGTCATCCGAGTTAGTAAATAGGCCGGCAGGTTATTTCTCAGATTACGAAAACTGTGAATGTAACGAAACCGTCAATGTCAAATTTTACAGTTATTAATTAATCTCCCTGCTGTCATACATGTATGTATGTCAATGTCACTCATCTGCAAATGAAATTGGTCCAAGTGTACGATTGAATTCATGAATTTCAATAATTTACATTACATTTTTACACATAAATCGAATCCCAAAGCGTACAATAATCATGGCACACTATACTTTATATTCTTTTATATCGATACTATTACTTATAACTAACATTCAACAAGGAAAATCAGAATTTTCGACAGAAGATTGTGCTTCTCTTGGATTCATCAAAGCTAACTTGCTATGCTCATCCTGTGATCAGCTGAAAGATTTTAGCCTGGACGACCTAGTAGTGCACTGCAAGGAATGTTGCCACAATGATGAATCGGCTCCAAAGCAAAAGAAGTATGCCCGTGCCATTTTAGAAGTATGTACGTGTAAGTTCCCGGCTTATCCTCAAATTCAAGCGTTTGTCAAAAGTGATCGGCCTGCAAAGTTCCCTAACTTGCAAATCAAGTATGTTCGAGGTTTGGACCCTATTATCAAGTTGCTAGATAAAGATGGTATAGTAAAAGATACTGTGGCTATTGAAAAATGGAACACTGACTCTGTAGAAGAATTTTTGAATACTCATTTGGAGAAAGAAGAAGATGATGATCGCAGTTATCTTAAAACTAACCAAATATAGTTGCTAAGTAAGTAATAAATATTTTTTTAACTGTATTTTCTTTTTTAATTTTTTAGAGCCCTATTATTGACACATAGTTTTAGACTGAACCTACAGGTAAAAACAATCTCAGGTACAAAGTTAGCACTTACAGAGACTATAACTCATGGAATCATACCCATCATGGAACCTACAGGTAAAAGCATTATCTCAGGTACAAAGTTAGCACTTACAGAGACTATTACACATGGAATCATACCCATCATGCTATCAAGATATCAGTATCCTTAATAAGCAGTCTTGTTAACTTCCATGTCAACAGACTTACATTAGCAAAACTAGCGACACCCATTATTTCATTCTTGTACTCCTAAATGAGATCCAATTGAAAAAAAATAACAAGGGGTTGGCTATAATATAATAACAATAAGTTGGCTGGCCCTAAATTATGAAACAATATAAATTTTTGTGAAATAGCTATGATATATTGACACTGAACTTACAAGAGATCTATGGCATTCCGCACATGAGAAGCACCGTCTGTGCCATGTGCCATTCTTTGAGTTCATCTGCTCTGCAGCATAGACTGGGAATCCGCATCGTGGGCAGCCATGGCCCTTGGCCGCCTTCTGGCCGGTGAATGGAAGTTGCTCTGTGCTGTTGATAAAACAAATTTATGGTCAATATGTTATTTTAATGAGTACCATTGAATTATTGCTATATAGAGTGACTTTTAGTACATTTTTTATTTTATACAAGCAAGTATAATTTTTTTAAAAATTAAGCTGTATGTAATGTAACAGCTGAATGTTGTGTTTTTGGGTTTATTGCTGGGCCTGTACTATACCTGGCCTGTACTAAAAAGCCATTACATAAAAATCAATATCTCTATACTTTTCGTGTAGTCACCTAGTAAAGGAACTGGCCAACTGTGCGTCAGGCCACTCTAAATAATAAATAAATGTATACGGACAAATCACACAGATTGAGCTAGCCCCAAAGTAAGTTCTTATGAAAGACTTGTGTTATGGGATACTAACTCAACGATAGAATATTTTATAACAAATATACATATATAGATAAACATCCAAGACCCAGGTCAATCTGAAAAAGATCGTTTTCCATCTTGACCTGACCGGGGATCGAACCCGGGACCATCCGTGTCGCAGGCAGGCGTGATGACCGCTGCGCCACGGAGCTCGTGTGTTCTAGTATTAATTGTTTGTGAGCTAAACAGCAGACAAACAGACAGACACGGCAAAACCATAAGGGTTCCTTCCTTGTTATGGAACTTTACAAACAACAACTCTACACTTCAAAAAAATATCATCTAATTATAATGGGCAATTTTCTAAATTATTCAAAAAGTATCTATATTTATTTCACTCATATGGGCCCTGACAACCTGATAGCTTTCTTTTTATATCAAAGATAGGCACAGCATGTTGTATATAGGTACTAATTTAAAGTGCATCTCAATATCCTAAAAGTAATATTATAAATGCAAAACTAATTTGTTAATTATCCTTATCCTTACATTTTTAGTCCAAATTACTCAACAGATTTTAATGTGGTTTTCAGCAATAGCTAAAGTGATTCATGAAATGAAATGAAATGAAATTTTATTCAAATTTGGATATCATGTATCGCTTTGCGAACGTCATATTTTTTTAAAATTTGCAAGATCGAAAAACTACTAGCGTTTCGGAAAGACCACTGCTGAGAAGAATACGCCGAAAGAAACTTAGTCCAGTTTTGGTCCCTACATGCCTGAAGGGATGCTTATACACTAGTATTGGTAACAATTTTTCAAATTATATTAATTAATGATGTACATATATTTATTAAAAATAATATTATTACTCCCATGTAGATTTATCTTTAAGGTAGTCATTAATACAATAGTATGCCTTTTTAAGTAATTGATTTTTAATAGCAGTTTTAAACTTAACTAATGGCAGAGCTAATATTTCTGTAGTAATTTTATTATAGAAGCGTATACCGAGGCCCAAAAAAGAATCCATTGTTTTCTGTAATCGCAAAGCTGGCGTAGCTAATTTATTTTCATTTCTCATATTCCTGCTGTGGTTATCACTATTTTTCTTATATAAATGAAAATTGTGACGAACAAACATAATATTTGCAAATATGTATTGCGAGGGGAATGTCAATATATTTATTTCTTTAAACAATTCTCTAAGTGATTCTCGAGCACCTAATTTATATATAGACCTGATAGCGCGTTTTTGAAGGACGAAAATGGTATTAACTTCAGCTGAGTTACCCCACAGCAATATCCCATATGACATGACACTATGGAAGTAACTGAAGTACACTAAGCGCGCAGTATCAACGTCAGTCAGCTGTCTTATTCTTTTAACTGCATAAGCCGCAGAGCTAAGTTTACCCGATAAGGTTGTGATATGGGCACCCCATTGAAGCCCGGAGTCAACTGTCATCCCAAGAAATGTCGTTTTATCTACCAAATCTATCGTTTCGTTATCGATCATTATGCGTGTTGGTACTTTTGTAACATTCGGTAAGCAAAATTTAATACATTTCGTCTATTTAGCGTTCAACAACAAGTTATTTGCGGTAAACCACTCTAACACTTGGGCTAATGTACTATTGACCACGTCAAAATTGTCCGTTGTCCTATCGATAGGGAAAACAAGAGATGTATCATCGGCAAATAGTACAGCCTTACACGTGTTAACATAATATGGCAGATTATTAATATATATTAGAAACAACAAAGGCCCTAGTATAGAGCCTTGGGGTACACCCATCTTAACAGATGATCCGACAGACATAACCCTATCTACACTAACTTTTTGAATACGGCTACTCAAATAAGATTTGATTAAATAAAGAGCTTTACCTTTAATCCCATAGTGTTCCAGTTTGAATATAAGGGTATTGTGGTCGACACAATCAAATGCTTTGGTAAGATCACAAAAAACACCAATGGCATTCTGTTTATTCTCCCAAGCATCATATATAAAATATAAATATAAATATATACGGACAAATCACACAGATTGAGCTAGCCCCAAAGTAAGTTCTTATGTAAGACTTGTGTTATGGGATACTAACTCAACGATACTATATTTTATAACAAATACATATATAAATAAACATCCAAGACCCAGGTCAATCTGAAAAAGATCATTTTTCATCTTGACCTGACCGGGGATCGAACCCGGGACCATCCGTGTCACAGACCGGCGTGTTGACCGCTGCGCCACGGAGCTCGTCAAGTTATATGTTTTAAAAGCGCAACACCCGCGTCTGTAGTTGATCGACCCTTTGTAAATCCATACTGTTCACCATGAAAGAGTCCATTTCTATTGAAAAAAGATAATAACTGATTTAAAATTAACTTTTCAAATATTTTACTCAAAGCTGGCAGAATAGAAATAGCACGGTAATTTGTTGGATCAGTTTAATCACCCGATTTGTACAATGGTATAACTTTACTAAATTTCATTAAATCAGGAAACGTCCCCGTATCGACACATTTATTAAAAATAGACGCTAAATAAGGAGCTATTATATCTATAATATTACTAATAAATAACCGATACTGAGATATCCCATATATCCCCAGTTTTCTTATTATTTAAACTCCTAAAAGTATGAGGAAGTTTTATATGCATAACACATCCTCGGGCGCAGCCGGTGTTTTATTTTTTAATAATGCTTTCACGCTGTAACAACTAAACCGATTTTCATGTAATTTTGTCTACACATTCTCTGTAAAGTACAGAGCAAGACTTAGGGCACCTTATATGCTGGGAAGAAGTACTGATCCCGAGGGATCGATACGGACGCAAGCGGTGCCGCGGGCGGAAGTTTGTATACAAAGTTGTTGTGTAACTTACTATGTGATGGTTGGCTCGGCGTCTGTGGAGACCAGGGTAGGGGCGTGGCCGAAACCGAATCCTTTGGGCCCGAACAACTTTGCGTAGCAGGCGCGGCAGTGGATCTCCTTGTCGGGGCCGTCGCACGCCAGCATCGAGTCCAGAGGCCGGTGACATTCGGCGCAGTTGAAGCACTTCTTGTGCCACATCTGAATAGCATAAATTAATTAGCCAATGGCTTATCTTGCAAAGTTACTGTTAGGTCCAGTATTGAGTGGACCACATATAGTGTAAGGATATTGGGAGGCTGTAACTGCACAGCTAAGATGCAGAACTGAATGTTTATTACGTTTTTTCTGTTCTCTTTCGTAACAGACTTCGCTGAAGGCTATTGTGTTGAACTACTACTACGGTTGCAACTCTGTTTATTTATTTTATTTTTTTGCTTACTCCATCACTTATCTACAACAAAATAGCTAACTTAGATACTGATATTTTTGGCAAAATTATCACAATGGTAACTTACAGTTCCCTTAGCCAGTTGTTGTTCCGCCGCAAAGACCATACCGCCGCAGCGCGGGCAGCCCTGGCCCTTGGGCGCTTTGATTGACGTGGTGTCAGGGTTGTAGAAGGGACGGCTAGCAGAAATCTGCTCTTCGCTGTGAAAAAAAAACATATACTTAGTTAATATTATCAGCTTTAAATTATTATATTAACTTTTTAGAGGTAACTAGTTATTGGACAACTTACCTCAAGCCATCAGTCTGCAGGAAGCCAGAGCCGCAAGCGAACCCATATCCGTGAGGGCCCCATTTCTTGCCGTAGCAGGTCTTGCAGTAGACATCGTTGTCAGGGCCGTCACAGGCGATAATCGAGTCCAAGGTCTTAGTGCAGTCGCGGCATTTGAAACATTTGCGATGCCATTCACGGCCCTTAGCCAGAACTTGTTCAGCAGCGAACACAACGCCACCGCAACGAGGACAACCCTTGCCGGGTGGCGCCTTGATGGACGCGGTGTCAATCAACGTGGTCTTTGGTGCTTGATCACTGTAGATGAAACCGCTCATTAGTCAATCATTTTAGCAAAATGCAATCTAACATTTGCAATCAATGTTCTGTTAAATAAAAAATAGTTGTTTATAAACATGATTGTTATCAAAATCTTTTAAATATCTGTAATCTATGCATATTGGTTGCTATCAGAATGACAACATTTCATTTTTTTTTTTTATTAATGAATGGTATTAAAATGTAAGAACAGAATGTATGAATGAGATTAAAGAAATAACTGAATTTGAAAGTACTCGCTTTGAATTAGTTCAATATTTGGACCGAAAATAAATGTTGCATTGCCGTATTGCATAAGTATTAGCTCAGTTGATCTTTCGTGACCCATTAATGAGTAAAATATATGGGGGATTTGCCGAGATTACATGTTGTAAAGTCAAAACTCGCGTGGCGAGAACCGCCGATATTAAAATTAGTTTGTCGGAGAGCGGAGAGACCGTTCTATTTTAACTCTGGCATCGTGCCATCTCTTGTTTGTATTATAAGCTGTTTTTATGAAAGTGACTGCGCGATGGAAATAACCTGAACCTGTCTTGTAACCTGAGAACTTTTAATACGTAACATGTGAAGTCATTCGTTACTAATCTTTCATAAATTTGCAAGGGGAAATGTGTGGGATTAAATAATTAATGTTATTCTGAAGTTATGTATGACATACAAATAAAACAAAAAATTTGCTAAAGCATTCTATAAGCAAATATTGTATTAGATGGGTTGGTTAGTTGTGTAGAGTTGTAGTCCTATAGACTACATCCCTATAAGGGTTCTTTGTGACACACACTATACATATACCTTTGCCACTCCATGTCCTTTATATCACACATAAGACCCAGGGATGATATCCCCCCGTGTCCAATACCTCTAGGACCAAATCTTTGTGCGTAGCATCCTACAGCAAAAGCAAAGAAGCAATATTATAGCATACATCTGAGGAGTACACAGCATGATTAAAACTATTTACGAATTGGAATACGATGAACATTGCTGTGCCCTCGCCAGATGAGTATAACTCGAGCCTATGCATTAGGTATTCTTACCCATTGGCATAAGGGTCACTCTGCAACACACCAGCTCCCTTTCCGTAACCGTATCCCTTCGGACCAAACTTCTTCCCATAACATACTAAAGAGAAAAACATAAAATTAAAATCACGAAAAACAAGGAAATCATGCTCTGGAACATATCATGAATAAAACCGAGATTGTACTTTCAAAATGTTCGGAATACAATCGTGAAAGTAATAAAAATGAGAAAAGAGAATTTAAATTAGTCAAGAATGGTTAAAGGCACAAACCTTTGCAGTAAATGTCTTTGTCTGGGCCTTCGCAACAGTTGGTGGAATCCAGACGTTTTTGGCAGTCGCCGCACTTGAAGCACTCCCTGTGCCACGCCTGGACATACAGTGAAAAGTGAGGGAGTACACAACACATGCAAGGAACATGTCTACTAGAGAAAAAGGTGCAAACAGTTATTATAATGATCATGATTGTTATAGAGCACAAACAGTTTGGGTTGGGCTTCAAGAGTTGGGAATTGAACAGTGTGAGATACCTCGACAATAAATTTCTGTATCTGGTCCGTCACAATGCATCATCGAATCAAGAGTCCTGTTGCAATTTAAGCATTTGAAGCATCTCCTGTGATAGCCCTACGGCATAACATATTTGATTATTAAGATTACAGATTATCAATAATATTTTTTTTTATATTTTCTTCAATCTGGGTCGATTACTTACATTTTTAAACATACCTACCTATGTAGGTATGTACAAAAGTAGGAATGTATATTTTTTGACTTAGGGACACGAAACTTGAAATTTTCCATAAGCTGATGAATGAAGGATTTCTCTGATTCTTGAAGCAGACAGTAAAACAGGATGCAATTTACTCACCTTTCCACGAGCCAACATTTGCTCTGCGGCGTATACGTAGCCACCACAGCGCGGGCAACCCTCGCCGGGTGGGGCCTTCGCAATGACTCGCGGTTCAAGGCATGCTCCGTTGGTTCTTACGCCCCTGTACATAAACTAAGATCATTGCCTGTCCAACAAGTAAGTATTGCGGTCGAGCAACGTTGATAGAAGAGTAGTTAGAAGGCTATGAGCCGCCAGAGCACTCCGGCTGCCGCTACATACTAGCACCGGCCACACCTTGGCCACACGGTTCGGCGAAGCAGTTGCCGGCGGCGCACCTCCGCCGTAATGGGAGAAGGTAAGGGCTCCCGGCCGCCCGCTCCGCACCGGCCTTGCTATAGCACTAGGTATCGACATAGAGGGCGCTTTCCTTATCCCATCACATAAATCGACTATCAGTTAAAGCTAAGACAGAAGCGTTAGCGAGAGTTAAGAGAGTATATGTAAGTAGCCAGGAAAGTTAAGTATTAGACATAAGGTAGTTTTCGGCGCATGCCTTCTAGGTGCGTCAGGAGCGAGGCCACAAGCCGTGCTGAGGCTTTACACATTGGTTTCTCACCGTTGCTCCGATGTGTTCGGGTCACCCCGTTGGAAGGGAGGGATAGATACTACAGGTGGGAGCGCGATCGAGTCGGCGTGTGCCCTCTTAAGCGCCAATTCGGGCCCGCGCCGCCCTCGACCGCGCTCCGACTCAATCAACTAACTCAGGATTGGTAGTCGACTCTTTTATTATATTTTAATTATAAATAGTCCGATAAACAAAATAAATTAAGCGATAGCGAATAAATAACCCTAACTAAAGTAATTAAAGTACAGTGGCGTGCGTTCACGAAGTGCCGCTGGTTGGCCGAGATGTGTGTCGGCGACCCGCTAGCTCTGCCGGTGGCTGCTCGCTCATTCCCTGTTGCGACATAAACGGAGACTGATCATGCACGTGTCAGGCGGCGCGTAATGTACAGCTCAGCGCGCGCTTTCTACCAATTATGAGTTTATGTACACGCGGTTAATGTTGTTACGCACGGGCCAGCAGGCCGGTCACAGGTGCGACCTTAGATAAGGAAAGACCCTCGATGGCGCGGGCGGCGGGAGAGTTGAGAGGGTTGGTACTTACGTGTCAGCCTTCAGGTGGTCCCCGGTGTCCATGGACAAGCAGCCGGCACCACCGCCGAAGCCGTAACCTTTGGGTCCGAATTTGCGCGCGTGGCATACTTTGCAGTACAGTTCACCTTCGTGTTCTGAGCAGTTCGTGGAGTCCAGCAACTTCTGGCACAGTCCTGAATAATGAAATAGATTTCGTAATTAGATTGCATTGTCTATTCCCCTAATCTCTTAGTACTACCATGGACTTGGATGTATAACAAAACGTTTCAGGGTAACGGTATATACTTAGTTACGGCAGTGATTTATTTCTTACTAGCAACTTCCCCACAACTTCGTCCACGCAAGTCTTCACCCCCTATTTAACCCTATCAGGGTTTGAATTTCTAAAAATGCTCTCTTAGAAACATCATGAAGGAAAACCCCTGTACCAAATTCAAATAAATCTAAGCTAGTGAGTCAGGTTTCCCTTTTATTTATACCTAAAGAAGATGAAGAATCTTGTATGGCGAAGCTTTGACGAAGAAAACGGATAAGAGCATATTTTATTTAATCGCTGTATTATAATCATATCAGATTTAAAACTTTGATTATTAAAAGTAGTTAACTCCTTTAATTCAACCGCTGAAGTAACGTGGTTGCCTACTGAACAAACTCGTATTTTCCGACGACGTCAATGTCAAAAGGAGGGTCACGATTTTGGCCGCTATATGGCGATTTTCAAAATTCTTTCACCTATACAACGTTTTAATGAAAAAGTGCAAAACCCGAAATTAGTTCGTTCAGAATCCAAAATAGAATCGATTACACAAAAAAATAGGACCTGAAATTATTTCGTTCAGAATTGACAGTAGACTCGATTCCACAAAAAAATAAAGGGTCAAATATTAACCAAAAAAATATTCTAATTACGCCAAGTTTGATCATTACTTAACTCTACCATACGGCGGCACGCGAAACGGTAACGTCGCCCTAGATCGCGCGTAATTACCATTGACTTTTTAATTTGCAACAAACACAAGGAAAAAAAAATTAATCTTCGTAAATAATTCGCGAAAATTAAATATAATATTTTTTATAATAAAAATAAGTTAGGGTGTCTAAGATTTTGTGCTTTATCATTAAGACGTTGTAGAAAAAATTATCTCCGGGTGATTAGGCTATAATATACGCGGATAAAGTCGCGAGGTAACTGCTAGTGTTAGATAAGCACCTCGATTGTCCGCTGGTTATTGGTTAGGTATGTGACGACAAACTTAAATATGGCGGGTGCTCAAGAGTGTAAAACTTAAAACTACCTATTTAAAGAGTTCTTTTTGAACTGCTTGGTAGGTATCAAGTAAAAATTATTCTATGTAGAATACGATAACAATACCATAATAGTACATTATGATACAAGTACGGTAAGCTGGATATTATAGTCGAGGTGTTTTTAGGCACGAGGTGCAGCCGAGTGCTTATAATAAACCGACGACTATAATAGCGTACCGTACGAGTATCATACGACGTTTTTTCAATACATTTGCGATTACCATAAACTAAGACAAGATAACAGTTGATAAAAATACATTTATAACAATCAGGTACATTTACTCCAGTTTATTTTCTTCAAACACATTGATAATCTTCTCCTTTTCGAAGTGGGATAAAAAATCAAATCTCACGAATCAGAAAAAAGTTTTCATGCTGAACTTGAAACTCTTTGCTCGGATTCTATGAGAAAGTTTAAATTTTGCACTGTGGCATTAGACTATTGAGCGGTTGTGATTGGTGTAAAGTAAAAAGCACTAGTGCCGTAAATACATCATTACGATACAGATTTCGATGTCATAAGACTCATATTATTAGCAAATGTATTGAAAAAAAATATTTTAACATTGTCCTGAGAAAGTTGATCGTAAAATAAACATACATAAAATATACTTATACGTATATAAGGTTAGGGCCTTTTATATTAATCTTATTTGTTCCTATATCTCCTAAATTGATGTCAAATTAAATGTGCTTCTGTTTTAAGTGATTCAAATTAAAGGTTTCTCGTCATTATGATAAACTTTTAAAAATTGTTGTCATTAAAAACTTAAGTTGTCAGGTTAAGTACTCTTAATTTTAAGGAATGTTTTGTTACTCTTCTAATAAGGTCAACAGATTTTTCAAAAAATACCTTTTTAGACATGTTTCAGATATTAAGAGATAACAGTTTACCAACATAACCACGTTAATTATGATATATTATCTTATTTTCTCTGTATAATGCATCTACACGGAGGCGTCTTAACCCGAAAGGGCAATTGGCAACCCTATGGTTAAAATATGGTAAAGATAGTCCTGCGTCTGTGGGTAAGTTTTTCCTTAAAAATCAGCGGTGAGCCAGATATCAGCCTCTTCAAATACAACACAACATAATACTAAATGATTAAATGGATTGCACAAACACATTACGGTTTTTCATAAAAAAAATAAAACCAACATGAATCAAATAAAAGTCAGCTGGTCCTTTTATAAGGCTAAGGATAGTAATATTGGTATGGTTTCCTTTTTTCATACTAAAAATCTATGCCAAAACATATCTTCAAAAACTGATATAATGAAAAAATGCGACTTACGTGGTATATAAACGTTTAACTGATAAACGTAGGCACTCTCTTTCAACAAAACAATAACAAATTTCGACACCGTTATTGCAAATGTCATAATCAAACAATCCATACGAATCGGTAATTCTTCTTTAACAGGACGATTTAAATTATTTGCATCTTTTTGATTACACAGAACATTACCTAGGTAGGCGTACAATTTATGAAAATTATTTAAACCTGCATTTTTTTATGGATCATAAAGTATTTACGCATTTGCAATAGTTTGTATGAACAGTTACCTGCCTGATTAATACCTGCTTCATTTGTTACAAAGCATCTACATATATACAAAAGGTACTAGGACATAACATTTTGAGTTTAAGCTAAATATTTCTAACTGGGGGTTCCTTATCTCTAGAGATGAAATTATAGTTTACTTCGTTGCTTCACATTTCGAATCTTTTCCCTTTGGAAACTTCCTTTACATACATGTTTTTTAATTTTTATTACATACATTTTTATATAAGTACTTATTGAATTTATTGTGATATAATTAGTCTTCAAACAGCCAAATTTTATTTTACTTTTTGGTTCTGTATACATTTTTTAAAAAGGTAGGTAATTTTAAAGGTACATACCGCACTTGAAGCACATCTTGTGCCATTTGAGTCCACCGGCCACTCTCTCCTCGGCGGCATATACGGACTTGCCGCATTTCGGACACTTGGGGTTATCTGCTGGTTTGAAAGGCATTGTGCTCGCTTAACTTATCCTGAAACAAATATTACCAGGTCAAGGGGCTGTCACATAATACTTACTAGTCCCGCGTCATACACTATAGGTTCAGGCGACTTGGCTTGGATCACACGAAACGATGCTTTACCGTCCGTGGACAACTACTACAACTATGTTGCACTCTCTTGAACAAATATCTCTCACTTTTCAGTCAGATCACAATATCCAACACTATATCAATCCTCGTCGAGTAGGTAAAACGATGAATGCGATGTCAGAGTTTGTTCTAGTTAATGCATCGGCCGCTGGCTGAAATCCAAGTCGCCTGCACCGTTTCATTCTGATCCGAACTGACACTTTATTGCTCAACAAGCACATGTACCGGGCGATGTGTTAGCTGCACGGGCTTCCTCCGAATGCTGAACGATGAAAACGTAAAGAATGTAGCACATGGAAGTTAGGGCGGCGCGCGTGGGCTGCGCCTGCGCGCCTAATTTGGGGCGTTCAGGTAAAGTTACGCTGGAGCCCGTTGCATCGCTAATAATAGTTCGCATTAGGAAGAAGCCGCGGATTCTCACACATTTATTTTGTTTAAGTTATGTCAGGAGGGACGCACTTTCACCGGATCACGGACCTGTTCGTCGAGTCGCTACGAGAGTCGAGCTCCCGGACGCGTTTACAGTTCAGGGCGAAGATGCCTAGACTGCGGTGCGCGGAGGTCGAATGATGCGCGAGGGCAGCACGCCACTGTAGTCTATTCGCGAGTTGCACACGGCCCGAGTGGAGGGGCGCCGTGGTCGCCGCCCTCGCCACCGCAACCGCCCTCTCACAACCCCATGAGAGCCATCGTCAACCCACTTACCCCCTTGGAAACCCAGAACGTCAGCAGACTTTGTGTGCCCCTCGAACGTTACCCTTAAGATAGTTTACACTATGCTTGCCAAGTTCAACAATTTGTCCTCATCTCTCACATCTATTGTCTGCTCTGATCTCTGATAGATTTGTGTTCATTTATCTCACCGATTCTTTGTATGAAAAATAGTTGTGCTACTTAACTTACTAAGTTATTTATAGTTAAATTGCAGTTAAAATATAAGAGCTTTCAACGAATACTAGGTAGTATTTAAATTTATTTATTTATAATAAATTAACTTTTAAAAACATAACTATAAGCTTAAAGGTAACAAGTTTCATACTTACAAGTATAACAAAATTATTATTTTTTTCATTTATTTTGTATGTATTTATTTTATTATAAATAACAAGGTCTTTCTTTTTAAATTTAAAAGCTATTATACGGGAAATGATTTTGTGCCTCCGAAGGCATGTTGCGATGCTTTTGGGCAGCATGAAAAGTCACACAAAAGTATTGGCCACTTAAACACCAAAAAAAAACAAAAAAAAAACGGGATAATGTAGGGATTCTAACAACACTCAATACATTCAAATCCATAGACATTTCGAAGGTAAAGTTATAACAGACAGATAACGTCATTATTTACAATGTACATTACCTATAGGTACTTTTTTAATTGTTGTGTGCTTTTTCATAAATTCCGTTTATTTTAGGAAGATAGGTGTTTATAATCATAGAATCGTCGAGTTCTATTAAAGTTGAGTGCATTTTGCCGTAAACCTTACTCGAGCGGTTTTACAGAAAGAACGTCACGCGAGTTCTAGTATTTTATAATGTGTGTAAATTAATAAAATATTTATAATTAGTTCACAGTTGATTAAAATTAAACAAGGAAGGTACTTGAATCACAATTTTGGCAAGTAAGTAGTGTCCATATTTATTGTGGCTCGGCAATGACCAATGCTCGTTCTAAGAATGATGTTCATACATACATACGTACATGTACCTATTGAGTAGGTAAATGTAACATAAATCACAAGAGATAATATTGGTCTACGAGTAACATTTATTACAAATGGGCAAAGTCACTTTAGTGTACCTTTCAGGTCACCTTGTTTAACACGATATAATAAATATTCTACCGAAGTACTTCCCAATGACAACATAAGCATCAATTTAATCAGGAATACATTTTGGTAATGAGCCGTAATCAAACAATCTCTGAAACATTTACTGTTTGCCAAATTTTTCATTAAAAGTACGCTCTTTGCTTGGTGACGGTGACTCGATCAAGTCCTTGGAATGGGTACGCACAAAAGGTACAATCATCCGGATAGAAATAGCTTACAAAACATAGTCTTTATTACGTTTACAATTAGTCCAGTACCGTGTCACATCATAGCTCTCACTGCCAACTTGTGCACACCTGTCTATCTATTAATATTTTTATAAAAATAACTTCATGGTTACAAACTTATGCTTGTTTTAATAATAACCTAGAGCAGTTGTGGTGTAAGATAAGGTAAACAATATAACAGGTAAGTGTTATACTCATAGTTATTTGTTTCAAGATAGAATGGTTGCCAAGTAATAGGTAACAATCGTTAAACACGTGTATGGGTATTCGGAAAGAAATATGCGTGTATCTACCTATTCTAGTACTACATCATCTACCAAGTACCTATACTACCAGTTTATTGGACAAAACTAAAAAAATGTGTGACAGTTTCAAATAGCTATGAAAGGTGGTTAAGCTATATATTCCTTCCTGCCTAAAAATTAGGCTAAAAGCTTTACACCTACAAATCGACACTGCCACACGTTTACCAAAGGTACCAAAACAAATGCTGTGTGTATATATTAATATACTTAGTTTTTTTTTATCAGAATATGGATTTCGTCAAAAGTTAGTTGAATATATATTTATTCTGTTTCTTTTTTCTGAAACCAATTACACCGTTCGTAAAATTCCTATCGTCCAAAGGTAGTCTGGAATAGATTGCCTTGACGAGAAGGCCGGCTATTTTAGGAATTATTTTGTACATAACTTGTAATCAAATGTCTTATTATGGGCAATGAAATATTTTTTTTAGGTACCTACTTTACTAACATGTAGCAAGAAAGTGGGTTTAAAGATGGAAATAGGACTCAAAACTCTTAATAGGATGTTAACCAAAAGTATGAGTAGAAAGGCATATAATTATTATATTATATTAATAAAAGTACACTGAAATATTTATTTCTATGTTTGTTACGCTTTCACTCTTTTACCACTACTAAGCAAATCTAGGTGATATTTTTACATAACACTAGCAGCCCTACCCGGCTGCGCCCGGGCATGTATTATACCTTAAAACCTTCTTCGTGAATCACTCTATCTATTGGTGAAAACTGTATGAAAATCTGTGGAGTAGTTTTTGAGTTTGAGTAGTTGAGAACAGACAGACAGACAGACGCGGCGGAGGACTTTGTTTTATAATATGTAGTGATTGTCGAGGCATCTTAGAAGTACCCAGTTTTTTCTTCATTGAATTTTACATTTTGCGTTGAAGGAGAAGTAGTAGAAAAGCTCACTATAACCTTCCAGGGCCCGTTAAGAACTTATAGACGGAGGTCCATCATTTTCAATTCAAACCTGATTAATCAGCTACAATAATGTAAGTTAGTACAACTTCAAAATAGTACAGTGTGATCGTGGCATACAGGGTCAATAGCAGCCGTGCATGGCCAAACTCCTTATAAGTCGCAAGCTGTATAGGGCACTGTGCATTTCGACGACCATATGGCATTCGTCATAATATTGGTCAAAGGGCACGAGCTCTCGAGTCAATTCAAGGTTCTGTTCATACCCTACATACATTTTGAATCGCAAAATAAGATGCGATGCTTTTCACCGAAGTCATAAAAAGCTTCAGTTTATGTTTTTGTTTTGGATGTTTATCGCAGCAATAATCAAGATATAGCACAAGAAGATTAACTTTTAATTTTATTCAAAGGATTAGTAGATATTTCTGCAGGAATGTGTAAAATGTTTATTTTTGGAATCAACCATTTAAAAGACATCAACGCGTTAAAAAAATATTTAAATCAAGCTTTAACTTTTTTTTATATCGTACAGACAGCTTATGACTGTCTCAATAAAAAATCTTAAATTAATTAAAGTGACCTAACTTTTTACTTTTGTTACGCTTTCACGTTTTAGCTTTTGGCCCGGTCATGATGAAATTTTGCATAGAGGTTGTCTGGGATAAGGAGGAGAACATAGAGTACTTTTTATACCAGAAAAAACAAGGGATCTACATTAACGCAAGCGGAGCCGCGGGCGCAAGTTAATAAACTATACACACTAAATGATACTTTCCGTCTTACTAAAAATCGTAATATACCTACTCGAAATTCTCGGCTAAATACTAATTTCAAACTTCTTTCTATTGACATTACTTAGTCTGTAGGAATGTAAGTCATGTATGGAGATATATGTACTACGTGTAAAACATTAGGTATTTATCAGCCTCTACTGCCATAAAAATCAATAAACAACATATGTCAAATTATGTGCTTTTTCCACAGATCTGTATATTTTTTATTTTTCCAAGGTAAGTTCAAATCATGTGACTGGATAGTATCGAGTAGAAGTAGACAATTACGACGTCACAATCCCTACTACTATGAGAACATACCTATTTTTGTCCTAAATTATCACATATGACATAAAATTTATGGCCGTGAAATAGCGTCGGAAAATGTCGCCCGTCAAAAATCAGCGCTGGCACGTTTTCAAACCTGTCCATATCTCGATCGCGCCCCTTTGTGTCTCATAGTCGCCGACTGGGATTTAACACCTGTCAGCCCCTAATTACATGCTACATACCAGCTTTGAAAAGCCCTTCGTGTCTATGATCTGCTAAATTTTAGAATTGCGAATAGTCTCTCCACTCCAATTCACAGCAGTCTAGTCTTTCAAAACCTTGATATCTACCTTTGTCAAATAGAGGAGACAGGTAGTCGCAAAAACTTCATCATCATCAGTAAAAAACTATTTTTAACCTATGCTAAAAAATAATAAAATAAAATAAATATTTAAGGGGACTCCCTACGAATAAGTAATAAGTCTGGAAGTGTAACTCTGAGTAAAAAATGACCCCACGCAAATGTTGCCCGAGTGGGCGGGGCTTACAAATGTTGCCCAACAGGACGTCAGTTTGTAGTTTGCTCTAAGCGGCGTACGTTAAGAACGAAAAAAAATATTTTTCGACATTTAAACACAATGCCATCGTGTGTAGTGAAATGGTGCAGAAGCCACACGAAGAACAAATACACAGGGATCAGTTTCCACTCGTAAAAAGCAGCTTTTAGTAATATAAACTGAAAAATAATAAAAACATTATGGCCAATATTATGTCACATGTAGTCAGGCAGTTTAATGACTTTGGGTAAATTCGATATCCATGTAATGTTTTCACATTTAATAATTGATTTGTATGAAAGGGTAAATTTTTAAATAAACTGTAGGAAAACAGGAGGTTCTTAATTTTTCCGTATTTTTATTCCGATGTAACTGATAAAGTGAACTGATTTGTATTGTTTTTCTAATTTGTCCACTTAAAACCTACTTTAATACCTTTGTTAAGGGAGGTATAGGTATAGATTTTAATCCACTTATGGTCCCTTGATGATGTGACAAAATGATTTAAGTCACATTTTTAGTACAAATTACATAAGGTCCTTTCGGTATAAATAAAATGTGTAAATGCCTTTTGTACCAGAAATTATCCGTATTTAAAAAGATTTTGATGCCCAATGAACTTGAAATTTGTACTGGTAATACCTACATACATTTTAAATACCATCTCATTTAGATATATGTGTAAAAATGTCTACATAAAAACAATCATAAGATGTATTTTTGCCCCAAATTGGATTGAAAACCTTTTTCGCTTCACTTGCTAGGTCAATAAAATAGGTTTTTATTTCACCTGTTCGTTTATTTTGTTCCTAGCTTTCCTTTTGATGAAGTGCGAAAAAGTTAGTGGATAAATGCAGTTAGACTTGAGGACTGACCATTGCGCTTGGCATCCATTTAGATCTCACTTCTTTTGTCATTAAAGTCAACAACCAAAAAAAAACTTATACGTCGCCATATCACATCACAACACGAATGCTAACATAATAGCGGAACCCGTATTCCAACGCATCACAGAAAGATGAAATGGAGGAATTTGATTCTTCGCAAAGTAACAACATCAAAATGGCCGTTGAAACAATTCAGCGATATAAAGAATAACTTGACTAATAATTAAATAATTAGTTTAAATTATGAAAATGTTAAATTAATAAACTTATAGTGTAACCTTCTTATTTTGACTTATCATCTGAATTTATTGCATAAACTCATCCTCGCGTTTTAAAAACATTTGACAGTTGCGCATTGCTGTTGTACATTGCAGCAAGTGTGTGAACCAATGGTGGACGATTGATTTTTGTGTAAACCAATCTTCGATCTTGCCGGTATGCCACGCCCTTCAACGCCTGACACAAGTGAAGTTAATTGGCCTTGTTTACATGTGTTGTTCTATTGTTCAAATAGTCGAGATAAAATGTCAATGTAATGAAGTTTGGGGCCAGATTTCTAGACAGTTTTGTTCACAGTTACGCTTCCAGACTTATTACTTATTCGTAGGGGACTCCCATACAACAAACATGATTTTTTGCCCAATATTAATTACGCCAACGGGTAGACACTTGATATATTCAATATTCACAGAATATTTAGTTGTATTGTATTTCAATTTCTGTGTCGATTTTCTCAATAATCTAATGTTGTATAGATGTCGCAGTCATCTGGTTAAATCTGCTATTTGATTGAATGACTAGCGCGTTCATTGAATGACCACGTTTAATTGAATGACTAGGCCGAACGTTGAACAAATAAGCGTCGCTCAACGTCCAACTAGTTAGCGGATTGTAACATAGCCCTTTGAAAAGAGCGGGCATAGAATCAGTCAGGTGATTCAAATTTAGTTAATTTTTTCCCACTGCGGTGCTAGTAGTCACCAAAACAAATATGGCGTCAAACAGCTCGAACAGATGGCACGATGTTGATATTTTTTTTGATTAAATGTACTTAAAAGTGCGTTATTTGTAATAAAATATGACATTATGGACTTACCTATTATAACGCCGCCGCCGGCTACTTTAAAAACTAAGAAAAATGAAATCATGCTACCACCAAATATTACAAAGTCGGCTAAGATTCAACGACTTCGCTAAATTACATTCATTCAGTCAAGACGTTGAACGTTACATTCAACGACTTGACGAGCTGTCCTTCAATCATTCAATTGAACGTCGCCATTCAATGAACGCGCTAGTCATTCAATCAAATAGCAAATTCAACCAGATGACTGCGACATAGATACTGTTACGGAACTCTTCGTGTCCGTTTAGCATTTGGTGGATTTTATATAGTAAGTCCTTTGGTTCTGCTACTTACTTGCTAGTGCTAGTACTGCTCGTTACTTATTGCATAGTAGTTCAAAAATAATCGTAATTTCTCAATGTCCTAGGTACCTACCTGTCGGATGAAAACGATTCCATAACATTTGATTGCTCTAGCTGAAAAGGGAATAAAAAGTTCTCGCAGTCCGACCGGGCTAAGTCTACTTAGTAGCAAATAATTTCTATAATAACATGCTTGTCGTCTATTTTCCCTCTAGTTTTCAGATGTCTGATTACAACTTTCATTACGTTGATATCAAATGGCTGAAAAATATACATCATAAATATATAAACAAAATAGAGGTACATATATATCATAATTCTTGGGCGTAATCACAAAATAGATTACGCCTCAATAAACGGACTGTTATTCTGACGGAATGTTATGAATTCAGGATTGAATAACGTTCAGGTGTTTACGGCTCGATCTGCAGGTGTAGTGGATCTCTCCATGCTGCGTGGGCCGCTTCGAAAATAACATGGAAACCCGCGCCGGCGGTTACTCAGCACTCTGGCCAGAGCATTACTCATGCCGCTGCCGTGGGCAGACACCTACGCCATATCAAAATTTCATACACTACTTTTAGAATATTACTGTAACACTAACTGAACAATCAGTCTGCGGGAAGTGCTGGTGTTTGACGATTCTACTGGATTTTCATAATTGGGTGAATATGTATACGTAGGCAAGAATTTTAGACATAATATCCTTTGGTCTTGACAGCTAACATATCAGAGATATCTGACATTACACATCGTCTCACTATTCCGTGTATTTCAAGTAGCACGTTATGCTTATTGAAATGAGATTTCGAATAATAGTGAAGTGATCATTTACACGCTACCTCATCATGCCTCATCTATAGTATGCGTCATCTACATACAGTCTAATCAATTCATAATCAAATAAGAAAATTGTAGAATATATATTTTATTACGATGCGATAGTACTGGGGGCTAGACAAAAACATATGCTTTTAGCGACTTCGCATCATGATCCAACATTTTTAGAATTTAAGAAGATAAAAAACATGTTCTTTTTTTGCCCGCCACAAATGTAGTTATTTCATAATTTAATAAATTGTTATTATATTTTATATATAAATTATATGTCTATTTTTAAACTAGTAGATAGCCCCCAAAAAATAAATTTAAATTAAATACATATTATATTTTTTTAACAACCTACTTTAACCGCTATACTAGGACCTTAAAATTGATAAACTGGCCCCCTTATTTTCCATTTAATACAATACTAATACCTACTTACATATCAAAAATATTTATGTACTTATACATAATGGGTCTAGGTAAATTATTTCAATGTGCATATCTACATATTTAATAAGCAGTTAAATACTTCTGCATAATTATAATAAAATGACTACTTTACCATTCCATTGTGATGACCTACTCATTCACGTTTCCAAAGAGACGCACGTGACCGGAGTTGCGAGTTTTAGCTAGTAATCAAATTACCTAAAGTAAGTCAACAGATCAGTAGTGTAGAGACTTGAGGAGTTAGGATCAGTTCTAGTAAGACAGGTATTTTAACTCTTAATTTGTCTTAGATCCATTACACTACTTTATGGACTTATCTTCACTACACAAAACACTAAAGTATATATTTTTTGTATCTTTTCTGTATAATATATAATAAGGGGTTTTAGAAAATACTTCAGCATGATTATAAAAAATCTTGTTTTTATTAATATTAAGCGTAAAAATACGTAATTTGACCCGTTTAAGATATAATGGTTTTGCTAAAAAATCTTTGCCTTGTGTAAAGCCTTTCCTGTGCCGCATATTTGAGGTTATAAAAACCATTTTAAATAAATTAGTGATTTTTTCAGTAAGTAAATGTTTTCAATAGAGTTGTAGAGTATTTCTTGGCCCTTACAGTTAAATACAACACTCCAAACTCTCTGTGAAAAAACGCGGCCTACTCGTATACGGATGGTAATTTATTTGCAAAACAAATTGTTGTAACAAATGTTTTGATTATTTTGTGAAAATGAAATAATACGTGCTTGTCTTAATTGAAAGCAAAGATATCAATCTCAACTGGAACTGCCGACCAGTATTTTTCTTATGAAGGATTTTTAATTTCTTACAATCACTATTTGACTGATTTTTTGGTAACAATACACGGAATGAGGTGATTTAAAAATTTAAACATCGTGCATCTAAGGATCATATCGTTTAGGATCCCAATATTTTTGGTATAAAATAAAATTCGAGTCAGCAGTTCCAGTCGAAGAGTTGAAAACATTTCATCTATTGGTCAATTGTTTTAGTATCGCTCCTCAAATTAAAAAGATGAATGTTATCAAGAACGTAAGCCGAGGTGATATATAACACCGGTTTGCTGCTACTATTGTTGCTAAGAGAGATAAATCCCTTCTCAACATGACATTCTGTTCTAGAAGTTAGTCTCCCGTCAACAATGGTTTGCGCTTCAGAATACCAGAATCTCATAAACACTGACCTGACTGCCACGTAATCTATTTACAATGCGGGCAATATTTACAACGAGTCTTAAAATAAAGCTGACGAATTTAAATATAAACAAATTTGAAAGAGGAACGTCATACTTATTGCCGAGGAGATTAGTTATTTTCGATACGGTGCGTATTGTACAATTTGATCAATATTATTGGATAAAGATACAGGATATGCTTTGATTTATTCCATGAAAATAAAACTACATATGTATCAAAGTAAGCAATAGGTGCAGTATCCAAACAGTCTCTCCTCTACCACTGTTACACAATAAATTTTGCCCAAACAAAACTATTTTTCTCAAAGAAAATAAATATTCGACACTAGTCGCCCGCGGGTCCACTCGAGTTTATATCGATCTCTCACAAATAAACAAAACTCATTTTCACATTCAATATAATAGTAGTTAAAACACGCAGACGAAGATTTCTTAGCGCTTATATATTTCTGTGATACTTAACCGACTTACAGTGAAATAGGTGTATTATTATTTTGTCATCTTGTATTTCAACCATAGAAGAGATTATGTGATCACTGTCAAAATTTAGGCACAAAGTCACGGTTACGGAGGATGTTTATCTACTCTATAATTAGTTTACTTTATAAACATATAAAACGGTTCAACGTTATCCATAATCGATTGCTACTATAGTTTCGGTTCTCCAATCTGTCCGGTACTCAAATGCTCAGCTCTTCTCGATGTCATTGTGTGGGTCTCTTTCCACAACATTAGGTACTGGAAGTGGTCTGCAAGGTGTGGTGTGAAAAGGAGAAGGCAGTGGCCTTCTCCTTTTCACGTCAAATGCTAATGTGTAAAAACACAAGTATTTGACTACACTAGCAAAAAATAGCACGTAAATGATTCGTTTTGTAGGTAGGTCATACATAATGTGTAAAACACAATTTAGGTTCAATAATATTTTCCTATTTAGGCGATGGTAATCATTTGTACCAGTGAACAAGCAAAAAAACAAGTTATATGTACTAGTGAACGAGCTAAAAAAGTTTTATTTACATACGTTGCGCCGACGCATAAATTAGTTTCAGTGCACTAGAATAATAACCTACTTGGCATGCGAAATACGAACGAGAAAGTATCACGGCTTACCCAGATTGTTTTCAAGATCAATCTCGCAATTAACATGTTAAAAATGTTTTTTAACATTGGTCGCGCACTTTAAAACTGTTACCTACGTTATCAATAGCTGGTCAGTTATTATTATCCATTAATTGTTAATAACAGTGAGATTTCAGCACTTCTCTGGTAAGACTGTTATACTTGCTCCTATAAGCTTATCTACTATTTTAAGTACATGATTTAACAAAAGATCATAATAAAACGACATGATATCTATATTATCTCATTATTTCTCATTTAATTTTACAGCGCTTTTTAGCTTAGGTAAGAGGTATTTACTCGTATGTAAGTACTTATTTTAATAATATATTATACTTAATATAAAAATTAATATAATACACGGAGTATGTATTATTTATTTAAAGATATTTATTATAATTCTCTGACTGCTCTGGCTAGTATATGGCTCTGGTAGTATAGAGAGAGTGGTGCTCCTGCAGTAGAGACCAAAAAAGACCTGTTGACGATGACGATGATTATAATTCAGTACTTAATAAAAATAATACTCAATATCTAACCATAATTTATTCCATATTCAACAACGTGTTCAATTGGGTATAAGAACTAAGTAACCTTTCCAAGGCAAACAGATGCAAATTATTTTGCTCATGGGTCTGATTTTTGGCATCGCTTTCTGCCTCGCCTAGAGTCGTACTCCAAAACGTTGGTATAAAAATCAAAGTGATGACAGACACGTGAATCACAAAACATGAAATGTGTTCCTAAATATAACCATGTATCTCTCGGAAGGACGTTGCTACGCGGCGATGGTGAAATTTTCAAGAAATGAAACCAGATATTTTTAGACCACCAGAATAGAATGTTCGACGTAAACGATTTCCTGCTAACAGTCTTTTATATACAGCATCATTGTTAATAGACAGCTGCCCAATTGTCCATAACGAGGATAATGCTTATAGATACCTACATATAGTGTGTTAAGCTTCCTATTATAATTAAGATGATTAGATACATAAAATTAAAATATAAACATTATACTTAAAATAAGTTAATTGATATAGCCATCCACCATTATTTAACTTATATAGTTAAAGCTACTTATATATTTTCACAGATATGCAGGACAATTTGGAGAGAGAATTTTCTGCGTGGAAAGCATTGGAAACGGACGTACATAACAGCCGCGCTATTTGTGTCCGCAGAATGCGCGCGC
The DNA here is from genome assembly GCA_963082605.1 of Rhodophaea formosa. Lineage (NCBI taxonomy): Eukaryota > Metazoa > Arthropoda > Insecta > Lepidoptera > Pyralidae > Rhodophaea > Rhodophaea formosa. The sequence goes on from OY720210.1 coordinate 11,481,249, forward strand.
AGCCACATGTGCGTGATGCACTTTGATCGTTTCTCCAGATAATATGTGAAGGTATAATAAGAACTCATACCCTCCGTGGCACGCAGTGGTCGCCAGCTTCACGAAAGGTACTGGGTTTGACTCAGAGCGCTGCCAAATACGTGTATCTACTTCTTTTCATAGGACTGAGGCCTGCGGTACTGAAGCTACTCAAGGATGCGTCTTGCACTTTGATCGTTCTTTAGATAATATGTGGAGGTATAATAAGAACTAATACCCTCCGTGGGACAGTGGTAGACAGCGACACGAGGGGTACTGGGTTTTATTCAAAGCGCGGCCAAACACATGTACTTTCTTTTCATAGGTATTTGTCTGCGGTTTTGAAGCTACAGCTACACAAGGATGATTGGCGTGAGGCAGGAGACAGGCGTCCGTGCTTTAAAAATGTAAAATCATATGATAACATTTATAATGTACTTGTATGCTGTAATATGCAATGTATAAAATCTCTTTAGTAAATGTAAATAGGTTATGTCAAAGTGTCCATGTTAGTATTTCCTTTCATGGTAACAGACTTCTGAACACAGGACCCGCGATGAAGAGACTCGCTCGTACAACTACGCAACGAGCTACCACGCTAGCACAAAATTAATAATAGTACTAACGTAACGCTAGTCTGTTTCTAATGGACCAAATAAAATTGGGAGAAATATTTTTGTATGGGCAAACAGCTATGTACGATCAAAAGTTTTCCATGGCCTCAGATCCGTCGGAAAGGTGAAAAACAGATGAATATGAAAATTTATTACAGGCTTACGTAATAATAATCGTCGTCGGGTCGTTTGGTCGGTCTACTTATTGAATGTTGGGATAGGTATATTAGCTTCTCAATAAACAGTTCGTATCTGGAGGTATTCCATATTATAATATCCAGCATCATTACAATTAAGTAATATTAGGCTCAGATAATGATTTAATTTTTGAATAATACAGAGTGTTTGACCCTCGACATTTCCACGGTCAATATGAAAAACTTTTCAAGTAGGATCAATGCTAGGACCTCAAAGACAACAAGACATGTTCAGCCGCCTGGGCAATCAGATGGAAAAGTAAAAAAAAAATATCGAGTTCCCAACATTGGTCGCATAGGAAAAGTTGATCTAAAGAAATAAAAAAATTGTTAATGTAATAAAATGTGTTATGTAATTTTAGCGTTTCAGATGATGTAAGACTACGGTCAGAACTTCAAAAGTATTGTGGATAGTCTAGGAAAAATTTCAGGTTATAATCTAACCTGAAATTTTTCCTAGACCGTCCGTATTTTCTATAAATTTTAAATAAAATATTTAATGAAAACTTCAAATCTACACTTCCAAATTTGATAAAATTGTAGGTATATTTGACATATCTAAATGAGACACCTGTGCATTTATTGTTAGACAGCCGATTCCACTTCTCTATCTCCTTACCTCTCCTCGCACACATATAAGACTACTATACACATTTTACCACAGTAAAGTATGCAGAAATAATTCGGACTACTTCCATAAATAGTTACGCGCCACATTTTTTACATCTATTAGGTAATAATTACTTCTGTCAAATTTTTGCGATACCTACTTTTAATCTATAAATTTATGGAAAATTTCGAAGCCCGTCTATGAAGGGGTTCGTTGACAGGCGATACCTATATGACGCATGCGGATGCCGGTGAGATGCGTCATCGCTCAAACTATACACCATTGGATGAATACCCTTCCCGGTGGCTCACCAACACTCTTGCCAACTCCTACAGCCAACAGAAAAACAAGTTCGTCAACTCTATGTGCACACTGTCATTGCATTTTTGTTTGTCAACACCAGCAATGAATAATAACGGCTGTAAATAGAAATACCTATACATTATTAGATGTGGCAGGTACCTTCTTGAAATGATACCCACGTCTATTATTATTGTATCTGTCCTAAGCTATGAAGCCAGGTGACCACACGCGCTGGCAGAATTAGGTACTGAGGAAAATGAGGAAAGCTGGGATTATTTGTTTATTTGTGTCTGTTTGATATTATCATAGACTAGCAATTTTCCCGTGACTTTGTCCGCGTAAATTAAAGCCTATAAATAAATAAATATATATGGACAAATCACACAGATTGAGCTAGCCCCAAAGTAAGTTCTTAAGTAAGACTTGTGTTATGGAATACTAACTCAACGATACCATATTTTATAACAAATACATATATAGATAAACATCCAAGACCCAGGTCAATCTGAAAAAGATCATTTTTCATCTTGACCTGACCGGGGATCGAACCCTGGACCATCCGTGTCACAGGCCGGTGTGTTGACCGCTGCGCCACGGAGCTCGTCAAATGTCGTCCTATGTCTCCACAGATCAAATAGCTTATTATAGGTGAAAGAATTTTAAAAATCGGTCCTGTAGTTTCGCCTAGCCTATTCAATTCAAACCAATAATCAAATCTTTCCCTTTATAATGTAAATATAGATAAAATGCCACGTGGTTCCCGGCAGAGTAGAGAACCACTGCAAGTCTTCCCGTGTACCTATGTCGCAGAAGGCGACTTAGAAAATACAAGCTAAACAAAGCCTATAAAAATCAAAGAGTACTCTCCAACCCATCTGGCCAGCGTAGAGAGTGTAGGCAAAATCTTAGTATGACTTATCTGACTTATATAGGCTCTGGTAGTACAGAGAGGGTCGTGCTCCTGCAGTGGAGACTAAAACAGACCTGATGATGATGATAGATAAAATAAAATAAGAAACTTACAGGTCCGAATTTGAAAATTCTTTAACCTTCAGAAAGCTATGTTACTAGACAGTAATAAATGTATTTTTTAATTATAGTGGGTTGGGCGAAAAGAGCAAATCGTTCAATAACGTTAAGTAGTGTAATCTGTTTCTCAATTCGAGAGAATGGAAGACCTTTTGGTGCATCACTTTATTATCACACCTGTTGTAAATTGAACTGTTATGTTATTTACCAAATAAACATTTTTTCTTTCTTTCTAACCCAAGGTAGGTATCAAAAATTTTCCAAGAAACGACATCAAGTATACCTATAAGGCGTGGACAGCGTAAACTATAGCTACACAAGTTAGGAGCCCGATGGTCCAGTGGGTGTGAACTCTATGAGCGCTCACATATGTTAAGCAACCCCTGGTGCAGTTCCTACTTAGATGGGTGACCGCAAGTGGCATAAAAATATCTCGAGCTCCTCCGTGCTTCGGAAAGCACGTTAAGCCGTTGGTCCCGGCTGTCATCGTTGATGGCAGTCGTTAAGCTATGTCAGATGCCTTAAGGCAGCTTGAAAATCTGACACCAGTATTGGCCACTTACACATACGAAAAACAAACAACAAACAGCGTAAACTATTGACTATACATACTTGATCTCTCTGCTTCCTGAGCGACCTTGCTTCTTTACCTCAGATGTTTCGGTTCTAAGTATATAGTTACATACATATTTTATAGGGTAAAAAAATGCCCTCTCAAACCCATCTGGCCAGAGTGAGAGTGTAGGCCAAATCCTCTGACTCATCATCATCAGGCCTTTTTTGTCTCCACTGCAGGAGCATGACCCTCTCTGTACTACAACAGCTATAAATTAGGCAGAGCAGTCAGAGGATTTGACCTACACTTTCCTCGCTGGCCAGACGGGTTGAAGAGGTCTCCTTGATGAAGACTTGGAGTGGTCCTCTTCTACTCTGCCGAGAACCACACGGCATATTCTCTGACTACTCTGGTTAATATATATGCCTTTAGTGGTACAGAGAAGGTTGTGCTCCTGCAGTGGAGACTAAAAAAGACCTGAGCATATATTTAATTAGCTGAAAATGGTTTTATTTAAAAATTTGCATGCTGCATCTGTAGAATGCCGTCTGGAAAATGGACTCACAAAATATCACAATGGATACCTGAGGATGGTCGCCGCCGAAGGCGAGAGCCTAGGAAGCGATAGCGCGAAAACCTCGATGTTTTTCAACTTTGTTGGTCCGAAATTGCATTAGGCAAAGACCAATGGAGGGAAATGAGTAAGACATTTGTTTAAACTTCCACTTTTTGGATAAAACATTTTCATTATCTGTGGAATCCGCGGATACATTTTCTGCTCACTGCAGTTTGCCGCTATTTATTTTTAGGCAAAATATTTATAAGTATACATACCCTATGATATATATGATAGATGGTCAATAATGTTGATATAGGTAATATAATCAGCCAGCTTGCAGACGCATAAATATTAATTTTCAAGGTAAACTATATTCATACGATACAATTCCAACCAATATAATATGAAAAATTTTTTTTTTTTGCTCTACTATTTACTCGGTGAGATGAAAAACATTGTGTGTATCACGGCCGGTATTAGACATTACAAACTCGGACTACTAAAAGCACTTGGCTTCGCCTCGTTGTTAGTAGTCGCTCGTTTGACGTAATGTCTTCTATACCGCCCTTGCTACACAATGTACTATTTGAAATCAGTAGTAATAAAAGCGCTTTGAAGATATTCTTTTACACTTTGTTGCTATGCTTATCTTGCATGGAAAGTATATAACAATAATTAATTAAGAGCGTAAAGCGCGTTTGGGCGGCCCGCCCGCGCGGCTCGCTGCGCTATAAATAGAGCGGGCAATTACGACTTGCCTACAGCTATTTCTAAGAAATTCTCATTTCCAGCAGCCGAAATCTTTGTGAAATGGTGCATGGAACATGTGTTGAATTATATTATATGAAATAAAGAATACTTACAAAATAATAGCTTTGAATTTTATTTATTCCTGAAGCTGATATTATTATTTTCAGTAAATAAAAGTACCTAGGTTCATATACAGAACGTTTAAACAGTTAAATTTTTTGATAGTCAGGAAAACTATAAAAAAATATAAGATGTATTTTAGTGTCAGGAAAAATAAATATACACCTAGGGACAAATTACACAGATTGTACTTTTTACTAGCCCCACCCACAGTAATCTGTAAACATTATTTAAATCCTTCCAAACTAATATTATAAATGCGAAAGTGCGTTTGTTTGTTACGCTTTCAGGCCCTATCTACTGAACCGATCATCATAAAATTTTGCATACACATAAGTTAGGGCACTGATAACGACGTAGGCTCACGCGAGCGGAGCCGCGGATAACAGCTAGTTATAAAAATTTAAAGAAAATTCTCTATTTTATCAGTTTTGTCTTCGCCAAGGAACAAATCAATTAAAATCCGACGTATCGACATGGTAGTTTAACACAACTGTTAGTAGCAATATCACTCAACTATTACACCATGTGGTTCGATTGCCTGGGCTAAAATAACCTAATTTTAAAATTATTTATTACGTAAGTATCATGTACCTACATGTATCTTCTTCCTTTACCTTATCCCACTTTTTTATGTGGGGTCGGCACAGTATGTCAGTTCTTTCCACCTTGATCTGTCATCCACCATAGCCTTTGTCACTCCCTTCCTGTTCATACTCTCTTTGACACAATCGATCCATCGTTTCATCATGTACTTGTATAAAAATAATTAAAAAAATTCGACTTCATTTACAGATGTTTAAAACTTTCCATTTAAAAATATATCCCAACTAATATTATAATTGCGAAGGTGAGTTTGTTTATTTGTTTGTTTGTTTGTTACAATTGCACGGCGTATCTACTGAACCGATCATCATGAAATTTTGCATACACATAGATTAAGGGTACCGAGAAGGACATAGACTATATATTATGCGGGCGAAGCCGCGGGTAACAGCTAGTTTACTATATAAAATTATAAAAAAAAATTACTTTTTATTATTACTTTAATATTTATTACAAAGCTTTAAAAAAAAATTAGCAACACCCTACAACAAAATCCTTATATTTTTTTTTCAATTATTATTTTATGAAAGCACTACTATATGAAAGCATTGTTGCCCATTTGACAGTTTCATAGTGGGAGATTCCTAAAACTATCAAAGTACTTAGGTAGGTACCCAATCAATCAAGGAAGAAGTTAAATAGACGAACAGTAAAGTATCTATAGATGACAGGCCAAAGATTTTTAATAACATTACCATAAAAATGTATCAAAAAAAGTCTCCACTTACCCCTAAAATTAATCAGTCTTTTCGTTACAAGTGGCTCCATCTTTTAAAACTACTTCTAAACGGCTCGTATTCGAAAAGCCCCATCTATCGGGGTCGTTCAAACTTAAATCTAAATAAAACGCACGCCATCTGACTTAAACCTAGGCGCAGTGGTGCAGAAGGCCCCACTGCTTTCATCGGACTGAGGCTTCGCCGATCTAGAAATGAGAAAGTCACAGTAGAGGTTATTTTCAGGTTTTACGCAGTAACGGTGGGCTATTTTGAGCTACAACGGCGTTGCTGAATCCGTTGCGAAGCGTTGGTTGGTCGTTATTTTCGCTAGCCGTTGGCCGTTAATCGTTAGCCGGGCCATGTATGGAGTCGCATCATCTTACGGTTGCTTCCAGCAGATGGCGACAGCTTAAATTTCTAACGACGTGCAGTTTGCCAAGTCGTAAATCAGATTTAATGAATTGGATGGAAGACGCATGATATGAAGATTTTGAAACATTTCTAATACCATAAGTACCTATCGATCTCAAAAAGACTGTTAAGCAAACTTTTAATTTGATATTAGTGCGTTTAATTGTTGAATAACTTCATTTTCAAAGTATGAATACCTAAATAAAAATATAGGTTAAAACTTAGAGTAACTTTTATAATGAGTCCATTATTTAACATGTCTGTCGATCAATATGCTCATAAAAGGCTTATACCTACTTATATCCCGTACAAAAGTAACATCGTAAAATTTGTCAAGACTTTTATAGATATTCAAGGAGATTTGACTATTTAGGGTATTTTTTGCACTGATGTGCCTATTCTTTTCATGGCACAACGCAAAATTCTCCATCGTAGGTATTATTATATTGCTGTTTAAAAAACAGCATATTATAAGAAAAAATGATCTTATGTTTTATTTAGATAGGTCACTAGATTATTCTTCCATGCTGGTTTGGGAGAAATGGAAAAACAGAATAAACCGGCTGTTTTTCTTACCGCGTTGACCGAAAAAGCCAGTCGGATTGGGCTAAGGAATCACATTGATAGGCGATGCGACTAGCAACCTATCACTATTTTGATCCGCTTTTCACCTTAACAACCACTAACAAGCTAAACGTGGCCTTAAGGTTTTATGACCTTGGGCTCTGTTGTCCCCGCAAGGGATAAAGACGTGATAATATGTATGTAACTTCCAATTATTTTATAAGCGAAAGTTGACAATATTTCTATGACCATTATCGTTAAATTATGTCTATAATGTCAGTATTTTTTTTTTTGTTAGACTACACTTAATTTTTTTGGCCACAGAGAATAAAATGATACTATGCGGGTATGAAAATAAAAATCAAAATTATATTAAACCAATTCCCAAGTCAAAGGAGTGAAATGGTTTTTAGACAGAAGGTGTTCAAAAATAAACTGAGGATGCAACCGGGAAAACGCTCAGATGAGAGAGAGAAAGAGAGAGGGGTCGGTATCTAAATAACAAAAAACTACAAAATTGCCTTTTCACTAGAAAGACTAGATCTCGGAACGACCAAGTCTGTAAGAAGTCTTAATCTCAAATTTACAAGGTAGCAAAATGACCGGTTATCTAAACGACTATATCGTTAGACAAAGAATCACTGGTTAGACTAAATTCCTAGTACACTCACGATATTGGTCTCATTTAAATTTCACCAAAATCGGTTATGTCGATTATATCTGAAAGATTATCTTTTATAAATACTGTTACTCTATTAATATTTATAATTTGTGCGTGCACGTGGCCAACACTAGTGTCAGATTTTTCAAGCAATAATTAATAATTTTTAAATTATTATAAGAAATATTTTTCTTTATTTTATATTTATTTAAATTTTAATGCTAATAAAATATTTTTTTTATTTATTTTATTTTTTAGAACTTTATTTTTTATCTATATTAATTAGTAGATACTTATTAATACTCACAAACAACTCTGTCGCCTAATTGTATACAGTAGGTTCGTAATATTTGTAGTATTTTGTGTGTTAGTGATATTCAACAATACTTAATAAAGGTTTAAGATAAAATTGAAAATTTTGAAAAAAAAAATACCATGTTTTCTGAGGTTTTGCTATTTTGGCCTTTCAATTGGAATATCTTCCTCTCGTAAGTCGTTAATAAGTACTAATAGCAGTTCAGTCCTTATCTCGCTTCTTCTTGAATAACCTGAAGGTTCGATTCCCAGCACGAGCAAACGCTTGTTCAATAATTTTCACAGATTTTTGTTTGCAGCTCAGGAGTCACCTACCTAAGGAATGTTACCATCAGGCTGGCGGTCAACTGTACTGCAAAGGCCGGAAAGTTAGGGATTGCCGGATGAGTAGAGTTTTCAAGGCCGAGCCTAAGAGACAAGGCCGAGCCTTAACCGAAATTACGAGTCCAGCAATCCTTTTCCCGTCGAGGTAAGTATAGTATCTAAATAAATGTGAAGAAATCAAACAAAGTTTCATGTCTTCACATAAGTATTTCTTTACTTTTTGCCGGCAAGGCAATAAATTTTCCATTCAATTTAGTCTCCACGAGGCCTCCACTTTCAATTAGGCGAACTATTTACCATCTATTGCAGTGTCACTTTCATCACTGGAACTCGTTTTGAACGGTTTCATTATCCAACTATGCAAATATTTACCGAAAACAAAATTAATGTTTATGTACAGTGGGCCACATAGAAAAGTATACCACCAAAAATACTGGTATAGTTGTAGCAATAGTATGGGAATCGTAAAAGCCGATCGAGCGAATGGGCGTAAGGAATCATGTCAATAGGCGATGTGGCTAGCAACCCATCACTATTTTGATCCGTTCTCCACCTACGAGGCCACCAACATGCTAAACTTAGCCATTAGGTTTTATAGACCTGGGCTCTGTCTACTCCGTAGGAAAAAAAGACGTGTAAGTATGTATTTACATACATACTTACACGTCTTTTTCCGCAGCGTACATAAATCATGAGTTCTTGATAGCTAACATACTATAGTGCGGTAAAGTATTTTTTTTTTATTCAGCAGAGACTTCTAGATATCTAGAAACATATATTTTCAAACTAAGACAACTTTGCTTAGTAAGCGTAAACTCAAACTCAAAATTCTTTGTTGCCTATCTGTATAAAATATAGATGGTACAATACATATACGTATCAACAGTTTGCCCTCTCGGGCAGTGCAAGTCTACTAATTCCTAACTCTACGTGTTTTAAAACCAAAGTATTTATCACAGATATTAATTATATTAATTCGTTATGGCCATAATACATGCTCTGATAGCCAAATCTTAAGTTTATGTTCAAATATATAACAATCGTTTATATATATATATATATCCGTCGGTAAATGTTTAAATATTCTTATACCAGAACTAAATGTGCTTTTGTTGCATACTTAGTTGTTTTCAATAGGTAAGTACTTAAAGGTCGTGCCCGTAAATTGTTTCCATTGTGAATGCATAAAAACACATATAAACTATTCTTTTATTTCCCATATTTTTGTGTGGATTCTTTTATATTCAAATTGTAGTTATGGTGCATTGTAAGTGATTCCAAAATTGTTTATGGTCTGTGTTATTTTAGTTTTTGAGAGAATGACCTTTCGGGATTTATTGACTTTGATATTCTTTGACTTATTTATTTATAAATAAATAAATAAATATTTGATGATTCAAAAGGGAATAATAAATTATCATTTAATACAAAAGAAATTAGATAGGTAAAATGTCGCATCATCTGCAAACATAAAGCATTTGTGTTTTATTGTTAATCACAATTCGTTGACATAAATAATAAAGAGTAGTGGGCCTAGTATGCTGCCCTGCAAAATGCCAAGAACTACATATGCCTGTTGCGATTTAATTTTCATTGTATTTATCAATAACAGACAGTTCTTTGCTATTCGTCATATGATTTAATTATTATTTGTGATGATAAGCCCCAAATTCCCTTCTTCTCTAGTTTGTTTTTGGAGAATATATTAATGTACTTAATCGAATCTGAGACATGTCTACAAATTGACCGACACACATTGATTCATTATTAATTAAGTCTCACATATCCTTTTGAATATTGAGTACTGCGGCATTTGTTGATTTGTTTTTCCGAAACCCGAATTGATTTTGATTTATATGTTATTATTTTCAAAAAAGTTTGTTAGTCTGACTTTAACTACCTTTTCAATATTTTAAACCAAAAATGGAATGGATATAGACCTATCCTACTCTTATAGGCTATACTTTAGATAATTTAATTGCTCCGGGAAATGTTCCAGTTTCAATCATAACATTAAGATACGTCAGTGCAACTAGTGCACAACTGCCTCCGTGGTCCAGTGGTTAAGGCGTTTGCCTTGTTGACCCGGGGGTCGTGGGTTCGATTCCCACGGGAAGCATACTTTGTTAAGATGTTTCCAGTTTGGTTAGGACATTGCAGGCATGAATCACCTGATTGTCTGATAAGAAAGATGATTCCGTGCTTCGGAAGGCACGTTAAGCCGGTGGTCCCGGCTGCCATCTGGCAGTCGTTAAAGGAACTACGTCAGAGGCCGAGAGGCGGTTCCGCAGAACTCTGACACCAGGGTGTGCATGGTCGACTGACCGTGTCACCTACACGAAATGATGATGATGAGTGCAACTAGCGACACCCGAAAATTTTATTCTTGTACTCCGTAATAAGATCAAATTTAAAGAAACCTACGACAGTACTTCGGTAGTAGTATTTTAGTTAAACACTACTCGTTGCCGCCAAAACCGGCCACATTTGGTAGTGATGAGTAGTTCTCTTAATTTATCAATAATATACAAATGATGAAAAGTAATACCAAAAATTATTTTCAACCGAAGTACTGTCGTAGATTTTTTCAATTTGATCTTAATAAGATGTAAAAGAAATAAAATGAGGGGTGACGCTAGTTGCCTGGTCAAAGCACCTTTTTTTATGTCATAGGACGGCAAACGAGCAAGTGAGTCACCTGATGGTAAGTGATCACCGCTGCCCATGGACAACTGCAACACCCAGGGGTGTCACAGGAGCGTTGCCGGCTTTTTATTTTTCCCTCCCCAGAGGGGAAAGAGAGATGGGCTTCCGGCTCTCTCACTCACCGAACGAAGCATAGCAGTGGTAAAGCTACTACTCAAACGTCGATTTTCTGTTAGAGTGTGGTACTTCCCGGACGAGCCGGCCCATTCATGCTACTAGCAAAAGTGATTATTGCCGGTAGCGAGGCTCTACCACAACTAAAATTACCTTAAGTAAATAGATTAATGGGTGACTTATATAGTGCATAGATATTTTTAATAACTGGACCGATCTTATCCACTGCTCTTTTGATTCTTTAGTGACGTTATAACATTTTTAATGTATGTTTCTTTTTACTCGAATTGGTGTGTACGCTTTAAAATGACTGGGTAAATGGCTTTATAATTTGTTATTCATAAAGTAGTTGTTAAAAAATTCAGCAACAATATGTGGATTATTTGTAGAAGTGTTATTTAAATATTTATTTGTAAACAATGTCAAACCAACTTCTGTTTTAATGACCAACTTAACTCAGGTGAGTTAAAATTATATGTTTGGGTGCCTACCAATGTGAAATGTACGATGGGATTTTACTTATACCTACTATTCTTACAGATTTCTTTACAAATATTATTAATAAATGGTGAAAAGACTTCAATTATACTGAACAACTTTACGAAAGAACCAAAGTTCATTCTAAAATAACAGAACACCCCAACTAAATCGGATCAGTAGATCATTCATTTATATATGATAAGTGGTAAATATTATTTTCTCTTAAAAATGTTTCTCCTTTTGCGAAGTTACCCAATTCACAACCATTTTTGAATAGAAAAATGTTACCTATGAGAAATTGATTGAAAGTCCAAGTTATTATCGTCGGGTATTGCACTTACAAAAAAAATAGTCTTTATATTTCAGAAAGCTGCACTGGAACACATCAATATGCACATAAATATACTCTGATATGTACAAACATGTATTGTTTGAGTAAGCAGATATCATACTCAAATATACAATACCTACCTAATTTGGGATTTGGGGATATCTTATTTCTTAAATTTTATAACAATTTTAAGTACTTGGGTAGGTAAACTCTGCAGATTCAATGCAAAAACAAAATATTACTTACAATATTGTTTTATTATAAAAAGTTATAAATGGAAATAAATAGAATATATTTACTTATCCTAAACACTTATGTACAAAATTATTTGGCGCTACATCGTACATTTAAGGTATACATGTAATAATACAAGATTCTCGTCAACTAAGACTTACGAGGTTGGAACAAGGTTCCTTCACGCTTGACATTCCCAGGGTGTTGCAGTCTCACAATAGCGTCCACACACAGTTTTGTACAGAAATATCTTATACATTAATATCACTTTGAGTAGTGCTGAGGCAAGCTGTTCACTTGCCGAGGAGGATCTTGCGGCCAGCGCCCATGTTCTGGCCTGCCTGGGTGGCGCCCTTGTTGGAGCCGGCCTGCAGGCCGATCACGGTCTTGCCGGCGTTCAGGACCTCATCGGAGAAATCACGCTTGCACTCGTCAGCGGGCTTGGGGCCGAGGTAGGGACCACTCCATTCAGAATGCCTGTATGTCTGTAACAACGAGCGAAAGGGTAACTTAATTGAGATTGACATTGAAAACCCAAATAACCCCTGTTTGGCCTCTACGCAACCGCATGGCCTTGGATATTTATGAAAACTGAGGTAATGTTGCACGAAACTCGTTAATCTTACTGAACTTGGCACGCTTCCAAGTACTCTAATCCGAAACGTCAAACCAAACAGTCTGTAAACGCGTTATTTTGCTAAACGGTACAAGTCTATTCTCGTACGTGTTTATTAAACAAATAGGGTGTCGGAAACCTTAATACATTTTATGTTCCTAAAATTGAATCTTACCTAAATGTTTGTGATACTAAAATTCGCAGTGGGGTCTGGCATTACTTATCCGTTCAAAAATATCGGCGATGACGTGTGCTCTTTGGTTAGAGAAAACTGGCATCGGTGAGCGCTACTTCGTCTCAAGAGTTGGTTTACAGCTGCATCTTTCATATTTGACTGAGAGCTTTATGGTCGCTATCGGCCTATTTTTCTGAGAATGGACGAGATCCAACACATTTATTATACTCGTAATGAGTCGCTTACCTCACGGCCCAGGGCGTATAGCGTGCTGACGACCTGTGCGATGTCCTTCTTCTCCCAGAGGTCGACGGTTTGGAACACGTCGATGTCAGGAACGCCATAAGCTTTGATGGCGCCCTGGAAGCTGTTGACAAAAATGATTTGTATTATATATAAGATATAATAAATTCCATAGAGGTAGTGAAAAAGTAGTCTGATAAACAAAGCAATTATATAAAATAGAACCATAAATTATAAAGATACGTATGCTTTTTACATTTTTTTAAATACTTACAACAATCATTCACATTGAGGCCATATTGGCTACCTACTCATATAATTGTGGGAGCCGTAGGTATAAAATTGTATATAATGTATTTTTATGATTTGTATCTCCTTTGGAGTCACAGGTGTTACCCCGGTCCTTTGGAAGGCTTTATTATCCAGCACTCCAACAATATATATTTTTATGATTATTATTAATTACATACACAATTATTTTAAGTTGTTTTTATTTTTGACGTTTCTAGTAGATAAGTATACTCACTTTGTGATGTTCTCCATCATCTTGAACTGTCCACCAGAGGTGTTGATCTTGGCGACGGAGCCAGGCTTCAGTTTGTTGATGAGCTGGCAGAGGACGGTGCCGTCCTTGAGGACATCTTCGAAAGCTTCACCAGGGGGGAACTTGGCCCCAAGGACGGTCTCAATCCACTCCTGGCATTCCCTCTCCTGGTCAGGGTTGCGCTTGGAAGCGAGCTGTAAGTTTGAAACATAGATAGGTACTTAAGACACTGATTAAACTATTGAAGATGTCAACAATGCTAATGACAAATCATTTAGTACGGCCAAATACTGGTTGCATTTGAACATAGCTATTTTGAATCAACAGTTAAAATTCGCACAACTTTATTATTTTTTCTTTTCGAAAAAGTACGAAATATAATACTGAAAATAAAATTGCAAATTATTTATTAATAATTTGCTTTAAGGAAATTAGAAAATTAATATCAATAGTATTATTGACTTATTTTACTGTAATGGTTATTTTGTATAAAAATGAAGTAGAAGTGTTCTGTAAAAAATATGAATTGATATTCATAGCGCAGCTTACCTTGGCGCGGACTTGGCGTTCCAGAGACATGTTGTGTGTGTTTGTGTTTGTGCGAGTTGGGAGGAGGTAGAGCTTTCGGGCACTCCGCTAGACTGAACTCCTGAAAACTGAGTCAACGTATTTATAGAGAGAGCGGCAGGCTGCCCTTCTGGAAAACTCGTGCGCAACGCCGCTACCAAATTACGATTCTGACTCAACAGCCTTTATATGAAGTTGCTTCTACAAATTGAATCATATTTTTATTACATCGTTTTCGAATTTTGTACATTTTTACTACTGTATAATTTGATTTATTTTAGTTCCAGAGGTAGAAGAGACGTTAACACATTTTTCGTTTTAAAACATATGTAACTAGGATAATATGGAACCTATTTTGTATCAAAATAAAAAATATGAAACACGGTGTACCTTTGTTTGCACTACTAAAAATTAAGAGTGTACAAACCATAAATTTAAAAAAATATTAATTGTTATTAAGGGTATTTTGACCAGCCTGAACAAGTCGCAGGAAGACGCTGGATGCAAGTCGTTTCAATCCTCCCGGATGGAAACGGCATATGCCCATATTTGAAATCCTTAGAGGAGGCCTATGTCCAGCAGTGGACTTTTTGTAGCTGATATGATAATGAAGTATTTTTTATTATTCACATCATATAATACGTCATCTCTACTGTTACGTTTCCTTTTCAGAACAGAATAATCCTTGGAGCGAATGTTTAGGTGCCGACGATTACAAATCTTGAAAATCGATATTTTTTACTCCTTTCTGAGTATAATTTTATAACAGGCTTGGGTTGCTTTAATATATGAGAAAAAATAGATGCCTATTCCGGCATTTGAGACAGAAGATGAAAATCGATCTTTGTTCGAATCTTGTGGGTTTGTTTGTTACGTGCGCGTTCAGGCATTAACTAATACACCAATCGTCATGAAGTTAAGCGTATACGTTGCCTGGAGAACGGAGAAGAAACTTGGCTACCTTTCGTCTCGTATAAATGTACTATTCCTGAAAGGTCGAAATTATTTCAAGCGAAATTGCAGGCAGAAGCTAGGTCATATTAAGATATAGTATAATTTGTATCCATGACAAATCTTAGGTATGTGTGATATTTCCCTATATTTTCTGTTAAGATTACGAGTATAATTACGAAAGTTTGTAAATATTTATGTTTAAATCCATGTTCGTAACTCAATCACGCTCTTCACGTTATCACTCATCATCATCATTTCGTGTAGGTGACACGGTCAGTCGACCATGCACACCCTGGTGTCAGAGTTCTTCGGAACCGCCTCTCGGCCTCACTCATAACTTGGTACATAAGCAGACCCCGTATTAACTACTGTTAATATATCTTTTATTATGTATAAGTCTACGGTATCACCAAGATGGGCCTGATATTTCAAAGAGTTCATAGAAAATAAGAAAATGTGGTAAAGTTCACCAAGACACAATAGACTTTAAGAACAGAACCGTTTAAAGGATACTTCTCTAATGATAGTCGAGTAATTTGTAAAAAAAAAGGTTTTATGAAGCCTTATATCTAAAATTATAGAACATGCAATAAAGAAATTGTTGTTTTTTTTTGCCCAAAAAACTTACTAAGTACTACTTTATTTTTTACAGCATAAAATATGGCAATTTTCCTTTAACTAGTGTCTTAAAAATATAAAATGCTTCTCAACCAAAGTTTAAATTTTTAATCTTTTTATAATCTAAATTTTAAAGTTTAAGTACCTGTCCAGGTATGGCGTTGTATATGAAATAATGAATGGGTTATTTACTTTTTGAAAAATCGGCGTCGTTATTCCTTTGATCCATCTTAGTAGGTAGGACTTGTATAGGAACAAATAAGTCAAAGCAATAGCGTATCCTTTGCGTTTAATAATCAACGACACCATATTTTACAATTATTCAAGATATTATATAGGTAGGTATTTAAATCGTCACACTCGAATTATGGAAAATAAACAATACACAGTTACTCACACGTTTATAAGATGGTAAGACTTCGTCGTAGCACTTAGACTCTACGACCGCTACGAGCCTTAGCCAGGGTATCTTAGAACCAATGGAGTTTGTGAAAACAGAGCCCATTCGAATTACGTATAATGGGAATAAAAGTCAAAAGCACAAATATTTCGTGCAAAATCATACTCAATCGAAGTTGGCGTCTCGCAGCGTTCCCATAAAACTTTACCATATTTTTACGGAGTATATTGTTGCTAATAGTTTGCCCCGCAAAAGCGTAATAGTTAAGGATGCAACCGGAAAGGTACACGCTCAACCAGGACGAGGATTATTTTGAGGCTTATTATATTTTTAAGAAAAATAAAGAACTTTAGCCGAAGCCTGAGTTTAAAATTTGTTTTTACACACGACAATTTCGGTGACCAAAAAGATCGAAACATAACAAAGTTTTACTGGCTAGTTTATATACTTATTTCATGGGGATCTATGTACTACAATTTACATTTATTAAAAAAACTCAAGAACTGAGAGTTACTGACACATGCTTGTTATATTTGCGCGCTTGTATGTGTGTAACCTAAGTACGGCATATTTTTATGAGGAAAAAAATCACTAAATTTAATCAATTCAATCTTTGCTTTGCGTTTTTCCCTGCATTTCAATTACCAACATACAAAATGTTTCACAGGTACAGTTTGACAAGAAATATTGAACCGCACTTTAGTTATGCAATAGAAGACATACGAGATAAAACCAGATGTATTTTTAAAACTAACATAATACTTTTACTTCGGGCAACATACATACTCTGAATCTCTCGCTTCATCCAGAAGCCTCATCATTACCATGATCATCAGGTCTTTGTTAGTCTACACTGCAGGGGCGACCCTCTTTGTACTATCAGCCATATATTAGCCTCAGCAGTCAGAGGATTTGACTCTCCACGCTAACCAGACGAATTGAAGAGGTCTCTTTGATGTTTATAAGCTTTGTTTAGCTTGTCTTTCTTAAGTCGCGTTCTACGAGATCTACGGGAAGACTTGGAGCGATCCTATTCTACTCTGCCGGGAACCACACGGCACCCTCAGAAGCCTATGTACTTTAGAATAAACGTTAGTCCCCTTCTTTCTATTCCTGATCCATGATAATGCTCTCACTTAAAAACAAGTATTATAGTAGTATTTTGCATCACAATCTCTACACTATCATAACATATAATATATGAAGTAAAAATTGTACGACCAAACTTTTTATACTCTCCTCTAATATACCTAAGATGAGCAGTACAGACGACACTGGCTGCGATGAAATCAAATTTTTAACGCACACTACTTTTTAATGGAAAACTTTAACAATACAAGGTGAATGACCAGACATTAGAAGGGTTTTCGTTTATTTTTAAATAAAACACTCGGACACAATGATACGTTTTAAATGAAAAATGATGTCTGTCCCATAAATCACTTTCATTAGACTGTTATCACTCAATCTTAGAAGAAAAATTACATACAATGTTTGGTGTGTAGAATGTGTACAAATCTTTTGTTTGTGGTCAAGAAAGCGAAGTGCACTTTATTTTATCGTTCATTACACACTGGTGTCAGAGCTGCTAATATTAAGAGTGTCCGAACACATTAGAGGCCGTTAGTGATTATAGGTTACGCAAAAGTGACCTTGTCTCATATTTAGAAAATCTAAGGACACTAACGACCGAAAGATATAAATTTAAAAGTTATTTCTACTTAACTGGAATCTTGCTTCAATAGCAATATTAGTAAATGATTGAACATTATATAATAAATAATTTAAACAACAAAATATTTTTATACAAATAGGTATGTCACCCGTAAGTGTTTTTTTAAACGACCTGAGACCAATTGTTGTCTACTTAAACAAGCGCATAGGTACTTTAAGTTTCAATATGTGCAAAATAATAGAAAGAGAAGTGAAGAAATGTCTTTAAGAAAATTCGCACGTTCAAGCAGTTGTAATGCCTTACTACAAAGTTTTATTTTCCAAAGCGGAAAATTGATACAAATGAACTTATTTACCGAGTCACATTTGGTGTGTACATTAGTTCTTTCTTTTTTTATTATTTACCGCTTATTTAATTTTAATTTTGAGCTCATATTTTAGGTAAATAGGTTATTTTTAGGTTTATCTATATCTTTTTTTTATAATAATTAGGAAGCTTAACAGTGTTTGTAGGTACCTATAGCAGGTCAAATGGTTTTTCTATAACTTTTTCCCACGCGTAAAAGCCTTTTTTAATTTCACATTATGTTGTATAATAAACAAGTTGTTATGTAATGAGAAGTCCTAAACTTGTCTTAATATCCATAAGAGGTGAAAGCTGGGCGGGCGAACGGCCAGCCGTCCGCACCGCCCACGGCCCGCGTCACTGAGTCCGCTGAGTTGTCACTGTCGGCGCCGGGGCCCACGCCGCTCCAACACTCGCGGACAAACAAACTCACATTCTTACTGGTATAAACCGTTTGATGACTCATAAACAACAGTTTAATCTTAGCTGTGCATCATCGACTGTAAAATAAAACTGAGAATATCTATATTGGTCTAATATTGGTACATCTATATTATCCATTGATCCTACTTTCATTTAAAAAAAGCGAAATGAGAAATAAACAAATATTAATAAAAAGCGATGTGAATAAAAAATAACAGGAATAAAAAAGTTATTTAGCAGTAAATTAGTACGTAGGAAATGGGTCATCATCATCATTTCGTGTAGGTGACACGGTCAGTCGACGATACACACCCTGGTGTCACAGTTCTTCGGAAACGCCTCTCGGCCTCTGACGTGGTTCCTTTAACGACTACCAGATGGCAGCCGGGACCAACGGCTTAACGTGCCTTCCGAAGCACGGAATCATCTTTCGTATCAGACAATCAGATGATTCATGCCTGCAATGTCCTAACCAAACTGGAAACAACTTAACAAAGTATGTTTCCCGTGGGAATCGAACCCACGACCCCTGGGCCCTAAGGCAAACGCCTTAACCACTGGACCACGGACAATAAATGGGAAGTTATTTTCGTGAAAGAAATATAAGCAGAGGTTACAGTCGTTACATACCTAAGATAATATTCTAATCTCCTAAAACGATAATAATCGTCAATTGTAACAAAAATCGTGGTCAATTACTACGTCGCAATTAATGTCAACTTTAAAGCGTACGTAATCTCGCAGCGTAACAAATGTTTCAATTAGTACAATTCACTAATAGATTATTTGTACCTATCTTTATATACTTCGTTGTGGGAGAGCGGGGACAAAAGTAACACTTTTTACTTTCCCTCTGATATAGAGGTAGTTATTGTATAAATTACTAGCAAATTTCCCACAACTTTAGTCCTGTAAAGACTAAAGTTGAGGGAATATTCCGCAGATATATTAGCTTTCTATAGGTGGAAGAATTTTGAAAATCGGATTACAAGTTTCGGAGCATAATTCAATGCTAGCCGTGTGGTTCCCGGCAGAGTAGAATAGGACCACTCCAAGTCTTTCCGTGGATGTCATACGAAGCGGCTTAGGAACACTAGCTAACAAAGCTTATAAATATTAAAAAGATCTCTTCAACCCGTTTGGCCAGCGTGGAGAGTCTAGGCCACATTCTCTCGACTGTTCTGGCTAATTTATGGCTCCCATAGAACAGAGAGGGTCGTTCTACAGCAGTGAACACTAAAAAAAGTCCTGATGATATTCAATGGAAACAACAAGCAATCAAAGCTTTCCTATTTAAAATAATATAGTACCTATGGATAAAACAAATGTAGCACTAAATAAATTTCGTTTATCCTCTACAAAATTGTTTCTAAATCATAGTATTTTAATCAGTGCAGTACAAATTACGAGCATAAGCAGATTTTAAAAAATTATTCCTTTGTTACTTCTGTCCACAGGGCGAATGTGCGTGATTTCAAAGCAACGTATGTTCAAAATATTTATATATGTTTCATATTGTGTATGAACACATATTAGGTACTTGTGTCATTGTAGAACTATTGTAATTTGAGCACCTTAGTCCATTGGGGCTTGAGAGGTTAAGCTCCGTAAGGCTTGTTAGTTACAGGACGACTTACGTGGCGCAGCGGTCAACACGCCAGCCTGCGACACGGGTGGCCTCGGGTTCGATCCCCGGTCAGGTCAAGATGTATTTGTAATAAAATATAGTATCATCATCATGATGATGATGATGATGATGATGATAGTATCGTTGAGTTAGCATCTCATAACACACGTTTCGAACTAACTTTAGGACTCGCTCAATCTGTATGATTTGAAAATTAGAACTAAGGACTTTTTGCCAGGAACTTTATCTAACTAATTTTAGTCACGTATTAATTTTTTATCAAATACAAGTCACACTTAAAGCGATATAAATACTGTCCAAAGAAAGTAATGAAGAGTTTATGAGAAAATTATCACCTCGATTGATCATCTTAATAGTCCGAGAACAAACTCCGCGCTCTGGTGTCGGCAGATGCCGCAAAAGCCGAGTTAGGTGGGGTTTCTCTAGCAACAGCATGTGCAACTGTGGTGCGGCCAGCTATCAAAAATACCTAAATGAGGCAAATGACCGGTCACAGTTGAAAACTACTACTCAAAGCAAATACATAAGTAGCGAAAAAAGAAGAATAAAATCTCAATAAAAGCGTGATTACAAAAGCAAGTGTTTAATTTTACTCCTTTGCATAAAATTAATTGTCGTATTGCCCCTGACTTGATTACTGAGATTTTCACAAATTTTCTAGACTGACTTTTATGATCTGCGTGGGAAGAAAGGCAGATAATATATACCGTTTTTGTTTATCAAATCAAATCAGGAGTAAATAATAAAATCAGCCAAGTGCGCGAGTAGAACTCACGCTCGAAGAACGGCAAAACCATCACGTTTTTGTATGGCGCCCCCTTGTATTTTATTTATATTTTATTCAGTTTTTAGTATTTTTTGTTATAAAGATAACAGAAATATATCATCAGTGAAAATTCTGTGAAAGTTTCCGAATATAGCCTGGAGACGTGGGTTGAGGATATAGTCAAAGTCGCGGGTCGCTCCTGGATAAGATCGGACAGGACCAAGAAGTATGGTGGAAACCAAGACAGGCTTATGCTCAACAGAGGGCAGAAGATGAGCTGAGATCATGATTATGTAAACAGACACAACTGCTGTCTTGCTATCTCAGAATTACGATCAAAGCTAGCTACAATCTTAAGTATGTATAGTCTAAAACGGAGCCAATGCGACTTTGAATTCTATATAACTATTAGACACAATGTTATACATTGCAATGATCAAGTCTTATTAATATGTACCTGCACTTTATATGAATAAACTTTATTGTTATCATATGTTCGAGTAGGTGTTAATATCGTAAATATCTGAGGATTAAACACATTCGCACATAACTTGCATAGTGATGCAATTGCCAACATAATTTGTATACTAGATAATATTCATGGCACAGACTACTGATTATCTAATTTTTTCGCAATTGTTACACATTTAAATAAAATTAATTTAACACACCAACTTTTAAGACCTGTGAAATCTAATATTCCGTTATAAGATGCTGGAGTTTATGAAATTGATTGTGAGTGTGGTTTATCTATCATACATTGGGCAAACAAAGAGAAGCATCGGTACTCGAATAAAAGAACATATTGCTAACATGAAGATTAGGCGCTCAACAAAGTCTGCAGTCTGTGAACATGCTCTAGACAAACCCAACCATTATATACGTTTTTATAATCTCAAGTCTTTGCAAAAGAAAACAGATGCATTCCAAGAATGCTTCATGAGGCTATTGAAATTAAAAAACATCCTAATTTCAATAGATAGGATGGTTCGCAGTTACCACCCGCTTGGGATGCAGTCATCAATTTAATTAGATCTCAAGCTAAGCAGAAGACTGCAAGGCCTTTAGACACCGTGAGCCAATACTGCGTGCATGCGGAATATTATAATTTTTTTCATAAAGTTAATTCCGGAATTTTATCGTTTTTGGGCGGTAAGTTTTGCACTTCTTAAAAAATATAAGACAAATGTCAACTTAGTCTACCTTCGACCACGGCCACTGTAAACAAACTACTGGGGCTCCGTACCTGAAAATTTATAAAAAAACACAGGATCACTCTGTTATCCGTCTGGCCGTCTGTCTGACAAAAACTTTTTTCAAGGAAGTGTGGCCATATTAAGTTGAACTTAATATCATACTCGTACATTGAAATATCTGGTGGATCTTTGAAAAAATGGTTTTTATTTACAAACATAGGCAGCAAAATATACTGAAGGCCGATTACATATGTACCTATTAATATTTTGATAATTGGTTCGATCGAACTTGCAAACTGCAACTTGGAAATCAAAACCTATAAGCTGTCCTAGAGCTCCTTAGACCTAGAATCAGCAATAAAGGGACAAATCTGAAATCCGTAAAATTGTTACAGTTTAAAGTAAAAAAGAAAAACTTTGTATGGAAACCTCGGTGCGCTAGGCTAACTCATACTTGGCCTGTTTTTAGGTTTTCATATCAAAAAGGTAAAAATGGGACCCTATTTTCAAATTGCGTTACGACATCTTCGTAATATTTTTCAATTGTTCTTTCGTGATCAATATCGACATATATATTTTGAATTTAATTAAAATAGAAGAGAAGGAAGGAGGAAATCAAAATGTTCAGATTCATTACTGTCTTTATTAAAACACCCTCCACAAATTGCATCAGTTTGTTACATACACTCGAATACAATAGGTACTATACCTTTATTTACATTATACCTATTAAATTACATATTTACAACATTGTTCGAAGACAGTCTGCATTGTTCATAAATACCTAATTAGACTAGAATCCAGTTAATACGAAACAAATAAATAAAAATTAAGTTACACAGACTATTTGGTATTGACTGGAATGACCAATCCATCAAAACAATAATTCAAACTTAGAAATAGAAAAGACTAGGTAATAGAGGTACATATATAGAAGCATTTAAAATCTTCTAAGTTTGTTCATTTAGATTAGGTAGACATAAGGTATACTTGATAAACGTATACGACGGTTTGGGATTTATTTACAAACATTATCACACATAGTTTTTATTTTATTTTTATATTCATCTAATATTTCAATATTAACCTATCATTGGAAACCATGACAATACAACTTTATTTCGAATTGTACGTCAGCACAAATCCTGTACACTGAACAAGTTTTAAAACATTACTTTCTTAAAATTCATTCAAAAGTTCATTATTGCAGCTTTACATTAATTAATGGACACGTTTTGGCACTTGAAATGTTCGTTTCAATAATAACTTCAGTCACATAGTTTGTAAACGTTCACACAAATTCACTCGGAATGGAAGGTCGGGAATGTAAAGGGCGCGAGAGGTGCGCGTCGAGCCCGCGGCGTGGACTCCCAGCGAACTCTACCCGTCGAGTCGGCAGGGCTCGGTTATGCCCATTAGAAAAGATGGTTGTTTGTTTTGGCGAGCGTGCCCAGGTGATCGGAAAGGAGATAGTTGGGCGGTGCGACGCCCAGCAATGGGAACCCGGAGGGCTGGCGCAGCAGGCCGCAGCCGCCAGCCCATTTGCCGCCGCCGCCACTGCTCACGGGAGGCAGGCCCGCGCCTCCACCACCACCGATGCCATTCAGCTCCTCGCACAACTTGTTAGCTAAAACAAATGAAACAAAAAAGTTTAAAATTAACGTCTTCGATTTAATAACCGTCACATCAAACTGTCCAATTAAAATGCAAGCTCCAAGTACACGTACCATTATGCCAAATAACTGAAACTCGTGCATACAAATCTGCCCGAATTTGAAATCAGACTGCAGCCCGACGGGCGAATATGAAATAATCGTGGTAACGCAATTAAGCGCTAATCACCTAATCCTTGCCGCGCGGCTCCGTTGTTTATTCAAGCCTGAGTGACAATCGCGCGCACAATTAGCACAAATGAGCCGAAGTGAAAATCTGGCGGTGCGGCGCGGTGGCGCGGTGGCGCGGTGGCGCGGTGGCGGCGGCGGTGGCGGCAGCTAATGTGATTAAGCCCCGCAAGTCCGCCACTAGCCGAAACCCTGCTCTACCACACCGTCCACACAGCCTGCCAGCAAGTCATGTCGTTGAAATCATTCAAAAAGATTTTTAATTTTAATGAAGTGTAATTCTATATCCTAAATTTATATTTGATAAGAATGCCGGATTTATGTTATTTATTTAATAATATTCTTACTCATACATATATATTACTCATACCTGTTATATATTTTTGAAAGTACAGGAAAATACTCTAAAAACCCATCAAGGCGACACTTCACATAGGTATAGATCAAAATTACTAATTCGAACTTGACCTAAATTCTTTATCCTATAAATATTACCCGCTCAATTTCAAACGACAGTGTTAAACCGAGGGCACAACCTCCTATTCTATTTTTAAATGCCACTCATCGAATATACGGATTTATTCTGACGAAAGCCTTGTTGTGTGTGGACGCCCACGCAAATCGTAGGCCAAATATACTGCGATCCCAAATACTATTGGTGGAAAGTTCGGAACATGACTCACTCTGTTATAATTTCAGCAATCAGTGTAACATTGGTAAGATTTCGGTGATATGGCGGCTAAAAATATTTCATGACATCGCTCGCGAGAGAGTTAAATCGGATCGGAATGTCGATAAAGAAGATAAAAATTATTGTATTCCGTTCTCTTCATATCACGTATAAAACATAATACCATTAGAAAATAACCAATTATGATTTGAGTGTACACCACAATATACCAAACTTAAATACATAAATTGTACCTATTTCTTTTTACATTTTCTGCGATAACATAATTTGAAATTTTGAAAATATTTTTTTATTTTGTTGTGTTCAGATTTTCTTAAAAGCCAATTATTTTCGACTGTGACATTATAAATAACGTTAAGTAATTTTTCCTGTTTTTAAGAGTCAGTAATTGATTAACGAGCTGTCGGCAATTAGCGTTAGAAACGCCTTCGTAGTCCACACACGAGGCAAGCCACGCGGGGCTTCACAAAAAAACATTCAATTTTTCATTGTCCGCGTCACAGCGACGCCAAAATACACCTCTAAAAATAAATATCACGACATAATATAATAGTCAAGAATAATCAACACATTCTAAAGCCAACAAATACTTCAGTCCGAAAATAATCGGGGTATTAAACTCTCGGCACATCTTTCAAATGTCAAATCCTTAATCATAACATGAATCGTAATGCAGCTTCGTTAGAAGAAAATTTATTATACTTAATGTACTAATCTTTTTTAAACTTTCTCTAGGGACGATTTTTGTTACGAACCATTTGTTTTATTAATCTTTCAAGTTTTATTCCATTAAGAGACGTCAATCAATAATAAAATGTTTCAAATCAGTAGTCATGAAAAAGTCTATATGCTGAGTGTGGTAGAGGGCGCCACCTCTACGTTCGTAGCACCCTCGTAGCGCAGAGCCTACAGGTAGGGCCGCGCCGCACCAGCCGATTACGGCCTCCGGCTCCGTTATTTTAATCGTAAAATTAGAGATGCGCGTAGAATACTTTATCACGCACTTACTGCAATTTATAGCAGCGCGCCTTGATTTTATTGTGACCGCTTATTTATACGTTTACCTGAAATTGGTAACCTCTACGTGCTGACTTCTACGTAATAATTGCTTATTGCAATTTATTTATTACTTATCTCAGTATTTTGTTTTTCTCACTGAAGCAACCTCTCTTATTCACATACCCAAAACAATCACCCACCCTTCCCCTCCTTTCATACATGAAACAAACATAAGGTCACGTCTTTTACCCTTGCGGGGTAGATAGATCCCAGGTCTATAGAATCTTATGGCTACGTTTAGCATGTTTGTAGGCTTGTAGGTGAAAAAAATCACCCTTAATCTTTTATATATCATTATTATTCCCACATGTGTTATATTATAAACATATTAACTAACATTTATATTATGATGGTTTTTCAAAGAAGAGTTCTCTATGAATAGTGATCTCATTAAATATAATACTAATTTGTTTTATAAAATACTTAAATCACGGCACACACCTTAGATGTTATTGTATATAACATTCAGAAACTACCCTAAACCCGGATATCTTAATAAATATATAAATATGTGAAATGACACCAGTGTTGGCCACATACACAGAAAAAAAGCAAGCAAGTGAAATTAGTTGCAATTTTAATTAAATTTTATTCCAGTATTGTTAAATTGTTGATTATGTTTATTTTATTTAGTCTAACCACTTCATAGCTATTTTTTAAAATTGGACACCCTTAAATTCAAAATATCCCTTGTCAATCACCGGGCAATGAAAGATATACAAAAATATTTTATGTAAACAGTGTTGTAAAAGTTATTGATTAAGCCTACCTTGAGTATTTTCAGTCATACAGGCGAAAACTATTTCGTAGGTATCCATATTTACTGGCGTTTTCTTTCACTTTAATCAATTTGATGTTCAATTTCATTACCTTGTGAAGTGATAGGCTTCAAGTCGGGCGGAGACAGGTGAGGCAAGGCATGGTGTGCAGGCTGGGGGGCGGCGGGTGCGGGGTGTGGCGACGTTGCCGGCGACGTCGGCTTGTCGCGCTTGCCCTCCGCCTTCACAGGCGTCTCTCCCGCTTTTTGCTGCGCGAGTCGCTCTTGCTTCCGAAACTTCGCTCGCCGATTTTGAAACCATACCTGAAATCAGAAATTTGATATTTGTTACTATTGGACACTAGTAATATTTTAAGCTGTTTTATTTTGTTTTTCTTGTAAATCAATTCAAAATTAAAGAAGAAATAGATTTAGATTTAGGCATTAAAATTCTCTAATTTAATGCCGAATTATTACATATCCAATTTAATTAATAAAAAAGTATTACGGAAATTAAAAGTTATAAGGGAAATAGGAATTTTTTACGAATTAAAATAACTTATACCTAGCATATTTTTGTTGCAATTATATTCATATGCAGTAAATAGTAATTAAGCTGTCGTTAGATGAAACTTACTTAATTAATTAACCTCATATGTAAAGTTCACCACATATACCAACAAGATACCAACTTGTATAATGGGTTGCAATGCCTACGAACCTTTGAGTTGCAACTATAAAAATATACCTATCAAAATTAAAATTCGAATGGCAAAAGCATAAAAAACATCGTAAACAAAAGCGGAAACAACAAAAAGATAATGAAAACGTCAGGAGCGGACGTGGGCTCCAATGAACAAATAAAGTTAGCGTTCCACCCGACTAATGGGAACGCATCCCATGCATCGCGCGCCAAATTTTAATGCAAACCGTTTTATATTCGTTCGAATGCGCGCAAATCCGAATTGATCATAATTCGATTTGGTGCGAGAGATAATTGCAACTGCCACTGGCGCTGATTGGGCAGTGTTACGAGTAAAAAATGCGACGCAGCGAGCGCGGCTCGGTTCCGGTCCACAATCATACGCACGCCCTATTTGTTCATCGCAGTGTGCCTGATGATGTTTGTTCACCTTTATACTCTGTCATTTCACTGAAATGCTGTGACCCAGAAAATTGGATGTTGTTTTAGCACAAAGGTACAGAATACGCTTTTAAGTCACTGAAACAAAGACTCTCATTAATTTGAGAAAACATGAATAGCAGCTGATTGCCAAATACCAACTGAAAATTTGTACAAGATCTACGTAATTGAGCGACGCCTACGGCAAGTCTGCGTAATTCGCCTTGACAGTGATCGTGACAAACGTTAATGACCTACTAGTGTTCTAGAAAGATTTAGAATATTTTTATTACTATGACATCATTCGACGCGTGGTCAGATTCAAAGTTGGAAGTTGTGTTATGATGTAAAAATATCAAAATTATTCGTACCTATTTTCGTAACCAAATGCCAGTTGTACAAAGGAATATGACTTTGCTCGGGGTTTCACTTGTGATTACCAAGATCCCCGGGAATACGAGTACTTTTTAAGGAATAAATGTACTTGACTACATTACTGTTTTTTTTGTAAGGTGATAATTTGATAAATAATAAATTTTCTAGAACTACCTTCCCCTATTTGACCCCTTTAAGGGATTAAAATATTATGGAAAATTAATTATTTATCGAAAATATTCATTATAGTTCTAAGAGATAGCTTGCCAAATTATAGGGATAAATTTTAACCGACTTCAAAAATGGAAGAGGTTCTCGATTCGTCTGTATGTTTTTTTTTTGTATGTTTGTTACGTGATTATTCAGTCAGTTATGGATCGATTTTAGTGATTATTTTTTTGTTCGATATGTAATGCTCATGAGTCCCATTAAATTTTTGTCGCAATGTATCGAGCACTTTTTGAAAAAATAAACAAAACCCCAAAAAAATTGTTAAAGCATGCCGTTTGGTTTAAACTTATTTGTACTTATTTTATTCTTATGCGAATCAAGACAAGTTGATGACGACGTTGTTCCTCTATTTTGGTTGAACTTCCACACCCACTAAAACCTAATTTTTAGTTCCAGTTTGTACATTTACGTACAGGGTTGAAGTCGGATTTACTTTTTTGTTAAAAATAATAATTCAGAACCCTTTATTACGGTACAATTTACCTAAGTATTTACTTTAGATGAATTTTTTTGTTAAAATAATTATTCAGAACCCTTTATTACGGTACAATTTACCTAAGTATTTACTTTAGATGAAAATTCATAGCGATGGCTTGAAAAATAATGAAATTTTCCTTTTAAGTTACATCCCCTATTTGACCCGTTAAGGCAAAAATTAAACAAAAATGTTAAACGAATTCCTTTTTGTTTTTTATAAGTTAGCATAGTACGAAATTTCATGTTCCTATCATGAAAACAGACTTAAAAAAACTTGTTTGGGGAAACGATCAACAATTAGGAGTGTTTGACACCTCTAGGAATTAATACCATACCTTCAAAATCACAATGGGTATCACAAGTAGGTATCACAATTGACTTCATAATATTATTTTCTAGATTATGTATTTCCAATTCAGATTTATTATTTTAATTAGCATTAAAGTTATAGAGTGATGAATCCATACCCACACACATCCAATAAATATTCTCAAATGATCTAACAGCATTTCCTCCTAATTTTATTGCGCGCGACTGCATCAAGCATAATTTCCGCGATGTTTCAAAATATCACAACACTGACTAAAATTACCATGCAGTCATTTGTGCAGTGACTAACAGTAAGCTGGCCGACATTGAAGCCGAAGATATATTGTTGTACTTCTGTCGGCCGCGAGATGCCAACGCTTGTCAGTGGCTCGCAGCTGCGGCGGCTGGAGTGTATCCGACTGTACATCATCTCATCACGACACTCAGTTATTATTATGTATTTATTATTTATATGATGGACAGCCGCGCCCTTGATCCACGCATAGATCATCTTGTGAGAACTGCGGCGGGCCAGAACGACCTACTCGCGAGACGTTTTGCAATTATATATCATAATAATGATTTTATTACCCATTAGCACTAACGCGTTTGGATAATTAGTTACATAAGTTATGTGCATTCAGAAATTAGTCATTATGTACGTGTCATCTGTCATGAAACAAACACTAAATTTACTGGATTTGTCAAAATGCATAATTCACGTTTAAAACATTCTTTGAGTGGGCTCCTCTGAATTTTTGCATTTAAGTTAATTTTAATTATATTTTGTTACAGCAATCCTATGTGCCTCATTCCAAGAAAAAAAATGGTCAAATAGAGACAAATCCACAAATTGAGCTGGTCCCACAGCATAGGCCAGTCAATATCAACATAAACATTGCAAACACGCATGTATCGGCGAATAGCCTACAACCGAGTTTGCAACTTTCTTAACCCTGTGCTTCCCCTTGGGGGCTTGAATATGGGACTTTTTTCAGTTTTTACGAAAAAACTACCTTAAGGATGCATTTTTCGGGTATCTTTGTGGTATACTTTTATGAAATACTTACACTAAATTATCTACCGTTTGAGTATAATTTGAACCCTCTGTGACTTATAGTTATTAAGTCATAGCTTGTCAAACCATGTCAACTTTTTCCCAAATTTGGCACAATTTGGGGTAGTTTTGCTTTCCGGGCCCGTACCAACGAAACTAAAGATTTTATAGGAAAATTGTACTAAAATAAAATATAGAAGACTATATAAACTTTCAAATGAGTGTAATTTTAAAAGGACTTCAAAAAAAGGAGGAGGTTCTAATTAGTTTTTTTATGTATGTTCCCCGATTTCTCAAATACGCCAGGACTGATTTAAGAAATGCTTTTTTTGTTTGATAGGTAATACTTTACAGGTCCCATTAAATTTTTATCGAAATGTGTCGAGCACTTTTTAAAAAAGTTCACATAAACAAAAAAAAATATATACAAGTATGCCGTTCGGTTTACACTTACTTCCTTTAATTTTTATGCTTACTCAAACAAATTGATAACGTTGAAGTCGGTTTTTGTTTTTTGTTAAAAATATTTTAAATTATTAGTACAATATGTTAATGTGAAAAAGAAATGATATTCCGTACTAAAGTTTTCAGCCTGTCGGGCGATTTGTATGAAAACATCGTGTCGTTTTTAATTGCTAGCTAATGCTATAAAGTGTTACTACGTACATATTGAAAGCGCACATCTCCAAAAAGCCTTCGGGATGGACGGGCTTAGGCTTTGGGTGTTGCCAAAAGGGCATATCCTGGTTGCGAGTGACTTGGGACCGTTGGGCGGTCACCAGTAATAAGAGTTAATCGTACTCTACGCACTCTATCCCAGTGGAGAGTGTTACTCTGTGAAATTGGCGTTATAAAAGTTGACATAGTTCTGTATCAGATGTTCTAAATCTTTGATTTTATGCCTCAACAAAAAATACTAATCAGGCTGAACAACTTTTGCTACCACGTCATTTTTATATATCTTACCATCTCTATCTTTACCTGGACCATCATGGTTCCGCTTCAGGTGTTCCAAATCTTCAAATTAAATACCTCAACAAAAAAAAAAACTGGCCAAGTGCGTGTCGGGCCACGCGCAGTGTAGGGTTCCGTAGTTGCGAATGACAACTTTGAGTTCACACTATTTACAATCGCACCTTACAGTTTAACGATCAAAAACATATAACAATGAAAATAGTATGAAATTTTACAGTTTATAAGTTGGTTGCCTATAACTTTTTAGTTTGTACTTAGTACTCAGCTTTGATAGTTTTCCTTTCAACTTCAGTATATATACTACTTCTGTAATTTTTTTCACGTATCTATACATAACCGTTTAGCAGATAGAGGGGGGGGGGACACTTACCTCTAACAAAAATTCGCACTTTAAAACCAAATATTTCGGAAACGGATCCCTAAATCGAAAAATGGTGTTCTCAATCTCACAATATTTTTGAAAGACCTATTTAAAGATACCCCACATGATGGGTAAATAGAGAAAAAAAAATTACTTCCCCACTTTACTTGTATGGGAGCTACCCTAAAAAAAATTTTTTTTCAAAATTTTATTCTACCACTTTTTTGCCATGATTAATATACATACCCATACTAAATTACAGCTTTCTAGTACTTATAGTCTCTGCGTAAAACCGCGGACGGACAGACAGACAGACAGACAGACATGGCGAAACTATAAGGGTTCCTTGTTTACTACGGAACCCTAAAAATGCTCATCAGTTTGAATAACTTTTGCTAATATATTATAGTTTATATTATGGTTCTGCATGATGTGTTCCAAATCTTAGATTTTTAAGGTATAAAAAAATGTTCATCAGGCCTTTGCTAAGGCTCCACTTTTATACTTCTTATAGTTCAGCTGGACTAGGTATTATGTGATCATTATTATGATGCTGCATCAGGTGTTCCATTTTCCAAAATCATTTCTACCCTGAACTTGCTCAGGCTTAATATAGCTATTACGGATTCGAATGAAACTATTTTTTTATATAGCTATAGCAAAAATAGTTTCATTCAAATCCGTCCAATATGTCCGAAAACAACCGTGATCATATATACAGACAGACAGATAGACAGGCAAGAAATTCCAAAAAAAATTTTTTGCTTTTTGTTATTCTTTTTAAGTTTCCCTCTATCCATTTCAGTTAAAAATACTAAATGTACAGACAAAATATTTTTAACTGTTTTATTATAAGTATGTATAGATTATATAAAGTATGGATGCAACCTGTTCGTACATAATTAGGCCTTAAAATAATTATGTGACATTCTACTGAAATTCGCACACTCCTATTTTAAGGACCCTTATAACAGTTACATATATATACTATGAATGTTTCTAAAGTATCCGTGCATGTTCATATATTGGATTCTACGTGGCTATGAAGTCTATACGTTGCAAACATAGACCTTTTATTCCTAGGTGCATAACTGCATCATCATCAAGTCTTTTTTTTCCACTTCAGGAGCTCTACCTTCTCTTTACTCCCAAAGCCATATACGTATGAGCCAGAGCAGCCAGATTTTGCCTACACTCTTCACGCTGTCCAGACGGGTTGGTGAGGTGTCTTTGATGTTTATAAGCTTTGTTTAGCTTGTGTTTCCTAAGTCGCCTTCAAGGGCATCCACGGGAAGACTTGGAGTGGTCCTATTCTACTCTGCCGATAACCATACGGCGTACAAGGCAACCCCATGACTGCATATTACGAAGATATTTCGGCCACGGGGCGGCCGAGGTGACACTGTGCCTGGAGATCTAAACGACTGAATTGACAAAAATATGAAGGGAGAGTATTATTATCGGCTTTGAGCTAACTAACTTGTATACAATTCAATCATAACCTAGTACACTTTAATACAAATTCAATCATAACTTAAACTAGTTTTGAAGACGTTAATCCAATTTTTCAGATACAGATTTGATCAACCCTCCTCGACATTACCAAAATGAAATCATATCAAACCCTTACTAATAATGGATAATAAACTTAAAATAATATTAACTTACCATGTCTAATTGTGATACTAACGATCTTCCATGTTGGTTTGGAAGAAAAGAAAAAAAAACAAAGATTATATACCAGCTGCTTTTCTTCCCGCGCAGATCGTAAAAGTCGGTCGAGAGATTGGCCGATAATCTTTGGATAAACATGGCCTTATGATTTTATGATTCTAATAATCTTCGAAGAGAAGCAAGAAATAAAGACGTGATAATATGAATGTATGTACTTATTGCTAATAAAGCTTGGTGTCAGAGAACGGAAGCATCAAATTTTCTAAACCGCATGAGTGGGAAAAGTAGTGACTATATGTACATCATGCATGGACGAAATTCGACCACAGACAATCAAAAGCCACTTGAACAAAGTTTAAATAATGTACCTATTTTCTAACCTATTTTCTTATTTTGTATTAAGTAATAAAACGAAAAATTTACCTCCATCATCAGATCAGATCCATCATCATGAGTAGACAAAATTTCAGCTCAATCGTTTTGGATAACGGGTTCGAAATTAAGTTCCAAGATTTGACCCTCACAGACAGACAAACTGATATTGTAAGGTACTTAAATAAAAGCTTGTAAAAATCAGAACGTAACAGTACGTAGAGCAAATTGGCCATACGTTTGAGCAAGTAATCAATTGTAAGATTGCTGAAGTTCATCATTTCGTTGGATCTAACAGAAAATCAGTGCCTCCGAGTGGAAAGGTCGCACGTACGTGCTCAGCTTAACCAAGCGGTGAGTCGCCGCGCGGGCGGAGGCGCCAGCGACTAACGAACACAGCAATCCGCTTGATTGGCACTGCGACTCGCGATCCACCTCCGCAGCCGGATCGCCCCGGGCTCCGCGCCTTCCGCATTATTTCCGAATTGGAAAAATCAAAGCTCTCAACGTATGCAGCATCCGCACCGCAAACAAACAAATAATAAAAGAACCGCCGCCAATACAAATGAGTAGCGATACGACGGCGAGCGGAATGCGAAGTCGAAGTGAAGCCGAGCGTGGGCCCGAGGCAAATAAACGTCCGCCGATGTGTTTGCAGGAATTTGTTGCGATGTTTATAGAATGCGATGCGTGCCGCTGCTGTGCTCCTACAGTAAATATTTTGTCAAAATTTAGATGCGCCTATTTGACGTTTACTGCCAATAAAACTATTTTTACGGAAACAATCATTGTTCGCAGATACGATCTATTTTAGTCATATCGTAAATTAACTGCAACCGATAAATACAAGCAAATGTCAATAATAAATAACGGGCGGCCAATTAAGCGTGGGGTCGGAACAATCGAGCAGGGCATCGAAATGCACTTTGCAAATGAACCGAGCGGACCCGAGCGGAGCGTGCGCGGGGCGCGGGGCGCGGCGAGCACATTGACAAATGTAATTAAACGCGAGATGCACACGGTCCACAAATGCCATCTCCGTTAAATCCATTAAAGGATAATTTACGTATAAGCAATAGATGGGACTTATACTGGCTAATTTCTAGCTAGTTAGCTAGAAAATAGTATGTATTTAGCTATGTAGTTACATAGCACAACGAAGAAATAAGGAAAGTAGTAACATAATTTTAAGCTTAATCCAAAAACTCATAGTGCATTTTGTACCGAAATTACACGGAAGCGGACTTTTGTAGGCACAAGTAGAAAGTATACGACATCATTGAGATTAAATAAACGTTAATTTTGAAATGTCTGCAAAATTAACCATGGCCACAACCGTTGCTC
Organism: Rhodophaea formosa; assembly: GCA_963082605.1. Classification (NCBI taxonomy): domain Eukaryota; kingdom Metazoa; phylum Arthropoda; class Insecta; order Lepidoptera; family Pyralidae; genus Rhodophaea; species Rhodophaea formosa. The sequence continues at coordinate 11,516,286 of OY720210.1, forward strand.
CGTTAATTCTTGTTTACTTCTAACACAGCTATTTTATACAAATGTACAAGGGGTAGTTAATACAGTTCCCTCGGCAAACAGTGGCAAGCAACAATGGCTGAGTATTAAAATAAACAAAGCGCTGTGTCGCCATGTGGCACCGTCGGGCGTCGGGCGGCGGGCGGGCGAACACCAAACACGGCTAATGTATTCAGCGCATTGTGCCGCCTCAGCTTCCAACTGTTACGGCTCCAAGCCCGACCCTGCCTTCTCGGCTACTCCATAACTTGAACTGCAAAGTTCATCTTCCTGTTCCTTCTGTTTACATTTGTGCAAATTTCAAAATAACCTGTAGTTTTGTGATAAATATTAAAATGATCCATCAAAGTCATCACAGAAAGTGTCGTTCTGTTTTCAATTTAGCGCTTATTTCGAAGATCATATAAATATCACCATAAAAACAAAAAAAGTTAAGAATCATTGCACTAAGACCATTTTTCATTGAATTAGCCGAGGGAGCGTCATGTGTTCAGCCTATTATTTAACACTTCAATGTAAAAAACATTAAGTGCGTAGCTAACGTAGCGGAAACTAGGGGGTCTCTGCGCTATTTCTGCGGATTACATAATCAACTTGGCTGATAAATATCTGTTCGATAAATAAATCTTTGCATCAAAGCAAAGTTTTTTTTTTCTTTTAGAACCAATTATCTACCTACATTAAGGAACCTAATTTTCTAATTCTAGAGCAGTAATAACCAATTTTGATGTCTTTTGATGTCTGTACCTATTAGTTTTACAGCGTGAAGCTTTAACCTAATATAAAACGTGTAACGGTGACATATATTTGCACTGTCAACTAGCGTTATGTACAGAGGCTCGGGTCGCGTCTTTATTTGACACGTTGTCAGAGGGCGGCCCCGAGGCGTATGAAAAACGTGAGGCCGCGCGGAATGATCTAATTGTATTCATTAGCCGGGCCGGGCGCGCAAATATTGACTGTGCCGGCACCGGCTCGCCTCCGGCTCCGGCGCTCCGCCACCGCCTCGCTGCGCCGCCGCCTGCTCTTGCCACGATTATTATACCATACGTATAACTTGATGTTACAAAATTTTTAAATTAAAATCTTCGTTTCTGCGAATCAAAATTGTAACCATTGTATTATTTCCCCATTAAAAATATTACATTTTATATTAGGTATCTAAGCAACGCGAACACAAAAATGGTTAACAACTACTAGACTGTCCCATACTTTATGTATGTATATAAGTATAGTTATCATTTATTTTGACCTAGATAAAATGATGGATGTACTGTACCAGTTCATAAACCATACCAATAACTTACTGAAAGAATAATTGAATGAATTAAAATTATAAATGACCATTTACATAAGTAAATACCTTCAAGAATCGTTTCTGACTATATATTATACTTACGAATAATATTTTCATAAAACCCATACCTAAATTAAAATGTAATGAAAGAAAAACCGCTTATTGTTTGCTAATGACAACGTTCCTATAAAATTGATCAATCTTTTTTTGCAGCGGTCGAGTTGATCAAACTTCGCGAACACACCCTCCTATTTATACTTAGCGGATGAAAAGGCAACACCAAACGCCCCGGAATAATATTAGCTACCCCGATAATCCATCCAATTCTATCACCTCATCGCCCTACTTCTTAAATATAGGCTATTTCTTTAACGATAAAGTTGATTTTAGATTGCGATATAATCATTTATTACGTCGTTTTAATTCGGCTTTTATTTTTTTGCTAACTGGTAACATGTGTTAACATTTGCTGATAATCCTGGCTTAACACATCATAATAAAGAGATGAATACATCGTTTATTCAGGCCGTATGTCGGCACGTTCGATGTTTAGCGACGACAGGTGTGCTGACGCAACTCATCTTATTTGATTGGGACTAAATGTAGTTCGAAACACTGGTTTTTGTGAAATAATCGTGAATATTAGTTATCAAGCTGGGTGCACTTTAGAATAGCTTAGCACAAATTTAGATACTCTGCTGCTTGAAATGGATAGAACTGGCGTCCTTTTTTTATAAATACACCACTTTTAAAGCAAAGAGTCGTGCCGTTCTCGGATTAAAAGCTTTTTAACTTTCATATTTTACATAATAAATCACAAATAAGCGAGCGAACCCCAACTTTTTTTTTACTTGATAAAATTTTAATGGTTTTTTGTATGAAAAATTCTATTACATTTCCGCGCTTTAAAAGTGGTATTTTTGAGAAGAGCAAGGCAAGCTCTATTAGATTAAATCCTCAGAAATAACAAATTCATGCTAAGCTATTCTAAAGCTCATCCATTTAGCTTAAATGGCTTTGAACTATAGGCGGAACGTGACCTTGGTGGTCAGGGGTGTCATCCTAACTGCCTACCCGCTAGTTACAGGTATTACATCCGCTATACACGCGCCCGGCTTCCGACCTGCTACTTTCTCATCCTCAAACCAACTTAACTATTCCGATGTTCGCTCTATTTTTTCAAATATTATTTAGGTAAGTACCTAATTTATACCAGCTATTAGATCAATAATTTCATTTAACGTGTTATCATTTAAATTATGTAGTATTATTTAATTAATGTAGGAAATATAATTGAGTTGTAACTTAAACACTAAGTTTTTAATACTTTTACTAAATGCTTCCTCAGTGATTATTTTACGTCAGTCGTAATTGACAAGTGATGGTACAAATAAACATTGTGCAGTGCTGTGCTGTGACATTCTTAATTTTTGTGTAATTAATGTAGAGACCATTACAATCGAAGTACTACGGAGGTCTACCTAGCCACTTGTTCAAGGCTGCATCGTCATCGCAACAAGTGTACCGATTCCTTATTTAATTGTCAAAAAGCACGAGCGAATGAATGTTTAATGGCTGGCGTGTCATAAAGCGAAGCGCAAACCCTTGACAGATGCGTCCATAGCACCCGTGCACACGCCATTGCCCGCGACAGCCCCTATTATCTCCGCCATTCATAAATAAACACGAATGATATGCACTAGCTAGTTTAGATCATCAAATAACGTTCTGATTTATGAAGTTCTGAGCATTATTTGAGTATTCCTGGTTTGTACGGACAATTTTATTTTTTTACATAGTAAATTAACTTTCATTAAAAATATAAATACCAATTCAGATGGTTGCCAATTAATATTAAATTTTGTATCAATGGCACTAACTATCCCTCAAGGAAAATGTACGTACCTGTGCTTTATCTTAAAGTTCAATGAACTGTAAGAAAACTGTAAGTTTTTTAATGCTATTCCCATTCACTATGCGCACTGCCTAAACGCGGTTTTGTGGTTTTTCTGGACCTTCACTCTATTTAACGAGTACTAAGACTATAGTTACCTTTGTATTTCAATGTATATTTATAGTTCAATTTTAAATTACGAAATAATACCACAATCATGAATGGTACAAAATTCGCCATATCATTTGAACATATCAATGATACGATTAATCATCTAAAAACCATGAGCTTGGCACTTCCCCGCCAACTATGGACTTCCCTATAAACCATTCAATTAAAAATGAAACAGATTTGAATCGATATTGACGAATCACCGTGATCTGCGATGCTTCCGCGAAACAATGAGCCGTAATCAGGAGATCGAGCGTGGCACGCGACAAATAGGCGATAGCGATCGACAGCTGTCCCTAATAAAACATTGAACTTCGTGATTTGATCCTCTATTAAAGATAAAACTGGAATGAATGTCGCGTATTCCTGTATGCTTCGCAGATAGGTAGGTGTTTTGTGGTGGTGAATTGTAGACATTTAGTGCTGCACATTAAAAAAAAAAACATATCTATTAACATTTTAGTTCTGCAAGGACTATAAACCTGCACTGGACCCCGAAAAATTCATAGTTACAGACTTAAAAAAGTGGCCTACAGCAATTCGAGCTCGCCTATGAAGGGTTCGTAGTAGCAAGGTCAGATTTATCACAATCCCAACTATCCCATCCCAATCCCAATCCCAACTAATATTTGAATGCGAAAGTGAGTTTGTTTGTTTATTTGTTTGTTTGTTACGCTTTCACGCCATATCTACTGAACCGATCATCATGAAATTTTGCATACACATAGGTTAGAGTACCGAGAGGGACATAGGCTATATATTACGCGAGCGAAGCCGCGGGCAACAGCTAGTACTACTATAATTTTTCGGCAGCAAAAATTACTTTATTTCCATAGTGTTTTTATGAATGTGAAATGTCATATTTGCGGTTTATAAAAATGTTGTATGTCCCAAAAACTGCAGACTATATCTCGTTTAAACCAATTTTCCTTGAAAGTGTTTGTTGAGATTTACAGCATACTTTTTAGGGTTCCGTAGTTAACAAGGAAAATTAATTAATTTTCATTGTTAGATGTTAGGTGCGAGTGCGGACGAGTGCGAGTCCCAACTACGGAACCCTACACTGCGCATGGCCCGACACGCCCTTGGCCGGTATTTTTTAGGATTTTTCTCTTATTTCAAAGGTTAGAGAGGGTGGGAGAGGTCTAAAATAGATCAAATCATACCTATTTCACGTTCGCTGACTGTTACGACTTTGTCTGATACAACGGTATGACACTAAATTTTTTCATAGTAAATGATAGCCCGTCGACTGGCGTACTTTTTACAAATATTAATGATTTAAATTTATCTTAAGACGACACAACGTTCAGAGACGTTGACGTCTAACGACGTAGTATCGTATTATATTACTATTTGCCTGCCTGATCAGAGCACAACGTCGAGGGATGTGGACGTTTATCAACGCTGTTTTTCATATGGACATCTATTTGCCAGTGTAAATAACTAAATACGTTCTCAGAAGTTTGAGTATTTCAAAGAAAACATGTATCAATTCAATCATAGAATATTTATTTATTTTGTATTTCAGTTATTTCAACACTATGACGTCACAACTTACATAAAGTTGAACACAATTCTTTTCAAAACAAACCATATACATAGCAACATTATTGGCATATTTTCAATTTCACCAAACATAATTCACATTAAAACATAATACTTGAATAAGTCACCATAAACAACAACAAAAAAATAAACAAAAAATGTCAGAGATCACGATTTTATATAATAACTAATATTAAACTTTCTTTGTAAACGAAATATAGCTTTTACATACTAGTTAATGAGATATCCTATTTACAATCTTTTCAATAAGTTTTAATTTGAGAGATCAATTGTTATTTTTATTGACCATGGCTGGGAATATGTCAAAATGGATGATGAATTTTCATTTGGTTCTGGTATAGCATCTTGCAAGCCGTCTTCTTGATCTGTCGGCTGTTGTGGCTCATAGTTGGTAACTGAGCTGAAATCTTCGTTGTAATCTTTATACAGCTCTGGTTTAGCTTCAAAATTTGATGACAGGTCGTCAAAGAGATTAAATATCAGTTTTGTGGGCCTGTTAGCTGACATCTGAAATAATAAATTAATCATTCATTATTGTCATGACATAAGGGTATATAGTAGGCACTGACACATTTAACTTTACTTATTTTATACGTAATACAAAAAACTATCGCAATTTTCGTAAATAAACATATAAAATAATAAGATGTACAAAATTTACTTACAATTAACTCTTAGTGAACACGCGGAGTTCGCAAAGCGGCACTGACTGGATTGAATGTTTAAGAAAGCAAGCATGCGTTCACGCCGGTTGACGTTGTTCACACACGCGAGAGTTTTAAATGTGTGGGTAACGAGCGAGATAGCAATATGAAGATACCTTTAAAACACTTGTAATACGACAGTTAGAAACATGAAGTTGCTTACAATATGACAGTAGATACTGCTCTTCATAGAACTAGTATGGAAAAGAGTCATCGCCAGACGTACTGCGAACATTAGCAAAAAAAAGTTGCCCTCCCCTCGACGTTCTGTCACAACGCATCCTTATAAAATCTCGCCCAGTGACGTACTGTCATCGAACGTGTTAATACGGGCAAATAAATGGTAAAAAAAGAAAATTATTTTACTAAAATATGAAAAGCGCAATTTGAACTTATCTTTTAAAATGTCAATAGGTAGACACTTACGACAATGCTCGCAATAATTTATTCATCTAAAAATCCTTCGATCAAGCGCATATTCCATAAGCAGTAAATGATTAGAATATTCATCAGGATAATAAGTAGTATAAAATATTGAATGCGACAAGACACGGGAAATGTAACGCAATAAAATAAACTACGGCAGTCAATGCTCAAACAATATCGGCACTTGTCCCTCGCCGGGTAAATCATTCGTGAGAGCAAAATAACACTTGGTGCTTCCCTAACGGCTTGACCAAAAGTGGGGCTCAACTCACTGGTAACTGTTAAAACAATATTTATTTTTATTTAACTAAATATTAATAACTTTCCAATATAGTGACTGAACATGTTCCATAAACATTTCATAAAAATGGTATTAGCGCTTATAATAAGTACATATATTTAATTTAAGTTTATATTAGATTTGTATATCTATAGGGGAAGCCTACAATAAGATGGTCTTGAGTTTTGTCAATAAGCTTTTATGTATTGATGCAAGACATTTTTTCGAATGCATCCTATCTAAGTATTTATTATGACGATTATTCTTAGCTCTTCTATGCTTGTTTGGGACAAAAGGAAAAGCTAACCATCTAAGGCTAGCAACCCATCACTCTTTTGATTTCGCTTTCCACCTTAATGCCCACTAACACACAACACGTGGGCGTTGGGCATTATAACCTTGGGCTCTGTCTACCCCGAAAGGGAAAAAGACATGATCATATGTATGTATGTATTCTTAGAAACAAGAAATAATAAAAGCTTATTAAACGTGGCCTCAGCCTCTTGACACATAATTCAAATATTTGATCTCTCTTTCAACATAGTATCTATTCCCATCCCATCTTCATACCATTTACTAACAAACTTTATCTCACACAAAGACGCCAAGTAACGTAAATGATGGTAAATCATAAACAAATCAAGTGCGCCACTTCCCGCCAAGCGCGGCAGTATGGCCCGGTTATGATATCCATATATTGTGCGGCTTCTGATCGGCAGTGACAGCGCGCCTATGCTCCCCTACGCGGGACATCTACAAAACGACAATGGAACGATCAACTTGCTGTGTTGGTTAGTAATGGACAAACTTTTTGCATCGGCCGATAGGGTATTGAAACCTTTATGTACATTTTTGTACCGATGTAAATACTTTTTAATCAAAGAATATAGAACTTTTATATATAATTAAATCTTTTTTTAAGGCATAAGTAGAATAATTTTCTTTATTTTGGTAGTTGAAAAAATACCAAATCCTGAGGAAAAAAAGCATCACATTTAAGGCCCCACACTAGGCACACTAGCGACGCCAATTGTTTTATTCCGAATACTTTACAAATAAAAAGAAATTCAGGAATGTAAATCATATAAGCCTTAGTAAATAACCTGAAGTATTTTTGGAATCATGTTTAATATTATCAAAGTCAGTGAGAATTATGAGAATCAGATGACCTTTAAAAACGGCCTTTTTTTGGTGGTAATCACTTTTTCTCTTAATGACTGATTCTCATAATATTAAAACATGATTCCAAAAATACTTCAGGTTTTTTACTGAGGCTTATTATATAATTTATATTCTTGAATTTCTTTCTACTTGTAAAGTATTAGGAATAAATTGATTGGCGTCGCTAGTGTGCCAAGTGTGGCTCTTAATACAATCCTAAAATCTTGAAAGTTTCATGATATTGAATTTGTTTGCCACTAGCACGACTTATCAATTACAGTTGCCAGTGGTTCTCTGTCTTGAAGACTTCGCGAGTCTGATCACAGCACACTCAGAATGGTGGAATGAACATACCCACACCCAAAGAACTAGTGCTAATTCCGCCATGTGTATAAACTACTTAATTAACAAAAACCTTTGTAATTATTGAACCTTTCAAGAAAACAGTTAAGAAATGCGACCTGTTAATGTGAACAGATGAACATAGGAAAGCATTTTAAGCGACCTCAAACAAGATGGCGAAACATTTGTTACGCCATAACTACATCCTAATCCTAACTAATATTATAAATGCAAAAGTGAGTTTGTTTGTTTATTTGTTTGTTACGCTTTCACGCCGTATCTACTGAACCGATCATCATGAAATTTTGCATACATATAGGTCAGGGTACTGAGAAGGACATAGGTTATATATCACGCGAGCGGAGCCGCGGGCAACAGCTTGTATTTATAAATCAATTTTAAAAACTCGTTTTCTTATTTGGCAGGGTATACTTACGAATCGCCCGGTTCAAACTTCATCAAAATCGGTCAGCTGTTTGGTTGAAGACGGGTTTCTCATCAGAAAGGTTACCAAACTACAACAGAGACGTTTCGTGCTCGCTCAGTCAACAAGAAATTGAAGGGGAATTTCTTTTTTTTTTTCAAGTATTTGAAGACCATGGGAATATCAAAATAACTATTCCCAAGTCACCGACATACCACGGAACAATTTTCTCCCATTCAAATTATAGTTTCATTTCCCAGGGACGATGCACTTGATCCCGCGGTGTCTCTCGGGAGCTCACAACAAGTACCCAGCTAAATGAAAGATAATTGCATGAGAGTCTACAAAGCAAAGGGTGGCCCGGCAGTGACAAAAATATAAAAATCACTGAGAGGGAATGAGAACGATTATAGCAATTGCAAATATATTTTTATTATCCTGGCGTAATGTCAGGAGACATAACATTGGTGAATATGTTGGCAAAGGGCATACTTGGTTGCCTTTGGGACCAGCTAATATGAGTATCACAATGCCATAGTTTCCCACGATTCAAGAACTCTTAAATATAAAAGTTTACATCATCTCTCCGCAAAACACATACACTCGTTTTCGAAAAGTGATTTTTCTTATAGAATTAAACTTCTACAATTTCTATTCCATGGAAGAATTAGCATTATTTCCATCGGCTCATTTTTTTGACAATCCTGCAACACGACTCAGACTTTTTTATTTACGATTTTTACATACGTTCAGGAACATAATTTATATTTCAATTTTCTCTTAGACAGACAATACTGCAACCCTAATTGAACATCAGAAAATCTGACTTATGCTGCTGAATTTCTCAATGATGTAACTAAAAAGCTAAAATATTAGATGAACGACCCCGTAGAACACATTTCGTAGCTCGACTCGTAGCCCCTCTACGAGAAACCTCGCTCTACTTTTAATCACTTAAGTGCTTGCTACGATTTGCACTTCTTTATCGTGAATAACTAAAGAAGAGCGATGGCGTCTCATGCAAAAATAATGCTTTATTGGATTATATTTCTCACAAATGCAATTTCAATGCCGATAATATATCATATTTACCTTTGTATGATTTAGCTTTTACTTATTTCAATTAAATTGCCGTGATTTATGTCACATTAAATGTAAACGAGTAATACAATAAAAAATAAGCAATCAAGTAAGTGTTTATCTAGTAAAAAAACAAACAATTTCTCATATCTCATTCTATATCTACATTGTCAAAGTAGCTCCATGTGAATACCTATCCGATACGGTATAATTTGATACACGAGGAGCGACATCCATATCAGTGGCAAAATAATATTGAGATGTTAATCGGTTAATCGAGGAGAATCATCATCGCGCCTCCCGTGGGAGCGCGGCGCGGGCGCACGCTCTGCCCGCTTCCCACGGCGCGGCGATCGGACATGCTTGTCCGGTGATATGGACCTTATTAGTGCTGCGGCGAATGTCACGCCCTTCAGCTCTTGATGCGTGAAACACGCCGTATCAATGTGAAGTGTCTATACATTAATCTTAACTATAAATTATAAATGCAAATATGAGTTTATATACTGAAAAAGACGTATGTTACGCTTAAAGAAAAGTAAAATATCATCCACTGTTCCTGAGATATTTATATTTATGACATTATGTACTCGTACATCTTAGTTCGAGGAAATTTAAACTCATTGGGATTAAACCTACCTATAAAATAAATTGGTATTAGATAACTTATTTCTTGGTTTTGATCAGAATATGGAAAATTTGAAAAAGAAATTCAGTTAAGATATCTTGGGAACTTCAGAAAATAATAAATATTTTCGAACGTTTCCAAGCTACCTTGACTGGCGCAATTTTAAAGGCGAAATAAAATCATACACACCCATTGAATATATTTTTCATTACTTGAATATAACGGAGAATATAAACTGCTTACAATATAAAACAAAGGCCTATTAATAAATTAGTTAAGGATATCTATTAAAAGTTTTCACATAATTTCATTCCAAAATTAACCGAGATATCCCATCTATCCGTAACCTAATACTGGGATCAGTATGTTTCTTAAATGAAAAGGTTATCTGATCATGTCTTTATTTATCATTCACTTGCATTAATTATTTAGAACGCTTATCTGATCTCGGGCCAGTGTCCGTCTCCCTCATGGTCATTGGATGGAAAATAATTGTCTATGGGCACCCAGTGACATTCGGCTGGAGCGCCGTTAAGTGATTACTTGATCCACTCGCGCCATAACCGCCGGCAATCAACGCGATTAACTAAGGGTTAACATTAAACCTTTCCATTACAAGGCTTTTATTGTTTCTATTAGGTAGTTTGGTGGTTTGGAAATCGATGTATGCTACTAAAGCTTAAATATTAATTTATGCAATTTAGCGTGAGGTAAGTGAACGGTTAAGCAATGAGTAATTTTAGATATATTTTGTATCTAAAGAATTACTTAAACTAATATAAATATCTTACTTCATCTCTTTGATGGCAAATCATACAGAATATGCGTTTTTTTTTTATTATACCCTACTAACTTTACTACCTTAACTTTGATTTTGACTATATCTATTGATTATTTCTTACGCATAATATTGTGTTATTTGTTGGCATTGCCAAATTATGGGACTCGAATATGATAAAAAATCTTCAGAATGTTGCCTGGGTTTGGTAGCTATCTCTAATGGTGCTGAAACAGCGACCACCGTGACAACGGTTTGGGGTTGTTTTATGAAACACTCTCTCTGTGGCTGAGACCACAACGAGCGTTGAGAGGACTTACAAACAAGCAGGCCTTAAAGTCTAAATACGTATACAGCATGTAAATTTTTCCTTGACATTCTTTTAGAGGGTTGACTGAGTCCCTTTATATGAACAACATTTTCTATGGTACCAATTATAGAAATTAAAAAAAAAAACAAACTACATTTTCATATAATATTGTTTTGTAGCTCGAGCAACTTGTATGAGAATGTCATTGCATTTTTTGAGTTTCAAGCAGACAGGCTCAGCTGAGAAAGTTAACACGCACATATTTTATTACGAAACCCACCAGCAATAATTTGATGCTATAAGTAATATCCCAACAATAACAACATTACGGTTTTCTAACGGCCTAGCGCTGCAATTCAAACACACAATTACTGTTTCATTCCCCATTTGTTGTGCGAAGTGACAAACACTTACGGCAAGTGCGCGTAATCAGACGAATGACTTGTGAGCGCGTGCCGGCCGCGTGCGCGCCGCATGCCGCCCGCGTGCTGGACACCTGCGCCGGACCGTGCTCGGAGGGATGAACCAATAAATACATAACAAACATCCTAAATCTCTTATTATTTGTTTTTATTTGGCTATCAATCCGATAAAGGAAAAAATAACTACGTAACTAAACATTTTACCAAGTGCACGCAGCAATAGGCAGTGATATCTCTTGAATTTTCTCCTATCTAACTATATTTTAAACGCTGTTTTTCTTATTAAAGTGTAACCCATAAACAACATCTTGTGCTATTAATATTATAAATGTAGAGTTAACAATTAAAACCATTTTATAGGATGATTTTTTTGTTTTACAGCGCCGTATATGTAACCAACGAGATATACGTAAACGAGTATATGTGTGATTAAAACATATGATGAAGCTCTCTAGGGCTCGCTCGTTGCATGCAAAAATGACGTTTTATGACGTCACGTGGGGCTCCAGGCGGCTCATTGTTATTGCAACACGGCGGTCACCTGCCACGTGACGCCCGCCGGCCGGCTCCGCTGCAATAAAGATTGACACGCCGGCCGCCGGGAGACGCCGGCAAAATGTCAATCCAGCTCTCGATCCTACGTCTTGAACCTACGACCTCTGGGAATACACCGTACCTGCCCAGAATTTAGCTTTCCAATCATATCTCCAATTCAATTAGATCATATATTTTCATGATTTATGACTACACCCAACAAACTTAGACAAGGAGCTCGTAAGTTTATTATAGTTTATAAATAATCCTTCTGATGCGAAAAACACTATTTATAATTATATAGTTGATATTATCCCGCGGCTCCTTTTGCGTTAATATGGATCCCTTGGAAATAGTGCCAATATGACAGGTACCATATGGCAGTTTCTGTACCCCAGACGATGCATAACAAACAACGTAATAAATAAACTCACTTTCACATTTATAATACGTTTTAGGATAAAATACTTTCTAACATTTTGGATTGGCTGGTTGTAAGAATTACTTAACATCTTTCCTATAATTAATAAATCAAACGTCTTTTAAATATATTTCATGTAATGTAAATTAGATATGCCACATATACGTCATCATCATTATCACAAGCAACCCTAAGGATTACCAATAAAACCGAATGGAGCGGACTGCATCCACCGTGTTTCTGCGACCTTGGTCTGGTCATCCGACCACCTCCTCGGTGTGTGTCCAACGCTGCGCTTACTGGTAGATTGCCATTCAAGAACCTTTTTGCCCCATCGACTATCAGAGACCTATGTGCTATGTAAAATGGGTAATCCCAATCTCAACTAACCCAATCCCATCCCAACTAATTTGTTTGTTTGTTACGCTTTCACGCCCTATCTACTGAACCGATCATCATGAAATTTTGCATACACATAGGTTAGGGTACTGAGAAGAACATAGGCTATTTATCACGCGGGTGAAGCCACGGGTAACAGCTAGCAATATATAATGGGTAAAAAATATGTAATTGGTGGGGCCCATTGCCACTTCAAAGTACTTATCCGCTGAGCTATTTTGGTAACCTACGTACCGCATATACGTAAATATATATAGAATTCTCCTATCCTAACTTCCTAACTAATATTATAAATGCGAAAGTAAGCTTGTTTGTTTGTGTTTATTTATTTGTTTGTTTGTTTGTTACGCTTTCACGCCGTATCTACTAAACCGATAATCATGAAATCTGCATACACAAAGGTTAGGGTACTGAGAAGACAAAGGCTATATACCACGCGGGCGGAGCCGCGGGTAACAGCTAGTTGACTATATTTTACCTAACTAATATTATTTTACTAATTAACCTAATTCCCTAACTTTACCAAACTATCCCAACTTCCCAATCCCAACTAATATTATTAATGCGAAAGTGAGTTTGTTTATTTCTTTGTTTGTTACGCTTTCACGCCGTATCTACTGAACCGATCATCATGAAATTTTGCAAACACATAGGTGAGGGTACTGAGAAGGACATAGACTATATATCACGCGGGCGGAAATGCGGGCAACAGCTAGTTGACTATATTTTAGCTGGGGCATTAAAACCTATACTTACGTTCAAAAATATTCATTGCGTAGCGAAGTTCGTAGCAAGGCTGTTTTAGCTGCTACGTCGTAGAAAAGCTACGTGTACGTGTGTGTAGCACGTCAACGTGGCTTTACTTGGATCAATAGAAATAATTAATGTTTCTTCTTTCTTATAGTGGACTTTTCGTATGATTTTTTAAATTTTATCGGCATAGTAACGAGTTACGAGCCACTATAGTAATATCTTCTTTGTAGTGAGTGCTTGGCACTTCCATATCTGAATAACAAGTACCGCGACGAATCGAAATTTATATCCATTTCAAATTGATAACTACAAATGATTCCTTAACCAATTATTACACTCATACTATAGCAAGAATTTCTAATCTTTACATGGGCATAACAATAAAACCAGAACGCTGTGATAATACAGAATTTATCGAGTGGGATGGCGCCGTGCAGCATCGCTTGATGGATTAAATTGCCCTATCCCTATGACAACGTGGGCACAGAAAAAATACGCTGCGCATTAAATAGCAGCTGGTCATTTTTCAAGTGATTCCTTTTGCTCGTGGCAGCAGGTGGCGGTGGCCGACTTTTTGCCAGCCGCCGGCATCGTGACAATTGTGCGTTTGCACGTTTACTGAGTAATGTTTGCGCCCGCCTCGCTTGGATATATGCTGGATTTATATGTTAAAGTGAGAAACGTCATTATCTTTACATTTGGATTTAATAATTTGGCTATTTTTATGTTCAGACAGTTAAGTATGTCTTAATTGAAATTGTATTACCAAATTCGTCTGATTGAAATTTCAGTACCATTAAAATAGAGTAAACGTGATATATAAAAAGTTGTATGAACTTGTGACACAATAACTGTGATAATAATAGAAATGTAGATTTTTGGTACTTATTTATACGATAAATTAACTTCAAGGCAAAACATCGTTGTTTTTTTTTTAATACAAGATGATGAATCCCTAGTCTTTCACACGATGACAAAACTGGTATTATCCACAGTTTCCAAAGTACATTAATGCACCAATATTTCGTTTCTAGCTAATCTAAAAGACATGTCACGACAAAAAAAGAATAACAAAGCTGTGAAACATTGTGGCCGTCGACACAGGAAAATTCACCATCCGAATGTAAAGTGAAATTTGGGAAATGAATATTAATAATTGAAAGGCGAGTGTGGTCGGACCCTCCCCTCGCCGCTTCTAACCGTAGGTATTTTCAATCAATTGTATTTATAAAGATGTGTATTTAACCGCGAATTACAATGATTTAAAACGATATTTTATTATTAACAAAAATAGGTTTTATGGCAAGCCTGTAGATTTATAGGGCTAAGCACAGAATATATAAAAAAGTTAAATTATGAAATTGAATAAAACTTATCGAAAGGTTTTCAACTGTTCCGATCAATTTGTTATATGCTCTAAAGGTACAAACAACTAGTAGCTCTGTGCGCTGTCTGAAATCTGAACTTCGCGAGTCTGTCTTTGAATATATTAAAACTGAATAAATGTTCATTACCTACACACCTTAAAGTAACAGAGCTAGAAGACGTTAGCTGATATGGAATCTACAACAGTTATGTTAAAAATTTAATTTTTAATAAAAGCAAACCAGAAATCCGATAGAAATCTTGTTGCTTTGATACACAGAACTAAGTATATACTTTAATTTGAAATCAATACTACCAAAACGCTCTGATGACAGCTCAGTCTCAGTATATCCCACCCAAAGATACCACGTTAGCTATTCTGCCGATGACACTGTCCGTAAAATTTGTAATGACAAAATAAAATATTATATCAAAAGCTAATTTGCCTAAAACATCTATGTAAATATTGAACCTGCCCACGAAATTTCACTAGAATCAGTTGCGACCTGTAGTGGAGAACAGCCGGACAGCCATACCAAAGACAATTTTCCCAAACTGAACCACAGATGCTTCGGTCACTCTTCGCGCTTGCTCGATCGAACATTCAATATATCTAGATGCGTATTGTACCGAGAGCGTCCGCCACATTCTAGCAGTTTGTGACATTCTTTTTAATTTTCTGTTTCAAGTTTGTACTTTCAGTGATTTGTTCGATATTTCTTAGACAGAACGTCGTTATTATTAAATTTTATTTAGAAGGACAGCTGTTTTTTCATAGAAATTTAAGGCATTCAGTTTCAAAGACAACCCAATACAAATTTGAGCATTATATTCGTTTCTAATATCGGACTGTTGTAAATTCGTAACAACAAATACGTTTTCAGCCGCGCAATTTGTATTAAAAGTAAAAAACTTTTAAAAAGTTTCTAACGTTAGTAACTTTTCTATTTATATTTGCCATACGTACTAGTATTCCAAATATGCGCACAGATACTTATTTATCTGTTTTTTTTGGTAAATCTTATAAACAAGTCTATGTATCGTGAAAACATTTTTTTTATTTACTTTTCTCAAAATTCATAACACTGTTCGGTTATATTTATTTTCATCAGGTTTCGGTCTGAAATTTTATATTTTTTTTGTTTTTTTACGTCACAATCAAAAGATCTCTACGTTTATATTAGTTTCCTTTTATAAAAATATATACAAAAACTAGCACACCAACAAATCATTTAAAATGCACATTTGTTTCATCGGCGAGCCGTAAATCAGCGAACACGTTGAACAACGCCATTCTATGCATTCGAGTTTTAATCGTACGTTTGTTTCGCTGAGTTTTAATTATCAGAAGTCGCGCGCGCTGAGTTACGCGACCGCCCGCAGTATTTATGGCCCCGCCATTCCGATATACTTTTTAACGTAATGAGCAGGGGCGGGCTATGTAATGTCGCGATTGTTTTCCCGTACATAATGTTTTACGTAAGTGGAGCAGTTGTAGTCACAGATAGTTTTATTTTGATACATGTAAAATTAATACACATGGCCACATTTTAACGTTTAAATGAGTAGGGAGTTGTCTATGTAAATGTAACGATTTTGATCCCACACATTAGGAGAGCAAGTATAAACATAGAAATTTTATATTATATAGGAAAGTATATATGGCTCCGCCATTCCGATTTACTTTTTAATAAAATGACATCATAATAAGTAAGAAAGGCGGGCTATGTAATATCGCGATTGTTTTCCCGTACATAATGTTTACGAAATGGAGCAGTTAATTGTAATCACAGATAGTTTGTTTTGAAGATTCATGACTTTTCATCGTAATATGTAGGGTCTGTCTATAAAAATGTATCAATTTATTTCCGTGCGTTAACAGAGCAGTTATTAACATAAATATTTATAGAAATAAAATAAATTATTTTTATTTTTCATATAGGCAGTTAAATTCCATGTTGATGATTGGCAACAAAATCAGTAAAAACTTTTGTATAAAAGTTTCAGATATACCCATCAAAATCATGAGTAACAATGAATAAAGCTTATCAAATACGATACTGAAATATAAAAATGTATTATAATAGAATAGTGAGGTTGTTTCATTCAAAACAATAAGACGCTGGTCGCGTCGGGGGCGTCGTCTCCCAGAATATGAGATAAGTCTCAGAGTCACTTCGGGTCGCCTGCAGGTTTATACGTGATCAGATAACTATAGGGAGCGGGAGATTCTGGATTGCATTAAACATTCAACAGGAGCACACGTCGCAACCCGGCTCACATAAAAATGAGCGCTTATTATGAAATTAACTAGAGCTAACCGCGGAGTGTTTGCTTTTTTTACGTAGTCGGCCGTCAGCCGCAGCCGAATTACTGGACACTAATTGGACTCTGGAAATGTGACGGACGGCGCGGGAAAACAACGCTTTTTTTGGAACAACTCTGCCTCTAAATAATTCAGCTGAATCATTTTTCTTATAGGCTTCGTGTAAAAATAAGTAGCGTATAGTGGAATTGATTATATAGTGTGTGTCAATAATTGATGAATATAAACTCTACCTTTAATTTGTAGCATATAGCATTGCCTTTACTATGTAATAAAACTTCTACGGATTGAACACCTTTCATAAAATTTAAATTTATTAATAAAATGCATGTCCAACATAACTACTTGCATGTCACTATTATATACTGTATTTTTTTATTTATATGTTGTTTATCTATTTTCTATCACAAATATTTTTATGAGAAACATTATTGTTGAGTCCTATGAAGGTATTTAGTTGATTTTTTTATACGAAATAAGTTCATTTTTAATATATTACAATAAAATATGTCTAGAGACGTGGGCAATAATAAAATTAAATCAATTTCTACTCCCTCAAGCAGGATGCTTAGCTGAAAGTTGTAAACAGAAAGGAGACGGCTTGTTCCTTCGGTAGCTCCTGAGACTGATCTAATGAGTAAAAAAGTCAAACAAACTTAGTCACCTGGACCCTCGCTTCCGTGAGGTCTATCTTCATGGCGATCTCCTCCCTGGTGTAGATGTCGGGGTAGTGCGTCTCCTGGAAGGCCCTCTCCAGCTCCTTGAGCTGCGCCGACGTGAAAGTGGTCCGGATCCGCCGCTGTTTGCGCTTCTCCGTCAGCGAGCCTTCGTGACTGCCGTACACTTTGTAGGGCAGCCCAGCTGCAACATAAAACAAGTTTAAGAGTATCTTTTAAAATTCTTATCTCTTTATATTTTCATCTAAATATATAAGGAGAAATCACACTGATTGAGCTAGCCCCACAGTAATGAACTTATGTCCTATCTCTTTGGGTGGTAAAAATAAAAGGCCGGCAAAATACTGGTCACACTCACACCCCTGGTGTTGCAGTTATCCATGGGCAGCGGTGATGCCTTACCATCAGGTGACACGCTTGATCGTCTGCCTCCCTATCATAAAATAAAATAGTTTAACATCTAAGACCCCAGGGAATCAGAAAAAGATCGTTTCCATCATGACCTGGTCGGGGATCGAACCCGGGTCTCTGAAGTCGCAGGTTAGTGTGTAAACCACTGCGCCATGTAGGCTTCATTTTTAAATCAATAAAATCATTGTAGACAGCCATAGTTTTCTCTAAAGTTTGTCTATGTGCAATCAAGTTTCCAAGCATAGGTGTTTTGCGTTTCAGCAATTTCTGTGATCTGAGATTTTATATTTTTACCCTAAACCATATTACATTTCTCGACAAAGGATTTAAAGAAGTGTTTTAGCGTTTGTAAAATTAACTACAATTGCTTATTTCTTAAAATAATAGCTTCATGAGATCAGAAAAAACGTTTTAAGCTTATGATATATTTTTCATATAAGTATAGATTTTGGAAGATTAAGTTAATATTTTTATTTATTAATAAAATGCATGTCCAACACTTGTCACCTAAGTAGTAAAAGTTATTAACTAAGTCACGCTCACGTTGGTACATAAAAATACGTTTGTTAAAAACTTTATTTTACTTGCTTCTGCGTACAAAATACAATAAACAGCAGATTGTGTATCGTGTAAAACATTTTAATTAAGGATCTTTTTTATAACTGGCGATTGTTCCCGAAGTAAAACAAACCGTTTCCGGTGCAGGCTCTGCGTACACAAGCCGCCATTTTTGTCTCCCCTCTGTAGACGCGCCCTCGCCTTGTAGGTACCTACCATATAAATAACCGCCAGATTGTACCTACTTCTCATTTACTTTACGTTCTTGACACTTTAATAAGTAGACTATTCACACAAGTTCCGAACCAAATTAAATTTTAATCGAATCATGATACGAAATATCAGTCAGTTGTGAGAAATAATAATAAATAAATAAATAAATAATAAAGCTGAGCTCTGTCTGGAAAAAACTCCTAAGCATAAATAATACATAATAATAATAACCTCATATAACATAAAATATAAAGTTGCATATTTGGTATATCTGTAGCTTGAATTTCTCGTCACAAAATTAGATCAATCGAGACAGACCGACAGAACCTGCTTCAATATAGTTTTAGTACAAATGTACATGCAACTAGAAGCTCACAGAAAGTGCCGCAAAAACTCGTAACTTTGGCTTGTCGCGTGGCTTATGTATCGATCGTAGCGGTGCTACGGCGTAGCCAGTGCTACGAGAGGCTTTCTTTATTTCTCTTAACCATTAGAGCCATAAAATTATGGTGATCATAAATGCAATCACTGAAAATAAACTACTTTCACAATTTTGCAAAATCTGTCTAGGTCTATAGGTAACGAAGATTTATTTTTATTATTCGGACGAAAAATTAAACATTGTTAAATAGTACCTTCCCAAATTTATGACTTCTAACGCTTCCAACGGGGTTTCTTTATATAGAATGTTTACTCATGCTGTATCACATTCACATATTTATCCCTTACGGGATAGGTAAAGTCAAAGGCTGGGTCGATAGCTATTACTACGACGTAGAAAGAGTTACGTCGTAGTAGATTCTACGACGTAGCAAGCTATTTTTTCTTTCTTATAAATCATTGCTCTTCCACCAAAACAAGAATTTCGTTTCATCCGTGATTAGTTCATGTCATAACTATTGTTTTATTGCCAATTTTCCTAAATAAAATAAAATATTTACTCAACCAAAAATTTTATAATAAGTATTGTGTAATTATTAGTAAATAAATTAAAAATATAAGTAACTAAATAGAAATTTTATTTAGGTCGGCAAAACAACTAGTTTTGCAAAAAAAAAGTTGTTTATCATTTTGAACTTTTATTACCCCGAAACTTAACTATGTTCGCTACAAAATAAACCCCATAGCACCATAATAGCCAAAGCATTAAAGGCGTGGACGTGCGACAGCCCGCGCCTCCCGCGGCAGACCGCAGACCGCACGCGCAGCGACAATTACCTCAAATGAACCGGAATTAATCGAGACTCGCTTCTTGGCCGAGCTGCGGTCTCATTTGCATTATTAATAGAGGCTCAGGGGCGCGAGGGGCGCGGTGAGGCTCGTGTCACTGCCCCCGCACCTCGCCTCACCCCCGCAATTTGCGGGACCTAATGAAGAGGATCTTGCCAAGATGTTTCTGTTCATAAGATGTTTAATTTGGGTTTGCAGTTCGTGGGTCAGGCGGCCGCTCATTGTTATTGCAGGCCTTATGTTTTATAGCGCGGGCGCGAACTTTTCTTTTTAAAGCCAATGGGATCTGCTCTTTTATGTTTCGAAGGTAAACGAAATGCAATTTACTTTTTCCGTTTAACGAAATTAACATGTTCTTGCTTTTTATACTGCAGGAAGATACGTTTTCTAAACAACTTCTCAGTTTTGGTTATTAAATTGATAAAAATTAAACGAATATAAAAATATCTATCGTTAAGTTTCAGATCGTTTACTATCACTATTGATAGTAAACGAGTAAAGTATTGTGTAATAGTAGTAGGGACTGTGTAATAACTTCTATAAGTTATTACACAGTCCCTACTACTGTTACACACCTTGCACGCATTACTACGTAAATCCAAACAGGCTGCGAGTCACGTGCTTACAGAAACCGTTACCTACGCGAACACGTGGCACTAATTAATCGTCAGAGAGCGATTAATTCACAGGTGATATGATCCGTGGCCTCCACGCCCCTCCCCGCGTCTCCACCCACGCCCCTCATCCTCGGAGGCTCCGGTTAATTACTAGACGGCGAGACTGCTGCTTGAAGGGCGCTAAGGACTTATTCCAAATGCATCTACTTAAACATTCTTTAAACTTCACATGAAGATTATTTCTATAGCTACTAGCTATTTTTCTGCAATTTCTCCCTTGGAAATATACATAGGTAAAATATTTTTAATATATCTTTTTATTATATCTATTTAAAACAAATATTAAAATCTTTCCTCGATATAGTGTTTGTGCAGATTAATTAGGCTTTATTCGCGTTAAAATACAGTTTGAATAAAATGAAATTTTATTCAAATGAAAATTCAAATGAAATGAAATTTTATTCAAATGAAAATATGTAAAATACGGGTCACTCACGTATGTCATACGTGAGTGACCCGTATTTGACATATTAATAATTCTAAAATATTTGTAATTAAGTTATTGTTTAATATAAATTTTCTATGACGCTGAAAATGAAATTCTCCTTTCAAAACTAAATGATCCTAGTAATCCACCGATCGCCGAAAAGCCACAGCATGCAAATGAAATGACAAACGATGCGTTTCGCATAAATAAAGAATCTATGCAAAGATCCGGCTTTCAGCGGCGGAGTTCTCAGTGAATTGTATCGCAATCCATCTGGCGCGCGCTGGTGGTTCATTTTTCTCGCGTCACGCGGGAACTTTTCCGGCATCCATAATACAGGGTACGTCGGCGCGTCATCGCGGCATATTGCGAACCTCGCGACCGCGGAAGGGTTAAGCAAGGATTAATGGAGCTACCATTGAGATATTGCCTGTTTATACCTTTTAATAATTACAAAGAGGCTTGAATATTTTTTTTTCAATCATTTTAGTGATAAGCTTTTATTATGAGTGAGTCCACGGTATACAATTTTGAGTTCAGCGTTTTGGAGTTCTTGATAATCATAATCATCATCAGGTCTTTTTTAGACTCCACTGCAGGAGCACGACCCTCTCTGTACTCTACCAGAGCCATATATATATTAGCCAGAGCAGTCAGAGGATTTGGCCTACTCTCTCCACGCTGGCCAGACGGGTTGGAGAGGTCTCTTTGATGTTTTAAGCTTTGTTTAGCTTATGTTCCCTAAGTCGCCTTCTACGACATCCACGGGAAGACTTGGAGTGGTCCTATTCTATTCTGCCGGGAACCACACGGCTTGATAATCAAATCAGCTCAATGACTATCCATACTGTCGTTGTC
Source organism: Rhodophaea formosa (assembly GCA_963082605.1). Lineage (NCBI taxonomy): Eukaryota > Metazoa > Arthropoda > Insecta > Lepidoptera > Pyralidae > Rhodophaea > Rhodophaea formosa. Next base: position 11,538,639 of record OY720210.1, read on the forward strand.
CACCGATTTTGTTTCCAAAATACTACTCAATTGGTAGATTAAATATACCTACTGGTAACTAGAAATCAAAATTTGTCTAAACATGCATAAGATACATACACGACGATTCAATCAAATCTTGTAAAATTCTGAATGCTCGGTATTATAACCTTCGTTAACTTTACCAACGAATATACTCTCTGTCATCATGAATATTTCACTAAAATCTTCTATGTATTTGAAAAATATTGCTTCTATATTTTGCTTATTTTAAGGAGTTAAAAATATACTGGCTAGAAAGAAAAGGCCTTTGCTATAAAATTCGATGTTGGAGGCTATGGATGTTAATGACCCTAAGTTATGCATTTAAAAAGTTTGTATAAACGATTATACTTATGACGTATGCTTATTATTAAGATGAAACAGTATAGATTAAAAATTTTCTGAAGTAAATATAACGGTGATCAATATTAAATATTACTTATACTTACTCGTAGAAAGCATAAAAGTGCTAGGAGTAAAGCAATATATTTTATATTGCAAATAAACATGTGGGTAAATTTGCGTAATGGTGGCAGTAAAACGAACACGGCGACCTCCGGCTCAATCATAAAAATAATGGGACAACGAGATGCCGTTCGTAGCCGCACACCAAATTAAGATTTTATGTATATGACATTGACTTTATAGGTTTTAATTTCAATAATAAGAATCGCCTTGTATCAAAAATGCCATGTATGAGAAATCAATCCATCAATATATAGTTTTCCTACGCAACCATACCATATAGATAAATTAGTCCAAGAAAGACTCGCTGGACTTGCACATCGCGCATGAGACCCAGAATCGACCACTCTGGCGCAATTTAATAGGGAGACCCGTCCCCACGTAGGCAAGATAAGGGAAGGAAGAAGAAGAAAAAAACGAATAGAAAAAAAAAAAACTCGGCGCCATTATACGAAATTAAACGTTATTTTCCCGAAGTACTTATAAACATACATAGCCTAGCGACACCGAGAGCTTCATATACAGCCTGATATTAAAATAAATATTAAAAGTTTTTGCATTTTAGCATATTTCAATCAGTAATCCGCTATGAAATCAATAAAAATAGTAGTACAATACTGTTAAAAATTTAATAATGTGCCTAATACGCTTCCTGAGCTAAGTGTTCTTAGTTTCAAAATATGTTTCTAGTTTTGTTGAAACTGAGATCTCTTTGCCGTATAAAACTTAAAAATACTTCACCGCACAAGTGTTTTTTATTTCACATTACGCATTATTTTGGCTTACCTTTAAAGTACTCGTGGTTAATATGTTTCTTTATGAGCTAGATGCAAATGTATTAAGAGTCACTTTATGAAATGGTGCGTTGAAAAATTATTTTTTCAGCCCGTCCGATGTTTTCTTCATTTAATAAGAGTGCTAAATTGCACTCATATTTTAGAATCGCAAATAGACCCTGTACTTCCTAGCACGGCTCGGAATATTTTCACACGTAATTTAAGTAATATTTTTTTCAACCTCTAGAATCCTTAAAAATATCACTAATCAGCCTTCCAAAAGATCCTATCAACAATTTCATGTACCACAGCTGAAACAGTAAAAACCGTCTAGACGACCCGCAGAGACATATTCGTCTTACAATGTTCACCTTTGTAGGAAAACAATAATTTCTTTCCTAAAAATAAAAGTCGGTTCCCTTGTCGAGTGTGCCGCAGTAACATTGTGGAAGTTACGATCGCGGCTCCCGGCGCAGCTCAACTGTGAGATATTGCCTTTTTTATGGCCCACTCTACTATACTATACTGGGACAGAATAGATCACATGATGCGATAAAATATTGCCCTCGTCCTCGAACCAAATCGAATTAACCCGTCCACTTGCATACAAAGGCGACATGAGAATAGGAATGGCGATATCGGGTTAGGATACCGAACTGTTTTCTCTCCATGTAATGCGCAAATCTTGTGTATTTTGGGGAGACAAACAATATTCGAGTAAGGAAAATATGACACTTCTATTCGAACACGATGTAGGTATTTTCTCGACTACGTTGTAAATTGCGGTAGGGGTCGTGAAACATTCAATACTTACATCGAGTTAAGTAAAGACTAAGTTTACAGAAGATAATCGAGTACTTTCGTACATTTAGGTATACAATATGTTAATAAAAGCCTGTCTGGTCCTTAAAGGGGTAACTCAGCCCGTTAATATGAACAACATTTTCTATGGAACCAAGCTGATAATTCGAAAAAAAATTGAAATTGCCATACAGAAGTTTCGAAACAGTGCCGGGCAATATGTTTGAAATTTGATTGCGTTTTAATAACATATTGTAGAATACCTTACGTTTATTTTGGTATAATTGTAAATAACGAGTGTCAGTAAAAGTGATATTATATGATACAATATGTTTAGTATTGAGCTAGCGATAATTTAAATTCACACTCTCAACATGAAAACGAAAAACATTTGTTCTGTGAACAAGCCTGAAATTCTACAATTCGTTAGGTACATGTTATTGGAAACTGTCGAATATCTTACCTATTATATACTAGCTTTCTCGACGTTTCTGTAGCATTACTCTATAATGAAGATCGATCATGCATGAATATCTGCAAACCATTAATAGACATGGTACCGTTAGGTACTAAAAGTACTTGGGACAATAACATTTAAATGATTCAACAAACTTTTGGTAATCACCCCGGATCATCTCAATGTTAAACAGAAATTCTTGTAATTGTACTACAATTAATACGCAAACTTGTAATTAATTTCCGCATGATTAACGGGCATAATCCGGTCTTACTCGAGATTACGTGAGCGTTGCCGCCCTAGGTGAGTTATTGTGTTGCGTGGGCGCGGAGGGTTGCTGCTGCGGGAGAGGGGAGGTCCAAGCAAAGCGAGAGCCACAAGACGCGAAGAAGGCTCGGGCTCCGTTGTCCTCCCCTTAAGATTCTCGCGGACGCCGCTGCCAATTAGGGGCGCAATCGCTCACGCGGCAAGCAGTCCCCACCGCCCGCGGCCCCCGGCCCCCGCCCCGCCCAGAGCACTACTCTTTGTTTCGTGATCGTCGTCGCAACCTCCCGTCCCGTTTGTTCACCAAATGAAAACGGTTTCACTTTGGTGTTACGAACAGAAGCAATAAAGATAAACTTTAACAAAGGTTACCTTTTTGTTTTGGTTTCAAAAGTTTGATTTCATTTTTTTATGACGCCGAACTGTTTTAGTATCTACGTTTTCTGTTAAGCAAATTAAGTCTCCAGTGGCATAACTTCAGTAACTTGGAAACAACGTCTATCAAGCGACGCTCTTACTTAATCAGTATGAAGATAGTCTAGAATGATATGATATATGCGCTATATACATCCCAATCCCAATCCCATCCCAACTATCCCAATCCCAATTATCCCAACTAATATTATAAATGCGAAAGTGAGTTTGTTTGTTTGTTTGTTTGTTACGCTTTCACGCCGTATCTACTGAACCGATCATCATGAAATTTTGCATACACATAGGTTTCGGTACCGAGAAGGACATAGGCTATATATTACGCGGGCGAAGCCACGGGTAACAACTAGTTAATATTATAAATGCGAAAGTGAGTTTGTTTGTTTGTTACGCTTTCACGCCGTATGTACTGAACCGATCATCATGAAAATTTGCATACATATAGGTTAGGGTGCTGAGAAGGATATAGGCTATATATCACGCGGGCGAAGCCGCGGGTAACAGCTAGTAACATATACAGGTTGTAGCGCTAAGAAGAATTGAGATATGATTTTTAGACTAACCAAACGGACTCTGACCCCGATTTTTGAGATAGTATATTGTTACATCCACAGATTTTTCAACCCGGAAATCTTACCGATTTCGAAAAAATGCGTTGGCGGCCTTAATTTAGTATCGGGTCTTTGTTAAGCTTTAAATGTTTCTTTGAAACTATTAACTTAAAATTGCCAGAAAATACAATATTTTCCTTTTGAATATTCCATACAATAAATTTAAAAAAAAAACAAGAAGTGACTTCTACCCAATAAGTACATAAGTGTACTAATTGGAACTAGAAATACAGGATGTCTCAGCGCCGATTTTAAACTGTAAATATTTATATTAAAAAAACAATTTGTATTTATAATAATTTAACTGCAGTAAATTATAGTATATTAGTGCGTACTTTATGTACGGAATATTACATAGTCAAGATGTATTCCATCATGGCGAATGCACTCTTCAGAGTGCATTCGCCATGATGGAATACAAGTGGAAGTGGGCCGACGAATTAGCAGCAGAAACACGCCGCAGAACGTCAACTTATAGGTATGGCCCTCTCACTACTGTCGTTATTTTCTATTTTTGTCTCAAGCTGTTTCAAATTCACAAGAAGGGTATCAAAATTTCTTACTATGAAATTACCCTATAAAAAGAAGTCATTTGGTGTGAGGTTGGTAAATCCGGGTGGCCACAAAAGCTACCTAGTTCTGTATATATATATGAAAAGTTGAAAAGTTGTTGAATTGCTGCCCCATATGAAAAGTTGTTGTATTAGGGTGTACCCTAATACAACAACTTTTCATATGGGGCCAATGCTGGAATCTCGACGAAAAACAACATTTTCATACATAATTGTTCGCTCAGCCCATAAGTTCGCATAGCCATAGGAAGAGTTGTTTATTTTGACAGACATGGTGTGAAGGATAAACATGTTTTTCTTATAACATAGGCATTATATTAAATTCATGGATTAGGTATGGCGTGTTATAAAAAGCGATGAATGTACCCATTTTCATAGATTGTTTATTTTTTTCATTTTCAAAGTTTTATTTATTTATTTAAACTTTATTGCACTTATATAAAAATACATAGTACAAAAGGCGGACTTAATGCCATAAGGCATTCTCTCCCTGTCAAACCTTTAGACCAAACAGAGAGTTTAAAACGGGTGGTGCGATAAAGTGCCTAAAGGGTTCCAGATATTTTCAACCCAGGTATAAAAACTAACACAAAACTAAATGTATACTTAATAAAAAAATACACATAATATATATATTATATTTACATACATAAATAAATAAATGTTAAGATTTGCTATCAATATGATGGTATAATAATGTAGCTTTCACTTTTTACACTTTATTTCAATCAATATATGTTGAAAAAAGCGCGAGCGGCGGCAATTCAGTGTTGTAAATTTTTTGCAAATAGTGGATGTCATTTCGAAGGAAGTGGGTCATATTTTAGTTGATAGGTGAAATTTATAAATGAAAAATATTTATATTTATTGGTATATGATCACAATCTTGATAATATTGTATCATACTACAATTTTCTTGTCATCTTTGTTTTATGACACGTGAATAGTTTCGGGTGCCATATGGCACCCGTAGGCTTTTATGTTGTCTTTTCGATTGATATTCTTATGCGATTGTTTAATTTATCCATTATTAACGGTATTACTTGTCTTCATAACAGTTACAAATCCAAGGAAACACTAGATATTAGTCCTATTTGTAAAATAAGTTCGAATTTGAACCATTATTGCTGTTTTCTGACCTGCAGGTCAACTAAGCCACTAATGAAAAGGTGGTTTTATAAAGAATCACAAAGGTCGATTACCTATTCAATTCTGGATACATAGGAGTATTGGTTCCTATTTTTTATTGAAAAAATCTTGTTGCGAAACACTTGAGTGATATTAGATATAGCTTTCAATAGATCAGAAGCCGATTAACCACTAATAAAATTCGATTGAACATACTAAAACCTTTTTGACATACATAAATCTAAAAACATGTAATGAAATTTAGAGATTTTACGCAATTCTTATTCTATTTGAATATAACACTTATTTATCTATTCTATATCTTTCGTTGAGTTATAAAAAAATGTAATAACGAATAGACAACGTATTAGCCTACGGGTGCCATATGGCACTTACTGTTTTTTATGATCAAAAATTATTAAAAGAAACATAAATAACAACATATCCAAAAGTTATCCAATTTTGAAACCCTTAATTAGTTCAGGTCATAATGGGTTAAGAAAATGTCACCATGACCCATCGTGGTGGGACCTGTATTATATGAGAGCAGATGGATTGAAAACTGTGTTATGGCATATCAAAGAAAAATATATAACTATTGTTTCTAGTCAAATACAAAAAATATTGCATTTGTCACAGTTTCAATTTCAACGAATTCCAAGAATAAGTACAATTCTGATTACTTCAAATTTGACTTCAACAATGGGAAATTTTATAATTTTTCTATGAAAAATCAAATGAACACACCTTCGATACTTTAAAGAATCAATAAGCGAATTAAAGAAATCTTGTTCTGTTCAGTTTGTTGATATTTTACAGTTTGCGTGTCTGCAAAAATTTTATCTTTATCAATCCAACAATTTGACATAAATATATTATTTATACCTATTTTATCACTATATATATATATGTTTGGTCTACAAAACGCTGATCAATAAGATTTAAATTTTATTGGTACTCAAAATCCAAGAATATATTTGGTCTTTGTTAGTTTCCACTGCAGGAGCACAACCCTCTCTATACTACCAGAGCCATATATTAGCCAGGAGGATTTGGCCTACACACACCACGCTGGCCAGACGGGTTGTAGAGGTCTCTGATGTTTATAGCTTTGTTTAGCTTGTGTTTCCTAAGTCGACATCCACGGGGAGACTTGGAGTGGTCCTATTCTACTCTGCCGGGAACCAGACGACAGAGTAGAAAGACCGAAGGTAAAGTTGTATAATGTCAGCAATAGATTTATAACTTTTGATTACATCTACCTATTGAAATCAACAGATTCTATTCAGAACAGTACCAAAAATATAACGAAATTTAAAAATAACAACAAATAGGTAAGTATAAAGAAGTTATTCTAAGGCTAAAAGGATTACTATAAGTTATTTATTTTAAGTAAATCATAATTTCTAATGCCGTTTTGACTTTTGACTAATGACTTTGATATCTTTTATTTACTAAACTTACTCAAAACATCTCTTTCAAGATATCATATCAGCCGGCTGAACACCGATCGTTTTTGGTGTGTTTTACTATTTTTAGCAAACCTTTTTGATTTGTCGCTTTTCATGACCGTTTAATAAGCTTCGGAAGGCACGTTAAGCCGTTGATCCCGGCTGCCATCTAGTAGTCGTTAAAGAAACCACGTCAGAGGCTGAGAGGCGATTCCGAAGAACTCTGACACCAGGGTGTGCATAGTCGTCTGACCGAGAAATCTACACGAAATGAAATACAAAAAAAAAAATCTATAATTTTTTACACCGCACCACCGATATCTACCTAATTAACTAAAGGTAAAACCGCAAGGAGCAGTAATGCACTACGCGTCAACGAAACTGCGCTGCACGCCACGGCTGAGTTGCCCGATTATGCCGCTATTCTATGCCGCACCGCGCAGTGCTACAAAGCAGCAGCACGTAGTGGCATTGTATGTCAGTGTACCTACATAATTATAAAATTATTTTGTACTTTTCACTGATACTTGTTCAGCAAAATCTTTTTACGGTACCTTCCTTTTTACATTTATTTTGTATATTATCACTTAATTGAGCCTTCAGATTCGAATTACTCAATTTTCTTCGATTATAAAATTCAACCTACGGTCAACCTTTATGCAATCCCCTTAATCAATTTTAAAAACTTTTGATTTTTATGGTTTTGCTAGCTATTACCCGTGGCTTCACCCGCGTGATATATAGCCTATGTATGTCCTTCTCAGTACTCTAACCTGTTTGTATGCAAAATTCAATGATTATCGGTTCAGTAGATAACAAACAAACAAACTCAATTTCACATTTATAATATTAGTTAGGATAGTTAGGATAATTTAACCTAGGATAATTCGGCCTTTATGGTATGGTTTATAAGAGCTAGATTTTTCCTTAATTTGAGAATTTTCCTTCTGATTTAATCACTATGCTTATATATACTATATATTTCTATTTAAAATTTTTAAGGATTTCTCCTTTGATTGACTTTTACACATTCGTTACCTTGATTAGTTTTCTAGATAGATTGATCTTCGATTCTCGGACTTTTTCCATTTATCGGCATTAACATTTAACTACTTCTTTGATCAGTTTATAAATTATTGTGACAGTCCACTTGATCATATTTTTATTACTCCTTTTCACGCTCATAACGACAAAATGATGAACAAAGATACAAGCAATGCTGTGCGTGTTCATTGCCGTTTAAAGCTGCTCCGTGAGGGTGTACCTTTAAGGTCACAGCTCACTAATCAACTCGGAAAGGGATCGACACCGTATCGCCTTTTGCCTCGCCATCAACCAAGCGTTAACCTAACGTAAGCATGTAACCAAACCGGATCAGCTTCGGTACCTACGTTAGCTACGTTAGCTCTTTTACGGATATTTATCACTTCTTCAATAAAGACGTAAGCGCGTGGACAACTACCTATAAGCGCGGGGACCACAAGTTGGACGAACCGCAAAGCAGTTCATGAGTTGGTGGCGAGGCGACTTTTTTACGATTCCAATTAGTGAGGGTTGCAGTAGCGTCTTATACAAGGCATACTGAACTGCTCGAGTTGATACGTTTATGTGCCGTTTATGAGCTGATAAGTGTGCTTTAACCTTTATACGCGACAGTTTCAGTTAAAGTGACCGTACAATCACGATTACTTGGTTTTTTTACGGAATTTAAATTCAAATGTTTATTAAAATAATCAAAACATGTTTAGCATAAGACGAACATTAGCGATTGCCAACGCGTCGTTCAAAATATCATCATCATCATTTCAGCCGTAAGAAGTCCACTGCTGGACATAGGCCTCCCCTAAGGATTTCCAATATGACCGGTTGGAAGCGGCCTGCATCCAGCGCCTTCCTGCGACCTTTATCAGGGTCCTCCTGGGGTTACTTCCTGGTCGGTGGGTGTCCAACGCTGCGCTTGCCGGTACCTGGTCGCCATTCAAGAACCTTTCTGCCCCATCGGCCATCGGTTCTTCGCGCTATGTGCCCCGCCCACTGCCACTTTAAAGAGCTAATCCGCCGGGCTATATCAGTGACCCTGGTTCTTCTACGGATCTCCTCGTTTCTGATTTGATCTCGCAGAGAAACACCGAGCATAGCCCTCTCCATAGCTCTTTGAGCGACCTTGAGCTTTCTTATGAGGCCCATAGTAAGGGACCACGTTTCGGACCCGTAAGTCATCACTGGTAACACACATTGGTCGAAGACTTTCGACTTTAGGCACTGAAGTATTTTGGACAAGAAGACGTTGCGGAGCTTCCCGAACGCTGCCCAGCCGAGTCGGATTCGACGAAAGACCTCGTCCTTGAAACTGGAGCTGCCGACCTGGATCAATTGACCCAAGTAAATGTACTGCTCTACCGGTTCAAGGGTGAAGTTTCCAACAATCACTGGTGAAGGCGCAACATGGACATTCGACATAATTTTCGTCTTGTCCATGTTCATTTTAAGACCCACTGTTTGGGAAACTTCATTGAGGTCATTGAGCATGGTACTTAAAGCCTCCAGCGACTCCACCATGACAACTATGTCATCAGCAAATCGAAGGTGAGTAATATACTCGCCGTTGATGTTGATGCCAAGTCCATCAAACTCCAGGAGCTTGAAGGCGTCCTCCATTGCAGCGGTTAACGGTTTTAGAGATATGACATCTCCCTGTCTCACACTTCTCTGCAGTGGAATAGACCTTGTACTTTGCTCCTGTACTCGGACTGACATTGTGGCGTTGCTGTACAAGCACCTCAACACTTCGATATACCGACGGTCGATACGGCATCGCTGGAGAGACCGAAGCACGATCACACGAATCATGTTTCGATCGAATCGAAGGTTTTCTCACAGTCCACAAACGCTAAGCATAGTGGCCGGTTATACTCTTTAGTCTTCTGTATAACCTGCCGCAGCGTATGGATGCGATCTATAGTACTGTAGCCTTTTCGGAAACCGGCTTGTTCGGGAGGCTGGAAGGCATCGAGCCTGTTCGTGAGACGATTCGTGATCACCCTCGAAAACAGCTTATAGACGTGGCTCAGGAGCGTGATGGGTTTGTAGTTCTTAAGTAGCGTATTATCGCCCTTTTTGAAGAACAGCACCACCACACCCCTATGCCACGCTTCTGGCGTCACGCCTTCGAGCAGAACGGAATTAAAGAGCCTCTGAAGGACTTTCAGTACCGGCGTTCCACCCGCTTTCAGAAGCTCTGCTGTGATTCCGTCCTAGCCCGGCGCCTTGCTGTTTTTGAGCTGTTTGAGGGCAATCCTAATCTCGTACAGGCTGTAGGCAGGCTCGTTCAAAATATGAAATTTGTCAAATGTTTAAGGTCCCTGAGTTAAATTGTATATCCGATCCAGCCCAGCTTGCTCGATACCAATCATACTGGCGCTTAAGAATACATATTTTAGTCATCTCACAATCGATTGTCATACTAAATAGAATTAAGTAGGGTGACAAATTTTGTATAGGCAGGCTAATTAAGAAGGTTTGAAAATTTAAAGTGCAGGATTTATTTTGTTTTGATAAGTGGGAAATACTTTAAATATATTTTTTTGTGTTACATTTTTATGTATTTTTTAATTAAAGAGCTAATTTTAATTTAATAATAATGTTGTGGTTATAATGTTTTGCTTAATTAATTATTTCACGAGTTAAGTGAACCTACAAGTAAAGGATCTAGTAAATTTTTTTTATTTATATTCTTGTGTTATATAATGGGTAACCTTAAATACTGTCAATTTTCAACTTTATCAACAAACACTAAAAGTATAATAAAAATACAAAAAACGTGATATTTTGCTGGATATTCATAACGGCAACGACGCTTGAAATATTCACAGTTGTATATTTTATTAATTAAATCAAAATAAAATAAATAGTTAAGGGGGACATGCATCAAACATGTTTTTTCGTTTTTTCAGTCTAATGTTGTAATCATAGATATCAGAATATTTAGTTGTAATGTACGGAACGGAGAGTCCTGCTCGCGATTGGTCGATTTTTTTAAATTTAATTCTTGTGTTTCTTAATTCAATATTTAATGAACTCTCATACAGCTTTCAACTTCGATGACAAGAGCCAACTTTATGATTATTATCTATATGAAAAAGCTATTTTTTTTGTTATAGACTAGATTTATCTTTTAAACGAGCCAATAAAATGTCGAAATTTTTGTTTGAGTAGATATATAAATAAACATTGATTATGATAGATTTTGTCCATAGATTAAATAAAAATCGTATGATTTTGTCACTGCAAAAGATAGGCAAAAGAATTTGAAGTACAATGTTATGGCTATCAGTGATATGAACCAATTAAGTATAAGTACATACTTATTATATCTATATCGTATAATACTGTACGTAACTGGTAACGTATAATTATACTATACTTTTGGGTATTTTTAGTTTTTAACAATAAATCAACCCTAATCAAAATGCCGTTTATACAATAATAGTAATCTATGCATTATTTTATAAAGGTATCTGCGTGTTTTAAATAACGACTTGTATTAAAACCGTGTCGGCGCAATATACAAGTTCTAGATAAAAAGTTCTACAAGCGGCTACGACATATTGATCTTCGTAGCCTTCCGTTCGTAGGGTTTAGCGCAGTTTTGTAGCAATCGCTACGAGTAACGTGCGTGGCGTGACCCGTAGCCGTAGATCTCGTAGTCATTTGTAGATCGAATCGTAGACGACGTAGTGATTTTGATCTTGTTAATAAGCTTTATAATTTTTTCTATGTAGGCACGAAAAGATTTCAATATGACGAACAGTATGACCAACAGGAAACATCCTAATAACTATATTATAAGGGTTACTTAAAAACATTTATATACTTATAGATATTTCAAACATTTTTACTGGTTTATTACACGTGAAGTTAATAGCAAATGTTTATTTACAATCATAAACGGCGGTAACAACATTTACCTAAGTAAATGATATTTGCGGTTTCACGATCCGAGTTGCCGTCGGATAGGTAGTCAAGAAAATCTTAAATAGAACTTACGTTGTAAATTCATCGAGGGTGGGAAGATGTGGTGATTTCTCATGGCAGCGTCCTGAGGGCGAGTACATTGTGGTGGCGGTGGCTGGTATCTCATGCCCTGGTAGCGGTAGGCGGCTTGAGACATCTGCCCACATGACGCCAGCTCGCCCCATGACAGCTCGCCGCCGCCGGAGCCAAGGCAGCCTCCTTCAAAACCTCCACCTGCTCCGCTCAAGTACCCGTACTCCATGGCTGCTGATTGCCCGGCTATCTAACCAGCTCACTCCCTAACATGTGCTCCAAAAAACGGCGGGTATTTCGAAAATAACAATGCCGCGAGAGCGGCGCGCCGCGCGGAGCGCGTGCGTCTTGTGTCGGGAGCCGTGCCGCGAAGGCTCACAGCCACATAATTGGATGAGCCGTGACTATATCGAATTATGCCGATTACAGATGGTATCGGATCCGAGTGATAGTTTTTGCCGACGCGGAGGACCGTGCGCTTGCCCCACTCGAAATCGAATGATAAGCCTAATTCAATAAGGGCGAGCTTCGAGGACGGGGCGGGGCGCGCACCCCCGGGGCCAGGCCAATGGCCGCGGTCGCCGGCTCGCCCTGCACTTCTCATTGGTAGGCGAGCACGCCGCTCCGCACCCCTCTCGCGGGGTGCGTGTCACGACACTTGTCTACTTTTCTTTTCGCCGACAGTTCCTTTGTCATTGAGGAAAATAAAAAAGTCGTAATTAACGATCCAGGTACCCACTTAATGAATGGCTATAGGTACGTACTTATCCCTACAGCCTTCGATTTTCACAACTTCTTGTAGGTTTATATTGTTAATTAATAAGTGAGGTAGCTTTCTAATTTCGGTAATTGTTGGTTGAGGAGTAAAATAAATACGGAGCAGTCATAAGAAAGTAAATAATTTTTTATGCATTTATTTTAATAAAGAATATGACTTTATGTAAATTTATTTTTATTAATTGTCTAGTATTTTACATATATTTTTATAAATAATATGTCCTTGATATTTTAAATGTCCAGCTACTATACATATATAACTTAGCTGCATAAACATAACTCCATTCATTATAAAAACTATAAAAAGAGGTCTGTAGGCTGTAAATTTAAAAAATAATAAGTTAGGTTTTATAATAAAATTGTAGCCTTGATCATATAATAAAATTTTTATAATTAACTAGATAATAGTAAGTACATTATGATACAAGTACGGTAAGCTGGATATTATAGTCGAGTTGTTTATAGGCACGAGGCGAAGCCGAGTGCTTATAATAAACTGACGACTATAATAGACAGCTTGCCGTACCAGTATCATACAATGTTTTTCAATACATTTGCGATTACCATAAACTAAAACAAGATTGCAATTTAGCAAATAAGGAATTTATAAAAGTTAGGAACTAAGGCAGTTTGTAAAAATACATTTATAATAATCAGGTACATTTACTCAGGTTTATTTTCTCCAAAAAAGTACATTGATAATCTTGTCCTTTTCGAAGTCAGTTAAAAAATCACATCGCACGATGAGAAAAAAGTTTTCATGCTGATCTTGAAACTTTTTGTTCGGATTCTATGAAAAAGTTTAAATTTTGCATCTGTGGCATTGGGCTATTGAGCGGTTGTGATTGGTGTAAAGTAAAAAGCACTAGTGGCGTAAATTCATCATTACGATACAGATTTTGATGTCATAAGAACCATATTATTAGCAAATGTATTGAAAATATTTTTTTTTTGTTTAATATCCGATACTCATAAGACAGGGTGTTTAGTAGATGGATACATTAACTAATACATCTTCTTTTGCGTCCGAGCCTTTGCCGGTTGCGTCCCCAGCTGTGGTGCGTCGGACCCTGCGTGTTCCGCTATCATGAAAGCCTTGTACTGGGTGTTAGCATGAACACTTTAATCCTTAAAACGATCAAACCAGCCCATCAAAATGAACAATTTTTCCTATGGGACCAAGGTTGGGTAATAAAAAATGAACATTTTCATATACAACTTGCGGGGCCAGCCGAACAATTTTCTATGAAAATGACGATTTTTTTGAGTGTCCAAAGGATCCATTTATTATGAATGGCTGGTTTATGGTTTAAAGGATAACAGCTTACACCCTGTATATGACTTGGCGAAAGATATTCAACAATTCCACCTGCCTCAAATACTGGAGATTACAAACTTCGATGATTGTGCATGTGCATATTCAGTGAGATAAAACTTTTGAGTCATTTTTAATGTACATTACCACTTCAAGTTTCCACCCTCTTCGCTAGCATTGTAAGTACTTACCTAGACCTACTTATTCTAAAATGCAATTAACAAGTGACAAATTACAATCGGTCAAATAAAAATCATATAGGAGGTAATTCATTTCCCTAAATTAAAGAAGCTACGAGTATATCAGAGTAAAAAAAGAAAATTAATTTTGATTGCATCCAAACAATAACCATTTCATACATATTAGAATTTTGGACTCAACGGGGAGCAAATGCACCAAGGGGAAATGTTCATGAGAAAATTACACGTAAAATATTCTCAATATTGCACCCGTGGCGGGTCGCGCGTCGCGGCTCCCGCGGGACGAGTCGGGACAACGCGACTACGCCGCGCTGCGGATTCGCCTGCCATCCCACGCCGCGCGCTTCGTCGCCATCTTATTTATTATTTATAGTAATTACGGCGATATTTTTTTGTTGCATTCATTGTATAGATGTGAAACATTATGCTCTTATGGCAAACATTTCATTGCTGGATAGGTTCTTGTCATAAAGATACATCAACACACTACATATACAGCATGTAAATTGACCCTCGATATATCCTTAAAGGGGTGACTCAGCCCGTCAATATGAACATATATTCCTATGGAATCAATGATGGGAACTCAAAAAAAACGTCAAGTGTTCAGCCGCCCAGGAAATTAGTTTGGAAAGCCAAAAAAAATCGGGTTCCCAACTTTAGGAAAAGTTTTTATATTGAAGGTCTGAGACACCCATATATGGGAATGTCTTTTTCATCAATTCAATCTCCCGTTTTTTTATTCTTTCGGGGTTATAAACTAACTATACTCCATGTAGAAAATATGTTGACATTCGAATCAAAAACCTTTCAAAAAATCTAACACTCCTATTGGTAGATTCTTTGTACATTTCTAGTATTATAAGATTATATAAATCATAAATATTACAATTCAACCAGGCTTTACACATATCAACATACTTGTCTGAGCCAAAACTCGTGGGTGGAAAAATCGCCGCTAACATTACGAACATTTATTTACCCTGTTTCATCCCCTGGCACAAACATCCTTGTACAGTTCACGAGTTCTCTTAATGTAAATAGTACGTATTTACTGTTTGTTCGGTGGCTCCCAGGATGAAAAACAAAAGTCGCCGCGGTAAAATATGTGATCACTTAGCGACCTGCAATCAAACAACTGCCTGCTAGTTTTTCACCCTCGCAGATACTACGGGCCTTCTGGTGATATTTGTGACTTACTTTTTCTCTTGCTTGTTTAACCAATCCATTATTTTGAAAAATTGTTCATGCGTGCACATTATATGAGTCATGCAAAATAACTCTTATATCTTAGTTTAGCACTCAAAAACTTCTTATTTGAAATCTCTGTATTAAAATTTAAATATAAATAATTAGCTTTTTATAATTTTATAAACATATCTATACATATGTCTCTAATTAAAACAAATGTATACATATAACTAGATTAGCTAGTAGTCTGTAGCTTTTGAACAATAATAAAATAAATACATATTATTTTTTAAATGTGATTAACGTGTATAAGTGTCTGCAAAGGCCTATTTTCTGAATAAGCATTTTGATTTTGATAGGTATAAATAAAATGAAAAGAAAATCGAATTAATAAAAAATTAGATAAATAAAAATTTTAATACCTTGAATGTAATTGTATCTAATCATTATCAAATCAGCATAGATTCGACCTTGACCAAATCAGAATAGCAATGACTACGGCAGCAGCAGGCCGCATCGCCAACTCCTGCCGCGGCGAGTGGTGTCTAATCTGATAATGCGTCGGTTATGGCGGCGTGCGTGCTTCCACCTACCCTTCTAATTCGATTTAGACCCTCGCACCGCCACATGCCACTGCATCCACTGTCCCCGACTTCTGCTGTTTTTAATTAACGGATAACAGTTTAAACAGTTCTAATGATGCGTTCCGATTACTTTTTCTATTGAATTTAAAAGAATTTCATACCTAACTGTTGTATGGTCTCGTTAATCCGGTAAAATATTTTGAAAGATTTGTAATTTAAGATTTTAGTATAGCTACGTATATACTTACTTTCTCAAAAAGCATGTTATCTTTTTAAATGCGGTTTGTCTATTCTAATTCTATAAAGAAGAAAGATTTAAATGTTTGTTTGAATTGAATAGGTTTCTGAACTGCTAGACCCCTTTTCAAAATTCTTTCACCTATAGAAAACTTATTTATATATTTATATTTTAATATATTGAATACTTATTTATAAGTGGATGAAATCGCGGTATAGAATAATATTCGCGATAGCGAAAATTGCTAGTAAGTAATAAAATAGCTGCACTGTTCGTGTCTACTGAACCTTGTTATGTAGAGGCTTGAAATTATCACATAATGTCAAATTGTTGTTGCAAAAAAAATATTATTTTAATAAGTTTTTAATTAAATGACTTACAAAGGAGAAAATATACTTAAACCAAATAAAATTTTACAATTTATATGTAGGAATTACTTTTTACCCGTGGCTTCACCCGTTTAGGGGATGAATTTTGGAATATCTAAGCTAGGCTTACGTCAAAATAACTATCTGCATGCCAAATTTCAGCGCAATTCGTTGAGTTGTTTGAGCTGTGTGTTAATAGATCAATAAGTCAGTAAGCGATTGCCCGTTATAATATATATACGTATACATACAGATAAATTTCGCGCAATTTTCAAAATAACAATCATGTTATTAAAAATTACTTTCGTTAAGATTAAGTTACTCGTATACTAGCTAGTTACCATCTCGCGACAACACAAACAATTGACTTGTTTGATTTTTTTCAAAGGGTTTTTAATTCAACAAAACCCTTCGTGTGCGATTCTCATTCGTACTTGGCCGGTTTTTAGGGTCCCGTAGTAAACTAGGAATAGGAACCCTTATAGTTTCGCCATGTCTTTCTGTCTGTCTGTCCGTCCGCGGTTTTACTCAGAGACTATTAGTAGTAGAAAGCTGTAATTTGGTAAGAGTGTGTATATTAATCATGGCAAAAAAGTGATAGAAAAAAATCTTGAAAAAAAATTTTTTAGGGTAGCTCCCATACAAGTAAAGTGGGAGAGTAATTTTTTTTCTCTACTTACCCATCGTGTGGGGTATCGTTAAAAAGGTCTTTGAAAAATATTGTGAGGTTGAGAACACTATTTTTCGGTTTAGATTTGGTTCCCCCCCCCCCCCCCCCCCCCTCTATCTGCTAAACGGTTATATATGGATACGTAAAAAAATTACAGCAGTAGTATATATACCGAAGTTGAAAGGAATTAGGAAAACTATCAGAGCTGGGTACTAAGTGCAAACTAAAAAGTTATAGGCAACCAACTTATAAAATGAACTCGAAAATGTAAAATTTCATACAATCTTCATTGTTAGATGTTTTTGGTCGTTAAACTGAGGTGCGAGTGTAAACAGTGTGAACTCAAAGTTGTCATTTGCAACTACGGAACCCTACACTGCGCGTGGCCCGACACGCACTTGGCCGGTTTTTTATTTTATTTGTTACATACATACGTACTATCACGTCTTCTTCCCGGGGTTATCACCCGGGGGGTTCAGCGGGGTAAACAGAGCCCAGTTCTATAAAACCTAAAGGTCACATTTAGCATGTTAATGGGCATGTAGGTGGAGACAGAGACAGAATCAAAAAAGTGATGGGATGCTAGCCGCATCGCCTATTGGCATGATTCTTCACTCCCTTTCCCTCGATCGGCTTTTCGGAAGAGAAACAGCTGGTACATTCTACGTTTTTTCTTTTCTCCCAGATTAGCATGGATTTTATTTGTTGTACACACAAATAACATTGCTGGTAAATAAAATACCTGATAGGATATCAAATACAATATTTAAAATGTCTAATATGTTATCAATGATAACGTAACTTTTAAACATAACTTGTCATCCAGAAAGTAAGTTAATGAAGAATGTTAAAATTATCTTGAAAGCTTGTTTCTTTCGCTAAAAACTACTGATGTATTCATTAACAAAAAAACAGCATTCTTAGTGTGTCAAGCTTCTTCAAGGTTTCATACTTATATCAAATTCAGAAAGTAACTTTTCGATAGTTTAACATTCAGGTGCAGTCTCCACGTAATTCATCACCAGCACTACAGGGTTTGACTTCGGCGGCGCGGTGCAGACGAGGCCAGGCCGGAGGACGCGGGCGGGGGGCGAGCACCTGCGCCATGATTGATGACACAACCATCGCCATGATTGCTGACGCCATTAGCTGAGATCTTGCTGACGTCCCTGTCTCCTGCGTAGGTGCAAACAATGATTAAGAAACTTTTAAATGGGCTTTAGGTTATGAAAAGGCAATAAACTATAGACTTTTCAATTTTTTTTTAAATAGAATACAGCCTGGTCTATGGTGTCAAATTCCCTGGGCCAAGACCGAGCGAGATCGATTTTTTGGCCCTGAATCATTCTAAGTGCTACATTTTAAACAACATGGTTAGAGCCGTTTCTGAAATGCTTTAAGTATTTGTTTCTCCCCACCATTGGTGGTCAAACAAATGATGAGGGGGAACTAATAAGAAAATGTATCACTGCCTAGTACCGATCAATGCACCGATTTTGCATATTAAAAATAAAAATAATAAGAATGAAAAAAATGACGTTCAAAAAGAGATACAATTATCCAATTTTGAATAAAAATCTTTGACTTTGACTTAGTTTTCTTGCTGCAAAAGAGGTTTTACAACATCAAATGCTACAATTAGCGGGTTTTCCAATTTTGGCAAGCTTTTATTAACTTTCCATGTACAGATGCGATAGATAGGGAGGTTAATATTCTAAATGAAACTCTGACATATTTGCATTAAGCTGTAGATTTTCTCTAATATCTATACTTGCAAAATTTCAAGTAGGTACTTGTTAGTAAGTCTTAAAAATACATTAAAACTATCCATAAATATTATCAAAGGAGAGCTTGTATTTAAGATATACAGGTGTTACATTTCATGATTTCATGTGTATATAAGGTGGCTATTATGAATATTTTTTAAATTTGCACGGACAAGTCCGACACGACACCGATTGGCGAGCAAACAGAGGACGCGAGTGCTGTGAGGCGAGGAGGGTTGTCGGCGAACCCAGGCGTTTGCTTGAAAAGCCAAGCGAGCTCGGGGCGGTCGCCCTGCAATACAGAGTGAGCAGAAGTTAAACTTTCTAGCGTCCAAGTAGTCGCCTGCAAAGAAATCTGACCCCCTTACAATTTAAAATCTGTGCATTGGGGGTCAGATTTCTCTGCAGGCGACTGTACATAAGGTGAATATATTCTAATTAACACAACTCTACGATCTAGAGAGGTTTCGGTCATTAACGTTTAAATATATTAAACCGGCTAAGTGCGAGTAGATCTCACGAGGATGGGGGTTCCTAAACTGAAATATTGAGTTTGCCACTTTTTTACAATCGATAGAATTCTTATAGGTTTTCTGGTACCTAATCTACAAGCCATGATCTATATTTTGTATTATATTAAACTTTAGGCTCAGCAGTTTCGGAGATCAGTGGGGGGAACGGTCAATTTTCTTCTTCTTTTGAATAAAACCAAAATCATTTTTTTTTTCAATAATAACAAATATATATTTGAAATCATGGAGATAGGTATATGTACTTCGTTACTTCCGTATTTAAAATCCTCATAACGCGCCTTCTGTGACGCGCCATTTAACATATGATATGGACATTTGAATCCTTTTTAGGGTTCCGTAGTAAACTAGGAACCCTTATAGTTTCGCCATGTCTGTCTGTCTGTCTGTTTTTTTAATTTCCTTATTTGTCCCCCGAAATGACCTATGAATATTTAAAAAAACAATTTACATTGCACGTCTGTATATTGGTCATAAAATTACACCATCTAACCGAAGTTTATCGTGACTCAACTATATTTATATATGTTGCGTGCCCTACAGGCAACTAAAAGAACCTGGGCACTTACAACGTACGTATCTCAACACGTATTCAAAAAACTATAATTATTTGAAAAAGCTTTGAAAATTACATTTATAAATTTGGCATATGTTGGGGGTTACGCCCTTAGTTGGGGATTCTCGCTTGCTGCACTTGCTCGATCCTGTTTTAGCCACAAAGAAACCTAAGCTATACCCTCTGTGGCCAAGTTGTTTTTGATATAAGTTTCTCTTCTTGCTCTTAGCTAAGGATGCTCGCTCGCTTTGCTACTCGCTCCTGTTTTGACCATAAGTTAAACAAATTGTGGGTATTCGAAACACAGACCCGTGCTCCAAAGCCCTATGAACTGACGTGGGTGTCAGCGTCCAGACAGCAGCAGCGAACGTAGGCTGGACCATACAGGATATGTTGTTACCAAAGGTTGTTACGCATTAAACCTAACAAATTGGCATGTCGAGCTACTACCTAAATGGGTACCAGAGGGGCTAAGGAATATAGTTAGACTGAGTAGGGCTTTAAAGCTACGGATACACATGCTAGTTTTGAGTA
Source organism: Rhodophaea formosa (assembly GCA_963082605.1). Taxonomy (NCBI): domain Eukaryota; kingdom Metazoa; phylum Arthropoda; class Insecta; order Lepidoptera; family Pyralidae; genus Rhodophaea; species Rhodophaea formosa. Next base: position 11,559,392 of record OY720210.1, read on the forward strand.
TGCTTATAAGCATGCTTGTGTCCCGCACACGACCTGCACACACTCTTGTTTGTGATGCGCAGCGGTTATACAATAATACCCTTTCCCCGTTCTATCCCCGATTCAGCTAGCATGCTCAAAAATCGATCGTGGGTCGATATTAAAAGTAGCACGTGTATCCGTACTTTTAGTATGGAAGCAGAAAGAGAAGACCTTTGCCCAGCAGTCGGACACAACGTGAGCCCAAAATAATTTGAGTATTTACTCCAAACAATCTCTTAACCACAAAAAACACAATCAAAACTTTGTTTTTATGTTTATCAACAAAAGGAATTATAAATACGTTTTATTTTCAAAAATGAATAATCAGCTTGACTTCTGCACCGCCTTTATTGTACGCTAGGGCGGTCGGGGCAAACACGCCGTCTCCGGGGATCCGCTCATTAGTTGTTCAAACACGCCGGCGGCCACTTTGACAAGCGTCAGGACTCTCCGGCCGGCAATCTTCCCCTTCAATGATCTAACGCTAACTATAAGAGCGATCGGATAGTAAATACGGCGGTTATTTACTCAACTCCAACGTCCAAAAGCTAATCCGTAATCAACTAAGTATATGAGTCTGGGGTATGTATTGCGTAATTTTACTCATTTGGATTGTTTTTGTCCGCTACTCCATTCGCCTTCACGCCCCGGGAACCTAATTTGGAGATAAAATGTTATACATTCAAATAAAATTGGTTTTATCGCGTTCATTACATTACTATCTTTCACCCGCGACTTCACTCGCGTATAATTTCCAAAATCGTTTATTGCAAATCCTACGGTAAAGGCATACCATGTCCTTCTCACCATTACCTATGTGCATGCCAAATTTCAAAAAAATTGCTTCAGTAGATATTAAAGCGTGAAAAGGTAAGAAACAAAACAAACAAATATACAAACTCACTTTCACATTTATAATATAACTTGCTGTTACCCGCGGCTTCGCTCGTGTATAAATTTGGCTTATAAAGGATGATGTCAGAGTTTCTATGGAGCCTGGGCCCACCTTCCAATAGCTATGTAAGATCCATCGTTGAATAGGCATTTTTGATTTGAATAAAAGTTACTATGGCCCAAGTTGCAAATTTTAGTCCGTTAAAAGATATTCTTTATTAAACATGGTAGATGAATTTCAAATGTCAAGTGGCAAAGCATTCCAAAGTCTCCCCGCCTAAATAGAAAACGAATTTGAATAGAATCTTGACAAATGAGCAGGTATTGTGAATCTGAGGGAAGGCGCACTACGAACATTTGAATCCTGAACCTCACGAAGAAAATCGAAAAGTGTTTTAAGTTAATGAGAAGAAAAAAAAAGAATTTAATTGCTCTTCAGTAAGGTCAAAATAGCAGGACTCAGTGTAGTCAAGGATAGGAAATAATAGGGATTCTACCAGCAATTTCATGCTCTACGGGTAAAAAGTTACGTAATCTTTTTTGAGTGAGCCAACCGACACAAATATTTTTCTACTGACCTCTGTTATCTGAAGCGTCCATAACAAGTTCTAATCACTTTTTGTATGGGTGTGTTATTGTCATAGATATCAGAATATTGTTATTGTATACAAGTATTTTTACAAATAGCTTTTCATGCTTTCAGGGAAAAGTGTTTTCGTATTTTTTTGGATATTTTATATCGTTTTACTGGTTCCTCCAAAACCAAAACAAAAATAAACATAACATACAACTTCCGTTTACGCAGAGCTTATTTCAGCACCATACAACTGAGAAATATTTGAAAGAATGGCTCTACGAAAGTAACCCAGAATGTATACCTAGTTACCAAAAACTACGAATAAGGTACAATTACTACTTACTTATACGCTTATTAACAATAGGGAAAGTAAATCGAATATTTTACCTGTACTCCCGTCATCGATCTAGGGACATCTAGCGGTGTTCGTGCGTAGCGCTTCGTATTATGGGGAGCGTAGGGAGCAGTCCTGAATCCCTCGGGTAGCAGTGCTAGGGAATCGGGAACAACACTCGCGCGCCCTCTACAGTTTGCTCTCGTCAACACTTACAACTTCTTATTTTTGAACCTAGTACCGTGCAAGGCAGGAAATCATATTTGAATCATTACCACAATAACAGATGGCATCATATAAATAACAAAAACTTTGTAGAGATGAAATGGTGTTGAGAAAAAAATGAAAAATGTGACTACTAACTGTAGAGTTTAAACTACTAACAGGGTTTTGTCGATGTTATCGATATAGAAAATCGTACCAAATAGGCCTTACATTAAATGAAGTCGATATTTTTTATTTTTAATCACAGAGGTAAGATAATGATAAATTTTAATAGGGATGTAATGATCATGCATGTAAAAATTAAGTTTTCGACCTTTAGACCGGTAAATATGCAGTGTATAACTATTGTATATTGCTGTGTTTGAAATACAGCGTATTGTAAGAAAATTTAGGCCTGTCAATAAACACACAAAAAAGTGCAAATATTGCACACGCCCATATAACGGCGATTTTTAATATATTGTAGAGACCTCTAAGAATAGTCTAGACCCAAGATAGCAACCTAGGTATACAAAATTACAGCGAGTAGAAGTTTTCGATACGAAACTTCTACTCGCTGTAATTTTGTATAGGTATTGTTTTAAAATTGAACTGATTATAAACATCAATATGCCTTATCCGGTCGTATGTACGACGTTTGATTAAGATTGCCTTAACTGTTGTAAAACTAAAACCAAACTACGTTTGTATGGGATTTCGGCTTTATGTGGGACTCTTAACCTTAAAAATAACTTCTTTAGGGATGCCTTTTTCGGGAATCTTTATGTGATATATTTTAATTAAATAAACTAAATTATCTACCGTTTGAGTATAAATTGAACTCCTTGTGACTTATAGTTATTGAGTCATAGCTTGTCAAACCTTGTCATTTTTTTTCCCCAAATTTGGCACAATTTAGGGTTGTTTTGCTTTCGGGGCCCGTATCAAAAAACTAAAGCTCTTACAGGATAGTTGTTCAAAAATAAAATATAGAAGACTATTTAAGCTATCAAGTGAGTGTAATTTTATCTAAGTTTTATAAGTAGAGAAACAGACTCTCAAAATGGGTCTATTCGACGAAAAAAAAAGGTAAAATTGTGGCAAAAGGAAAAAAATTACATAGTTTGACAAGCTGTGACTCAATAACTATAAGTCACAGAGAGATTAAATTATACTCAAACGGTAGATAATTTAATGTATTTTATAAAAGCATACCACAAACATACCTACCCGAAAAAGGCATCCTTAAGGTAGTTTTTTGGTAAAAACTGAAAAAATTTTCATACTTTCGGGCTTCCCAGGAGTAGCACAGGGTTAAGAAAGTTGCAAACTTCGTTGTAGACTATTCTAAGTGGTCTCTGCAATATATAAATAAACTAGCTTTTACCCGCGGCTTCGCCCGCATAATTTGTAGCCTTGTCCTTCTTAGTACCCTAACCTAAGTATTGCAATATTATTATATAATCAAGTTAAAATAATACGGTAGTTGCCTAATGTTAAGATTATATAAAATTTGTTTCTAATGAGACTAATTTCTATCTAAAAACACTATAAAGAACACTTTTAATTTGATATCGATTCGTTAAGTGATCTTAAAGCTTCTTTAAAGTTGGGTGAATAGGACCATTTTTTAAAGTATGAAAATCTTTAATTACAATTATACTGTATTTTAGTCTGCAAAATTTATAGCAACTTTTATTATGAAACCATTACCATAAACGAAATATTTCGTATAGCTACCAAACAAAGTTCTCACGCCACCCATACAAAGTACAAGTTTGTGACGTCACAAATATGTATGCATTTCAGCGGCGCGTTTTCACGTCTAAAAACATGTGTCTTTAAAACTTTTATAACTGAAAGAGTTTTTTGTTTAGAAATGTATTTCTGTCACTATTGTGTTTATTTTTGGCAGGTCTTTACATAGCAACATGAAAAAAATTTTAGTCAACATGCCCATTTGATTATATAATAATATTGCAATACAAATATATAACAATATATTAGCCAGCGCATTCAGAGGATTTGGCCTACACTTTCCACGCTGGCTAGACGGGTTGGAGAGGTCTCTTTGATTTTTATTAAGCTTTGTTTATTTTGTGTATCCTAAGTCGCCTTCTACAACATCCATGAGTAGACTAAAAAAGACCTGATGATGATGATTACATAACAATAATGTTTAAAGAAACCGTAATTATTTTTATTTCAAACTTTAATAGAATGTCTTTTTTGTCAAGAAACGGCAAAAAGAATTTGAGTTCCCAGCATTGGTCCCATAGGAAAGTTGTTCAAATCGACAGGCTGAGTCATTTCTTAAAGGGTCCGAAACACCCCGGGAATATCTACTAATATGCAAGTAGCTATGTATTTTTGAATCTGGAAGACGTAGTATGTAACAGGCAAAAGTCACATAAGCAATATAATAAGTAAACCTAGCAATATAATGAGATTTACGCTATTTTTAGGGTTACATTAGGTATCTTTTATTCTTGATAGAACCTACTCTATGCAGACATTGTTTTTCATAAAAATATTTACTAAATTGAACTAGGACCTACGCGACCGCCACGTAAGCATTTCTAAAGTCCGGCAAGAACTAAAAATCCGTAAGTACTAATATTTATTTTTTTATAAAACAAATAATAAAACTAGCTAAGTGGAAGTCGGGTTCGCTCGTAAAGGTATCCTTACCATCAAATTTCAAATTAAAACATTGTTTTTATGGAGGCTAAAGAAATAAAAAATACATAAAAAAAAACAGATTTTTAATTAGTATTATTTTTATTACTGCCAAAGGCATTTTTATTCAATTGCGTTTGAAATATGATCTGCGAACCTCAAGCACATAAGTCTCATGTCTAACAACGTAAGCCAAACCAAAAACACATCGCAACCACTGACAGTAACGTCATGCTTTCTGGTTACACTCTTCCTAGCCAGATATAAAGAACTTCGTTCTAAAAACCTCGGTTTCTGGGTTATGTATGTTATAACTGTCCAGTTATGAAAATAATTGTAGCCCCCAAGAAAATGAGAAAATATTTTTTGAATAAAAGTATCAAATGCCGTGGTTTAATCATTTTTATTTTATTTTATCTTTTACAGCATACCTCATCTGTACATTCAATTGAACCAATAGGTTATTATCTATACAATCTTAATAATAACTATAACTAGGTAAACGAAATCTACCACGGTGCTCGTTAATTAAAAACAAAACATTTATTAAATAAACCATTCACAACTTTTGGCCTTATAATTGAGAAAAGCGAGCTCGGCTTACGACATATGACGTATGTAAAAGATACGTTACACGCTGTATGCGTTTCATGAGAGCTCATTATAAAGAAGCTTACACTTATGTGAAAGTTACGTTTTTAATAGAATTAAGAGAGAAACTTAAAAGCTCGCCCATTAATTTATTCTAATTAGTTTAATTAACATCGCGTAACGCCGCCGACGCGGCTCGCTACGCCGGCTTACACAATATTTACGATACATGTACGTTTCTCTCCTAGCTCTATACTCGGACCAACGTTACCTTCTTATAATAAGGGGAGATTTTTTATTTACTTTAGATTCCCTATCTACACACTAATGAGTATTCTGCTCTTTCTACGTAAACAAGTCTTATTGTCAATCAGCACACGGGGTATCTAAAGTAATTTTCTCCGATACCAAATAAAGAACTACATTTAGTCTTATTATCAAAATATTCTTAAAAATCAAAGTTTGGTCGAAAACAGGAATGTGTAAAACATTTGACTAGAATTTACTAAAACTTAACATCGACCTAAATAAATAATACATACTTAACATTTTCACTCGATATCAGTTAGAACTAAGGCGTTTCATTTGGAATTTGCTACAAATGAGATCTTATACATTAAATTACATACAATGACACACAAAACGTACTCAAAAACAAAACTATTCACAACATTCACAAACATGTTACACAGAACCAAAAAATATAGCACATTTTATTATTTTTTCGTAACAGGTGAGCTACCACGTGGGAGCCTCAGAACAACGGAGCCTCGCCTGAGAATTTATAAGATCTGGACATTTTTAATTTTACGATTTCCGAAACATATTCAGTCATAAAACTGCTCTTGTTTCTACTCTGCTTTATATGCGACGAGCTAGCAACGAAACAGATAGCCCACTACTAAAATGTTTACTAATGTCCATCAAACACTAGTTACTGAAACTAGGATGTGGTATGTTGTATACTCGTAGTTGCCTATTTTTGTCATCCTTCTACATAGTATCTACAGTTGAATAATTTATTTCACAGAATCTATGAGTAGGTACATAATTTACGAGTATGTTGCTCCGTAAGAGGCTACGATAATTCTACTAGACTAAAGAAATGTCTGTCAATCGTAAAAAATAATGAATTGAATAACTAATTGTACATATCCATTGTATTAATGCAAGTCGATATTTTATCTTAAATTTCAGTCTTACATTAGATTTTGGACTTACGGAGATCAAATCTATAGAAATAACCTAGACTGTCGATCGTATTCAAAACTATAATACAATGTAACAAATCTTAATAAATAACATAAATCTACTCTACAGCTGTATTTTATAAATAATTTGAGATCAATGGACAATTCTTCTATTTAATTTTAAAGCGAGAACATACAATGTGAACTTTTTGCTTCGCGAGCTTCTTATCCGCCCAGGTGTGTGACAAAAAAATCAGTTTTAACAATAAATTCCTGTGGATTCATAACTTTCCATCAATACGTATCTTAAAGACCTTTGACTGTGTTTGGTGAGCGTCCTTTAAAAAGAACGTTTTTTTCTTTTTGTTATGATACTGGGTGCCTAGGTATATCAGAAATGTACGTCTTGCACGTCTGTTGGCGTGTCGGGCAGTTGTGTCTGGTCTGTGGCGGTCTGTTTGTGCGGCTGCGCGTGCCTGGCCCTAGGTTCCTGAGGCTGCGTCTCGCGGGCGAGCACCCTTTCAACATGGCGGGCGACCAGCTCAGCAGCGGCCGCTGGCGTCCTAGTCAAGGCGCAGAGGTCGCTGATGGACATCTTGACGCGGAGACCCCGTGCGGCTGCCGTGATGCAAGCAACGGCGATTAGTGATGGTGGCACTAAGAGGAACTCCGTTTCTGTAGACAAAGAGATGCTTCGGTGAGAAAAAATAAAAGCAACAATTTTACGGTTACATCATGTCCAGGCATTGTAATCATGGCGTAGGTAATGTTATTGTGATGGGATAAACATAAAGTTTTGCCATATTGTAAATTCCGTTTCCAATTAATCGGAAACAAGCAAGAATAGCAACAAGTATTTAAGTTTATGAATGTTGATGAACTCAAGTCCATACATACAAGTTTTTATTTAACTTGAATGTTATGAGAATATTTTGTTGAAATCTTGAGAACCAGATAGATCTTCGACCTACAACGACCTTAAGTTGAAATTGCGACAATATGATTGAAATGTACAAATTGTTCTCGAAACCAGTTTATTGTTTACATTTTAATTTTACAATCGTGCATCGGGCAGGTAGGATACTGTCGCGGCGCACCACGCGGCGCAGGTAGGACGCATCTGTTGCGAGATAATTGGAATACGGACAGGTGGCTCGGACACCTTGCATCTTTGCCTCCTCGCATCCACAATTACACACGTCGCGTCCTCTCAGGATAACTCATACTGTCTTAAAATAACTAAACAAAAAGTGAAGACAACTTTGGCCAGAATATGTTTAAAAGTCGCCTTCAAGATTTATTGTTCGACATCGACTTGAAGACTCGAAAAAATGTCGTGTTAACATTTTGCACAATACATGACGGCTATTGTTGCTTAGGCGAACAAGGAAGGAGAACCGAACAGCTGCCAGATTTGTGCATTCCGTCCCCGTCTGCATCTTTGTGTACCTACTTCGGGACAATAGCGCGAGAATAATGGTAATTTACATCTTAAGTCGTCTAGCGTAAGGCGCAGCTGCGATTTTGCCAAGACCCTACGGATAGACCCTCCTTCGTTTATTGTTCCACAAAGTAGAATTCGATCGCGACTCCCAATCAATAACTCTCAAAGTTCCGTTAGATTTCGCACAAATCTGTCCATTGATAGGGGCAAACTGCTGTTTTAATCATAGAAATAAGGTGTTTCAACACACCGCTAGTCAAGCATTACTACTTTTATGTAATAAGTATATAGACTTGTACTGTAAAAACTGAGACTTTTTTAAACATAGGGAAATCTTTTTTTAATTTTAGACGGATGTTTGCAAGTTCTACATATAGCAATCAGTTAATAACTTAAAATTGAATATAACATTTGCGTATAACGGCGTGAAAGTATTGAACTACAACATACCAATATTAATATTAAGCTGCATTGGGTGTATCGCGAAGGCAAGCCAAGACGCGGCAGATGTGGCGGCACCTGGCGCGACCCTTCCGTTCGCTACCTCTACAACAGCATAGGGTCACTGCCCACCTACACCCTTCGCTCTGCTATATCCTTATAAGTCATTTACCCTATTTGCTCAAGAAAAACACGATTGCAACACGCGAGTGCATCGTAATTTTAATCAGAAAAACTGACCAAGAACCTTTATACATTAATTAATGCTCAAGCTTAACTTAACTAACTACTACATCCGGAGGTCGTTGAAACGAGGAAAGTAAGGGTTATCTTTAATACCATAACGAACACCAAAATGAGTATGCTATACAAACTTAGTATGGGCAAATACGTTTCATGACACCGAACATTATTATAGTGAGTTCAGACTGATTATAAAATCAAAAACGATCGTGGGTCCGCGTATCAGCGCTGATCTCCATAGCATGGGCAGCGAAGCGACGCGATCCGTTGCGCGACAGGTTGCTTGTCAGTTGGTGCTGGCTGCAACATCTGCTAGCCTAACACGCGCCAAGGGCCTCTGACCCAAGACATCCACCCCCGCGTCTTACCCTATTAATTGCCGCAATAGACATGACGTTTGTCCAACAGACATTGAAGACCGTTAATTTCCGTTTGGGAAACCTGTCTGCCCTAGCAGCGGATTCTAATGCAAACATAGATGCCAAAGTGCAAGGGTTGCAAATAGTTAATGTCTAATCGTGCGAAAAGGGTTGCAGATTACCCCTGTTTAGTTTTTATGTCTTATTTAAGAAACCAGTTCTATAAAAAGTTTACGACTATCGGTTGAGATCATCAATATTATATCACAGAAATAACAGTTTAATATAAGTGTCATTCAATTCTGAACAATTAAATTCATAGCCGTTATAATTTTTTATTTGAAACGAATAAAGCATGTTTGCATTTGAAGGTAATTTCGTATTACAAAAATCATAAAAAGTACAAAAAGCACAACAATGATCGCGAGGGCTGTCTCGGAAGTTGGGTAGGGTTAACGGAAGCGCGAGATCTCGTATCTTTGGGTTTGAGCTTGAGGTTTTAAGAAGACACATATAGGCAGCGGGTTAGATAGGGTCGGCGAGGACGCCAGGTGCGCACTGAGACGCTCTTTGTCGGGAGCCTTTGTCGCGGCTCAGGTCGGACGGGACTGAGCCGGGAGTCGGGAGCGGCACAATGGCCGCGGGACGTCTTCAGGCATTGTCGCGAGTCAGCTGTCGCGGGTCCCCTGCCCGTTCGCCGTCGCATAAGTCACCGAGGCCGTGACACGATTCCTTGCATTTTATAGCATGAAGATGATTCATTACAAATACAAACCGTAGCCAATAGATATCGGTTGCATACATTTATTTTAGGGATAGTCCGAAATATAGTTCAAGCAGCTGTTAGGTTCCGCTGGCCAAACTGTCATATTTGTGAGTACGATTTTATTACGATCAATGGATGCATAGATCCATCCTTACAAACTTTTACATCACATTTTTAATATAAGTATCGATATTTATTGTTATTAAATTAAGAAATTGCATTGTAAATGCATAAAAACATGTATATAAATGTATCGATATTAAGTAATAAATGAATTATGGACTATATGACAACTGCCTATTATAGCGTACTACCTATGAACAAATAGAAGATTCGACACCAAATTGATGGTGTAAAAAGGTGAAAAGCGAGGAAGTTAAGGGTCAAGCAGTGTTATTAACCCTTTCACACCTCGAGTAATGCACGATCAGTTACCGGCAATTATGCTGCTTCCGGTGTACAACTCCGGCAAGAACTTGACACCCGCCTGTACTTCTAAATTATTGGGTCGTTTTAATGTCGTAGCTTTAAGGGGGAACAGTAGGCACAGTAGCGACGCCAATCATTTTATTCCTAATACTTTACAAATAGAAAGAAATTCAAGAATATAAACAATACAAGCCTTAGTAAATAACTTGAAGTATTTTTGGAATCATGTTTTGATATTATGAGAATCAGTCATTGAGAGAAAAAGTGATAACCGCCAAAAACGGCCGTTTTTGGCGGTAATCAGATTCTCATAATTCTCACTGATTCCGATAGTAATAAACATGATTCAAAAAATACTTCAGGTTATTTACTAAGGCTTGTATTGTTTTATTCTTGAATTCCTTTCTATTTGTAAAGTATTAGGAATAAAATGATTGGCGTCGCTACTGTGCCTACTGTTCCCCCTTAAGTAATGTGCCGGCTTACTTTTTATTTGTTTGTTTGTTACGCTTTCACGCCATATCTACTGAACCGATTGCAATGAAATTTTGCATACACAAAGGTTAGGGTACTGAGATGGACATAGGCTAAATATCACGCGGGCGAAGCCGCGGGTAACAGCTAGTAGTTCATAAAAAAACGCCTATGGCATAATTAAGTAAAATATATAATATGCTATAGCAATATTAGGAACTACATTTAAGAACTAAGCATATGGGACAAATTATGAGACGAAGCTATTTAAGTTTGAGCTTTGATAATATTGTTAATAAAAAACTGACTTAAAACAAATAATTAAACAGATTTTAATATAATTTAAATGGCGCCAAATCGAAAGCATAATCGATCAAATATATATTTTTTTTTTTACATCAGTTCAGAAATTACAGGAATGTGGCTTGACAAATATACAAAATCAATCATAGTCGAATTCAGAACCTTCTCCTTTTTGAAGTCGGTTGAAAATTACTCCCCAAGTAGATACGCTGCTATAAATGCAGCTAGTAGTGATAATCCTTAAAACATATAGGTATACCATATCCAACTGACTTAGAATACTCCTTAACCCGAAATTATTTACCTTAGAATGTATATGAACAGAGTCACCTGCATATGCTCATTTTATATATACATGAAAACCTGATGATATTAGCATTACAATTATGTAGGAACTTCAAGTTTAACTGTACCTGCCTGCTTATTAATTTCAGAAGAAAACTATTGACACAACGTATTAACTTATCTCATGTTCTTAAATTTAGTCTCATAAAATTAATAATGATCGCATTTAATGTGTTTGTATCGGAATCCAATGTCAGTGCGCAAGGGTAACATCTGACAGCCATAAATTACTGTTATCAGGCTCTGATGGACCATACGGGTGATATGAAAAAATCCTGGCTTGTTTGTCGAGGAAAATTGAGTTTTGTTAGCGCACAAACTACTAATTTCAGATTGTTGGGCTTTAACATTTTAATTTAGATTTTAGAAGATAATCTGCTTTTCTTGTAACATTTATTAAGTTGCGAACATTAGGTATATAGATACCATAACATATTACACTCATTGGTAAATTGATATGTTCTTTAGAATAAACTAACGAATTTGTGATTTCTGAGGATTGAATCGTATGGCGTTTGTGCTCGTTTGTCATTTGTTAACCGACTTCAAAAAGGAGGAGGTTCTCAATTCTTCGGAATCTTTTTTATGTATGTTCCCCGATTTCTCGAAGAAGAAAGAAAGAATATCTTTATTCCACAAAATACATATCTAACAACAAATGAATCATTAGCAATTCTAAGCAAATTAAAAATTTAAAAATTATTAGTAGTATGCTTTTCGTTTTTTATTGACATGAATGTTGGAGGTTTCGCCCTAAGTTAGGGACGCTCGCTCGCTTCGATTGCTCCGTTTTATTTACAGCAAACCTAACTAACCTAACCTACCTTCTGTCAAAGTTATTTTTGTTATGGCGGTCTACGCCCCCCAGCCCCCTTTTGTGTTTGTCTTCTTTTCTTACGTAGGTATACTTTTAATGATAAAATTGTAAATTTGGATAGACAAATTATAAAAATGATAATAATAATAAAGTGCTGATAATTTAAAATGAAGCAACTCTTGGCTTAAAAATGGTGTTAGGCATAGTTAATAAAAAGAGAGTTGTATCGATTCCAATCCAGAGAAAAACTGAATTCGTGCAAAGCTACTTATTTATTGGATATTATTATACGTCATATTGTAGTTACTCATTAATAACGTAATTTATGATGATATATAAAAGCGATGTATCTAATAATTTTTCAAGTTGAAATAGCTCTAACCTTTTTACAACTTGTAACCGACCTACTTTAAATACTAATTCACATAAATCTGGAGTAAAGTACCACTTAATTAGGTAGACAACGTAAGTACATGCTCTTCACAAATGAAATTTCTAAGTTACTACCGTGCTCAGCGACCAGGTAGGCGCGCAACGACGCACCCCTTGTCCAGAGTCAACTCGTGAGGGTCACTGTTGGTCAATGGCAATTACTACATTACGGTACGTTAGTTGAGGTGTTAAGCTTGGTTATGTTTTTAATTCTATGTGTGTTACAAAAAATACATAGGTAGTAGGTACATTAAATATTCAACCGCTCTGCTATTGGCACAGACTATAGGTACCGCTACTTTTTTAAGACTTGCGTCAGTTTGAAAATGGTCATAAAACAGATGCACACGCCCTTATATCATAGAAGGTAAAGAGGAATCACAAAGCGTTTTAAATATTTAGATAAGCTCGTAAGTGACAAAAACATCCGCAGTCCGCACAGATAGTCTCCCGCTACAAGCGCTCTTGTAACAAGCGTAGCAGATAGCCTTTACCTAGCTTTTACCAAATTCTGGTGACAGGCAAAGAAAAATAATATGCCATTACAAACTTTATACACTTCGTATGTATATACTTACACAAATCATTTATACAAAACTTGCTGTTACCCGCGGCTTCGCCCGCATAATATATAGCCTATGTCCTTCTCGGTACCCTAACCTATGTGTATGCAAAATTTCATGATGATCGGTTCAGTAGATACGGCGTGAAAGCGTAACAAACAAACTCACTTTCGCATTTATAATATTAGTTGGGATAAAAATAAATCACCTAATATTTTACCAAGAAAGGATTTAACTGCAAACGATTCCATATTATACCAGGTTTAACTAGACACACGTGCTCGTAAGTATTATGATTTGCATATTAAAATTTAACATCCAACTGGTTTCACCCTTTGTAAATAATCAAATCATGAATTAAAATATGTTTATTTTTCAGCGGCTGTAGTGCGTAGCTATTTCTATGCGTATCTAAAAGCATTTCGTGTAATTTGACAATAGGAGTGGTTGAGGGTCAGTGGCTGAGGGGTGCCGGCGCGGGCGCAAGGTGTGCGCGATATCAGTGCGAGCGGCATGTGCGCGTTCCGATACACGCGTCCACCCCTGCCTAACACGCTATGTCCTGCGCCCATTATAAACAAAGGGAGGGTACGCATTAAAACACGATTGACCCTACACCTATCAAATAATTCACGTGCAAAAAAATAACACGAGCAATTATTAACGAAGGAAAGAATCGTTTCGCCCTTTTGGTACCTACAAAAGATTTCAACGACTATGTGTCTAATATACGCTCGCTTTAATACACCAATACTACTTAAGAAATGACTAATTACTTCAACAACAATACTCATACAAATTCAATAGTGGTAAATGGATAAAAAAATATATTTATCACTTACCAGTATAACAGACGGAGGTAAGAGTGAGTGCGTGAGTGCGGACCAAAGGATTCGCACGGCCCCACGGCACTCGCGCCAAGAACGGCTCCACGAAATCAAAAGCAGTCGCTATCGACAGTTGCCAGTTCAACCGTTGCAGGAGCATCACTTCCCATTGCTGTAACAAAAGAACACCCTGTTAATTATTCAATAGACATAGTTACACAAAGGTCTACGAAAGTCGTAGCACTGTATTTGCAATTAGATCCTATTCCTATCCTACTCAATTTCGCTTAACTCAAGGGCGCGACCCCGTGTGAATATTTGAGTCGCATTCAAAGAAGATTCGTAGTTCTATTCATTGATTGCTTTAATTTATATGCGACGCAATTACAGTACGCTTGTTAGCTGTATTGAAGAAAGGACAACATACGTATTCTTAACAGTTGAGTCGTAACCGTCATACTTGATGAATCTAGCGGAAACCGCAAAAGTAACAAATCGCGTAACAAAAATAGTAAGAAAAAGGGAGCGACCATGGGATATCAAATTTTTTTGCGAAGGGAACTCTTATGGAATTAAAATAATATAAGGGTCGATTTACCACCGCTCCTACTAAGGCTGCTGTGATCGGGAAGCTCCACAAAGTACAGTTTGGCTTCTTTTATTTACAGTGATAAGCAGTAGTTCGATAAACTAGGGTGAATGGCATTATCTAAATTAATACAATAATCACTGTCTTCCAAGTTCATTAAACTAACCTTAGATAAATTTTATTCTATTGAGTGATGTGATAACAACATTTTGACTGTCTTTGTATACGCTGCCTAAACTTACTACTTGATATCAACAAAAATATACTGTGTTCAAAACAATAAATAAATAAGAATGAAGTACGAGTCCAGCACCATATGACTTCATTAAGAATGCGTTGTGTCGACCTATCGCGATCATCGCTCGAATTAATTGCAAGGAAGTGTGTGACTACGATGCCATACGGGGTCTCTAACAACAGTGGGCTTTCTCACGATCCACTAAATTATCATATTATCCATTTTTGTATCTTGTGGAATTATGTAAGTTGTTCCGTATGGGAACTTAGCAGAAGCAAATTACTAGCCTACAATGTTGTCACCTGATGGGGTGGCAATGGCAGAGGCGTGAGAATTGGGCGACATAAGTCATATTCACGACTGCCATAGCAAACTAATTGATTCAGTCGCACCTGCCCATGCACGTAATGACGATTATGACAATTTTGTTCGCAACGCAACCACATTGTGGGAACTGGTAACTTACTTACTATTTTCGATATTACTTTTTGGATTTCCGGAAAGACACTTTAGGCATTAGAGGCGATGTTATCTCTAGTATCGCGGCCCGTGCCCACATTTCCGTCGGAAGCATGTAAGCAAGCAATTCAATATCGTCACAGGCTGTAGCTTACTTAAGGAGGGCGACAATAAGTGCCTTGGTCACTCACTACAGTGCGCCAAGGAAGAAGTAATTGCCGGAAACTAACATGCGACTTTAAGGAAACGGGCAATACAAAGACCTCTAAGGGGTGAAGGAGTGACATTTGACTCAACTAATCGAGTTCATTCACAGCGAAATCAAAACAAAGAATAACCTGCGGTTGTGGCAGGATATAAGGGGCATGGCTTCATCGGAATCACTTGACCTTTTTGTGCCTTTCTCATATGAGTATTGTGTACCATATAAATTCCACAGCGGAGATAATTTACCTATACGTAATTGGAATGTAAATTTGTGTCAGAAATTAGAGTATTGTAATTCAGCGTTGACATTCCAAAATCATACTCAGTACTGGAAAAAAAGCTTTAACGCGGAATATATAGGGACTATGTTTGATTAATAACATAGAACACGTGGTTCCTCACTTGTAGTCACGTGTTGTCTATTGTAACAATTAACTTACTCAAGTAAAAGGCTTATACATTTGTCTTTAAACTACCATTGAGTGAGATTCAAAGGTACGCGGTTACTAGGATTTTGTAAATTAAGTAAAATTTTGAAACAAAAAACTTATCTATTGTATAAACGCAGAATTTCGGATTGCACCTCATGAATATGTAGGTATGAATAAAACCTTTGAAAGTAATTTTACTTTAACTTACCCTAACTTCGTGAGGATAGACGGAGTTATCTGTGTATGCGCAAAGTAAGTCCACGGAGAGCGGATGACACTGGCGGAACTTGGAGGCGAGGAGCATCGCAGTGACGGCCAGGAGTTGCAGCTGCTGCCGCGAGATGGCGCGTTGAGCCAGGAACCGGTCCATGTAGCTCACGGCCAGGGGAAACACCTGCTCTTCGCACTGCTGCTCTTCGCAAACCTGATTGCCAATAAATGCACCTTGAATACGTAAGCATTTTGTTTGTTTTTGTAAACATGTTTACAATGCACTAAAAGCTCTGACGAGATCTGATAATGGTAAAGGTACTAAGTGAATGAGTACCGCGCGTAAT
This sequence comes from Rhodophaea formosa, assembly GCA_963082605.1. Lineage (NCBI taxonomy): Eukaryota > Metazoa > Arthropoda > Insecta > Lepidoptera > Pyralidae > Rhodophaea > Rhodophaea formosa. The sequence continues at coordinate 11,575,806 of OY720210.1, forward strand.
AGGTATTTAAGCAAAAGTAGAAAATTTTTATTTCTATCAATGAAGTTTAAGTTGCTATCATGTCAGATATTCAAGAAGTAGATAATTATAATTCATGATACTATATTCTCCTTGATAGATACAGCTTACCTTACTAATATCTACAGAAAAAAATTCCATAGGTCCCCCTCGACTATCTACAATTTATGCACCCATAATACTGTCGTTGTGATAGTGGAGTTTTTACCTGGCGCAAGTACACTTTCAGTTAACCATTAAGATTCCCGTGTGCATTCAAGAGGTAAGCTAAGCAAAAAATCTAGTAAAAAAGGTTTCCGTTGATGGGCGTTTCTAAGGGCTCGTAGGCATCTACTAACTTCAATGCAAGTTTCACATTCGCTCCTGCCTGAGCATGGTACAACTTTGGATATAAGTACTGACTAATGTAATTCAAGCCTAGTACGGCACTTAGCCGTAATTGACCCTTGACTAACAAAACTATTTATTGACAGAAATTTAAAATCATAGATACGTCTACCAATATCATCGGGATTAAATATACATACACTTAAGTCATATTTTTTCACATTGGTACCTTATAAAATACATCTACCTATTAAGAAAATATCTCGCACTTGGATCAAACTAATACAAGCTTGGTTAAAGTAAGTACCTATGTAAAGACTAAATAATCAATCATATTAGGTATATCACATAATGAGCAACATTAGTATTTTATACATGTACCTAGACGTATATTTGTTTATGTTTCATGTTCCAAAAATAATGAATGTATAAAGAAATTTTAACATAAAAAGTAATAATCTTAATGAAAAAAAGAAAACTAAAGAAATAATGAATAATCGTACAAAGACCTTCAGGCGAGTAGACGACCATCACTGTTGAAAAGAGTTCCTTTCGACAATTCTTTTCTACAGTGGTCGGTTTGGAAAGCCAGTAGTGTGTAGCTTTTGAAAAATAATTAATTAAATACATATAAAGACAATTTTAAATGTCATTAGTCTTAAAAGAGTGCCTTAGAGAGTCTATTTCCTGGATAAGCATTTTGATCTTATTTACTTCTGAGGAAATTCTTGATATAATATACTGGAATAGGTGACAAAAAGAAATTGTACAAAATCTTGGGAAGCTGCAGGTAGTATTATAAATAAATGTGTCATCTCCTAATCTCGAGAACAATCTGATTCAATATCCATAAAAATAATTGTTGTGGTAAATGACATCGAATAAATCAGTCAAAAGATTGTAACACATACATTATGAATATTTCAGTTCTATAAACTCTTATTGTCCAACATAATCAAATCAATATGAATGGAATCCTCACCTCCAACATCCAAGTTGTGACGACCTTCCTCATAAAGGGCTGGATGTCGATTTGCACATTTTGAAAGTAGTCCGTGTGCAAGGCATGCAGCCTCTCCAAATCCAACAGGTTGAGCAGGATGCGAGGGTCGCGGTCCAAGACTCTGTCTGGACCTGCGACGCACATGTCCACTGCTCTTCTGCTGCTGCTCCGCCCTGAATTCTCCAAGTTTTCGCCACAGGACAAATCCATTTTGATCACTATTCAAACACTTATAAATAAGAACACAATAGTCTCACGAAGGAATTAGTTCAATGATAGAAACTCGCGCAATATTTATTCATTTGTTTACAAAGGTTCTCGAGGTAGGAGCGCCTCTGAAGACCGCACAACCGCCCACTGAGCGGCTTAAGTAGAGTGTAAATTGTACGAGTGTGTCGGAACGCGCGTACTCCACAGCTCGCCCCACCAAATTCCCTTACTGGAGAACCCTTTTCAAAAAACCGGCCAAGTGCGAGTCGAACTCGCGCACCGAGAGTACAACACATTTATTTAATTTTTTAGTTAGCTACAAAGTAACTGTTTTTAAATTTTTCCTTTACTTATGTGCTTTATGACTATGACCTTAAAACCTTGCTTCATTTCATATTATAAATGCCAAATTTCATAATTCTAGGTGAACAGGAAGTACTCTGTAGATTTTGATTCTCTATCTATTTTGAGAAAAGTCACCAAATTCGGTCATATAATCATATTTTCTTATTGCATTGTGATATAGGTACGTATATTTCAACTTAATACATCCAGCCGTTATTGGGAAAATGCTTGCAGACAGACGGACAAACGAGTGATCCTATAAGGGTTCCTTTTTACCTTTTGAGATACGGTACCCTAAAAATAATGGTCAATAGTAACTCGAGACAATGTTTGAATAGGTATATCATTTTTAAATTGACATAAATTAATTTTAATGCTTTGCTTTAAATTTACTCTTGTAGGTACTTACAAGTATTCCTAAGACGAAAATCTAATCAAATAATAGTAACAATTAGCGATTCGGCTAACAACCCTTAACATAAAGGTTTATTGGAAGGAATCGCTTAGCGATAAGTCCACCTTTGTACCTATTTTTAGGGTTCCGTACCCAAAGGGTTAAAACGGAACCCTATTATTGAGACTTCCATGTCCGTCTGTCACCAGGCTGTATTTCATAAACCGTGACAGCTAGACAGTTAAAATTTTCACACAAAGTATTTCTGTTGCCGCTATAACAAAAAATACTAAAAATACCGGCCAAGTGCGTATCAGGCCTATATTAAAATTGGCCAAGGGCGAGTTTAAAAAAAAATTGCACTTTAAAACCAAATGTTTCAGAATCGGATCCCTAAATCGAAAAGTGGTGTTCTCAACTTCTTCAATACCGCACACCATGGGTTAGTATAGAAATATAAATTACTCCCACTTTACTTGTTCGGAGCTACGGGGATTAATATACATATAACATACCCATACGAAATTACAGCTTTTAAATACTTATATTCTCTGAGTAAAACCGTGGATGGTCAGACAGACGGACATGGCGTAACTATAAGGCTTCCTTGTTTACTACGGAACCCTAAAAAGGTACAAAACATTTTCCAGACATTTTTCATCTGTAAAATGTCTAATAAAAAATCTAATTCACAAAGAATTTTGTATAAAGTTTACATTTAAAAAACCGGCCAAGTGCGTGTCGGGCCACGCGCAGTGTAGGGTTCCGTAGTTGCGAATGACAACTTTTGAGTTCACACTATTCACACTCGCACCTTACAGTTAAACGACCAAAAACATCTAACAATGAAAATAGTATGAAATTTTACAGTTTATAAGTTGGTTGCCTATAACTTTTTAGTTTGTACTTAGTACTCAGCTCTGATAGTTTTCTTTTAAACTTCAGTATATATACTATTGCTGTAATTTTTTTCACGTATCTATATATAACCGCTTAGCAGATAGAGGGGGGGGACACTTACCTCTAGCAAAAATTCGCACTTTAAAACCAAATATTTCAGAAACGGATCCCTAAATCGAAAAATGGTGTTCTCAACCTCACAATATTTTTAAAAGACCTATTTAACGATACCCCACACGATGGGTAAACAGAGAAAAAAAAATTACTCCCCCACTTTACTTGTATGGGAGCTACCCTAAAAAAAATTTTTTTTCAAGTTTTTATTCTACCACTTTTTTGCCATGATTAATATACATACCCATACCAAATTACAGCTTTCTAGTACTTATAGTCTCTGCGTAAAACCGCGGACGGACAGACAGACAGACAGACAGACATGGCGAAACTATAAGGGTTCCTTGTTTACTACGGAACCCTAAAAACCGGCCAAGTGCGTGTCGGGCCACGCGCAGTGTAGGGTTCCGTAGTTAAGCATGACAATTTTGAGTTCACACTGCTACTGCTGTAATTTTTTTTACGCATCTATATATAACCGTTTAGGAGATAGAGGTGGAGGACACTTACCTCTAACAAAAATTCGCACTTTTAAACCAAATATTTTGGAAAGGGATCCCTAAATCGAAAAATGGTGTTCTCAACCTTACAATATTTTTTAAAGACCTATTTAACGATAATCCACACGAAGTTTAAAAGAGAAAAAAAATTACTCCCCCCCCCCCCCTTAACTTGTATGGGAGCTACCTTAAAAAAAATTTTCAAGATTTTTTTTCTACCACTTTTTTGCCATGATTAATATACATACCCATACCAAATTACAGCTTTCTAGTACTTATAGTCTCTGAGTAAAACCGCGGACGGACAGACAGACAGACAGACATGGCGAAACTATAAGGGTTCCTTGTTTACTACGGAACCCTAAAAACAGCCAAGTACGAGTTGAACTCGCGTGTGACTTAAGAGTTCTGTAAAGCCAAAGTTAAATGTTTTTGTTTTTATTGAATTATTCTACCTACCTGTCAATAGATTCTAGCGCTAGCTAGTGGTATTTTATTTAAACTATTTACCTATAGGGTTTAGGGTCATAGATTGCACCACCCTATCAAATTATATCTGATTTGGTTATACTATATTAGTTCTGTGATATTATACTAAACTATGAAGGTTCCGTTTTTTATTTCTTGTACGGAACCCTAAAAAAGGAAATAATGCAATCTAGACCGAAAATGAATTTTGGTGTTTATGGTCATACCTACTGCAAACACAGCAAGAATAGTTGGTTCAAGCGATTCCTGTCTGAGAATTTTAATGTCAATTTAAACTCTTTAATGGATGGAAAACATTTTCATACAAAAGACGAAAATACTTTTTCCCCGAAATAGTACATTACTGCAGAGGCCGGGAAGTAAGGGATTGCCGGACGAGTATAGTTTTCAAGGCCGAGCGTCAGCGAGGCCTTGACAATAGTTACGAGTCCGGCAATCCCTTTCCCGCCGAGGAAAGTATAGAGATTTTCTCAATAAATGTGAGGAAATTTAACTTAAAGTTACACATAAACTTACATGCCTTAAATATTTCCCCTTACTAGGTATTTGCCGGTAGTAATTTTTCCACTTTCAAGTTTCAAATTAGGCGAAGTAGGTACTTAAAATCCATTGCAGTGTTGCTTTCATCACTAAAACTCATTTTGAACCGTTTCATTTCGAATAAATAACCAACTTTGCACATATTTACCGAAAACAATCAATGTCAATCAATTACTGCAAAGCGTTAATCACAAACTACGAAGAAGATACTATTACTAGTATCAGACGACCGACTGCCATATGTTTTCTCTAGGCAATAAGGATCATAGACAAATAATGGAGTGAGGGTGAAAATGAAAAAAATGCCATACAATTCCTTTTGAGTTTCTATGGGGGGCCATAAATTCAAAGTCAATTGACGTGTGTTCTATGCCCTAAAATCCGTAAAGGCAGTTTTTCGGCAGTGGCGTTAATCACTACGGGTATAGTGAAAATAACAGATCTCCCGAGTTTTTAATTTTTTTATTTTCAGTTGTCAATTCCAGCAAAGGAAACAATGCCCATAGAGCCCAGTCATATTTTTCACAAAAAATTTAATAGATCATAGATTATTGTTTTCTTCTCTCGCAACGAAAATTAAGCATATTTTCGTATGATCACATATCGATATTTTAATGAAATTGTAGTTATATTCACGTATTATAGGCATTTTTTAAAAATGCAGTGGTAGTAAACTGGCTGTATGACAAGTGACATAATTTACGTTACATAGATTAATTAAAAAGTTTTGAGCAGCGGCCGGGAAGTAATTTTCATACTTATTTCCTGGCCTAGGCCGGCAATGCGATGAATGAGCCAAGAATTACAAACTTCCGGTCTTCTTTTTACTACAGTAATGCCTACATTTCCGAGCATGTTTGAGAAAATATACTTTTCGGTCTTTTTTTATGGTGCAACATAGAGTATTTCATTCAACCTATCACAATTTTTTTTTATTCCGTTTTCCACCTTTACATCCACTAAAGACACTAAACGTTGCCTTTGTGTCTTATGGAGCTAAGCTCTGTCACCCCGTATGGATGAAGACGTGGTTATATGTGTGGTATATATCATTAATAAAATAACAACGCTTTTCAACCGACTTCTGTCTGAAGGCTTTCCACATTGAAGTCTTGGGTATATTTAGATATGTCTTTGATTATTATGGTCAGAGATATGTATGTATGTTTGTAGATATAGTTACCTACCCGACAGTATTTATTTTAATGGGTAGGGGTGTTATTCTCAACAGCCTGTCCGGTGGTTGCAGTTGCAAGTATATTTGGCAGCTGGTAAGCGCGTTCGGCCTCCTGAGCTGCTAATTTCTCATCCCCAATCCAAGTCAGTAGCATCCCAAATAAATTTATCGCGTTCCCCAGTCCAACCAATTTGTTTTGATGTGCAGCAGCGTCGCAAACAAGAAAGTCAAAGAAACTGCGCTCACCAATCCTTCTGCCAAGCGTGGTGAGTATGGTCAAAGACATTATAATACCAACGTAGTATGGCAAAACTTTATCACCTCGATTTTATGAACAGGTGTCCCATCGAGATAGGTCAATGAAAATATATGTTTTTAATCTATAGAAGATGGAAAAAAAATCGGCCATGTGTGAGTCAAACTCGCGCAATGAGGGTTCCGTACAATATGCTTCGTGAACACACACAATGTGCAAAAAATGTTTTATTCAATTGACTAGCGCCATCTAGTGGTGTTTTAGTGAACTATTTCCCTAGATGAACTTATTATTGTGAGTTTACCACTTAATTTTCAAGTGATAGAATTCTTATTATTTTTCCTGTAATCTTCAAGGAATGAACTATATTTTGTAGTTTTTTCAAAATTTTCGGCCCAGTAGTTTCGGAGATCAGGGGGGGGGAATGGTCAATTTTTGCCTTCTTTCGTGAATAAAATCAAAAGTATTGATTTTACCCGAACAAAAAAAATATTTTTGAGATCCTCACAATGAGCCCTTTCATTTGATATATGACACAGTAAGGTTTGCAAAACTTTCTTTTAAAATTTTGTAATTGGGCTCCTCAAAATGACCCTTATTTAAAAAAAATCTTTATTTACTTTGCACATCCGTGTTTGGGTCATAGGATTACACTATCTTACCAAATTTCATCTAATTTGGTTCAGTAGATTCGGAGAAAATCGGCTGTGACAGACGGACGGACGGACAGACAGACGCTCGAGTGATCCTATAAGGGTTCCGTTTTTCAACTTCTGTACGGAACCCTAAAAATAGTCAAAGGAACCCTGAGATTTTTAAAGAATTTAGAAACTCCGAGCCCACTCAAAGAGACATTCAAGTACCTACTTATATCAAAAACTTTTAAACTAAAATAATACACTTTAGTAACATTTTGACAGAACATTTTTATACGTATCTTCTTGTAACAACAGAACGAGTTCAATTTAATAATAATCAAAAATAAAAAGAATTACGCCGTAAAATAAATATTACAATAGCACAATGAGGTCCTGTTGATTCGGAGGGCGCGTGACTGCAGAGGCACGGGAGGGCTGAGGGCAGCTGCGCGTGCGCCGGCTGCGTTGAAGCCGGTTGACATTTTATTACAAATCCGGGCACACCTGATCTTGAGACCAGTCATTATTGTAATTTCATTCTCTTTCCAGACTCCGATTGTATAATTTTGAACGCGTGCCCCTTTTATTCCAAAGTACCTAACTGGCTCGTATTTTAATAAGACCACCTTAACATTGTTCTACTATTTATTGTTATTGCAAATTTGTTATTCACATTCTTTCTTTTCTTTACTAAAATCAATCCCGGTGTTGTAATAGGGTAAATACTTGACTACAACTTTCCAGTCGGTGACGTAGACCACGCCGATAAACGCTGCTAGCCCATAACACACAGCTGTCGCGGTGAATCCGCTAATCTGGTCAAGTTGCTTTTTTCCAATCATTTCACAGTTTGGGTAAATTTTTGAAAAAAATGCAGGATATTGTGTCCACACAAGCCTTCAAATCGTAACGTCAAAATAATATGACATTAAAAAATTGTTTTTGACTATACATTCGGTCAGGTTTAAAAGATGCAAAAGGAGATTTTAATCACATACTTAAATAAAATGTGTCTGACTGAGGTATGCTGTTGGTGTGCCACAGAACAAGAACGGATGTGCTGAACCCTGTAGGTGAGCAAATTCAACATGAGTCGTTGTAATTGTAAGCATATGAAATATCAAACCGACAAGGGGTAAGTAATATAACATATAAACACAAAATATATATGTTTTAAGATTAATACCAACGAAATATATAATTTTGGCCAGTATAATTATAAATCAAGATAAAAATCGAAAGCAATAATTTTGAAAAAAATAAAATCTTTTGTTATAACAATTATTTAACATAACAAACCTTTCATATACCGTTTTATCGTTATAAAATTTAACAAATCGATTGGTTGTTACGTATAATAAACGTTATATATACTTATTATTAAGCATAATAATCATTGGTTATACAAATAAAATTATAGAAGATCCTATCTACGTTCTGTGACTGAGTCACTTTCTGTTACCAGTCACTTTCGCACCCAGTCGTTGCTCGCTCGCTTCGCTCGCTCGCTCATATGGTGGTCTATGTCTAACCATAACCTAACTTTCCTTTTGTTACCAAGTGGCGTATCCAACCCGTCATTATCGCAACTAAGGTCGCCGCCCGCTCGCTTCTCATAATCAATTTGATTGATTTAGATTTTGATTGATATATATTTTGAATAGTATTCGTTTTGATTGTTATATTTTATGGCATGTATACTGAACGAGTTGTATGACAGGTGATGTTTAGTGTTCATAAACGTTATAATAAATGAGTTTATGGTTTTCGAATTGAAAATTTTATGAATATTATAGCTTTTAAGAATATAAACAGTAATGATTATATCAAGTAAGCATTATATCTTTTGAACTTTATTGAAATGAAAATATATAATTTGTTATTATATCAAATAATACGCACCCGAGTAAAACCACGGGCAGACAGACATGGCGAAACTATAAGGGCTCCTTGTTTAGGTACTACAAAACCCTAAAAAACACTAATCAGCATAATTACATAGAAAAAAACCGGCCAAGTGCGTGTCGGGCCACGCGCAGTGTAGGGTTCCGTAGTTGCGAATGACAACTTTGAGTTCACACTGTTTACACTCGCACCTCACAGTTTAACGACCAAAAACATCTAACAATGAAAATTGTATGAAGTTTTACATTTTCCAGTAAGTACATTTTATAAGTTGGTTGCCTATAACTTTTTAGTTTGCACTTAGTACTCAGCTATGATAGTTTTCCTTTCAACTTCAGTATATATACTACTGCTGTAATTTTTTTCACGTATCCATATGTAACCGTTTAGCAGATAGAGGGGCGGGGACACGTACCTCTAACAGAAATTTCGAAAACGGATCCCTTAATCGAAACATGGTGTTCTCAACCTCACAATATTTTTCAAAGACCTTTTTAACGATACCCCACACGATGGGTAAGTAGAGAAAAAAAAATACTCCTCCACTTTAGTTGTATGGGAGCTATCTTAAAAAAAAAATTTAAGATTTTTTTCTACCACTTTTTTGCCATGATTAATATACATCTTCTTCTTAGTCGTTCACTCTTGTCAGAGTGGTCGTGGTTGCGCAGACGTGATACATGGAGAGGTTTTTGGTCGGCCGGCTTTTTCGAGGATTGCTCTTTCCACGATGTGCTTCCAATTCTGTCTGTTTGTTACGTTTCGCGTACATTGGACCATGGTTGACTCGGTAGCCTTTGTAATTAGGTCAGACCAGCGAGTTGGTGATCGGCCGCGAGATCTCTTGCCTTCCACCTGGCCCTGGACGACCAGTCTCTCCATCGAGTTCTCATTTCTTGAGATATGGCCAAAGAACTTCAGTACTCGCAGCTTCACAGTTGATAAGAGCCGGTTTTTTATATGAAGCTCTGTGAGAATGGAGGCATTTGTGCGAAACGCCGTCCACGGGATTTTAAGGAGGCGTCTCCAGCACCACATCTCTAATGCGTCGATTTTGCGACAATCTTGCTGTCTCAGAGACCAGGTTTCGGCGCCATAAAGAAAGATAGGGAAGACAAGACACTTCATCAGTCTGACCTTTGTCTTCTTAGTAATCCTCCTGTCCCCCCAAATCTTTCCCAGCCGCTCTACTGCTGATCTGGTGATGGCGCAACGTCGTCTGATCTCGTCACCACAGCCTCCAGAGCTAGAAATAGTAGAGCCGAGGTATATATAGCTGTGTACAACTTCGCAGTTGGCTATGTTCTGTACATTTGATTTATGTTGCTCAGCCCGGTCTACTATCATCATCTTTGTCTTGTTTCTGTTGATGGCAAGTCCAAAATTATGGCTAGTTGTCTCGAGACAAGTCAGAAAACCTTCCATATCCTCCCTTGTTTGTGTGAGTAGTGTCGTATCATCCGCGTACCTTAAGTTATTCAGCACACGTCCCCCAACTGATATACCTTTGTCCCATTGCTCCAGAACAATGCGCATAATGTGTTCCGTGTAGGTATTGAACAGCAACGGTGATAAGATGCATCCTTGTCGTACACCGGCTTCAGTCTTGAAGGTATCAGAGAGGGCATCATCCACGCGTACTGTTGCCTCACCGTTTTCATAAAGTGCCTTCAAAAGTGTTATTAAATGAGGCGGTACACCCATTTCCGCAAGTATCTTCCAGAGATGTGCCCATATGACTGTATCGAATGCTTTGTGGAAGTCAACAAAACAGATGTAAAGAGGTGAATTAAACTCTCTGGCCTTCTCAATAATCTGACGCAGTATCAGAATTTGTTCACGAGTGCCTCTTCCCTTTACGAATCCGGCTTGCTCAGGTGCGATTTGGGTTGATAGGTAGGCCAATAGTCTTTTATTGATTATGTGGAGCATCACCTTACTTGCATGTGATATTAAGGATATGAGTCGATAATTATTGCACTTTTTGGTGGACCCTTTTTTATGCAGTGGAATGAATATAGATTTCGACCACTCATCCGGCCATATTCCAGTCTCCCATATTTTGCTGCAGATAGAAAGCAAGACATCGACTCCAGACTCTCCCATCGCCTTGAAGACTTCGATTGGGATTTCATCACATCCTGTGGCTTTATTCTGTTTTAGATGTTGAATAGCCGCGCGAACTTCATCCCTCATAATGTCAGGCTCACGGTCACGTATTGTAAGGAAGGCACATGTTGAGCTTTGTATACTCGTAACATTGCTAGTAAATAGTGCTCTGCAGTATTCCTTCCACACATGCAGGATATCTTTTATCTCCGTAACCGTGGTTCCAATGGGGTCCTCAATAGCCCACGTCCTGGGTTTAAACTGACGTGTAATGTATCGTACCTTGTCATGGAGGTCTTTGGTTTGATATTTATCAGCATGCTGTTCCAATTCATTGCATATATTTCCGAGATGGTCATTCCGGTCGCGACGGCAAGCAGCTTGTATAATAGCTGATTTCGCATTTAGTTCTTGAATGCTAGCACCACTGGCCTTAAGATTTCGACGTTCTTCAACCAAGTGCCAGGTAGCTTCAGTCATCCAGTGCTGCCGTTTTTTTTTTGAGATGTTTTTTGGCTGTGATTCTGCAATTGCATCTAAAATATATTTCTTAGCTGAGATCCACAAGGAGTCAGAGTCACTGTTCCCAATCCCTGCCATCCAAGTGGTATGTCTATGAGCTATGGATGTAGTTAGGGAACCAGGATCTTTCACCTCGATTCGTCTAGGCGGTTTGATTTGCCTCGCTTTTTGCAGTTTCAATCGCAAGTTTCCAATTAGCAGTTGGTGATCAGAATGACAATCTGCCCCGGGCAGAGTATGCACATCTGCAACAGAGCTTCTCCACCTTGATCTCACCAATATATAATCTATCTGATTACGATACTTTCCATCTGGAGAGGTCCAGGTGTATAGGCGCCTAGGATGGTGTTTGAACATCGTGTTCATTATAGCCAAGTTGTTATCTGCGGCGAATTCTATTAGGCGTTCGCCTCTGGGATTACGATCACCATGACCATATTTACCGACAATATTCCGAATGCCTGTGTCCATAGTGGTGTTTCCCACTTTGGCATTAAAATCTCCTATAATGAGCAGCATTTCTCGCTTTGGTACTTTACTTATAGAAGCTTCAAGTTGACAATAGAAGTCTTCTATTTCCTCGTCCTTGGCGGTACTTGTTGGAGCGTAGATTTGATAGATGTTCAATGCAGTTGGTGATGCTTGAAGCTTAATAGAAATTATTCTGTCGTTAATAGGTTGGTATCCAAGCACCGAGTTTTTCCACAATTTGGGGATTGCAATAGCCACACCTGAAAAGCTACTCTTATCATTGCCAGAGAAATAGATAACGTGTTTCTCTGAGTCAAAGTGACCGCTGTCTTTCCAATGAGTCTCGCTTATTCCTGTGACAGCGAGCTTGTATTGCTCAAGTTGGTGTACTAAAATTTGAAGCTTTCCATCGTCGTTAAGCCCTCGTACATTCCATGTACCGATGCGATGTTCTTTTCTTAAGTTGAACTTTTTACTTCCAGTAGCATTTATTCCATAAGATGCCTGGTTGCCTGCATCCTGATGGTTAATATACATACCCATACCAAATTACAGCTTTCTAGTACTTATAGTCTCTGAGTAAAACCGCGGACGGACAGACAGACAGAAAGACATGGCGAAACTATAAGGGTTCCTAGTTTACTACGGAACCCTAAAAAGGTTCAGTTATGCATCTGTGCCATTGGGCTATTGAGTAATTGTGTGATTGCTGTAAAGTAAAAGGGCCTAGTCCGTAAAATACAACATTACTATCCAAGTTTCGATGTCAAAAGAACTGTATTAATAACAAATGTATTGAATTAATAATTATATGACTGCTATTCTTATTATGCTATTCATTTTTCAACTGATAATAATAACATAACATATATTTCTAAAACAGTTGTCGCAAGCAGCGAGAAGATGTAATACATATATTCATGTTCATGTTCCTACCTTGAAAGCTTACAAACTTTCATACAAACTTGATTTCGCAATATTATCTTCTTAGAGGATAATTTTCAAAATCTTACATTATAATACGAACTTTGTGCATATTTGTTCATCTCATATGTTGAGATGAAAACGATGTGTCTTTACGATGCTCTGAATCTATTTATCCTATTCTAGAATCCTTCGCTACGCTCGGGATTTTAAGCTAGACTCCTTCGTTCCATTCGGATTCAGAACCTAAGAAGTATTTTTAAGCCTTTGCGTCACAATCTACTATTTTCTACCAAAATATATATGCTACTAAACTTATTAACCCCTTAACTCATGTTCATATCTTCACTTGTAAATTTAAATGTCCGTGCTCATAGCCGGAACTAAAAACATTTGGTATTCGTCTGGGATTCTCCGAGTGGACAGTTCCCGCGGTCGCACCGCCGGCCGTCCAGACCACGCCACATGCCATGGTCAAATTACGCGGCCGCAATGGAACCACTAATTATAAAGTTATCAATTTGTCAACCCGTCTCATCTACACTCGTTATGAATTGCTTGCAGATGTAGGTAGGTAGATACTTAGGTATACTTTTGCATAAAGCGCCTACCACTACCTATATCCACTTTGTGTTTTCACATTAGTTATTATTGTTCCTATGGCATAGCCTTCTCAATTATAATAGCTCTTTGGGCGACCTTGAGCTTTGAGGCTGTTTGAGGCCCGTAGTAAGGTACCACACATCGGACCCGTACGTAAGTCATCACTGGTACAACCAGGCCTGTTAACGTTAGTTTCGCTTACAGGTCGATCTGAAAACTTTCATAGGTAGTACCATGTTAAAAATTTTCGCTGCCCATTCGAGTCGAATTAGTCAGAAGACCTTATGTGTGAAGCACGAACTTCACATCTGGATCAACAATCGACCCACGTACATATTGGTCCACAACTTCAAGGAAGAAGTTCTCAATATAAACAGGTGATGGTGCAAAATGTATATTATTGACGAATTAAAGAGTTAATTATTATTATTATCACTACGGAACCCACGTACGGTAAACCCCGTAGTGAAAATAATAGTGATTGTGATCTCGAAACCTTAAAATCATATAAAAAGATTTTATTTTTATGAATACTTTACCGAGCGAGCGCGATGCGTCTGCTTTAACTTGGGCACTTTATTTTTAGGGCTCCGTAGTAAACTAGGAACCTTATTAAGATACGTAACCACCGGGTTACTCACGTAAATAGTGAGCTACTGGCCGACATGTTACTATTTACGTGGGTAACCCGTTGTTACGCATTTTAATAATGTCTATAGGTATCTCACGTAGTTTTGCCATGTCTGTCTGTCTGTCTGCCTGTCTGTCCGTCTGTCTGTCCGTCCGCAGTTTTAATCAGAGACTATAAGTGATTAATATACATACCTATAGGTATGTATATTAATCATGGCAAAAAAGTGGTAGAAAAGAATCTTGAAACAATTTTTTTTTAGTGTAGCTAGCTAGCTTGTATGGAAACAAGTAAAGAGGGAGTAATATTTTTTCCATACAAACCCATCGTGTTGAGTATTGATAAATAGGTCTTTAAAAAATATTGTAAGGTTGAGAACACCATTTTTCGATTTAGGGATCCGTTTCCGAAATATTTGGTTTTAAAGTGCAAATTTTTGTCAGCGGTAAGTGTCCCCCCTCTCTATCTGCTAAACAGTTATAAGTATATGTATCCGTGAAAAAAATTACAGCATTAGTACCGAAGGCGAAGTGAGTTCTCACACTAGCGCCACCCAGCAATTAATTCATTTACTCCTAAATCAAATCAAATTTAAAAAATCTAACAGCTGATTGCCCTAGTAAATTACTTGTAGTATTCTCTTTGTTACTTTTCATAGATATTAGAACGAATTTTTACCGACAAAAGTGGCCACTTTTGGCGGTAATAATTCGTTCTCTTAATTCATCAAATTAAAAATACTGAAAACTTGTACCAATAATACTACAAGTAATTTACAAGGGCATTCAGCTATTAGATTTTTTAAATTTGATTAGATTTAGGACTAATAGAATTAATTGCTGCGTGGCGCTAGTGCTACTCACTACGCCTGAAATTGAAAGGAAAACTATCAGAGCTGAGTACTAAGTACAAACTAAAAAGTTTGAAATCCAATCCATCCAAAGAACCAACGTAAAAAATGTATGTACTCGAAAATGTAAAATTTCATACAATTCTTTTGGTCGTTAAACTGTGGGGTGCGAAGTGTGAACAGTGTGAACCCAAAGTTGTCATTCGCAACTACGGAACCCTACACTGTGCCTGGCCCGACACGCACTTGGCCGGTTTTTTATTGGTATAACATCTGTCCAGTTTTCTATACGTCGAATTTCTCAATCTCAACCGATTCTCGTGAGATTTTGTAAGCAAGTTCAATAATTACATAGATTTTTTTGTCGATTCAGTTTTTAGAATTTTTTCAAACTTTGCACAAAAGACCTAAGCGCCAATATCGAGGTAAATTATGCGCATATGCCGTTTGTGAGGTTTAATTTTTGGGTATTATATTAGTAATTTTTATTTTTACAACCTTTTTAGTTTCTTTAAATAAGTTTTGGACATTACTTCGATAGATCCTACCCTACTTCCGGTACGGAAAAGCAGTGTTGCTCGAAGTAACCACATTAAGCTGAACATATATTTAATTTTATCATATAGGTACATATCTATGGTTTTAACTTTCAACATATCCAAAGACAGAATCGCGTGGGGAGAGCTTTACAATAGCTAAGCACGAATTTGTTATTTCTGAGGATCTTATAGAACTGGCCTTTCAAAAGCGCAGAGATATAATTAAAAATTTCATACAAAATAGTACCTACTAAAATTTTTACAAGAAACAAAAAAGATGGGCTTTTGCCCTAAGTTGAGACGCTCTCTCGCGTCGCTCACTCGCTCTGTTTTGATCACAACGATACCTAATGAACCAAGCCTACCTTCCGTGATCAACTTTAAATTTTTTTGGCTTTTTGTATGTAAAGTATAAAAAGTCAAAGAGCTTATAATTTGAAAACGGACTGACAACGGTTTAGAAAATGGTGTCTACCTACATAAAGAGGAAAGTGAGTTGTATCGGTTCCAATCCGCAGAATATCTTAATTCGTTCTAAGCTTTTCTAAAGCGCCCCTCGCGTGGTCTACAACTCAAATAGTTATTAGTTATTTAGCTTTATTTAGATTCATTATAGTAAATACCACATGATTATTCCCTGTGAATCTACTTGAGTAACCTTACCTTTTAATTTTAACAGCACTGTATGTTTGTATCTCTATGCTGTGTACGAGTATATGCCACACACGCCAAAACATTAGACAGTGTGCTGCTCGACATTTACTGTTCCAAGTCTATGTAGTGTAGCTATATCAATATGCTTACTTGCTTGCTATGCTTCTTATCTTTATATTATAGAACTTTATGTACTTGGAAACCACCTGCATGAAAACAATTCTAAAATATTCTATATTATAACAATTCGAAAATAATGTTTAAAAAAGGAATTAATTTAGTTATAAAGGGAATTACATAATATTGTTGTTTTTTAAAATCTCTACCTGCGCAATTTCAACCAAATTTAACTTTCGCGCGTATTTTTTTTTTATTAATAAATGTTTTACGGCCCTGGTGTGCTATTTTTTAAACGCATGACTCACTAAACGAATGATTAACGCGAGTGTTTCCAAGAAGCCTCATTTTTGAATCGTTAGTTGACGAGTGATTGCAACGAGCGGTTAAGACCGCTCGTTTCCACAGGCGGCGAACGCCAAGCGAACGCCTTTATGTCAAAATGACTGCCTGACATTGGAAGTTCATCTGACACGATTTTACGTTCCGTTTTACGCTATACTTCATAAACATTTTAAAAATCCTTAATAACCCTAAAAAGTTTATTAAATATTCTGCGTGAAATAAGAAGAAATCAAATATTTTTCGCTGAAAGTTGGCTGTACTACAGGTCAAAATCAAAACGTTTATTCAGAAAATAGGCTTTTGCTGGCACTTTTTTACGTCTTATCATATTTTAAATTATCTTAATAGATAATATGTATTAATTGTTCAAAAGCTACAGACTACTAGCGTTTCGGAACCGACCACTGCAGAGAAGTAGCGTGGGCTCAAGCGTGGATTTCAAAAATACGGCTAAATAGCATTTCGTGACTTCAGAAGGACTTCGGGGACGAGTGACTTGTAGTTGTGGTGAGACGCCATTTCAGAAATACCACTCAGTCACACTCGTCTTCCCAGTCATGAAATGCCATTTGGCTGTATTTTCAAAACGACTTGATCAATGAACATTTAATATTTTTTTTACACACGTTTAGTGAGTCACGCTTTCAAAAATAGCACTGTGATTTGTGAAAACCCTCATTACATGCATAAAAGGCTAAAATATTGATGTTCATATTTTTGTAAGGCGTATGCTGGCGACACCTACAATTAGCTTTGCGTTGCCAATACCACCTTGCTTGAAACCTCCAAAAAAGGAGTTCTTGGCGAGACTACACGGTGTTTGTTTTGGATTGTTGTGCAAATTGTTTCTAGTGGACTTTATGATGTAAAATTGGTGTGATTTGGTGTTATAAATGGCCATGCCCATAACCTATGCGAAGGTCACTTGAACGTAAGTACCTACCTATAACTTTTTATATTAAATAATACAATATAACAAGACATCGCAAATATGTAGCACATTTACTTTCCCTCGTTGTTTTTTTTAATGGTGTAAAACTTAATCGCATTGAACTATTTGATACACCTCTTTGGCTAGCGTTAATAATAACAAAAAGTGAAAACGGATACGATATTTAATGTAAATTCATTGGGAGACCCCTTATAGAGATTTTCCCAACTCCAGGGTAAAATTTCCAAAACTGGCAACTCAGTCAGAGTTCAGTCAATGTCATTTTTTACGTCAGATTGGCAGTGACAGAGAGTAATTTTACGTGTGTCCAACATCGATGTAAGAAATATAGGTGTCCAATGACAGGGAATAAGACACAGATATTTGTTTATAAATCCTAGGTTTGTGGCCTATTTTCAAAAATTCATAAAAAATAAATTCATGTTAAAAAAATATAAAATATATGGAAGTCTATGGAAGTATATACATATAAGGTACTTTCGATTTCATATATAAAAAGTACCACTTCCGGTAAAGTATATGTATTTTTCTGGCGTTTTTTGCGGGGGTAAATGTGCACACAAGTTTAGTTCCGCACACCTACATACAAAACTTAACCTGTCACTTGATAGCACCTTGCTCAGATTAATACACCTTGATAGTAATTATGACATTGTCATAAAAAATGACATAAAAAAGATACAATAATTTGTGTACAGGAGTGCTATTTTTGAACGCGTGACTCACTAAAGCGCAAGTCGTACACGACTACAAGTCACACTTCTTCGTCACGTCTTCCAAGTCAGGAAATGCCATTTTGCCATATTTTTGAAATCATCGCTTGAACTGTAGTGCTGACAACCTTCAACGAAAAATATTTCATTTCTTCTTATTTCACGCAGAATTTTTATAAACTTTTTTAAGGTTATTAAGGATTTTTAAAATGTTTAAGAAGTGTAGCGTCAAACGGAACGTAAAATCATGACATAGGAACTTCAAATGACAGGAAGTGACTTTGACATAAAAGCGTTCGTCGCCTGCGGAAACGAGCGGTCTCAACCGCTCGTTGCAATCACTCGTCAACTAACGATTCAAAAATGCGGCCTTTTGGTAACACTCGCGTCAATCACTCGTTTAATGAGTCACGCGTTCAAAAATAGCACTCCAGATGAGTAACACACAACTAACACATAGAAATGCATATGTCTAATTTGGTTTGTACCTTGGTCCTTCACAGATGGGAACGCAGCGTATGGCTACTCCCTTCCGTGTTGCTTGAAGGGCAGTCATGTAATAAAACTATTTTTCCTACTGTATACAGTATAGCCTTGAATTTTTAAATTTCCCGCGTTTTGTAAGGTTCAGCTTTCGTTGGCCAGACTATACTTGATCACAGATTAGACACGAGTGCTATTTTTGAACGCGTGACTCACTGAAACGCAAGTCGTGCACGACTACAAGTCACACTCGTCTTCCAAGCCACGAAACGCCATTTTGCCATATTTTTGAAACCATTGCTTGAACTGTAATGCTGCCAACCTTCAGAAAAAAAATTCTTCTTATTTTACACAGAATTTTTTAAAAACTTTTATAGGTTTTAAGGATTTTTAAAATGTTTAAGAAGTGTAGCGTCAAACCTTAGAGTATTAAATAGAATAGAGACCGCCTAGTTCTCAGCTATATATTCGTCTCTTTCTTTTTAGAGTATATCAAAAAGAGACAAATATAGGTTTATCAATAAGTGCCAATGATACACTTGTGAAATGTCACTTTTGATATCTTGATATCTTTATGCGACCAATTTGAAAAGACAGTTTTGAAAGGGTAATTGTCAATTACTATGTTCATCTTAAATCGTTCGTATAAAATGTTGACTCGTCTGAGGTGGAGGTGCAGTGATAAAATTAAATTTTCGCTGGGAATTAAAGATACTTTTGCAGTGTGAAAGTGTAAACCAGAAAATTTATTAAATGGACATTGTCCTGGACTACGGTGCAATGGGAATCACGCTATGCTGGTAAAGATATCAACTCCGAAAACACAAGGTTTCACCGGTAGGTCACGTTTCATGTATTTATACACGATTTTCCAGTGATACACATTGATGTCTTTTATTATATTACTGTAAAATCTAAGGATGTGTCTATATCAAATGTTTTTTGGCTATTTTAAAGCCATAAAACTGAAATATTGTTGTACAAAGATAAAAATTAAAATTTTGACACTAGTGTTGTGAAATTTGTATCGACTTTATAGATTATCGATATTTTACGACCATTAAGTTGGGTATACACGTCCGATTTTTCCATCCGACAATCGGACGGTTTTGCCGTTTTAGGCCTTCAGAACGTTGTAAAGTACTATGGTATGCAATTTTTTTTCCTTGTCTGTCGGTATTTTGTGGTTATGCTTTATTTTTCAACCGACTTAAAAAAAAAAAATGTCATTAATTCGGCATGTAATAAGTAATATTACCCAGTTTGTGAATATGTTAGTCTTTTACAGCTTCTAAACATGTGTACACAATTTCATTAGAGTATGTATACTTGTATGATTGTATGTTCTTCCGCACATATCTTAAAAATCATAAATCAGTTTGCAAAAAATCTTAAACTAGGTATTGTCCAACTTAAGGAACAATTGAAGTTTCATCATAATTGGTTTAGTAGTTATATTTATGTGTTCATTTTTAAATCGTTGTTGTTTACGACTGTATTTGATTGATTACAGATTTCCCACGGACATCAAGGCAAAAATGGATCGACGTTGCAATTGAGAGTGGAAAAAGTATCACAGTGTTTGTTCCAGACATTTGACAGATGACAGTATAATTATTGTTGAATACGCACGGGCACGGCACGGGCTGAAATAGAATACACTACATCTGCGGGATAACATACATTATATAGTGAAGTTTATTATAGCAAATCTGTGACATTGGAATTGGAAGTCAATCAATAAATATATTTTCACCGTTGTTATACGAGGGGAGGTCAATATATTCGCGGAATGGAGGGGATGGAGGGGGTTGATTTACTCGTCCAGGTAGTAACTTGTTCAGCACCTCATTAAGAGTATATATACCAAGTTTGAACCAAATCGGGTCATAAACTTTTGAGTTGTTGACCTACAAACAAGTGAATCGGGAAGAAGTCAGCGAGTATGGAGAAAATTGAACACCGCGCCGTTATAAAGTTCCTCACCAAGCAAGGAAAATCCGCTCAGACGATTTTTCAAGAGCTGTTAGCAGTTTACGCAGACTCTGCCCCTGGTAAAACCATGATTTACAAGTGGCATGGACTTTTCAAACAAGGAAGAGAGTCTATTGAAGATGACCCCCGCTCCGGACGACCAATTGAGGCCACCACACCGGAAATCGTCGCAAAAGTAGAAAAACTTGTATTGGAAGATGCCCGGTTGAAGAAGAAGCAGCTTGCAGCAATGGTTGGAGTATCCGAAACAAGCATTTTAAACATCCTACATGATCATCTTGGGATGACTAAGGTCAGTGCAAGATGGGTTCCAAGAATGCTCACGCCACTTCAAAAAAGCGAGCGTGTCGAGTGTTCTCGCCAGTTTTTGGAGCTCTGTGGAGAGAATAAGGAAGAAATTATGGACCGGATTGTTACTGGAGATGAAACCTGGGTTCACCACTATGAACCTGAGTCGAAGCAAGAGTCGATGCAGTGGCATAAAAAAGGCACACCCCCTCCAAAGAAGTTTAAAGTGTCTCAATCGGCCGGAAAGATCATGGCGACTGTCTTTTGGGATACAGAAGGTATTTTGTTGATCGATTACAAAGATCGTGGTGTGACTATAACGGGACAGTACTACGCTTCTTTACTGGATAGATTGAAAGAAGCTATTAAAGAAAAAAGAAGAGGAGCTGCGAGGAAGCGAGCTGTCAAAAGGTGTGCTCCTTTTGCACGACAACGCACCCGTCCACACGTGCCATGTTGCGACGGCTGCCATTCACCGATGCGGGTTCGAAAAATTAAACCACCCACCTTACAGTCCAGACTTGGCCCCTAGTGACTATTATTTGTTTCCAAAAATGAAAAAGGAGCTGCGTGGAAAAAAAATTTGGCGACGATGAAGAAGTCAAGTCTGCAATTTCGGCCTATTTTGATAGCCAAGATAAAACATTTTTTTTCGATGGTATAAATAAATTATTGGAAAGATCTGAAAAATATATTAAGGTTAAGGGAGAATATATTGAAAAGGAAAAATAGTTTCGTGTTTAATTTCAACCCCCTTCCCCCTCATTCCGCGAATATATTGACCTCCCCTCGTACTTATTGCGATTGGAACTCAAAACCTGAAATTAAATATTTTGAATTCGAATAAATTATATTTAAAATATTATTGTTGTATTATTTAATCCCACATTGTATTATAAAAGCAAAGTTTAGTATGTTTGTTACTTAATCTCGTTGAAACTATATGATTGATTTGGATAAAATTTGGCACATAGAGTTTTTTTTACCTGAATTAATACGTTGTATTATTTCTATATCGATTTTTTTTTAGCTAGCGTGATATTACCGATATCCAAGCTGGTAGCTGTCAATTTCTTCTGCAAAAGTTCACTTTGTCAAAGGACCGTAACAAGTTTTTTTGATTGGTATTTGTTAGTAATACTTTATCGAGAATACGTAACTCACAACATGAGGTTTGTGAGTCACGTAATTACGGTGAAATACAAAAGGTAAGCGTACAGCGTGGAGATTGAAGGCCAAATCCTCTGACTGCTCTTGCTAATATATGGCTCTGGTAGTACAGAGAGAGTCGTGCTTCTGCAGTGGAGACTAAAAAGACCTGATGATGATGATGATAAAAAGTAAAAAAAATTGCGTCTTGAAACTCAAATTTTGTATGAAACCAAGTTAATAAGTGCGCTATTGTAGGATATCACTGTGAGATTAATAAATACCGCCGTGTGGTTCCCAGCAGAATAGAATAGGTGCACTCCAAGTCTTTCCGTGGATGTAGTAGAAGGCGTCTTAGAAAATACAAGCTAAACAAAGCTTAAGCATCAAAGATACCTTTCCAACCCGTCTGGCCAGTGTGGAGAAAGTAGGATAAATCCTCTGACTGTTCTGGCAATATAAAATATATGGCTCTCATAGTACAGAGAGGGACGGGCACCTGCAGTGGAGATTAAAAAAGAACTGATGACGGTGTTGATGACTGTGAGATAACTAAGTATTAACTATTTACTACAGAATATTTAGCAATATCCAACTATTTTCATTGTCATTCTTCTCCATTTATATTTTGACTGTTCTATGTTTCATGTTACTCCGCGTGCGTAATTATCATGTAGATATTAATTAATTGATTATTTTTGTCAGGCATCATATCATAAGCTGACTGTATTACACCATAGACAAAAAGACTAGAATCGATATCGGCATCTATTACATGACTGTCGCATCCCTAGTAAAAACTCTATTGTCTACGACCGTGTACGTTTTGTTTCTTCGAAGCTCCTTCTATGAAAATACATATTCTTTGCGTCAAACGGAACCTAAAATCATGACAGTTTAAGTTCCAATGACAGGAAGTCACTTTGATGTAAAGGCGTTCGTCGCCTGCGGAAACGAGCAGTCTCAACCGCTCGTTACAATCATCGTCAACTATTCAAAAATGAGGCTTTTTGGCAACACTCGCCTCCATCAGTCGTTTAGTGAGTCAGCCGTTCAAAAATAGCATGCTATTTTTGAACGCGTGACTCACTAAAGCGCAAGTCGTGCACGACTACACACTCATCTTCCAAGGGTACTATTTTTGAACGCGTGCTACTCGTCTTCGAACGATTTTTCCATACAAAAATCGTTCGAAGACGAGTGGCACGCGTTCAAAAATGGCACTCCAAGTCACGAGATACCATTTTGCCATATTTTTGAAACCATCGCTTGAACTGTAGTGCTGCCAACCTTCAACGAAAAATATTTCATTTCTTCTTATTTAACGCAGAATTTTTTTTTTAAATTTTTAACCTTATTAAGGAATTTTAAAATGTTTAAGATGTGTAGCGTCCTATATTTCTTACATCGATGGTAGTGTCAAACGGAACGTAAAATGATGACAGATGAACTTCAAATGACAGGAAGTGACTTTGAAATAAAAGCGTTCGTCGCTTGTGGAAACGAGCGGTCTCAACCGCTCGCTGCAATCACTCGTCAACGCATGATTAAAAAATGCGGCCTTTTGGAAACACTCGCGTCAATCACTCGTTTAGTGAGTCACGCGTTCAAAAACAGCAATGTATGTCCTAAAGGATACTTGATACTGGCTAAATACGTAATTCGTGAAAGCCATATAAAAGGGAAAAAAATCCTCCAAAAAAATATTGTCAAAATTGTCAACTTGACAGTGTAGTGTCAATCAAACAAAATAATCACAATCACAGTTACATCCGTCATCCAGTCGAGAAAGAGAAATTTCAAAAATAAAACAATAATTTGCTTAAGTTTAGTTCCGTCTGTGTTGTATCATTATTAGATATATAGACCAGAAACGAAATCTTCTAAATATGGCATCGGAAAAAGACCCCTTAGTAAGTGAACGGTCAGGTACAGTGCGCGAAGTAGGAAATCATGCTATTTGGAGTTTATCTTCATGTAAACCAGGTCCGTAGAACACACAAAGAATGCATATAACTGAACACATTTACCTCCGGCCTTTCTTAATTTCAATTAGTAATTTGAAATTCCAGGTTTCGGAATCGATCAGTTACGAGATGACTGCATGGATACATATTGGCAGTCTGATGGTCAACTCCCTCACTTAGTAAATATTCAGTTTCAAAGAAAGACTATGGTATCGCATATATATATTTACACGGATTATAAGCTAGATGAAAGCTACACTCCTAGCAGGATTTCAATCAGAGCAGGCACACATTTTAATGATTTGCAAGAGATTGAAGTCATTGAATTGATTGAACCAAGTGGTGAGTAAATAACTGTTATCAACCCTTTCACTGTGAATGTGGGATTAATCCAACAAACGTATGCCATGACAACGTTTGTTGGATTAATCTGACCAATGCAGTAAAAGAGTTAAACAAAACTTACTAAGTACATCACAACAAGAAGACTCTGTTGTAAAAATATAAAGTTGAAATTCCAAACGATTCCAGTTTTAAATTACTTAGGTACCCAATTTCAGTTTAAAATTATATAATATGTACTTTCTCATGTTTTCAGGATGGGAAATGATTCCCATAAAAGATATGCATGATCGGCCAATAAGAACCTATATGATACAAATAGCAGTATTGAGTAATCATCAAAATGGAAGAGACACACACATGAGGCAGATAAAAGTCCATTCACCATGTGAGCCAACTTCATTTGACATAAATAAATTCAGGAATTTTTCTACTGTGCAGTTTCAGCAATATGCTACTATCAGATAAAGATATAATATTTCTAAAATGTATTTTTAATGTTTCTATGTGTTAAATGTGCTAATATTCCAAATTAAATAAAAGTAATCATGTATGTATAAACATTTTTATTTTCATAAATAGAAACTTTTAATCTGATTCACTTTCCTCACTTGCTTGTTGAAGCCATTCAAAGAACTTGACCAATGATGTTTGTGTCACAATTGGGCTTTCATTATCTTTCAAGTCCTGAAACCATTCATCCAGAGAGTCTTCATCCACAACATCAGCTTCATAGAGAAGATGTATCACTTGGCCAGCCTTTTCATCAAGCCACTCACACTTTATGCAGCTTTCCTGAAATAATGATTTAGTTATTAAATAAATTTATCCATAGAAAAGATATAGATCCATAGAAAAGACGTAAAACTTTTAAGAAGTCAATACTTACTTCAACTGCTTTTAAGCAATCCATTATTGAAGATTTTGTTTTAATATAATTTGCCAAAACCGGTCGGAAGTAGCTCAAAACATCTTTCACAGTACTAATCACATTCTTACTCTCAGTCAGAACAGGAATACTCAGCAATGCTCTCACAACAAAGAAATTCACCTCATGTAGTTGAATATTATATGCATATCTAGATGAGTTGATTTCTAAAATAAGATAATCACATTTCAGTTTCTCTTCATATCCTCTAGCTAGACTGTCAATTACTTCCTGAAGGAAAACTGAAAAAAAATAAAATGTTATGTAGTGAGTATTTAAAATAATATTTAAACATAAATATAAAAAATAAAAGGATATGAGGAGGCAAACATAGAACTGAAACATATTTTTTTTTATCAAAGCTGTACATGATGGTTTTCCAAAAATAGGTCTTTAAAAAAATTTCAGAGTCAATCACTCGAAAGACTTCCAAAGTGGTAAAATGTGTGTTTGTCATTCATACAAACACTATGACAAACGAAAATGGCATTTTTGCTAGATGTAGGTAATCAGTATGTTTAGTGGATACCCAAATTTATGCTTGCTACTACAGAACCCTACATGGGCGAGTCTGACTTGCACTTGGCAACTTTTTTATTTCACGCTTGTACAAATGTAGCAAACTGTTTGGCACAATTGTTCCTAAGTGCTGCCACCTTCCAGTCGCCAGTTAAAAAAGGAGTGGAAGTTCGTCCACAGGGGCTCCACAGGTCTACTCCTAGCACTTTTACATTTTCTCTCAGGTTTGTTGCTTCCACAAAGTGAATTATTGATGGCTTCCAAATACTTAAACTTACTATTAGTATCTTCAGGTAGAGGTGAGTCTGGAAGGGAAGATGCTGCACTGCTGTCAGATGAGTAAAAAGATTCACTGTCACTCCACGACTTCTCGAAACCTATGAACTCATCATCACTAGCACCAGATGAATCGTTTTCCCATTCCCCTTCTGATGTAGATTTCAACAAAGTTTTCTCTGAAATAGGAAGAGATATAAAATATGATTGACCGTACCATTATCTATACACTATTGAGAAAAAACAGCAAAGGAACATGTTTTTGTATGGGAGCCTCCCATTATTATGTGAATATTTCAAGTATCAACCTGTTGCCGGTTGTCGTAATTAATATCAAGCAAAAAAACCGGCCAAGTGCGTGTCGGGCCACGCGCAGTGTAGGGTTCCGTAGTTGCGAATGACAACTTTGAGTTCACACTCGCACCTTACAGTTTAACGACCAAAAACATCTAACAATGAAAATAGTATGAAATTTTACAGTTTATAAGTTGGTTGCCTATAACTTTTTAGTTTGAACTTAGTACTCAGCTCTGATAGTTTTCCTTTAAACTTCAGTATATATACTACTGCTGTAATTTTTTTCACGTATCTATATATAACCGTTTAGCAGATAGAGGGGGGGGACACTTACCTCTAACAAAAATTCGCACTTTAAAACAAAATATTTCGGATACGGATCCCTAAATCGAAAAATGGTGTTCTTAACCTCACAATATTTTTGAAAGACCTATTTAACGATACCCCACACGATGGGTAAAGAGAGAAAAAAAAATTACTACCCCACTTTACTTGTATGGGAGCTACCCTAAAAAAATTTTTTTTTCAAGATTTTATTCTACCACTTTTTTGCCATGATTAATATACACACTTATACCAAATTACAGCTTTCTAGTACTTATAGTCTCTGCGTAAAACCGCGGACGGACAGACAGACAGACAGACAGACATGGCGAAACTATAAGGGTTCCTTGTTTACTACGGAACCCTAAAAACTGCAAAACATTTTTGTTGTATGGAGTAAGTAGTAGTATTAAGTATTTATTTTATTCTGTTTTTAGTATTTGTTGTTATAGTGGCAATAGAAATACATATCTGTGAAAATGCCAGCTCTCTAGCTATCATTGTTAATGAGATACAACCTGGTAACAGACAGTCAGACGAATATTGAAGTCTCGTGAATAGGGTTCCGTTTTTACCCTTTGGGTACGGAACCCCCCTAAAAACTAAGTCAGATTGCCTAAATTCTCATTTCACTGAACTTGGCATAGTCCAAACAGTGCAAGTTTCATTAAATTCAGTTCAGTAGTTTTAGAGATTGAGAGTCCATCCATCCATCCATCAGGTCTTGTTTAGTCTCCACTGCAGGAGCCTCTCTGTACTACCAGAGCCATATATTAGACAGAGCAGACAGAGGATTTGGCCTACACTCTCCACACTGGCCAGACGGGTTGGACTGTGCTAATATCCAAGCAACAAATGATCGCACACTGTGTGCATTTGCATCTGTGGCAAGCTGGCAAGGCAATGGCGACTAATTTTCATACAAGTCATTAATCAGTGATTTTGGTCCTCTAAGGAGAAAATTACCCTATGTGTGCAAGACTAAATATCATCTTGTTTTCAGATAAGCATAACTTTGAACAAGTTATTTGATAACAAGTTATTGTACAAAACTTACCACTGCCTATTTCTGCCTCTGAATACTCAAGACTTTCTTTTAGTTTGCTGCCAGCAGTTACTGTGACATTAGATCCAATTATAGTCCCTCCTTCTATGATACAATCCTCCTCTACTATACAGTTGTCATCAATAAAACTATTTTTGATAGTGCAGTTAGCTTTTATGACCACATTGTTCATGATATGACTCCCAGAAATATTTATGTTGTTCCCAATGTTGCAGTTTTTGCCAATTATGGATTTTGTGACTACAGTATTGTCACCTATGTGAGAGTTGGATCCTATTAGTACATCTTCTTTTAATGTACAAGATCTGAAAAAAAAATATATTTCAATCAAGGAATGTTTCAAATATCTATATGTTTTTTTAAATTATCTACATACCTGTTCAAAACAGATGTGACCTCGCGGAAGTTATGATTTCCCATAAAAAGATAATTATTTTGATAAAGTGAACCAGTCTCTATAGACAGAGGATGAGCCCAGTAGTGCAGGATATCACGACTAAAATAAAAAACTTTTATTAGAAAACGAATTTTATCAAACAGTTGAAACCTTTATATACCATGGCATGAATTAGTGAATTACTCATATTCTGTCGTGCAGCTTTTAACATAATTAACAATAAAAATTACTTACAGGAAAAAATATTAAAAAAGAACCTCACCAAATACTTTGATAAGTTTTCCAGTTTGTCACAGCTGCTGCATATTGGTTTTCTTTCAGCAGTGCATAATAAAGTGAACTATCTAAGATTTCTTCATTTATAAGGAGTCCATGTATAAAGTCATCCCGGGTTTGAAAATCAAAATTATCAGAAAACAGTGGTGGCACTGAAGGAGAACAGAGGGCAATATTGGGATCAGCCAAATTGTGGTACAACTTCAGTTCTGAAGTTTTTAATGTCACCTCCTAAAATGAATAGAATATGTAATAGTTACAGCGAGATTGGCACATAATATGGTATGATAATAAACAACTATAAAGCAAATCAAAAACAGCTACATACCAAAGGTATATTAATTGATTTTTCATTTGATTTTGGTTTATACTTCTGATGAACCAAAATCTTGTTACTCTTGCCATCAGCTGCTACAAAAGTTGGTTTATCACAGCTTATCAAAGGATGTTCCCATGTAACTTTCTTGTACAATAATGTCATTGCTGCTCCTTTCTCTTTTTTACTCAAAATCCTAAGAAAGAAATAAAAAATTAAACACTTTTATTTTCTAATGTAAGCAAAACTTAATTTCTTTAGGGAGGAATTATTTTATGGGATAGCACTGACCATAATGATTAAAATTTCTTATTTCTCATCTCAAAAAAGTACAAAAACATTTACAAAAAAAATAGCTTTTCATACTTATGTTGCTCCAATAAAGAGGCAAAATTGACATTAGCGATTGTATTCACACCCATCAGTATAAAGCACCCTCGGATGAGTCCAGCTGCATCAATTTCTCGCATGACATCTCCCATCGTCTGACATGTCTCAGACATGATCACGTTTACTTCCATTGTTATACTCCATGGTGCCTTCATTTTACTTCCTTTCCTAAATTAAAAACATTTCTTTGTATAAAAATCTGTAATTCACTGTTAATCTAACAATACCTTTAAGATTTTTGGTGAATTAACTTATGTTTAGTAATTCTGTATTGTGCTTAGTATCTATAAATATTTACCTCAAATGTTCTTTCACTTTTGATCCATCTTGGCAACAAAATAGTATTGTTTCGCCAACCCCTCCTAAGGCTAGAGATTCGAGGACGTAGTCTATTAAAGGCACTCCAGCTACTGGCAAAAAAGCCTGCAATTTTAATGAAAAATGTGTATTAGTGAAATTTGTTGCAGAATTCAGAAAATTATGCAATATTGAGCAAAAATAAATTTAAACTTACTGTAGGTTTGTGCTTACAAATGGGATCAAAATTATTATTGAAAGTGTCCATAATGACGACCGCTTGTACAACATTTTCTTTATCTATATCCATTGTTATATTTTACACAATGTATTTAATTTTAAATATTTTTATGCTAAATCTTCGCAAACTGAAGTTCCTGTTTTCTGACTCAATTTTGTTTGAGGTTATTTTTCGTTTGGTGACATTGGGTGACATTTTGTGATGTGTATGACGTTTAAAAATGATGCATTCCAGATTTTAAAAATATTATTTCAGTTCTAAAATATTTCAATTTTTTTTACCGGCTTTAAAATGTTAGTTATGTATAGCCACAGAATTAATAATAGTACTAACGCAGTGTCCGCTACACTTTTGACTGCTTGTGCAACTTCTTTGCAAGAAATTAAACATTGATTATATTATTAGCATCTTGTAGCAAGGAGATATTACATGTACTGTACTATGTATGTTATAGCCGTTTTCAAATTTGAATTTTCTGTTCATGTTGCTATGTAAAGAAAGACCCGCCAAAAATAAACACAATAGTGACAGAAATACATTTCTAAACAAAAAACTCTTTCTGTTATAAAAGTTTTAAAGACACATGTTTTTAGACGTAAATTTTTAGACGTGAAAACGCGCCGCTGAAATGCCTACATAAGTGTGACTTATTTGTGACGTCACAAGCTTGTATTTTGTACGGGTGGCGTGAGAACTTTGTTTGGTAGCTATATTATTTCTAGGTCCATGGGTAGCTATACGATATATTATTTCGTTTATGGTAATGGTTTCGTAATAAAAGTTGCTATAAATTTTGCAGACTAAAATACAGTGTAATTGTAATTAAAGATTTTCATACTTTAAAAAATGGTCCTATTCACCCAACTTTAAAGAAGCTTTAAGATCACTTAACGAATCGATATCAAATTAAAAGTGTTCTTTATAGTGTTTTTAGATAGAAACAAATTTTATATATTCTTAACATTAGGCAACTACCGTATTGTATAGGAATGAAAAAAGAACACACTAGAAACATTTAAAAAGTGGTTGCACGAGAGATTTTTTTTTAATCTATGGGTTGCACAAACGAAACTTTAGCGGACACACTACACTTACGTAGGTACTTATAACGTGTGTTGACGTGCCAGTTAGAGAAAATTGTTTCGAATTTCATATAGTAACTAAGTATACCTATACCTAGTTACCATAACAAATAACTTTTGGTAGGTATATAGGTACCTAAAGTATCTGTTGCCGTAGCCCTTATCGTAACCAAGGTATTATCGATTTGTAAACATAATATTGTAGGTAACAAATTTACTTCAACTTTGTTTATGGAGTTTGGCCAGATATTCATATTCAAGTAAAGACCTGCTAACTGAATTGTATGTAATAACATTTACAAAAAACATGGATTATGATTTATCGAGAGTTGACTACACTATTTGTGGCGTTACTTACCCAGAAACATTAAAGATATTACCAGCACCGGGACCTAAAATGCAACAGAAGGTACTTATACATACTTACTATTAGTCTTATATCTCTTACGTTAAGGGTAGAGAGCTCTATAAAGCTATAAGACAAAAGTACAACGTTTAGTTAGCGTCATTTATGCTAAGCGTCAGTCAGAGGTCGTGGTCCACCGTGTATTATGTTATACTATACTTAAATAAATATACTTAGGTAGGTAACTTTAGGATAGATCACACAAATGTTGTGAACTAAGTAATTAATAGGGCACTAAAAAATAATGCCTGCGCAATTTTATTAGATAATGGCAAAAGTTATGCTTATATTATTCATAAGTTGCAATTTTTCCGCAACTCCCCGTAAAACTTCACCCCCTATTTCACCCCCTTAGGGATTGAATTTCAAAAATACATTATGAATGGAACCTCTGTACCAAATTTCAAGTTTCTAGGTAAGTAGAAAGCGCGAAACCTCTTAGGTGGTGATTGTGCTTATGAATATGAACAATTTTTACTATAGGGCCGACTCTGGAACTCGACAAAACTGACACTAAAAAGTAGAAAATAATAATAATATAATCACTTGAAACCAATGGCAATAATCAAAATTATTGATAGGTACCTACTTTCATACCTTAAAATTTATAATCAGTTTTATAGTCAGCTACCTAAATTTGTATTCATCAGCGAGTTAAGTGTGTTTCACTCATTAGGAAAAAAAATTTTTTTTTTTTTAATTATTACTTACTTGTTATTATGATTTTCATTATAAGTGTCATTATAATTTTACAGTTTACGGTTGGCGACAAAAACGGGGTATTGCAGTGTTTAGCCATAAAAGATGAAGAGCCGGCTGTCCAATTTAAAACGCTTCCCGGCAAATCTATAACTTCTGTTCAACTGGCTTCAACTGCTGGTACATTATTATATTAATATTATTGAGGCGAAACTATGTTTGTATATTTGTTTCTCATCATCATCATCAGATCCTTTTAGTCTTCACTGACCCTCTCTGTACTACTAGAGCCATATAAGCCGGAGCAGTCAGAGGGTTTGGCCTATACTCACCACGCTGGCCAGAAGGGTTGGTCAGATCTCTTTTATGTTTGTAGGATTTGTTTAGCTTAGGTATGTTCCCTTTTTTTAACGCGTGGAAATTCCTTCGCCTCGTCTATCCGGCCACGGGAAGCCGAACAGGTATGTGGGGCTGGACCCATTAAAACTACACGGTGTCACACTCCGCATAATGCCGGGGCCGTGTGCTTCCACATGCTCCACAGCCTCGGCGCGGCGGCTGCTTCTTAGCAGCCGCACCTAGCTCTGTACCTGTACCCCTCTATGAGAGGAGTCGGAGCCACGTCGGAGCGGACTTCGGCTAGCTCTTTTGGCCCTAGCGGATAGACGTCATCGTGCGTGACACCAGCGACGTCTCAATTCAGAGGGCTACTACTGTTTGTCGAACGACGGAATCCCGTTTCTGCCGCTCAATCAGCCCTCATTTCGGCCTCTGCACAACCAAAAAGGTAACAGTGGCCCACCAAATTTCGGTCGCAAGGGACAGGGAGAGCGGCGCACCTTTTCACCGACACTCCCCTTCCCCTGCGGCCCCACCGATTCCGTGTCAAGCGCCACGGCCACGCTTTGTCGTGGAATCTTAACTTTATTTTATTTCCATATACTCTTAGCAATAAATCATTTATTCTAATTATACTTACTCAGGTCATAAGTTCTGTCAAAAACTTTTTATAAAATTAATGATACACTTTTTGATAATTATAAAAAAATTATATATGAAATTAAAGGTAATTTAATTTAGAATACAATTTTATTTACATTATTCAAAATGCCCTCCCCTATTTTTAATACATGCCCTTAATCGACGCGGCCATCACCAATCGCAGCACGCACCACATTCATATCTATTTCTGCCGCTGCTTTAGCCAAAGATGCTCGTAGAGATTCCAAATTCTGATGAGGTTTAGCGCAGACTTTCTCCTCCAAATGTTGCCATATCTTGTAATCCAGTGGGTTTAAATCTGGACTAGAAGAGGGCCAGTCTTCATGTCCGATAAAGTCAATTCCACGGGCGGTCAACCAGTTTTGCGTGCTTCGTGCTCTATGAGCTGGTGCAGAGTCCTGTTGGAATATCCAATGTCTGTTTTTGAACATTGTTTGAGAAAGAGGTTCCACTATGTTTGTTAGGACGGTATTTTGGTACACCTCGGCACTGGTCTTTACACCTTTTTCACAGAAAAACACCTCAAATAAGCCTGAATATGAGACTCCAAGCCAAACCATGAGTGACGAAGGATAATGTCCTCATTGAACCCTTGGAATACGCGTGCTGGCTTCTTCACTGCTGTGGGCATACACCTTATCATTTTGTTTATTATACTTTCTTCGATGTTAAAATTTTTTTCATCCGAAAACCAAATTTCGTGGTATTTTTTTTCCCGCGTACCGCCGTAACAAAGCGCGGGATCTATCCAGCCTAATATTTTTCAAACGCTCGTTCAAACAATGTTTGTTCTTCTTACGATAAGCTCGTAGTCCTAGGTCTTCATTTATCATCTGAAGAGATAAGATTTTTTGTTTACGAACAGCATTTCGTTGGATTCGCGCCTTCACTGCTATGATGATCGCTGGTGTCCTAACTGTACGAAGTCGGCCGGTCCTCTTACGATCTTCGAAGCTTGAATCTTCAGTGAATCGTTTGATAGTGCGATAAACAAATCGTAGGGTTATTTTCAATTTTTGTAGAATATTGAAAATCACTTTTGGCGCGTACCTACCTAACCACAGCGGTGCAACGCGATAACCGCTACTCTATCTTCTTTCTTCGACCACTCCATATTTGAAAATGAATGTCTTATCTATTTTCGGCAAGCGCAAACGTTCTATTTTTAGGGTTCCGTAGTAAACAAGGAACCCTTATAGTTTCGCCATGTCTGTCTGTCTGTCTGTCTGTCTGTCTGTCTGTCTGTCTGTCTGTCTGTCTGTCTGTCCGTCCGCGGTTTTACGCAGAGACTATAAGTACTAGAAAGCCGTAATTTGGTATGGGTATGTATATTAATCCTGGCAAAAAAGTGGTAGAATAAAATCTAGAAAAAAAATTTTTTTTAGGGTAGCTCCCATACAAGTGAAGTGGGGGAGTAATTTTTTTTTCCCTATTTACCCATCGTGTGGGGTATCGTTAAATAGGTCTTTGAAAAATATTGTGAGGTTGAGAACACCACTTTTCGATTTAGGGATCCGTTTCCGAAATATTTGGTTTTAAAGTGAAAATTTTTGTTAGACGTACGTGTCCCCCCCCTCTATCTGCTAAACGGTTATATATAGACACGTGAAAAAAATTACAGCAGTAGTATATATACTGAAGTTGAAAGGAAAACTATCAGAGCTGAGTACTAAGTACAAACTTAAAAGTTATAGGCAACCAACTTATAAACTGTAAAATTTCATACTATTTTCATTGTTAGATGTTTTTGGTCGTTAAACTGTAAGGTGCGAGTGTAAATAGTGTGAACTTAAAGTTGTCATTCGCTACTACGGAACCCTACACTGCGCGTGGCCCGACACGCATCACTTGGCCGGTTTTTTAAATTGGTGAAGGTCATCTCTGCCGTCGTACGAAAAAAGGGCACAACTAACATTTTTAAGAAAATTGAGTTATATACATATTTAGAATCAGGAAAAAAAGGCGCATCTGCTCAATTTTTTTTAGAATTTTAACTTTGAGGAATTCGGAGTTACAGTAGGCGCAAAAGGCACAAATGATACTTGTATTCATGTTTTGTTGAATGAAAAGGCATATTTATTTAATATTATATTGAAAAGGCACAAGTACATAGTTGTGACTATTACTTCATTTAGGATTTTACAAAAAACTGCGTTGAAAAGGCACAACGTATAACATAACATAAAGGAAAGGCACAAATGCCAGATGTGACCTATTTACTTAATTATGCATATTGTATTTATTTACATATAAAAGGCACATATAACCAGTTGTGCCTTTTCTTTAAATTATTTACGATGAGAGATGAGGAAAGGAGGGCAGGGTTTCAGTAAAATGCGCCAGTTGTGCCTGCGATGTCGAGAGCATGACTTTGAAGACTTTTGCCAAGTTGTCTCCGATACTGGTCGAAATACTGTGGTGAAAAAATGACTACAGAATTTTTACCTACCCATTGAAAAACCTACCCGTTAACGATAGTTTAGCTGGTCTCACAGAAATTTATGAAGACAAACCTAATTTTTAAATTAATATTTTAAGCCAAATTGATTATTTAATTCCCTTCAACTTTTTTATAGTTATTACTATTGCATTGTGATAATTAAACCAAGTGCGTTGTTGTTTGTTGTTACATTATTTTTTTTTATAATAATATTGATAATACTTTTAAGAATATTTAACTACGAGTGCCTCTAATAATTATGGCTGTGAGCTATTAAGTAAATGAACAATAAATAATTAGAATAAGCTCTAACATAGGTTCAAATCCAAAATTGATGTTCCTATTTCTTCCTCTATTAATATAGAATATTTTGATTTATTTTAATATTTTGATTTAGAGTAAATATTTTTTTACTGATTTTACACTTTGGCATACAACCTATTACTAAAAAAAAATGATTTTTACTTTCCTTAGGTATCTAACTTAAAACTGTTTAAGATTTATTGAATTTAAGAATTTTACTGATTCACTTTTCTTTTCAAATTCATATTATGTTTTATTTGTCAGCCAAAATTGTAAGAAAATGCCTATCCCCAAAGATTTAAAAAAAAAACTATTAAAGATTTTTTTTTTTTGTTTGAATTTTAGTGTTCTAGAAGGTGACTTGCTAAGTTTTGTTTCAGTTATTTGGATAAGTTAACTAGGAATGGCATGACCATGTGTTTTACATTTTATTAAACTTTCTTAACATGA
Organism: Rhodophaea formosa; assembly: GCA_963082605.1. Classification (NCBI taxonomy): domain Eukaryota; kingdom Metazoa; phylum Arthropoda; class Insecta; order Lepidoptera; family Pyralidae; genus Rhodophaea; species Rhodophaea formosa. Next base: position 11,611,985 of record OY720210.1, read on the forward strand.
TTATTTGTTATTATTTTTGTGGCACACGTTAGTTCTATTTAAATTAAAAAGGCGCAATTAGACAAATATGCCCTTTCTTTATGACACGATGACAAATTTGTTAGAAATATTTTAAAAAGCGGTCACATTTGGTTAACTATGCCTTTTCTTTGTAGTAAATGGTATTTTTTTAATTTTTTTTTTAGTTGAGTAATTTTTTGAAATTATTGAAAAATTCAGTATATTTAAAAAATAAAAAGCTAAAAATATAAAAGTACTAACCATTACGCAAATATAATCGGTCCTTTTTTTTCTATAAAGCAGTAGGTTCTCACACTATAGAGCAGAATATGGTGAAAACTTTAATCCTAAATATCTCGGTTTGACCAAAATGATACATGTGCCCTTCTCTCGGACGACGGCAGACTAGCCAGTATTAAAAAAATAATAATAAGGTTTTGACAGAACTTATGACCCGACTAAGTATACTTATACCTATCTACTTTGTCATAATTTTTAGGTTCTCAAGCTGACAAAATATTTGCCGCATCAGGCAATGAAGTCAAGGGCTATACAAGGAAGGGAAAAGTATTTCTTACTATTGAAACTTCGCTATCAGAAACTATCACATCAATGTAAGGGGGTTCGAAGATTTTACTACAGAGCTTGGCATACCTACTGCGGCCATTTTGATTTTTTTTCAAAATCGCGGCCAGCCATGAATCTATTATAAATCGATAGCTGACATCAATACCAACAACAAATATTAATGCACCAACCTTCGTAAAGTGTCGGGTTTCTGAGATATAAGGCGTTCAAGTTGACCACGTGATTTCCATTTCTTTGTGAATAGCGACTATAAACCCCTATATTTGGAATAACAATGGGTAGTTAATATTCATAAATATTTTAGTAATTGACATTTGAACTAGATATAAATCACGCATCATGATGTTTCTACTTACTCTGGCCATAATTGTTGATGACAATGTTGCGGCTACACTACACTACGACGCCATGTTCGAACAACAAACTCGATTCTTAACTGCTTAAAAATGTGGAAAAAGTCTAACCATCGCTACTAAAATATACGAACATCTAGTCATCAACCTGTCCCACACCTCGCAGCCACTACGCACGCTGTCGCTAACCGTCAGCCCACCTTGCTAATTACATTAAGATTCTCATTATTTTTTTATATGGAAAGAAACTACATATACGTAAGATGCAAAAAGTAAAGGGTAACGTGCCCTACACTATTCATTATTGTTTTCGTTAGGGATCGCCTCCACGAGCGAGCAAATCGTGACGATTTTACCGTCGTCCCACGTATTTCTATATATTTCATTAGCATTGTCTACACACGGCGATGTGACGAGTAGTGTGCGCGAATCGTCAATACATCCTCACGAGTCCCTTGCTAGTAGCGGCGCGATTGCAACGCGCTCGCCGCAGAAGATGGTGCTCTCACACCGAGCGCGCGCCGTGTTCGTCGTTAAACAAAGGCGAAACTTCAAACGATTGCACTAAACGGATCCATCGGCAATTAAAGAAATGCGGAAATTCCGTCCGTTACGAGATGTAGCGGACAAGCTGCGATTCCGTTTCGAGTCGTCGTAGACACGCAGCAATACCGACAAATGCGGTGAATCGACGTTACGAAAGACACTATGCGAACTAATAAATAGTTACACTATGCGAAAAGAAACGACACTTAGGTATGTGTGCACGTTAAACCACTTGCGGCTATGTGTGGGTGTCTAGACATGTGGACGCGTGGACGACCCGCCACCACAGCGGTGACTCTCCCTGTACGTGAGAATTAGGGCTCCGGTGGCCTTGAGCCGGAACGTCTGAGTGCTACGGTTGACACGTCGGAACTGACTTAATTTTTTAAGTAAAATTAAGATCTAAATGTTAATACTAAAAACATTGATGAATGATGATACTGGTAATATAAGTACATACCCACTTTGAAGTAGGCAGCATAATCATATAAAATGACAAAGTGATTTACTACGCGTAAAACGGACGGTACCTACCTACCCTGTACCTACTACTAGGTAATAGAAAATAAATAAGTATTAAGTAGGTACTAACTTTATTAGGTAATTACTCGCTACCTACGAATAAAGTAAATCGCTACTCGTGCGAGTCGTGCGAGAGACGCAACACGGACAGCCCTGGAATAAGTCAGTGCCGTGGCAGACCATCCACGCCCCGCGCGCCTCTCGCTACCCCCGCACACGTCCAGACACCCACACATTAAAAGCGGTTTTACGTGTACACATGCTTAAGTGTCATATTTTGCGTTGTATATATTCTTTGCCGCCACGGAATTAGTTCGGTCGAGAGAGCTGTCTGTGTTGTGTTCGTATCTCGCATGGCTCGCACGGCAGGCACGAAGTGAGTAGTGAGTGACTACCTGCGTCGTCAACCCTATGGTTACGGCCCGGTTCAAGATTACCGGTGCTTGAACTCTTATGTATAGGTATTGTCACCGCTGCGTACTGGCGAAATAATCGCTCGTTAGAAGTGCAAAACAGTAGAAATTGTGGTAACCACAAATTAAATGTAGGTAACGAGTATTGCCAATTTTACTAGACTGTATGATTAATTCCCATCTTATGTATTACATAACATTGTTTTACATATTTATACTTTTCCTACATTAACCCTTAACTCTCATTTTGATAGTTAAATCAAGTGAAGATATTATATTCACACAAGGTTAGACGGTCACAATATAAGTTATTAAGTACTAAAAGTAGATTATATTAAATGTATAAATGTTTTAATAACATCCTTATAGTTTTCACAACATACGTATTTGTTTTCAAATTTATTATTTTAAACATCTTAATACATTCGAATACATAGCCTAGCTTACAATTGACAACATGTACTTAACCGAAGTGGTACTTTTTGTATATGCAATCGAAAGTACCTTGTATGTATATATACTTCCATATTTTTTTGTAATTTTTTAAACAAGAATTTAAATTTCTATGAATTTTTGAAAATAGGACTCAAACGTAGGATTTATAAACAAATATCTGTGCCTTATTCCCTGTCGTTGTCAATCTGATGTAAAATAATGACATTGACAGGACTTTGACCGTCAGAGTTGCCAGATTTAGGATATTTTACCCGGAGTCTGGAAATTTTTTAAAGGCCTCTCCTAATGTGAATGATAAATATCGTAGGTATCCGTTTTCACTGTTTTTTTTTTCAGTGTTAATGCCGGCCAGAATGTTTTTATTTTACCTGTTTATTGAATCACTTTTCATTCACGGCTGCACAATGTCATAATTTGTTATCTTGCTAAAAATCAACGTCCTGCCTGTGTGAAAATCCATTGTCTGTCAAAAGATGAAGAACTCGGAATCCAGTGTCTTGAGAAGCCAAGTCAGCACGCGAAGAGATATCGGTGTCCATAAGTCAAGCCAATGTTATCAGGTTGCGATCGAGGACGAACAAAAACCAAATAACAACAAATCAACGAACTTTTTATGATATTGATTAGCATAGCAGCCTTTTTTCCTTGCCTTGTATGTAAGGCAAAGTCAGTCCATCCATGTATACCATAAAATTATAATGTACAAAGCAAGGGTCGTTTTCGGGTGTGCTAGCTGCTCAATGAATACAAAACTGATGTCAATACTAAAAGATACCTAAAATATTTAAAAAAATGACATTCATCATTAATTTTAAATGAATAGCTTTGAGCGCCATGGCGAAGCCCAAAACTAATGCCTAACCATTATTTATTGCTTTGAATATACGACGTCAGGTTCTGTCCAGTCTGTAAAGAATAAGAGATGTGTTTTCGACTTTCGTATTTTCTAATCGTCAAAGAAACAAGTAAACATATCAGGAACATAGTTAACAGCTAAAAGAAATAAGCAAATTTAAATCATTATTACATCGAAAAATATACTGGCCTGCATTTACATTAAAAAAAAAAATACAGTGAAAACGTATACGATATTTATCATTTACATTGAGAGAGGCAAGGCCTTGAGAAAATTTCCAGACACCCGGGTAAAATTTCCCAAATCTGGCAACTCAGACTGTCGAAGTCCTGTCAATGTCATTATTTTACGTCAGATTGACAGGAAGGGAATAAGGTACAGGAGTGCTATTTTTGAACGCGGGCCACTCGTCTTCGAGCGATTTTTGTATGGAGAAATCGTTCGAAGACGAGTGGCATGCGTTCAAAAATAGTACCCCAGGAGTGCTATTTTTGAACGCGTGACTCACTAAACGAGTGATTGACGCGAGTGTTTCCAAAAGGCCGCATTTTTGAATCGTTAGTTGGCGAGTGATTGCAACGAGCGGTTGAGACCGCTCGTTTCCGCAGGCGACGAACGCTTTTATGTCAAAGTCACTTCCTGTCATTTGAAGTTCCTATGTCATGATTTTACGTTCCGTTTGACGCTACACTTCTTAAACATTTTAAAAATCCATAATAACCTTAAAAAAGTTTAAAAAAGATTCTGCGTGAAATAAGAATAAATGAAATATTTTTCGTTGAAGGTTGGCAGCACTACAGTTCAAGCGATGGTTTCAAAAATATGGCAAAATGGCATTTCCTGACTTGGAAGACGAGTGTGACTTGTAGTCGTGCACGACTTCCGTTTTAGTGAGTCACGCGTTCAAAAATAGCACTCCAGATATTTGTTTATAAATCCAACGTTTGCGACCTTTTTTCAAAAATTCATAAAAAAATAAATACTGGTTTAAAAAAATTACAAAAAATATAGGAGTATATACATACAAGGTACTTTCGATTGCATATATAAAAAGTATCACTTCCGGTTAAGTACATGTTGTCAATTATGGATGTCACGTGATCAATTTTGATGGTAATTATCTCGGAAACCTGACACTTAACGAGGCTAGTTGTGTCAATATTTTTTTGTTGACAATAATGTCAGCTATCGATTTATTAAGGTTTCATAGTTGGCCGCGATTTTGAAAAAAATATAAATGGCGGCAGTAGGTATGCCACAGAATAAAGATAAAAGGTTTGTGAGTTTGTTTTTAATGGTTTTGCTCAAAAATTATACAACCGAAAATTCTTTCACTAAACTTTCTTTCTTCTTTTAAATTATGGCTTCCACCGAGATCTCAGTGATTCTGCCAAAGTCTAGTATAATGAGATACTAAGTATCGGTGTTGTACGGTATGTGGCATCAAAGATGGCGTAAGTTCTTTGGTAGCCTCGTGGGAGCTTCTGATGACAATCGTATAGATACGAGTCCATTTAACAGTCTAGATACTTAACTATTTTACAAATTGTTCTCGAGTACGAGCATTTATAACACCAAACTACACCAATTTCATATTATAAAGTCAACTTAAATCAATTTGCAAAATCGTCTAAGGCAAACGACAACTGTACCCCTTGACTTCCCACCAAAAACTCTTTCACTCAACTTCCAAATAGGCTAAGTTTTTTTTTCCTATTAGGGTGACATCAACGCTTCGAGCAACACGGCCTCCGTACCGGACGGAGGGAGTGGGCAAAGCGACAATTTACTATGACAATTTTTCTGGCGTTTTTCGCGGGGGGAAATGTGCACACAAGTTTAGTTCCGCACACCTACATACAAAACTTAAACTGTCACTTGATAGTAATTATGACATTGTCACAAAAAATGACATAAAAAAGAAAAAATAATTTGTGTACAGATGAGTCACACAACTAACACATAGACATGCATATGCCTAATTTTGGCTTGTACCTTGACAGAGGGGAATGCAGCGTATGGCTACTCCCTTCCGTGTTGCTCGAAGCATCAACGCAACATTTGTATACACAGAACTATAACAGCAATTAATCTGAGTTCGTATATCTATGTGAGACTTCTTGACTTCGAGCAACACGGCCTCCGTACTGGACGGAGGGAGGGGCAAAGCGACAATTCAGTATTACAATTTTTGGAGTGGGCAAAGCGACAATTCACTATTACAATTTTTCTGGCGTTTTTTGCGGGGGGAAATGTGCACACAAGTTTAGTTCCGCACACCTACATACAAAACTTAAACTGTCACTTGATAGTAATTATGACATTGTCACTCAGAGCAATAACTTTAGTGATTGTCACAAAAAATGACATAAAAAAGAAACAATAATTTGAGTACAGATGAGTCACACAACACTAACACAAAGAAATGCATATGCCTGCCTATTTTGGCTTGTACCTTGACAGAGGGGAACGCAGCGTATGGCTACTCCCTTCCGGTACGGAAGGCCGTGTTGCTCGAAGCTTCTTGACAATGAAAGCTACAAGTAGGTACCTAAGTATGTACATTTGGTATGTACATTATCAGGGACTCTCATAGGCTTTTTTATTGGAAAGCATTAATATATGTATACTTATATTTGATAAGTTTACAATGCTTTCCATTGGGTCCCTGCCTCCCCGCTGGAAGTACCTACCCCACCCCGCGCTCAAGTTCAGGCAGTCGTATGATAGGGGCGCCGCCAAAGACTGGCAGAGGCACCCCGGACCTAAAAGCTCACGACACAGGACTTTCCCCCTTTCCCCACCGCGTTGGAAGATAAGCGGCGCCAGCAAGATGTCACACCTAAGCGCCCCCTGAAGGTCTTTCAATTTAAAATCAAACTGAAAAGATGGTATCTAAAGCGAAAACTACGTAAGCACGTATCAACCATAGAGATAATATTATCCGCAGGTTACTGTCAAACTCAATTTCTTATTATATAAATAGTTACTAACATGGAGATATATGTACTACGTGTGAGTTACTTAGTTATTTAACCCCCTATTTTAGGTGTGTGCTTGGTGGCGATTTAATTTTGTGCAGTGGACGAACTGTAACCTGCTACCGAGACTTACGAGAGCTCCACTCCTATGTTTGTAAAGACAGAGTATTGGACGTTGCCGCTTTTGCTGCTCCAAATGTTAGTATTGGCATGTGGGTCCAACCAACCCAACCTCACAGGTATCACGTAGAGCGTAGGTGTATCTAAGAGTCGTGGTTCGAATCTTACCTGTTGCCATCCTGTTGCAAGTTTTAATCATCACATATTTTAAATTTTAATGAAATATATATATTTTAATGAAATATAATAATACCCAGCATTGCAATGTTAAAAAGAACGCTAAAGGCGGATTTGTACACATTTGCCGCCCGTAGACTATTTAATTATTGCCGCCTCCATCAACCTTTTGACACGTTTTACGACAGGGTCGGGGGTTGCTGGCCCAAAATATTATTCTGCCACCCCTTCAAAGCCGCCCTAGACTTCAGCCTACTCAGCCTATTGGCAAATCCGCTCCATTAATAAAGAAATAAATATAACAGAAAGGAAATACATATGTATAATTTTCTGCAGAGCACAAGAATACGACTGCTATTGTTAGTTGCCAACAAGGGAGTGGAAATATTGGATAATGGGCAACTGGTGGCACACGCTGCAATATCAGCCGGTCCTACTCGCCTCGCTGTGCCGCCACCGCTACACATCTCCAACATTCATGCCTTCTATGGAGCGGCTGATGGTTCTATCGGATACATCATATATGAAGGGTAAGCCTTTCCTCTCTTTAGCATACTAAGTAACTGTCTAAAACAGCGGTTCTCGAACTTTGACACACACGCCAGTTATGGAACATATATTTACGGTTGTCTCCAAAGTTACGTCCAATAAAAAAAATAACAACTTCGTTTTTTTTGCGTAGCCTAGAGGCTTCACGGCCTCCTCGGGCACATCATATCACACTTTGGGAATGGCTGATTTAAAGATTTTTTTTTTGCTATTAGTAACTTGCCCTATTGCTGCTTGCTAAATACTATAATATAATATGTAACAAAGACATTTTTTTTTCAAGCCTTGACTACTATACTAGACTACTCAATGCTGTCTTCTGTTTTTACAGGGCTACACTGACAAACAAATGCTTGATGGAAGGTCGAGGGCTTGGTAATGTGGTTTGCATGGGATGGTTCTACAATAATGCAGGGAGCCACCTCGCTGTCGGTCGCCATGATGGTTCTATCCAGCTCTATCTAGTTGACATGGAAAATTTGACTGAGAAACCTCGACTTAAATTTACTTATGTCAGTACTGTGTAGAAAACATTTGAAAGACAATTTGATTGGTATTAAGTATTCTATTCAATATAATATTGAATATTCTTTTCTGATGTGAAAATTTTGACGGCATGTTTCAGCTGCACATGGACGTAGCCAGCCTTTGATGTAAATGGGGTAGTCGGCGAGCAGAGGGGCCAAAGCCCTGGCGGGAGGCTGTTTTTTTAATTAACTGGATCTCCCATATCTAACTTCTAACTTCAGCGTGCGCTCAAAATATCTAAAAAATCCTTCCAGTATGTTGCAACAGCGTGCGTTTTCAGGCGGGAGGCCTGATATTTTTAATAGGTGGTTGTTATATACCGCTAGACGAAAAGGGTTGAAAAGAGACATTCATTCGGCAATGGTTATGAGATTTTTGTACTGATCAAAAAGTACAAAAGCATATAAGCATAAGGAACCACGTCAGAGGCCGAGAGGCGGTTCCGAAGAACTCTGACACCAGGGTGTGCATGGTCTACTGACCGTGTCATCTACACGAAATGATGATGATGAGGATTAAAGCATATGGATTTATGAATTCTTCGTGAGAATGAAAATATCCACTAAACAGGAATATTACTTAGATACTCAGCAATATCACTGCTGTACAGCTATTATTATAGCTGTATCAAAAATACAGCCAACTTGGATTTTTAACATCTGCTTTTAGTTTTCTGGAGAGCCAGTTACATCCGTGTGTGGTGGATGTGTGGGATCAGAAGAAAGCGAATTACTGGTAGCTACTTTTTCTGGCAGAATATTCGGTCTGCGGTCACAGCGGCTCATAACAGGAATGTCCAATTTGGCTAATGTTCCTGCAGATGCCCTTGCTGCACGACGTGCCAAACTTGAGTGGGTATTTAAAAACAGCATTCCTATAATACTGTAACTCGACTGCTTTAGTTCAATAAATAAAGTACTAAACTGCTTTTGTTAAAATTTAAATGGGGCTAATTCGGAAGTAAATACACTTCGTATGTAGCCCAAAAACGAGTTAAAACAATTTGCATGTAATGTAACGGCAAGAGAAGTTCTCTTATAATAGTTTATTTATTAATATGTATTAATTGCACTGTAAAAAATATAAAATCCTATAAAGAGCCAGCAAAGCGTATAGCGTACTGTATATGAATCATAGTCTGATGTTATCTACAAACCTACATCTTTCAAAATTGAGTGGCCTGCCTGTCCGACACTACATCTGGCGCTTCCGATGTCGCATGTCACTAGGTACCTACCGTGCCCCCAGATATTATTGTCTGAATAACCCTTTGTTAAAGTAGCGATCCCGCATAATTATTATGTTGTTGACTGTACCTGTGTGTGTGCCGTGTGGTTCCCGGGTGCCGTGTGGTTCCCGGCAGAGTAGAATAGGACCACTCCAAGTCATACCGTGGATGTCGTAAAAGGCGACTAAGGAAACACAAGCTAAACAAAGCTTATTAACATCAAAGAGACCTCTCCAACCCGTCTGGCCAGCGTGGAGAGTGTAGGCCAAATCCTCTGACTACTCAGGCTAGTATATGGCTCTGGTAGTACAGAGAGGGTCGTGCTCCTGCAGTGGAGACTAGAAAGACCTGATGATGATGACTGTACCTGTAACCGACGAACTCACCGCTGCAACGATCTAAATCTCTGCACCGCTGTGTACCTACACTGCGTATTTAGTGATAAAAACCGAAATCTTTTGTTTTTTATTAATCTTAAATATATTTTTACTCCTTTAGAACAGAAGTTACTCGTTTAGAGAAGCAGGTAGCCAACGAAAGAGAAAAGTACCAGAGAAACACACGATCTCTACATGCTGGGTTATCAACACCTCCCCTCCTGGATGTACAATACGAGGTAAATCGTCTTCCGGTAAAGAAAGCTCAGAGGAAAGTACCTACTTACCAAAAAAATGTCATTACATTTAGGTACGTTATGTATCGACTGATTGCAGCTTTCGGGAGCCACCCACGATGGTTGGCAAGAAGCTCACTTGACGTCTGCCGTTCCATTGGATATGCTATTCATCTACTGTAACAAGAAGCTGGATTTGCTTACAGACAGTGCAGCAGTACTTAGTATATGTTCTTCGCAGGTAAGGGGAATTAATGAGGTTTATTTTGAACCATTCCAATTCGGTAATCCTCTTGGTACAATGTGTGAATTGGCTGCATTTCGTAAGCGAAATGCGATGTTTTGTTTTTTTCGTTTTTACCCGACTGCCACCCAGAAGGACGGTAATGTTTTTCGTGTGTGTGTGTGTGTGTGTAAGTAAGTATAGTCTGTTCCATTGTTTTTGCCACAGAACACAGAAAGACATTTTTGCCTGTAGCCTAAACGGCTGGACCGATTTTGAAGTGTGAGGTGTCATTAGAATCGTATTTTTCCCGGAGTAGCGAAGCTATGTAACATCGCTTATGCTACTCCTATCGCGGACGCAATAACTGTCCATAAAGATAGTATTTTTTTAAATAATGCTATGTATTAGTTTCAATATTTCGTATCTTGTTATTCCGATTGCGCGAATTAAATACCTATTGCTAGTTTTCAAAATCAACCTTTTTATCTCATTACTTCAGTTCACACCTATGGTCTATTTACTGAACATGCCTTTAGGCAGCTCGATAAATATGAAACCAGTGTTAGCCACGCACCCGGTTACACCCGGACGTAAAACAAACAATTGATCGATAGTACCGATCGTGGTAGCGATGAAGGACGCGAATATTCAACTTCATTTCGTATTTTCGCAAAAATCTATGAATATGCTGCGAATATGAACTTCATGAAAAGTACGTACAAACAGAATGTAAAAACAAAATTTCTGTAACCACTAACGCCACAGATCTGTATTAGATAGAACCGTTGGATACGTTTGTCCGACTGTGACTGTTAGGATGCGTTTCCACTAGATATGAGAGGATGCGTAGCGACGGATGTGAAAGTTCTATTTTAAGTTTGTTCTCTTTGTGTTAGAAGTCTACGATGGATCTTCTCGCTACAGTAAGATGCCAAGCAGGAACAAGGCGTTTGTGGGTCCGCATGCGCTACATCGCACAGATGGACAGTCTATTGGGCAGAGCTCAATCTGTGCGCGTGTTGATATATGTTTTACCAGCTGGAGCACCAAGAGTCGCCCGTCTGATCACAGTAAAGTTGCCAGTATTGCCGTATTACTCTCAACATGAACATGTGGCACGGGAAAATGAAATAAGGTTAAGAAATAATAGGACTGCTTTATTAATTAAAATACTTAAGTAGGTAGTAACATTGTTTTATAAGTAGGTGTTTTTAATACATTCACAATGCTCTTCTGATATATGTTCCTACTCTTCTCCACCATCAGATCTTTTTAGTCTCCACTGCAGGGCCACGACTGTCTCTATACTACCAGAGCCATATATTAGCCAAAGCAGTCTGTCGCCTACGACATCCACGGGAAGACTTAGATTTTTTTTGGACAAATTACACAGGTTGATCTAGCCCCAAAGAAGTTCAAGACTTGTGTTATGGGATACTAACTCAACGATACTATATTTTATAATAAATACATATATAGATAAATATCCAAGACCCAGGTCAATCTGAAAAAGATCATTTTTCCATCTTGACCTGACCGGGGATCGAACCCGGGTGCATCCGTGTCGCAGGCAGGCATGTTGACCGCTGCGCCACAGTGCTCGTCGATTCCCCTGCCCTGCCTGGCCCTATTCTACTCTGCGCGCGGGAAACACACGGCTTCCGGGAACCTCACGGCTTACCTACTCTTCTCACCGCGCTTCAAATCTACACGCCAAACTCCACATATCCCTAATTGGTAAGGCGTTAGTCGTACAAAGACCAAAGGCTGCTGTTCAAATCCTGCAACTTTTACCCATATCTTATTTCTCAATTCAATAAAAGTACCTACTTATTTACATGTTAGGGTTCAATATAGAAAAAAATATTGTTAAAATTTCAGGTCATGGTGCGAACTAAGAGTAACCGGAAGTTTTTCGGTAGCAGAGATAACTGCGTGGCTAACCGACGCATTGCCGAGTGACTTGCCAAGGCCTTCGACTAATGTAGCTCTCGCGCGGTCGCACACCCTACTGAAGGACTTGCTGATAGCCAAATACCAGTAATTATGAAAGATACAAATCGCCTCTCTTATAGGAGCAAGCCATAGCAAACAACTTTCATACCTCTCAAAGTACCTCTTTCAATATTTGGAAAATCATTCATCACCCATATCATACATTTATTTTGATGCGTGTGAGTCTTGACTTTTTACCTAGTCAAGAGCCAACTTAAAACACTGTTACACTAGATGCGCTGCTAATCTATGTTGGCACAGCGCTCTACATCCTGAGGATCGAATTGGGCTAATTCATTATTATTATCAAGTATCTTTTTTTACAGACGAGGAACAGCGGTATTTAAATGCGATAATGTTTCAACTATTGCCGTATTAAGGGATGTCATATCGAATTGCTCTGTAGAGAAAGCTATTCGTGCGGAGATTTCCTTTGGTATGTTAATATCTTATCTAATTTCTTTTGTCTGTTCAAAGAAGTGCAGAGAAAAATAAGTAGATTTGCGGGAATCAACTGCTATGCGTATACGTCTACTATTTTGTTTACCCTACCATAATAGATATGAATGGTTCTGTTACAGATGTACCAGATGATAATTGTGTGAGGTCTTTTTTACGCATCAAAGATCAGTTTGAGTCAGAATACCAAAAGTACACCGATATAGCCTTGAAGAAAGCGCTCAGGTACCTCTACAATTCTTAGTTTAGTTCAACAATATTAGAACACCTAGGCAATGACAATGAAACCAGCTGAAAAACATAGAATTCATCAGTTTCTCCTCGGCGACAGGTCGTAAAGACAAAGGCAGAGGACAGGCTGATCTCGTGCAGGCTGATGTCCGAGATGTCTTCGGTATAGTTCTAAAATATTAAAGCTCACAAAAAAGCTGCAAATCTGATGACGAAAAATATAGATACCAATATAAATTATTTAATTCCAGTGCTTTGGATTTGAACAGTAATTCTAACGAAGAGGATATGACATTGTGTGAAGATTATTTGCGTGTTATGGGAAACAAAGATGATGCTGATAAGGAAACACGTTTCGAAGAGCTAGTGGGTATGTTTGCAAAAGTAATCGGCCAAATGCGAGTCGGAATCGCACACGAATGGTTCCGTACCCACTATCTATACAACATTAGAATATCGAGCAAAAAATGGCAAAAATGTCACGTAATGAGAACCCATAAATATATAACGGCAACAGATATTTATCATCTGTGAAAATTTCAATGTCTAGCTATCGCGGTTCAAGAGACAGCCTGTAGACAGACAGACGGACGGACAGACGGATATCGAAGTCTTAATAATAGAGCCCAATTTTTGTTGATTGATGAGTTTGAGTACTGAACCCTAAAGAGAGGCATTATTAGTGTATAGTATGCACAAAATACTGAAATCTATAAATTGAGTTGGTAAAGACATGGGTTATAAGTTATAAATCACCCATATAAATCAAACCATAGTTTAATTTATACCTAGACCAGTATGGTTATAGGTTGTAAAATTATATACAACGATCACGAAACTAAAATTAACTTGAAACTTAATTTTGATATGAAGTAAGTCACCACATTTCCTTCGAAATTTTATTTTCATATAAAGTAGGTAAGTCAGCCACCCACCACAATTTGCTTTACTTAATCCCTTTTGTATAAATTGCAGGAACTATTGAGCAATGGTATGTAGACTGGCATTCACTAGCTCTTCAAGGTCATGATTACAACAATGGAAGGATGCGGTTGAAAAAAGCTTTATGTGAAAATCGTCTTGATGAAGCAATAGAAATTCTTACCAACAAATAAGTCCTAGAATAATCTAAAAATAAAAGATTGATTACAAACTCAAAAGCCTTATTATTTTTTATAATGTTTGATATTTATAAGGATACCTTTTAGCAAGTTGTAAATCATAGTGGTACAAAGCATGTTCACTATCTGATATTTTGCAAAGATTGACAATATGCTGTGCTAATTCATCAATTGAGCTCATTTGATCTGATAGATATTTTGAAGTCACATAGTCCGCACACTGGTAATCTTTAGTATTTTCAGCTACAGCAATCAAACTTACCAATGACTGGGGAAAAATAAATTAATGTGTATTAGTAGGTGTAATAAAAAATATGAACAATAATAAAAATGAAACTAACTACCACCCTCACTCTCTCTTTGACCACACATCTGAACCTGGCCTTGACATTAGTATTTCCCTGTGGTATTTCCTCATCCACCCAAAATAATGTTTGGGCCACAGTAGTAAATAATATGAAACTTTTTATCCTGCTGCTCAGTGTGGTTTTGTTTCAATGAAACATAGCTAAGAACCTTACTTTAGCAAAAAATCACATTCTTTCTACCCTATTGCCACAGACAAACCTACTTAAAATTTATGCCAATAACTCATTATTAACCAAAAATTGTTACAGATTATTATACTCACCTCAGTCACACATTTTTCCATGTCAAGTGCGTTTCGAAAACCATCAAGCAATGAAAATTGTGCCATTACAGATGGTTCTTTGAGAGAACTAATAACAGGTTTTCCCCCTCTTCTTAGTTGATAAAGAATGAATTGGTGCATGTGCCTTATCTCTTCTTCATACATCCTCATAAAAAACCCTCCTGCCCCAGGCCGTAACTGGCAAGGGTGTAAAAACTTTACGGCTATGTTTAGATAATCTTGAGCTGCTTGCTGCTCTATTTGAATTTGTTTATTTACCGCTGCTTCAATTTCAGAAGAGTATTTAAAATGGAGAGAGGCTTTGTTCTTATCTTGGGAATGAATACTCCTATAAATCATGGATGATTTTGGCAAACAACATATTTGTTTTTTGAAATAATTTACTAATAACCTGCTCAAGGCAGATCCAATTATCATGATTATTATTCTATTAAAAAGACTTTTATGTACAAGAATTTATACCTTATTCAAAAACATTAAAAATATTTATCCAAAAGTGACAGCCAGCAGTGACAATGTTTGAATAATTTAAGATGGTCATGTTTGCTCTTAAGCTTAGCCCTTACTTTAGCTTAGTTAATCAGACAACACTGTATTGCTGAACATGTCGCAAACACATAAAAAAAAGATTTTGCTTGCAACATGGCATACAGTACTTATCACCTTGGGCTCTGCCCACCTCACATTGGATAAAGATGCGATTATATATGATGCAACAAAATAACACAATATGGTGCTAAGAACACCAATTTGTTTAAATAAAACTACATATTTATTTTGTGAAATCTAAGTTTATTATTTACAACTATGGCAAAATATCTAAAAATTATGTATTAACTATTATTTAATAATAAAGTAAGTACCTTATTTTTGGAATGGATAGTAATCCAACCCTGAATTATATTTGAACTTATGGGTGAAACGATTCACTTGAGTTTTGCCCACTTCAATCATCTTCTGTACTTCTTTTCGATATGCAGGAGGCAACATCTCTTTCTCTAAAGTGCATGAATGATCTGTGTCTTCTTGAACTCGAAATACGCGTTGCCTGATTATGTCGACATCTCTGCTGTATTCTTCTTTCAGGTCGGCTACAGTTTGCGTAGCCGTATCAATTTTAAATACAATATAGTTGGCTTCACGGTGAACTAAGCCATGAGCACTTGATTTGTATGGCATTGTTCTAAAGCCCAAATTTTCAATATTTTTTATAATACCACCACGATTGAAAATGGCATGCGATATACGTGATAAAGTAGTTTTGAGTTCGAGTTTTGGCATTGCACGTAACATTATAGCCAATTCGTAGGCTGGCATCTTGGCACTAGGAAAATGTATAAATTTATACGTTACCTCTATAATACTTTTTAAATACAGAAACGGAGACTGAACTTCTAAAGCGAGGTAAATATTTTCAATTTGTTGGATGGATGGATTTAGGATTTTAAAGTTTTAGGTTAATTCATTGACAATGACATCTGTCAGGCAAGTATTTTTTTTTATTGTTAAACCGCCTTGGATACAAGTACTATATGCCTTTCTTCCATCATTTATTTCACCAACACTTAAATAAATGTGGGAAATGGGAATACACGCACGATAACCCCTATTTTTTAAATCTATACATATATAAAAACTGCTTTAAGGCTTGGACTATATTACACCGGGTCGGGCCGGTCGAAAAAAATCCTGACCCACCTGGGCTCAATCCGTCACTAAACACACAAAATTCCGGGCTCCGTTCGTGTAGGTAGGTGACATGCCCGCCTATTTACTAGATTTACTAACTCGGACGACAGGTGTCGATGTCTATCAATCTAAAATTTGCTGTTACAATACGGTTTTTGTATTTTATTTCAAATAAAAAGTTGGAGCAAGCAAAACCCGCATTGTAACAGTAAATTGACAACATGTAGTTAACCGGAAGTGGTACTTTTTGTATATGCAATCTAAAGTACCTTGTATGTTTATAATTCTATACTTTTGATATTGTTTTTAAAAAAGAATTTATTTTTTTATGAATTTTTGAAAATAGGGCACACACGTAGGATTTATAAACAAATATCTGTGCCTTATTCCCTGTCATTGTCAATCTGACGTAAAATAATGACATTGACAGGACTTTGACAGTCTTGAGTTGCTAGATTTGAGAAATTTTACCCGGGAGTCTGGAAATTTTCTAAAGGCCTTGCCTCTCTCAAAGTGAATGATAAATATCGTATACGTTTTCACTGTACCTTTTATGTATATGCTACCATATTTTTGATAATTCTTTTAACCCAAAATTTATTTTTATAATAAGTTTTTGAAAATAGGGCACAAATGTAGGACTTGTGAACAAATATCTATGCCTTTCTACTAGTCATTGTCAATCATACACACGTAAAATATGTAAAAATAGGACTTTAACCGTCTGAGTTGCCAGATTAGGGAAATTTTACCCGGGAGTCTGGAAATTTTCTAAAGGCCGGGCTGATGCGGAAGAAATTCCGGACCCACGGGGGGGTCCGGAATTTTTACCGCCCCAGCTCGGCCTGACCAAGGCATGGAACATGCGTACATTTGTGGATCCCAATAAAAAATACAAACTTTGTTGTATTTTATCATCCTTCCTTACCCTCACTCCAATATTAGTCTATGGTCTCTACTAGAGAACCAACAACGTCTGACTAGTGACTACTGTACTGACGACATACTCTGTCTAATCTGTGGTACTGACTACATAGTTGTTTATCTTCTAAGCATTTTCTGTGGTTTCTGCCGAAAAATTGCCTTTACGGATTTTAGGGCATAGAACACACGTCAATTGACTTTGAATTTATGGCCCCCCATAGAAACTCAAAAGGAATTGTATGGCATTTTTTTCATTTTCACCCTCACTCCATTATTTGTCTATGATCCTTATTGCCTAGAGAAAACATATGGCAGTCGGTCGTCTGATACTAGTAATAGTATCTTCTTCGTAGTTTGTGGTGACAATCATGGCCGCGGCGTTTGCCTGAGGTAATATAACATATTTTGTAGATCCTGTACAAAAATGGGATCTTTTGCCAGATTTATTTCAGAATATTGTAAATCTTGGGATAAATCAGGAAAAGAACAATTGTAAGTATCAGTTTTTATACTCCTTTTTTGTTAGCCCTACGTCATGTTTTTAACAAACAACACAACACATGTTGACGATAATTTGAGTGGTAATTTTGTTGAATTTCAATACGTTTACAAGCACAAATTACATGGTTATCAAAATTTACTCAAATTTATTAAAATTTACTTAAGAAAAGTCGGTATAATATTATAGTGTGTAGTATTCAATCTACTATCGTTGTATCACAGTTACTTACCCTACCTGAAATTTTTTGTAACATGAAATCAAATGAACTAGGTACTTATGTACGCAATTCTATGAATATTTTTATAGTATCATTTGGTTTAGAGCGACATCGGCGCCTCTGATTAGCGGCGTCATTTCATTACATCAAAATCTTACAAATTTAAAACTATAGCACCCAAGATAAATGGTCAAATGTGGGCACACTCAGTTCTCACAGAGGATCGACCGGATTTTCGTATATAATTAGTTACGAGTGACAGTCCTCAAGCTAATAGCAAAAAGCGCAATACTCACTCAATGCACTTCACACACCCATTTTTTCATCAACTTGTGGGATAAAATTCACAGTTAAAATTAGAATCTTTAGTTACCATTGGGAGTTATATTATACTTCTCTCTGTGTTACTCAAGTTTAATTTTTTTAAAATACATTTACATATTTTGAATACATTTAACATTTTAATTCTAGCATTAAAAATGTGACTCAATCTATCAAAGATGAAGAGAAAAGTCCTCTTTTTACTAAATCTGGGAAACTCTCTGGTGTATCCCAGAGTATATATGATTTACTTCTTTGTGGGCTAAGAGGAAATCTAAAGAAAGATGTGGTTCTTTCCACTCTCAGAGAAATATCTGTAAGTATTCTTTTATTGAATTGAAATGCAGCTGTTAAGTTATATATATATAAAAGTTTAATTTTTTGTGCATTTATAATTTTATGCATATTTGCAGACTTTGCATGCCGATATACCATCCATAGTCCTTGATGTAGTGTGTGTACTTGATGCGGAGACCTGCACTGATGTACAAAGTGAAGAACGTTTGAATTTCTGCCATATTGTCAGAGAATTGGAATCTTTTATGTCTGACAAACTCTTGAAGGAGAGATTAGAAATTGACACACTACAGGATGTAGGAACATTGAAAAATAAAAACTTTTATACCAAATTCATAAAAATTAAGACTAAGTTATAGTAAGTATTCTAGGTACCTTTTATTTTTATGGAACTTTATTTTTGATATGCAGTACTAATTTATATTACTTGATGTTGTATGTATGTTTGCAAACATTCTGTACTTCTACTAGTTACCTATATTAAACATGTTTCAGCTACAAGCAACGTAAGTTTAATCTATTTCGTGAAGAAAGTGAAGGTTATGCAAAATTAATTGTGGAGTTAAATCAAGAAATAAGTGAAGATACAGAATGGAAAACTTTATTAGAAATCATTCAATCATTGATAGGTATGTATCAAAAGAACAGAGTATACTTTGCACTACATGCTGTCATCCAATTAATTATTATCAAAGATCTTCAACAAAATTATAAGGATTCTACCATTATTAATTATAAAAAGAATGGACTAAAAAAGAAAAGGAGGACATGCAGGAAAGGTGTTGCCTGCACAAAACTCATTTATACAGCATAAATTGCTACTTAATTACCATAAAAATATAGAGTAAGCATCTCGTTTATAGCATGTTAGGTTTTTATTCAAGCATATTAAAATTTTGTAACATTTACATTATCTGATATGCTTTTGTTCATTGACATTCTCCTTTGTAACTTTTAACCAGTTAATTTTATTCATATAATAATATGTTTTTAAATAAAATTTTGAATTTAACTATTAATTTGTATGCCCTTTGGCTACTCATAACATTTTATATACCTAAATCAACCTTCCATAACTACATTTAATGCAGATATATTTTCACTTCACTTCAAACAATAATCGTTTAAAGAGAGGCAAGGTGATAATAACAAATATAATAACACCAGTGACTCCAAAGGAGAGAAATATTTAAAACAAAATGTGATAACCTGGAAGTTGATTGTTTAACAGTGAGAATCTTTCATGACTTACCTAATTAACGAAATCATGTTTTACTTTACAGGTTGCTTCAATTTAGACCCTAACAGAGTATTAGACATTATATTGGAGTCCTTTGAGGCCAGACCTCATCTTGATCAGCTTTTCATCACACTCATAAAAAATTACATGGGTGATCCTCAAGTAATATCTGAAGTATTAGGGTTTAAATTAGGAAATATGGAAGTTTTAGATACATGCAAAGAGGCGCCCCCATTGATGACTGTGATAGCTTTGCTTTTACAACATCAAGTTATATCTCTAGATGACATATATCCTTGGGTATGTATGGTTCTATCAGTGATTATTTTTTTATCAAATAAAATAATATTTTAAAACCATTATTTATATATAATTTACTGGTTAGTATAATTCATCTTTGTTTACCAATATGCTTATTTTAGTTGCGTCCGGATGACCTCATAATGGCAAAGGAATCTGATAAGGAACTTAAATCTGCCCAAGACTACATCCGGAAATTAAACATTGTGTCGACAAAAGGACCACAAGCCAATGGACCAACTGAGTTTGTTGAAGAAAAGGCTGATCCACAGGTAAGTAAAATGTTTGTAATGAATTGTAAAAAGGTGTGCTAGTATTGTTGGAAAAGATATTATCGATGGTGATGTAGTGAAATGTACCAGAGTTGCAAAACAAAATAAAGATAGCAAGTTTCCTCGTGCAATAATCGTGAAGTTCAGGAGCGAGTTATACCGAGATGAGTTTTACTCAGCGGTATATAGATATAATAAGACAAATCCGAACGAAAAACTTAACACAGCTTTGCTGGGTTTGGACGGTGGCAAAAAACCAGTTTATATCTCGGAACATCTCTCGCCTTTCAACAAATCATTGCACGCGGCAGCAAGAAAGAGAGCTAAAGAAAACGCATATAAGTTTGTATGGGTTCGAAGCGGACGTGTCTTTGTACGTAAAGACCCAAACTCACATTACATTCATATTAAAAATATTCAGAGTTTAGATTTGATTAGTTAACTATTTTTTTTTTTTTGGAATTACTTCAATTACATACTTACATTTAACTTATATTTTTATTTGTATCTATCTTTTGTTTTTTAGTTTTTGTGTTAGTTATCCATGTCAGTTACAATTTTATATCAAAATATACGTGGTACCAGAACAAAAACTGAAGAAATATATAATTCAGTATTATGTAACCATTATGATATTATTTGCTTGTGTGAAACTTGGCTGGACGACTCCATACTTTCAAGCGAATTATTTGATAGCAGATATCAGGTAGTCAGAAGGGACAGATCAGAGCAATTTCTTGTAAAATACGATAAGGATCATGGCGGTGGTGTATTGGTTGCATTATCAAAGAAATTTGATGTCACCGTAAGGCAGGATATGCAGTCTGAATATTTGGAAGATTTATGGTTGGAGGTAAGAATGGGAGATAGGATGGTGTTCAATCTATGTATTGTATATCTTCCTGAGTATCTACCAACTGCCTTGGTAGTAGATTTCATAAAAAAGTGTAGAGAAATTGAAAATTATGGCAGCACTCTTATAATAGGTGACTTTAACTTAAGAAACATGGTGTGGATGAAAGATGGTTGCCCGGTGAGCCACTATTGTGAAAAGTCAGAGTCATTGTATGAATTAATTCACGAAACTCAGCTAAGACAAATCAATAGTATTTTAAACGTTAATAACAGGCTACTGGATTTGGTAATCACAAACGCTCCTGACTTATATGAATTAACTCTTGCTTCACCTCTTAGCAGGCCCGATAGTCATCATCCTCCATTAGAACTGCACCTCAATTATAAGTTACCTACTTTAACAGAAAAACCAGTCGAGAGACTGTGCTTTTATAAAACAGATTTTTCAAGCTGCATAAAACATATTGAAGAAATAAAATGGGATGAGCATGTTCAAAGTTTAGAATGCGATGAATTTGTACAACTTTTTTACAATACAATTCATGAGGCTATTGAGAAGTATACACCTAAGATACATCGTAGCAGTAGTAGAAATAATTATCCCGTATGGTTTTCTAAGGATCTCATTAGGCTTATCAAGAGTAAAGACAAATACCATAAACGTTTCAAAAAGCATAAAAATCCCCGAGACTATGATACATATTCCCTCTTACGATCAAGAACTAAGGATCTCATGAACCAATGTTTCAGAATTTACATTTCTAATATCGAAGCCGATTTAAATACAAATCTAAAATCTTTCTGGAGATACACTAAAGGTAAGAAAGTAACTAATGATATACCGAATGTCATGTATTACAATAATAATAAAGCAAATACCGGGCAAGATATTGTAGACCTGTTTGCGGATTATTTCTCATCTGTATATAGGACAAGCAATAATGATTCATATGAACCGAAATTTCCTAGGTCTAATGTATCAATTGCTTCTATCGACATTTCTATGGATGCAGTTCTAGACAAATTGAAGCGTGTTGATGTAAAGAAGTCTGCTGGTCCAGATGGTATACCACCAATTTTCCTAAAACTATGCGCAACGGCATTAGCCAAACCATTAACATTAATATTTAAAAAATCTTTGGTAGATGGAGTATTTCCTTCACTCTGGAAAATAGCCAAAATAACTCCCATATTCAAATCTGGGGATAAGAAGGATATTATAAACTACAGGTCGATTAGTGTTTTGAATTATTTTTCCAGGATTTTTGAGGGTCTTGTATACGAGCACATTTATAATCATATTAAACATAGACTTCACACTAGTCAACACGGATTTGTTTCGGGTCAATCAACCAATTCCAATCTTCTAGTATATACTAACTACTTATCTGAGTCTTTTAACAACAGTGGTCAGGTAGACACAGTTTACACGGATTTCTCTAAAGCGTTTGATCTGGTTGATCACAATATATTATTGAGAAAATTAGATCAATACGGTATACACGGAAGCCTGCTGAGGTGGTTAGAGTCATACCTGCTTAATCGTACTCAGTTGGTAGCATTGTATGGATATGATTCGAGGCCGTATGTATCATGCTCTGGTGTGCCACAGGGATCTAACTTGGGCCCACTTATGTTTTTGGTATTCGTAAATGACCTTTTGGAAACAATAGATTGCGAGTGTCTCGCGTATGCAGATGACATAAAGGTTTTCACTAGAGTTCATCATATTGCTGATTGTGAAAGATTGCAAAATGATCTAGATAAGATAAACAAATGGTGTCTAGAAAATAATATGTCACTAAATATTCACAAATGTTTAACTATTACATTTACCAAAAAAAGATGTCCAATATTGTATGAGTATAAAATTAATCAAAGTCCACTAAAACGAGTGTTTACGGTGCGAGATCTGGGAGTAATTTTTGATAGCGAACTTTCCTTTAAGAATCATTATGATCACATTATTAGTAAAGCCAAGAAAACTCTAGGCTTTGTGTCACGTATTGCGAAACCATTTAGAAATCCTAGATCCTGGATTATATTATACTTTTCATTGGTCCGTAGTACTTTAGAATACTGCTCATCTGTGTGGTCACCTATTTATCAGATTGATACAGATCGGATTGAGCAGGTTCAGCGCCGTTTTCTAAGAATTCTGTGTGGTAGACTCGGATTGCGACGCCGAATTCCTGAATACGAGGATCGACTGCTTAGATTTAATATGGAAAGCCTGGAATTCCGTAGACATACAACAGACTTATGCAATCTATACAAGATAGCGAACGGATATATGGGTTCACAGTTACTTGAAAAGTTGAGATTTAAGATACCAAATCGACCAGCCAGGTTTCCGCAACTATTCAGCATTCCACCTGTAAGGAATAATGTTGGAGGAAATAATCCCATGATAAGAATTTGTGATTTGTATAATAAAATGAATAATGGGATTGAACAAGATGTATTTGCGGATAGTTTGTTGAAATTTAAAAATGCGGTAGCACAACGCAACAAATAAATTGTATTCATTTCAAAACCACAATTATGTCAATTTTTTTTTTTACTGTTTTGTTTAGTTTATTAGTATTTTTTATTTCTTTTTACTTCCTTTGTTTGCATGTACATTATCTTAATAAATGTTGTGTACAATCTTAGTTAGGATCTTAGAATTAAAATGATATTAGGTGTAAGTTCATATGAAATGTAATGTTCTAATTTCTGTGATTGTACCTTAATCAATAAAATAAAAAAATAAAAAAATAAAATTCTGTACTGCTGTTTCTTGGGGTAAGCTTGAGAAAAGCTTAGCACAAAATTGTCATTTCGGAGGATTAGATTTATTAAATCCAATCTTGCTTGCTTTGCCATCACAATATGATTTTTAAAGATTGGAAATGTAATGTTATTGTTAATTTAAAATAGCATTATTTTTAATATGAAACAAAGAAGTTTGGGTTTTGCCCTTAGTTATGGACTTAAATGATATCAAACCAACCCAACCTACCATCTGTGACCAATTTGTTATTTTATGGCGTGGGCTTTGCTCCTGAGCCTCCTTAGCGGAGGGCTGCGCCCCCCTTTTCGTGTTCACATTGTTTTGTGCCGTAAAATACATTAGTAGACTGTAGAGTTTATCCATTACAAAGGCACAAACATGTCTGTATATAAACAGAAACATGTTTATGCACAAAATTGGTAGTATTATATTTAATACTAGCAATTTCTGGCGATCATTTACGCGGACGAAGTCACACACACAGTGACTTCGGCCGCGTAAATCATTAACTTTCTATAAGTGAAAGGATTTTAAAAATCGGTCCAGTAGTTTCGGAGCCTATTCGATGCAAACAAACGATCAAATCTTTTCTCTTTATAATT
Organism: Rhodophaea formosa; assembly: GCA_963082605.1. Classification (NCBI taxonomy): domain Eukaryota; kingdom Metazoa; phylum Arthropoda; class Insecta; order Lepidoptera; family Pyralidae; genus Rhodophaea; species Rhodophaea formosa. The sequence goes on from OY720210.1 coordinate 11,636,594, forward strand.
TCCTTTTACCACATATTTAATACCTTTTAAATATTTAAACATATAATTTTTTTTTCCTTAGCTATTTGTATCCTCCCTCCAAAAGCCTCCCTCTCCGTTTTCCACCTATAAAATAAAAAAATAAGATAAAAAATATTATTATAGAGGTGGTATAGATAAGTCTAGACGACAATAACGTATGTACATGCTTTACACATCGATTTTGATCATCATCCTGGCAATATTTAAATTTCCAATATACCATCTGTGACCAACTTGTTTTTTTTTATGGCGTGGGCTTTGCTCCCGAGCCTCCTTAGCGGAGGGCTGCGCCCCCCTTTTCGTGTTCACATTCTTTTGTGCCGTAAAATACATTAGAAGACTGGTTTTTGATTCTATAAATAAATAAACATAATAAATAATTCTATCACACAGTCTATCAGGGGCCCAGGGCCGACCGTCACCGGCTTCTGAAGCATCATAGTTGAGGATGTAACAAGAAACAGCTAATCTTAGCGTGTTTCCGGTTGTCTTTCATCTGACAGTTAGCAATAGGTCGCAGCACTCGCTCAATATAGATGTTTATAGGCAAATTTTAGTTAAGAACTTTTAATTAAATTAATGAACCTCTTATGGAATCTAAATATATGTATGTGTGTTTCATTTATAGGAGTATTGGAACAATCAGAAGCTAGTGCTCAGCGAGGCGCTGTTGAATGTGACGGCTTGGCGGGAGTTTGCTGCTCTGTCTGCTCGCCTGCCAGTGACGACTATGTTTGCAAGACCAGCTATTGCTCTATGCAACATGTTGCATGCTCTGGTGGAACCATTGTACAGGACGTAAGTAGTGTTTTTATTTAAATGTAGCCTATGTTACTTGCTGATAATGGAACTTCTAACAAGTGAAAGAATTGAAAAATCAGTCTAGTACTTTTTTGGGTTTATCCATTACAAACGCACAAACATGTCTGAATATAAACAGAAACATGTTTATGCACAAATTGGTAGTATTATATTTAAAAACCGGCCAAGTGTGAGTCAAACTCGCGCAATGAGGGTTCCATACAATATGCTTCGTGAACTCACTCCTTTGAGTGTAATTCCCCCTGTCCTAAGCGTTGAATACGATATGTGCTTTCATTAATAAAATGTTTCCTTTTTTGATTGGCGATCGCTCTTTTTATTCAGCTTTGCATATAACATGTGATTTTCATAATATAATTTTCTCTGTTTGTTTGATTGGCGAGGGGCTATGCCCCCCGAATCCCCCTTCTTCTGTTGGGCTTTGAATATGACATGTGCTTTTCAAAATATCATATAGTCTGCTTGAATTGTTGGCGGAGGACTGCGCCTTCTTTTTTTGAGCTTTGACTATGGTATGAACTTTTAAAATATAACAGATTGTCTATTTATTTGATTGGCAAGAGGCTACGCCCTCCGAACCCCCTTCTTCTATGAAGCATTAGATATTTGTTTTTGGGTTTATGCTTATAAATAAACACACAAACATATATTTTTAAAATAAAAGCCTTATTTATAATAACATGCTTTACACACAGATTTATTTCGATCATCCTGGAAATATTTAAATCTATGAACCAGTATTAAAAACAGAATCGTAAAAATTTTTGGATAGAAAATTATGAAATCTATAGCATTCCTCTTTTGGTCGCAGACTAAAAATAAATGTGCTGCAATGTTAATTTTTTATATAAAAAAAAGTGACAGACGGTATGAGATTTGAACCCGTGACCAATCCACCGCAGGACTTTTAGTTCCCAACTGAGTCACAGAACTTTAACCCTTGAACCCTACCCATTCCTGGAGAAACATTATTCCTACCCAGGGGTTTAATAGACCCAATATTTAAATCATTAATAATAAATAAATGAAACACAAATTTTATGAAAATGTTATTTATTTAGAAAGATAACTTAACTAGCATTATAACAAAATCTATTTTTTTTTGGGTGACACATTCTTTAGACCTTGGCACAGTATGTTCACTGCAGAGCGGTTTATGGCACATGCCACAGAAAAACTTTGTTTTATGGTCCTTCCCCCTTGGGCAGTCAGCACATCTTTTTTTTTGCTATGGGAGAAGGAGTTGCGCTGACCAAAATACCTTTTTTTTTTGTAAAATTCCTCTTAAGAAGTCTTGGAGATTTGTGGGCAAAGAAGGCCTTGTTTTTCTTTCTTCCATTTGAGGGGTGACCAAGTCCAAGGCAAGTTTTCTTAGGAAAAGACGTCTTTTTATGGCTTTATTTGTGGCCATTTTTAACAGCACATATGAGTTAACACCCAATATATTCATAAAGCCAAAAAAGTTGCCATTAGCCAGCTCTTTGTTTTCCTTGACACACTGTACTTGTGGCGCTGTCACCTTCGCTATTTGGTACAGATCTTGACGGTTTTTCTTCTGTCCATCTAAAGCCGTCTTTACCCTTCAAACTTTTAGGGACTGGTAAAATACGAAGGAAATTACCTGAAGCGAAATAACACAAAGGAATGTCGTTTTCTGATGAATAATCATCTGAACTATTAGTGACTGGTACTGCCCGAAAGTCTTCAATAATACCGTCTTCTTCAACATCACTGTCAAGGTCAGGAACCATATCACCAGCCTCTCCCTCGTCAGAGAGATCTTCGTACAGCCATTGAATAATCTGATCATCCATTATTGTGGTTTAGCTAAAACAATATCATCAAACACAATAATAATATAACTGTAAAAAAAAGAGCTTCAATATGGCGTTTTGTCTATGTAAAGTGAAGTAATACTATTTTTTTAGTAACAAACATCAACAAATATAACTTACCTTTTTATTTAATCCAAAACAACAGCATAAACCAGTGTATACAAACAGCAGTAGAAATATTACTAACTACTACTAATATTACTCTATTCCTACCATGGGGTCTGCTGAACCCCAAAATAACGATAACTACGTTTTGAGTGCACCAGCGCTAATGCACTTCTAATGAGAAGATGGCCGATGACGTCATCGAAGATTAGCTGGAGTCACGTGACCGTGCGTTTTGTTTCTGCAAAAATATTTAAAAAAAATCAAACTCTGGGGTTTACTGGACCCCCGGGTAGGGTTTAAGGGTTAATGAAATGTGGCAAAAATTATTATCTTTTTAAACCTATCCCAGTAATATTGTTTATCTATTCGAAAGTTTGTTAGGTTTACATCAGCGAAACTAGCGACACCTGGTATTAAATTCTTGTACTCCGAAATAAGAACAAATTGAAAAAATCTAAGTATGTACTTCGCTAGTATATTACCTTATAGTATTTTTAGTATAACTTTTCATCAATATCATCATTTCAGATTGAGAAAACTACTAATTACCGCCAAAAGCGGCCGCTTTTAGCGGTAATGACTAGATCTCTCAATCTGAAATGATGATATTGATGAAAAGTATTACCAAAAATACTACAAGTCATTTACTAATGAAGTACATATATAAATTTTTTCAATTTTAGCCTTTTTAGTATTAAAAGGAATAAAATGCGGGGTGGCGCTAGTTGGCTGGTCTAAAAATAAAATCTAGCTGATCTCTCTTAATCATCTACAGCCTAAATTACAATCGAATTTCTTCAGCGCTATATAACAATTATTCATTTAAAGTAATAAGATAAGATAAAATCTGCGGTTTTCCGATATTTTCCTGTAAAACATACATATATACATACAATAGACAGAGCCCAGCAGGGCTAACATGCGCGCCACGACAAAATTTTGTCGCGGCATTTTCTCGATTTGTGACGACATATCTCTATATGTCGACAGTCGGTAACATGGCAGCACACTTAAATCATGTCCTTTTGTCAAATGAAGACTTGACCACGACTTGACGACATTATGTCGACGGTCTCTAACATGCACTTCAAATTTTATCGATTTTTTACATTTGGATTCGATAAGATTGTCGTCGAATTTTTCTTCGACGACAAACGACGAGAAAATAAAACACTCGAATTTGTGCCTGCAAAAATGTTCAAACTGCTCAAATGAAAGACTGAGGTATTCGTATTTTTTTTGGATACCTATAATCTATATGTTTCAGGCAAAACCCTATTTCAGGATGAACTAGTTTGGCCTAGGCCGAACTGAATTTGCATATTATTCAAACCTTTTTAAAGGCTTAAAGGGTGCATTGATACACACATTGATTACCAAAGTTACATCATTTCTGGAATTGTGTTTTCCAGGGTAAAAATTTCGAAAATAACGTCAGTTTTGAAATCCAAGATGGCGGACGCGAATTCTCATGAAAAATTGTCATGGTTGTCATCTTGTTGGTTTTCCGGGGCGTAGATTTCGAAAATGACGTCGGTTTTGAAATCTAAAACGAACTTCACTTCGAAAACCCCATAAAACGATACACATGTCGATTTTTAATGAAAAAGTCACGTCCTTCGTTTTGGATTCCAAAACTGACGTCATTTTCAAAATCTACATCCCTAAAAACCCACATAACGATACCCATGTCGATATTTTATAAAAAGTCGTGTCCGCCATCTTGGATTTTAAAATTGACGTCATTTTCGAAATCTACACCCCAAAAAACCTATATAATGACACCCATGATAATTTGTCACAAAAAATCGCTTCCGCCATCTTGGCTTTATAACTGACGTCATTTTTGAAATCTATATCCTGAAAAACGCATATAACTACACCCATGTCAATTTTCATGAAAAGTCATGTCCGCCATCTTACAACGACATTTGATATCATAATTGTAAGATTTAACAATAGTTTCATCTTTATCTTTATTCTTGTTTAAAAAAAATCTTTTCATTATTATTTTCCGCGCCTTGGTAACCATGGTTACGCTGTAAAAAACACACTGAATATCGGTGTTGCAATTTTAAAATAAAACTTGACGTTTCGAGAAGTGATAGCCAAGTCACGACGAGATACTTCTCTTTCATGGCGCGCATGTTAGGGTATTCGACATAATTGTCGAATTCGACAAGATATGTCATGTCGTCTAAGAGATATGTCGTGGCGCGCATGTTAGCCCTGCAGGTCTATAAAACCTAAAGGCAACGTTTAGTATGTTGGTGGGCTTGTAGGTGGAGAGCGGAATCAAAATAGTGATGGGTTGCTAGCCGCATCGCCTATTGAAATGATTTCTCATGACCATTAGACTCGATCGGCTTTTACAATTTGCGCAGGAAGAGAAGCAGCTGGTACATTCTATGTTCTTTCCTTTCTCCCGGACCAGCGTGGAAGTATTTCCTTATAAAGTATTATATGAACTTGCCCCCAGCCAAATTTCATGATACTTCCCGCTAACTCACATCATTAAACTATAAGGTACTCCTTATAGTTTTTGATTTCCATGTATGCGAATGTGCAAAAATGTATTATTCTATTGACTAGCGCTGTCTAGTGGTGTTTTAGTGAACTATTTGATTTACATTCTTAAATTTCTTTCTATTTGCAAAGTATTAGGAATAAAATGATTGGCGTCGCTACTGTGCCTAGTGTGACCCCTTAATAAACATTTATTAAATCAAACATTTATTAAATCAAACATTTATTAAATCAACTTTAAACATTGGAGCAGGATTTAAACTTATGACTATCCATCGCATGATTCTTAAAACTCAACAACAACGTGACAAAGACGTGATACAGATGTTTGTAGAAAACCAATGAACTTTTTTATTTATTATTAAGTATTAATTGAAGTCTAAAATTCTGAGCCCGTTTTTATTTCCAGACATTGCCGCGTAGCGCCGAAGATAATAGGCAAACCAGTGCCACCCCTAAAATCCAGTTTAGCACCATCTGCATGCAAAACATTTGAAGACATGAAAGAGACAGTCATTCCAGCCCTCATTTTGTTGGGACCCGCTCTTCATCATGATCCTGTGTTAATGTATAAGGTATGATTGAATAGCACAATAATTTTTGAATTGTTTAATGTTTTAAAAACTAAGAATGACTATCCCACTCACCTGGTTGTATCCTTAGCTGTTATACCCTGGAAGCTTGTGTCCAAGATGTATCCCAATGGAGGGTGATCAATTATTTTCATTTTTTTTATACAGATAATTCGTATACTGCGAACAGCCCGCTCAAAACCCAATGACCCTCTGCATTACGAGGCCCTTACAGTGCTTGATGCTGCCATATTGCCATCCCTGACTTTGATGGAAGGCAACTGCTGCATGGCCGAGGAAATATACACCTTGTTGAAGTTATATCCGTATCAATGCAGGTGAGAACATTATTATTTTTAATTTAGTTCTTTATTATTTAACATACACTCACTATGACAACGAAAACTTGATTTCACTGCAATAACTATGTGACTTATCTAATAAATCAAAAGTTACGTCTAAAGTATTTGTTCGAGCATAGCACGCACATTTGGCCGACCCGTGCCCTACATCATGTAGGGCGCGAGTCAGCTGTTTTAACACTATAATTACAACCAAATTAAGTAACAAGCCGAGACAATCTTGAACGGCAGCCGAGACACTATCGAGCAGCAGCCGAGATACAATCAAGTGGCGGTCAAGTGCTGCTGTGCTGCCATCGAGAAGGGATCCGTCACGCCCAGCTACAAACATGGAATATCAAGAGAAATAAACAACTTCTACGTGACGTGATCTTGTGTCTCCACACCAACATCCACAACCTACAATCAACATCTCGTCATGTATGATGTTTGGCTAACACCATTGCCTGCATCGTACATAGTTTTGGTCCTTCGAGCCGGATCCTGCACAGGATCTGTGGTGTTCACTCACATGTCCCTTTTGCGATAGCGAATCGGTTCACCGGCCTCCCACAAGCGGGTCTCACCGGTGAATTGAGAAGGCGCACATATCGCAAGGGCGTGAGCACACCGAGTACAGAATCAGCGGCGAACTGGAAAGATGGAAAGCCGCTCTACAATATATTTCACTTCATCCAACTATCAGAAGGGGTCCGACCAGTCATCACAACAACTCAACATTAGACGTCACTACACACAGTGGTGCAATCTCCACGTCTAGCTGGACATCACATACATTGGAGCTTCGCCGCACACAGTGGTGGAGTCTCCATGTCTAGCTGGACACCACATACATTGGAGCTTCGCCGTACACAGTGGTGGAGTCTCCAAGTCTAGCTGGACACCACATACATTGGAGCTTCACCGTACACAGTGGTGGAGTCTCCACGTCTAGCTGGACACCACATACATTGGAGCTTCGCTGCACACAGTGGTGGAGTTTCCATGTCTAGCTGGACACCACATACTTTGGATCTTCGCTGCACACAGTGGTGGAGTTTCCACGTCTAGCTGGACACCACATACATTGGAGCTTCGCCGCACATAGTGGTGGAGTCTCCACGTCTAGCTGGACACCACATACATTGGAGCTTCGCTACACACAGTGGTGGAGTCTCCACGTCTAGCTGGACACCACATACATTGGAGCTTTGCTACACACATTGGTGGAGTCTTCACGTCTAGCTGGATATCACAAACATAGGAGCTTCGCTACACACATTGGTGGAGTCTTCACGTCTGGCTGGACAACACAAACAAAGGAGCTTTGCTACACACAGTGGTGGAGTCTTCACGTTCAGCTGGACACAACAAACATTGGAGCTTTGCTGCCGGCAACAGCCGGGGAGTTTCCAAGTCCAGCCGGGTGTCATACAAACAAACACAAGAGCTTCGCCGCAAACAGCCGGGGAGTCCTCGACTCCAACTGGAAAACATCATCTTTGAAAAATTATCTACGTCAAGATTTTTCCTGTCAATTTGAGATGACTGGAAAGGACTTCCGTTGCCCACGAATAGAATACTCAGAAGGAGTACATACAACAATTATTAAAAAGATGAAATTATTCGCGACAAGAATATTTTAACATCATAAGAATGTAATTAATTTCAACAAATCTATCGGAAACACAAATATTACGTAAGATCGTACGATATATGCAAGAAGTACATACGCTGCAACAGTGGATCACATGTTTTGACGCACATCGGCAGGTCATCGACATGGACAATGGCAACAAGGCCGCGTGGAACATACTGCAAGCTTGCAAAAACCGCTCGGCGCCATGACAAGTGCATGCCTATTGCGATGTAGGTCAATTAATTATTTAAACATCTTCTTCGCGGCGTACAATCAAGTAACATCCAACATCGCATGCTGAGATTATGCACGCATCCTCTGCATCATATCATCTGCTTCAACATCGTGATTCTACTGCAATTTCGAGTGGACTGCTCCAGTGGATCGAGTCGTTGGGAGGAAGCTCTGCTACCGCAGATTACGCCAGCACAGCGCCTCGATGACCTCACGTAGCCCCGAAGAATCGATCATCATGTTAAAGAATAATTTACTAGTTTTGTTATTTCCTGTTTACAATTTTATATTTACCTTTTTTTACACATTTACATTTTACATTTTTATCTTGTATAGACATTTGTGGCGTTCCCTTTCTCGATTGGCCTTTCATCCCTTTGGCGTTGGGAGTATGTTCGAGCATAGCACGCACATTTGGCCGACCCGTGCCCTACATCATGTAGGGCGCGAGTCAGCTGTTTTAACACTATAATTACAACCAAATTAAGTAACAAGCCGAGACACTCTTGAACGGCAGCCGAGACACTATCGAGCAGCAGCCGAGATACAATCAAGCGGCGGTCAAGTGCTGCTGTGCTGCCATCGAGAAGGGATCCGTCACGCCCAGCTACAAACATGTAATATCAAGAGAAATAAACAACTTTCTATGTGACGTGATCTTGTGTCTCCACTCCAACATCCACAACCTACAGTCAACATCTCGTCATGTATGATGTATGGCTAACACCATTGCCTGCATCGTACAGTATTACTATCATCTTACAAGAAAGGAAATAGAATACAAATATAATATAATTATTGTTTTTTTAGATACTGTTTGTATTCCCGTTGGAAGAACGAAGCTGGCGAAAAGATACCTTCATTGATGCGCGTGCGCGGTAATGCGCTGCAGCGCATCAAACACATCATGAAGCGTGTCTCGAAGGAGAATATCAAGCCCCAAGGCCGTCTCATCGGCAAACTGTCTCATGCTGCGCCGGCTTTTTTGTTTGACTACATGCTTTTGCAGGTAAATTGCTGATTGCTAAAACATTTAGCTGTAATTTGTATCTGTCTAATTATAATAGGCGGCTTGAAGCCAGTACTTGGTTGAGACGATTGACCGCCCGCAACAATTTCATAGTAACAGCTAAGAAACTGTAACAGAGTAATAAGAGGTCCGTCATCTAGAACCAATCTAGGTAGCCATGCTCCTATTAACTTTATGTGTGATACATATAATTTAAGTCGCGAATCGAAGGATTTGGACATTTTTAGCGATAGCCTGAAAGATGCTGAATCTAATCAAAGATTGATAATCACAATCATACTTTCATATTGTTGTTTAGTTCAATTGATATCTATGATATATGTTATGTATGTATGAACAAAGCAATAGCCTATGAACCAAGAGTGACAAATTTTTAAATAGCCTTTGCAGAAAATTGCCTAACTTAAGGTATTAAGGTTACTGGCGTTTACATTAGTGAGTTTGAATGTTGTATGTAGAAAATGTTGATGTGCCTGAATAAATGTAATAAAATAAGTGTTTTGGTTTACAATTTTTTTTAAGTAATTCATCATACCGACTATTAGACTGCATTAGCTTGTATGTACATTAGATTGTATTGCGTCGCCGCAGATCCAGATGTACGACAACCTGATCGGGCCGGTGGTGGAGTCGCTGAAGTACCTGACGGCGCTGTCGCTGGACGTGCTGGGCTACTGCCTGGTGGAGGCGCTGGCGCTGCGGCGCGCGGGCGCGGGCGCGGCGCACCCCGCCTGGCTGCAGGCGCTGGCCGCCTTCGCCGGCGCCGCCTTCAAGAAGCACAACATTGAACTCACCGCGCTGCTGCAGTTCGTCGCCAACAGGCTCAAGGCGCAGCAGAGGTATTCGATTACATTTTCTTCTAACTACACTGCAATTATAGAATTGCAGTGTAGTTAGCATAACTGCACTACATATGCAGCACAAAGCGAAACTTTGCTAGAGCTGAAACTAACACAAGCACAAAAAATTTATGGAAATCCTTTACGCCTGTAGCACACAGCCGCGAATGCGGCACGGAAGCGTTCCGGAAAGAATCGCTGGCGGAACCGTGAAACGCTGTTGTAAGATATGTTCCACCAATGTTTCGTTCCGTATTCGCGGCTGTGTGCTACAGGCGTATCTCCACTGTTCGTTTTTTTGGTTAATTTTATTTTTTTCGTGGGAACATAGGCCTCACATGTCATAATAACCTGACGGCCGTATAGAGTTATATTAGTTAGCGCGTTAGTTATATTGCACTCGTGCTTTTTGAGCCCTCGATGGTGCCTGGGCTCCAAATAAATACTCGTGCGGTAATAAATTACTTTCTGTTCGATGCAACAATCTGCTATTTTTCGCTCCCGCTTATTTTTTTTTTTGCCTGTGTGTTAGAGATTAACATTGATGTTAAATTAGTGTAAGCCTGTGCAAATATTGAAAAACGTCTGTCCACATCATGAAGGAATTTTTAATGAAGCTAAATTTGATTCGAGAATTTCTTCCCCAACATAACTACAATTTCGCTGAGTGCTCTTAGATAGGTTAAGGAATTGTGTAATATTAAAAGTAAAAATACTCAAGCGACTGCTTTATTAAATCTTTTACCATGTCCAGAACAATCGCTCGACCGTGTTAACTCGTTTTTCACATCAGTTGGGAAAGACCTTGCAACGGATATACTGGCAAAACTAAACATTAATGAGACCCAGCTCTTAAGAGAGCCATCCTCTGCCGGAAATGTAGATTCAATGTGCTTATACCCCACAGACTTTATGGAAATAGATAAGATTATCCTGAACCTCAAAACCCATAGTGCGCCAGGTCTAGATTGTATTACTAACATCATTCTTAAAAAGTCACGCCATTCTTTGTACGATGATAGCTCACCTCTGTAACCTTAGTATCTCGGCCGGGGTCTTTTCAGACATTTTTAAGAAAGCCATAGTCGTTCCTGTGTACAAGGGCGGAGGTGAAGATACGGTGTCAAACTACCGACCAATTTCGTTATTAAACTCAATCAGTAAAATTATCGAAAAAGTTATTAACATCCGGCTAACTAGCTTCTTGGAAAATCAATACGGATTCCGCTCCTGCAGGAACACAGAAGACGCTGTGGCTAATCTTTCCCAAACAGTTGCTGAAACATTAGATAAGGGAGAGAGATGCATAGGCGTTTTTATAGATTTCAAAAAGGCATTCGACACCGTATCCATTCCACTACTCTTGTTGAAACTAGAGGATTTAGGGGTTAGGGGAAAGGCACTTGACTGGTTCCGTGATTACTTAACAAATAGAAGTCAAGTCGTTAAAGTGACTGATGTACATAGCTCAAGTCTGCCTGTTTCATATGGTATTCCGCAAGGAAGCACACTCGGTCCTACTCTCTTCGTGGCTTACGTCAATAGTATGTGTAAGCTTAAAATACGGTAGTATATTAGCTTTTGCCGACGATACTGCTCTTATTTTTTGTGGTAAAACGTGGCCGGAACAATTGCACTTTGTCAATCCCTCTTAACATACTGTATTCCTGTGTGGGGTGGAGCTGCTGCAACACACCTTTTAGAGCTTGAGAGAGCACAGAGGGCCGTTATCAAAGTGATGCATCGTAAACCCTAGAAAATACCCTACAGACACACTCTACGCGGAAACTCAACTGCTAACGGTCCGTCAACTATTTATTCTGCAGTCAGTTCTCCGCCATCATAAAACAATTGTACCCTCTGTAATACCACAACAGAAAAGAAGAACACGTATCAGTGTGCCTACTGTCAAGTCCACTGCGCGACGGCAAATTTCACATACTGGCCCCTTCTTGTACAGACACTTCAATAACACTAATAAAATCCTTAACATGAATAGAACCAACCTAAAATCAACCTTGAAAGCTTTGGGTTACCTTGCAACGGAAAATATTCTTAAAATTATTAATTAAAATATTGGTATAACTTCTTTGATTTGGGTCTTATTACGCTTATATAAAAATTAAATAATTTAAGATATTTTTAACAAAAAACAAAAACCGACTTCAACCCTATCAATTTATTTAAATAAGCGTAAGAATAAAATTTAAAAACTGTAAACCAAACGGCATACTTGTAAAATTTTGTTTGGTTTTTGTGTATTTTTTCAAAAAGCGCTCATCATATTTCGGTAAAAATTTAATGGGACCATCTTGAAAGTATCACCTATCGAACAAAAAAAGGATTTCTTAAATCGGTCCAGGCGTCTTCAAGAAATCGGGGAATATACATAAAAAAAACCGGCCAAGTGCGTGTCGGGCCACGCGCAGTGTAGGGTTCCGTAGTTGCGAATGACAACTTTGAGTTCACACTATTCACACTCGCACCTTACAGTTTAGCGACCAAAAACATCTAACAATGAAAATAGTATGAAATTTTACAGTTTATAAGTTGGTTGCCTATAACTTTTTAGTTTGTACTTAGTACTCAGCTCTGATAGTTTTCCTTTAAACTTCAGTATATATACTACTGCTGTAATTTTTTTCACGTATCTATATATAACCGTTTAGCAGATAGAGGGGGGGGACACTTACCTCTAACAAAAATTCGCACTTTAAAACCAAATATTTCGGAAACGGATCCCTAAATCGGAAAATGGTGTTCTCAACCTCATAATATTTTTGAAAGACCTATTTAACGATACCCCACACGATGGGTAAATAGAGAAAAAAAAATTACTCCCCCAATTTACTTGTATGGGAGCTACCCTAAAAAAATTTTTTTTTCATGTTTTTATTCTACCACTTTTTTGCCATGATTAATATACATATCCATACCAAATTACAGCTTTCTAGTACTTATAGTCTCTGCGTAAAACCGCGGACGGACAGACAGACAGACAGACAGACATGGCGAAACTATAAGGGTTCCTTGTTTACTACGGAACCCTAAAAAAAGATTATGACGAATTGAGAACCTCCTCCTTTTTTTTTTGAAGTCGGTGTGCGGTTTGTTACACACACATAGAGCAATGATAGAGTCTGATAGAAATGATAGTCAGTACTGGAGAGAATGTAAGGGTTTATTGATAGAACTGATGATGAGAGATGCACGAGATGATAACTCTGATAGATGATAGTTCGACCGGAATACACTGATAAACTGATAGGAATGATAGCGAGCACACGACACTGCTTGTACCGTCGTCGCCGAGGACGTGACGTGAACTGATCGATTTTGTTACGCCGAGCGCCGCGCGGTGTGTAAATTCGCTGACGCTCGTGATTTGTACGTGCCGTGGCCCGTACATGCTCCCGGGCCGAAAGATGAGAAAAAGATGAGATGAGATAAATTATACTATTCTATTAACAAGGTGATAGGCAAACATAATTATTGTTACACAAAAATAGAGTGATAACTTTGAACCGGGAATCTAAGGAATTTATAGTCTGCTGTTATTTATAGTAAAAACTGAATCACGAATAGGCGAGGTGCCTCGATTTTGCTTTTGACACTTCACTTCACGTAATTCAATCGAGTCCGCACATTGTTGCACTTCAGTCTGTGGATCATGATCAGAAGACGGGCCGCAGGTGTCGCCACGAGCTGGCCTCGCGCGTCTCCCCCGGCGCCACACGAACACCGCACCGACCGCCAAAGCAGCGCCCACTAGCACGTAAATGGCGACGTAATGATGAACGTCGTGAAAGGATACACCCTCTGCAAGCGGTTCATTTTGTTTCATGATATTGATTCTCTCTTGTAATGCAAGCAGCTGTTTTTCATTCATTACATCGGTGTCATCGATATGATGAGGATGCGATATTGTTAGATTTATTACATGATTGATTGGAGCCATCTCCGAAGGATCCAGATTGGAACTGATACTGATATTACTCTCTAGTTCCCGGTGTGAATATAAGGAGAAATCAGCTGATCTGATAAGACATCCTTGACCGAGTGTCATTAGCCCCGCTTGCGTCAGTTGAATAGCGGTAATGTGATCCGCGCATATCAACTTGATATAACATATGTTGCAGCAGAAATAAAAATAAATATTCAGTTTGTTAGTTGCCTTAAACATATTTTCACATTGTTTGGATGCTGTTTTACATGATAAGCTGCTGCTATCCTTGAGGCATAGATCATGATCGCTCTTTACTCGAAAAATTGGTTTACGTAGATTACATAAAATAGTCTCAGGGGATTGCTGCACACAAAATCCCAGTTCTTGCTCGGTAACTGATATAAATGCGTCTTTATGTAAATTGATAGCTATGTACTCGCTGATAGGTAAAATGTAAACCATGCTGTGATTAAGTTGCTTAGGAATGGGTATCATGTGAAAAATCTCATATATATCTCTCGACGTTAAGGGAATTTGTATTTCAAACATAAGATATGATTCCGATATTCTCGCTTTAACTGATAGTAATTTGTATATGTTTGAAAGCTTTGCGTTGTCTGTCGGTAATGATAAGTCATTTGCTAATTGAGAGGAAATCTTATGCAATTCTCGTTGTAGCTGGTTAGGGGACAACAGATGTAAGTTGAGCCGCCCATGATAAACATCAGTGATAGTGTCTAAGATATCATCTTGCATGCTTCGTAATGTGTTTAATAAGTTATTTGCTATGATGGTAGATAATGTAAAATCTATGATGAACGAGGTATTTTGTGTCGCTGATTTAAGGGTGTTTAGAGATGTTACGAGATCAGATAATTGTTTATGTATGCTCTTATGCTGTCTATTCATGATGGTTTCCGTTCTCTTGATAAGGTTTAGCTCTGCTTCAACGATGGAGGTCTGATTTTTGTAAAGTAGTGCCAAATGATTTTGATTTCCTTTCATCAACTCAATATCCATTTCATATTTTTCTGCAAAATTGCTGTCAAGAACTCCAAATAATGTATTTGCTACATTTCCAACAAAATTAATGAGGCCCCGTCGTTGTCGCGTGCGCGTCGAAAAGTGCTGTTCTAATAACAAGTTATTATGATGTGCGAGCTCCGAGTAGGTATGATTTAATTGTAACATGATACTTTCGCAGTGTGATTGCATTCTTATCTTTGAACATGTGTTCTCGAGATAATCGATGTACTTGACGGCTGCCGCCGTGCCTTCCCAGTACGGAGTTAAACCATAGTAGACCACCAACTTCCAATGATCTCTAACAAGTTTCAAATTTGTCAATTTGTCGAAAAATAAACTTTGATTGGTTTGAAATGGTATTGCACTGTATGCACACGTAGAACTTGAAATGAGCGTCATGAAAAATAATAAAAATGCTGTAGCGATAGTAGCGAAGTTGCATTTCTTGATTTTGGTGGGTTTTGTTTCCCTACATGTCGCTTCCTTTGCGGCCGGTGATGATTGACTATTGCTCTCAGGTTCAGGGTGGACGGGTAAAATTGATAGCTTAACGATGGGCCGTTTTAGATATCCATTCTTTGTCTTTAAGGTAACAACGCGGATATAACCGTCACTCCCGGGATGCAAGTCGATGACGCGGCCGAGTGCCCACTTACCAGGAGGCAAGTTGGCATCGTGTATTATAACTATGTCGTTTAGGCTGATATTAGGCTGTGGCTGCCGCCATTTGCTACGGGCTGATAACGTAGTTAGGTACTCGTTTTGCCATCTCTTCCAGACGTCTCGGAAAATTTTCTGTGTGAGATACCAGCGGGTGCGCAAATCGTTCTCTGTGTCATATATTGTTAAGACTGGGCCGCTGGATAAGAAATGAGAAGGTGTTAAATAATTGAGGTCGTCTGAATCTTCTGTCATCGGACTCAGCGGCCTTGAGTTAAGGCATGCTTCTATTTGCGCACAGATGGTACTAAGTTCTTCAAATGTTAATTTGTGCTCACCGATTACCCTTTTTAAATGACGTTTCAGGCTTTTTACTGCCGCCTCACAAAGTCCGTTTGCTGAGGGCCAGGAGGGCGCGTTAAAGTGCCATGTGATGTCCATACTGGCTATTTCTGAATGGAATTCGTCCCCTAAGGAGGCAAGTATCTCTTGATATTCTAGTTGAAGGGCCTTGTCGGCGCCTACGAAGTTTGTGCCGTTATCAGTATAGATGTAGCGCGGCGTTCCTCGGCGAGCTGACATCCTCCGCAGCGCGGCTAAGAATGCAGAACTTGTCAGATCCGATACTACTTCTAAATGCACGGCTTTGGTGACCATGCAGGTGAAGACTGCTATATACCCCTTAATTGTTTTGATACCCCTGCCTACATTTGCTTTGATGAACAGATGACCTGTAAAGTCGGCTGAAACTCGACTAAAGGGACGTGACGGATTTGATCTTGCGCTTGGAAGGTCTGCCATGATTTGATGATGCTTCCTGGGATCATGTTTCCTGCATAGAACGCATCGACGCAGTCTCTTCTTGGTGGCTCTGTTGCCGTGGATGATCCAGTATTTTTTACGTAAGTATGCTGATGTAAGTCGCGCTCCCCCGTGATACGTCAACTCGTGTGCTTGGTCAATTAAGAGGTCCGAGAGACGACTGTCACATGGAATGATTATAGGATGCTGCATTTCAGGGTCGAGGTTAGCGTGTCGCAGACGACCACCGACTCTGAGTAGTCCGTTCTCGTCCAAAAACGGATATAGCTCACATAGCTTGCTTTTAGATGTTATGCTTTTTCCGCTTCGTAAATCTGATATTTCGGAACAAAATAATAGTTGCTGAACATTTCTGATAATTGTTATTTTTGCTTGCTTAAGTTCTGATAGTGATAAATATTTGTTATATGCTTTGTTTGCGGTGCTTTTGAATCTAAGAATCCATGCTACGATTCTAACAGCCTTGTTAAATGAACTACATCTTGTTAGCAAGTTCATAATGATATTATCGTCCACTTGTTGCGTAACGACATGAACCTGTTTTTGCTTTTTGATCTCTTGATCGGTTGTATATTGCTTGTGCACCTGTTTATGTTTATAGGATGGAAGCCAGTATGGCCCTTGCCACCACAAATTATGATCTTTCAACTGTGATGCACTAAGACCTCGGCTCGCACAATCAGCAGGGTTTTCCTCTGACTTAACATAATGCCAGTTTTCAGCGGGCATTATTTGTGTGATCTCGCTGACGCGATTGGCCACAAATGTTTTCCACCTTGCAGGATCGCCGTTCAGCCAGCCCAAGACAACCATTGAGTCGAGCCAGCCATATGTTTGTATGTGGTGATTGCTGAGACATTTCTTGACCTTTTTCATAAGTCTTGCAAGTAATAGGGCACCGCTTAATTCTAATTTTGGTAAGGTAACTGCTTGGCTTGTTGGTACGAGTCTTGTCCTACCAATCAATAATGATACTGATGTTTCTCCATTCTTGTTAACGCGAGAGTATATGACACAGGCGTATGCCTTTTCGGAGGCATCACAAAACCCATGCAGTTCAAATTTGTCTTTAGCTTCTGTTCGTATCCATCTTGGTATTTTTAATAAATTGATGTTGTGTATGTCGTCTTTGATTTTCCTCCACTCGGCGTAAATATTATTGGGAATTTGATCATCCCACTGCAAATCACATTGCCATATTCGCTGAAAAATAATTTTAAGTTTTGTTGATAAGGGTGATAACCAGCCGAGGGGATCATATAATTTGGATATTTCTGATAGTAGCTTCCTCTTCGTGATACTTGTTGATTCAGAGGCCGTATCGAATTTAGATTGAAAGGTGAATGTGTCCTCTTGAGGGTTCCAACAGAGGCCCAGAGTCTTGGATTGCTGATCAGCTTTAAAGTTAAACTCCTCCTGATTTGCTTCTGAGTCGTCTAACAGCTCAGGAGTGTTCGCTTTCCACTTTCTGAGGTGGAAGCCTCCTGCTTTTAACAACCTGATAAGTTCTTCCTTAAGCCGTTTCCCTGATATTATCGAATGCGCCCCATAGACCAGGTCATCCGTGTACATCGATGTTTCGAGTGCTTCGATGGCTTGTTCTGAGTAATTGTTTCTCTCATCAGATGCGAGTTGTTTCAACGTCATCATTGCGAGAAAGGGAGCCGCTCTAGTACCGTAAACCACCGTGGTTAATTGATATTCTTGTAGACTCTGATTAGTGGAGTCTCGCCAAATTATTTTTTGTAGCTTTTGATCTTCTGGGTGCATCCAAATTTGGCGAAACATTTTTTCTATATCGCTAGTAAACGCGATTCTGTAAACACGCCATTTTAGGATCAAAGCTTGCAAATCCTGCTGAAGATTCGGACCACATTCCATGACGTCGTTTAAGCTATATCCTGAAGACGTTTTACTAGATGTATTAAAAACTACTCTAAATTTAGAATTTATTGTTTCGCTTTGAATGGAATGATGTGTGCTGTAATACTCGGGCGTCGTATTGCTTGACGCGGGAATCATATGACCGAGTGCGCGGTATTCTGCCATAAACGACTTGTATTGTTTTTCCATAATTTCGTGTTTGATAAATTTTCGTTCTAATGCTAAAAACTGAGCAATTGCTTTAGTTTTAGACTTCCCTAATTTCTCGCTAAATTCTGATTTCATTGGTAAGCGCACTACGTAATGACCGTCTTTACACCTCTGAGGTGTTGATTTATAATACTCAATGCATTTTTGATTTTCCAAAGACTCTGGGGATTCGCAAGTAATATCCTCTATTTCCCAAAATTTTTGAATGTCGTCTAAGTTGTTAAGAACGACGTTGCATTGCAAGGACTTCACATTTCCAGTGAGTATCCATCCTAAGCGCGTATTTTGAGCTATCGGTACGTTAAGGCCTTCTCTACATATTCCTTCTAACAAAATTAAGGCGTAGACATCCGCGCCTAGAAGTAAATCAACTGGTCTGCTAAGATGAAACTCTGGATCTGCTAGAGCGATGTAATTAAGATATGACCAGGTTGGTTTAGAGAAAGTATTACTAGGAAGGTGGTTGATTAATTTTGTCATGATAACTACATCTGTTTCGAACTCAAATGCGCTATGTATCGACTTGCAGTTGATTGTAGTTAGTCCCTTGCAGTTACTGTTTTTTGCGCCTACCCCTGATATAACGCCACTGCACTTTTGTCGCGGCAGACCAAGAAGCTGAGCTGCATACTCCGTTATGATGAAAGCCTGACTGCCTTGATCGATTAATGCTCGAAGTGTTATCCTGGTACCATCCCTGTGCTTAACTTGAAGTAATGCGGTTGCCAAAAGTACCTCGGATATGTCACATTGCAATGACACGTGTGAGTTTGTGCGCAATTGTTGCGAAGGCTCCGATTTCTGCACATTAACGCTAGCAGAATTTTTCGACGAAGCAGAATTACTTGTTTGTCGGTTTTGCGTAAATGCTTCATGCAAAATCGTATTATGTTTACCATTGCATTCACGACAACGCTTTTCTGATATACAGGGCTTATTGTTATGAGAATAAAGACAATTTTCGCATATGTTTAGCTTTGTCAATGTACTACATTTTTGGTAAGAAGGCATATTCAAAAATTGTTGGCAATTAAATATTCCATGATCATTGGACTTGCATATGGCGCATTTAAAATGTTTTGTAAAATTGCTGACTTTACTTGTTGATTGTTGCGCCATTACCCGGCCATGTGCCGGAAATGATGATTTATTGAAATTCTGATTGTGAAATTTACGTGGTTGATTGTTGCTGTTATTTGGAAATGATTTGGTAGGTACATCCTTCTTTCTAGAAGATTCAAGGGTGGTAAATTTGCTTTCAAGAAAGGATAAAAATTCTTGTAGGTTAGGTAAATCGCGTGGACGCTTCACGGATCCTAAATAGTCGGCATGCGTTTCAGAATCAAGTTTTTGCGTGAGGAGGTAAACGAGTAAAGGGTCCCAGGAATGTACATCAACGCCTAAATTCTTGATGGCATTCAAGGTTTCTAAAGTCGTATCATGAATGCGTTTGATATGCTGAAATGTAGCTTGATTAGAGGATGGAATGTTAAGTAAAATATCTAAGTGCGAGTTTAAAATCAACCGCTTATTATTATACCGATGATTCAGTATATCCCAACTTATAGAGTAGTTGTCTGAAGTAATAGGCAGATGCTGAATCAGTCTCTCCGCCTCTCCCTTAACTTTCGTTTTTAGGAACTGCATTTTTTGTGCACTAGAAAGTGATGGATTGGAGTGAATTGCTTCTGTGAAAAGATCCTTAAAGGATGTCCACTGATGATAACTTCCCCCGAAGTTAGGTATTTCAAGAGTTGGGGTAGTTTTTTGCCTATGAGACACAGACCATAACTTGCGATTGACTGACTTAATAACCTCGTTATATTTCGCTTCATAATTAAAAAATGCTGCTTCATACTCCTGGTTCCTCCCACCTAACTCGCTGTCTAACTCCCAATGCAAAGTATCAATTACCGACCAACGCGATTCTATTGTCTTTATTAAATTATCGAATTCCCATTTTTCTGTTATGAGATCTAAATTGATATTGGAAAACGTATGTTCTAAAGCTTTAAAATTGCTACTTTGTTTACGCAACATTTCGTCTGTTTTACTGTTGTTCCCCTGAGACTGAGTTAATGGAGACGCCTGCGATGAAGGCTGTTGCGCCGGGCCTGGTAAATAAAGCGTGGCAGGCTTCAGCACAGGGGTCGAAGGCCGGTCGTCCTTCGAATGATAGTTATTAATTGCTGCACGAATGTTTTCGTACCGCTCTTTAACGTGATCAAATTGATTTGTTGTAAAATAAGAATGGGACCTCGCATGCTCGAGGTCCAGTAAACTTAAATGATTAGCTTGATAGTCCTTCCAGTACTGATCCAGGGTATCCAACCTCCGTCTGATATAGTCAGGCGTCTTTCGGTCGGACCCATCTTTCTTGAAATTGGTGTACACTTGCTCAATTCCATTGAGAAGTTGTTGCTGGTTGGCCAGTAAGTCGTCTAATTTGGACATGATGTAATGATATTGGAAAGATCTTACTTGATATCTTCTGCTTCTTGCTGATAGGTCGACTTACTGTCCTGTTGCTTCGATGATATTGTTGATACTTGATGCTGCTGTTTGATAGCTCAGTCCTCACTTGTAAACCACAGTCACTGTCTAATGCACTAATATATCACTATGATCACACGCGAGGTCCTGGTTAACTCGAAGGACCAAAACTATGTGCGGTTTGTTACACACACATAGAGCAATGATAGAGTCTGATAGAAATGATAGTCAGTACTGGAGAGAATGTAAGGGTTTATTGATAGAACTGATGATGAGAGATGCACGAGATGATAACTCTGATAGATGATAGTTCGACCGGAATACACTGATAAACTGATAGGAATGATAGCGAGCACACGACACTGCTTGTACCGTCGTCGCCGAGGACGTGACGTGAACTGATCGATTTTGTTACGCCGAGCGCCGCGCGGTGTGTAAATTCGCTGACGCTCGTGATTTGTACGTGCCGTGGCCCGTACAGTCGGTTATTAATAATACAGAAAAATAACATAATACATAAACTTTGCTAATTTTATAATTGCTAATACAATTGCGTTAATTTCTTATTTATTTATTCTAATTCTTAGATTTAGGGTTATTATCTATAAATATATATAAAAGTAATATATAACATAAAATACATATTATTAACGCATTGTTATTATTATTATAAAAAGGAACAATCTATTGTGAATTTCGATGTATACGTATTTATAATTTGTCCTGATGTTGAAAAGCTTGTTACTTGTACCATACACTAGTTGTTTGAATTAAGTAAGTCACTTATCTGCTTGTCAATGCTAGGTACTCACCTGACGCGCGTACGCGCGTTTTAATAAATAAATATAATAATAATAAATATATACGGACAAATCACACAGATTGAGCTAGCCCCAAAGTAAGTTCTTATGTAAGACTTGTGTTATGGGATACTAACTCAACGATACTATATTTTATAACAAATACATATATAAATAAACATCCAAGACCCAGGTCAATCTGAAAAAGATCATTTTTCATCTTGGCCTGACCGGGGATCGAACCCGGGACCATCCGTGTCACAGACCGGCGTGTTGACCGCTGCGCCACGGAGCTCGTTGTTGCTATTGTAAATGTACTACTACCTTACAAAAACAAAACAAAAACCTTTTATTGTAAAAATGTAACTATTTTATGGGGTGGAGGGTTGGCAACCTGAGATACAGGAACTATCCTAGTTCAGGCGTCAACCCACCATACTCTCTATTTGTAACAATTTCTTTTATATACTTTGTTATCTTGACTTATGGTGAAAATAAACGTTATTATTATTATAGAGAATGAATATCTGATTTAGTAATAATTATATTTTTTGTTGTTGTAAAATCTTATTGAAAAAATATATTCCAGTCACGACTTGCTGATCCTGAAAGAAATAGTTCAGAAAATGGCTGGTATTGAGGCTGCTGAGGAAATGACATCAGAACAGTTGGATGCTATGGCTGGTGGAGAACTATTGAAGGGAGAGGTAAAATTCATATTCATTTATTCGCTTACATGTACAGAATAAAGATAACAAATATAATTTGCAGTTTGACATGTACCCAGTTTTCTAAATTTATCATTGGTATATTTTTCACCACATTTACTTTATTATGCATATGATATTTTTTAATGAACAGGCGGGGTACTTCTCCCAAGTGCGAAATACCAGGAGATCTTCTGCCAGATTGAAGGAGGCCATTGTCGGAAATAATTTGGATATCTCATTGTGCATTTTATCAGCACAACAACGCCATTGCTGTGTCTGGAAAGGTAATTGTTAATTTTTAACAGCTTTAGTTGATCTCCTACTACAAGGGGTCGCATTAATTTCACTGATGAAAAGCCTTCCTTCCTCCGCAGATTGCAACCCGCGCTCGTCTGGTTGTTAAAAAGGCGATTGCTTGTTCAGTTATCATTGTCCTAGTTGACGTTACCACGTAGTCCCCATAGGACTGGCTTCAAAATAACAACTATTTTAGACGCTTCGTACTATTATTTGTACGTAACTTTTTACAATTAGGCCTTGAAAACACTCGTGTGATCTTGTTACAAAATTCGCAGAGCTCGTTTCCTAACTCCACACTTGATAAAAGTTCTATTACTATTTCCTCGCTTTTGCCCGTGGATGCGTTCGCGCTAATGTGATCTCTCGGGAACAGTACTTTTCTCCAGGATGAAAGGTAGCCTATATCCTCTGTACTCTAGGCAACGTGTATACATTTCATTATGATTGAGTCAGTAGATAGGCGGTAAACTCACTTTCGCATTTATAATATTGGATTTTTAGTTTTTGTTATTGAAATTGTTACAGATGAAGAAGTACAAGTTAGCGGTGAACCACCAGGATCGCAGCTAAAGGTGGTTGGAAGACTAGCCGACCAATGCCAGGACGCGTTGGTGCAACTGGGTACTTTCCTTGCATCATCGCACGCTCCTGACGAGTATGCTGCTCGGCTTCCATCGCTACAGGTCTGTAATAACCACAGCACATAATGTCGATCGCGCCTTTCTAGAAACGAAAGTAATAATAATACCGCTTGACAGCCCGTACTCGGCTGGGTAGTAGGCGAAAGTCGCATACTCGGCCTGTCATTCATTCAAAATACCTAGCAGGTTTTTGCATTTCTGCAATGACTTTGAAACTCAAAACCTCAATAAACGGTAACGTTCCCTGACACGCTTGTTTCGTATGAAATGTGTTGAAAATGCGCTTTTAGTAGTACATTCCGAATCAAACTTTATGGCAGCTCAGATATTAGATGCGAACTGCGCAGAACGCGCCTTGCCTCCTCGCGCGCACCCCGCTGATCCTGAAATTGTGTACTGCGCATCGACTCGCGCGATGTTCTGAACCGCCATAAAGTTTGATTCTGACTGTACTAACAGACGGATTTCGTTGATACATCTCTAAAACAATTTCTTTAGGCAAATCATTATTTTGAAGACAAGTCTATGAGTCTTGATCAAACACATTATTTCCTTCTTTTGTTGACATTATATTTGGGCTGATTGAGTAAATATCAATATTTTTCAGGAACTGCTCCGTGATTACCACGTAGACGCCGACGTGGCGTTCTTTCTACACCGCCCAGTATTGGCTCAAAAAATAGCCGCACGAGTCGAAGCCCTGAGGAAAACTTCAGACAATCCAAAATCTGACTCGCAAGAGAAGAGTATCGAGCGATACACTATTGCTTCGAAGGAAACGCTGGAGCCGGTGTTGTTGTCGGTGACACCGATGCTTCCTGCTAGAGTATGGGAAGATATTTCCCCTGAATTTTATGTCACATTTTGGTAAGAACGATTTTTTTTCTAGCTTGATTATGATAGCTTCTTTTAATTCAACTTATTTTTAAGGTTTCGTACCCAAAGGGTAAAAATGGGATCGTATTATTAAGCTTCCTATGTACGTCTGTTAGGTAACCCAACAAAAGAGGTCTTGATCTTTTAATAAGGTTACATGCGTCTTAATATATAAGAGTCCATGTGGACTCTGTATTTGGGTATTAACTACAAAAACCACACGCTTTATATGTACTCATCATCGCCGTGTCTAGATGCCCATGCGAAGGGAATGTATGGAAATAGGTGGCACGACGATAAAATCGGCGCGATTCTCTCGCTCGTGGAGGCGATGCCTATAAAGCCAATAAAATGAAGTGTTTGCTTTGCAGGTCACTGTCAATGTATGATCTTCGTGTGCCAGTGGAGAGCTACGAGCGGGAGATCGATCGTTTAAAAACTGCTGCAGCGAATGCCGGGAAAGATACTTCGCAGGGGACCAAGGGGAAAAAAGAACAAGAGAGATTTAACACTCTTATTGACAAGTTGCAGGTTAGTGGATTAATTTTTAATAAAAAAAAATAGGAGCCTTTAAAGCTGCAGTAGGTAATCTCTCCCAGTCTCTCCCAATCTCAATCTCTCCTAAAATAACAGATACATCTGTATTGAACATTTTTCTGAATGGACATTTCTCGAATTGGACATCGCTCGTATTGGGAATTATTCTAGTTGGTCATTTCCAAATTCTGGACAAAAGTCGTACTACCCAAATAAATAGTTATCAATAACACATCATTGTGTGTGCGGATATAAAAGTATTAAGGCTAGGTAGGCCCGGCGAAGTAAGGTATTCAACGCTCCCCGCTTCACGCGAAGCGAGCCGTGCGTAAGCGGCGCCCGCGTGAACTTACATGAACCCAACGCCAGGCGAAGTGTCACAGTATAGGCAAGTGAGTCGTATAGGAAGCAGTAGGTCAACTTATTTTTTACGATTGCGCCAGAAGAAAGGTTATGTCTTTCAAGTATATGTATGTAAGTATATATCTACGTATGTATGTTTATACATAGATAAAGAAGTTCAGACATCTTAATATATGTAAATTACGTGTCACGTTGTTTGTCCGCGATGGACTCCTAAACTACTGAACCGATCTTCACGGAACTTGGCCACTATGTGTAATTTGGTCTAACTTAGCAGATAGGATAGGTTTTATCTCGATTATTGACCGCGAACGAAGTCGCGCGATACAGCTAGTATACATATGTATATTTCTTAGGCACGATCTGTAGCCTAAACGGCTTGATGGATTGTAGCTTGAGAGGTGTAGTTAGATTAGATTCGTCTTTATTGTGAGAGTGACACTGAGTATATATATAATATATAAAAATTGAAAACATAAATCCCTACTTCCTACAATATTATAAATCCGAAAGTGTGTATGTATGTATGTTCCGTTTTCACGCCAAAGCGGCATTTTATTTTCTTGTCCGTTTACAACCGACATCAAAAAAGGATAAGCTACCTTTTTCTTGTTTTTATTTTTATTTCCCATATTTCACTATGAAAAACAACAAACTGACTTCTTACTTTGTTATCTATGAATGAATAGTTCGATAATGTCGCGGAACAGCCGTGCGCTTGCGAACGAGACACAGGTCCTAACTCGTAAAGGCCCGGCGGGCGACTGAAGCGACGTACGCAAGTCGCTGTAATATATAATAATTAATTTTTAAAATAAAGTAACCAGTTTCCGGAATGTAACCAGAAATAGTTATAGTATATGTAATTTACTTTTTTTTGATATTTTTTTTTTGTAAGTAAAGCTTTCTTGAACTCGTATAATAATCAATAATACATCCAAAAATCGTCGAATTGGCTTCCGCTTCCGATTTTTTTTTATCGGGGTAAGTTATCGATATCATGTTTTGAACTAGAAATAGTCCAAGTACATATAGTAAACTACAGTATATATATTTTTTTGACTTTCAAAACTTACTACTTGTTGGTTTATTATTGAGCCAAATTGATGTAACATTGGGGATACCTAGCCTTAACGTATAGAACGGAAAGTCGCAGCGTCCACACAATATGACGGCCCTGCATGTATCCTCCGTTCTCCGGGAGTTCTTAAGAATTTGAAAAACAGGGCGAGGGCGTCGTATCTAAATAGCACGTTTTTTCTTGAATTCATTCTGTGGTGGTGACCCTATTATTAACTCAGCTATTGTCGTGTGAACGGAAGTAAAGTTACGTTTGTTGTGTCTATGGCCAACTATACAGCGTGTATGGGTGTGCCGTCGATATGAACAACTTTTCCTATGGGATCAATACTGGGAACTAAAAAAAATTTCAACATTTTCGTACAAATGTGTTCTGAGCAATTAGTATGGGAAAGTGAAAAAAAAAATCTAGTTCCTAGCATTAGTCCCATTAGAACAGTTGTTCTGTCTGATTCTGTCTGTTCTGATTCACCTCTCTAAGGTAATTTCGAGGGTCATTAAGGCCTGTAGCCACACAGCTGCGAATGCGGAATGTAAGCGTTCCGGAACGAAACATTGACGAAATCGCGAAACGCTGTCTAATATGATTTTGTTTGGTGCGTCTCACACCGCAAGCGGAACGAAACCGAAACGGAATCGTACAACAGCGTTTCGCAGTTTCGCCAATGTTTCGTTCCGGAACGCTTCCGTTCCGCATTCGCGGCTGTGTGCTTCAGGCGTTACACGCTGTACAACTGGTCGCTAAAAGCGTACGCCCTTGGCAGGAGGAGCGGCGACGCCAGCAGGAGCACGTGGCGCGCGTGGGCGCGCGGCTGGCGCGCGAGTGCGCGGGCTGGTTCCCCGCGCGCGCCGCCAAGTCCGCCAAGAACGAGACCGTCACGCGCCTCATGCAGCTGTGCCTGTTCCCGCGCTGCGTCTTCACCAACGTCGACGCGCTCTACTGCGCCGAGTTCGTGCACACCGTGCACTCGCTCAAGACGCCCAACTTCTCAACGCTGCTGTGCTACGACCGGGTGAGTTGCGAAACAGTACGATGGGTTTAGGTTTCTTTTTAATGACAGGACGGCAAACGAGCAAGCGGGTCACCTGATGGTAAGTGATCACCGCTGCCCATGGACAACTGCAACACTAGGGGTGTTACAAAAGCGTTGTCGGCCTTTATTTTTCTGTCCCCAGAGAAATGGGCCCTCGGTTCTCTCACTCACCGACCGAAAAGCGACAGCGGTAGGGCCACTACTCAAACGTCGATTTACTGTGAAAATGTGGTACTTCCCTAGACGAGTCGGCCTATTCATGCTTCTAACAAAAGTGAAGCGTATAGCGTGGCTCTACCACAACTATAACACAACTTCCGAAACATAACTTCTGCTTTGTATTATGGCTACCACCGAGGTTTCGGTAATTCTTCCAACGTCTTGGTTTGAAGAGACACAAAAAAATATATATGCTCGGTATTTTATTGTAAGCTGAAAGTAAAGGGTTAAAGATGTTATTTCAAACACAGGTTTTTAACATACACAATAGAAACATAACTTTTTAATGAGCTTTTTTCGAAACTCTGTAAAGTAAACCACTTAACCGAGAAGAGTCAAATGAACTCGAAAATGAGTCAGTCAGGCTATGTAACGTCAACGTAAGCTATCAAAAATGCCAGTCGGGATAATGCAAGTTGTTAAAAAAACAAGTGAATTTGTATAGATGCAAGTACAAAGTTACAAATGAATTTGCATGCCCATTGTCATTCTCCGTTATCATAGAATAAAATATACGACCAGACTGTAATAAAAATGTGTGCGTGTGGTCTGTGGCAGCTGTTCTGCGACATCACGTACTCGGTGATGTCGTGCACGGAGGGCGAGGCGGCGCGCTACGGCACGTTCCTGTGCCGCGTGCTGGGCACGGCCATGCGCTGGCACGCCGACAAGGCGGCCTTCCACCGCGAGTGCGCGCACTACCCCGGCTTCGTCACCAAGTACCGCGTCTCCAACCAGTTCACCGAGGCCAACGACCACGTCGGCTACGAGAACTACAGGTACCCGCCGCCCGGCTCCACACCAAACCCTTTTATATAAACTGAGGTAGACGTGCCCTAAACCCGCGAGTGCGCGCACTACCCCGGCTTCGTCACCAAGTACCGCGTCTCAATCAGTTAACAGAGGCCAACGATCACG
This sequence comes from Rhodophaea formosa, assembly GCA_963082605.1. Lineage (NCBI taxonomy): Eukaryota > Metazoa > Arthropoda > Insecta > Lepidoptera > Pyralidae > Rhodophaea > Rhodophaea formosa. The sequence continues at coordinate 11,665,080 of OY720210.1, forward strand.
TCAGCTACGAGAATTACAGGTACCTGCCGCCCGGCTCCTCGCCAAACCCTTCTATACAGGCTGATTTTGAACCTATGAACTCTATTATAATATCGGGATCAGAATCCTTAATAGAATACAGAATGTCAGAATTGTAAGAAAAATAAGGAGTAAAACGTAAAAAATTTTAAACTTTCCATACAAGTTGCCGATCAGGAAGTCTTATTTTACTTTTCGATATTTACCTTTTATTCTTTCGATTCTGTATTCCATTAGGGATTCTGATGCCGAGATTTTAATAAAGTTCATAGGTTCAAAATCAGTCTGTATAAACTGAAGTAGACATTCCCTACTCCAAGAAAGAGACATTTAAAAGCAATCGTGTCACATGACGTGGACGGCGTCGTCATGGTGGCTTAGGGGTGTGTCAGCCAAGAGTAACGGTGTTAATTAGCTCCTTTTGAACGCTTCAGAGTTTGGTACGTACGGGTCGTCTACCTTAGTTTATATAGTATGTAACCTCTGTACGTATGAGGATTTTAATTACAGTAGTTGTTTTGTAAATCCTCCTCTAATATGATTACCCTGTGTATCCTTTAGATATCGTACGAGACTAATAAGGACAAAGGCTTAAGGACCAACATCATTTTACAGCATGTGTTACTAAAAACTAGCCTTAAATGATGTCTTAATAGCATATCCGGCGCTCGAAGGAGAGAAAGGACATGTAATTATTGAAACTATTCCTACAGATGTCTAATTTCATTTATCAACTTTTGAATAATTTTTAGACATGTGTGTCATAAGTGGCACTACAAAATCACGAAAGCGATGGTGGTGTGCCTGGATTCCGGGGACTACGTGCAAATTCGCAACGCTTTGATTGTGCTCATACGCGTGCTACCCCACTTCCCCGTGCTCGAGAAACTGGCGCAAATCATCGAACGCAAAGTTGATAAGGTAATGACGATGAACACGCACACCTTACATAACTGACCTATAAGTGGTAAATACCTGACCTAAATATGTAACATAAAATCGCTGAAAAGCGCGCGCACGTATGCGTTGCGTGGTTGGGTTACTAAGTAAAAGAAGTCTGTATGTAACATAAGTCATTGTTAAAATAGAAATTTATAGATTTAGATTAAATTTATAGTATTAAAGTTTAAATAAAGTTATTTTTTAATACATGCTGTTAATTTGGTCCTTCTGACATCGAAACTTGGATCGTACTGTTGTCTTTAAGGGACTAGGTCTTTTTACTTTACACCAATCACAACTCCGCTTTGCCTTGTGCCTATAAACACCTCGAATATCACATGAGTATTTTAAGGACTAATTACGAACAGTTGCATACAATACTTTATCTACAAACACACTATAAAGTGTCTATAATGTTTCAGAAACTGTTCTAATAACTTTTTCAAAGGTACTTCATTCTTGACTTATCTGGCAACAAATTGTTGATTATGTTCACCTGCCCTGTAGAGAATTTTGGGTAGTGTACGTAGCTGCTTCCTCATCACTTTCACTATCATTCACTTTTTATTACAAATAAATCTACGTATTTCGCAATGGCGGCAAATCAAACTCACGTCAAGGATGCGTGTAGTGTAGTGGACGACCGCGCTCAGCGACGTAGTTCTATTTTCAAAAAATTGACCAAGATTCCTTTTCAAATGAAGGTATTCGAAATTTGAAAGTCATTACTTAATCGGAAAACGATTTCGTAATGAAAATACGTACCATATTACCTACGGCCAGAGACAATATAATTGTTGTTATAAATGTGTTTGACTTGACGTAATGATACCCATTAATAGTACATTACTGTAGCGGCCGGCAATAGAGGCATTGATGGACGAACGTGTGGGCCGAGGCGGAGCCGAGGCACACATACGTAAGTCCCTCAATGCCTGATTGCGGCCAAGGCTTGTATAGTACTTTTCTCAAATATTGCGCGGAAATTAAAAAAAAATAGTATATAGACAAACAGACATACATATTATCACATGTTTATACTCTTAGAGGTAAGACGAACCTCAACAGCCATGTTTAGGGGCTTTTATGTAGAAAATGGAATTAAAATAGTGATGGGTTGCTAGCCGCATCACCTATTGACATATTTTTCTCCATAGGTTTTTGCCCCATCCCTCGGCCTGCTTTTACGGACTGTACGGGAAGAGAAGCAGTTGGTGTATATTCTATGATTTTTCTTTTAACCTAGACCATCATGAAAAAAACCGGCCAAGTGCGTGTCGGGCCACGCGCAGTGTAGGGTTCCGTAGTTGCGAATGACAACTTTGAGTTCACACTGTTTACACTCACACCTCACAGTCTAACGACCAAAAACATCTAACAATGAAGATTGTATGAAATTTTACATTTTCCAGTACATTTTATAAGTTGGTTGCCTATAACTTTTTAGTTTGCACTTAGTACCCAGCTCTGATAGTTTTCCTTTCAACTTCAGTATATATACTATTGCTGTAATTTTTTTCACGTATCCATATATAACCGTTTAGCAGATAGAGGGGGGGGACACGTACCTCTAACAAAATTTTGCACTTTAAGACCAAATATTTCGGAAACGGATCCCTAAATCGAAAAATGGTGTTCTTAACCTCACAATATTTTTGAAAGACCTTTTTAACGATACCCCACACGATGGGTAAATAGAGAAAAAAAAATTACTCCCCCACTTTACTTGTATGGGAGCTACCCAAAAAAATATATTTTTTCAAGGTTTTTTTCTACGACTTTTTTGCCATGATTAATATACACACTCATACCAAATTACAGCTTTCTAGTACTTATAGTCTCTGAGTAAAACCGCGGACGGACAGACAGACAGACAGACAGACAGACAGACAGACAGACATGGCGAAACTATAAGGGTTCCTAGTTTACTACAGAACCCTAAAAATGTAAAAATGACAATAAATATTCATAAAATGTTCATAAACAAATTGTTGTTTATGAACATTTTATGAATATTTGTTGTTGCGCCTTGTATTATCGCGCCAAAATCTTGTATTTTTAATTTCTTTTTTTCTTACTAGCCAGGTCAAATTAGAAATGCGAATTTGTAACCTCCGTCGTTGAATTATTTCGCAGCGTTCCATTTTTAAATAACACGACAGATATGAGTTTTCATAGTTACTTTGCCGGATTATCATACATACCTACTTTGCTGGCGTGTATTGGCCAGTACAGCAATACCGATTTATCCCAAACAAGGTTGTCAAAATAATGTGACAATTTCCAAGCATGTTTGAGAAAAAGACAATTTCTGATAACATTATAGACATTTTATAGTGTGTGAGTAGATACAATAATATAATAATCGGAATAAACTGCATTAAAGTAATTTATTTAAATGTGTAACGAATGCGATATCATAAAACATTATATAAAAGTTATTAATGAGTGGATTTTTCGTAGGTGAAAGAGGAAGAGAAAACGCAGCGACCGGATCTGTACGTTCTAGCCACTGGATACAGTGGACAGTTGCGTAACAAAGTTCCTAATATGATGAGAGAAAGTGACTTCCATCAGGTTAGTGTTAATATATTGATAACATTATTTTTTAAGTTTTCATTCAAATAAATACGTGGTTTAAATATACGGTCGGCACGGTCTGGAAGGGCGACTATATGGAGAACTGTCTCTTTGGTGCGCTTCACAAAACGTGTTCGTTTTTACACGTCGATGAATACTACTGTTTTGTTAAAATTATTGGATCATAAATCATAAGAAAATCGTTCATTATATTTTATAGGTTTTTTTATAATAACATAATCCTCATCAGGTTTTTGTTAGTCTCGACTTCAGGAGTACAATCACCTACTACAAGAGCCATATATTAACCAGAGCAGTCAAAGGATTTAGCGTACACTCTCCACGCTGGCCAGCCGGGTTGGAGAGGGTTCCTTAATGTTTGTAAGCTTTACCTTTTATGACACCCACGGTAAGCCTCGGAGAGGTCCTATTGTTTTCTGCCGGGAACCACGGCTACATTCTGATAAACTGATTAATTAAGAATAAGATATGGAAAGAAACTCCTGCCTGCGTAGAATTTTTTCACATATCTTATTTCGTTAATTCTGTTACACTGCACGAAGTGAAATGTATCTACATCCATGTTGAGCTCTGCGGTACTGAGCAGCAACGTAATGGTGCGTGTTGTTGCAGGTGGGCGACAAGCACAAGGTGGGCGCGGCGGGCGCGGCCGCGGCCGTCAAGGAGGAGCCGCCGCACAAGCCCGACGAGCCCCGCGCCTCGCCGCCGGCGCCGCCAGGTGCGTCTCACACACGTTAACTATTTTCAAATGCTCACCAATAGATGGCAGAACTGAGGCGCCGAGTTCCGGCGCTAGACCAGCCAACTAGCGCCAACCCTGGTTTTATTTATTTTACTACTAAATAAGATTAAATTTAGGAAGTCTACATATCTTATTATCTTAATTGGGGCCGATTATAAGTCGGAAGCATGTCTAACGTCTAACCTTTGGGTTATTTTGTACTTACCCCTTGCCTTACTCACCCACACGGTGATTCCTGAAGAAGGATTGCATGAGCTTCAGAATATCACCTGGTGTGTAGTGCCTGTAGTCCTCCAGATCAGGATAAGCCGATCCAAAGAGGTCCAACCGCTTAGTAGCCAACGAGTCACAGCGACACAAAATGTGTCTCATTGTTTCCTCCGATTCCTCACATACCCTACATAGTGGGCTTTCGACAATTTTCATTCTAGTTCAAGTCTACGTAAGTACTTCACTAGTAAATGATTTGTAGTATTTTTTATATTGATTTTAATTATTTTGTATTGGGTACATCAAGCTTCGAGCAACACGGAAGGGAGTGGCCATAGCGATATTTTACTATTCAAATCGTTCTGGCGTTTTTTGCGGGGGGAAAAGTGCACACAAGTATAGTTCCGCACACCTATATACAAAACTTCTCCTGTCATTTGACTGTAATGATGACACTTAGACATAAAAAATTAAACAAAACAGCAATAATGTTGTGTACAGATGGGACAAAACTAACACATTGATATGTTTTTGACGTGTATGGGCTGTGCACTCAACTGTCGATAGTGCAATATCGATAAATTTCGAATTTGTCATATTAAGTAGGGTAGGAACTAGGAGTTAGGGTAGGAAGAAATTGGAAGGAATAAAGGTACTCGTAACAAAACGAATCATCATAATCATCATTTCGTGTATGTGACACGGTCAGTCGACCATGCTCACCCTGGTGTCAGAGTTTTTCGGAATCGCCTCTTGGCCTCTGACGTGGTCCCTGTAACGACTACCAGATGGCAGCCGGAAACAACGGCTTAACGTACCTTCGAAGCATGGAATCAACTTTCTTATCAGACAATCAAACGAAACATTATGATTAGGTATTAAATATAGTTTTTATTATTAATTTCTGATGCTGAACTTAAAAAAAAAACAAATATCTTTTGGTAAGTAACAGGTAACACAATAAGGCAAAAAGTTTTTACATAATCCGATGACCTCTGTGACTCAGTACCGCCAAGTGCCTTTTGATTCGCAGGGTCAGGGGTTCGATTTCCAGCAAGGTCAAGATGCAAAAATGTTACATGGCCTATGACACTCGGGGAAAGAATATGGATCTAATGACACCTCACTTAATAAAAATTAGACCAACATTTCCGTTTTATACTATTCACAAAAGACAATATAATACTAACGTAATAGACTGCCCACCACAAAAATATTGGACTAAATTAAGGTTGCGAGAAGCAGGCGAATGTATGGCGCAGGACAGTTGCTTGCTACTCGATACTAGATGGCGGTAATCTGCGTTAGCCTTTAACTTACTAAATATACGGTGTCATTTAAAAGTATTATGCCTAAAATATTGTTTTGATTTTTAATAAGATATATTTTGTGAAGTATGTTTTTATATGCTCATAATACGGAAGATACAATGTTGTGTAGTTTCGACTGGCGCCATCTATGCGAGTCTGTAAGAACAAATCGTACGATTAAGGCGTTGAGACCACATGCTATTCACAAAACAAAGTGCAAGATATCTGTCTAAAATATGCGAGAGGTAAAAATTAATGAAAATCCATATTCTCTCGCTCGGGCCCGAGATAATAAGGGATTTCATACATTTTAAATTTCCGGTTTTACTAATACAAATACAAATACCTACAAAATTTAATATTTTGCATGATGCTGATACCTAGGCACTACTAGTAATATCAAGTTTAAAGCAGAAGTAGTAGTAGTACGTAGTAGTTGATATTAGTGGCTAGTTGTAGGTTGTTGTGATTACGAGCTGTTATATAATATAACGACTAGTTATATAATGGGCCGAAAGAGCGAAGCGAGCAAGGTCTTCAAGTCAAGTTAGGGTAAAAACACATTTTATGTAAGTATGTATTTAAGTACCTATGAATATACGGAGATATTTTTGTTCCGCGAAATGTTGTAACTCTCGTCTCGAACCGGTGCTCCAAATACGATTAAATTTAAAATGTATATAGGTACTACTAGTACAAATTTCAAGTCATGGCATGAAAATAGGTTCAAAGAGATATTTAAATATATGTTCGCGAGGTCAAAGTTCGCGACGAACTACTTGTATAGATAATTATATAAAACCATAAGATCAAATATGATTACATTACGCTGCCACGCCACCCAAATTCATCGATACTTATAATGTAAAGGTAACATCACTAAGAAGTTCATCGGCGAGAAACCGGATTTATCGCTCGACCGATCCGAAATTGTACGGGCGAGTGGACTAAATGTTGGTAAACAAATCCAACAATTATATCAGAGTAAAATAAACGATTTTGGTGTTTAAATATAAATAAATGAACAAAATAGCATAATAATTTACTCACATGTGAAACGTAACACCATCTTTTTGTATACATGATGTCCCAGATCCCTTCTTACAGCAGAAAACTGAACAATTCGGCATTTTTAACCCAGCACCGCTCACTGGCACAACTCGACTCTGTCTAGTTTGACATCCGAGCGCAACTAGTTTTATTCAATGCGCAAGCAAAAATTAGGCTTGTACTTCGACAGAGGGGAACGCAACGTATGGCTACTTCCTTCCGGTACGGAAAAGCCGTGTTGCTCGAAGACATCAAGAGAATGACTCATTACCGCCACAAGTAGCCGCCGATGTCACAATCTGAAATGATGATATTGATAAAAAGTTCTACTAAAAATACTACAAGTAATTTACTATGGAAGTACTTACGTAGATTTTCTCAATTTGCTCTTATTTCGGAGTACAAGAATTAAATAACGGGTGTCGCTAGTTTTGGTGGTGTAAGCCTCTAAAGGATGCGCTAGTCCGGAACTCGAACTCGTCGGCGCACGTGGCTAATTTGCGTGCTATTTCGCTGAGAAAGGGATAGACTCGGTTATGAACAGTGCAGAACTATTTACACCGATTTATAAGCACATCGGAACTACAGTTTAGTGTGAGCAAACACAGATATTGTTGAAAATCTAAATCTTCGTCGTCTAAAAATTCGCGAGTATGCGTTTGGGAGAAGTGTTCTTGTGATAAAACAGCTGAATGTTTTAATTAAAAGTAAAGTTATTTAAATTTTTTAATAACCAAACTATGCCTGTATGAATTTTGTTTTAGAGATTTTATACTCCATCCGGTATTTAATTGTGCCCAAAGTTGCGTTAAAATGACGTGTTGAAACGGAATGTTTTGAAACTTATAACTTTTAAAGTACTCATAATTTTACAATTATGATTCCATACAAGCATAGATAAGGACAAGACAAATCGATAGAATTAAAAACTTTACACAGACGATACCGAACAACGGAGTCATCACCCTACAGAATTTGTATGGCGAAACACCTGACTAGCGTACCCTTAAGGGTCAATTCATACAACAAATTTAACTTCGACTCTGCTATAATATTGTAACGCACCTTTAACTTAAGAGCTTAATACTCATTTTTCTCTTTAGATAGATAAGTGTTTTTGCTTACACGTATATTCGCGCGCACATTAATTGCGTATTCACTCGTCACTTATTTCGATCCCAGAAAATATATGAGCGTTACGCTGTTAAGTTGCCACATTAACATCAGTTATCGATTCAGCAGGGATTTGTTATTTTTCGTTAAATGTTACAAATAAGATAATGTTCCGAGGTTTCTTTGTGTGCAGATCACGACAAGCGGGAGTCACGGAATAGCGACAGACGCCGCGATGAATCGGATAGAGAAAAAGAGGTTAAAAGAGAATCACGGATGTATGTATAATTTGAGTACATGTGTAAATTTTTTTTATTTTTATTTGCGGGTTAAATACGAACTCTGATTGCAGATCACTCAAGGAAAGAACTAAGGAAGAAATTAGAAGCAAAGATAAATCTCCGAGGGAACGATCACACAGGGTAAATCACATCCTCTTTTATGACTTATTCATTACATGATTTCCATTAACTTAAATACTTTCAAGTACTATCTTTTATCTTTGCGATCATAATGTTATTAATTTAATTTATAGGAGGAACGCTATTTGGAAACTGTATCCCCACCGCACGACCATCGTCATCCTCCTGATGACATTGACCGAGGTGTGTATTGTGGTATTTTTATTCTAAAGTTAAAAGTAAAATATTTATTAATTAGAGTATAACATTCCAGTGGAGTACTCATTACACTATTATAATTCAACAGGCTACATGTAGCAGGACACTACATGTAGCCTGTTAAATTATAATAGTATAAATTAAATATATATAATAGTATGAATTATTACATAACCAGAAAAAAATATGGGCAATTTATTAAACTATCTTCATTGAATGAAAAGTTATGATAATAAATGGCCGTGTCACACGGCCATTTGCCAGGAACCACACGGCCCGTGTGGTTCCTGGCAGAGTAGAATAGGACAGACCTCTCCAACCCGTCTGGCCAGCCTGGAGAGTGTAGGCCAAATTCTCTGACTGCCCTAGCTAATTATGGCTCCGGTAGTTCAGAGAGGGTCATGCTCCTGCAGACGGCGACCATCCGTGTCGCAAGCGGTCAACACGCCTGCTTGCGACACGGATGGTCCCGGGTTCGATCCCCGGTCAGGTCAAGATGGAAAATGATCTTTTTCAGATTGACCTGGGTCTTGGATGTTTATCTATTATAAAATATAGTATCGTTGAGTTAGTATCCCATAACACAAGTCTCGAACTTACTTTGGGGCTAGCTCAATCTGTGTGATTTGTCCGTATATATTTATTTATTTTATTTATTTATTTATTTATTATGAAGATGATACTAAATGATTGGACCGGGTATACCATGCGCGACGTGATGAATGCCCCATAGAATCCGTTTCTAATTATTCAAGAAGCGCCCATTGTAGTTGAACATGTAACATGAGCTTCATCACACAATCTTTTTTACAGACGTGAAGCGCCGTAAAGTAGAAACCGCCGGCAATGGCAAGGTGAGTATCGTTGTGATAAACCGACCTTGCATCGCGCTTGCGCCGCACTGAGGATTGGGCTGGAACGCGACCACTGCGCCAGCGGCCGCCAGCGACGGCCCGGGACCGCCACGCCACAGTGAAACATAAGACTCTGGACTGTTAAAGTGCTAAATAAAATAACAAAACCACCAATCAACCAAAAAAAAAGTGTAAATAAATCATCAAAAATCTAAAATAATATTTAAAAAAAATGCAAAACTCATGGGACAAACGGTTGGAGAGATGACTTCTATATAGATAATCGAAAATGAAGCAGTGAATAAACAGCAAGAGAATCATAAAAAGCCAATGAATTGAGAAATGAAGAAAAGCAAATGAATTGAGGAATGAAGAGTAACAACTATGCATCAATATGATAGAACTAATAATGGAAGTGAATTCAAGAAAATATTTACTGCTAGATCAACATAAAACATATAGTAACTCACAAAAATCATCAATAATTTTAAATGATGCAGATTCTAGAGTCAAAAGGATAAACTTCAATCAACCATTCAATATCAACGTATGTCAAAAATGAAATGTAACTTTCTGCTTAATCAACCCCATGTCAAGAAACTAGTAATAAAACTTCATGAGCGAATCAATAAGTCTGACATTCCAGTGAACAAAGAAGACTAAAAATATATCAACCATTTTGAAGTGTTGCTGAGCTATTCATTCACCATCTAATCAAGATTAGAAGAAATTGTGCAAACACAAGAAAAGCATTCGGAGAGCCAAAAATAACTATTTATCAACCCTTTGTGCAATTATTACAAAATGAAGTGTGTCGTGTGTCGTAAGTCCGTTCAGCCCAGTCCAATCGCAAACTGGTAAGGTTTACTTTTTCATAAAATGCAAACAACAGGAGTCAAAAGGTCCATTGGATTAAATGTAACTTAGTTGGTTGGAGCCCTGGAAGATTTTATACGATTTGAAGAAGTTGCAAGACAAGAATAGTGTGAGCAGCAAATAACAAAGAAGAATAAGCCTGGAAAGAACAATTTTGAAATACGTCAAGCCAAATCTATCAATGCCCATATTTTGATTCAAGTATTTTGTCGAGGCCCAACAAAAGTTTCGCAACATGAGGAAATGGATATAAATACCACCATCGGATGTGAACACCAAGATTAAAAAGATGTTACTACGTTACCAGTGAAGTTATAATTAATCCTTTGTCCCTTTTGGCTCTGCACTTTTTATTATGTAAATATATAATTCGTTTCACAATTTCAAGGTGTACATAGATCATAGTAAATATTGTATCGTAAATTGTGTGTAACAATGATATAACTTGTATTTTTTGAATAAGCAGGGAAACAAAGAAATAGAGGAACGCTCGCCTGAGAAGGAAAAACGGAAAGCTAAAGTCAGAGGTGATGAACGTAAAGAGCGTAAGATGAGCCGCAAGAGGGTAAGTGACTACTACTTGTTCTGAAACCTTCACTGTATCTTCAAACTACATTATGGATGTAAATTACGTAAAAAATAAATTATTTCCTCACAAACACCTTATTTTTGTGTACACATGGCCACAGAGATAACTATACCATCTCGATCTTAGTATGAGGGCAGCGCGTTCGTTAGGATATAAAAAATAATTAAAACCTTGGGCCATAATTTACGATTTGTAGAAACTAATAATGAAGTGGCCTGCCTTCATTAGCGATAACTTCTTTGTAGCGATTATGCATACCAGCTACCATATTCCAGTCATTTCCCTGCAGTGGCATCCAGGTTGCGTTTACCAATTCATTGAGATTTTCGTTAGTTTTGACCATCCCAAGGATCCCAATAGCACCATTTGGCCCCACACATTTTCAATAGGATTCAAATCTGGACTTTTAGAGGGCCACTCTATAATTATCACGTCTCTTTAATTTTGCAGCCAATCCCGCTCGATACGAGCTTTATGCACAGCACTGTTACCCTGCACAAAAGAAATTTGAATAAATTTGAAGGATAAGCTATTCGAACTGATGGCAACATAACATCGCGTAAAATTTCTAAATTATTGTGGCTATTAAAGTGTGGTCTAAAGGTTTACTACCTCACCGGGCCCCATCGACGACATTCAGCCCCAATAACCTAAAGTTGTTCTGCTGCTTGATCTTCAAATGTCTTCGCACTGTTTCTAAAGATAATCCATAATGAACGACGGCTTTTCTAGTTGAGAAAAAGAAAGAAAGAAAAATGGTTGTTGCGAGTGAAGAGTTGTAATTCCTCGATGATGTGATGACGCCGGCGTGCAAGCGACAGGCCCTGGTCCACTACTTACACACTGGACGTCACCTGTGTCTCCGTAACGCTTTATGCACAGTCGGACGGTCCGTTTCTAAAAAACAAATATAAAACATTAATTATAACCATTTCTAACCTTTAAGTATCTATATGAGTTAATTCAACAATGGCCAAATATACTTACGGTTAAATGAAGTTCACGAGAATTGTAAAACATGGCAAACTTTAATTTTATTACTGAAATCCCATTAATTAGGTTAGCCTTAACTTAACGCCAACTAAAATAACTTTGAGTGACAATGTCTGCCTATATAAACAAATCTTTAATCATAGGTGCATTTATCGAATCGGGCTTTTCAGAAATAATGAATACTTAAAGTAGTAATAAATGCCCTGTCTGATTCTACAAAAGCTACAATTCATCTAATTTGGCAAGTAATTGGATTTTGATTTTATTTAAAAAAATTGATAAATATAGTAAAAAAATAATAATAATCTATGTGTGAGGTTATCGCTAGGCCGTAGAACACAATGACGCTGTAATCCAAATTTAACATCGGTATTTGCTCATACAAAACATGCTGGTTAACGAGATAAGTAGACGAGAAATGAGTAAATCACAATTCACAGCCACTTCGTATTTAAATGCCATTGCTGCACATACAAGTGAAAAATAAGTATAACAGATGCAAAAACGGTAACTTATAACGTTATACACACGCTTTACGTTTTATATAATTTTTTACTGTGGTATACTTTTCTATGTGGCTCACTGTACAGTACAAAATATGCTCACACAGAAATTCGCTATTAGACAGTTGTAGCAATAAAATATGAAATATATTTTTTATGGTAGCTTATAACTAAACAATTATCATCCAGTATGTTTTTTGCATTAAAACAATTTATGAATATTTAATTTTTGGAATATTAATCTCAGTTTTTTTTATCTGTGGTCTACAAGTGGCGGCCATGATTAATCTTCGTATGACGTCATAACTCAATAAACAAAACGTCAAAGTCAACGTGATCAACGTCAAGTCGTTTGTTCTCATACATATGTCTCCATATTTGTTCTATACAATGTTTTGAGCCTCATTGGTTCTATATTTTGCTGAGAAAGAGTGGAGAAAAATCGCTCAAATATTTCGATTTATACTATAAAAAGAGTTTCACGAAATGGAGTCAGGCTACAGTAAAGCGGATAGTGCAGCCCAGAGTCGATTCGTTTATGATCGAAAAAAAAATTAAGCAAACATACATACAAACTGCGAATACGACTTTGTTTTATACTATTTATTAGTGATAGTGATGATTTTAAGAAGTTAGGTTAGGTGTAATTTATTTTTGTAAAATCGAACATATTGATTACTTCTAAATACTTACATCAAAGTGATCCGCACAAAAGAATATCACAGACTTATCAGATGGAAACTACCCACAGTTTCCATCTGATAAGTCTCGGCTCGGCGTGGCGGACTGGACTTTTAGAAACGTGTATAAACAATTTGTTGGGACATTTCATTCTCGTACTTCTAAGCATAGGCACCGCACACGTTTTGTAACTTGTCATTTTCACAATTCCAGTTAAATTTGTTTAATTTACACCACAAAACAGTTAGAGCGCCGTATTAGCCGTGCTTTGTTTATTGAGTTGTGACGTCATAACATGGAAATGTCACGTGACACAGTGTTTTAGCGCGAATTTCGAACCAAAAGATAAAAAAATCATTTTTTCTTATCAAATAAAGCATTTTTGAAAAAAATATAATTGTAGGGGGGTTTAAAATAAGTCTACAGATATTAAAAAATATATTTCAGAAAATTGTCAAATAGCGAATTAATAGTAGAATGAAAAAGTAAATCATCAAAGAATAACACTCTTCATTTGATATTCCTAAACCGTTGCGGGAAACGGGATCCGTTTGTACCCAAAGGGTGCAAACGGGGGTCCGATGTCCGTCCGTCCGTCCGTCTGTCACGAGGCTATACTATATCTATTGAACCGTAATTGTTAGACTTAAGAATTTCACAGAATGTGTATATCTATTGCCGCTATAACGTCAGATAATAAAATTTGTTTTCTCGTTTTAGGACAGAGCTGAAGAATCTTTATTGCTGGAACAGAAACGACGACGCGACGAACAAAAAGGTACTAAAGGATTTGCTAGACAGTGAGCGGTCAGGCGTTCAAGAGTTCCGCGTTCGCCTTCTGTGTTGGAGCGTGCAGTTACAAATGACGCTGGTGGATGGTCTATGCTGTACCACTACTGTTACCATACTTTTCAGTCTACTATGTCAGTTGGAGCTGAAAAATCTGATACCAGTGTTGGCCACTTAAACACGCGAAAAACAAAACAATACCTTCATGCGGTCAGAGACCTTCTATGGGGGTTTATATCTATGTATCGTAATACAACACAACGAACGCAATACTGACCTCTTGAAGGCTTGTACGCCTGACTACTCGAGTCTGGCAGTTAAGATTTAAAAAAACTAAAAAAATAATAGTTGCCTCTATTCTCTTTAGTCTATGAGGTCACGACATAATAGTAACGATAAGGTATGTAAGTATCTGATTTCACAGAATTGAGAGCAACTCTGATGTTATTTACGTCGGTCTGCTTGTGTGAAGTGGTTGCGTTACATGCTTATTGAGAATACCTGTATCATATTTATTTTTTTTGGACAAAAAGACATACATTAAATATAGGCTGTATCTGGGTCAAAATCAGAGAAATAAACATTTTGCTTCGGACAAAGTTTTTGTTTCAAAAATGTGGCTTAAGTACACAGGTATATATGCACTTCATGTGATTATTTTTTATTCTTATGTTTTAGTTGGCTTTTTATAAAAAAAATGCCCCGAAAATCATTTCGGGAACGTGTCCTTAATCTAAGTTATATGATTTAAATGTCTCAAAAAAGTAAACAAGAATAAAATTCAAACCGTAAGTCTATATTATTAGCTTAAGATATTAATAAAATGATAGAATTACGATACAATAAAATCAAATCTTGTTAATTTTTCATATTATATACATCACAATAGCATATTTGTGTAATTTGCGTTATCAATACAATAGCAGTCAGGTGGAAGGCGACAAATGTAAAGCAAAAAATGTCTAAAAAAAATTAATAAACCATGAAAGCCGCCTATAAAAGACATGATAAAACCAATGACACCTGAGCCTTCATAAATAAAAGTGGCAAAGCTATCTAATAACAATACTCTAAAGAAAGTAAAAACTGAAGATTATAGGTGGAATGTCTGAAATAGAGAAAAGGCAGAGAAGTTGTGGAAGAAAAATATACAAACAGAGAAAAGATTTACATATATTTTAGTTACCAGCCTTCAACATTCGACGAGCTCCGTGGCGCAGTGGTTACCACGCCAGACTGTGACACAGGGGTCCCGGGTTCGATCCCCGGTCAGGTCATGATGGAAAACGATCTTTTACAGATTGACCTGGGTCTTGGATGGTTATTTGATATAAGTATATATTTATAAAATATAGTATCGTTGAGTTAGCATCCTGCGACACAAGTTCACAATATACAATTAGGGCTAGTTCAATTTGTGTGATATGTCCCCATATATTTATTAAAAAAAAAAAAACATTCACATAATGAGATATAATACAATTTTGATCCTGCAGTTTTGCGAAACAAACTAAGGAGAAAACATATTAAAAAGCGCTTGCTTTCAGAAATATTAACTAAGAGAAAAGTGCAATAAAATGCAAAGTAAAATACATGTTATATAGTTTACGAATGAAGAGACCATGAAAAAGTAACGTAAATGAAGAGCATTAAAAACAGCGTTGATTTATTTGTCGGATTATTGATAAAAATACAAGATGATGTTCTATTTTACCTAAAATACGAAGACTGCTTTTATTTGACGAAGTTCTGACATCCCAGTTAAAAGATCAAAATATTCTAAATACTCGCAGTTTAGAATTTTCAAAAATGCTTCAAAAGAATCACCCAGTTCTAAAAATATCGATATCTACTTTTGCAACAAAACTTCTTACCTTTGCCTGTAACGACCACCGGATATAAAGACGACACAATAGTGGTCCCTTCACCGTCGTTATACCCGAAATTCACTGTATATCCCCGACGTATATATGTTTCGGCTACGGTGACGACTATCCATAATGTCATATTTATTGAAGGCAATGTTGCGGCACTTAAAAGAAGGCCACGCATGTGTCAGTGACGTGGTTAGCGTAGTCACGGGCCGCTGTGAACATATATTCCGACATTTTGAACTGACTTTTAGTTAACTTACATGGTATTATATCTATTTGCAGCCATTATCAAGATGAGTACTCACCAAAATGGATCTCAAGAAGACCATCATTACGAAAAGTATCATAAAAGAGTAAGTATATTTCTCAAATTATTATAGTCCATGATACAGGGCTAAATCATAAAGATCCTTCTTTAAGAATTTGAATGACATTGTTACTGAGGATGTAAGGGTGAGCTTCGGCGAGGATTAAGCACAAAAAAACCGATGTGTCTGTTTTGCCTTTCGAAGTTCCTTAGTCAGATGGCTTTAACTTAGTCTTTTAGCAAAGAGTTGACCCTGATTTCGCTCAAACGCCTCTTTTATGAGTTGCGTATTGTAGCTTCGGAGGTCATATCTCACCGACTTGCGGATATCTTTATTGAGCCGTTAGGTGTCCGACAAAGCTACCTCTGGCATCATACGTCGAGTCCTTATCACTTTCAGAGTTCTCGCGGGCAGCTTACAGTTTCGGCCACCTCGTTTAGCTTTGATGTGCCTGGTTCATACTTCGCGAACTACCCTGGACAACTTGGGCAGTTCCAGCTAGAACGCTTCGGAACCATGTGCGGTATCAATCAGTGTGGGACGAAGAATGGACCTCACCATACGACTCCTCCTAACTCTGGAGTTGATATTTATTGGCCTCTCTCTAGGTGCCTCGAACAAGTCGGTGGTCGATGCCGGTATTAACTCAATTGACCACAGAGACATTCCCGAATATACGCTTCTGTCAAGATGAAGTCAATCTCGTTCTTCGTCTTACCATCTTCGCCAGGTCCATTTTCTATGGGGCTCTTCTAGAAAAGGTGTTCATAAAGAAACTCCTTGCATGTCCTGAAAGTTGACAAGTATTTGCCCCCTTTGGTTTTGGACTCCAATCCCCGAGTGGCACTATGCACTGTTCACCGCATTCCCGCACTCCCATTTTGGCGTTGAAATGTCCGATGACGAAGGTGATATACATAACATGCATAACACCCACTGGTCTTGGTAATATTATTCATGGCCTTGGAAATATCTTCATACATTATCACGGCCTTTGTATCCTAGTATGTAGATGTTGGCGCATATACCTGTACGACTGAATGAGTACCTCCTGGTTAGCTTCAGTACAAGGTACGCTACCCGAGTCGACTCAACTGGACACCTTCAACAGGTGGCCACGGCGACTCTTGTTAACATGGAAGCCTACGCCACCCTGAGACTGTTTGTCATGCTCCTCGGAAGTAGAATAGGTGGCCGAAGTCTTGGGTCATAGTTTCTTCTCCCTGCCCACGGAATTCTTCCTTCATCGTGCCATCTTATACATATTTTCTAGTTCTACCTCCAATTGCTCTAGGCTTTCATTCAGCTGTAGCCTGTATCCGTCGTACGTCACCAGAGTCAGTTTGCGGCAGCGCGGTAGAGCGGGCCCGACCGTGACCGAAGCCGGTGCCGTGAAATAGTAAGGCTTGGGGATTGTGCCCAAACTCAACATTGCTGGGCAGGCGGATTTGTAAGTGTAGGGCCGACGACGCTGCTCCCGCCGTCGGCCTGGGTATTTAGGCTTACTCATGAGATCATTTATGGCCAAAAGAAGTGTACATTTTGAGGAAAATTAAAATATTTAGATATTTCTGGTAAGATTGATACTCTGTGCACTCTGAGGATTTTTCGAATTATGTCGACAGCTTTTGTTTATTTTATTATATTTTTGTTCCAGGAAAAATCGCCATTCAGAGATCGTTCTCACGAGGAACCAAGGGACAAACAATATCCTTTTCAGTGTTAATAAATCATAATTATTTAATTAATAATATTCCAACTCTTCCTATGGGCCAAATATTAGGAACTAAAAAAAAAACTTTGTCACAAAACATCACAATATAACAACTAAACAGATTTAAATGAAAGTTGGTATCGAGTTGTTTGTGGCCAAGGAAAGGACATACCCTGTGTATCGTCGCGTGTGGATACTTTTTGGGGTTCCGTACCCAAAGGGTAGAAATGGTACCCTATAGTGATCTGAGATCAGATCGAGACTGATACTCCGTATGTCTGTCTCTCACCAGGCTGTATCTTATAAACCGTGATAGCTAGACAGTTGAAATTTGTACAGATGTATTTGTGTTGTCGCTATGACAACAAATGGTATGGAACCCTTCGTGCACGAGTACTACTCAAACTTGGCCGATTTTTTTATTTTAATTGAGTTTTCAAGCAAAAACAAGAGCAAAAGTAAAAGCAGTGATCTAGTTCGATGAAGAAAAGCGAGTATATTAATTCAATTACTAATATGTAAAATACGGGGGTCACTCACGTATGAAGTCAGCTAGAGGCCGATATGTTTCGACCTCATCCGGAGGTCTTCCTCAGGGCGAATGTGAAGCGAGACGCGCGCACGAAGTCGTACCAGTCCGCACCGATGTTAGCGCTCGGCAGCTTCGGCGGCGCGGGCGGTACGGTCCGCGACCAGCTGGGCGCGCCGTAGCCGTGACAGTGCGGAGGGTGGTAGGGGTTGCTGATCTTCTGCTGCAGGGATTACCGTAGAGGCACCCTACTCTGTCTATATCATCATCCGTGGAGGCTGGTGATGGTGCTCTTATGTGAAAAGAGCTCAATTTGTCCGGATGTGTAAGCTGAACGAACATGGCTTCTACTATCAAACCCTTGAATAACCGGTTTCCAGGTGGCGAGTAAAGCTCCAGCCTACATTGCGATTGAAATTGAGACGTCTACTAATTTCAAGTGCTTCTCGTATTTTACGAGAGACAAATCCTCTCTCTCTGCCTAAAACATTGGCTTTGTCAAAGCCAAAGTTTAAGCCAGTTTAACTAGCTGACTTCAAATGTGAGTGACCCGTATTTTACATATTTATAATGTTAGTATCTCACGTTAGTTTTAATCAAAAAATATATTAGTTCAAATCTACATGAGTCAGGGAAGAAGGTAGTGGGAACAATTTGACCTATGGTACGAGCATTCAGTGAAATTTGGGCGCATTTGATTGGCCGCCCATGCAGCGGACGTCACGTGAAGATGGGCGGATGATGTGCGTGTTCTCCTTCAGGGGCTCCACTGCAACTATGTTGCCATTGCGTTATCTCGTAAAAGGGAACTGTTCCCGCAGGACATACATTCACGCGAGCGAAGCCGCGGGCGTAAGCTTGTATTGCATAGTTATTATGTTGTGCTTAATAATTTTGTTCTAAGCATATAAACAAAAAATATAAAATTGTAATGTCTTAAATATTTCTTTGAAACATACCACTCCACTATGAATATCGACGGTGGAGTAGTCAGCTTAGTAACCTTGATTTTTCTATTTGTCTAGTGTAGTTCGAGCACTAAGTATATATGATTTACATTATTTTTAGTAATTTTCCTTAACCTTACAACACCAGGCGGTCGAATGAATCAAAAATGCGCAGATAATTTGCGTTTATTGGAACACGTGCATGCAGTCCGGAAGATATACCTAAGTTAATGCATTATGAATGTGACATTTAAGTATATTAGAATAATAAAATCCATGTGGTATAAAAATGTTGTTATAATAATGCTTGAGTCCCTCAAAAATATTTGCCTAGAAGGCTGACGCGCACAAGCGCTACTTTGTAAGTCACCATAATAGTAGGTACTTTATGTAACTGTTAAGTAATAAGGGTCCTTAAGGGTACGCTAGTCAGGTGTTTCGCCATACAAATTCTGTAGGGTAATGACTCCGTTGTTCGGTATCGTCTGTTTAAAGTTTCTAATTCTATCGATTTGTCTTGTCGTTATCTATGCTTGTATGGAATCATAATTATAAAATTATAAGTACTTTAAAAGTTATGAGTCTCAAAACATTCCGTTTCAACACGTCATTTTAACGCAACTTTGAGCACAATTAAATACCGGAAGGAGTATAAAATCTCTAAAACAAAATTCATACAGCATAGTTTGGTTATTGAAAAAAATACTTTTAATTTAAACATTCAGCTGTTTGATCACAAAAACACTTCTCCCAAACGCATACTCGCGAATTTTTAGATGATGACGATTTAGATTTTCAACAATACTTGTGTTTGCACACACTAGACTGTAGATCCGATGTGCTTATAAATAGTTGTAAATAGTTCCGCACTGTTCATAATCGAGTCTATCCCTTTCTGAGCGAAATACACCGAAACAGCACGCAAATTAGCCACGTGAGCCGACGAGTTCGAGTTCCGGACTAGCTCATCCTTAAAATACGAATGTGGGTTTCTCTCGCTTGCGGCTCGTTTCATAATAAGATCATATGAGTATTTTAAGGACTAATAATTACGAACAGTTGCATACAGTACTTTATCTACAAACACTATAAAGTGTCTATAATGTTTCAGAAACTGATCTAAAAACTTTTTCATATGTACTTCATTCTTGACTTATCTGGCAACAAATTGTTGATTATGTTCGCTGCCCTGTAGAGAATTTTTTGTAGTGTACATAGCTGCTTCCTCATCACTTTTTCGATTCACTATCATTCACTTTTTATTACAAATAAGCTACGTATTTCGCAATGGCGGCAAATCAAGCTCACGTCAAGGATGCGTGCTGTGGACATGGACGACCGCGCTCAGCGACGTCAGTCACGAGCGACGTAGTTCTATTTTCAAAAAATTGAACAAGATTCCGTTTTAAATGAGGGTATTCTGAAAGTCATTACTTAATCGAAAAACGATGTAATGAAAATACCTACAATATTACCTACGGCCAGAGACAATATAATTGTTGACACCTATAATTAGACATTTCTGATATCGTTATAGACATTTTATAGTGCGTGAGTAGATAATAGTACATTATGATACAAGTACGGTAAGGTGGATATCCTAGTCGAGGTATTTATAGGCACGAGACGAAGCCGAGTGCTTATAATAAACCGATGACTATAATAGACAGCTTACCGTACGAGTATCATACGACGTTTTTCAATACATTTGCGATTACCATAAACTAAAACATGATTGCAGGTCAGCAAATAAGGAATTTATAAAAGTTAGGAACTAAAGCAGGTTGTTAAAATACATTTATAATAATCAGGTACATTTACTCAGGTTTATTTTCTCCAAAAAAGTACATTGATAACCTTCTCCTTTTTTAAGTCGGTTAAAAAATCACATCTCACGAATCAGAAAAAAGATTTCATGCTGAAAAAGAGTTTCAAGTTCAGCATGTCTGATTCGTGAGATGTTATTTTTTAACTGTCTTCGAAAAGGAGAATGCTAAATAGGTAGATTTATTTGTAATAAAAAGTGAATGAGTGAATCGAAAAAGTGTAGAGGCAGCAGGTATGTACACTAACCAAAATTCTCTACGGGGCAGCAAACATTAATCAACAATTTGTTGCCAGATAAGCCAACAAAGTACATAAGAAAAAGTTTTTAGAACAGTTACTGTAACATTATAGACGCTTTATAGTGTGTTTGTAGAAATTGTAGATAAAGTATTATATGCGACTGTTCGCAATCAGTCCTAAAAATACTCATATGATCTTATTATAAAACTCGCATGCGACTCGTTTCATAAACCCACATTTGTATTTTAAGGACCCTTATTAGGTACTTAACAGTTACATAAAGTACAATTACAATGTCAATCAGTCGATGATTCCATACAAAAATCATATGTTTTCGTTTCGAGCAGTCGCCCGTTCAATTATAGTAGGTACTCTAGGACACTTGTGTATTGAATACAACATATTTTACAAGCGTTTATAGTAGCAAAATGGTCCTTTCGAATTCTACAAGTCGTCCCACATTTAGATTTGGAACGAATTGCAGAAAATCAGAATTAATTAAAATTTCATTCTGCTACTCGTCCCATGTTTTTAAATAGTAGAGTCAGTAAAAAAAGTGTTAGTGTAAAAATAATAAACATTGAATGTGTCATAAAATGTAATCAACTTAGCATTGTTACATTACAATTTACAAAAGTGATCAACATTACCATTGTTTACTTACTATCTACCGTAAAAACTTAAGTGGTCAAAATAAGATTACATTGTATCTACATTTTTTTAAAGGGACAGACCTATAAAAAGAATGTACAAATACCTCTTAAAAAGTCACCACTGCAACCATTATTCACATACCTAAAAGCCATACATTCAAATAATACTTGACCTAGTGCAAATAACAGACTTTTTTCATTATCATTTTTTTTATAATTTACAGAACAAAACCACAGCAAATGATGCAATTTTTAAAAAAACTTGACCTATCTCACTGGACTGTACCAGGCGTTGATAAGGTTTAAAATTCCATACAAAAAAATAATGGGACGAGTTACAAAGTGAAAATATTGTAAATTTTGATTTTCTGCAATTCGTCTCAAATGGGCCGTAGGCATGTAGGACAAGTTGTAGAATTATCTACTCTTTGCTATCGAAGTGCGGGTTCATGCATACTAATAGTCTCCAAATACTATCTTATACTTACATCAGACAATTGCGTTGGGACAACGGTCTATTTTGAGGGCCTTTCGAAACGCAGCCACTGCTTCCTCGGCATGCATAAAACGTTTTTCTCGAAGATTTTTCTTTTATTTTCAGGAATAAATAAAAATCACAAGGTGCGAGGTCGGGGCTATATTAAGGCGGGTGACACTAATTCCACGTCTGACATCGTCAAATAGTCGATCGTTTGCTTTGTGGTATAACGAGGTGTTGTCGTGGTGAAGGAGTATCCTACTGCGAGATCGTTTCTCCCTAACTTTTAACCAAGACAAGTCAAACAATTGTTGATGTACCATTCTGAAGTAACTGTTTTTAGATCTTCTAAAAAAATTGTTGCTCCGAAGAATGAGGCAACCATCATTTTCTCACGCTTCGACCTCTCTTCACTTTAATTGGCAACTCCTCGGAAAGAAACACCCACTTAGCAGACTCTTTTAGTTTCATCATGGATCATACAGCATACATAACAGTAAAACCAGTTTTCGTTACCTGTAAGTACCTATTTTTGTCTACCTATGTTTGTTAGCATTTTTGTCACCATTTTACGCACCAATCAACACGCACGACAGACAAAGCTTCCTGACCGCTAAATGTTCATGAAGGATTTTGTGCATTCATACCGATGTCTAAGCTTGTCCGATTTTGCCGATAGGTCACTCTTTCGTCAGTCTCCTCTATCATACTACCCATACGACACACAACGCTAAAGTTACCTTCATTCATTCAGTCGTGGCTTGCTTTAGTTAGTTATTAATCTGAGGTCGTGGCCACAGAACTATTATTTATCTGAGGTCATGGCCGTGGAAGGCAATCCTTCACGCAGATCAATTGACGTATGAGAAAACTGACCAATTAACGCTCGTCAGTCAGTATTGAGTAGGTAGTAACCCGAATAGGTATTTATTTTTAACAATTAGTAAGATATTTTTTTATCATTTAAAACAATTGTAAAACCAATCTTACAATTTGTAAAATTATTACTTAGGTACGCTTTTAGATAAATACAGATAAATTGTAAAATGTGGGCTAACTCAGTTCTCACAGAGGATCGGCCGGATCTTCATATAGGTATAAATAAGTTTATTTATGATCTAGTTTTAGTTTAATCTCTCTTATTTTAAGTTCTTCGTTCGTCTTTTAATTTTATTGTCGTCAAGTAAGTGTCGTCACTAAAAATTATAAATGATTTCTTGTGCTCACTCAATCAAACCACAAGCTATTAGTTATAAGGCGCGCGATATTCCTACGAAACATGTAGGTAGTTTTGTTTCAGCGTTGTTTTTTAAAGGTACCTATAAAACCTTTGAAAAACAACGCTGATTGGAAGCCAAGGCTATCAGTAGCAAGTACCTACTTAGAGCGAGTCCGGCAATACAAATAGGTACTACCTCGGCGCTTGTTGAGTGAATGAAGAATGGGATTCCGATCAAGAAATTAAGGCCCGGATTGAAATTGCCCGAGTGTAATTTCACAAGATGAGGAAAGTTTTATGCATCCAGCTCAGAGTACAGATCCTCCAGCTATATATGGCTCGTTGTCCTATAGGTATGGAACCGAAGCATGGACCATCAAAAGCGTTACCGTCGCATGCTTCGTATGTTTGTGGTACCTATAAGCTGAACACAGAAAATTAGTCGTAGTCGTCGCAATGTCCCGGCTATTGTTGCTTATGTTCCATCAAAAAGCACAAGGTTGAATATTTAGGACCCGTTTTACGTCACCGGTATCAGTTGCTTCAACTATCGACGTAAAAAGTCATGGCTGAGGAACATGGACCGGAATCGCCAGAGCTGAGCAACTTTTTCGCCTGGCAATGGATAGAGAAGAGTTCGGAAAGCTGACGGCCAAACTTCAACAATAGAGTGGCTCTAAAAGATGAAGAACAATCTTATTTGTTATACCTTTAGGTTATACTCTGGCTAATGCAGTGGGCTAATGCCAGTATACATAATATTCTCTATGGCTAAGGGCATCACGCACCGCGACGCGATTTGCTGTCGCAAAATTCGCAACGTATGGAGTGCCATAGAAGTGCGCGCACTGCGACGCGATAGTCGCGCAGTCGCATACCTATTGTTGCTATTTTTGCGACAGATCTGTCGCAAACGCGTTTGCAATGTATGGAGATCTATGAAGACGCGCGCACTGCGACTCGGCAGTCGCGCGATAATGTTGCCATTATATTAACATTTCTTACATATTTGTAACTTTCATACACTTGGCGTAACTTGAAGTTACTTTCGATTTTTGGATAATTAACCCATTCGAACATACTTAGATTTTTTTTATTTCATTATTGACTTCCTAGTTACTTTAACAAGATATGCCTAAGCAATTTTAAGTTCTAAGTAGTGTTTACATCTTAATACTCCCGTATTTAAATAAATAAATAAAAATAAAAAATAAAATAAAAAAGCCTTTTATTTCTTGTACAGCAGTAGAAATTTACAATTTAAAAACAGTGTGCATGCAAAATTTATTAACCTTATGTTATAATTCTCATAATTCTGGGAGCTTACTTTTGATAGTTAGGTGTTTGTATTTTTATGACAATAACTTTCAATTTCTATTAATTAATAGCAGTAAATTGCTTCGTACCTCTAAATATTATAAAAATGCACATAAGATGTTTTAATAAATAATAATAGTATATTAAATTTAAAATTTGTGGATGTAAATGTACAATTACAAGAACCCCTCTCAACGGAGGGTAAAGGCCTCCTCCAGAGATGACCACTGTTCTCTGTCCTCTGCTACTCGCATCCAGTGGGTACCTGCTATTTTTGTAACGTCGTCAGCCCAGCGCGCAATTGGTCTACCCCTTTTTCTTTGGCCCGTTGGTCCTAACCATGCTGTTGTTTTTTTAGTCCAGCGGCTATCAGTAAGTCTGGCTACATGTCCAGCCCATCGCCATTTTAGCTTTTGTGAGTAGCTCAGTGCGTCGATGACTTTGGTTCTCTGTCTTATGGTAGTATGGCGGATTTTATTAACCTTATTTATCTTTAGAATGCTTCTTTCCATACTTCTCTGGCTTGTTATGATCTTATTTTTTATTTTCCTAGTAAATTTCCAGGTTTGGCAGGCGTATGTCAGTGAGGGGAGAAGACAGTTGTTCAAGACTCTGCTTTTCAGTCTTATAGGCAAATCGCCTTTAAGGATTTCTTTAAGGCTCCAGAATTTTTTCCAAGCAATATTGACTCTTCTCTCTACTTCCAGTTCGTTATTGTTTTGGTTAAATGAAATTTGCTTACCCAGGTAAATGTAGGCATCAACATAGGATAAAGGCTGATTTTTGAGATATATAGGTACTTTAGTATGATTTGTCATGACATTAGTTTTATTTAGGTTGATTTCCAAGCCTACTTTATAACTTTCTTCATGTAGAGAGTTTAACATCAGTTGTAGTTGGTTTGTGCTTTCTGATAGCAGAACTATATCGTCAGCAAATCTAAGATGACTCAGGTAACACCCGTTTATGTTTATGCCGACCTTCACCCAGTTTAGTTTGCGGATAATGGACTCTAGCACCGCTATAAAGATTGTTGGTGAGACTGGGTCTCCTTGTCTTACACCTCTTTTTATTTGAATGGGCGGTCCAGTGGTCTCCAACTTCACTCTGCTAGTACTGTTGTCATAGATGTTTTTTAGGACTTGTATGAAATCCAATGCCACTTCTTGTGAGAGTAGAGCTTCCCAAATCGATGAGTGGTGTAGAGTATCGAAGGCTTTTTGGAAATCAATAAAGACAACATAGAGTGGTCTGTTGAATTCTTGGAATTTTTCTATTATCATCTCTAGCGAGTGTATATGATCAACGGTTGAAAATCCTCGTCTAAAGCCGGCCTGTTCTATAGGTTGGAATTTTTCTGTGGTTTCTTTTATTTTTTTCTCAATTATGGTGGAAAAAAGTTTGTATAGTGAAGATAGCATGCTTAACGGTCTATAATTACTAATGTTGTGTGGGTCTCCTTTTTTGTAGAGCAAAATTATTTCCGACTCTGACCATTGACGTGGAGTGTTTTTGCAGCTCAGTATCATGTTGAAGAGTCTGGTTAGGGGTTTAACAAGGTACATGAATCCTGTTTTTATAGCCTCATTGGTGATTTTGTCGGGGCCCGGGCTTTTATCTGTTTTTAGTGCTTTTATTGCTTTGGCCACTTCTTCTTCATTAATGGTTGCTTTCGCCTCATGTGTACTCGGTAATTTAAATGCTGGTAGATTCGGTGAACTATAAAGGTTTTTGTAGAAGTCAGTAGCTATTTTGAGTATTTCCTTTCTATTTTGAGTATTGTTTGTTTTGCCCTTTAGCTCTTCAATCCATGATTTATTTGTTCTCAGTTCCTTGAACGCTTTCTTGGCACTTCCTGTGGCGTAAAGACATTTTTCAATAGTTTGTGTGCGGTGTGCCTTATAGTCTTGATTAATTCTTTTACTTATAAGCTTATAAAGTGCTTTTAATTCATTTTTCAAAGCTCTTGATTTCGGTTTTGTCTTATGTATTTCTTGTCTTCTGCTGATTAATGCTTTAGTGCGTGCTGATATTATTTGGTTTTTCTCTGTTTTTGAGTTAGATGTTAGCTCGTGTGCTTTTCTCAGGCTGGTATCTATCGCGTTTGTTATTTTGTCATAGCAATCCTGGACGGTGTCATTGTCATTCCAGTACTCCAGTTGATTTGCTGAGCAGCTGTTTAGCGATTCGATGAAGGCTTGCTCTTCTTTTTCGTTCTTTAACTGGGATCTAGGGCATTTACCAAACGTGCTACGATTTTTTGTTCTTGAAAGTGTATTGAACGTTGCCCTAACTGGTCTATGGTCCGAAGGGTAAGTTATGTTTATGACCTGTATATTGTCTACGTTTCTAGGTAAGTTTGTTAAGATGTAGTCTATTTCGTTTCTTGTTTTACCATCAGGTGATTTCCAAGTCCATCTCTGTTTGTTGTTCTTTTTGAAAAAAGTATTCATAATGGCTAGATTGTTTTCATACGCGAACTCAATGAGTCTGTTTCCTCTACAGTTTCTGTTACCGTAGCCGTAGTTTCCCGTAATAGTTTCATTCGGTTTGGTTTGACCAATTTTGGCGTTAAAGTCGCCCATGACTATTATATTATTGCTTGAGAGTTGTATGGCTTTATCGACAGTACTGTAGAAAAGCTCTAGTTCCTCCTCTTTCGAGGCCTCTGTTGGGGCGTAAGCTTGAATGATGCTTAAGTCTAAATTGTTTGTATGCATTCTTAGCAACGCTACTCTTTCTGACAGTCCTTTGAAACTTTTTATGTATTTTTTTAGGTATTTTTTGACAATAAAGCCAACTCCATATAATCCTGGCGTTTCTCCGATGTAGTAGAAAATAAACTCTTCATGTTCTTCTATTTTGTTGCCGAGTTTTCTGACTTCTGAGAGACCAATAATATCGTACTTTACATTTTTTAAAGATTCTATTAGTTCCAGTAGACGTGAATAAGTCGATAGGGTTTTAACATTGTAAGTCGTTATATATATGTTGTTATGATAATTGTTATTTGTAATGTTTGAAGAACTTTCTAATGTTTTCTCTGGAGGGTTTCGGTCGTAATCTTCCACGGTGACCAACCGGCTTGGAAGATGTGGTTTAGTGTTCGTTTTTATTTGTAATGTGTTTTCCGTGAGAGAGGGCAGTAATTGCTATTGTTCATTATTTTTGCTTGCTTGGTCGTTTGGTAGCTTGTTTTGGTTGTTAGGTACTTGGTTTTTGGTAGTTAGGAAACTAAGTATTCCTGGTTTGATAACTCCCTCTGATAAACTCGACGATCTTTGTAGTCCTGATTCAGTTTTGTTCTTTTTTTTAGCTTGACTCTTTGGTTCTGGTTGCATAAGATCATTGGAGTTTGGTGATATTCTCTCCCGTATTTAATATATCTATAATACTGGAAAATATCGTTGGAATTAGAACTTAATATTACTATTGCAAATAAGCATAATAAGCGATAAATCGTTATTCAGTATTGTTTTTTAATTGTACCAACTGTTATGTAACTTTTTCAAAAAAGTAACAAAAGTAAAACCTGGCAACATTGCGCAGGACATAGCCAACTAGTAATGTGCCAACTCAAATAAAAACGTGTTTTCTAATGTTAATCGAGTTGAGATTCAAATATCCTGAATAGGTCTGGTGTGGCACCGCACTGTAAATTTTATTGGAGATGTTACGGGGTCGGGAGATTTTAATATTTAAAATTGAATAATCCTATAGTTTGAAGACACAAGTATAATAAACCAAGTCATATTGAAACAAACCGACAGCAATACACAGTGTCAATTCATTGCCTACTGGTTTGTCTTTACTACATATATACATACATATTATCACGTCTTTATCCCTAGTAGGGTAGACAGAGCCGAAAGTCATAAGACTTGGCCACTTTTAGCATCATAGTTACTGTTTCTGTTTTAGTTTATGTTTACTGTTTCGTGTAAAGATGTTGAACATTCACTGTGAAGCATTTCTCCATAGCAACTTTTGAAGATCGAAGTAGGTTCATCGCGATAATGAATTTTCTCAATCAGTAATTCTTCATAGTAAACATTATAACTTTCATAGTAGTTGTTTCTTGTGTGTTTTCATATGTTTGACTTTATGCGCCAAAAATGATTCTAAAAGTTAACCAAGAAGTAAACAACGTAATACAACAAGAAACAAATAACAGTTTCGTTACGATTTAAAACGAAAAGTCATAACGCCCCATCCCTAAAACGCGACTGCCGAATCGCAGTGCGCGCACCCATGATTTGCTTTTTTCTCTCGCGCGACGCGACGCGACTATCGCGTCGCGGTGCGTGCTTACCCTAATGCGACGAGCTAACTAAGGCACTGCGCGCACCGGTGACTTTTGTCGCCGTGACTTTTTTGTTTCCGTCACCCTATCCATGGAGATGTATGGAGGTGCGCGCCCGAAGCGACGTGACAGTGACGTGACTTTTTTGTCCGTCAACCAGCGAACAAGCCGGCGACAAAACTTTTACGACAGACATTTTATGTAATAGACGTGCACGCACGGGTGTCGAAATTGTTACTCTACGTGGAAAAAACTTTGTTACAAAAAATTTTACCGACTTAAAAAAGCGACTATACTTGAAAGCAAAAAATAAACTGAATCATTTATTTATTTCAACGGACAAGAATGAGCGATTTTTAATTAAATCAAAAACTTCACTCGGTAAACAACCTATCTACCAGAGACAATATATTTATTTATTCATTGAATATATTTAATGTTGTATGGTGCCAGACTTGGTGTTAGGCCCAACACCATACAAGAAGAGATGTTGCTGATAGGTTGATTATGTTGGTGGTGGAGATACAAGACCACGTCATGTTGTAAACTGGTTTATTGCTCTTGATATGTTACATCTTGATGGTTGGGTGTGACGGGTCCTGTCTCGTTGGCTGTCCGATAGGATCTCTAAAATGTTGGTATTTTGATTCTAATTATAGTAACAAAACAGCTGACACGCAACCCACATGAAGCCGAGTGCCACTGAATTGTGCGAGGTAAGCTCGTACAAATGTATTTCTTACCTAATATTTCCTGATGTATTTGAAGTCTCAGCCTAGCCAAAAATAATCAGAGCATTATTACTTACATACTATCACGTCTTTTCTCTTACGGGGTAGGCAGAGCCCAGGTCTATAAATTCAAATAGCCACGTTTAGCGTGTTGGTGAGCTAATATGTAGAGAACGGAATCAAAATAGGGATGGGTTGCTAGCCGCATCGCGTATTGACATGATTTCTAACGACTATATTGGAAGTTAAGAAGAATAGGGAATAGCGATTTTCCAACATTCATTAGAAAATATTTGAAAAATTTATTTCCATGTTATTGAGTTTTATGCAACATAGTAGGTATAGAACTTTCAGTGAAAAGTTCTATACTATGTTAACCGACTTAGTGAAGTAACCTGTCACTCCAAAGAGTGGGTACCTTAGGTAGGCATTCCTTTTTATGTTTCTTTGGCAAGAGATGAGTTCGCAGACAACGACCGTCTGTTCGAAATCCATACCGACAAATGACCAAAGAGAATTCAAATACCACGTAATGACTCTTTGTTAACTAAAAAGTTTTTTCATGGTTTATCATAGTTTTGTCACTGTCGCCTACCGTGCGCGCACTCCGCTTGGATATATAATAAAGTACTCTGTGCTTGGGAGACATTACGGAGACACAAGGAAGACGTGACAAACACTTTTTTGTCACCGTGACAAAAGTCACCCGTGCGCGCAGTCTCTAATGACAGCCACAGATGACAGCTAAACCCAAAGAGCATAACGTTAAACCTCGTTAAACCCAGTAATTTTTTAAGTTGCAACACTGATACAACTAACTTAAGCATTTTAGATGTTATTTCCTGAGTATAGTTCATTGTGATTTTATAAAACAAAGCTTACAAAGAGGAATAAAAAGAAAAAGTAAAGGAAGTGTGCATTTCCCCAGCGGAAAAGTGTCGAATAAAAAATGTTGAATATACTAGATAGTTCAAAGCTGCCTTCGAATGTTTATCGATGAATGAAATTCGTGTATTCAGTCGTTTCTGAGAAATTCGTCAAAAACATATTACGCCAGAGAAACGTTTCCCTGGCGGAATTTTGTCAGGGATCCAAAATTCAATTAGTAGAGCAATTAGTTAATCATAAGAGATGAATGTTTATGCATAAATGGACTTTGTGTGTCATAGGCCTCCGAAGTTATTCAAAATGCCGCTGGGGAAATGTTCGGCCTTTTGCTGGATCTCATAAACGGTTTGGAATAAGGGCTTGGATTTTTTTACACACATTGCTATTAATTTGTTCATAACGACTATAAAAACAGAATCCAAAAATACACAGCCACTTATGATTAATAAATATATACATAAAAGTAGGTATTTTTGTTCCAGGAGCTTAACTAAAGGACCTAGGGGAAAGGTGTAATGTGAAAAAACGATTGGGATAGTACGTACGGACGGAAGCATGGTTTGATGGGGTCATTCAGAGTCAGAAAGCTAGCTAAAATAGATAAAAGGGTATTTTCGTAAGCCTGACTTGAACCATTTTCTAAATTATAAATTGATAATGACTAGGTCTTGTTGAATAAAAACATGATTCGGTATTGTGTGCAGTCTAAGTTGATACTCCGAAGCACCTCAGTGGATTGTGCAATCGGGAAAACGCTTCAGATAAGAGAGAGACCAAAAGAGAAATATCCACCCCTCCAAATCTGCCGCTCTAGGATTAAAAACACTCAGCAGTCTACCTGCTGGTAAATCCAGCACTGCCTTTTATTCTGGATTTAGACTCTGACTACCCAGTAGATGAAGGGGGCATGATTCTCTTTGTATATCGGTCATGGAAAGCTACACTGATAAATTGAGAAACGCAAATGGGTTTCTATTTCGAGGTTCTGTTTACCCCGTAAAGCTAAAAAACGTGATTCCAAAATCTTCTATATCAACACTATAAAAATTAAGAAAAAAGTAATCAATTGTGGTTTATGCACAGACTAAAAAGAAATGGATTTATGATGATGAGATGAAAACATACTATTATAAAAATCTACTTAATTTCACGAGTACCTACTTATCAATTTTGAGTATTATAACAAATTATATACCTATTTATCCGCCGCCCAACTCAATATAATTATATTATCTTAGTCCATGATCCTAGTGCATATGTAGTATTATCAAGTAAATATATATTATTGATTTTAAGCCACGCACGCGGCACGCAACTGACCTGACTGACTCAACCAATAGACTCTTGCATGATATCTGGCAACACTGTTATTATCTATGGTGGTAACGCTCATTTAGTTTAGTGAACAAAAATTGAATTTTAGTACCAGAAGAAAAATATTATCGTTTCATACAAGTTCAAATCGAATATAAGTGAGAAACAAACAAAACAAATCATTTACACTTGCAATATACCTCGATGATCAACGATACTTCGTTAACTATGACTTTGACCTGTTCACGTGTCTTGTTGGCGGCCATTTTGTTTGTTTCATTTTCGTAAGCTTGAATCAATTTGCCGTTCAGGTAAGGAAGTTTAAATAAAATATTTAATAGGTCATGAATCATGAACCTTTATCTTGTCCCATCTTTGTAAGAAAAATAAGTTACAGTGATAGGTATATTATATCTAATGCGTGCTATATTCTTGAAAATACTATTATCAAAAACGTTCCGCCATGTTGAATTTTAAGAAGAAGTCAGAGAGTGTCAGTGCCATGGTCTTGCTTGACAGCTGTATAATCTGTTCCAGGTTCCACCAACCAACCAATAAAAAACCGAAAGTAAATTAGTTTTGTTAAGAAATGGGCGTAAGATTTAATTAATATCAAGTTATTTACTAACAAACGTGGTCGAAAAGTTTTGAATGTGATGTAATGGAGTTAAATTTATCTACCGAATAGTGATAGTGACTAGAAAATTCTTATTGTGTTAGAACCTCAGAATAGGTTAGAACATAGGTACCTATATAAGGTATTATCTTTAGCTGTTTTGGTTGTCTATGGGTTCGCTTTCGCTAACTAAAACACATTTTAATTTTTTTGTTTTGTTAATATTTGTATGCATGCTGCTTTTTCCAATTTCGGTTAGTTTTTTGCAAGAAATAATAGTGTTACTATGTACAGGAGATTCGTTTTTAGACTTTTGGATTTAGCACCATTCATTTTATCAGACCATCTTTTAGATTAAAACGGATTGAAAAGTGCGTCCTTCTTGCATCCATTTGTGTTTTGACTTGAAGCGGCCGTTTTATCATAACTTAGGTACGTAGTTTTATTAATTTTGATCATAAAATCTAAGTAAGCAGCATTATACGCAACAAAGCACTATTCACACATTTTCGGGTACCCGTCCCTGACGGGAGCCGGCCGGCACGTTTAAAAATCGATATTACAACCGATTTGTATGAACTCGTTCACACAGGCCGTTCGTTACTCTCCCGGAGCACGCCCGGACGTCTTGACACTGTCAAGACTCGTAGGTAAATCGGGAGTTCTTGGCGGGAATTTTAGCGGACTACACGGTGTCTGTTTTGGATTGTTTCGCAAATTGATTCTAGTGGACTTTATTAATGTGAAATTGGTGTTATTTTGTGTTATAAATGCCCATATTTAAGAACAATGTGTAGAATAACTAAAATAGACTGTCATTGTCCGGCTGTAGTGAGATTTACATAGCGGGCTGGTGGTTGTCCGCCTTGCTGCGTCGTCAATGATTAAACCAGTGGATTCGCGAAGAGTTGTCGCCAGGGGCTCTGTGAAAACAACGAAATGAATTACACCATCATTTCGTTGACAACAATGAAGAATAACTCGCAAACTGGCGAAATAAATATGAAGAAAGGCTCTAAAGAACTTGTATCCAGGGCCGTAAAACAATACTTAAAAAAAAAAGGTAAATCGGATTGCACTGTCAAGTTGACAGTGCCATCCGATTTACCCTGAGGATTTACGTGGGATTTACCTACGAGTCCTACGACATTACTAGTTAGAACTACTTTTGTGTAACAAACCGTTGTCCGACGGACCTAAAACCACATTTACACTTAGGGTCAATTTACACTAGTGCAAAATCGAAGTGAATCGAAACTATGTAAATATATGGCATACTGGCCTTTAACTCAAGATCATAATGCTCATTTTCCTCTGAGATTCATAGGCGTGAATTCGCGCACTGGCTTGCGTATTCACGCCTCATTTTTTTTTCAATGCCAGAAGGAATTATGCTGTTAATTTAAAGGTGAGTTTGCCATCATAATTTCGCTTCGCTTCGACTCTGCACTAGTTGACCCTTATTGATTGACCCTTAGCCCTTAGCCTTATTGGGCAGTGAAGTGAGCAGGGAAGTGGGTAGCGCAAAGCGAGTATGTAAATAGGTTATTCGCGCTGTTATTGCTCATCCCGCTGCCACTGCCTGGCGCTCCCTCGATTGTCGGGTTTTCGCGCGGGAGTACGATATTACTATTATGAATGCTTTGGCGGAAGTTAAAGGATATAGTCATTATTGCGAGTTGATAAATAATGAAGTAGGTATGGAGACTAAGTGTGAATACTTGCTCGCGGCGTTTTTACCGCAGAAGTATTTAGCGTAAACGTATTATAAACTCATGGCTCACGCTCAGAGCGTCAACCATGAGTTTATAATACGTGAGTAGTAAACGATTCGATCTAAAGTAAACTATTCGATGGCTCGTAATAGTAAACTATTGTCTTACTCGATAGAAAACGAAGGTCAGTTTTGAACTCATGGTGCTGATATCGCAGAATAATGTTCCTGTAAACACAGGATCGTATTCGTTTACATTCAACCTTGAGTCGTTTTCGATTACGAGATTCGAAAACTACTCTAGTATATCGTACTCATGGTAGACAAAGTATAGTAAACTATGACGGTTATAAAAACGTTACCATATACTACTCTCGTAAACGAAATGTATAAACTCAAGGTTGACGCTCAGATATGTGTTAACACGGATACGGCACGGCTTTGACGGAATACGGACACTTCCTGTCGGAGCCCGAATGGCTCTGACCTGGAGTGCTATTTTTGAACGCGTGACTCACTAAAACGCAAGTCGTGCACACAAGTCACACTTGTCTCCCGAAATGCCATTTTGCCATATTTTTGAAACCATCGTTTGAACTGTAGTAATGCCAACCTTCAACGAAAAATATTTCATTTCTTCTTATTTCACGCAGAATTTTTTATAATTTTGTTTTAAGGTTATTAAGGATTTTTTCAACACATTTGCTAATAATACGGTTCTTATGACATCGAAATCTGTATTGTAATAATGAATTTTACGGCACTTGTGCTTTTTACTTTACACCAATCACAACCGCGCAATAGCCCAATGCCACAGATGCAAAATTTAAAAATTTTCATAGAATCCGAGCAGACTTTCAAGTCCAGCATGAAAACTTTTTCTGATTCGTGAGATGTGATTTTTTAACCGACTTCGAAAAGGAGAAGGTTATCAATGTACTTTTTTGGAGAAAATAATCCTGAGTAAATGTACCTGATTATTATAAATGTATTTTTACAAATTGCTCTAGTTCCTAACTTTTATAAATTGCTTATTTGCTGAACTTTAATCTTGTTTTACTTTAAGGTAATCGCAAATGTATTGAAAAACGTCGTATGATACTCGAACGGTAAGCTGGATATTATAGTCGAGGTGTTTATAGGCACGAGGCGAAGCCGAGTGCTTATAATAAACCGACGACGGACGGACAGACAGACGCTCGAGTGATCCTTTAAGGGTTCCGTTTTTCAAATTTTGTACGGAACCCTAAAAAACGTACTGTACTGAGATTGCTCTGAGGTACTGAGTAAAGAAATACATAGATAAGTATAAAATAGTTTTCGAACAGGTTGTTTCTTATTCGTAGAGTTGTTACAGAAAAAATATTAACACATGCAGGTTTCGAACGCCGTGGTCGCGACGTGCAACGCTCGTCGGTGCTAAGTGTATCCACTGCCACTGCGAATAAGTACAAATTCAATTATTGCAAACCCCTTAGTAGCGAAGCGACGTCGAATGCGGTAGTAAAAATGTATTATTTTTTACTACCGCATGCGACGTCGCTTTTTTTAACAGAAATCTCATAGACTTGCCAATGTATGAGATATTGAAAAAATTGTCCACTACAACGGGAATGCAAATTTAAATTAGTATTCGTATATGCATTTGCTGTGGCATCGCGTCTATGATGCAGTGCAAAAAATAATCACACCAACGAGTGTCGCAAACACGGGGTTCACAACCGATTTGCAATCGATGTCGCCTGATCCTCAAAATGGGTGTCACCATTTAGTGGCGATAGATTGCCCATTGAATGCTATGCTTAAGAACAAAATCCTCTTCGAAGGCCTTCCTAAACTGAAATCCTTGTAAAAGTTAGTACATGGTGTAGGAAGTGCGGTAAAGAAGTCATCATGATCATCATTTCGTAAGTTGTGACACGGTCAGCGGACCATGCACACCCTGGTGTCAGAGTTCTTCGGAACTGCTTCTCGGCCTCTGACGTGGTTCCTTTAACGATTACCAGATGGCAGCCGGGACCAACGGCTTAACGTGCCTTCCGAAGCACGAAAACATTCTTAACATTTATGTTAGGAATTCATAAACAAACGCGTGACTACTAACAAGCACGAAGCGAAGCCAAATGATTTTAGTAATCCTGAGTTTATTTCTAAACCGCCCGAGAAACACAATGTTTCTCATCACACCGAGTACCTATGCATGGCGAAATTTTGATCGTTCCGGACCTTTAAAGGGGTGATTCAGCCTGTCAATATAAACAACTTTTCCTATGGGACAAATGCTGCAAACTCGAAAAAAAAATTCGGCATTCCTATACAAATTGCCCGGGCGGCTGAACACTTTTGTATGAAAATGTCGAAATAAAATTTGAGTTTCCAGCATTGGTCCCATAGGAAAAATGGTTCATATCGACGGGCTGAATCACCCCTTTAAGGGTCCAGAACGATCAAAATTTCACCATGTATTGTAAATAAAAAAAGATTTTTCTGATGACTTGATTAATAATGAGACCTAATAGTATAGATTCCATGCACGCTGATTACATCACCTAGGTGGTGGTCAACATTATTGATTACCAATTGATTTTTTTAGGTTAGGTAGGTACTTATTTCATGCAAGTAAGTGATTATGTGATGTATTAATATTTTTCTGAAAAATAAATAGTGGCAACTGTAGTGAGCAGTAAATGGGGAGTAAATGTATTAAATCATTCGCGGATTCCACAGATAATGTTTTTTTTATGCACAAAGCGAAGACCGTTGAATACAAACAACCAGCCAGCACGTACATAACAATTCGGAATTTGCACAGTCTACTCCAATCTAGTTGTCGCTTTTGTTGAGAATGCTCCCAAGAAAGTCTTTTTTATTCGACGCGTGGAAATTTTTTATTTTTATTGGGTTCATTAGGGATGGCAAATTTGAACATCCGATTAGAAAACTTTCTATTGACACTCGTCGTGCGTGTTATATGTATAGGGTAATCTAGATTAAAACAAAATACTTAACGCGCTCTCGGGTTTAATGGAATTTGTATGGAACCCTACGACCATCATAGAGATTTGTATGAAATCTTATATCCCGACCATTCAATCTACTTTGCTTGTATTCAAAGACACCGTTTAAGTGTGGGTGTTATGAAAATGCAATGGAGGATATGTTCAAGACGCTGAACTGGAAACGACGTGGCATCAACATCAATGGCGAGTACATCTCTCACTTGCGAATTGCTGACGACATCTTCATCGTGGCAAAAACGCTGCAGGAACTACAACAGATGCTGAATGACCTGGCTAACTCTTCTATACGCATCGGCCTACGGATGAACTTGAATAAATCCAAGGTCATGTTCAACGAACATGTACTACCGCAACCGATTGCAGTACACGGTGCCGCTCTCGAAGTTGTTCAAAATTATGTATACCTCGGGCAAACATTGCAGTTAGGTAGAAACAACTTCCGAGAGCGAGATGAAAAGAAGAATTCAGCTAGGTTGGGCCAACCGGATTAGCAAGCTGAAGTGGCAGTGGGCTGGCCATATTAGCCGCAGAACCGATAACCGTTGGGGCACACGAGTGGAGACCGCGTCTCGGCAAACGTAGTGTAGGACGTCCTCAGGCACGGTGGAGTGATGATTTGCGCAAGATGGCTGGCAGGAGCTGGATGAGAGCTGCCGAAGATAGATCTCGATGGCGTGCAATTGGGGCGACCTATGTCCAGCAGTGGACAAGTATAGGCTGATGATAATGATGAATAATATTTTTTATATTAGATGGCTTATTACGCGTTTAGTGCACGTTTTTTACAGTTTGCCTACAGAGGGTGTGTAATAAATAGTTTACTACCAAGTTATATTTTGTTTTTCTTGCTATTCAAATTTGCTTACTAATTCAAATAACTAAGGATACCTAATAAATATAAATAATAATAAATAAATATAAATATATACGGACAAATCACACAGATTGAGCTAGCCCCAAAGTAAGTTCTTAAGTAAGACTTGTATTATGGGATACTAACTCAACGATACTATATTTTATAACAAATACACATATAGATAAACATCCAAGACCCAGGTCAATCTGAAAAAGATCATTTTCCATCTTGACCTGACCGGGGATCGAACCCGGGACCATCCGTGTCACAGGCCGGCTTGTTGACCGCTGCGCCACGGAGCTCGTCAACCTAAATTGTTGAACTTTGGTGTACCAGAAGATGTTTTACTACTAGAAGTTAACTGCTGTTAGAATGTGTAAATTATTGGTTTCATTCAGTAGTATTTCTCAGTTTTTCTTCAATAGTGAAGTTAGAAACATCCAGATTAAGAAACGAACATAATTTAAAAT
Organism: Rhodophaea formosa; assembly: GCA_963082605.1. NCBI lineage: Eukaryota > Metazoa > Arthropoda > Insecta > Lepidoptera > Pyralidae > Rhodophaea > Rhodophaea formosa. Next base: position 11,703,989 of record OY720210.1, read on the forward strand.
ATTTCGTCGCTAACCTGTTTTTTTTTAATGAGAATGTTTAGTATCCAATAACGTTGCAACTTTATTGACTTCATAATTTATTAGTAAACGTGAAAGTGAAAGGAAAGTGACACGTATTATCATAAAATACGTCACACATGATTTTTTGATCCCTCTCTTGTCTTTGTATCAAGATTTCTATAACTGCCTCCCCCTCCTACTGTGATATTACATAATTTGTTTTTATTTGAGAAAATATCAAATCTCTAATAATGTTTAGTAAAACTTTCGTTAACTTTGTGTTTTATATCATATGTTGTTGGTTTATTTCAGGCACAATCACAATGGAGCAAGATGTCAAAGTATTTCATTCTAAAATAACGAGGGGAGTTAGAGGTGAAAGTAATAATCTCTACGAACTTTTAAATATTGAGCCAGCAATACCGATAAGGCTAAACGAAGTTCCCAAGACCCAGTGTACATTCCAGCCAAAAAGCGATAAACATTTTGAGTCGAAGAAAAAAAGCAAACTAAAAGTAAAGTCTGTAAGGGATATAAGAAACTCATTTGAAAATGATATCAATATTTATTTGCCCATGAGTTTAGAAAAGCAACAAAATATATTAATGAAAAGAATAAGAGATGGTTGTTCAAATGATGAGGATACAAAGAAATTAGCAACAAATATTTTGAAGTCTGATAATCCTATTTCAAGAACTGCATGGCAAATGCTAACTAATATTAATCCAGAGGGACACGCCCATCCTAAGCAATATATTTTGTGGAACGGTAAAAATATTCGAGTATGTGGAAGCAAAGGCGGGCATGATAAGTATATTGCCAAATATGAAATGCGCAATGGAAGAGAGCTGAAGCACAAAAAGACTATAAAAAAAAATTTCGTAAATAAAAAGATAGGTCTTTTACAAAATTCGCTATCTATTAAATTTAAACCTGGTCCGTTAACACAAAAGAAATATATTGATGACTCATATCAAAAATATCATGTTGGAAATCTAGAACTTGTTAATCTTCCGAAGCCTGGTTTAGATGTAATGCCTGGTTATGGATCTCCCATGGAATCTACAATTAGAATTTTTGTCAGTAGTTTACGAGATATTAATGGAATCATATCACAGCAATGGGCCGAATTTGCAGTGTCAATGTTAGGAACGGTGAAAAACGCAAATATTGTCCAACTTGAACCGCTTGCCTGTACCACGTTTGATCTTAGCTATAAATATGACCAGAAAAAAATGTTGATGCGTCGAGATATTGAAAATGTTGCTAAATCTTCAATTGATAGCCACGAAAGAATTGAAAAATCATTGCTTCGAGAAGATGACATTATGGAAGAAGTAACGCAAGTAATGTACGAAATCATTAAGTCAGTAGAAATAAATTTAAATCAAGATAATATGTATACTGGTGAAGATGAAGAAAGAACGGTTATTAATAATGATTGCAGTAGTATAAAATTACACAGTAACAATAATTGTTCTAAAGAAAAAAATAAAAAAAAGTTTGGCGAGTTAGATAGACTGCACGTGACTGTAATAAGATTACCAGAGCAATCAGAAAATACTGATTTCAAATCAAACATGTGTAATAACTCGTTTTGTGTCTTAGGTTGTATTTGTGAATCTTTAAATTGTGCCGTCATTGTAAAGGGACATTGTGGACGTTTGGAATGTATGTTTAAATGCAAATGCGATTTTGTTAGTTACAAGGAATTAGACAATTACGATAATGTTAGCTTGGACTTTATGCCAGGCTTATTAAAATTAGATAAAGAAATGAATTTAAAGCTTGCCAAGGAAGAACAGAAATTTCATCAAACTGTGGTTCTTTCTGGCGACAAAAGTATTTTATTAAAACCAAATAGAAGAAGTTGGAAAGCGTCAACTAAATATTCAGATTTTTATAAAACCATGAGTTTGAAATCGAACAACATAATTGACCGCGATTTGGTTGTAATTGATACAAAAATCAGTTGTGATTATATTGAACCATGGTGCATGGTGCATAATTTATATAAATGTTTTTGTAAAGGACGTTTTGTTAACAATGTTGGAAAAACAGAAGTTAAACATTTGGAAGTGCCGGTGACCGTGTCGACTGAATGTAACAAGTTATTTAATTCCGAGCCCAGCATAAACTCAGATCAGCCGCATGTGACTCGTCTGCAACAGGAACAAACTGTAACAGTGGAGCTTCGAAGAAAAGAAAGACGACAGTCTGATAAATCCAATAGAATATCAAAAAATGGTTCTGTTATTATTGATTTAGATGATCCAATGACATTTGAGCAGAGCAGAAGAACATGTGCAAGAGTAGAACCATATGTTGGTAGGAAGTATAGTAGACGATACTATTGCCATATGAATAAAAAAATACGTGAATTGGAAAAGGATGACGCAAGGTTATCTAAAAGATTGAAAAATTTGATTTATATTGAGGAGACTAATGCAAATAAAACATCGAAAACCATCGCAATTACTTCCAAAGACTCAACATCTAAAAAAGAATACGATGGTAAAAATGATGTTAATAACCTTGAAATAGGTAAGGATGATCACATTGTACCCAGTAAAAAAAGGAAAAAAGTAGTGAGTACTGAGGAGATTAACAAGAAAACCTATAATGTATCCACGAGTTCTGAAGAAATGGAACTTACGTCTAGAGAAGAAACTCCAGAGTTAAACGCAGATCATATTCGAGAAAACATACTATGTGGTGGCTTCGCGACATCTGGTGTAGAAGATTCGAACAAAGGAAAATTAGTGGCTTGGCTTGAATACAGCTATAAACTATATAAAGAGAGATGTCAATTGGGGATAACAAAATTAACTCTACAAGCTCCGCAGCCAAAGAAAATGACACTTTTGCCTTGGAATTTTATCTTAGAGCGATATAAAGACAGAAAAAATCTGTTTTTGGTTAGCAAACAAAAACCTTTTCGTATGTATATGGCAGTTAACCGTGACCATCCATTTTTACAAGATTGTTTAAATATTGATGACATTAGATTTGCTGATTTGTACAAATATCCTATTACTGTGAAAAAGCTGCTCACTAATGCATCAGACTTAAAAGATAGCTTTTGTATATTATGTGGTCACGCTTATTGTTGGGAATTAATAGGATCTGTTACCAAAGTTGATGAACCCAATAATAAGGATAACTTACAGTGTGATGAATTTGTTACTGATGACAAATCCTTGGAATATAATGAAAATTCATGCAATGAATCTGAAATAATTTCAAGTGAAGAAGATGAAGAGAAAGACGCTAAAGAAGCAGAAATACGCTATGAAGAAAATATTTCTCAGCCAGATTCTTCTAAATGGTTTATTATGACAATAGAGAATGATTTTAGTGAAATCCAATTTTTCAATAGAGGTTTTTTTGTGACGTATGATAGCATTATTAAGGCAATAAACATAGCACGATATTCACACAAAACAGTGCGTTTGTCTTCTAAAAAGTGTGTAGAAAATAGCTCTAATTCACAATTCGGTATTTACGCTATACCAAATGCTAATGAAGATTGTGTATTCATTGGGCCATACGAATGTCATGAACCGTTAGGAATAAAAACAGTGAAGTCGATCACATTAACAAGAAAGCTCAAAAGGACTAGAGGTTATTGGATCACAACAAATAAAGTTGATAATATAAAGGTTATCGAAAGCCCAATGTCATTTATGCCTGATAAAAATATTAAGCCTAATCAAATGTTATCTTTGAAAAGCAATCCAAATGAGAAAAAAGACAGATTTTCTTCCATTGAACACATTCCTGAAGAAACTGATGAAATCCAAACTACCTCTACAACTAAAAATACACCAACATTGCCAAAGCCAATCAAAGTATTCAAATGTAATAGTTTTTTCCCCTTACAACCAAATAGTTTATTGAAATTACCGAGAAATATGCAACAAGATAATATTCAATGTAAAGAAAAAGCTCCTACTGTAACTAATGTATCTGTAACGGATTTACTATCTAAACTAAGTGCCAGTAAGTCTAATACTGAAAAAGATCCATCTTTGAGTAAACCTCAACTTGATCCTGATTCAAAGGAAGCCGATCGTGTGCACATACCCGATCGAAAAAACGGAGAATCCAAAACAGAAGGAAGCTCGTTTGCGATACTCAAACCAGAAGAAATTAATAAGAGAATAATGAACACTAACATATTTTCAAAAACAGACGATTTATCAAACGACAGTAAAGAAACACAATTTGAAGATCTAAACAATCCAGATCCGGAAATTGAAACAGATATAAATAAATTCCTTTCCACTTTTATGGTCAAAAATTTATCGTCTCCTGTTGAAGACTGTGTTAAAAATATGGATGTGTTTGTTATATCGGACGAGGAAGAAGACTGTTTGAATACCTCATCAGACGCAGTTGTTTGCGATGTTTGGATAGAATCTATAAATATTGAAAACTTTGGCTGGATACCGGGAAAACGGAATTTATTAAATTTAAATAGTTTGAGCTTTCAGTTCCCTGGATTTAATTTTTCAGAGTTTTATCCAATTGACATGGCTTTCAATAAATTAAATCAGTAAGTATTTCCTATATTCAATGTTATATTAGATTTTTTTGATCCTTTATAGTGATTCCCACAATACTCATAAATATTAACAACTAGCCAAATACCATTCGGGCCTCCTTTTCTTAGAAAGGGCCCATTTTATATTTATGTAACTTCATTGCCTTTCGATAACGTGGCAATAAATTAACACATTCTGGAAATCGTAACAAAAAGACACGCGTTCAGGTGGATATCAAAAAGCATCAAAAACTTAAGTATGTACCTAACTATTGGATGCGAAACCTTAAAATGGCAGTTGTGTTGTGAGTCTATCGCCTGTTTGATTAAACTTTAAAGCCTATTAATTCCTTATAGATTTTTGCCCTGTTGGGAAACAGTTGATAAATTCTGCACATGCTCTTTTGATTTATTCTTTAGGGCTTAAAGATTTATTTTTATGTTTCAGAGTATTATCTCGGAAGATTTGTATTCCATCAAGTATGAAACTGGAATGGCGTATAGTTTCAAATAAACATAAACTAAAGACGTCTAAACAGCTACAGTCTGATGATCTGGGTTCTAACCTCGTAAGTTGTTTTTTGTTCATGTAAGTTTGTTGGAGATAATAAATGACTTTTTTACTTTACTTTTACTTTACAAGTAGTTATTCAGCTTAAAACTGTTTATTTATGCTATTTTATAAATATATACTTAATTAGTATTTATTAGTAAATATTTAGTACCTAATAAAATCTTAAATAGTTTGATATTAAAAATGCAAAACCGGCAGAAGATCGGAAACACCTAACGTGGCATTACCGTTTACCGTACCTAGGGTTGCCACCCGTACTTTATAATAAAGTATTGTACGTTATTTCAGGCAATTGTACATTGTACTGTACAATAAAGTACACGAAAATACTTTATTTAGCATGATTTCATTTCTTTGTGATTTTAAAAAGTTGATAAAAAATTTATAGTTAAGGCCCCACACTAGGCACACTAGCGACGCCAATAATTTTATTTCTAATACTTTACAAATAGAAAGAAATTCAAGAATGTAAATCATCTAAGCCTTAGTAAATAACCTGAAGTATTTTTGGAATTAATATTGTCGCTAGGTAACTCTAACTTAGTAGAAGTTTATTGACGTACTTAATTTATAGCTTTTCGTGGCGGGGAGTTTACACACTTGTGTGAAGTTGCATCGGCGAATAATTTGTCACAATCACGTCATAATCATAATATAAAATTGCAACGATTGAGCATTTGATTTATCTTGCACAGATTCTTACAAGAAAGGGTCCGCGCCGTAAACTGGACTTTTTGAAGGCTCTCTCAGGTGTGAAAACTTATTCGAGAAAACCTAAAGCTGCAGAGATGGCAAATGTTTGTGAAAAGGTATAACTTTTACATTAATTATTACATAAACTTAGTCGGTAAGTTGCTTCGTCCTACTATATGTACCTATAGAGTGTGCATTGCATGCACAGCAAAGCGCTTTGAAAACGTTTCGGTTATTTTGTGCACACAAATAATTTGTAAATTGTGTAAAAGTGCAAATTGCAGAATTTTAAGTCTTAAAGCTTCCGCTCTTTTGAGACAACAACTTTGTTGAGGAGCCCAATGGCCTAGTAGATGTAAGCATTTTAATACACATATACTTTATATACCTATACTCGAAAGGACTATGCTGAACAACTTTTTCCAAAGAATAGATATATCAAATTTTGGTTATCATAGTTGCAAGCTTTCGGTATCAGAGTTGGGCGAGTTGGGTTACGACAAATAGCCATCGAATATTGAGATAATACCGACCTGCTTACATGTACTCCTATCTCTTTCAGGTCGAGGAAGAAATTGAAGAATTGGAGTGAGTATTTGTATCACAAAAGAATATTGTAGAAAAGATCTCGAGGTTGCTGATTTGTTCAGCCAAGTGACGCAGAAACTGTTACAAGACTGATTTGATGTTAAGTTCTTATTTTAACTGTTATGTTGTGGATTATGGGAAATGTTCCCGAGTGAATAGCGATTGGATTTAATTTTAATGATTATATTTAGTTTTGAACTGTGATACTACTTTTTATCCACTTCGCTAAGAAAAAGTGTAAAGTACTTATTATGTAACTTAGAAACTATATGTAGTGTAAATATAAGTACCTAGATATTTAGTTGTTTTAGAATGTTCCGGGAGCGATGACGTGTTTCCATGTTCTGTTAACAATAAGTGTATTGAATCTACTAAGGATCAATTGCATTTATAAGCCATTGAGATTTGTATATTTTTTGTTCAAATGTCTCTCGCCAAAATTATCGCCTGTAAGGCCTACACGTTTTAATAGTCAACTGTATCATAGACTTTATGATATTGGAATACTTTAACAAAAAATAAGAAATTAATCTGATTTTAATTTTCCTAATGACTGATACCTACGTACCTACTAAACTTTTTGTGATGTCAAAAACAACTGAACCGATTTGATGAAATTTGCATTGTTCCTAAATTTGGACCATGCATGCCTACCTAACTCAAGTTTCTGGGTTTTTTGTGGGCATAAATATACGTAATTGGCGCACTGCTGATTTGCAGTAGCATCATAGATACGAAGGCTCGAATTATAATTACATACATACATACATATTATCACGTCTTTATCCCTTTCGGGGAAGACAGAGCCCAGGTTTACAAAACCTAAAGGCCACGTTTAGCATGTTGGTGGGCGTGTAGGTGGAGAACGGAAACAAAGTAGTGATGGGTTGTTAGCCGCATCGCCTATTGACATGATTCCTCACGCCCATTCCCTCGATCGGCTTTTCGGTCTGCGCGGGAAGAGAAGCAGTTGGTACAGTCTACGTTATTTCTTTTCTCCCAGACCATCGTGGAACGAATAGAGGTTCGAAGATTTTACTATGGAGCGTGGCATACCTACTGCCGCCATTTGCCGCCTTTCGTTTCTGGCGCTTCGTCGGGCGCTGCCGCGGCACGCTCGCTTCGCTCGCTCGCCTCACGCTTGCTTGGTTCATGTAGAACCTAACGCTCGTCGCTTCGCTCCTCGCAACTCGTAAATTCATCATTACGATACAGATTTCGATATCATATGAACCGTATTATTAGCAAATGTATTGAAATAGTACATTATGATACAAGTACGGTAAGCTGGATATTATAGTCGAGGTGTTTATAGGCACGAGGCGAAGCCGAGTGCTTATAATAAACCGACGACTATAATAGATAGCTTACCGTACGAGTATCATACGACGTTTTTCAATACATTTGCGATTACCTTAAGGGGGCACACTAGGCACAGTAGCGACGCCAATCATTTTATTCCTGAGAATCAGATTACCGCCAAAAACGGCCGTTTTTGGCGATAATCTGATTCTCATAATTCTCACTGATTCCGAAAATAGGTAATAAACATGATTCCAAAAATACTTCAGGTTATTTACTAAGGCTTATATTGTTTATATTCTTGAATTTCTTTCTATTTGTAAAGTATTAGGAATTAAATGATTGGCGTCGCTACTGTGCCTAGTGTGCGGCCTTAAACTAAAACAAGGCTGAAGTTCAGTGCTGAACTTGAAACTCTTTGCTCGGATTCTATGAAAATGTTTAAATTTTGCATCTGTGGCATTGGGCTATTGAGCGGTTGTGATTGGTGTAAAGTAAAAAGCACAAGTGCCGTAAAATACATTATTACGATACAGATTGCGATGTCATAAGAACCGTATTATTAGCAAATGTATTGAAAAATTATGTTATAGTGTATTTTGTTTAGTGTTTTTTTTTATTGTGGTTCCCTTTTATCACTGTTATGTGTTTGCACTACCCTTCGTTTTCTACACTACTTGCTAGGTTGACTGGTAGAAAAAGCCATTGGTTTTAAGTCCGCGTTTACACGTGTAACAGTGTATGAAGTTAAATAAATAAAATAATTTGGCAACAGTTTTGAGTTGGCCTTTCGTACCTATATAATAAATAAAACACAAAGTCATTGTAACTAATGATTATATTTTTATTGTTGCAATAATATAACTCTTTAGATATTTACATTAGATAACCCTGACACCTGTTGAACAAAATTTGATTTATAATATAATACGAACTTGTTTCGCAACTATTTTAAAGCGTTTTTAGTAGGATTTAATTCAATTGATATTTTATGGATACTGTAAAATGACAAATTCATTAATATAACTGAATTAATTACAATGTAATAAGTATACTAAGTTAAACAGATCTTTTTTAACTGTTATTATTCAAATGATTTATTTAACATAACTTAAGAACGCATAACTAACCTGAAACTAAGAAAAAATGAGCGGACGTTAGTTTTCAACTCTACGCAGAAAGAGAATACGCGTAAGATTCGGGGAGCTGATGTTTCTTTCTGCTATAGAATTTACATAGTATTTACTCAACATAGCACTCCCAAAATATTTATCCCAAATAATTTATCACGAAACAGTAATGGGTAGCAAGCAGGGAAACATTATATGTAGTTTTAGTTCTCTTCTACGCCTCCTATTCTCTTGTTTTTGCACATTGTCAATGAATAAACAAATTAGAAACGAATAAAATGAAAACCTAATCCATAAATTTATTAAAATATAAGTAGATAAAGACGTAATACTTGTTACTAATATAGGACTTTGTGATATTAATGTAGGCAGGCAAGAGGATGCAGATTTTAACGTAAATATACTAATTATGTTTAAAGGTGCTCCCATACAGCAGTTATATAACAATGTGAAATTACGATATCATTCTATAACACCATAGTTACAATATCAAGAATGTTATTGTGTTTCACATTGTTATATATCTGCTTTGTGGGAGCACCTTAAATTATACAATTTATTAAAAACATGTTTCTTTATCTACTATATACTCGCTGTAATGAAAACATTGCATTTCACGGGCTGTGTAGACATTACAAAGTCGCTCGTTTGGTAATGTCTTCTATGACGCCCTTCCTATACAATGTACTATTTGAATTCGTGTTATAAATGACAGATTTATAAATGAGGCAGGTAATATACAAAATATAAAAAGAATCGAGAACCTCGTCAACAGTCAAAAATAGTGTTTACGTTAAAAGTTAACTTTGCACATTCCATAAAATGCATCATTAAAAAAAATCTTGAATCATTTTAAATAACAGTCGAAGAAAAATAAGTTACTTATTGGAAAATAATTTAATGAATTATATCTTTTTATTAAGTATAATTTGAATGAATAAAAAGCTAATTTCAATATTACGTCTGAATTTAAGTACCTACATAGCGCCTGGCCTGCATATAAAATAAAAAAATATTTCTTTAATAATACATAAATTTACTATTACTATTCTCCTGATAATTTAATTACTATTCTCAAACATTTAATCGGTAAACGAACAATTTAAGAACATACAGTAGGATAGGCAAATTAGCTACAATTACGATCACAGAGTAAAAATATTTATACACATTGCTTTAAAGGATTGTCGCAGTCAAGCTTTCTTTTATTAGGAAGGACTGCTCAGTATAATTAACGCCTCTAGGTTAGGTGCAGGTACAGCGCGGGCCATTTTAATTTATTCGGGTACAAATTGTGGCCATTAAATATCACATTCTCTGACGAGGTGTACAAAATACATGGATAGAAGCGATGCACTACTTCATATTTTTAGAAACGACCTAATATGTAAACATAAGCAATTTAAATAAAATTATTTTAATACGGTTTTTATCGCGTTTATTACATTATTTATATACACCTAACGTTTCGAGCACTTTACAGTGTTCGTGGTCGCAGGTAGACTAGGTAGGTAAAATAAATAAGCTTGTTTACGTGTTTATATTTTTATTGAATGAGTTAAATACTACAATGAGTTTAAATTAATTTTGTAAATATAGGTACTAAATCGATGAGCGCAAAAACAACAATATACTCAATGGAAATTTCTCAGGACACGCAACCGCCCGACTCGAGTATCACGGCGGACCGGCGCGCCGCGCTGTTCATATTTAAGCGCCGCCCGTCACGTACATATCACGTCGAATGTATTTTCGAGACTACTCATACTTAAGCCCGCTCCACACTCTCGGCAAAACTACACGAGAATAGGCGAATACGAGAGTGTGGAGGCGAATACGAGAGTATTCGGCAAGTCTCGGCTATATTCGTGTAGTCTCCATGGTGGCGGTATTTTGTCTTTATTAACGCCTTAAGTCTCCAGAAGCGTAAAGCCCGCTCCACACTCTCGTCGATAGGTTTCGTTCCCGATATTCGCCGAAACAAGACGAGATCGAGAACTGCTCTCTACACTCTCGCTTAGCGCATTTGTCTGTTTGAGGACGTTGAAGACGGACGTTGAAACTGCTGCGGCCTTATAGCATTATGTCTTGTAGCGTATTATACTTCTTACAACGAGAAAAATAGTTATTAAAAGGCGTTAAAAAAGACGAAATACCGCCACCATGGAGACTACACGAATATAGCCGAGACTTGCCGAATACTCTCGTATTCGCCTCCACACTCTCGTATTCGCCTATTCTCGTGTAGTTTTGCCGAGAGTGTGGAGCGGGCTTAAGTATGAGTAGTCTCGAAAATACATTCGACGTGATATGTACGTGACGGGCGGCGCTTAAATAAGAACAGCGCGGCGCGCCGGTCCGCCGTGATACTCGAGTCGGGCGGTTGCGTGTCCTGAGAAATTTCCATTGAGTATATTGTTGTTTTTGCGCTCATCGATTTAGTACCTATATTTACAAAATTAATTTAAACTCATTGTAGTATTTAACTCATTCAATAAAAATATAAACACGTAAACAAGCTTATTTATTTTAGCGTACTGCAACTACTCTCGACGCGTTGTACAGCTGGCACCGGGCGAGGCCGACGTCGCGTGACCTTGTCGCGACCAATCGCATGTAGATTTGTATATGAGAGGGTGTGAGGGTTTGAGCTTCGTTGTTATTCCTGTTAGTTAGTTTGCAGTGGCAAATGTAGGAGCGTTACATTTCTAGAGAATTATATTATTCCCATCTTCTGAGTTCCCATCACAATGTAATTAAATTATTTGCTAGTTAGGTAGCGTGTGTAATTTGGGTAATATACTCGTAGTTTACGATCGTATATTACTGAATCCTATGTAATGTCATAGAAAATCGATCGCCCGATTGAAATCAACGCGTGCAGGTGCCACATGAAGTTAAGGATGTTTAGGGGAGGGAGGGCCCTTGGATATCAAGTAAATATATTGAACTTTACTTGATATCCAAGTTTGTTCCACTGTTTTGAACTCTTACTGAGTTCGAAAGTGTAAACAGACTGCAGTCCTCAAATCATTTGGCACCTGCACTAACCTGACTATGTTTACATATAGGGTCATTTCAAAAAATAGAATTTAGTTTCTATCCGTGGTAGAGGAGCGTCGCGAGTTATTCCTCTGCGGAATGACAAACTCTGCGTGTCGCGGGGAAGTGAAGGGGTTAGTGGGCGCGAAAGGAGCCCCGCCGCCCGCACTCGTTGTCCCCGCACCGCCCGGCAGCCCCACGCCGCTCACGCGTCTCGTGTTTGCTGCAGCTGCACCGACTACAGTGGTCCCAGTAGTTCTACAAAATAGACAGAGATACAAATTAACTCGATTCGATTAACAATGTAATATTTTATATAAACACAACCGGCCTCCTGATTTGTAGTAGTGGTATCCCAAATACCTTTATTCTGTTCCCCCGTCCAACAAAATCCTACTCCTTCCTCGTTAAAAAAATGTTTTGATGGGCAGCAGCATGCCAAAAAAACTGCAAAGCATGGTGAGCAAGGCAAACCCATGGGGGGTTTGCAAATGCTTTGGAGAGGCGAATGTCCCGCTGTGACCTTATATTGGCTGACATGATAAGGCTATTTTAAATGATAAATACCTGGGCATTGCAGTAAGATCGGCGGCGGCCGACATCTGTCGCGGCGGCAGCGCTGGCGGCGGCCCGACCGGCCGCACTCCAGCGCTGCGAGGAGGAATCTGCACAACAAACACTCTGTATTATGAATATTACCTAAGTCCTTTGTGGTATTACCATGAGAATACTCAATCGATTATTACGTTTTAAACCGAGAAAGTATTTGTTTAAAGTTCAAAAAAGTAGCTTACAATCGGCGGGTCGTGCGGGCGCGGCGGCGCGGCGTGGGACAGCGAGCGCGCCATGCGCGGCGGCGCGCGGGCCGGCGGCGGCGACGCGCCCGCGCTGCCCGGCGACGGCGGCGGCGGCCGGCGCGGCGGCGTGCTGCCCGCGCGCACCAGCCCGCACGGTGCCTGTACAACGGCGCAGTTCAAATAAAGCGACGAAGAGTAAACAACAGACCGTTACGATCAATCTATAAAACATTCCTGTACGGAGACTGCATGGTTTCATGACCTTAATTAGGGAAGATAGCAGAGTCTGCCTGCACTACTTATATATTGAATTAAAGCTTTTATTGTCACCATAACAGTGCGCCTCGGAAAACAAATACAGCGAGCTTTACCTGGGCAATGCCACCGTCGCCGTCCGCCTTGCCGGGCGCCGCCACGCTGGCCTGGCGTTCGGGCTCGCGCGGCCGCTCGGGCAGCACGCGGTGCTGACGCTCCGTCTCCCTGCTGTCCGAGAGCGCAGCGCCCTCCGCCTTCGCGAAACTCGCCCGCGCCTCCCCTGCGCGACTTACTGGTGACCGCCTCTCAGCCTGGCGCATCATTTAAAAAGTTATATTATCCACCAGATATTGAACTCTGTGTCTATTCAGTAAGTATAGTTATACGTTTCTCTGATGTAACTTACCAATGGGCTAGTTTTGGTTTTCGGCGACGTCTCGGAGTCTGAGAGAGCGGCGCGGCCGGGCGACACGGGCGCGGAGGGCGGCGGCGCGAGGGGGGGCGGCGCGGCGGCGGGCAGCGCGGGCGTGGGGGGCGGCGCGGGGCAGGCGGGCGACGCGGGGGGCACGCGCGCCGCTTGCTCCAGGATAGCCTTCTTCTGCTCCTGCCCCGCCGCGAAGTAAGAGAACACACACAAAACAGCGTAGCATATCTGATCCGCCTGAAAACAAAATCCGTAAATTGAAAGTAGCTTAATTTATTTATCACTATTTCATTTTCAGGATTAAATGACGCTTTAGATCTTGTCACATCACATATCTATAATAATGAGATACCTGAACGTTTTTACATTTTCTAGTCAAAATTTAAATCTAATTGAGTAGCTATTACTTAAAAAAGGAAAATGTTCAAACTCACCTCAACTTCTTTATTTTTCACAAACAAATTTAGTAAAGAGGTTAAAGTTTAATAGCTATAGTCGATTTACAAGCATAAGAATATAAATTGCAAGCTCCGTATGATCTAATGTCGAAGCTAAGAATAATTTATATATAATATTACAAGTGTTTTGAAATAAACGTTATAAAAATGTAATAGATATTATTTTTAAAGTACATTGTAATTTTAATATAAGTACTCAAGAGAAAAAAGGAGATTAAAAAACGACACAAAAAGGAAAAAAAGAGGATCAAAAAATGATGGATGAGTGAAAGAGCATCCGAAGCTGTAGTTAAAAACATGCAAAATTAAAAACAAAAACAGTGATACATACATCTGTAGGGGTCATGAAACGTAAGGTGCATAATGCGGTTCAATTCCATTGCTCTCGACAAAGTACCGAGAAAGCCATATGGAGAAGAAACGGTGAAGATCAAGCACTACTTTCTCAGCCTACAACATAAGACACGGGAGAATGAATGAAACAAAAAGAAACAACACAATCAACATTATTCTACGTGAAATATACTTGCCATTATAGATTTGTACTTCCTTTGTATTATTTGTCTAGTTTTTGGATCTGAAAACGTAATAGTGTACATATTAATGATTAGCTTACAACCACGATTATAGTTTTTTTTGTCTGTATGAAGCGATTGACTTATTGATCGTTGTCAAAATATACACCCTTATTTTAAATTCACTACACAAACTTTAAGAGGTTACTCAGCCCATCAACATGAACAACTTTTGATATGGGACCAATGATGTTGACTCAAAAAATTGACATACCAATACAAAAGTGTCCAGCTGATCAGACAAAATGTATGGAAAAGGTAAAAATAATATTGAATTTTCAGCATTGGTCATTCATGTTGATAGGCTGAGTCACCTCTTAAAGTTTGTGTATGTATTGAATTTAAAATAGGGGTATATATTTTAAAAGGAGAGAAGAGTGTGGCGAAGAGGCGTTTGCTTCGCTATATATGTATCATATGTTTTTTAATACATATTTACTTTGAAGATCAGCGGCAGTATCAAGTGACGCGCTTCTTATATGAAATGGCAGCGGCACTGGTCGTGGCGAGACCACTCTTTTCATATATAATTAAAAAAAACGCAATCAGTAAACTAAAAATTAAAAATATCTTATAAAAATTTTTACAAACGCACTAGTGATTCCTACGATTTCCGAATTTTTGCTTTCCCTGAGATACCATCATCAGATTCTAGTTTCCTTATCATGGGACTACCCGTGACAAAAAATATTATCAAAATCGGTTAATAAGCGTCGCAGTTATTCGTGAACACACATTAAAAAACATAAAAAAATAATAAAATTTTTGAAGTCGGTTAAAATGCGCGAAGTTTATCGCTATCGCCGATTAAAAAAGTTTACGCGGCTATGCCATAGTACTAAAATATTAGTACGCGTTTGGAAAACCGGTAGCAAGAGAATAAGGGTTTCCTGGAATAAGTGGCGGCAGCACTGTAGTGTCGGGTCCGGTTTAGCTTCATCGAGCAACAACGACCCTGTCGGGTCGTGCTCCTGCAGTGGAGACTAACAAGGACCTGTTGATGATGATGACGATGAGCAACAACGTGTTACTTGTTGCTGATGTCATTTATTACCAGGAATCGGAAAAGATACTTCACGAAATTGTTAAAATTGAGTGCTGCCATCTGGTGGTAAGCAGTTCTGAAAACCCTCATTATCAAGCTCCTTTTTGTATAGTATCGATTCAAGTGATTTAGAATTACACTTACTAAATTCTTCTAAAACGAAGATACCGCCATTCTGTGTGAAGCATTTTCGAATATGATCGAGCCGCACAAAGAACTGAAAAGTTAATAAAATATAGTTAAGTACTTATTATATTTCTCAAAGTAATAGTTACTAAATTGTGTAAGTATAACTTGTAATGTAAGTACACCTATTTTTAAAAATCATACATTTTACTTTATACATATATTTTTATATGAAGCTTTTTTTGTACCCATTGCATATAAATATGCATGAATTTTATTTTTAATTTAGGAATAAATCTGTATCTAACCTTGACATGTTCTCGAACGTACATAGCCTGATCATTCTCATATGTCGAAATATGAGAAAAAATGGGGTTCCCCATACAAAACTGCTAATCAGCCTAGCAACCCACCACTATTTTAATTCCACTTTTCACCTTTACGCTAAACGTGGCCTTTAGGCTCAGTCTGCCCCATAAGGGATAAAGACGTGATATTATATGTACGTATGTTCCTTGGGGAAAGTTCCAGTATTATCAGTTTGGGTACCTACGTTCGAGAATAAGGCAAGGTTACAAATTTAAGGGCGGCTCACACCGCCAGCGACCGACCGAAGCGCGTGAGGCGAACGAAGTTTAAGCATAGTTATGCTCTAAGCGATATGATTCACACCGCGAGAGAGCAAGCCAGCGAGGCGAGCGAAGTCTCTCGGATATCTTCGGCCTCACCGCTCATATACTTCGCTGTGTGAACCAAAGTATGAAAAGAGATGACACTATACGCCGGCCTCGCTCGCTCGCTAGCGGTGTGAACCGCCCTTTATACAGTGTATATACATCCATATTGGAAACAATTACTAATGGATCTAGCCATAATTTAGCCTGAATTGCGTGCAAGAGTCATGTCTATGACATGCTATTCAATTATATTTTGACTATTGCAAGGACCTTTCTCATAATATTACTCGGTTTACAGTACGGTCGCGATAAGAAGCCACATTTGACGTATCTCATTACACGTTAACTTAGCGAAAATTTTATTACACGGTGCTTGTATTTGGGCCAAAATTAATTTATTTAACTGTTGTTGATACAAAACTGTTTTAACAACTCGTAAATGAATACATTTTTGAACTTTTATCTGTCGCTCCCATATGAAAATTAACTGAACTGTAAACTGAAAATTTACTTTTTATAGCGGCAGTACTGTGATAATTTTATCTTTATTACTTACAAATATATCACAATAGTTTTACATACATTAATGTTAATCTAACCAAGTACAATTACTTACTCGTACTAGTCAATACGAACATTTTCATGCGACACATGTATAGTCGAGTATTGCTCTACTAGTTACTGAGTATAGATAGCGTCATGCTTCATGCGTTCATGCAGAGTAGCAACGATGTTACATTTTCGCTAAACCAGTCAATTTTAAGTTATCTACGACAATACTGGTGTAATGAAAATTGTAATAGACTTAGGACAAAAGTTCAACATTTTTCAGTTCAGTTATTTGAACTTTTGTCCTTTTTGGTTGAAAACTGTATGAGCGGGGCAAAGGAGCTCAGGCGGGCGGCGAGGCGGGTGACTTGGGGGTGTGACGAATCAAGACTTACTGACACGATGTTCCTGTACACTGTTCGTTAATGTATGCGAGATATTTGCAGCCTTCTATGAACGTTAGTACAGTTGAAACCTACTATTTGACTTTTACTTGGAAACGCGGGAAATTGAATAGGTCGAAGTCGGTGGTGGTGAGAGGTGCGAAGCGAGTTGTGGTGTGGATGTTCGGGGGGTGAGACGGGAGTGGGAACGGGCGGGAGTGCGGTGCGGGTGCGGGGAGGGGCGTGCGCGACCGGCCGGGGCCGCACCAGAACTTGTGAGATGGCGGATGCTCTACGACTGACCTCGTGACTCGCGTCCGTTACGACGCTCGCTCGGGTTCCGAGTGATAGGGACGTACGAACTAAACCTCGGCACAACGTGCGTGAGCGAAAAATCAAGACCGCTCGCCGGACGATCCACGATTACGATTGCAAGCTGTCGGGTGCGTAATATAAACAGATAATAAACAAAGGGCGTCTATGCATGCACGACCGCGCGCTTCGGCGCTCGCCGCACTCGGGAGAACTAATACAACGCTAACAACGGCTAAAAACAATCGGTAAGCCTCAAAACTACAAGTAAAGCCCTACGACCTCGAACGATCATCTCTAACAGCGTGCGCCACGTGGCCGTGACAGAGATCATAAAGGTCGTAAAGGTCGCCATTACTAGTGAATGAACCACTGTGTACCTCGAAATCCTTTAGCGCAGCGGGTTCGGCGTGTCCGGAAAGAGTAGAACAGACAAAAAGATGAGATTAGTAGAGGGCGGCCGAGCGCGGGCCAAGGACCATCTCAAAAGTTCCTAGCGGAGCGCTGGGCGCCGCCAGCCGGCGCGGGGTGGCAGACAAGTAGCACATGCACATTGTATGGACTAGGTATACGTAAATCAGATGGACAACGGTCAACCTTAAATGTAAAAATCTAAGCTATTACATCGAGTTAGTAATAGAAAGATATCGAAGGGCAAAATACTATATATTTATTCGACATATTAAGCTATACTTTATAATAAAAATAATTAGAAATGCAAAATCGCTCGAAGACGATAATATATAAATGAAATAAAATGTGTAGAGATATACGTATAATATTAAACAAATATTAAGAAACAACTGTAAAGATACTGAAGATAAATCGAAATAGGAAAGTTTGAGTGGTCCTTGCATCCGGGATTGAACATCAGTAGGTAATAAGTAAATGAGTAATAGACCATCTAGTAATGAGTCTAAGTCACGGGGATCGGACTGATAGAGGCGACTCGTGCCGCGGCAGCGGAATGAGTTGGAGGCTGTGTGAGCCTGTGTGAAGGTATCAGTAGGTATCATGTCTTCGTCGGATGAAGAAGCTTCGTTAATGTATAACAATGCGCTAACGGCACCGATACAATATTTAGACAATGAAGCATTGCCCGACGCGGACGCGGCCCGGTAGACTGGCGTACTGGGCGCGTACGGCACTCTACGCGTCCTTCATCATGTCGAGACTTTCAAATAAGCGAGGACACTGACAGACATCTTACCTGGTTCACTTTGTCTGATGCCTATACCAAAACCTTGAGACAATCATTTTATGACTATTTTGGAAAATGTTAAGTATTTTTCTTCCTAGTCAGTTTTGGTATAACATCACTGTAACATAAAAAAGCTGACAAAAATACGAACATCAAAAGCATGGGACATACCTTGCTGTGGTGAAACAGAAGACCGACGCCTTCCATGCACACCTAAAATTGAATTAAAGCATTATTTAACTGCCTTTTTTCGATTAAAATATCAACAACCGAAGACATTTGAAACCACTTTTGTTTATTAACTGCTATTTCTATTTGTGTAAATCTTGAGCTGAATTTTTGTGTACAGTAAGCCAGCTGCATTCAGCATCATCTAAGCCGCAAGAAGTAAACTTTTGTCACCCTTTTGACGTAGAAATTCCAAAGAGTCGTACTAAACGCTTCGACAGTTCCTTTTTGGTTCGAGTTGCTAAGGAGTGGAATGAACTGCCTGCGTCTATATTCCCAGACAAGTACAATCCCAGGACATTCAAAAGTAGAATTAATGGGTATCTCTTGGATAGGCATGTAACATCCTCGTCTTCATCGTCACTTACCATCAGGTGAGATGGGAGACAAATGCGTAATTCCACAATTAATTAAAAAAAAAAAAACTGCTAGACATAAGTATTCCCCAAGGACTTCTCATACGACCGGTTGAAAGCGCCCAGCAGTCAGCGCCTTTCTGCGACCTTGGTCAGGTCGTCCGACCACCTGGTCGCTGCGCATGTCCGTGGTCGCTATTCAAGAACCTTTCGGCGCTATCGGTTCTACGCGCTATGTGCCCCGTCCTGAGTTAAGCCATAATGCAATTTTATGGTACAATAGATCTGATCTGATATAGGGTTACATTATGTTGTCCTTTCTACTAGTTGAGTACGCAGTATTATGCTTCGGCTATCCAATTAAAAGAGTTCATAAAAAAAATGGGACGTGGCTCGTTGTAACGGCAGGTGCCTTTGAGTCGCAGTGTCTTGGGTTTCATGCCCGGCAAGGTCAACATGGAATACGATAAGTTATAGATTGATATGATAATCCATATAAGTCTACATTTGAAAATATATGAGTCTTAGGACAAAAGTTAATTATATTCATTTTTTACATTAATACTATAATTCTGCCGTATTTTCGCTATGTATAAAAGCAGTTTTTAAATAACAAAACATCAGAAAATCCAGCAAAAGAAAGGCTACAATTTTGGCTGGAGACATTAACCACTGCATCTTCTTTTGAACCAGAAAAAAAGCTTCCGCCTGGCCATGGCTTGCCTTGGCCAGAATGGAAGTGCTTAACTCGTCTAAGAAATCTAGTCAGCCGCAGCAATGACAACCTGGTCAGGCTAGAGGCTAGACAGAATCCAGTTGCAATATCCACGACTGCGGTGCATTTCTACAGACCATGACATTACATACTGTCATGCTTAGTGCCCAGAGACCTGCACAATGGAGGACCTGTAGATAGATAGGCTACGAGAACGACATACAATTTGTCCAGTGTTGGGCGAAAAAGGGAATTTGACCACCGAATCGATAAGAAGAAGAATGAGAAACCGGTGAGGTGAAAGTTTTGTTGCTCGAGAAGTGTTATTATAGCATTAGTGACTTTGTAAGTGATATTTTTTTTGCATTCTCGTTACTTATGTCTTTTTATTTTATTTTATCTAGTGTTATCTACTTTCTGTTATTTAATTTATATATGTTTAATAGTTTGTCTATCTGACAAAATATTTGTACACCAGAAATGGTAAAACATGTATCTCGCATTTTAACCTATAAGTCAAATACTGTAAACACATGTTTGACAAATAAACGTATCTTTATTTTTGTCATGGTGTGGCAACCGCCGTGTACAGTAGTACCACGTTTATAAGTTACATTGGCATTGTTCGATGGCGCAGAATAGCGCAATCGACCGCTGACTCATCTCAAAACATCAGTGAAATAACGAACTTATTGCTACAACATAAGATTTGAAATCTAAAAGCACTATTGCTATCTCGCTCACAATACTTGTACGTCTGCTGCGATTGGCCGAGACGCCGCATGGCGCGTACGCATCAGCCAATAGCGGACGGATATTTTCGCGCCATGCAAAGATTTCTGCGCAGGTACTTCGGTGTAACTTATAAAAGTGGTTGTACTGTACCTGTATGAGGCCGCCCTCGCCCGAGGCGCAGTCCTGCACGGGGAACTCCCCGCCGAGCTGCGCCGCGTCCTGCCGCCGCCCGCTCTTCTCCATCGCCTCCTTGATGCAGTAGTACAGTGCTTTGCACTGCAACATGCGTTTAAAGCGGCCATAGTTAAATTCTTCAACAAATTTTTCGATTATGCCAATATAAAAAATATAATAACAAGAAAGGTAAATGACGTTCAAAAAGTGATACATGAGATCCAAAATTTGAATAAAACTATTCATTTAATTTCTTCATATTCTATATTTATGAATTGTCTAGTACATAAATCAATCATCATTAGGTCTTCTTGAGTCTCCACTGCATAAGCATGACCCTCTCTGTACTACTAAAGCCAGAGTAGTCGGAGGATTTGACCTTCACTCTCCACGCTGGCCAGACGGGTCGGAGGTCTCTTTGACGTTTATAAGCTTTGTTTAGCTTGGGTTTCTTAAGTCACCTTCTACGACATCGAGTCAGACTTGGAGTGGTCCTATTCTACTCTGCCAGCAGCACACGGGACAGAAATCAATAAAAATCCTATCCTAATCCTAACTATCCTATCCTAACTAATATTATAAATGCGAAAGTGAGTTTGTTTATTTGTTTGTTTGTTACGCTTTCACGCAGTATCTACTGAATCGATCATCATGAAATTTTGCATACACATAGGTTAGGATACTGAGAAGGACATAGGTTATAAATTACGTGGGTAACAGCTAGTGATTTATAAATAAACTTGTCAAATATCTGAAGAAATTTCTACGAATTACTATAATATATGCTAAGGAGAACATTGACCTGTGGCTTTGCGTGCTATTATACGTGTTGCTTCAACTTTATACAGACAGCAAATGTATGTATAAGTGATCATCATCATCATCAGGTCTTTTTAAGTCTCCACTGCCTCTCTATACTACCACAGCCAAATATTAGCTAGAGCAGTCAGAGTAATTGGCCTGTTCTGTACCACCTGGTTATGACTATTTTCGGAGGAATAAATGATTTCTGATTCTATAAGTTGTAAGTAAGTACACTCTCCACGCTGGCCAGACGGTTTGGAAAGGTATAAGTGAGACGCGTATAGTAATTACTGGTTATTGTTACTATCGACATCAAATAGGGCAAGTAGCACATACAGTAATGTTACTTGAAACTTGTTTTATAATCGACTAGCAATTTTCCCGCCACTTAGTCTGCGTAAATTATACCCTATAACACCCGCAGATAAATTAGCTATCTATTAATTTTGAAAATCGGTCGAGTAGTTTCAAACCCTATTGAATGCAAAAAACAAAAAACGAGTCTATGTTCTCTTAAAAGGCCGGTAACGCTCTTGTCACACCCCTGGTGTTGCAGTTGTCCTTGGGCAGCGGAGATTATTTACCATCAGGAGACCCGGTTGCTCGTTGGCCGTCCTATATAATAAAAAAAAAAACAAATCTTTCCTCTATATAATTTTAATTATGATGTGAGACCAAAATACCTTCTTAGTATAATATTTGTGTAACTGCGTTTGGCCGCCGTTCTTCCTCCAAAGGCACAAAACTCGTATCTTCGGACTGTACGTCATGTTCACAAGCCGCTCGTACCACCACCGCTCTACGATTGTACCTGGAAATGTACGTTACTACTTCTGTATTATAAACAAGTTTAAAAACTAAAACCTGACTACTAATATTTCTGGACATATTTTGACGTTTCACGGGACAATGATGAATGATTATTTTTGTAATCTACATAAAATACTATTGCTTGTTTTGTTTTTCGTGTGTGTAAGTGGCCAACACTGGTGTCAGATTTTACAAGCTGCCTAAAGGCATCTGTCGTAGTTTGAGTACTATACGAGCCAAGGCTGTACATATTAAATGCAACGCTTTTTGTATTTTAGAGAGCGCTATTTTGAATTTGATGTGTCGTCTCATAGCGTATAGCCAGCGAACGGCCAAAACGTATCTAACGACGTGTATGTCATGTAACATTGATTAGTTTTGGAGATGAGAACAAATGAACAAACATATATGCATACATAAAGGCCAAAACCAAAATCCTCCTTTTGGCTTTGCCGTAGTCAGGTAAAAAACAAAGGTTATGACTAATGAAGTACCATACAGCGTAGTTAATTTTTTTAGTTAAGTTTTACACCTATACGCTCACCAACATGTTAGACATGCCTTACGGGCCCTTCACACGTTGGGCCATCGCGCTGATTTGTTGTCTATTGCTACAATGGATGGAAAACTTTTAAGATATTTCGTGATTTAAACAGCAATGTACAATGAATCGACGCGATGATGGTCCAAAGTGTGGAGGATACGTTACACACGCTTTGTCGACTCTGTAAAGCCTAGTTCGCACACGGCTAGCATTTTGGTCGAGTAGCGAGTATTTTAGTGACTCGTTGTGTCTGAACACCAACATTTTAGTCGAGTAGATTAGTAAACAATTGATTCCTCACACTACCGTCACTGCCTACTTGCTTATCCGCTGAACATGTCCAAACGGGTTGTTTTAGTCGAGTTCGCTAGTGGCTGTGTAATATTTACTAGTGAATTATACGCAACCAGTGCAAACGATTTTTGAGTAGTGGCGAGTGTTTTAGTATAACTACCCGACTAATTAACTAGCCGTGACGTGTGCGAACTATGCTTAAGGGCGTATCCTAGCAGTATGTTTTCAGTGTGTTTTATATACAAATGTATTCCTCTATTTTCTCGCTGAAAACTGCTTCTAGAGGTACAATTCTTTTTTTCATAAAATCTAGTACTAAAATAGGTTTAGCCCTATGTTAGATTAAAAAAAGAACTGTTTTTATATAAAAAAACCTGCTTTTTAGAAAAAAATATATCATAGGGCCGCACCTGTTTTAGTATTAGATTTTATGAAAAAAGAATTGTGCCTCTACAAGCAGTTTTCAGCGAGAAAAATAGAGGAATACATTTTTATGGAAAACATACTGCTAGGATACGCTCTTAAGAGTAATACGTGTAGTATGTATGTGAGAGTGACCTTGCGTGCTGCGCAGGATGAGGCCATCGTCACGCACTTCCATGAAGCGCAGCTCGCCCGTGGCGTCGGCCTCGTGCACCGTGAACGACGCGCGCCGCAGCAGGCGCGAGCCCAGCGGCTTCAGCTCGATGTCGTTGCCGTGCTGCACACAAACGTTCACTCACTGCCGAAAAACTGCCTTTACGGACTTTAGGGCATAGAACACACTTCAATTGAGTTTGAATATGTAGCCCCCAATAGAAATTCTAAACTAATTGTATGATTTTTTTTCATATTACCCTCAATCCATTATTTGTCTATGATCTTTATTACCTAGACAAAACATAAGGCAGTGGGTCGTCTGATACTAGTAGTAGTTTGTGCGTTCACTGAACAGCTTACATTTTTTAAAGGTGCATGGACTAGATCCAAGTAAGCTTTAGCTACTTCACTGATAGATACTGAACTGAGTTTCTTTCGGCGTATTCTTCTCAGCAATGGTCTTTCCGAAACGCTAGTAGTGTTTCGATTATGCAAATATAAAAAAATAACAAGAAAGATAAATAACGTTAAAAAAGTGATACATGAGATCCAAAATTTGAACAAAAAACTGTTCGGTTCATTTCATTTCACCAAGCGAACTGGGTAGCCTGAAGGAATCGCGCTCACAATGGCAATTGCCATTGTTAAAGTTTAAGTACGTTAAGACGATATACGGAGTCCAGTTCTGCCTCCATTATAAATAAATAGTTTGAAGGAAAACGGAGACATTATTGAAAAATTTTATTAAGCTAGGGTCTATAAAACCTAAACCTTTATAACTATTTGCGAAAATGCGGGCAGCACTGGACCCTGTGTAGTGTCTTAAAAAGCTTACCAAAGTATGGACAACATCGAGCAGATGATTGACTTCCTGACTGTACACAAGCCCGATATGACTCTTGGCGAGCAGGCGCCGCACTTTATTCCTAATGATATCCGCCTCCACGCCGAACAGCACCATGGCCGCCGTCAAATTGTACAAGGCGGTGGACAGCAGTCTGTCCTCCTCGTGCTCAAGGCGTTTCCGCTCCGTCTCGCTCAGACACTTGTACCGCTCCATCATCTCGTTAGCCCCCTGGTCCATGCCGATCATATCACGCTCTTGACTCACGGCATCAAGGAAAGCGTCCTCCCAGAATTGCATTTGGTCCCATAGGTTCGACCTTTCTTTGCCTTGAAAGTGATAAAAATAAATAAATGGACATTGGAAAATAAATATATAAAAAGGTATTATTTAATCGTGTAAGTACTGTATAACTGATATTTATTTACAAAGCCAATTGACAAAATTATAAAAAAAATGATCACGATGGATGTCTGTTAACGACAAGAAATTAAAAAATATGACGTTCAAAAAGAGATACAATTATCCAATTTTGAATAAAAATCTTTGACTTTAAGGAGCCCTCGTGTGGAGAACCACACGAGGGCTCCTTAATTTTGATTCTTGTTACGAGTACACTACGCTTAAAGAATTAAGCGTAGTGTACTCGTAGCTCTTCAATACGTTTGAACGGTTCGCAAAGATGTGTTAATACAAAATCCAGTCCATGCACGTAGCCAACTTCGGTCAAAACGAATTAGGAACTCGATATTACCAATAAGTCCTTGATAAAGATATGTCCTCGCAGTGTCAGGCGAAGTGAGGGGCGAGGTGGCGGGCACGCCGACCGGCGGCCGGTACGCACTGAGTGACGACTTGGAGGAGAAGACACTCGCGGCGCGCGGCTTGCCCGACCCGCCGCCGCGGCCCACCTGCAACGCCACGTCTAGTCAGACTCCACACGGCCAGCCCGCGGCAATCAAAGTGCGAGAGTTTAGCATTATGACCGCGATCTATTATATGTACTACTATTTAGTTAGGAAAAAATCGACATTGCCACTGTTGAGTATACTTTATAATTACATTATATTATAAAATCATTGTAAGGTAACTGTTTTGTATTTAGAATTGAGCAAATGTCAGCTATTAAACTATAATTACACCATTAGTAAGAAAATTATTGCTAAGTTTCGTAAAACATATCGCACTCGCACTTTTAGTGTCGATGGGCTAATGTACATGTACCTAGTGATTGCATCTAAAGCCAATTCAGGACAAAATTATGAGATTGAAGGCTTGTTTCAAAGCTTTGCATGTTTTGCTCGAACAGAAACCTTTTTTTACTTTGCTTTAGACTTTTATTAAATTTGATATTCACGTTACGTTTCGCTTGTTTATTAAAAAATATCCAGCCATGGAACAAGCTTCCATTATTAAAACATCCACCAAAAAATTTGGAAAATCTCTAATTTGCTTAATTTAATTCAGTCTTGATTTAGGCTATACAATAAGTCTTGATGACACTATTTTATGTAAAGAATTACATGTACCGATATCGGATATACTTACAATAGACATGTGAATATATTAGTTACACTTTCGGCAAATAAAATACATTTAATTGATTGGATTAGGTTACTATGCCATACCATGCATTATTCTATGAGAGACAAACGGCCTCAGGTAAATTTTGAATGAAACTTATTCCAATTCCAAGACGTGGCGATTTGTCAAACCACGAAAGCAGACAGTTACTACAGGAGACCGGTGGACCTCGGAGCCAGCAGCCATTCGACAAATATTTTCAAATCTTAACAGCACAATTTCAAATCTTAATTAAATATGTTTTAAGGATTTTGTTCTCTATTAGCGATCCTGATCTCGAGATTATGAAAATGTTGCCAGGGTGTTTAGAAACAGCCGGTAGGTATATTGAAATAGACAATACAATCACGAATACTCGTCAAATGTTTCACCAGTCTTTCTTTATCTTTCTACACTAAAGTGTAAAAATTTGTTGAAGGGCATGTCTCCGAGGCACGGCCGAAGCGAACACGACACGCACTAAGACTTACATTGAGGAACATGACGTCAGTGTCAGAGAGGTTGGACTTAAAGGAGGCGCGGTGGTCGAAGAGATTGGCTCGGTTGGTGGTGATCGAGCCGCTCTCGTCGCCCGAGCAGTCGGACGACGGCGCCGCCTGCCGCGCACACAAAACACGCGTGTTGTCGCTCAGAATGCCTGGTACAGTCGGCCAGCGGACATGCCAACCTTGCATCGTGGCTCACATACAATGCCATACAAAAACAAATGGAGGGTTGCGAGTCTTTGTATAACTTTATTGCTGCTAAATTTTGATTGTATGTTAGTCAATGCATAAAACCTTAAATACATGTTAAATTGTACTTGCAATCTCCCACTTATTACATAATTTTAATCACTTTTATTAAAAATCATTCATATAAAAATCTCTCCAATGCATACACTCACACTATTCTATGCTTTTTTGTTTTATTTGTTAGATTAAACTACTGCATTCGCATCAGTTCACAACAAATCATCTCTCACAAACTCGCGTTATTAATTGTGTCAGTATTTGCGAAATAATAAATAGTTACTTATAATAAAAGGCAATTTTTGACCATTTAAGCAAGTCCAAAGTTTTGATAAATTACTTGCATTATAGGTTAGACAATATCGACACAAAAAGTGTCAAACATTGCAAAGGCGCATGTATCGGCGACCACTAAGAATAGCCCACACCCAAGTTTGCAACTTTCTTAACCCTGTGCTACTCCTGGGGGCCCAAAAGTATGGGAGATTTTTTCAGTTTTTACGAAAAAACTACCTTAAGGATGCCTTTTTCGGGTATTTTTGTGGTATGCTTTTATGAAATACACTAAATTATCTACAGTTTGAGTATAATTTGAACTCTCAGGTACTTATAGTTATTGAGTCATACCTTATCAAAGCATGCCCATTTTTCCCCACAGTTGGCACAATTTGGGGTAGTTTTGCTTTCCGGGGCTATACCAAGGAAACTAAAGATCTTACAGGACAATTGTAATGAAATAAAGGAAAGAAGACTATAGCTTTCAAATGATTGTAATTTTATCTCTCAAAATTTTTAACAGTAGAGAAACAGACTCAAAAATGGTCCTACATTTTAGCAAACACCAAACATGTTCTCTCAAAAATACCATCGAGTCAAGCATTCTTCTTAAATTACTCGTCTAATTACAACACAAACACAACACTTCAAGTTCAAAATAGTAATGTGGAGCAATAAAATTGGCGCTTAAACATTCATCGATTAGCAAGAATATTAAGTACATAAAAAATTAAAGAGGCAAAATCGAAAAAGCAAAACAAGAAGACTTATTGAAATATGTAGCAAATTTACTTGAAATGTCGTATAGATGTTAATATATATTATATGGAGAATCTGTTTATACACAACAAGGCGACCCGCCCCAGTTAAGCCATAGTGTGTACATTATGTACGGGCATCTTAGGAATCAATCTTTCAAATGATGGTAATAACGTGCTATAAAATACGGTCAAACAATGTTTAACTAATGAATCAAATACCTTACTATGTTTGTTTTTAATATATCATAGAAATGGAAAGTATAAACAGTCTCTCAAATAGTATGTTAAGATTCCCCAAAGATAGTTTTAATTTCATGCTCAAGAGTTACCAGATACAGTTTAGGGTTATAGACACTTATTGTCAAGGGCAACACAAATCCTCCACCATGCGACATTGTTTACAACATGAATGCATCCAATCTGACAACAATATACAATACTTACGTCTGAGTCGAAGGACGTGAGCTTGCTGAAGAGAAGGTTTCTCTTCTGGTTGAGCATGTCTTTGAACATCTCCGTTGTACTTTGTACTTCGGCCGAGTCCATGTCCGGATAGTTTACAATCGGTACGTCTAGAGAAGAGAATTTTGTTTTTAACGACTTAATATACAAAATATTTTTTTATTATTATTAACGACTGAAAAATACGTGTCAAGATTACACACCCTCCAAAATGAGTGCGTTCATCAGAATACCTCAGACCGATCTCCCAGGGGATCCCCGTGAACTCAACAGTTTACCAGTGCAGTGTCTTGTCTATGCAATGGCCTATACATACGTATGTATTGACGATCTCCTTGGCGCAGCAGTCAACACGCCGGCCTGCGACAAGGATGGACTGATTCTGATCCCCTTGGGGATCGGGCTGAGGTATCATGGTGGACTCACTCAATCAAATGAGCCCAAACAGGATGGGTTAACTCCTTTCCATGTCCGGAAGTGGTTCTTATTCAGCTTCCGTAATACTTTCAACAGGTTATTTTTTAAATTTCATTTTTGTGATAAGCTTTTAATATGAGTGAATAATGCTTTGAAACTGTAAAGTGATTGCCAAGACAAATCAAATTAGCCCAAACACGTTCTGTCTTATTATTAAACAGGGACTGACGTTAGACTGGGCGTGACGAATTAATCAATCAATAGGCGATGCGGCTACCAATCAACCCATAACTATTTTGATTCCGTTCTCCACCCTCAAGCCCACCAACATGTTAAACCTTTAGGTTTCATAGACCGGACTCTTGTCAAACTTTGCAAGAAAAAAGGACGTGATAGTATGTAAGTATGTATGAATATTAAGTTCAACAACCTCTGTGGTCCAGTGCTTAAGAGGCTTATCACAAAATAGTGCTCTGAAAGATTAGGCTTTTACGCACGGCGACCACACGGTTGGGGTCACGAGTTCACGACGCTAATGCTGTTGCTACAACTGCACGATTTTGATACTTTTCATATTCTTTAATTTTTTGATATTGGATTTTTTTATTTTGTAATATTGTTAATCATGACAAGAAATTCCTACATACGTTCATTTTTGTTGGCTAAAGATACTTATATCAGCGAAACTAGCGATACCCGTTATTAAATTCTTGTACTCTGAAATAAGAACACATTGAAAAAATCTATGTAAGTATTCACTAGCAAAGTACATTTAGTATTTTTAGTATAAATTTTCATCAAAATCATCATTTGAGATTGAGAGATCTACTCATTACCGCTAAAAGTGGCCGCTTTTGGCGGTAATTAGTAGTTCTAGTATTTACATTTACTATCTTATATTTACTGAATGAAAAATAATAAAAAGTTATACCAAAAATACTACAAGTCATTTACTGAAGAAGTACTTACGTAGATTTTTACAATTTGCTCCTATTTAGCAGTCATATCATCATTTCGTGTAGGTGACACGGTCAGTCGACCATGCACACCCTGGTGTCAGAGTTCTTCGGAACCGCCTCTCGGCCTCTGTCGTGGTTTCTTTAACGACTACCAGATGGCAGCCGGGATCACCAGCTTAACGTGCCTTCCGAAGTACGGAATCATCTTTCTTATCAGACCATCAGGTGATTCATGCCTGCAATGTCCTAACCAAACTGGAAACAACTTAACAAATTGTGCTTCCCGTAGGAATCGAACCACGACCCCCGGGTCAACAAGGCGAACGCCAACCACTGGACCATGGAGGCAGCAGTAAAAGAAATAAAATGAGGGATAGCGCTAGTTCACTGGTCTAAGCGCCTTAAGCTCTTTAAGTTTTTGCCAACATTTTATTTACAACCTGCGTGTAATTTTGGAATATTTTTTTAGGGTTTAGTACCTAAAAACGTAAAAACGAAACGTAACGTTGGTGTCACCCTGTCATAACCATTTGCTACGAAACTACTGAACTGATTAAGTTGAAATTCGATACTTATATAAGTCTGTAACCCGAAGATGAGAGATCAAAAGAGTATTACGTGTATAATATTTTTCTCAAACATGCTTGGAAATGTTCACATTATTTTGACAACCTTGTTTGGGATAAATCAATATTGCTGTACTGGCCAATACACGGCAGCAAAGTATGTATGAAAATCCCAAGAAAATCCATATCTGTCGTGTCTTAAAGTAACTATGAAAATTCATATCTGTCATGTTATTTAAAAATGGAACGACGCGTTTGCTGCGAAATAATTCAAGTATGGAGGTTACAAATTCGAATTTAAAATTTTACCAGGCTAGTTAGAAAAAAGAAATTAAAAAACTTAAGATTTTGGCGCGATATTTTCTACATATTGTTGTTTATGAACATTTTATGAATATTAATTGACATATTTACATCAATATTTCATGATGGTCTAGGATAAAAGAAAAATCATAGAATATACCAGGTGCTTCTCTTCCCGTACAGTCTGTAAAAGCAGGCCGAAGAAGAGGGCGAAAACCTATGCAGAAGAATATGTCAATAGGTGATGCGACTAGCAACCCATCACTATTTTAATTGCATTTTCTACATTAAAATCCACTAATACCCTAAACATGGCTTTTGAGGTCCGTCTCACCTGTAAGGGTAAACACGTGATAATATATGTATATTTGTTTGTCTATATACTATTTTTTTTAATTTCCGTGCAATATTTGATAAAAGTACGACACAAGCCTTGGCCGCAATCAGGCATTGATGGACTCACGTATGTGTGCCTCTGCTCCGCCTCGGCCCACATTCACACGTTCGTCCATCAATACCTCTTTTGCCGGCCGTTGCAGTAATGTACTTTAATTTGGTAAATTAGATATTTACAAAAAATATATCGTAATCGTATACATATGTCTGTTGACGATTTATATAACAAATAAGTTGGAAAGTATTTGACCAAATTAATTCAATAAAACAAATAAGACATTTTTACAAACATGATATTTATTATTTGACTAGCAGGAATTGGTTTTTTGGCTGACCTAAATAATTAAATATAAATATATACGGACAAATCACACAGATTGAGCTAGATTTTATAACACATACATAATTACATATGTATATAGACAAACATCCAAGTCCTAGGTCAATCTGAAAAAGATAATTTTTCATCATGACCTGACCAGAGTGACCGCGGAGCGAACCCGGGACCATCCGTGTCACAGGCCGTGTGGTGTTGACCGCTGCGCCACGGAGCTCGTCGTCATAATCATTAATTACAATTTTACTTAATAAAAATAAATTGGAATACTATGTGCCTCAGTGGCATGTATCTGGCTTAGTTAGTCGCACTATACGCTTTGCACTCAATCGTTTGACGAAGAAAAATTCGGCATAGGTCCGCCGTCGACAAGCTCTCCCGCAGTACTGAGTTTGAGCGGTCGACGCATCGAAATATATAGTAATTTGGAGGTTGCAATTACGTTTTTTATAGTCATATCTTTAATTATTATTATTTTAAAGTACAAAATTTTAATTCCTTATGAACTTACGTTTATTCTAGTACATATTTCATGTAATAATATTACTGTAGTAAGGAGAAATTTGCAGTTGATGTTTTAGAAATTTCGTGGTTTTACGGTTTTGAATGGATATTTTTTACTAAATATTCCATACATATTTTAAAATTCCGATTCCGCTATGAACTTTACCACTATTAAAGAGATATTATTATAATTTTTTCGTTTAAATTCCGTCTGTACAGTTGTTCAGTTTTGAGCACGAACAAGGGCCTCGCCCTCTTTTTGTGTAAAACATGCTTCGGAATTTTGGCTTTATTTTAATTGATTAGATAAAAATGCAAAACGTGAAGCCGCTATGAACTTTACTAATAACTATTCTCCATTGTAAAATAGATTTAAGTTGTCAAAGTCTTTCAGTTTCTTAGAATGTGAATGCCAAAATCGCGGTCAAAATGTGATAGGCCTCTTAAGGCGTTTGCCTTATTGACCCGGGGTCGTGGGTTCGAGCCACGGGAACTTTGTTGTTTCCAGTTTGGTTAGGATATTGCAGGCATAAATCACCTGATTGTCTGATAAGATAAATGATTCCGTGCTTCGGAAGGCACGTTAAGCCGTTGGTCCCGGCTGCCATCTGGTAGTCGTTAAAGGAACCACGTCAGAGGCCGAGAGGCGGTTCCGAAGAACTCTGACACCAGGGTGTGCATGGTCGACTGACCGTGTCACAAACACGAAATGATAAATAAATAAATATATACGGACAATTCACACAAATTGAGCTATCCCCAAAGTAAGTTCGAGACTTTATGGGATACTAACTCAACGATACTATATTTTATAATAGATACATATATAGATAAACATCCAAGACCCAGGTCAATCTGAAGAAGATCATTTTTCATTTTGACCTAACCGGGGATCGCACCCGGGACCTCCGTGT
Organism: Rhodophaea formosa; assembly: GCA_963082605.1. Taxonomy (NCBI): domain Eukaryota; kingdom Metazoa; phylum Arthropoda; class Insecta; order Lepidoptera; family Pyralidae; genus Rhodophaea; species Rhodophaea formosa. Next base: position 11,736,959 of record OY720210.1, read on the forward strand.
TGACCGCTGCGCCATGGAGCTCGTCGAAATGATGATGATGAATATCAAGTTGCGTATGTAAGAAATGTATAATATGATTTATAAAGTAAAATTGAATATTGATCACGTACGGAAATAATCCGCACAGGGCACGTACCGGTCTGCGAGCTCTTTCTAGAGGAGGGCGAGGAGGAGGGCGTGTCGAGGTCGTGGCGGTAGTCGGCCAGGCCGGCCGACTCCAGCGCCGCCAGCTCCTTGCTCCAGTAGTGCGTGTGCGCCATCTCCGCCAGCTGGAACACCGACGCCATGCCCCCCAGCCCGAAGTTGGAGTACGTGTGCTCCAGCCCGTGTACTACCGCTTGCAGCACTTTCAACATGCCCTTCCACACTGGCTTGCTTACGAACTGCAACATTGGTTTTTCAATAATTATTTATTTATTTAAACTTTATTGCACAGAAAAATGTACAAATAGGTGGACTTAATGCCATAAGGCATTCTCTGCCAGTCATACTTTGAGACCAATCCGAGATACATAAATAGGGTGGTGCGATGAATTTTAAGAGATAAATTAAATTATATAAAAAGATAATTACATGTATATATACACAAATAAAATATATAAAAAAGATAAACTAACAAACATATATTATACATATTTATATAGTTAAAATACACAAAAATACATATAAATAAGATTAGAATACAAGCTAAAGGGATGATTTCCAAGAATTTAAAGGTTTAAGAAGAATTATCAAGGAAATATTTGTGGATTGCCTCCTTAAACGCGAATCTGTTGGGAGCCCTTCTAATGGATTCTGGAAGAGCGTTCCACAGCCGTACAGCCTGCACCTGGAATGAGTTGGAAAGAAAGCTAGAATGGTGAGAAGGAGTAGCAAGGATAAGGCTATTGGAGGAGCGAAGAGATCGAGAGTGTGTAGAACTGAGAAAATTGAATTTTGATTTAAGGTAATCCGGAGAGAAAGGGTCATGAAGTAAAGTATAGCAATGATAAAATTCTAGATTTCCGACGAAAAGGAACAGGTAGCCAACCAAGCTGGTAACGAAAAGAGGAGATGTGGTCAAATTTACGAAGACCGAAAATAAAACGCAGGCAATTATTAGCCAGTCTGTCTAGTTTAAGTAAGAGTGTTTGGGAAATATCACAGTAGCAGACATCTGCATAATCAATTATGGGAAAAATTTGAGCCTGAACTAGTAAAATTTTAGTATTAATAGGTAGGAAGTTTTTAAATCTATAAAGGGAACGCAACGAGCCATTGACTTTGCGACTAAATTCAGTGACATGAGTATTCCAACTAAGGGAGGAGTCAATATGCAGTCCAAGATCTTTGACACTGGAGCGATATGGGATAGTTACATCATTATATCGTACTCGAGCAACAGCATCAAAAGCGATTTTACGCAATTGTCCCGAACTACCTACAATAATTGATTGACATTTATTTGGATTCACATTTATACCAAACTCCCTGGACCACTTAGCTATCTTAAGGAGATCTCTGTTTTAAGAAGCTACAGCTGAGTCGAGTTCATTAACGGTACAAGTCAGATAAAGTTGGAGGTCGTCAGCATACAGATGGTGAGATGTAGAAAGAAGATTTGTGAGCGAGTCTATAAAAATAGAAAATAAAAGAGGAGATAAAATTCCACCTTGGGGGACACCAGAGGAAAGATCTCGCCAGCCAGATAAGGTCTGATCAACACGAACCGCTTGTTTGCGATTACGAAGATAGGAAGAAAGCCACTCCAGAACTGATGAAGAAAGATTAAAACGGGATAAGAGAGCTAGCAGGATGTCATGGTCCACGGTGTTAAATGCGTTTGAGAAATCAATGAGAACAAGCACAGTGACCTTGCTATGTTCCATGCCAACCCTGATGTCTTCCGTTACTTTTAGTAAGGCGGTGTTGGTACTATGTCCAAGACGAAAGCCTGACTGGAAGGTACTAAGGAGATTGTTAAACCTGATGAACGAAGCCAATTGAGACTGAACAACAGACTCAAGAACTTTAGAAAGATATGACAGAATGGAGATTGGGCGGAACTGATTTAACGAGCTAGGGTTATCAATTTTTGGCAGGGGAATTATAAAAGCTTTACGCCAAAGGGAAGGGAATACTCCGGAATTCAAAGAAAAGTTTATTATGTGCGTCAAGATTGGAAGTACGAAATCAAGTAAAAGAAGAACCATTTGACGGCTAATAGCGTCAAAACCCACCGCTTTGGATTTAATAGAAATCAAAACTGCACGTACCTCATCTTCAGTCACTGAGGAAAAGGTAAAAGTGTCGGGCAAATTACAATTAATAATTACATTGCTATCAAATCTTTTTTTTAAATTAATTGTCATATTTTTATCGGAAAGTCGTTATGAGATTAATTCCGTGAAGTGCTTGCCACGACAAATCAAAAGAGCTGCTCAGACACAATGGGGTTATCTTCTTAAGTTTAGAAGTGCTTATAGCCACCTATAGATCTATGATAGCACTATAATATTGCATTGCATTTACATACGAGTAAATACACAACATTTTTGCTCAATCAGTTACAGATAAGAGCTTTGAAATTGAGTTGCAAGATTACACCCAAACAAACATACAAAATATGTGTAATCCTAATCAAACTTTATGGCGGCTTGGATATTAGCTGCGAGTTGCGCAGTACCCGCCCCGCCTCTCCACGCGCGCACTTCCTAACCTAATATTGAGTACTGCGCCTCGACTCGCGCGATGTTACAAGCCGCGACAAAGTTTGATTAGGACTGTACGTACATACATAGCAAGTTAAATAAAATAGCTTGTAATAAAATATATAATTTGTGATTGCTTCTAACGAGGGTTTTCTGAAACGCAACCATGTGGCATCACTAAGGCGTTGACCTCGATAAGCTGCTATCATTGGATAATATTTAACAAGTTGTTGCTGAACTGACACATTGTGGCCCAATCACAGCTACCTGACCTGAGGCCTCAGTGCTGTTGCTGCCGCTGCTTATTTCAGAAAAAGGCGTGGACGCCATGTTGCGGTAATATTGGAATAGTTAAATAAATACTTGCTACGTCACCCATTTTGTCGTTAGGCGTGGACTTGCGGTTAAAGTTCCTGTTGAGCTTGCTGAGCGCCATGTTGCGGTAGGACTTACCTCTTTATCCACTTTACCGTTAAGCGTGGATACAACGTTGCGGTAGGATATGAGTCCCCCCCCCTTCCCTCCCCGAATGGCATCTTGTCACGATGGGGGGGCTCAGTAACTGCGGTTTTACCACCCGCGGTGAAGCTAAGAGGAACCGGGCGGAAGGCGCTTCAGGAGGGTCTAGGCAACCCTCCTCGCGCCTGAGGTAGAGGAAGACAAGCTCTCTAAATATTACTGGACCGCTCGGGTGAAGGGGTTGAACACTCCCTACACTCACAGTCGTAGTAAGTCGGGAGAAGAGGAGTGTCAGTGATAAGGTGCGCCGCTCTTCCTGTCCTCCGCGACCAAGCGTGTCTGTGGCGCTAACACGGTATTGGTGGACACTATGTTGCGGTAAGACTTGAATAGTAAATAAAGTACTTGCCACGTCATCCATTTTATCGTTAGGCGTTGATTTGCGGTTGAAGTTCCCATTGAGCTTGCTGAGCACCACGCTGCGGTAGGATTCTAGTAGTTAATTACTACTTACCTCATTATCCACTTTATCGTTAAGCGGGGATATCATATTAAGGTAGGATTTGAATAGTAAATAAAGTACTTACCACGTCATCCATTTTGTCGTTAGGCGTGGACTTCCGGTTGAAGTTCCTGTTGAGTTTGCTGAGCACCATGTTGCGGTAGGACTCGTCCTCCATCAGCTTCTTCAGCCGATTTAGCTTCAGCCAGCCAACGCCTTCACCCTCCAAAACATGTTGGACCAGCTAAACACAATAATAAACTCGAGTGTATAACAAAATATTTGCCACTTAAGAATTTTTTTATTTGGTAGCTATTCGCGAAAACCTGATTTCAACGTTTAAATTTTAAAAGCATAATCGTTATTAATGCTACCGAAAAGTAACTGTGCCACTGTGATGTGAGCAAGCCGTTAAAAGATTCTAGCTATGTGCGTTTACTAAACTCGAATATCGAAGATATATGATTCGTTTTCAGTATAAAGCACGTTATTGCGCATTGATAGAGCCGAGCGTGGAAAAAGCAAGAAGAAGCTAAGAAATATTTTGGCAACATTCAGATAAAGTCGTAACTGGTGTTACAGGCACAGAACTCGGTAGTGCCAGCTTCGTCTACAGTGTGTAGAGGAAACTAGTTAAAACAGTTAGTAGGAGTTCTTGGCGGGAATTTTGGCGGACTACACGATTGCTGTGTCATCGAATGAACGAAATGAATTTACACCATCGTTTCGTTGATGAACAAGAAAACTCCAAAAAAGCGCAATAAACTTCAACTTTAATCATTTCATGCTGGCTAACTATGTAAAGCGTGAAAGCCAGAAAAAAAAGACTGTTGAGTACGTACGTCATTGAGAAAGGCCTGGTTCTCGGAGTTGGCGGAGGGGCGGGCGTGCGGCGGCGAGGGCTGCGAGGCGGGCGGCGCGTGGCGGATGAGCGGCGAGCGCTGCACCAGGCCGCGCGCGCCCTGCGAGAACGGCCCGAACGTGGCCGCCAGCGCGCCCGCGCCCGCGCCGCCCGCCGCGCTGCCCGCCGCGCTGCGCGGGGACTCCGCCGGCTTCGGCTGCTTACCTAAATAAAACAGTTGTTATTTTTTATCTCTTCTATTAGAAAAACAAACAACGGTTACCTAAAATCTGGGTCAAAAACGTTTTCATTCATCATCATCATCAGGTCTTTGTAAGTCTCCACTGCAAGAGCACGACCCCTCCTGTACTATCAGAGCTATATATAAGCTAGAGGAGATAGAGAATTTGGCCGCCCTTCGACCCCGTCGCACCCGCGACCGGAATAGAGTGCGTAGAGTAGGATTAACTCCGATTACTGGTGACCGCCCGGCGGTACCAAGTGACATGCACCCTATAGGTCCTGATAGGTCCTTCTGACACCGTAGCTTTCGGCCCATACGCCAAACATGAGAGTTGTTGCTCTCTAAAGGCTTTGCCATTGTATCTCAGTTCGGCTCTTCAGGCTATGCATGCAAATCGTGGCCCATCAGGCCCTCTGAGGTGTTTATAAGCTGTGTTTAGATTGTGTTTAATAAGTCACCTTCGCCGAAATCCACGGGTACACTTGGAGTGGCTTATTCTACTCTGCCGGGAACCACACAACAATAAGGCCTATGTTTTTGCGATTACCTTCATTCCATGTTACTTATGATAGGACTAGCAGTCGGTCCCGGCTACGCCCGTGGTACATCTAGCTTATGGCACTCAGGGTTAACGCACCTATCCAACGGTGAAAGAATTTTCGAAATAGGTCCAGAAGTTTCTGAGATGTGCACGTTCAATCAAACAAACAAACTCTTGAGCTTTATATATAAGTATAGAAGTATAGATCTATAGATTTATGGTTTTAATATTTATGGAGGATCAAACTCCAAACACTCAAAGACAAGTTTACTATACTGAGTCAGTGAGCTACGCAGTTTTGTAAGATAGCATACAAATATGAACCTTTGGAGCCGAAGAAATCACTAAACATGCTGGAAGTGGAAGCGGCGAGGCCGTTGAGATCAGAGCTGATGTTGGAGAAGAAGTCTCGATGTGTGGCCGCCAGCAGGTTCGTGGTTTGTAAGGCTGTGGAGTCCCGACGCCCACCGCTGCCGGTCGAATCTTGACTCTCGCCCTGACAGAACAGCAGTAAATGTGTTAAACTACAATTTTTCGATTTCAAATGCTTGCAAAATATTCGTCCGTGATAATCAATGATTGACTCCAACTCAAATTAGCACTTGAGGCTTTATGTATCACAGACGGATCCCTAAATCGAATAATGGTGTTCAGATACCGACAATATTTTAGAAAGACCTATCTAATAACACCTCACAATAAGGAATTGCCGCATACAGAACTAAAATAACAATTTGGTTCAGAAAAATCAGAGACTAAGTCCCTGAGCTAAATCGCGGACAGACAGATAGACAAGGCGAAACTATAAGGGTTCCTTGTTTACTACTGACCCCTTAAAACTAGAGCAGGCAAAACCAAAAAACAGTAGGCAACATTTTAAAATAATTTACCTTGATGAGAAGTCCTTTCTTAGCAGCGGCCTCCTTCGCGCTCTTGGTGAGATCTCCGAAGGTAGACTTGCTGACGTACGTGAGATCCTCAAAAGTGTTCTTGCTAACTGCCGTGGCCGTCTTGCTGGCTTCCAAAGCCGATTTCGATGCTTCTTGCATGCTTTTAGACGCTTCCTCCGCCGCTTTCTTGGCATGAAGTGTTAACTACGAATAGATACATAGATTTTTATCCGAATTATCGTAATTGATGTTGCCACGTCTTCGTGCAGTAATTCAATGGCCAAGCCAAAGTGAACTAACTGTTTCTACATGCGCGTATGAGGTGAATGCTTTGTGTAGCATAAAATGTTAAAAAAAAGTAAAATTCGCTATAAAGCGAATATGGTCCACGGCGTGGAGTACATAATGTATAATAAACTGATTTAAGAGGTCGATCTTAAAGGCCTACGAGTAACATGTTTTTTAATTCTCCTAAAAAGCAAAAGTTACTAGCATCAAAACTATATAATTATGGTTACTAATATAATTACTTTGATCTATAATCGATATTCTATTATGGCCTGCCGGACTAGTTGTACCATTGAGCGTAGCGTTAATGGTACATACAACTAGCACTAATTAATACCAGCACCACTACAGTAGTATAACTGGTCCGGCGGGGAATATGGTAAACCAGCTAGATAATAGAATCGAATAACGTGAATGACTCCTTTGCAAGTTAGTGGTCATTATAATAACTTCATGAAAGTCTAGTAGATGTAGCTCTACATCGTCGGCATGGCGCTACGGTGTCCGTGCATTGCTTGCATCAACTCAAAGTATACCTGACCGAAGGGAGCAAACATTTTCTTCTCTTCGCCGTCTGTCACTTTTCCTTTCTTTGATTTTCATAAAATTAACAGAAAATCATGGTTGATACAACATAAAGAAAGAAAGAAGTTCATATTAAAATAAATATTCTGAAGCTCGAATGCGAGTTGCAACTGACAACAAAATTCAGACATATATCCACCTACGAATAAATAAGGATCTAAAGACTTAAAAACTCTTTTATTAAATCGTTTTTTGCAACTTTTATTGTTGTAACTCGTACTAGGCAATCAGGGAATACACGAGGGATTTTTACAGGAAGCAGCCACAAAACATCGGGTCTGATGAGCTGTTTTCTTGGGATACTAACTAAAAGCGGACATTGCTAGTAGAAATCGACGATTAGAAAATGATCTGAAGACTGATAACTAAAATTGTAGTCCAATAACAGCCTATTAGACCGGACATCTCAGTGCTACAACCAAGTTCAATAATTCATTAAATTAAAGACATTAAGGTTTATTGTAGAATTGGTGAGTACAATCACCTTGTCCATATGTGCGAGTATGCCTTCCTGACTGCTCTGGCGCGTGGTCTCCCGCACGAGCTCCTTGGCCTGTGCCGCGAACTGCTCCAGCAGAGACGTCTGCGACTCCTGTCGGGACACGCCGCTGCTGGCGCTCTAAACATTTGTTAAACAGCATAAGACAGTATAAGAAATCGGTCAAATAATCGAATAAGGTAACTTAAACATCTGTTAAAATGTAAAGACTTTTAGTTTTTAGTCTGTAAGTTTATATTTCAAAAGTCAAGATCAGTCGATTTTACTTGTGGTGTGACTGCTTTGGATAATAGTAAGTATAGATAGGTCCCCTTATCTATTTGATTAGGACAAAGGAAAACATTGTGTGAACTTCTGAACTATGTAGCATGTGAATGAAAACAGCAACTACATTACAGCTGTAACATTATCTCACTCTAAAAGTAAATACCAAACGATTAAACCACATGCACACGCGCATGTACATGTTGTAAATACGTACGAAGTGAGCTAAACGTTCTACGTAACGTTCACGATCCTTTCACGGCGATCGTCGGATACATGTTTGTCGGATATATCCGACATTCGCGGCGAAAGGGTTAAGCTAGCTAGTCGAGTAGCGAGAAGGTAATTCAAATATTTTATCATGTTTTTACTAAAGCACTCGCCACTGTTTTAAAATCCTTTACATTACCCTGGTCGAGTAAAATCACAAGTAACAATGAAGCAGCGACCTTTAAACTCGACTAAGACGAACTTGCGCTACTCGTAAGGAGAGTAGATTCTATCGCATTGACTAAATTCCCTAATCTACTCAACTAAAATGTTAGTGATCGAACACGGCAAATCACTAAAATAGCCGTGTGCGAACTAAGCTTTAGCGCTTTCGTCCGGGTGTTATCGTAGCGCGAGTGTCCTGCGAGTAGGGTTGCCAGACGTCCGGATAAAGCCGGACAAAGTTAGGGTTTTTTGGTTGCATGTCCGGCTGAATCAATCGGAGACCGGGCTTAGGCTTTTTAAATTTGACCATTTTTATGAAGATTGATAGAAATTAAGAAGATTTTATGTCAACAAATCCCTGCCTGATTTATATAAAAATTGTCGTGTTATAGGGTATAAGTAGGTAGGACTAAAAGACTTCGGCCTTTTAACCCAAATGTCGGTTTAACTGGCGGCTCTGTCCGGCTATTCAATTTCAAGACCTGGCAACCTTACCTGCGAGTGTAAAGCTAGTAGTGTCGCGGCGTGCTACCTTAGCGTGCGAGTGTCTGTGCGAGGGCGTGAGCGCGCGCTCGGAGTCGCTGGTGCTGCCGCTGTCGGGCGGCGCGCGCGCGCGCGACACCACGGTCTTCGGCGTGGTCGTGGAGTTCGAGTCCGACTCCCGCCCGAAGCTCCCACTGTCCGTGTCCTACACACATTCATTGGCTTATGCCTAGCGACTACTTTGGCAAACGTGTTAGTGCTATTTACAAGCTAGCTTACGATAAACACGCACGCAACCTATATCTATATTTATCTAATTAAACTCAAACAGCAGTGATAACTTTACAGTGATTTGTTATGCTATGAGTATTGAGAATTTTTGCTATTAGTGCGGCGTTACTATTTTAAACTTACTAGAGACCTTTAAGATTGTATCCAACATCAGCTCAATCCAATCGTTTTTTTTTTCGTGTAGGTGACACGGTCAGTTTACCATGCACACCCTGGTATCAGAGATATCCAATAGTGAAACAGATATTATGAGTAAAACAATGAATAGTTTTAAAACTTACGCTCTTCTTGACTGGAGGTGCGTGGTCTTCAGCATGCCTGTTATCAGCAGGCGCTTCGTCATCAGAGAGATCACTGTGGTCGGAGCTGGAAGCGGACGGCGAGGGGGAGGTGGACGCGCGGCCTGCGGGGAGCTCGCCGTCGCCGAACAGAAGCGAGGAGGGCGGACTGTACACCTGCGACAGCGAAATCTACTCAGTAAGCCAATTCTTCGTGGACGTCTTGAATAATCTAGATAGCAGGACATTCCCTCTTTCCGCAGCTGTCAGATTTTTTGAACTATGTAAAGGTTACGTAGTTCAAAAAATCTGAAAGTTACGCTACGTTAATGACAGAGTTTAAAAACAGCTATGAGGCGACAACAGTAAGTGGTGACAGGTGTGATCATTATATAAACAAACTGTAAACACCTTTCAATAATACTTACCGTCTTAGGATCTAAAGAAGACGACAAAGTCATTGGAACTTGAACCACGGCACTGTAAGTTTCCCCGATAACATGCTGCTGATGTGGATTGCCACCTAAATAAAAATAATTATATAATACTTCGTCTTTGAAAAAGTCCATAATGTTACAAAAATAATATAGAAAAAATCATTACCTGGTGATAAGTCTGAGGAAACCATTTCCGAAACGAAGTCACTAAGTGATGAGTACGAGGAGCTCGTGCTTTCGGCGGCTTCAGAATCGGAACCGCTCTCATCTACCACGAATAAAGTTTTACTTGTTAACACTTCTGTCGTTTAGGATTTCAGGAAAGCCTAACACCACACTCAGATATTTAAGAAAAAATATAAATTGATTACACACCTTTATTTAATACTAGCTGTTACCCGCGGCTTCGCCCGCGTGAATTATAGCCTATGTCCTTCTCAGTACTCTAACCTATGTGTATGCAAAATTTCATGATGATCGGTTAAGTAGATACTCGTAGGGCGTGAAAGCGTAACAAAGAAACAAACAAACAAACTCACTTTCGCATTTACTCGTATAATATTGTATTAGGATTTTATTCTGATTCTAGTGTTTACGGCAAAAGCAAATAAGTTCATCATCTATGAAAATTTTAACTGTATAGTAATCACGGTTTATGAGGAGAGGTATTTGAGGAGCCCGATGGTCCAGTGGGTGTGAGCTCTATGAGCGCTTACGTATGTTAAGCAACCCCTGGTGCAGTCCCTACTTGGATGGGTGACCGCAAGTGGCGTAAAAATATCTCGAGCTCCTCCGTGCTTCGGAAGGCACGTTAAGCCGTTGGTAGCGGCTGTCATCATTGATGTCAGTCGTTTAGCTATGTCAGATGCCTTAAGGCAGCTTGAAATATCGCTGACACCAGTGTTGGCTACTTACACATACGAATAACCAAACAAACAACGGTTTATGTATGATGGTGACACACGGACATTGAAATCTCGTAAATAGGATCCCGTTTTTACGCTTTGGACATGGAACCCTAAAAACCTTGATAGTGAAATATGGATTTCAATTCTCAATTAATATTTGGCATATTCGCTTCCTAGCTAAGTCTCTGTGTATTTTATATTCTGGTCATTTTCAACATCGCGTTCCACAAACATAGATATTTTTCCACATCGGCAATTAAATCTTGATTTAACTCATTTTCGTCAAGAACGTAGGTTCCTAAAATACAACAAACACGTGTGCAGCGTACGGCGGCGGACGGTAAACTGACGCGAATTTCTGATAGTGTGCGGGGGGGCCTAGTACAAAATGTATGGAAAACACGCCTTCCGCAATTTCTATCAGAAAAAATTCTGACGTCCGGCTGAAGTGCCATCCGGCGGGCATCAGAAACGGACGACACGTTAGAATTTTTATAACAGTGTGCGGGAGCTAATACAAAATGTATGCACGGAGTGCCTTCCGGCGAGCGTCAGAATTTTTCTAACAGAAATTTCTGATAATATGCGGCCGCTCCTTACCTGCGCTATTGAAGTCAAAAGTAGCCTATGTCCTTCCTCAGGCTATATAGCCTCTCTGTGTGCCAAATTTCGTTTTAATCTGTTCAGCCGTTTTAGTTTTGGCCACCCATCCTAAATAGAACCATGGTTAGAGTTGCTTAACCTGCATTATCGTAACTAAAAGTAGCCTACGTCCTTTCTTAGGCTATAGCCTCTCTGTGTGGCAAATTTCGTTTTAATCTGTTCAGCCGTTTTAGTTTTGGCCAACCATCCTAATTAGAACCATGGCAAGAGTTGCTTAACCTGCATTATCGTAATTAAAAGTAGCCCACGTCCTTTCTTAGGCTATAGCCTATCTGTGTGCCAAATTTCGTTTTAATCTGTTCAGCCGTTTTAGTTTTGGCCACCCATCCTAATTAGAACCATGGTTAGAGTTGCTTAACCTGCGTTATCGTAATTAAAAGTAGCCCACGTCCTTTTTTAGACTATAGCCTATCTGTGTGCCAAATTTCGTTTTTATCTGTTCAGCCGTTTTAGTTTTGGCCACCCATCCTTATTAGAACCATGGTTAGAGTTGCTTAACCTGCGTTATCGTAATTATAAGTAGCTCACCTCCTTTCTTAGGCTATAGCCTATCTGTGTGCCCAATTTCGTTTTAATCTGTTCTGCCGTTTTAGTTTTGGCCACCCATCCTAATTAGAACCATGGTTAGAGTTGCTTTACCTGCATTATCGTAACCAAAAGTAGCCTACGTCCTTTCTTAGGCTATAGCCTCTCTGTGTGGCAAATTTCGTTTTAATCTGTTCAGCCGTTTTAGTTTTGGCCACTCATCCTAATTAGAACCATGGTTAGAGTTGCTTAACCTGCATTATCGTAATTAAAAGTAGCCCACGTCCTTTCTTAGGCTATAGCCTATCTGTGTGCCAAATTTCGTTTTAATCGGTTCAGCCGTTTTAGTTTTGGCCATCCATCCTAATTAGAACCATGGTTAGAGTTGCTTAACTTGCGTTATCGTAATTAAAAGTAGCTCACGTCCTTTCTTAGGCTATAGCCTCTCTGTGTGGCAAATTTCGTTTTAATCTGTTCAGCCGTTTTAGTTTTGGCCACCCATCCTAATTAGAACCATGGTTAGAGTTGCTTAACCTGCGTTATCGTAATTAAAAGTAGCCCACATCCTTTCTTAGGCTATAGCTTATCTGTGTGCCAAATTTCGTTTTTATCTGTTCAGCCGTTTTAGTTTTGGCCAACCATCCTAATTAGAACCATGGTTAGAATTGCTTTACCTGCATTATCGTAACCAAAAGTAGCCTACGTCCTTTCTTAGGCTATAGCCTCTCTGTGTGGCAAATTTCGTTTTAATCTGTTCAGCCGTTTTAGTTTTGGCCACTCATCCTAATTAGAACCATGGTTAGAGTTGCTTAACCTGCATTATCGTAATCAAAAGTAGCCAATGCCCTTTCTCGGGCTATAGCCTATCTGTGTGCCAAATTTCGTTTTAATCGGTTCAGCCGTTTTAGTTTTGGCCACCCATCCTAATTAGAACCATGGTAAGAATTGCTTAACCTGCGTTATCGTAATTAAAAGTAGCCCACGTCCTTTCTTAGGCTATAGCTTATCTGTGTGCCAAATTTCGTTTTTATCTGTTCAGCCGTTTTAGTTTTGGCCAACCATCCTAATTAGAACCATGGTTAGAATTGCTTAACCTGCGTTATCGTAATTAAAAGTAGCCCACGTCCTTTCTTAGGCTATAGCTTATCTGTGTGCCAAATTTCGTTTTTATCTGTTCAGCCGTTTTAGTTTTGGCCAACCATCCTAATTAGAACCATGGTAAGAATTGCTTAACCTGCGTTATCGTAATTAAAAGTAGCCCACGTCCTTTCTTAGGCTATAGTTTATCTGTGTGCCAAATTTCGTTTTTATCTGTTCAGCCGTTTTAGTTTTGGCCAACCATCCTAATTAGAACCATGGTTAGAATTGCTTAACCTGCGTTATCGTAATTAAAAGTAGCCCACGTCCTTTCTTAGGCTATAGCTTATCTGTGTGCCAAATTTCGTTTTTATCTGTTCAGCCGTTTTAGTTTTGGCCAACCATCCTAATTAGAACCATGGTTAGAGTTGCTTAACCTACGTTATCGAAATCAAAAGTAGCCTATGTCCTTTCTCGGGCTATAGCCTATCTGTGTGCCAAATTTCGTTTTAATCGGTTCAGCCGTTTTAGCGTGAAAGCGAGACAGACAGACAGACAGACAGACAGACAGACAGACAGAGTTACTTTCGCATTTATAATATTAAGTATTCTGTGTGCCCAATTTCGTTTTAATCTGTTCTGCCGTTTTAGTTTTGGCCACCCATCCTAATTAGAACCATGGTTAGAGTTGCTTTACCTGCATTATCGTAACCAAAAGTAGCCTACGTCCTTTCTTAGGCTATAGCCTCTCTGTGTGGCAAATTTCGTTTTAATCTGTTCAGCCGTTTTAGTTTTGGCCACTCATCCTAATTAGAACCATGGTTAGAGTTGCTTAACCTGCATTATCGTAATTAAAAGTAGCCCACGTCCTTTCTTAGGCTATAGCCTATCTGTGTGCCAAATTTCGTTTTAATCGGTTCAGCCGTTTTAGTTTTGGCCATCCATCCTAATTAGAACCATGGTTAGAGTTGCTTAACTTGCGTTATCGTAATTAAAAGTAGCTCACGTCCTTTCTTAGGCTATAGCCTCTCTGTGTGGCAAATTTCGTTTTAATCTGTTCAGCCGTTTTAGTTTTGGCCACCCATCCTAATTAGAACCATGGTTAGAGTTGCTTAACCTGCGTTATCGTAATTAAAAGTAGCCCACATCCTTTCTTAGGCTATAGCTTATCTGTGTGCCAAATTTCGTTTTTATCTGTTCAGCCGTTTTAGTTTTGGCCAACCATCCTAATTAGAACCATGGTTAGAATTGCTTTACCTGCATTATCGTAACCAAAAGTAGCCTACGTCCTTTCTTAGGCTATAGCCTCTCTGTGTGGCAAATTTCGTTTTAATCTGTTCAGCCGTTTTAGTTTTGGCCACTCATCCTAATTAGAACCATGGTTAGAGTTGCTTAACCTGCATTATCGTAATCAAAAGTAGCCAATGCCCTTTCTCGGGCTATAGCCTATCTGTGTGCCAAATTTCGTTTTAATCGGTTCAGCCGTTTTAGTTTTGGCCACCCATCCTAATTAGAACCATGGTAAGAATTGCTTAACCTGCGTTATCGTAATTAAAAGTAGCCCACGTCCTTTCTTAGGCTATAGCTTATCTGTGTGCCAAATTTCGTTTTTATCTGTTCAGCCGTTTTAGTTTTGGCCAACCATCCTAATTAGAACCATGGTTAGAATTGCTTAACCTGCGTTATCGTAATTAAAAGTAGCCCACGTCCTTTCTTAGGCTATAGCTTATCTGTGTGCCAAATTTCGTTTTTATCTGTTCAGCCGTTTTAGTTTTGGCCAACCATCCTAATTAGAACCATGGTAAGAATTGCTTAACCTGCGTTATCGTAATTAAAAGTAGCCCACGTCCTTTCTTAGGCTATAGTTTATCTGTGTGCCAAATTTCGTTTTTATCTGTTCAGCCGTTTTAGTTTTGGCCAACCATCCTAATTAGAACCATGGTTAGAATTGCTTAACCTGCGTTATCGTAATTAAAAGTAGCCCACGTCCTTTCTTAGGCTATAGCTTATCTGTGTGCCAAATTTCGTTTTTATCTGTTCAGCCGTTTTAGTTTTGGCCAACCATCCTAATTAGAACCATGGTTAGAGTTGCTTAACCTACGTTATCGAAATCAAAAGTAGCCTATGTCCTTTCTCGGGCTATAGCCTATCTGTGTGCCAAATTTCGTTTTAATCGGTTCAGCCGTTTTAGCGTGAAAGCGAGACAGACAGACAGACAGACAGACAGACAGACAGACAGAGTTACTTTCGCATTTATAATATTAGTATGGAAGTATGGAAGTATGGATTTAGAGATATACTTATGAAACAAAGAGGGACGAAATTATAGACTTTTACCATTATGATATGAGTCTTGTAGACAGTTATTTGAAAAAGGAATCCTATATTATAAGTGCGACTGCGGCAATATCCAGCAATGAGCTACCTTTTGACGTGCCTTAAATGCCCCACCCACTGCACACATAGGGACCTAGAAGAGGCAAATGACCGAGCCGTGGCTGTGGTCGCATACTGGGCAAAACCAGTATAAGATAACGGAAAATATTACGACTCGAAAAGAGAAAGAAGTGCGACAGACCTGTAGGTTGGTTTTCCTGTCTTTGCAGTTGCCTCAAAGCGCCATTTAGAGAGCTGCCATCGTCCCAAACGGGGAAACGGATGGGTTGCAGCGAGTCGGCAAACCACTTGGGTTTGTCGCCGATCTGCCGCGGGTCAAACACGCCCGTCTGCACCCGCAGGAACGCCACGTTGCAAGGCGTCAGAGACCATTCAGCAAGGAATTCTACCGCCTAAAACAGAAAGATATGCAAGATTTTATACTGTCCGTAATCCGTCCAAATCCTGTAGCCGTATAATGTGTCGGAAAATTAAAGCGCAGTGGAAACTAAATAGGTAACATGCACTTATTTTATTTAAATTCCTGACTGACTGATGAAAATATCGGGCCTTTACCTGTGTTCTCGCAAACTTATTAAGGAAAGACGTAGTTCTAGGTCGCGACCGGAGAAAACTGTTGATCTGGAACGCCACCACTGGCCTCGGATACAGCCGCAACGTCCGTGTGTGCTCCATGAAGTTGGCCAAGATATTTTGAGAGTTGAAGAAGCGGACCTAAAATCATCGCAGTTTATTAACTAAAGTGGCTATTGTAGAGTTTAAGTGATATAAATACGTGTACGAGTACTGAGGTGCCTAAATCGAATTTATCTGTCTAGCGTGAAAAGGTTATAGGAAGCGTTCGAATTTAATGAAAATATCGCACACAAGACCTGTACAAAATATGACTCAATGTAGATGTGTGTTAGCAATAAGAACCTTACCATAGCGACGCGGGTAGCAACATCCACGGAATCCACGTCATTGCCGTAAATGAGCGGGTTGAACGGCTGCGGCTGGTGCGGCGACGCGAGAGACAGCCGCTGCGGCGTGTGGCCCGCGCTGACCGCGCCGCCGCCGATGGACACGCGCCGGCTCTCCGGCGTGCTGTGGGGCGCCGACTGCGCGCCGTCGCTCGATGATCTGAATGTAGCTGGTTGTACCCTTCAAAAGAAAGAATTAATCGGTGCGAAAAAGAAAAGAAATAAAGGGATAGAGCGTGTGTAGTTATAAGTTTTGCTAAAGCAACAATTTAAATTATATTACATCATCCGTTCGTATTTAAAAAATAGATTTAATAATTAAAGACATGGGCCTTTTATAAGTCTTTTAACCTTAAGAAATAAAAAAATTAATAAAACAACATGTAAAAACTAAAATAAAACATTTGTTTTGTCATTTGGCAGCACGGGCAAAAAACGCAGCCAAGTTTAGATGTTACACCTAAGTTTCTCGATTAGTAAGTACACATTTAACTATACCAGGAGTTCCCACCTAGGGGGGCGTGTGCGCTGAGTAGGTCTCACTACGCCCGTAGCGAGAAATGTAAGGAGGGTTTGATAAGTATGCAAATAAAAAAGAAAACATAAAATACATTGCATTTTCACATTTGTTAATTTGGCCGGTCGATGTCTTACAATTACCAGAACAAGTTTAAGATTCTACAATTCAAGATGACTACATCTTCTGACATTAATGAAGGTAAGGAAACCCTGATCTAAAGAACTTACTTGAGAGTAGCTCCTCCTACGCTGTCCCTTCTAGACGGCATTAGCAATGCTGATGCCTGTTCAGCAGTTGTGCTCGTCAAACTGTTCAAAGCCTGATGGACATTAAGAGTAAAAATACACAGGAATTAGTAAATTTATTTATTGAACTTACAAATTAATAAGTTAGCTTCTTTTTATGGTGTCGGTATAACGCTTACTACTGAAATCAGTGTCCACTACATATATAATAAAACAAGAAACCTACTTGTTGAATCGAATTTAATTATCTATATTTACATGTTAAACATAAGAATTTTATTTAAGAGTAATTCGGGCATTTCTCCCTGTAGGGTTTCGTAGCTAAAATAAGTTTTGCTATAATATCACCAAACGAATTCTTGGAACAAACAGCTAAATGGTTCAAGGAACTTTACAGGGACTAAATTCATTGATTTATTCCCTGTTAAGTTCCTTGAACGTTCAAGAACGTACCAGACGAAAATATGTTACCATTGTAACATATTTTCGTCTGCCCGATATTAAGAAGCTCTTGTCGGTGTCATACTGTGTGGATAAATTGCACACAATGACTGTTTTGCCATTGCCTTCTTCATTTCAAACACTAGTGACTGATCTACCAATGTGCAGGATTCCGCACTATGTCGACGAAAATAACCGTGCGTAAAGGAAAATAATTATATTTATTGGTATCTCAGTTTCTGGTTAATATATACGACGGCTTTTGTTCCTCGGACAAGTATAAGATAACACACCTAATAGACCACACCCCTAAAAAAGAAAAAAAACCACCAGACTAGATACTGCATGGTCCTTGTGAGACGTAATGAACGAAATAACATTAAGAATTTTAGCCATCCACGTAACGAAAATCCAGCTAGACCGATTTTGATAGAATATGTCGAAGGACCATCGCTAGAAAACCTACTTTTAAATTAAAATAAACTGCGTTCAAATTGTTTCACCTGTTTATTAGTTGTGGTCTACAGACAGAAAGACACACACATAGCAGTCAAACGTATAACACCATTCTTTTTGCGGGGGCCTCCTTAAGTTTTCTCGTTAGACTACGAAACCCTAGACAAACAAGCCCTAAATATGCAAGCTGAGTGCTCTGTATCTTTTAAAGTCATTATTAAATAGAATATTTAGCATACTAACTAATCATATAAATTAAAGCTTACGTAATATTTTTTGGCATATAGCCTCTACAATCCAGCTTAATAATAACATATTTACGGAGCAAGTCATAACACAGCACAAACACAGTAATTCAGACCATGCCAGCACAACCACAACAGTTTCCAATGACTGAAATCGTGTCAATATGTACCTACCTAAAGTATTTGAGGAAGGTATCTATGCAAAGTTTAGAAGAGTAGAACATGTTATCGAAAGTGTAAAGTGTTTACCGATTGAACACTTATTTCAGCCAAAAGTGATACCTTTCAAAATGCGTAACTAATGACAATATGAAAAAAAAAATTAAATGTAAAATGTTATTTTTATATGTAATGTTTCATACATAAGTTAATGAAATTCTGAATTGAATGAGTTGGGATGACTTGAATAAAATACCTAGTAGTAAACATTTTGAAAGGTAGATATAATTACAAATATACTGGCAAATTATTATATGTAGAGTGAACAGAATCAAAGTGTGCAATGTAAAAAGAGTAGATATTTACACCAGCTCCGGCGTTTCCCATGAGATGCATGGCCTAGCGACGGAAGAAGTGGGCGTTTGTTAGTGAAAATAATAGTGGAGAAATGGGCGGAAAAACTATGTGGACAAGATAAATGAGTAGTACTTGTATTGTTTGGAATAATCTTCGAAATGTATTTTGTACGGATAAGTGGAAGGTTTAACGTAAGTATCCTGATTTAATTTGGATGGAATTTCTGAAAATGGACAATGAAATTTATTGAAAATTCACTATTGTAACTATTGCAGTGGAGTAAGTATTTGATCTAATTAGTTTAATAAACGAAAGAAAACCAATTTTAAATATACAATATGTCCCTGTAACCCTATCTGATCTTTAAAAGAGCGATTCAACTCATTAATATAAACATCCCATAAAAAAGTTGATTTTGACAGGCTGAGTCGTCCCTTTAAGGACCAGACAGGGTTACTGAGACATATTATATTATATCGCTTAATGGCCGCCAAGAAATCAATTTATCTTGTCCAAAACCACAGTAACCATTAAGAAAGGTATATAATTAAGATTGAAAATGCATACACTTGACACAGCGGCGTAGCGACATCGAGGACAATGCGCTCACGAGTGCATGTGATAGAGTAAGATAAAGTGATATTGTTAGAATATATTGTTTGGAAGACACAACACCGGATCAAAGAAGGAGTGAAATGCAAGAACTAACCTGCTTCAAATGATTTTTGAGCACTGAGCCCTCCGGTTCTGGCAGCGGCGGTAAATCTTGATCGTTTCCAGTAGGACTAATAAGTTTCGTTGCATCCAAATCCACGAGCCATATGTCGTCAGGTAACCTATACAAATGATACGTCGACCGGTCAATTAACGTTTTCATGAGATAAAGTCATAACTTTAAGTATGTAGCTAGAAGATAAGCAGGCTGATTTTGAACCTCCTAACTATATTTAAATCTCGGAATCAGAATCTTTAATGGAATACAGGGGAACAAAAAGGAACCCTTCCATACAAAGTCAGCGATCAGCTGGGCGATTTTCTATGGAGTCTTTTTTTCCTTGTTTTCTTGCAATACTGTGTTCCATTAGGAATCTGATACTAAGATTAAAATACAGTCAGGGAGTTCGAAGTCAGCCCATATAGGCGATAATGAATCATACCTAAAATTTTTCTTATAGGTGAGGAAAGTAGCGGGTATCCCGATCAGGAACGGAGTGGGGGCCAGCAGCAGTTGTTCGGCGCAGCTCATACAACTTGGCAGTAGCGGGATGGCCGGGAACATGTACTCGAGCGGGTACAGCATGGCGACCAGCGCCATTACCGACATGGACAGCGCGTTGTAGTCGCGCGACTGCACCACCACTTTGTTCTCGAGCAGGATTAGCGTCAGCACTTTGAGGCACGTGTCGACGCCTAAAACAATATGACGAGTTGCAGGCAAGTCGAACAAGCAAACCGAAGGAGGCGAGGGGCGCGGGGGCAGCGGTGCGCCGGATCATCGGTAAGCGACGAAACTCGGCAAATGAAGGACTCGCTAGGCACCGTGCGTGTATCCCCAAAAGATTTATTATTTTGTAATTTATCAGCAGTACAACCTATATATACAGTCCATTCCTTTTATTTCTTCTACACCTACTTTTTTCTACGAGCTCCGTGGCGCAGCGAGAAATGCGTAGTAGAAATAGGCGGGAAATAATACTAACATTTCAAGGAGGCAGAGACGGAGTATAAAATAAACTATAAAGACAGGCCACAAAGTGATAGCTGTCATAACATTCATAACAAATCATTAGTGTTTGAATCGTTTACATCAAAGATAAAAAAATTAAGTAACCAACTACGTTTTTTAATAAAAAAGTAAACACGATTGCAATACCCTCCTACCTATGTTACAGGGATGATGTAAGGATTGTAATGATACCTAAAAATGTTGGACTGATGAAACTGACTGGGTTCATGTACGTAGAACCCTGAGAGCATGACTTCTCATTTTTAGGCAGTCATGTATAAACATGGACTCACCTAGAAGCTCCAAAGGCAAATGCAGAGGAAAATCAACAAGCGCGAACCGCGTGTGGTCAGGTAAGGCGAACAGCAGCGGCGCGTGTGCAGTGGGCGACAGCACTTCCAGCTCTATGCGCGTCTTGCCCGGCACCGGCACGGGCGCGGACAGCAGGCGCAGGATCCAGGTCTCGATCTCCTTGACGTCGTGCAGCACTATCGTGGGCGTGTTGTCGTACGCCTGCCCGGTCAGTACTGACCACACTGTATCCCTGCACCGGAAATATGATACGAAATTAACAAATGGCTAAAATAATATAAGCTAAGTCATTTGTTTCACTTAAAATCGTTTTAAATCGTTAACTTCTATAACGTGACTATGTGTAATTCTTAAATCATAACTATCTAGCAAACAAAACGAGGGAGGTAGATGTCTAAGATTAATGACACTAGTTCTTCTTAGTTGTTGTAGCAGGCAGATGTCTAAGATTAATGACTCTAACGTTTCTTGCGCACTTTGACTTTTAGCT
Source organism: Rhodophaea formosa (assembly GCA_963082605.1). Taxonomy (NCBI): domain Eukaryota; kingdom Metazoa; phylum Arthropoda; class Insecta; order Lepidoptera; family Pyralidae; genus Rhodophaea; species Rhodophaea formosa. The sequence goes on from OY720210.1 coordinate 11,758,169, forward strand.
GGATACAGATGTAAGAGCCATCATCATCAGGTCTATTTTATTTTGTCTCCACTGCAGGAGCACGATCCTCTCTGACTACCAGAGCCATATATTAGCCAGAGCAGTCAGAGGATTTGGTCAACATTCTCCACGCTAGCCAGACGGGTTGGATAGGTCTCTTTGATATTTAAAAGTTTAGCTTGTGTTTCCTAAGTCGCCTTTCTAAGAATATTTCCGTGGATGTCGTTAAATATCCACGGAAAGGCTTGGTCCTATTCTACTCTGCCGGGAACTACAGGGCAAACTTGAGATTATTTTTTATTCTCAAAGCATTAACTGTCTAACACAAAAGAGGGAAGATAGATGTTTAAGATTAATGACACTAGCATTCCTTACGCATTGTCTGTCTTAAGACATTTAACTGGATACAAATGTACGAGTATTTACCTAAATATTTGTCTGGACGCCCCGACGCGCCGCGGACTGGAAGACTCGTTGCACGCATCTATTAACTTCTTTAGGATAAATAGGCACTCTCGGAATGTGGAGAAGAAGGGGTGATGGGACAGGAGGCATAACGAGGTCAGGGAATGGTTCCGTATGCGCTGTAACAAACGAAATGTTTATAATTTGGGTGTTAACTTTGACGCGTAAACAGAAATCATTTACTTATTAGTGTTACTTATAAACGGTATCACTATAAGAACAAAATTAATAATACTAACGAGAAACAAATTTTGTATAGATTTTAAATTATTCAGATTTGATTACAATAAAAAAGTGAAGATTTGGCTCATATGGTTTAGGATTATAACATAAAATATATCCCTCACTCCCTAGATTGATATAATAACGATTTTAAGTTATAAAGTTACAATAATAAATGCATTATAATCAATGATCATTCAAATTAGTTTTGTTTACTAAAATTAAACCCTTTCAATGTTACAGTTCTAAATATCACACATACTACAATATAAAGAATCAAAAGAATATTATTTCGTTTTCAAAACAATATATTTATGCACAGTAAGGGAGGGATGGGTTATGAGGGATTATACTTACTATTAGGTTTCCATCTTTGTATGTTTATGAGTTTCAATTTTTGTCATACAATTATGCCTCAACTCAACCGCATATAGGATACTTTTCATCTAAAGGTAATGTGGATAAAGCTAAGGCAAACTTTGTCAGCATCAATACCTGTCGCTTCCTGGTGGCGCGCGGGCTGGGCGAGTGCGAGCCGCCGCTCTCGGAGTCGGGCGCGGCGGCGAGGCGCGGCGCCAGCGTCGCGCTGCAGTCGCGCTCCGAGTCGCTCGGCGCCACGTTGCTGCTCCTATAGTCACTGGAACATTCGCTACGTCTTAGTCTAAAGCCTGTGTGAACATATTTACAGTATTACATTTTAATGACGGAAAAAATGAAGGGATCGTCAAGTTACACGCCTCTCTACTACTGTATTGTTTGAGAAAGTACTTATTTGAAAACGGGTGTAATTCAAAGGCAATTTTTAACGTTGATTACAGAATTGAGCCATTCTAACTGGTCAGCGTAATATTCATTCAGACAACAGATAAATAATGCAGCTAGTACTCGTACTTAAAAGTATTTAATATACTTATTTATTCGAAATCTCTTCTAAAAATTCGAAATATGAAAATTTCAAATTTTCGGAAGAATTCATTTGAAATGACTTTATTTCATATTGTTTTTACAATAAACTTTTAAATTTCACCCGCCTGACAAAAAGGCGATTTTATAGAGCACTAATCAGTGCTTACGCATTCAAGGAGTATAAAGCTGCAGTAAGCTGCGTTTGCGCGGGCAACTTATCGATGCGCGCCCCGCCACGCACGGAAAATGGCGTAACGCTTACTAGAAATCAGAAGCAATAAATGTTCACCTGGAGAAGGCAGAGTCGGAGCTCTTCTCCATAGACTTGCGCCATGATTCTCGCCGCAGCATGCTGCGCTCCCGCGGGCCCGGCGTCGGCGCGCGCTCCACTGCGCGGTAGAAGTTGACGCAGATGCCGTAGCGGGTCTTGCCTTGAACAAAATATTAAGACCTAAAGCCCAGAACCTTGCTAGAGCTAAATGACACTCATAATATCTTTATGCTTAATTTTGTACGTAGTGACGTAGTGTTTTCTCACTCTATTTGATAATGTCAGGTGCCATTCGGGATCGAGAATTTAAATGGCTATAGAATGTCTCCGCTAGTAGTAGTGCCATTGCAAAAAGCACCAGAGTCCGCGTGAGAGAACGAGAAGACGACTTAAGAAGTCTCCCTATGCAGATAATCTTCACTTGACTTTTCGAGCTACGTGGCGCAGCGGTCAACACTTGCCCGTGGATTCGATCCCGGTCAGGTCAAGATGAAAAATGATCTTTTTCAGATTGACCTGGGTCTTGGGTGTTTATCTATATCTGTATTTGTTATAAAATATAGTATTACTTAAGAACTTACTTTGGGGCTAGCTCAATCTGTGTGATTTGTCCGTATTTATTAGGGTTCCGTACAAAGATTGAAAAACGGAACCCTTATAGGATCACTCGTGCGTCTGTCTCCGAATCTACTGAACCAAATTAGGTGAAATTTGGTAACATGGTGTAATCCTATGACCCAAACACTGATGTACAAAGTAAATAATTTTTTTTTAAATAAGCGTCATTTTGAGGTGCTTAATTACAAAATTTTAAAAGAAAGTTTTGCAAACCTTACTGTGTCATATATCAAATGAAAGGGCTCATTATGAGGATCTCAAAAATATTTTTTTTTGTTCGGGTAAAATCAATACTTTTGATTTTATTCACGAAAGAAGGCAAAAATTGACCATTCCCCCCCCCCCCTGCTCTCCGAAACTACTGGGCCGAAAATTTTGAAAAAATTACAAAATATTGTTCATTCCTTGAAGATTACAGGAAAAATAATAAGAATTCTATCACTTGAAAATAAAGTGGTAAACTCACTATAATAAGTCCATCTAGGGAAATAGTTCACTAAAACACCACTATTTAGCGCTAGTCAATTGAATAAAACATTTTTGCACATTGTGTGTGTGTTCACGAAGCATATTGTACGGAACTCCCATTGCGCGAGTTTGACTCACACTTGGCCGGTTTTTTATTTCTTTATTTACTTGTGATGGCGTATTCAAGTCGTATACACGAATCGTTGCTTACCAGAATCCTTGTCAGTAAGTGTAAAGACGAAGGATGAGGAGTCCCTCGCGCTGGAGTGGCCGGGGGCGCGACGCGGGCCCACGGACACGCAGCCCTCGGGCTGGCAGAAGTACACCATGTCGAGCGGTAGCGGGAAGTCATCGTGGTTCGTCAGCGGGTACCGCCGGAGTAGCTCAGGCGCCTGTGGTAGTACAATGTGTAAACTACATGGAATATTTTTTTATGTGCTGCTTCTTTGGCATGACGAGCATTGGCAGCGGAATAAATTATAATATATTTTCAAATATGTATTTAAAAAAAACATAAATGTATAATAATTAACATAATAAGTTCACCAAACCCGGGCGCTTGTGACCTTAATTAGAAAAAAAGACTACTGTTATAAAAAGAAAAGTCTTGTTTATCTGTTTGTTTGTATAATAATAGCGAAAACTATAGAATCGCTTTTCCAAAGCCTTCACCTATACAATGTTAATCAGCGGGTAACATACTAGTATGCTATAATACCTATATGTCGGCTGTATAAATTATAACCTTGTTACCCACCAGTCGCAGAAAAAACAATTAGTAAGAGAAAATAAACAACAAAAACCTGAGATCTACGGAGACGAAGTCTAATTTAAAAACATGACTTGTGGGTGAAATCAATGCTTCAACATTTCGTTTAATAAATATAGATACCTACACGTGAAGCTAATAAAAACGAATACAAAACTCGGAAATAGAAACCTAACCTGATTTTTTGTCATTAGAACTTTTTCAAAATTAATTCCAAATGACGCAAAGGCTTTTTATTCCGAGGATGTAAAAGTTCGCGCCAGAGTGGAAAGTCTAATGGATTTCTCCGAGCTTGTTTGATTTACATCACAACATAAAAGGGGATTTGAATATTTGTTTCAAGCTTGCGCAGAAAATCTTTTTTTTTTGGCGAGATTTTTTTTTTGCTATCTACTACATATTTACATATATAGAGGTACAGTATGGTACATACTATATCTATTTAAGTATTAATAGTTTTCTTCCACGCTGGTCTGGGAGAAAAGCAAAAACGTAGAATGCTTCTCTTCCCGCGCGGATCGAAAAATCGATTGCGGGAATAGGCATGAAGAATCATTTCAATAGGCGATGCAGCAAGCAACCCATCACTATTTTATTTCGATTTCCACCTACAAGTTTTTTTGTTTTTGTGTATTTTTTCAAAAAGCGCTCCACACTTTTCGATAAAAATTTAATGGGACCATCTGTAAAGTATTACCTATCGAACAAAAAAAGAATTTCTTAAATCGGTCCAGGCGTCTTCGAGAAATCGGGGAACAGACATAAGAAAAAAACATTACGACGAATTGAGAACCTCATCCTTTTTTTGAAGTCGGTTAAAAAGACCTGATGACGATGACGATTCTATGAATTACACAATATTAAAAGTACTAAATAATAGTAAGTAATTACCTGAACAGGAGCGAGCCCCTTTCCCGAAGTGTAAGGCTTGGCACCGACGATAGTCAGATAATCCACCAGGCGCGGACACAAGTGCTGTTTCTGGATATCCATCTCCCTGATATGCTTTTTATCACCAGCAGCGCCCTAAGCACACGCTGTTTCAGCCCCATTATAGATCAATAAAATATTGCTTGTCATAATTATCACTTTTTAGTACTATATTCCTGAAACAATACATACAATTTAAATAAGTAAATGGCTAATAAAAAAGTTTTGTACTTAAAACAATAAATAATAAATAACTAACTTGAAAGCTTGCTACATTGTGACAATATTATATAACACGACAAATGAATATGCAACATATCATCGTTATGTGAATTTACAGGGATATATATATAATTGATCGAGCGAGCGCAAAGCGCAAACAAGGTTCCAGCCTGGACAAAAATTCCCTCTGTTTTCCTCTGGGTAGCATTCTCAACCGATTCTGTCAAAATTCGTAAGCAGTTTCGATAATTACACAGATATGGAGACTACTCTAAACAATAAGTGTTTATTCTTTAACTTATAATATTTCTCAGAATGAACAACGGTTAAAATTTAATTTGCAAAGGTTTTGTCCGAACTTCGGTAGGGTCTTACTTGTTCATTATCAAACTCAATATTGGCCTTATATTGGTTCAATAAACAAGTTGAGTCCATCCCAATTATAAAGAGCTTTACACAAACGAGATTCCCGATCCCCTTGACCCAGTTATTGCCTTGACCTATATCTCTGGGGAGCAGATTTCCGATGTAAGTATATGCGTACTTATACGCATACAAAACAGGCTAAATCGTACTACCGGCAGGTGGCTTTCGCGCTTCATTAGGTACGCCTTTCTTACTGCCCGTAAAACCGCACGTACAAGGAAACTCCACATTACATTACCAACCTTTAGGTACAAGGTAATCTCCGCGAAATAGCCATTTAATTAAAAACGTGTCTGGCCTGTGTCACCAGAGTGTAATCAAAGCAGTGTGCTTTTAGCAAGTCACACCTTAATGGTGTTGTAGACATTGTATGTAATAGTATTCGTCCATTACGAATTACGACCTACTTAAAACTTTTTTAATGAACAATAAAATTCTTGAAAAATCTGTTCTATCCTAATTAGATTGTTTTATATTTTCCATTGTGTTTTCCAATAATTTAAGTACATTCTCAGTCTATTTTTTTAAGCTAATAAATATTTTGAGACGAGCTCCGTGGCGCAGCGGTCAACACGCCTGCCTGCGACACGGATGGTCCCGGGTTCGATTCCCGGTCAGGTCAAGATGGAAAATGATCTTTTTCAGATTGACCTGGGTCTTGGATGTTTATCTATATATGTATTTGTTATAATTGTATCGTTGAGTTAGTATCCCATAACACAAGTCTTTCATAAGAACTTACTTTGGGGCTAGCTCAATCTGTGTGATTTGTCCGTATATATTTATTTATTACATAAAATACTAATAAATATTTAGATAGGTATATCATATCATATTTTACTAACATGTTTCCATTTCGCCATTTTCTTTCCGCATGTTGTATTACTAACTAAGCATAAAATGTCAAATCCCGAGAAGGTACGTAATAACAAGTAGCTACCTGCGCACACATTAGGTACCTCTACTTATTCAGCGATTCTCATGCATGATAAACTGATGGTTTATATTTGCGACTGACGGAATCACAGATTCAAAGGCTTCAAATATCTCATCAAAATCTTTTGGATCCCGTTTATCCTAATTTTCTATCCCTTTATCCCACAATCATCAATCTTAAACGCATGCCTACGCAAACGGGACGCGAGCTGAAAATACATTCAAAGAAAACCGATGTAGATGCCTCCCTTTTTCCCTTTTCAAGACTTAACGAAAGTACTGTTAAACTTACGTTTTCCGTAGGTACATTACATAGTAGTCATAGATTAAAAAAAACCGGCCAAGTGCGTGTCGGGCCACGCGCAGTGTAGGGTTCCGTAGTTGCGAATGACAACTTTGAGTTCACACTATTCACACTCGCACCTTACAGTTTAGCGACCAAAAACATCTAACAATGAAAATAGTATGAAATTTTACAGTTTATAAGTTGGTTGCCTATAACTTTTTAGTTTGTACTTAGTACTCAGCTCTGATAGTTTTCCTTTAAATTTCAGTATATATACTACTGCTGTAATTTTTTTCACGTATCTATATATAACCGTTTAGCAGATAGAGGGGGGGGACACTTACCTCAAACAAAAATTCGCACTTTAAAACCAAATATTTCGGAAACGGATCCCTAAATAGGAAAATGGTGTTCTCAACCTCACAATATTTTTAAAAGACCTATTTAACGATATCCCACACGATGGGTAAATAGAGAAAAAAAAATTACTCCCCCACTTTACTTGTATGGGAGCAACCCTAAAAAAAAATTTTTTTCAAGTTTTTATTCTACCACTTTTGTGCCATGATTAATATACATACCCATACCAAATTACAGCTTTCTAATACTTATAGTCTCTGCGTAAAACCGCGGACGGACAGACAGACAGACAGACAGACAGACAGACAGACAGACAGACAGACATGGCGAAACTATAAGGGTTCCTTGTTTACTACGGAACCCTAAAAACATCCTACTTCTATGATAGTAGTATTATCTATATAAAATGTAAACAGAGAAGTTCCCATTGACTGACATATAGACGCACAGACAACCGTAACATAACCGCTAATTCTAGAAACGTGAATTTTTGACAGTGGCTTAAATATAAAAAACCGGCCAAGTGCGTGTTAGGCCACGCGCAGTGTAGGGTTCCGTAGTTGCGAATGACAACTTTGAGTTCACACTATTCACACTCGCACCTTACAGTTTAGCGACCAAAAACATCTAACAATGAGAATAGTATGAAATTTTACAGTTTATAAGTTGGTTACCTATAACTTTCTAATTTGTACTTAGTACTCAGCTCTGATAGTTTTCCTTTAAACTTCAGTATATATACTACTGCTGTAATTTTTTTCACGTATCTATATATAACCGTTTAGCAGATAGAGGGGGGGGACACTTACCTCTAACAAAAATTCGCACTTTAAAACCAAATATTTCGGAAACGGATCCCTAAATCTAAAAATGGTCGTGTCAACCTCACAATATTTTTGAAAGACCTATTTAACGATACCCCACATGATGGGTAAATAGAGAAAAAAAAATTACTCCCCCACTTTACTTGTATGGGAGCTACCCTAAAAAAAAATTTTTTTCATGTTTTTATTCTACCACTTTTTTGCCATGATTAATATACATACCCAAACCAAATTACAGCTTTCTAGTACTTATAGTCTCTGCGTAAAACCGCGGACGGACAGACAGACAGACAGACAGACAGACAGACAGACATGGCGAAACTATAAGGGTTCCTTGTTTACTACGGAACCCTAAAAAGCGAACGCACACTAAGTAGAGATCAAGTTTATTAAATAAAGGGGTGAAATAGGGGTTTAAAGTTTGTATGGAAAATCGAAAAATACTGCATTGATTTCGCAAAAAATAGATTCATGCTGCTAAAAACATTTCATTGAATACGTGTTTCATGGTTTATTAGAATTCACCTCTAAAGGGTACAAAATAGGGGTTAAAATTTTGTTTGTAAAATATTTAAAGTCTGCTCTAATTTCCATGAAATTTATAACTATAGCTCCTAAACAAATAATCAAACGCATATTTTGAGTTTTAGAAAATCCACCCTCAAATTTTTTTAAATATGGAGAACCCCTATTTCCATCCTCATGGTTTTACAAACCATAAGCGTTAGTACTATTATTAATTCTGTGCCATAAGGATGGAAATAGGTTTTGGACAACATAACCGACTTTCTAGTCTAATATAAAAACCAAAATTAATATTATGTATGTGATTAATGAATGTCGTCAGACTATCGACAGTTTGCGTTATTGGATGACGTCAACATCGTGGGAGGTAATCATGAAGCGAATCGTAGAGTTGTGGCCTATAAACCAGCAAAATCATAGCGGGATGGCGGGCCGGTTGGCGACGAGACGGCTGCGTAGGCGGCCGGCATTTATCTTTTTTCTTTTGAAAAAATAACCGGGCTATTCTTACTACATCTCCATTAAATCTATTCTACGCATTCGCCATTTTCATTTACTACAAATGTGTCCCTTAGTTAAACGAAAATGTCGTAGCGGTTTTAGCTAAGTTAGCGCTTCAGCTACAGAAAGTTTTCAGTTGTAAGCAGTTATAAGTTTTCTGGAAAGTAGAACTGATAGCCGATGGGTCAGAAACGTTCTCGAAAGACGACCGCATACCGAAAAGCGCAGCTTCGGACACCTAGCGACTAGATTTATGAACGCCGACCTGACCAAATTTATGTTATGAGTCTTTACATAAAACCTTGGTCTTATACAGTTGGGGGCTGATAAACTTGCCCCCCTTTAATTTAACAATGGAAACGTTTTCGGAACATACGTTTCTAACGAACAAGTAACAATAATTTTATCTCTTCTCTTCTTAGTCGTTCACTCTTGTCAGAGTGGTCGTGGTTGCGCAGACGAGATACATGGAGAGGTTTTAGGTCGGCCGGCTTTTTCGAGGATTGCTCTTTCCACGATGTGCTTCCAATTCCGTCTGTTTGTTACGTTTCGCGTACATTGGACCATGGTAATAATTTTATCACCTCCGCCCTAATGTTACAACCACGTTACAACTTACAATCTTCTAGACCAGCCATTGTTAATCCAGCACTGGTAAGCACCAGTGCCCAGTTGAGCAAACGCTCTAAGATAATATTACTAAAATAGTATTACCTAGAAGTTTTGAATCTCTTATTAAAATTATCCTGCCCGAGGAATTTTTTCCCATATTTTTAATAAGAGTATAATCAAAATAGCATTCCGAATGCAAAATCACACCTATAAATTATAGTTTTGAATCTACTTACAAATTATGGACAAATGAGTATGAAATAAACACATTTATTTATTTATATACGTTGGTTGTTATATTCAAAACCTTTTATATCCATTTTCGAAACGAAGTTATGTCAAAAGTAGTTAAATTTGACCGAGTCCTTATTTTAGAATCCAGTATGATGATAGTGTTTAAAACAATCTCTTACGGAAACACATAAATATGTCCATGGTTCCGTGGACAAAAAAGATTGCGAACCACTGTATTACAGTATTTGAAGTCTTTTTATTATTATATTTGGACTACTCAATCTTCCACGAATAAGTATATCTTTTATCATGAAAACGTGCAATCAAGAAAATAAATTGCCCAATTACTTACTTGAGTATTTAGTTCGGTTAGGTTTATTCAGTAGGTATTATTACGCTAATATTTTAGGCGGCGCCTGGTAATTGCAGTTACAAAGCTCCTGGAGTGTTATAAATTGACAAAGACTAACGAAATAGGTACGTCGTAAGATGCTCGGCGAAGAGTAATAGGTCTCTGGGCTGGGCCTCCACTGGGCGTGTCGGTCCCTCAACGCTCATATAAATTACATACCGACCTTGTAGTTTGCGTCGTGGGTAACCTTTATGAGTTTTCGAGGAATTATTTACAAATCTCATATCCAGCAAATAAGTACAGGTTTCTTGTAATTCGATAAACATCAATTTCATATGGAGATAGCTTAGTGCAGTAGGTTCTTTTTTTTAAATAATAGATTATATATTGCGGGAAATACAGACTGACGAAAGTTGCGATATATCCAAAAGAGTAGCCACACAAAAGTGGAGATGGGCAGGTCACATAAGCCGTAGAGAGGATGGAAGATGGACATAAAAAATACTGGATCAAGCGTGGGCCACAGTAGTCGATGAAAGCCGCTGGCTCGATGGAGAGATCAGCTCAGCGAGTGCCATGCATTATAGGAGTCCCACATCCTGCTGCTAAAGAAAGAAGAAAAAGAAGAGAATGTATTCAAATATGAAAGGTTTTTTTTTTAAATACGTTTTAATACGTATCCATTTACCTTTTGTTTGATACAACAAAAGTACATAAGTAGTGTGTACAACCTACGTACGTACATTAAAAGGATAAAATCATTAGAAAGTACGTTGTGTAAATAAGTAGGTGCGATGTTTTTCCTATGACCGTGAAAGCAATGAGGGTGACAAGTGTTGATATGCAAATTGTGTTCCATTTAGGTAATCATATATATGGTGGCTCAGTGGAACCAATGCCGTCAGAGATAACACAAGATAAGCAGCAGGCAGGATGTTTTGTAGCCTGTATGTTATGTACGTACATATGTTTTTTTTTATATCTTGTTTTACTCAGTTCCTGAATGAAGCTCGTCCCATTAGTGACTTTAAATAAAAACCGGCCTAGTGCGCTAAATAGGGGTTCCGTACGCATCACTATAAAAAATACGCTCAAAAAGCACGTTTCTTGTATGGGATCTTGAATGGGACTTAAGATACTGAAATTTTCACAAATTGTGTATATCTATTGCCAAAAAAAGGAGTCGTTAGAGCTTCAGGTGTGGAAGTGTTAAAGGGTCGTCGCGAGTAACTTCAGAAAAAGCGCAGCACACCTCTCCACACCCCTGAATCAAGCATAAGTTTAACCATATTTCTATTCCATAGCCCACCAATACCTCTTGAAACTTGAAACCCTCTGGCTAAGAACTGTTCAAGGACATACTAAAAAAAGGTATTACCAGAAAAGGAATCTGGCTGGAGACCTACATTACATCAGCTTCTCCAAAGGGCTTCTACGTATTGAATATTTATCCCCAAACAAGCCTTCTAAAGGACCGGGGTAACACCCGTAACTCCAAAGGAGATAAAAATTAGACATACAAAGAATGTGATTTTGTGCGTTTTTAAGGTTCCTTAATAAGGAACCGGGGAGACCCGACACTTAACGACGCGGAATGTATAACACGCTTTAGTCGGTCAGAAAAACCTTTATATCTACTGAATTAAGGTGTCGCATATCCCATTCGCATCGGCTCGGCGCGGACGCCGCGCGACTTCGGCCGGCGGCCAAAAGAGCAGTTGGCCGCGGTTATCTGATCGTGTCCGTATGCCACTGAAAGTAGCTGAATACCCACGTCGATGCCTTTAAGTTTCCGACAGTCGTTTGCATGATTTCATTGCCGGCGAGTGGATTGGCGTCGAAGACGGCTAAAGGACTTTGATATGATCTGCTCGCACAATTGCATTGGCTACAGCGTCGCAATGGCCGTTCGGAGAAGTTTAAGGCAATTCGAAGGAGTAGGCGATTGTTCGGAGAAGTCACAGACAACACAACCCAAAGACAACACTTAAAAAATCTTTCCTACGGAAATAAATCGCCAAAATTTTACGGGGTCCAGTCCAGTGCTGCCCCCATTGCGAATAATTCAAATCATTTGAAAGATAACGGAGATATCATTTAAAGTTTTGATCTAGGAGGCCCTAGACAACCCATTAAACTATTCTAAGAACAACTGTTTACAGTTTAAAATGTGAACATGAAGCTTTATTTACAGTTTTTGCCAAAAGTGGCCGTTAGTGACAAAAACGCTAAGAAAAGCTTTACGTTCTCACTTTAATTGTATGCAAATATTAATGAATTAGTTTGATGGGTTATATATATATAGGCTAAGTAGATCAAAATTCTCAATGATATCTCCGTTTCACATATCAAGTCAAAATTCTATAGAGCTAGCGGGGTTCGGGGGCACAGCCCCCGCCAAATAAAAAGACAGACAATCTGATATACATATTGTTAATGCACGTCATATTCAAAGGTCAAATGAATAGGGGGTTCATTGCGCCCGTCGCAAACAAAAAAAAACAGACAGACTGATATGGTAGCACATGTTACTCGGGGGGCTTAACCAAATGGACAAACTGATAAGTTCAAATTGCACATACCAGTTTTAAAATGTCAATCAATAATTATATTCCGATTCAAAATCTTTACTTCTACTCATAACAGAATCAAGGAATTTAATACAAAACAAGTCATAGAGTGACTTAACAAAACTTTTTGTATGGAACCCTCATTGCGCGAGTTTGACTCGCACTAGATCGGTTTTTTTAATGTTAATATTACTGCATAATCACCACAGTTATTTCTTAATACCGTGGTACTACTGGAAAATAAAATCGATAGTATCCGAAAAAAAAAACGAAAAATTGTATTATTACTGGCTCATAAAAACAATAAAAAAGTTGGATAAGGTAAAGGAAGAAGACTGGCACAATATGTATAACTAACTAACTGGTAACTTGAGACTTCCAGGTAAACAAAGTGATCCCATTAGGTCATAGGATCATTTTATTTGCTTGCATTTTTATAGGAAACCGTAAAACACAGAATTAACTTCGGTTTAAAAAAGCCTCCGTATACCGAATTAAATGAGTAAATAAAAATCACTAAGTGTGAATCAATGTAACCCATAACACAAAAACCTAAGTTAGAAACTAACATTCGATGGCCAATTCCTGCAGGCCCAATTTGAAATAAATTATTTAAAGAAAACTGGTATTATCATTTAAGATTTTGTATTGTAAAGCTTAACAAAAGAAATCTCCTATTTTATTTAAATGATTAATTTGAAATGAGGGCAGCGCTGGACATCGAAAAATTAAGGTTTAAACGATTTCAGTCACGCAAATTTTGTCTGCGACTTACACTCGTAATTATAACCGTTTTATTTTAATTATTATGTCATTTATATATTTAATAATAAAATATGTCATATCAATTCTAATAAAGAAAAATCTGATAAGAAAATAAAATCAAGAATATGCTAAAGTAGAAAGTATTATTACAACCACAGTATTTTTGTAGTCAAAAAGATATGATATCAAATGAAAGTACAAATCACAAACAGTTAATTTCAAGGAGCTCAATTTTGACTAAAATAACTGCCATTATTTGCTTGTTATATTTAACTATGGCACTATCAAAAAGGTTTTAGCATGTTGTGTCAATGATGATGGTTCGATATTTTCATTGAGAGAAAATAATGTAGTAAACTCAAAAACCTGAATCGAGTATGTGACTTAAGTTCACGTAATGAAGTTTGACAATTCCAATAAAGAGATAAAGAGGCGTGGACGCTTTTTTTATAATAATAACCAAAAATATTTCTTGATTAAGAAATTAAGTAGTGTTACGTCATAAGCACATCAATGTCACGTACTAAAACAGGTAGCCTAGAATTAAAGACTATGATCTAGGATTAAGACTCATGCAATCACAAGATGCAGTTAACTTTGTACAAGCATTTCACTCACCTTAATTATAAATGTATGAGTCCGAATAGGTTCTACATGGTAAGCTGGTGCCGCGCGGATATGGAATATAGAACAAGTAGAGGTTTAACAAGAGATGTTACCGCGTAGTAGTGCATATCGCGGGATGGCGGAGGCCAGAGTAGTGGCATGCGCGGCGCCCACGCTCGATAACCGCGCCGCGCCGCCGCGCTCCGCTACGCCGGCTGCCCCCCGCCGGGTGGCACACCACCCACCCCACACCCGGCGCTGTCACTTCAATACGAAGATCATTACTTTTCTAATCTAATGTCATAATATATCGCTTTTAGAACTGACATCGTCAATAACATTTTATACTATTTTACTTCTCAATATGAGAACATAAAGATATAAAAAAGGTAATCAACTGCACGTTACATCAGAAAATACAATCTAACACATTTAGTTATACAGGGTCAGGGTGTTTCATCGAGATGGGTCAATGGAAAGCTTTTTATTTTTGAGAAAAATGGTCAAATGAACAACACCGATTTTTGAGAAAAAACTATATTAATAGATTTTTAGCTTTAGCTGCCCTATCCTGATGCAGGAATCTAACCTTGTCAATTTAAAAAAAAATACTTTTTAGGTGATTTACTTACTCGTAAACTATCCAATATAACTTGACATATGACAATCAGCTTGTTAAAGGATAACTGACTATGTGACGGGATACCAAAACCAAAATGGCACCCTCTAGAGTACAAAAAGAATCAAAGTAAAAAACCTTTTAGATTGTGTTTGGTATCAAATTTTTATGTAGATTACAAATATTTATTACTTTTCTTCTTTTCGAGTCGTAGTTTATCCATGCCCCCCGCAAAAATGAAAATATGCCCGGAAATCTATGTATTAGTTGGGTTTAATTTTTTTTACTTATCTCGTCTAGCTACTTATTTTAGCATACACCTTAAAAGTATTGAGATACTGAGAAAAAAAAATAACATTGGATATCTTTTACTAGAGCGTTTTCTTAAAATTTTAGGTAGGTACAGTGTTTTTTTTTTTACAATTTATCACTTTTCATCACAATATAAGAACCATCAGAACTTTTATTTTGTACAATTGCAATTGGTCATTTTGGGTCGGGTACGGCTGTTTTTAAAAAATCAGTAAATGCAGTTTTTTACCTGCTGTGTCTTGCTGATTTTGAATTTCCGAGTTATACTTATTGAAATTTCGGAATCAAAATCCGTTATTACGTACCGAATTACACAGATTGCAAAAAAGGTAAAAATCGAAAGATAAAAATTAAATTCACGTAGTAATTCGCCCAGCTCCTCCTCCTTTATCGTGCTGTCTTGCAATAGGCTTGTTTTCTAAACAAACTATTTTTAAAATAATTAGTCTTAATTATTGAAAAATATTGGGCATGTGTTTTTCTTTTGCAAACAAAACTTGATAAAGATATAGCCCGTTAACACACCAACGACGCCAATAATTTTATTTCTAATACTTTACAAATAGAAAGAAATTCAAGAATGTAAATCATATAAGCCTTAGTAAATAACCTGAAGTATTTTTGGAATCATGCTTTAATATTATGAGAATCAGTCATTAAGAGAACTAGTGATTACCGCCAAAACGGACTTTTTTGGCGGTAATCTGATTCTTATCATTCTCACTGATTCTGATGATTTACATTCTTGTATTTCTTTCTATTTGTAAAGTATTAGAAATAAAATTAATGGCGTCGCTAGTTTGCCTAGTGTGGGGCCTTAAAAGTTCCGCGTGACGTCACTGACCGATAGACCTTTTACTGGCCTGTTGTGTCATGACTTCAGGAACCCTTTACTCCTGCACTTTGTTGCGCTTTAAGTTTGATATTTTGTTTGATAGAAAATATAAAAATACGTATCTAATATTTTACGATAATTTATAAGATGGACTAATTATTATAAAAAGATTTTTTAACATGTCTATTCTATGTTCCATTAGGGTTTCTAAGTTATATTATTATAACTAAGGTTCAAATCCGTATATTTTCTCAAAACTTTGTGTTATTCTTCCTTTGACAATTTTATGGGTTTCGTACTCAAAGGGCAAAAATGGAATCCTATAATTAAGCCTTCGATGACCATCCGTCTGTATGTCACAAGGGTGTATCTATTGAACTGTAATAGATACCGGCATGAAATTTCACAAAATTGGTATATCTATCTATTGCCGCTATTACAACAAAAAATAACAAAATAAAAAATCAAGTGAATTTCATACAACAAACCTATTTTTCAAGCTTTTTGTCAATAAATATTGTATGATGGTACGGAACTTTTCATGCACGATTTCATCTCACACTTTGCTGGTATTTTTCACTTTCTCCTATAATTTAAAAAATTGTTTTAGTTTGAGTATAATGGGTACCTACTAGCTAACTTCATCTAATGATGCTATATTGTCGTTCAGACAAGCATATCTATAAATATAAAATTAAATAGAGATATATTTAATTTCATAAGTAATTTTACCATCAAAACTTTTTACATACATGTTTTTTTACTTTTCCATAACTCAACTAAAAATGTTTGAAGAAATGGTAAATACCTTCTATATCAAGTGCTTTATTAGGGTTTATTACGATGGCAAAATTGATTGTTCAATAAGACTTCATTTCATAATTAATAAATATTAAATACATTTATTAAGATATAAAAACATACTATAAATATATAAAAACCAGAATATGTCGGTAACACATACTACTTTCCAGTATCTTCTTTGAGAGAAACGGTTCTGTTGAACACCATCTGAAAAAAACAAGCCGCTTTTACCAAATACATAAATATAAATATGTACATAGTCGCACTTTTATGGAGTGTGTCCGGACTTCTGACTCTAGTCGACGATAAGCTGTGAGTTAATTACTATATTGCTATTAGTTGACACTAAAATAAATGCACGTACTATACATATTATTATATGTCGCAGTTAAGTGGATAAGAAAATTCGCCGTAAGCTATTCACCGTGCCTACAAAATACTGCAAATTCCGTCATTTGTCCATTGGGTACGTCCTTTGGCGACGTGTAGTAACTTCAGCTAACTCGTGGAAAAATTTATGATGTCACAGAGCTGAGCGATGTCGAATACAATAAGGGGTGCAATTTTTCAAATATAAACTACTGAATGGTGTGGAAAATGATGACACGTGGTCCTCCACCGAGGCTCACGGTCTAAGATGTAAATACTCACTTGACTCGCAGTGGTATCGGGATCAACGGAGAAGAATCCAATTCTCTCGAACTGGAACTTGTCATACACCTTGGCGCTAGCGATGGACGCGTCGGCGTAAGCCTGAACCACCTACAAAATTGTGTTTGAAATAAATATGCCCCAAATAACAAAACATATTCATAGAAATGTCTATGTCCAGCAGTGGACGAGTATAGGCTGATGATGATGATGATGATGATTCATAGAAAACAAGGGTTCCGTAGTAGCAAACCAAAATACCACTATCATTAATTTCTATAGGTGTTGTCTATAGAAATTAATGATGGACAAAGACACAGATTCGAGTACTGCCGGCGTGGATTTTTTCCGACATCGTATTTCTTAATTTAATAAGAACTAGCTGTTATTCGCGGCTCCGCCCGCCTATGTCCTTCTCCTATGTGTATGCAATATTTCATGATGATGAGTCTAGTAGATACGCCGTGAAAGCGTATCAAACAAACTGACTTTCGCATTTAGAATATTAGTTAGCAAGTTAGGATTAGGATTAGTTAGGAATTTAGGATATACCCTAACATTTTTCGCCAGCAAAAATTTATGAAAATGTGCTATATCTCACTGCTGAGTATATCTCGTTCAAACTAATTTTCGTTGAAAGAGTTTGTTGAGCTCTACAGAATATCTTCTTTTTTCAGATTTTTCGAACTCTTATTTTTAAAGTTTTCGAAAGCTCAATATCCAAGGCATTGCTTGTAGGCTGTTTTTTTGGATTTTTAAAGAAATTTAGATTTACTGACCTTCAGTGTGTCCTCACGGCAGTCCGAAAGGAACCCGCCTGGAACCTCGTTAGGGTCTTCAGGGTTCTTATGTTTGAACCTGTTGACAAAATTAAAAATAATGTTAAAATACCAATGCCTTCAGGGGTTTTTTTATCCAGTTTTATTCCTAAACTTTTTTTGCTATGAGGTACGATAAGCAGAGTTTGACGTCTAAAGTACGATTCATGACGCAATCGAAGCGAAGCGAAACGCATCGAAATGGTGCCGTTGTGCAACGACGCGCGTCGAGCCGTCGACGCACAAAGTAGCACGTCGACGTTCGGCTAAGATCAGCGTTTCGTGAGTCTTTACATTCATCATCATCATCAGGTCTTTTTAGTCTCCACTACAGGAGCACGATCCTCTCTGTACTATCTCAGCCATATATTTGGCAGAGCGATCAGAGGATATGGCCTACACTCTCCACGCTGGCCAGGCGGGTTGGAGAGGTTTCTTTGATGTTTTTAAGCTTTGTTTAGCTTGTGTTTCTTAAGTCGCCTTCTACGACATCCACGGGAACACTTGGAGTGGTCCTATTCTACTCTGCCGGGAACCATACGGCGGATGTTTACATTGCCAACTACGAAATATGCGATATACTCACAGCGGCTCATACAGCCGAACTTCCACTGTCATCGGCTCTGACACCCAATGAATGAACGCCTTCGGTTTCTCCGCTGTGTCTGATGGCTCAGCCGTGCACTCGACCTCAGTCACATCACCGGAGCTGCCTTTTACTACCTTTGCCACCTACAAAGAAACAAACTTTAATTAAAGTATAAAATTTAAATCCTATTTATAGATGTTATATTATAAAGGCATTAAAATCTAATGATGACAGTAATATGACATTGTAACTTGAAAATGTATTATCTTTTCAAACTTTAATTACTTACATAATTTTATTATTCTTAGCCAACGTGGACACTGATGAAAATGGCACATAACGATGATAATACATAAGCCCTGTGAGCAGTTAGTAAATCCGACCCGCTGAGTGTTAGCGACACGACGTAACAAGTTCGTTAGCGTTCCGAGGGTTAGTGACATAACAACTCCACTCTGCCTGTATCTCAAATTAGTTTAACAACCAGTTATAAATATAACGAAGAATTCATAATTTTGTTGATATAGTTACAGAAACATTTAAAAATTTATAAAATATCACGATATTTACTTTTTTTAATTATTGTCAGTCAATACTCGTGAAATTACCGAGAACCAAAGGTGTCGCGATTTATATAAAGATTTTACCAGGTACTTCATAATGTATGTTTTATTACATTGAAACTAAGGTTTATGAATAACATGTGTGAAATATATGTAGGCATCCATGGCTCCTGCCTAAATTCCAATAAGATAGTTGATACATGCACAGACACATGGAAACATCTTTACATTTCAAATGCTGCGTCGCATGCATTTAAATTTTAAAGGTAAATACTGGTTGGACCTTAGTGTGTTTGAAAATGAAACGTAACAATTTCTTAATCAAGCTATAAGTATAATGTCGAATATTTGGGTTAAGTACTTACTTTCAAAACATATCCTGCGTGCCTTAAGCCCACTGACTGGTTAGGTGTCAGTCGCCTGTAGCCTTTCTCCGGCTGCTCCTTGAAGTCGCTGGATTCTATGTACACCACTTTGTTGAGGATCACTTTATGCGAGCCCTTCTCTGGCTCGTTCGGGAAGTCGGGAACAGTCACTTCGATCGGCTTGTCACTCGGGAAGTTGGTGATTATCAGTTTCAATGGTTCTAAGACAACCATCACCCTAGGAACAAATTAACCAAGTATAAGTGTTTTTTTTTTCATCTATTTACAAGGGACATTATACTAAAGGCGAAACACTACAATGTTGTTAAAATATAACTAAAATATACTTTCATTTTCCTAGTTATTTTTGCGCGTCGTGTAGAGTATAAATGGTTTGTTTAACGCGAGCATTGTAACCAAACGGCAAAAACTAGGTAATTTTTTTGTCGCACGTTGGCGGCGCTGTTTCTTATGTAGAGGGACCGCTATACCACAGTGAATGTACATATACCAAAAATCGAGTCTAGTTATTTCAATAACGTTGTAATAACAAACCTGAAAATATCAAATCTGTTATGGCTGGAACCATGCAGGGTAAAATTTAAATGCGGCTTTTTCCATACTTAATTTAGTAATTTTCATAGAACCAGTAGCGCCCTTTTACGCTTTACAGGAGACTCAACGAGACACAATAGAAGTTTTATGGTTGTAACTGCTATAGCCATTCACTGTCCTGTAATATGTTAATCTGTCCATCAGCACTGCCATCATAGAGGTGAAGGTACCTGGGTGCAGTAACGTTGAGCACATCGCGGACGGCCGCGTCCAGCATGGTGGGGTCGACCGCGCCCACGGCGCCCGTGACGCCGAGCGCGGCGCAGAACGTGTTGATAGCGGCCGCGGGCACGCCACGCCGCCGCAGTGCCGTCAGCGTGTATAGCCGCGGGTCATCCCAATCTATGTAATTAAAATAAACAGACACCGTATTACTATTACACGTATAGCGATATCTCTTTATGTATCTAACGTATAGCGGCGTCCTTCTCATCAGAGATTGAATATCGTGTGGTGTAAAAAGCCACTTTAGATACGACAGATAATTGAATTTAGTTTGGTGTATTTTTCTAGCAATTATACACAATCAAAGTATTTACATAAAACAAAAATGTGTGACAAGCTTTTGTTATGAGCAATCACACATCATTGGCGTTTGTTTTAGATTGTTCTGCAAATTGATTCTAGTGGACTTTATAATGTGAGATCATTTGAATTCGGTGTTATAAAATGCCCATGTTTATGAACAATGTATGAGATAACTTTAAGTAGTGGCTTTGTGAGCTGTATAGGCCTCGCTGTTCAGTACCAACCATCAAATCAAAACTGAGATATTTGTTCATTTGTACAATACCGCCGCTGTTATGAAATCCAGCGTTGTTCAGATTACAAAACGTCTATTGAAAATTTGTGATCTTATAATTACAATTTACTAACGTGAGTAAAAAGCAAGTTTAAGTCTAAGAATGACATACGAAGGGTTCCGTACTTAATAATATCAAATTAAAAACTGGGCGAGTAAAATAAAATTGATGACATGATTTAACATAAAAAATTAACACCCTTTACCTTAATTCTATCTCAAGACCTTTACCTTGATTCTATCTCAAGACTTCCAAATACTAAACCTGTCTCTATTCACCTTAGTTATTCTTACGCGGTGAAATTATCGGTCTCTTTGTGTAATATCAAAATAAAAAACCGGCCAAGTGCGTGTCGGGCCACGCGCAGTGTAGGGTTCCGTAGTTGTGAATGACAACTTTGAGTTCACACTGTTTACACTCGCACCTCACAGTTTAACGACCAAAAACATCTAACAATGAAAATTGTATGAAATTTTACATTTTCCAGTACATTTTATAAGTTGGTTGCCTATAACTTTTCAGTTTGCACTTAGAACTCCGCTTTGATAGTTTTCCTTTCAACTTCAGTATATATACTACTGCTGTAATTTTTTTCACGTATCCATATATAACCGTTTAGCAGATAGAGGGGGGGGACACTTACCTCTAACAAAAATTTTCACTTTAAAACCAAATATTTCGGAAACGGATCCCTAAATCGAAAAGTGGTGTTCTTAACCTAACAATATTTTTTAAAGTCCTTTTTGACGATACCCCACACGATGGTTAAGTAGAGAAAAAAAAATACTCCTCCACTTTACTTGTATGGGAGCTACCCTAAAAAAAATTGTTTTCAAGATTTTTATCTACCACTTTTTTGCCATGATTAATATACATACCCATACCAAATTACAGCTTTCTAGTACTTATAGTCTCTGAGTAAAACCGCGGACGGACAGACAGACAGACATGGCGAAACTATAAGGGTTCCTAGTTTACTACGGAACCCTAAAAATCTTACTGTTTTGGTTCATAACTTTAGGACTTGGAATAATTTCAAGGTCATAAGTGGCAAGAGAACTTTGTACTGTGGCTATTTTAAATTGTTAGTCCATGGTTATGTGTTAATAATTAAAGTTGCTATAAATTAACTGGAACATATTATAGCAAAACCGTATTTTAAGATTTTTATACTTTTAAAAATGGTCTTGATAACTTAACGAATCGATATCAAATTTAAAGTATTTTTGGATCAATATTAGTTACATTTGACATAAGTTATATTTAATCTCAACAATCTCAAGTTAAATTAGTCTTGTAAAATATTTTCTCACTGAAGTATTAGTACAGGTCATCATTATAACTCAACTCTTTGAATATGTTGATGCATTGGACTTTTCATGGAAACAAAAGATTCGAACTGCATACCTTTCACAATATTCTCGTCAATCAGCTTGGCGATCTTTCTTTTGGAAACGACTGAATAATTCACATTTAATCGGCCGTACTCCCACTGTACTGGACAGTAAATGCCTAAAGCATTGCAAAGCCAATAATATGAAGATCTGTAAAATATTTGAATCTTTAATCACATGCCTCAAATCTACGAATTCTATGTTTGTATCCCTGCACAAGCATTTAGTCGCGCTGGGAAGAGCCTCTCGAACACAGACACAAAACACTTGTACTAGCTTTTCACAGGTATTTTTCGGTGGTTCGCTACCCAACGAGGGTTGGTGTGAGGTAGGCAACCGGTGGCAAAAATTTTCAAAAAATCATATTACAGCATGACTAGTGTCACACACAATACGGACTCCGGGGTTTTACGCGTCACAATTCTATTCAACTGATGAAAACCAGAAAACTCTAAGTAAGGAGGAGCAGGAATCACATGCCCCAAAAATAAGATACTCTTCTAAGATTTCTATGGCGTTAAAGCAATGCTACAATGGGTATGTTGCAATATTTCCAAGATTATAGATGAAAATATACAGTGTTGTACATTTCAGTTATATTAGAGGCTGCAGTTTTATATTCCTTACCGCCTCGACTGGAACTCCTTAGTACACAGTGAGTGGGTGATGTGTTCAATGCTATCACACAAACAGTGTGTGTAGTCATAAGTCGGGTAGACACACCACTTGCTCCCTGTGCGGTGGTGTGGTTTGAATCTAATCCTGTAAGCCACTGGATCTTGTTTACCTTCCTCTAATGTTATTTTCATTCGAAGAGTGGCATCACCTTCGTCAATTTTACCATTTTTCATATCCTGAAATCATTAAATATGTGTATTTTGTGTAATGGTGTATTTTTTTCAGTATACAATCTCACAATAAAAACAAACATGTTTTCAAAAATTTTAAATTGCTATCTTCCAAGCAGGTATAAAATAAATTATCTGAAATCACAGATCTATGATCTGTCTCTTTGTTATTCCAGCATTGTAAATCTTGTATATATGGGCGCCGCCCGGGAGAGAAGTGAAAGCACTTGCCCCTCTATTTAAAATTCTAATTCTATCCTAACTAATATTAGAAATGCGAAAGTAAATTTGTTTATTTGTTACGCTTTCATGCCCTATCTACTGAAGCGATCATGAAATTTTGCATACATATAGGTTAGGGTACTGAGAAGGACATAGGCTATATATCACGCGGGCGGAGCCGCGGGTAACAGCTAGTTAAATATAAGCATCTCATATTTAAATTGCGTTCATCAGTAGTCTTTATAAACAGCTTTTAAAAAAATAAGATAGTATTAAGTTTTCGAAACATTTTTGAATCCTTATCGCAACTAAATATAATAAATGCGAAAGTGAGTTTGTAAATTTGTTACCTCTTCATGCTTTTTCTACTAAAGGACCTTTCATCCCTGAAAAACGTACTGTTCCAGTGAGATTTGCGACAAACAACTTGGCAAATTTATACAACAAAATAATATAATAGTGAAGCCGTGGGTTAAAGCTAGTAACGTAATAAAGAAGTTTTTAATGCACCTCACTAAAAATATTATTATAACAACAATAACGCTTACCTCAAACAGCTGTAAGCTCTCTTCAATAGGCCTATTTCTCCATGGTGACGGTGGTGGATTGAATCCCTTGATCTCCTCAGACTTCTGATGGCAAACGTAAGCCATGTCCTGTTTAATAAGCTGCACAGCCCATTCGTACAGCTGATCAAAATAATCAGATGAATGGGTTATCCTGTAGGGTTTGTATCCTAAAGTATAAGAAAAAATTAGATACTGGTTTGTGACTTACATTGTCTATATCCATAAATTGGACATGTTTGTGAGTCATGATCTTTATAAACTTGTTAACTCACCTAGCCATTCAACCATATCCTGTATGCCAACGAAAAATTTTTCTTCTTCTTTTTCAGGGTTAGTGTCATCATACCTCAGGAAACACAATCCATCATGAGCTGCAGCATAACCAAAATTTATATTAATGGCTTTGGCATGTCCGATGTGCAGAATCCCATTGGGTTCTGGCGGAAATCTTGTGCGAACCTTCCCTGATGTGATTTTTAGATGTTCTTCAAGTAGTCGCTTGGTATTTGGTGTGACTACATAACCATCTGTCTTATAGTTCTCTCCTGGAGCATGAAATGGGAGCTTCTTCATCAATTCTGATATAGATGATGCACCACCAACATCTGAAGAGTCGCACTTCTCAGATGTTATACCTGTAAAATAATACTGTGTTTAACACATCATCCGCCGTCCGCTCGCGCCGGTACCCCGTCCGTTCTGTGTGTTTTACCATAGGGCGCAGACCCGTCGCAGATGAGTAAGCGTCGTGTCTGCGCCCTGTCTTTTCTGTGTGTTTTGGGTCGCGACGCTTCTATACATTATGTATAAAAAAGATGCGGAAGATACATATGCGCCCCGTCCTCGCCCTACGTCTTTTCTATGTGTCCTTCTCTTAAGGCGCTCCTATAGTAACACTAGCGCCACCCAGCAATTAATTATTTTAATCCTAAATTATATCGTATGTTAGATTTTTAAAATTCGATACAATTTATGATTTAACGAATTTAATTGCTGGGTGGCACTAGTGTTACTATAAGAGCGCCATAATAATAAAAGTTATTTTACATTGTTATTTGAGTCAAGTCTTATTTATCTAAGAAACAACAACCTTTTTTGTCATCTTTCTTGGCTTTCTTAGCAGTATCAATACCCTTAGGTTTTTTCTCAGCTTTTGGAGGAGGTGCTAAGTCTGCTTCTGTTTTAGGACCTAAAAGATCCAGAATCTGAAAACAAAAAAAAAAAATTTTCATACAAGAGGTGAAAAGTTTCCTATGTGCAGATATAGTTACCAAAAAATAATTGTAAAAGGTAAAACAAAAGCAAAGTTTTTTTTTAGATCATCAAAAAAAAAATTCTATTTACATCAATTTAGCCTATGTTACCCGCATATAAATAAGCTTTTTATAGGTGAAAGAATTATAAAAATCGTCTCTAAACATCATTTATTAAATGTTGTCAGATATTTATTTGTCTTTCTTTTTGTTATGGTTGCAAAGCCACTTGAGACTTGGGAATACTATCCAATTATTACAAACCTAGTCAGAATGTTTTATACCAACTGTGTAAACACACACTTTGTTGATTTTTTTGATCTCACAGTAATATAAATACATAAATTTCTGTATTTACCTGAACATCTACTTCATTCTTGATAGCTTTACCATCAGCCCATGGCAAGTCAGACCTCACGGCTTGCATCACAATCCCTGAGTTAAACCGGTACCTCTTCTCCAGCAGCTCCGCCTTATACTTAGCCATATGCTTCTCCACAGCCTGTTCAACCTGCTCGGGAGTCACCATCACTCCAACGCCACATGCCTTTTCGAAAGCTTCGACCTTTATATTCACTTCATTGACATTACTAAGCAGGTAATCTAAAGCTGCATCGACCCTTATAGTGGAGTCCAACTTTCCACTTGCTATGTATTTACACACAAACGGTAGATGATTTAAAACTTGCGGCTTAATTTTGGTGGCCAAATGGTATACGAGCATGCCCGCACCAGCTGGTAATTTCTCTACATCTACCTGGAACATTTAAACATAACATTAGATATAAACGAAGTGTAAGAATACAAACTAAAATTTAATAAAGAAATATTTTATAATCTAACCTCGTCTAATGCGGCGAGAAGATATTTGGTTACATTATTGTTTTTTAATGTTTCCTTAGCCTTTTGATCACTTAAACCAAGCAATTTAAATCGTTCCAAAGTTTCCTCTGGAGACATTTTTATTTATTTAACACCTTTCAATAAATTAATTTTTTTG
This sequence comes from Rhodophaea formosa, assembly GCA_963082605.1. Lineage (NCBI taxonomy): Eukaryota > Metazoa > Arthropoda > Insecta > Lepidoptera > Pyralidae > Rhodophaea > Rhodophaea formosa. The sequence continues at coordinate 11,784,297 of OY720210.1, forward strand.
CCAACAGGCTAGAACGAATTCATGCCACAGTTTAATGCCACTGACCTGACCTGACAGTGACAGTCACAGTCTGGAAGTGGCTGTCAAATGTCTTTTTTTTATTGTTATAGTGTTTTTTAGGACCCTGGAAGCAAGTTTTTGAAGCCTTTCTTCATTTATTAACTGACTTTAAAAACGGAAAAACGGATTATTAATTAGATTGTTATTTATTATTTTGTTATTATTTATTTATTTACTTATATATAATTATTTATTTATTTTATTTTACACAGCTATGATGTTTTCGGTATCATTATAGTTCATATTTTTCAGTCAGCACGTTATTTGATTTTTACACTTTATTTTAGTTAGTAGAAACACGTTTCTTTGTTTATTGATTTTTGTGTATGTGGCCATGGGCCCATGTAAGCAAATGACCTCTGACCAAAACCTAGCTTACATTTAGGAATGTCCCATTTTGGTCTCCTTTGAGAACGTTGAGTCCTTTTGACACACTTGAGAGGTTTTTTGGAATTTTAGTGCCGTGGCTACGATATGTAGCTGCCTGACTCTGAGATATCCAGATTCGGTATACATATAATTGGTCGATTGAATATCGTATCGGTATTTTAAGAATTACCTTTAGGATGGCACGATGAGCACGTTCAAATTTGATAAAATGTGTTTTGTTCGCTGTACCCCAAGATAAGATACAGTAATTCAGGACCGATTGACATAACGCTAGATATGTAGTTTTTAGAAGCATATTATTAGAAATAGGTCTTAGTTTGCGAAACACATGTAAAAGTTTTCTGACTCGGCTGCACAGGTATTCAATTTGTTTTGACCAGGTGAGATGTTTATCAAGGTAAACGCCTAAGTATTTGATGTGGTTAATATGTTCTAACGTCGGACAGTCGCATGGATGTGTTGCCGCATTGAGGCAGTAGTGAAGTTTAAGAACTTGTTGTCCCCGTGGTTCTGTTCGCTTAGTGACACTAAAGTTGATTATCCTAGTTTTGTCCGTGTTAAGTGTTAGAAGATTATGCGAAAGCCAGGCAGCAACGGTCTTCATACCCTCCTCTGCACAAGTGTAAGCCTCTTTCCATGTGCAACCGCTAAATATGATTGCAGTATCATCAGCATATGCAAAAATATCTGCATTTCTAAGATTGAGTGAGCAAAGGCCGTTGATGTAGATAAGGAATAGAGTTGGTCCAAGAAGCCAAGAACACTGCCCTGTGGTACACCGTATTTAACTGTAGCATAATCACTGTTTAGTGCACCTATTTTTACTCTCTGTCTGCGATCCGCAAGGTATAAAGTGAACCAATGAAGGGCTATTCCACGTATACCACAGTTTTCTAGTTTTTGAAGCAGTGTATCTTGAAACAGTATCGAAGGCCTTTGCCAGATCAAGAAAGGAGCCAACGCAATTTTTTCCACCGTCAAGTTTGGTAATAATAGTGTCAACGAGATTAGTGACTGCATCTTCCGTCGACCTGTTATGGCGAAAACCGTATTTATTAGAAGATAACTGTTTCGTATTTTCTAAGTAATTAAGTAATCTACTGTTTACAACCTTTTCCAAGATTTTGGAGAGAGCTGTAAGAAGCGATATAGGTCGAAAGTTTGAAGGAGTCGTTTTGTCACCAGGTTTATATATTGGGCACACATTTGCTGTTTTCAATATAGTTGGAACTTTTCCCGTACTTATATTCAAGTTACAGATATATGCAATTGTAGCAGCTATATAGGGATTAATAATCTTAAGAACCTGATTAGTTATGCCATCACATCCAGGAGCAGAGTCACTTTTGAGATGCGCAATTACCCTTTTTATTTCTATTTCATCCGTAGGAGTAATGAAAAAGCAATTTTTGCTAGGCGATTTATATCTGCCCTGCAGTTGAGCCATTGTGGTCAACTCAGATTCTGTTTTATTGATTTTTTGCATGGTTTGTTCAGCAAGACGTTCTCCAACAGACGAGAAATAGTTATTGACATTGTTGAGTGAGGAAATCGGATTGATGTGTTACCCAACAAGTCCGTACTGCATTCAGATTTGTTGCCTAAATTGCATATCTTTTTGACAGCGGCCCAAGTTTTTTTGCTGTCACCTTGTGCATTGGTTATCAACTTCCTGTTATGTTCATTCTGTTTTGTAGAAAATTATTACAGTAGTTTCTATAGTTCCTGTACTTCTCCTGTATAACTGGATTATCTTTGTTGACCTTCTTACGTGCTTCTTGATGTAGTAGATCCCTCTTCCGTATGCACCTTAGCAAGTTTTCTGTGATCCAAGGCCTTCTAATTACATTCGAGTTACGGCGTGTTGTGGTAGTAGTGTTCCGTTATACAAGGCTAATAAGCGTGTCCGTGAACTCTTTCACAGCATCACGCAACAGCACACCTAAGTGTGTTAATCCGCGATCATCTCGCTTTTGGCTGAACCGAGTCATGATCATATTACCCAAAAATCAAAAGAGCTACAAAGCAAAAACCGATTTTGATGAATTTTCAAGAAAAGTATTTGTTAAAATCTGCCCAACAAATGTCAGGACATTATCGTTGGCAGCTCCCGGCAGCTCGGTGACATTGACACTGAAGCTATCTCATCGGTTACGTTCAATAATTTTACATATTTTTAACAGAAAACAAAATCCAACTTCAACCCTATCAAGTGGTTTGAATAAACATTAGAATTGACAACATATACTTTACCGGAAGTGGTCGTTTTTATATATGCAATCGAAAGTATTTTGTATGTACATATATACTTCAATATTTTTTATAATTTTTTTAAAGGGTATTTATTTATTTATGAATTTTTGAAAATAGGCCACAAACGTAGGATTTATAAACAAATATCTGTGTCTTATTACCTGTCATTGTCAAACTGACGTAAAATAATGACATTGACAGGACTTTGACAGTCTGAGTTGCCAGATTTGGGAAATTTTACCTGGGAGTCTGGAAATTTTCTAAAGGCCTCTCCCAATGTGAATGATAAATATCGTATCCTTTTTCACTGTTTTTTTTTTCAATGTTAATGCTGGCCAGAATGTTTTTATAATAATGATTTGGTTTCTTTTACCTGTTAACTATATTCCTAATATTTTACCTGTTTATTGAATCGCTTCTCATTCACGGCCACACAATGCCATAATTGTTATCTTGGTAAAAATCAACGCCCTGCCTGTGTTAAAATCTGTTGGTGGTCTGTCAAAAGATGAAGAACTCGGGAGTTCAGTGTCTTGAGAAGCCAAGTCAGCACGCGAAGAAATATCGGTGTCCAGAAGTCAAGCCAATGTTATCAGATTACGATCGAGAACAAAAAATATCCAACGATATGTAAAACAGCAACGATATTTTTTTACATTGATTAGAATACCAGCCTTTTTTCCTTGCCTTGTATGTAAAGCAAAGTCAGTCCATCCAAGTATAGCATCAAATTATAATGTACAAGGCAAGGGACGTTTTCGGGTGTGCTGGATGCTCAATGATTATACAAAACTGATGTCATTCCCAAAAGATCCCTAAAATATTTAAAAAAACGACATTCATCATTAACAAAGAGTATATAATCACTTGTCATTAATTTTAAATTAATAGCTTTGAGCGCCATGGCGAAGCCAAAAACTGATGCCAAACCATTATTTATTGCTTTGAACATACAGACTTCTGTCCAGTCTGTAAAGAAAAAAACGTGGTTTCGACTTTCGTATTTTCTGAACATCAAAGAAAAAACTAAAAATATAAGGAACATAGTTGACAGCTAAAAGAAATAAGCAAATCCATCATTATTACATCGAAAAACATACTGGCCGTCATTTACATTGAAAAATAAAAAACAGTCAAAACGGATACGATATTTCACATTGGGAGAGGCACGGCGTTTAGAAAATTTCCAGACTGCCGGGTAAAATTTCCCAAATCTGTCAAACTGTCAAAGTCCTGTTAATGTCATTATTTTACGTCAGATTGACAATGACATTAAGTAAGGCAGAGATATTTGTTCATAAATCCTACATTTAATGTAAAAATGTATGTAAAAATTCTTAAAAAAATTAATTCTGGTCTAAAAAAATTAATAGAAGTATATACATACAAGGTACTTTCGATTTCATATATAAAAACCGGCCAAGTGCGTGTCGGGCCACGCGCAGTGTAGGGTTCCGTAGTTGGGAATGACAACTTTGAGTTCACACTATTCACACTCGCACCTTACAGTTCAACGACCAAAAACATCTAACAATGAAAATAGTATGAAACTTTACAGTTTATAAGTTGGTTGGCTATAACTTTTTAGTTTGTACTTAGTATTCAGCTCTGATAGTTTTCCTTTCAACTTCAGTATATCTACTACTGCTGTAATTTTTTTCACGTGTCTATATATAACCGTTTAGCAGATAGAGGGGGGGGACACTTGCCTCTAACAAAAATTCGCACTTTAAAACCAAATATTTCAGAAACGGATCCCTAAATCGAAAAATGGTGTTCTTAACCTCACAATATTTTTGAAAGACCTATTTAACGATACCCCACACGATGGGTAAATAGACAAAAAAAATTACTCCCCTACTTTACTTGTATGGGAGCCACCCTAAAAAAATTTTTTTTTCAAGTTTTTATTCTACCACTTTTTTGCCATGATTAATATACATACCCATACCAAATTACAGCTTTCTAGTACTTATAGTCTCTGCGTAAAACCGCGGACGGACAGACAGACAGACAGACAGACAGACAGACAGACAGACAGACAGACAGACATGGCGAAACTATAAGGGTTCCTAGTTTACTACGGAACCCTAAAAAGTACCACTTCCGGTTAAGTACATGTTGTCAATTAAATGGAAAAAAGTGTAAACCAAATGCATGCGTGTAAACATTTTTTTGGTTTTTGTATATTTTTTCAAAAAGCGCTCGACACATTTCGATATAAATTTTATGGGACCACCTGTAAAGTATTACCTATCGAACAAAAAAAGAATTTCTTTAATCGGTACAGGCGTCTTCGAGAAATCGGGGAACATACATAAAAAATCATTCCGACGAATTGAGGACATCCTCCTTTTTTTAAGTCGGTTAATAATGTCGCTATACCATTTAGTAAGTTCTAATGTCAGCGCTCTTAGTTTGAACATAGATTCTTCTCTCAGTTGATCTAACCATACTACGGAAAAGCCGTGTTGCTCGAAGCATACCACTGAAGTTAGCCGTAAAGTTACTTTAATCCATTCTTTTATAATACCTATGACAGACTTTATGTACCGATGTTTGCTGTACGAATTTAAATCCAGTTTTCGTCCAGAAGTTTGATAAATTATCAAATAATTGCATTTTTTTCGGACTTCGAAAATACATCCACATTTCCTTTTTTCGCTCTTGTTTATCACAACAACACAAATTTCCACTCCTAAATTTTACATACATTACATAAGCCCTCTTCATTCTTCAAACAGTTTAGATTTAGCTACTCCTTGTCATCGTACAGATTTCAGGGCCCAAACCTTTTCAAGTCCTAGTCGTTCAGCTTTAGAATTCGCTCCCATTTTTTTAAGTTACATCGACTTCAGTTTTTCTTAGTGACTGATACACCCTTAACTCAATCTCAAAAATAAAGTTGGATTATACCTACTTACGTTAGTACTATTATTAATTCTGTGACCTAGTCCAACAAAAATAATTTAACAATCCGACTTATAGTTTCTTAAGGCTTGTACATGCGCTAATGACCTTCAGGATATGTGCCCAGTTTTGAACCTTAGTTCCCCGTCAGAAAGTCAGCGGTCGACTGCCGTGCCGCCCGTCACCCGCGCGCATTCAATAGTACATTGTGTAGCAAGGGCGGGATAGAAGACATTACGTCAAACGAGCGACTACTAACAAGCACGAGGCGAAGCCGAGTGCTTTTAGTAGTAAATAGTAGAGCAAAAAAAATATTTTTCATATTATATTGGTTGAAATTGTATAGTATGAATATTCTATATAGTTTACCTTGAAAATTAATATTTATACGTCTGCAAGCTGGCTGATTATATTATCTGTAATAACATTATTGACCATGTATTCATTTATCATAGGGAATGTATTTCATGCAAATTAATGAAAATTACGATTACTTATAAATATTATGCCTAGAAATAAATAGCGGCAAACAGTGAACAGAAAATGCATCCGAGGATTACACAGATAACGAAAATGTTTTATCCAAAAAGTGGAAGTCAAAGATTGATGAATACAAACAGCCAGCCACTCACGGCCATTAACAATTCCAAATTTGAATTAAGGACAAAAATCTCGCAGAATAGTTCAAATGTTTTTTTCATCGGGTTCACTGGCAATTCCAAATTTGAATATTTGAATTTAGAAATTTAGAAAACTTTTTGGATGTAGAAGATTTGACGCTTGTGCATGGTATAGTGCCATATTAAATTTAAAAAAATACTTTATGCGCTCTCGGGCTTTATGGAATTTGTATGAAATCTTATAGCCCACGGTCGTAATAGCGACCATCCAGCCCACTTTGCTTGCATTTAATGACACTGTTTAAGGGTAGGTGAGATGAAAAAATTAAATAACATTAATTTAATATTAAAAAGAAGAATAATCTGTAAAATAAAAATTCCTCGGGAGAGTTTGAAGTTAATCATTTCGATAGTTTGAGTCGCCCTTAAAGTGACAGAGGACGGAAACCAATATATTAATACACTACGTATTATTCTGATGAGTGTGTCTTTATTTTAGAACTTAGAGCGTTGTACTTTGAGCACCTCCTCAGCAGGATTGCAAGTAAACGCAACTTTTGCTCCGGACAAGAGCCTCGCTAAGACTTGCTGCCCCGAGCCTGGCATAATGGCTAGGCCGCAGGCTGCAGCTGTGTCTCAGATTATCCATGTAGTGATTAACAGTCAGTATGTTGTATGTAGGTAGAGAGTATTGATTATGAAGCCTAAAATAATAAACTTTCGTTATCGGCGCCGTTGAGAGGCGTGATAAAATATGGGTAAAAAAATGTGAGATTAAAGCACCTGTGGGCTAAATCTCTTTAGCAATGCTGTTATCGATACTTTATTGTCATCTCTAATATGACATGCTAAATGCTAATACCATCATATATTACTTTCATGTTTTTGCATTATAATGTTTTTGCATCAGAATTTTCATAGGTACACAGATTTTTGCCCTTTTGCTGCCTTCGTGAACATTAATAGAAAATTAACCATCTAAAGATTAATACCACACAATACATTCTTAAGCTATCCCCAATAACCGACCCCCTATTGCCCAAAATTATCCCTATTACTCCCAAAATTGCTGTCTGAATCACTATATCCCACAACCATTACCAAGACGGAACTCTAACATGTACTATGTAATTAGAATGTATATTTTTTTTTAACATCCATTCTAATTACATAGTACATCTGATAACTTCACTGTAGTAACTTGCAATGTTACAAATATTAAAGGTGGAACTACCCGTGAGATAAGGGCTAAATAACCGAAAAAATATAGTTTAATTGGTTAGCGGTATTACATCATACCTTTATATTTCGATACCTTAGAATAATGGTACCTTCAAATTACTATACCATAAAGAAACGGTACCTGTACAATTTTGGTATTGTAATATTGCGGTATCGTTATTTTTTAGATATTGAAATTATAAAATAAAGGTTTTCTTTGAATTTCACCGCCGAGGATTCACCTCAATATACTTTGTCGCATCATTATTTCGGTACTGAAAATATTTTATTTAAGGTACCTATAATATACAGATATAAAAGATACCGTAAAAGTATAAATATATAGGTCATTATTATTTAGCAGTATTACAACCGTAATTGTCAACCGTTTTGGTTATATCTTTAAATCAAAGGAGTATCGTAATTTTATACCGGTACCAAACCCTTATACCTTTATACCGTTTTCAACCCCTGCGTGAGATCAATGGGAATGACATAATTTTTTTCTTATATAGTATATACTTATTAATTTATTATACTATTTTTACTTTTTACTTTATACGGGCGCAGGTATATCCGTTGGGGTGACTAGTACTACGCGAGGGCTACGGCGGCTAAGGTCAAGAAAGGAGCGCAACGACGGCAGTTCGTGTTTATTTGCGGAATCGGAAAGGGCGCCTGGTACTGCACATTTGCCTCTGGAGATATTTAAAGCTCTACATCGCCATCACATTTTTATAAAACGAGAACGCTCTGCATTCCAATCATAACTCTACAAGTAGTAAACCAACGCACTGATTCTTTTAGGCTGACTAAAATCTTAAGGTGAAGCAGGCTGTAACTTTCGATTATATTCTCGATGTAGCGAAGCTCGCAGCACAAAGTTGTTGAACAGAGAAAGAGCTTAGCGCATATGGAAAGTCATTTTTGAATACGTATCGCCCGAAAAGGAATATTTTTTGTATGGAAAAATCACTCTTCTTGAGAAGTCACGGGTTTACAATAGTACCCCTGTGTGTGTCGTCGTAGCCCAATTAAAGAGTGGAGCGTTGCTCGTAGCACAAAGTAAGTAAACACAGCGAGAGTTCGTAGCGCTTAGCAGGCCGTAGCGTAGCTCGTAGCAAAAATTGGAATAGAGACCGTAGCGCGTAGCAGGTCGTAGCATAGCACGTTCGTAGCACAAATTAGGGAATAGTAAGAGATCGTAGCGTGTAGCAGGTCGTAGCGTAGCTCGTAACATAAGTAGAAAGAGACATGAGGGTACAATATATGTTGTGTTTAAGGGTACCTATATCTAGTAAAAACCGGCAAAGTGCGAGCCAGACTCGCACACCTAGGGTGTATTATATATTTGTTCTTTTTTATTTATTTATTTTTACTAACAAATCACACAGGTTGAGCTAGCCCCAAAGTAAGGTGTTGTGGGATACTAACTCAACGATACTATATTTTATAACAGATAGATAAAAACTCTTTATGCTACGCCTACTTAGAAAGTGTCTCATTGCTCGTTCATAAACGAATTAGAAAGTTTGTGATTTCTCCCTTATAAATATGCGGCGGGAAAAGTTATATGGAATTCCATTCCTGTCCTGAGGGCAGGAATGTTGTATGAAAATCCATTCCTCCCTGGTAGCGTTCTTTTGTTTTTTTGGCAGCGAAAATACAAACGTCAAATCTCAAAAAGGTTTTCTTTTGACAAATCATTAGAAAAAAGAGGTGGGATCCTTTTTAGGGTTCCGTAGTAAACTAGGAACCCTTATAGTTTCGCCATGTCTGTCTGTCTGTCTGTCTGTCTGTCCGTCCGCGGTTTTACTCAGAGACTATAAGTACTAGAAAGCTGTAATTTGGTATGAGTGTGTATATTAATCATGGCAAAAAAGTCGTAGAAAAAAACCTTGAAAAAATATATTTTTTTGGGTAGCTCCCATACAAGTAAAGTGGGGGAGTAATTTTTTTTCTCTATTTACCCATCGTGTGGGGTATCGTTAAAAAGGTCTTTCAAAAATATTGTGAGGTTAAGAACACCATTTTTCGATTTAGGGATCCGTTTCCGAAATATTTGGTTTTAAAGTGCAAAATTTTGTTAGAGGTACGTGTCCCCCCCCTCTATCTGCTAAACGGTTATATATGGATACGTGTAAAAAATTACAGCAGTAATATATATACTGAAGTTGAAAGGAAAACTATCAGAGCTGAGTACATAGTGCATACTAAAAAGTGTTAGGCAACCAACTTATAAAATGAACTGGAAAATGTAAAATTTCATACAATTTTCATTGTTCTATGTTTTTGGTCGTTAAACTGTGAGGTGCGAGTGTAAACAGTGTGAACTCAAAGTTGTCATTCGCAACTACGGAACCCTACACTGCGCGTGGCCCGACACGCACTTGGCCGGTTTTTTTTGTAATCGATTTTCAATGAAAGGAGGCGGGCAACCTTTTTCAGCATGACGAAAAAAAAACAAGCGCGGCCATTACAGATCTGTTTCATCTGTGGCGGCAATCCGTTTCGCGCAAATCGTTTTGTTTTGATAAATTTTGTTTTTTACTAAATTGATAATTTACCAGTATACTTTAATAATTCTAAATATTGTTTTAAAATCTCATGTAGTAGTGTCAATGACAATGTGATAGTGAAAGACACGATTTATCATATGACACCGAAAAAAAAATACAGCTCAAGATGTCATAAAGAACTTACTTCCTGAGAAGTCTTGAGACAAGTACAAAAAAACTTATATTGATTTATAATGTGGAATAGTAGCAAAATTGCACAATCGTTCTTAGAAAACGTCCTACTATCATATTTTAGAAAAAAAGCTTCTAGGAGAAACCGTCACTATATGTTTAAGTCATTGTAACAATTGTAATATAAACTTTTATTAAAGAAATATTGTCTTATTTTTTCCTCGTAGTTGTAGTTAGGGTAAATGCTCTAAGAGTTGTAGTATAAAAGCACTATGTATCACTCGAGAGAAAGCTCTATTTATTTTATCGAGTTTCCTTTAAGCCTTCCGCTGCGCGTCGGGCTTAAACATACTCTGGAACAGAAATAGATCGTTTTCTCCTCTCGATGTACAATGTACTATTATTGCACCAGGAATAATTAATAGATATTTATATAGAAAAACCCAGGTAAATTTGAAAAAAATCATTTTCCATCTTGACCTGACCGGGGATCGAACATGGGACCATCCGTGTCGCATAAAACCCAAAGGCCACGTTTAACGTGTTAATGAGCGTTAAGGTGGAAAGCGGAATCAAAATAGTGATGGGTAGTATGGTAGCCGATGCGGCTAGCAGCATCGGTAAGCAGCAGGTATATTCTGTTTTTCCTTTTCTCCCAAACCAGCATGGAAGAGACCAAATATCAATCCAATTTTGGTTCGTGGGAGGTAACCTACTTGCGATTGTGCATTTGTGAAGTGTTTTGAAGTGAAAATTTTTGTTAGAGGTAAGTGTCCCGTCCCCCCCCCCCCCCTCTATCTGCTAAACGGTTATATATGGATACGTGTAAAAAATTACAGCAGTAATATATATACTGAAGTTGAAAGGAAAACTATCAGAGCTGAGTACATAGTGCATACTAAAAAGTGTTAGGCAACCAACTTATAAAATGAACTGGAAAATGTAAAATTTCATACAATTTTCATTGTTCTATGTTTTTGGTCGTTAAACTGTGAGGTGCGAGTGTAAACAGTGTGAACTCAAAGTTGTCATTCGCAACTACGGAACCCTACACTGCGCGTGGCCCGACACGCACTTGGCCGGTTTTTTTTTATTTTTGCAGTTTTTCTGTCCATTTGAGTATTTGATATTCAAATTGACACTACCCTGTATTTCGTAATTTAAGTCCGAAGCTAAAATAAACAAAGCATTGATTAAGTAATCGAATACGTACCTGTAAATATAGACGCGTGTAATAGTATCTACATCCTACCTGTTTACCTCCGGCGCAATCAATCGTATATAATTGAGCATAAACAGTCCGTGGAAAACACGTTGACTTTAAACATGTTAGGTGACAAGTGACTGGAAATGAGATGCAAGCAAAACAACCCCATTGTTGCTCAGTCGGTTATCTTAGTAGGTACATTCCACAAGTCGTCAGTCAGTGAGTTCGCTTCGGCGCGGATGCCCCTGTCGCGTTCTGGTTGATAGACGACTCATAGTTTTCCAGTATTCAACCTAAATGCATGTTTTGGTGTAAATAATACAAAAATATATGTCCTTCATATTAAAATACGTAAACAACTATCACATTAGTGCAAAAAATTACGTTTTTAACCTCGTAAGTACTTTAACTTTACATTTAATTTCTGTCAACTTTTACCTAAATGATTTTTTTCAATGAAAGTAAGCCTTTGTTTCTACCAAAAACTACATAATGTTCTAATATTTGGTTAGAGGATAGTATATAGTTCAGTTACTTTTGTATCTAAATAACAGTGCCTAGATACTTTTTCGTAGTCCATCAGCTGGTACATATTCTTCTCACCGTGTTGTTTTATAAGCATTATGGGTGATATTAGGAAACGTTTTCAAATATTTTTGTCTCGTTTCACAATCCAATATCATCTTGCACGATCATATAACACCGTCGGATTCGTCACGCTCAATAAGCGCGTTCCTTCTTTATTAGTGTTTATAAAAAGAATTTGATGGAAAACATTTATAAAGAAAAGTCTTAATTTGGACTTGCCCCAGGCTACATAATTGATTCTAGACAATTTAAAACTACTGTAAAATACCATGTATTTTTTTATCAATAATTGTGTGTGCTTTATACAATATTATACAGAAAAAAAAAGAAATGTGTGAGGCTTTAAGAAATGTGTGAGGCTTTTTTCTAGCTCTGGGTAATATAACTTTTACTAGATTGCTGTATTCTGAGATAGGTATCATTTAAGTAAATTTAATTAAAAAGTTTATGGTTTTTGTTTTTTATAAAAAAATACCTAATTTTATTTTTCTAAATTTTGTGAGTGTGGTTATTTTATCAAAACAACGAAGTAACATTCTCATTAACTTTTCGTGATTCGCATAAGAAGAAAATATGAATAAGTTTACCGAACGGCATCCGTGATATATTTGGTTTTTGTTTCATTTTTCAATAAGTATAAATAAATTTTGTATCGGACAAAAGAAAATCATTAAAATCGATTCATAACTGACTGAATTATCACGTAACAAACATACAAAAAATTAAAATAAAACTTAAAAAAATATTTTATCGCTACTATGGGGTAATCAAATATACCTAGTGTAGTCTTCACTGTGAGGTATATAATATAAATATACTTACTTTAGAGTGAAGACTAAAATTGATATAAGATGGAGAGGTGGTAGTTAGTGCCGTCTGAGATATGTAGGTAGTATGCAGGTAATAAAATACCTTTCTCATCCATTTATCCATTATCCTAATCCTATCCTAACTAATATTATTAATTCGGAAGTAAGTTTGTTTGTTTATTTATTTGTTTGTTACGCTTTCACGCCGAATCTACTGAACGATCATCATGAAATTTTGCATACATACAGGTTAGGGTACTGAGAAGGACATACGCTATATATATCACTAAGCTAGTCTACGCTATATATATCAGAAAGCTAGTCATTAATAAACTCAAGAGCAGCTAGACTGACATTATATTTGTTGGATTTGTCTTCACCACGAGTAGCACAATATATTTAAATTATAAAAATAATAATAAGCTGTGCACGCGTGGGAAAAAGTAGCCTGTGTCCTTTCTCAGACTCTAGACTATCTGTGTACGAAATTACATTTAAATTAGTTTAGTGTTTTTGGCGTGAAAGCGAGACAGATTGACAGAGATACTTGCGCATTTATAATATTATATAGTATGGAAGTAATATTAACAACACTACATATATGATATATATAAACAGGACCTAGCGAACTAAACGAACCTGTGTACATGCATAATGATGTATTTAAACTACGAAAGTTTAAAAAAGAAAAAAAGTATTGCACATCCCATAAAGCATAGAATAAAAAGTTCTCGTTATAATATAGTAGTTAGCTCCGACTGATGACGGTTTTATTTAAACTGCGAAATTTATAGTTTGAAATGTACTAGGAGAACTACTTTTTCAATCAATAATCAGATAGTAGTTTTACTCTCTGACTGAATCGATTTCCTCCTACTCATACGAGTTTCTAAAGCCGTGTAAATATTAAGAGCGTATACTAGCAGTATTTTTTCAATATGGTTTCCATACAAATGTAGTTCTCTATTTTCTCGCTGAAAACTGATTCTAGAGCCACAATTCTTTTTTTATAAAATCTAGTACTATAATAGGAATGCCCCTATTTTTTATTTTTTCCAAAAATACTGATTTTGTACAATTTTTTTTTCTTTCAAACAGGTTTTTAGAAAAAAATAAAACATAGGGACATACTTATTTTAGTAATAGATAGTATGTAAAAAGAATTGTGCCTCTAGAAGCAGTTTTCAGCGAGAAAATAGAGAAATACATTTGTATGGAAAACGCACTGCTAGTATACCCTCTTAAGTATAAATCTTTTTAGTTCTGACATCTAAAACTCATATAACATTGTAACATATAATGTCATAAACATACGAGAATTAAGGGCAGGAATTTATAGACTATAAATATTTTTGTGGCGTAATGTTCGGCGGTCTAATTCAGTAATGGCAGTGAAGTGATTTGAACTGAAGAGCCCAAGATAGCCTATTTTGAACGATCGATTGAATTCTCCATTTTGATAGCCCAATTAATTTGTTGAATCACAGAGGTCGCGGCGGACGACTGTAGAATGAATGATCGAATTTTAATTACTAGATTAAATGGTAACTTGCATGAGGAGTATATTTTAAAAATGTTTCTGATTATGTATGCATCTAGTTAGTTAAAAATTATAAGTACTGTGAAGGTCAGCTCTTCACACACAGTAGGTACATATTTTTAATTTCGTATCGTTACAAAATAATAAGTTTGGTTAAAATTGGTTGAAAAAGTAAATTTTAAAGTTAAAAAAAATATGTCATAAGTTCATAATTCATAACCTATACTTGTGTAGCAATTTTTGTTTACATTTCCATAAACGCTATATTTCACATTGTGAAATCTTCTCATATCATGCTTCAAAATGCTAGGTAGGAGTGACGTCACTTGTCTGTTGGTTTTTATTGGGCCCGAAAGGAAAAAACGGGATGATTGATTGAACGGAGATATTAGTTCCCCATGGATTTCCCTAATTTTTATATTCCTAATAACATAGATTATTGCACAAACTTTTCGTACCTACAATTTTTTTATAACAGTTTTATTAATCTTTGTTTATTTATATAGTCTAATTACTATTCGTTTAATTTTTTTACGCCGTAGAAGTATATTTCCCAAAATATTCATAACGTCTATTTAATATTCCCAATGAATAATTTATATTTCGTAAAAAACCTGAATGCACAAAACTAAAGCATATTATTTGGCATGGCAATCTATTACAAATCATACAATATAATGTAATATTGTGAGCAAATACTTTTTGTAAGTAGGTATTTATGTTGCGCGGCTTGGGGTAGCCCAAGGCCCAAGGGCCACCCCTCGGTAACCTCAACCTAACCTAAAAGATTTTTATTTGATTGTTACTAAAATCAAACAAACTACTTTTTGTGTATATTTATGCTTGGGTTGGCCCAAGGGCCACCCCGCCGCAAACTCTTACACCTCACTATAGCGCCTTGCCACACGACTTATATTTTCTTCTTTTAATTTTCATTTTAATATCAATATTAGTAGTGCAATAAATCTGTGGGGGAGAGACACTATGGCTAAGTTTATCACCACACAAGAGCACCTTCCCCCTGGCCATGATTTGCCCTGGCCCATCTGAAAGTCACTCAATAGACTACGAGCACAGGTGGGTCGATGGAATGATAATCTGGCTAAGTGGGGAATGATAGACAAATCGCTAAATGGTGCGAGTGTGGTCACTAGCCCCAAACTATAGCACACCTCCTCTCTCCCAGGTGCTCGAACGCCTGCTCTTTCGACGACCTTCATGCAGCTTCTAAGAAAGGCATTGAAGTGGCCCATTATTGGGCTGAAAAAATATAGCTTATCGTACCATCGACACGAAAAGAAGAAAAAGATGGGTTTTAAAAGTTATATTATACCTAACTATTTGTATAAATATATTATATATTAACTAATAATTGTTTACGACGTGTGTAAGGACCACTCCAAGTCTTCCCGTGGATATCGTAGAAGGCTTCTTAGGAAATACAAGCTAAACAAAGCTCATAAACATCAAAGAGACCTCTCCAACCCGTCTGGCCAGCGTGGCCAGTGTAAGAGACTAAAAAAGACCTGATGATGATGATGATAATAATTGTCTCAAAAATATTTAGTATGCAAAGTCATCGTTACTTCTAAAGCTATGTATGTCAGTCGATTTAACTATAAGTGAAGATTTGTAATTGGCAATTAGTTTTTAAGACATTGTTATTTAGTAAAAATGCTGTAAATCTTCCAAAGAAAATAAATGAAATGATTTTAATCCAAGTAATATAAGAGAACAATTGATAGTCTAAATTATTATTTTACTAAACGTTAATTTATATTATAAAGTTTGGCGAAGTGAAATAAGAAGTAAAAATTTACGCGAAACAAAGGGCAATATAAGATAATAATAAATAAAACAAGAGAGAGAAGAGTTTTTGGGTTAGCAAGCTATTAGCATGGTAATTTTTTTCACTTGATAGGTATTCTTTTCTCTTTCCATAGCACAACGTGAAATTAAGCGTTCAAGTTCCCCATAGGTTGGTACTAATAATATTTTCAGCTTCGTAAAATAAGTATACGGCAAACGTGAGTATAACCCACGTTCAAAGGGAATTGATGAAAATATAAACACGTACTTAGATAAACATGTTTTTCAAAGCCATTAAGGTTTTGTTTGTGTTTATATTCAATGTATTTATTGCACTAGGACAATATGCAGTAGATAATGGCAACACTGGTGACGATGAGCACAAGTACGTCCCCAAAGTCATCGTTGGCTAAACTGGTGCTGTATCCGAAGCCGAAACCTTTCAAAGTGATGGTGCTTGGCCAGTCAGGAGTCGGAAAGTCGGGTATGTATACAATTTTATAATAGAAAATCGAATCCTGAGATAGGCTTACGTATACCTAGGTAACACTGTAGGTAGGTAGGTACAGCATAAAAATAGCAGTTTAAAAAAATATGACTAGCTTATATGAGCTATACAAGTGTAAAGTGTGCCTTTCTAAGGCAAAACAAATGAGTTCAAACACTGAGTATATCTTTTTTAGGGTTCCGTAGTAAACTAGGAACCCTTATAGTTTCGCCATGTCTGTCTGTCTGTCTGTCTGTCCGTCGGGTGCGTATTGTTTGATATAATAACAAATTATATATTTTCATTTCAATAAAGTTCAAAAGATATAACGTTTACTTGATATAATTATTACTGTTTATATTCTCAAAAGCTATAATATCCATCAAATTTTCAATTCAAAAACCATAAACTCATTTATTATAACGTTTATGAACACTAACCATCACTTGTCATACAACTCGTTCAGTATACATGCCATAAAATATAACAATCAAAACAAAAACTATTTAAAATATGCTAAATATGCTGCCAGCCTTCTGGGAACACTTCCGCAGGGCAGTGATTTGCAGGACATTTTTTATCTATAGTTTTTTTTTTTTTTTTTTTGTTAATAGAAATTATTGTTATTTTTAGCTTTAATTATTACTTTTTTAATTTTAGTTAGTTTTAGTTTAAGTATATTGTATATTTAATTATTACCATTTCTTTCTATTATTATTATTAATGTGATCAAATATATTGCAAGGTACTTTAAAATATATATCAATAAAAATCTGGATCAATCAAATTGATTATGAGAAGCGAGCGAGCGACGACCTTAGGTGCGATAGTGACTGGTTTAGATACGCAACTTGGTAACAAAAGGTAGGTTAGGTTATGGTTAGACATAGACCACCATATGAGCGAAGCGAGCGAGCAACGACTGTGTGCGAAAGTGACTGGTAACAGAAGGTAGGTTAGGTTTACAGGTTAGGTTATGGTTACACATAGACCTCCACATGAGCGAGCGAGCGAAGCGAGCGAGCGACGACTGGGTGCGAAAGCGACTGGTTTGGATACGCGACTTGGTAACAGAAGATAGGTTAGGTTATGGTTACACATAGACCAGCATATGAGCGAGCGAGCGAAGCGAGCGAGCGACGACTGGGTGCGAAAGCGACTGGTTTGGATACGCGACTTGGTAACAGAAGGTAGGTTAGGTTATGGTTACACATAGACCACCATGTGAGCGAGCGAGCGAAGCGAGCGAGCGACGACTGGGTGCGAAAGCGACTGGTAACAGAAGGTAGGTTAGGTTATGGTTACACATAGACCACCATATGAGCGAGCGAGCGAAGCGAGCGAGCGACGACTGAGTGCGAAAGCGACTGGTTTGGATACGCGACTTGGTAGCAGAAGGTAGGTTAGGTTACGGTTACACATAGACCACTATATGAGCGAGCGAGCGAAGCGAGCGAGCGACGACTGGGTGCGAAAGCGACTTAGTCACAGAACGTAGATTAGGATCTTCTATCACTTTATTTATATAACAAATGATTATTATGCTAAATAATAAGTATATATTACGTTTATTATACGTAACAACAAATCGATATGTTAAACGATAAAACGGTATATGAAAGGTTTGTTAAGTTAAATAATTGTTATAACAAAAGATTTTAGTTTTTTCATAATTATTTCTTCCGATTTTTATCTTGATTGATAATTATACTGACCAAAATTATATATTTCGTTGGTATAAATCTTAAAACATATACCTATATTTTGTGTTTATATGTTATATATTACTTACCCCTGTCCGTCCGCGGTTTTACTCAGAGACTATAAGTACTAGAAAGCTGTAATTTGGTATGGGTATGTATATTAATCATGGCAAAAAAGGTAGAAAAAAATCTTGAAAAAAAAATTTCTTTAGGGTTGCTCCCATACAAATAAAGTGGGGGAGTAATTTTTTTTCTCTACTTACCCATTGTGTGGGGTATCGTTAAAAAGATCTTTGAAAAATATAGTGAGGTTGACAGCACCATTTTTCGATTTAGGGATCCGTTTCCGAAATATTTGGTTTTAAAGTGAAAATTTTTGTTAGAGGTACGTGTCCCCCCCTCTATCTGCTAAACGGTTATATATGGATACGTGAAAAAAATTACAGCAGTAGTATATATACTGAAGTTGAAAGGAAAACTATCAGAGCTGAGTTCTAAGTGCAAACCAAAAAGTTATAGGCAACTAACTTATAAAATGTACTCGGAAATGTAAAATTTCATACAATTTTCATTGTTAGATGTTCTTGGTCGTTAAACTGTGAGGTGCGAGTGTAAACAGTGTGAACTCAAAGTTGTCATTCGCAACTACGGAACCCTACACTGCGTGTGGCCCGACACGCACTTGGCCGGTTTTTTTGTAAAGATGTCCTATAGCTACTTTCCAACTCGTTCAGGTCTATTTTATGGAATTATTATATCCTATGTCATCCGAAATATTTTTTGTTCGATCGTTTTAAATTACATGAGAATTTTTTTAAATGTTTAAAAACATAGATTTTTTTTTATGTTAAAAAAAAATAATAGAGGAAACTAAAACTACTATCACTATCACTACATCACTACATATTATAAAACAAAGTCCTCCGCCGCGTCTGTCTGTCTGTCTGTCGGTCTGTTCGCGATAAACTCAAAAACGACTTCACGGATTTTCATACGGTTTTCACCAATAGATAGAGTGATTCACGAGGAAGGTTTTAAGGTATAATACATGCCCGGGCGCAGCCGGGTAGGGCTGCTAGTTCAAAATAAAACAGGCCTGGCAGCTCGTTGCTGTATGGTAGCGAGTCTACAACTTGTTGCTGGCAGCATTGTTAAATGTCGTATAACATACTTACCTATTAGCACAAACTACGAAGAAGATACTATTCCTATTAGCCAAAAAATAATTTTAGGTATCTAACTAATATCCGATCTCCGTGTTTTAATAGAGAGATTAAATAATAAGTACATTTATTTCGTCTGCCCTATGACTTTGTGGTAAATGCCCACCATGCCATATAATAAAACAGTAAAAATATTTTGTCTGTACATTTAGAATTTTTGACTGAAATGGATAGAGGGACACTTAAAAAGTATCATCATCATCATCATCAGGTCTTTCTAGTCTCCACTGCAGGAAAAAAAAAAGAAAAAAAAAGTATAATAGAAAGCAAAATTTTTTTTTAATTTCTTGTCTGCTATAAAATTAAATTTGAAAAAACTTTGTATTATTTAATGATAATATATTTTTACTCGATAGATAGTGTGATTTGTCCCTATATATTTATTATAGAGGATCAACTAATCAAATTTGTATTACAGCCTTGGTCGTAAGATTTATCACGAGACGTTTCATCGGGGACTACGACCCCAATTTGGAAAAAATCTACGCATTCCAGACTGTAATTGACAACGAGATGGTTTATTTTGAAATATTGGACTCGGCGGGGGAATCACATGTGAGTATTACATCATTCTACTTGTGATTACGTAAGAAATAATAAATGTACGAGTATATTCCATTGTATTTGTTCGTTAACCTACCTTCTTTATTCCCATTCTCCAGCCACATAACAGCTGCACTGTATGTTTTGCCGTGTATAATTGCCGGCACAGTAGAATAGGATTCCTGCAGGTCTTTCCGTGGATGTCGTAGAAGTCGACTTAGAATAGAAAACACAAGCTACACAACGCTTATAAACATCAAAGAGACCTCTCCAACCCGTCTGACCAGCATGGCGAGTGTAGGCCAAATCTTCTGACTGCTCTGGCTAATATGTGGCTCTGGTAGCATAAAATGTATTCATACCTTATAATATCTACCTTTTACCTATATGTTAAACATTTTGGTCAAATTTTATGTAAACCAATATTTCAAAAATAAACTACATTTTATTTTATATGTACGTAGGTATAGTTCATCTTGTATGTTACGTGATCTCTGGAATCACATTTTCCATCATTCATATAATTTCATTAAAGTTAGTTGGTGGATATAGCCACTTTAACTAAGGGTGAAACAAAACATACTAAGTAAACGGTAGTCAATTTTATTTCGCACCGTGTAAATAATTTCCTTTATTGACATTATTAAAATACGTAACAACGGGTTACTCACGTAAATAGACAGCTACTGGCCGACATGTCTCGACCTCATCCGGAGGTCTTTCTCAGGGCGAATATGAATTGGGACGAGCGCACGATGTCGTCCCAATCCGCACTAAGGAAGACCTCCGGTTGAGGTCGAAACATGTCGGCCAGTAGCTGACTATTTTCGTGAGTAACCCGTTGTTACGTATTTTAATGTCTATATCTCACGTTAGTTTTAATCAAAAAAATCCTTTATTGACTTTCAAAACTATCAAACTATCTAACAAATCCTTTATTGAATCTCATACAAAATATTAACCAATTTATTTACGAAAACCTAATGAGATGAGAGAGGGAAGAGATCTAAGGAACGATAATCAGGATAGGCCCCTTAAACGTAATATGACCCAAATACGAATACATGCAAACGTGTCGCGGCGACACAGCATGCAATTTTTCCTACATTCATCCCTGATCGATTTTCGATTGTTAAATTATAGATTACCTACTTATGTTGCACATATGTAACGTAGAAAGTCGGCGTCAATTGTGACTTCCTCCGCGCCCGGTTCATACTATTCATATATTCATGCACACAAAAAAAATAAAATCCTTTTTACTAAAAAAACACTTTATATCGTATCGTAGAACGCAGGTGGATATCTTCTCAAATACATCCAATGCCACTGGTACAATTGGAGTGTGAGTGTAGCGTGCGGTGCGCTCTTGTATTCTATTAGTAAGTACGTACGTTACGTGTTCCCTGGGCATACTATAGAGGTGAATGTTCGGCACTCTCGAGTGCTAGTACATACTTATTGTGACATTTTATGACGGTTGTTTTCTGAAGTATTAATTTGGACCATCACCTTCTAGGTACCTTTGTCAGGCTGTATCACCATGCACACACCTTATGTAATAGTAGTGATAACATTTATCTAGCTTTTAAAAAAATCTTTACGTTCGTATTAATTCGTGTTATTAGTTCGTATTTATTTTTCAGATTGTCTACAGAAATTGGCACCATTAGATTTCAATTCTGTTGCCGGTGAAGTCATCAACCACACCTCTTGTCTCCTTGACCACAACTTGGCTCCCTTTTTCATATTAGTGTTTTTGGTTGGATGTTACTTGGTATAATTATATGTTTGACTTCTATTTGTGGCAGGAAAGTGAATATGCAAACTTGGAGAGCAACATCCGATGGGCGGAAGCGTTTATCCTCATGTACTCAGTCACGGATAAATGTTCCTTTGACGAATGCCATCGGCTGAAATTTCTGATAAACTATAACAAAAGAAGACGACGACTCTCTTCCTCGATGAAGGTTTGTTTATAATGAATTTTATAGTAATATAAAATAGCTATTTATGATTATACTTTCAATTGGACAAGGGTAAGTAGTTATACCTATGCAATGTTTAAATTCTAAATCGGTATTATAAACACTAATCGAACTCTGAAATGGTATCTAATAAAGCGAAATAAACATAACGCTAGTTTATAAAGGCACTCGTATATTAACTAGCGGTAGCAAGACCAGAGGAACGACTTGTCAAAGTGATACTTTGCATTTTAAAATATCTGTAACTATAACCCAAGCTCATTTGATTACATGTCATATACCTATTATCATCAATGCAGGCTGGCAAAACAGATAACTAGTCATGCTCTAATGCAACTACCTTAAAATATTTAAACGGCGCCTATCCATGGTTACCAATGTTACAAACGTTAGAAGCTAGAAGAAAATTTTAGAAGAATCTTATGTGATTTGCATTGCTTTAGGCTTTCACTATATACCAGGTCTTAAATTAGCTTTGACTTTCTGAGTTACCCCTTCAAGCGAATGTCGACCGTAAATTCACACGCGGTAATTTAGCTTAGATTTATCCTTACGTAATGAAAAACAACAATTTAAATTATCCCAGGCAAACCAAGTCTTAGCCCACCTACGCAATACAGCCAATGCAAGAGTGAACGCAATAAATACATCAATTACGCAAAACGTGCGCTGCATTTATACTTAAGGTAAACCACTATTAATGCTGTCCGGAGCTTTGAAAATAAATTTATAAAAGATATTTATTGTCTTTCTTCTAAAAACAAAAATAATAATGGTCGTTAGACAGGTTTAAAAATGTGACACTAAATGTTTTCGACTAAGACGAAAAGTTACAAAACTATTCCAAATACGTCATTTACGATTGCAGGAAGGTTTACCCGAGACACCAGTAGTGCTGGTGGGCAACAAGGCGGACCAGGTCGGCGACCGCATGGTCTCCACAGAGGAGGGCCAGCGGCGCAGCAAGGAGATTGGCTGCGTCTGCTTCCACGAGATTTCCGTCAGGGAGAGCATTGACCAGGTAGTTGATCCATTTTCTTTGTCAGCCTTTGATTGTGGGATTGCTTTGTGCCTGGTAATATTGAATTGTATTCGTTCACAGTTCTCGACACAAATATCAAACAAATATCGCAATGAAAATTACTATTTATCACCTAGGGAAAATATTAACTAATTCAAATTTAATATAAGTTGTAAAGAGTTCATACATTACAGGAAGCGTGTATAGATATCCACTGCACTTTATTTTGCGACGACTCTGTGATCGTTGTTACTCAGATGAGTGAGAGATAAATCACAAGAATATAATATATTTTTTTCTTGACTCCATGGAATACATTTGGGAAGTCCTTCTTCCTATTCTATACGGTATATACGCGACATCTACTACAAAATAAAACAGACGTAACAGTATTTCCTATCAAAATGAAGTGTGACAATGAAAGACGCTAAATATCCCAAAAGCTATCTCTTTTGTCTTTTGTTGCGGCGATGTTATGACAAACAATCTTTGGGCGATAACCAAGTACATTAAGTTACAGGTCTTTAATTCTTAT
The DNA here is from genome assembly GCA_963082605.1 of Rhodophaea formosa. Taxonomy (NCBI): domain Eukaryota; kingdom Metazoa; phylum Arthropoda; class Insecta; order Lepidoptera; family Pyralidae; genus Rhodophaea; species Rhodophaea formosa. The sequence continues at coordinate 11,807,894 of OY720210.1, forward strand.
TTATGTATTTTATAACAGCCAATTTGCAGTTAATGTGATTTTTTCCCAAATTATGTGTACGTTTTATATCAAACATAATTTAATAAAAACTCTTCCAATAGTCGTCTTATTGTGCTATAATTTGCTATAGTATACTATAAATATACTATACATGGAAGTGACAAAACGCATTTTTTTATTTACTTTATGCATAAGTATTTATTGATCAATCGAACCTATTTTTATGAAATTCGAAAAGTTTTGTCAGAAGTTGAGAACTCGTAATTGATTCGTTTAAGTTAAAGTACTTCCTGCCACGTATTCGTTTTCCTTAAGTGGTCCGAGATGACGAAAATTTAGATGAAATGTAAACAGGGTAAAATAAGAAGTATTTTTAATAAAATTGTGACAGTGGCAAAGTTTGTAATTACATTTTTATATAACATCAACATTTTTCTACTTTCATCAATGGGAAATATAGAGCCTGATGCTAAGGTGAACTTTCAAAGATTCGGCGGCAGCGACACTTGTCGCTCGCTCTACACCTGTCGGTCGACGCTACCGACGCGACTCTACCATTCTATTTTTTATCTTATAGCTTCTACCAAGTTTCGGTGATTCTGTAAATGTTCAGTTGGAGATACAAAGTATCAGTGTTGGTACAGTATGTAGTTATCAAGTAGGAGTCAACGATAACGTAGGTCCTTTGATTGGGAACGTCTGGTAAAAAATCTATACAAATCCATATATGATAGTCTACTATGACTATTTCACACATTGCATTTATAACACCAAACTACATCAATTTCGTATTACATGTATTAAGTCCACTAAATCAGTTTGCAAAATCATCTGGGCCAAACCCCAGCGGAACCCCTTGACTTTTCCCACCACAGACATTAATTTATAACTAGTTACTATTAATTTCTATGTAGTGACTTTGATAGTAATTCAGCGACAGGTATGTTATGACAGCGACAAATGTCACCGTCATTCCAAATAAGCTGTGTCAGCGGTCTCCAAGTCGCTGCCGCCGGTCTTTTAGGTTTCTCGTCTCTAAGCTCAATCTTTTGTTTTATACAGGTGTGGGGTGTATTTCGGGATGCTCGACGTTTTTGGCGCGTGGGCAGTAAGTGGAAGCGCTCGGCCGACGTGCTTCCGCCGGCGCTAGGGCGCCCTCTCGCCCGTGCCGCCTCGGACTCAGTCTCTGAAACTGCCTCTACACCCTCAGTGCCATTATGTAAGGTATCTTTTAAATACAGGGCACTATTGGTTTTTATCTTTCCATGTGCTCTTAAGTTTATATTGCAAAAATACAAAGCATGTCTTACTGCCCGCAAGTCATACTTCCACCTCGTTTTCGGTCTTCCTCTTTTTATGTCCATCCGGTAAAACCCAGATTGCTGAGATGTGAGCCCCTCTTTCAGAGTATACTGGGACGAGTCGAGGAATTACTCGTGTATACGGCAAACGACCCACAAATCCAATACAATGTAAAATATAGGCATTGTTATGGCAAATGTTATAGGCATTCGTTTTATTGCCTTTATTAAATATTAAAGGCAATAAAACGAATGCCTATAAATTGATAAAAAGTAAAAAGATTTAATATGAATCAGTATCGTGAGCGTCTCAAAATATAAAAATACTCAAAAAGAAATAAATTGCTCGTCGTCCTTACTTTTCCATCCAGTTTCCTTATCTTTTTAGGGTTCCGTAGTAAACTAGGAATCCTTATAGTTTCGCCATGTCTGTCTGTCTGTCTGTCTGTCCGTCCGCGGTTTTACTCAGAGACTATAAGTACTAGAAAGCTGTAATTTGGTATAGGCATGAATATTAATCATGGCAAAAAAGTGGAAGAAAAAAATCTTGAATATTTTTTTTTTATGGTAGCTCCCATACAAGTAAAGAGGGAGTATTATTTTTTTTCTATACAAACCCATCGTTGGGTATTGTTCCCGTTTCCGAAATATTTGGTTTTAAAGTGAAATTTTTTTAGAGGTAAGAGTTTGCCCCCCCAGTTGCCATATCTTGTAATCCAGTGGGTTTAAATCTGGACTAGAAGAGGGCCAGTCTTCATGTCCGACAAAGTCAATTCCACGAGCGGTCAACCAGTTTTGCGTGCTTCGTGCTCTATGAGCTGGTGCAGAGTCCTGTTGGAATATCCAATGTCTGTTTTTGAACATTGTTTGAGAAAGAGGTTCCACTATGTTTGTTAGGACGGTATTTTGGTACACCTCGGCACTGGTTTTTACACCTTTTTTACAGAAAAACACCTCAGTTAAGCCTGAATATGATACTCCAAGCCAAACCATGAGTGACGAAGGATAATGTCCTCGTTGAATCCTTGGAATACGCGTCCTGGCTTCTTCACTGCTGTGGGCATACACCTTATCATTTTGTTTATTATAACTTACTTCGATATAAAAAAATTTTTCATCCGAAAACAAAATTTCGCGGTCTTTTTTTCCCGCATACCGCCGTAATAAAGCGCGGGATCTATCCAGCCTGATTTTTTTCAAACGCTCGTTCAAAAAATGTCCGGTCTTCTTACGATAAGCTCGTAGTCTTGGGTCTTCATTTATCACATTTTTTGACCGTGGCAGAACCACGGCCCATCTGAAGAGCTAAGATTTTTTGTTTACGAACAGGATTTCGTTGGATTCGCGCCTTCACTGCTTGTATGATCGCTGGTGTTCTAACTGTACGAGGTCGGCCGGTCCTCTTACGATCTTCGAAGCTTGAATCTTCAGTGAATCGTTTGATAGTGCGATAAACAAATCGTAGGGTTATTTTCAATTTTTGTAGAATTTTGAAAATTTCTTTGGCGCCTAACCACAGCGGTGCAACGCGATAACCGCTACTCTATCTTCTTTCTTCGACCACTCCATATTTGAAAATGAATAAAAATTAAAGTCTTTTCTATAACTATCAGAGCTGAGTACTAAGTAGAAACTAACAAGTTATAGGCAACCAACTTATAAAATGTACTTAAAAATGTCAAATTTCATACAATTTTCATTGTTAGATGTTTTGGTCGGTAAAGTGTGAGGTGCGAGGTGAACTCAAAATTGTCTACGGAACCCTACACTACGCGTAGCCCAACACGCACTTGGCCGGCTTTTTTAGGGTTCCGTAGTAAACTAGGAACCCTTATAGTTTCGCCATGTCTGTATGTCTGGTGTCTGTCTGTCCGTCCGCGGTTTTCTCAGAGACTATAAGTACTAGAAAGCTGAAATTTGGTATGGGTATTTTTAATTAATCATATCAAAAAAGTGGAAGAAGAAAATCTTAGAAAAAAAATTTTTTTAGGGTAGCTCCCATACAAGTAAAGAGGGAGTAATATTTTTTTTTCTATACAAACCCATCGTGTTGGGTATTGTTAGATAGGTCTTTAAAAATATTGTGAGGTTGAGAATACCATTTTTCGATTTAGGGATCCGTTTCCGAAAGATTTGGTTTTGCAAATTTTGTTAGAGGTAAGTGTCCCCCCCCCCCCCCCCCTCTATCTACTAAACGGTTATACATAGATACGTGAAAAAAATTACAGCAGTAGTATATATACTGAAGTTGAAAGGAAAACTATCAGAGCTGAGTACTAAGTACAAACTAAAAAGTTATAGGCAACCAACTTATAAAATGTACTCGAAAATGTAAAATTTCATACATTTTCATTGTTACATGTTTTTGGTCGTTAAACAGCGATGTGCGAGTGTAAACAGTGTGAACTCAAAGTTGTCATTCGCAACTACGGAACCCTATACTGCGCGTGGCCCGACACGCACTTGGCCGGTTTTTTTCTTAAAATATTTCGTCAATGTGTTGGTGTATCTCGTTATGTTACTTCTTGAGTTTTTTGTTTCATTAATTAATCATTGTTTGTCTATTACGCTTTCATACCTACACGTTGCCTGGAGTACGTAGAATTATCTTTCATCACAGGAAAAAGTACAGTTTCCGATTTCCGAGGGATCGACAGAAACGCGAGCGAAGCCGCGCGGGTGAAAGCTAGTATCTGTATTAAAGCTAGGTATGTATTTCTGTTTTTACTAATAGGTCACAGGAAAACCTATAAGAATAATAATATATATAATAAATAAATGAATAATTTAATAATGGGGTACTTCAGATAATCGGCCAAGTACGAGTCAGAATCACGCGCGAAGGGTTCCTTAATTACCATTACAACATTAGACTATCTAGCAAATAACGGCAAAAAAGTTATGTTTTTTGTATGGAACACTTAAATATTTATTTTAATTACATTAATATTTTTTAAAGGAAATATGTAACAAAAAAAATCAGAGAATATTTCATCCGTCTACCTGTTGCCGATGGTAATATCAATAAAAAAACGGCAAAACAATCACGTTTGTTGTATGAGAGCCCCCGTTAAATATTTATTTTGTTCTGTTTTTAGTAACACAGAATTACACCATCTATGAAAACAACTGTTTAGATATCACGGTTCATGAGATACAGCCTGGTGACAGATAGACAGATGGACAGTGAAGTCTCGTAAATAGGGCCCCGTTTTTATATTTTGAGACCCTAAAATTACTTACATAGGTATTCCTCATTTCTTAAATCTCTGCTTTATTCGTCAACTCAATCTCATATTATATCTATATTACTAATATTATAAAGAGAAAAATTTTAATTGTTTGTTTGTATAGAAAAAGCTCCGACTCTACGGAATCGATTTTTAAAATTCTTAATCTATGGAAAGCTTATTTATCTGCAGGTGACATAGAAGGAAAAATTCAAAGGACATATACTTAAGTTAAATTGCTAGTAATATTAGTCGAGATAACCAGCGCATAGGAGAGGAATAATCCGAGCGTGTAATCACGTAATCTAACTCAATAAAAGCGTAGAAAAGGAATCGGAAAATGTCAAAGTCCAATAAGTGCCTTTACTGTTTACATAATAACGTACGCGTGCCTTCCGCCCACGGCCCCCGCCCGCCTAGCGAGCGTGGGTAGATCGCTGATACCTACTCCCTTCATTGTTTTTATACAGTTTGTTGTGTTGCAAACATGTTTCAAGGTTTATATCTCAATGTGATTTTATAATTCATTTTCATTTATTTGTTTGTTGAACAGATTATACAGAGTGTAAGATGTCCCTCGACATACCCTTAAAGGGGCGACGGCCCATCAATATGAATAATTTTTGCTACGGGATCAATGCTGGGAACACAAAAAAAAATTGACATTTTATACTTCATTGTTCGTATCGACGAGTTGAGTCACCCCTTTAAAATTGGACAAGATTTTGTTAATATATTGTACACCACATATTTTTCGAACCAAATCTCTATCAGAGTAATTTTCGTTCCTCTTATAGACTTATTTTTATTTCATTATGTTAACTAAAAGTACTCTATATCTATACTTAAAATATTATTCTATTTCTAGACCGTCGCTGGACGGAAGTAGAAGTAGAAGAAGAAGATGAGATTGGCATGGCTCGCAGTGACTCGACGTCCTCTTCAGGAAAGTCAGAATGTCCCGAAGAATTCCGCGCCCGCGCCAGCACCGACTCCCGCCTGCCTCCACGTCCAGCCAGGCCGAGACACCCGCACCCTGGCAGGCCACTACCCACGCCAGTGCGACGGATGAGCGTCGCTATGAAGGGAAATAATCCTAGCACGTATTGAAATGTGCGATTGCCTCTGTGGTCCACTGGTCAAAACGTTTGCCCAATGACCCGGAGGATGTGGTTCAAATCTCACCGAGAACTTTGTGAAAGTTATTTCCAGTCTACTTATGATATTGCTTTATATATATTGCCATCCGAAAAGAAAGATAGCATTTGTAAAAACCTATCCTAGAATTGGTTCTGGTCTACCCTTTGGGTTGCGGAGGTCAAACGCCAGTAGCTTTTTGGAAAAACAAGTAACCTTGTCCAATCGGCTCGGTCGGCTCTAACAGGTACAGATCCAGTAGGCATGCCAACAACCTAATTCAGGGCAAAAGTGTTCTTTTGAGTTGGGATTAGATTTTCTTGTAAAAGATCACAGACATAGTACTTAAGATAGACTACCTGTAAATTTGCATACAAAAAGTGATAACGCTTCCCACTCCTTAAACATAGTCCAATTTCAATATTTTATTTTTACACATTATTGATAAATTGGAGAAGTATTTGATATTTAAGATATATTGCTTACAACAAAAGTTATGAGCATCTAAGTAAATATCCATATTTTTTACATAAAAAATACCCGGGGCTTTTAATGTATTTAAATTAATCTGAACTGAATCAATAAAAAAGAAAAACGGTTAGCCCTACATTGAGGTGTGCTTAATCGAATGACACCAAAATTTCCTCATTTCGTAAAGGTTTAGGAGGGTGGAAGAGTTATCGCTTTTTGTATTAAAATTACAGGAAGTCGATGCTATTAAGTATTAAACGCATGTGTCAGAGATTTAAACCAAGAAGTAAATATGTGAATATAAATTGTTGACCTCTGTGGCCTAGTATTTAGTTCAGTTATGGGATAACTGAAGTTTTTAACGCACTTGGGGCTAGCTCAATCTGTGCAAATCCGTATCAATTTATATTTATTTATATATACTTCTTGATTTGAATATACTTTAAGGCGAGGTGTGTGAAGAACACTTAAGGCAAAGTAAGTTCACACACTAGCGCCACCCAGATTCATTTACTCCTTAATCATATCAAATTTAATAAATCTAATAGCTTAATGCCCTAGTAAATTACTTGTAGTATTATTGGTACAAGTTTTCACTATTTTTAATTTGATGAATTAAGAGAACGAATTTTTCACGCCAAAATTGGCCACTTTTGGCGGTAAAAATTCGCTCTCTTAAACTAAGATTGTAATATCTATGAAAAGTAACAAAAAGTTCACTACAAGTAATTTACTAGGGATATCAGCTATTAGATTTTTTAAATTTGATTTGATTTAAGAGTAAATGAATTAATTGCTGGGTGGCGCTAGTGTGTGAACTTACTTTGCCTTACGTCGTACATCCAAAATGTTAATAAAACCCTGTCCCATCCATAAATGGGTGACACACCGCGTCAATTTGATCAATTTTCCTACGGGAATAATTCTGGAAATTCGTAAAAAAAAAAAACAAGATTTTCATACAAAATGCCCGGCCGGCTGAACACTTTTGTATAGGAATATCAATGTTTTTTTTTTATTATTTAAAAGGTGTTCACATTGGCCCGGTGAGTAGTCCCCTTAAGGGCCGGACAGGATTTTATTATCATATTGTATGATTTTGCTATCTTTATAACCGAAATCCTTACCTATGTTTTAAAAAGGTTTTAAACATTTAAACATATTCATGTCAAAAGTACAATTTATCCCTATTACATCTAACTACGTTCAAACAATGCTGTTTGTATGTAGGCTGATGCTTATAATAAAATTTCAGAAGCCTTTGCAAAGCTTTTATGTGTAAAGATAAAAGTGTTTATACCCTTACGTGACTGAATATTTTATGCAGAGAATCGTAACACTAAATTTAATAAATGTAAATATGTTACTGTGCTTTCGTAAATGTGAGGATAACAATGTTATGAGAGGTCGGTATGCGACTTTTTTATATCTTTTGACGGACAAAAGATACCACAAATAAACGGGCAAAAGGCAAATGAGCTGAGCGAAGCCCTCTATTCGTTCTTCTATTATTTTGTCTTATTTTGTATGTGTAATTTTCTTTTTATTTTCAAAGGTCTTTTATGTCTTATCTTAAGACGCATGAAGATCATGTTTTCAAAAGAAGCTTTCAAAAGACAGACTCGCGAGGTCTAGGTACTGCTCAGAGTCCTTGTCTTATAGTTGTTTTTATTTTTTTAATTTGCGCGTAATACCAATTATTTTCGTTTGTGGTATTTTCGTCCGTCTTAAGGGCCCGCACTAGGTCAACTAGCGATACCAGTCTCTTTATTCCTAATATTTTACAAATAAAATCAAATTCAACAATCTACCTATAAGCCTAAGTAAATAACCTGAAGTATTTTTTGGAATCATGTTTTAATATTATAAGAATCAGTAATAATAATAATAATATTTATTTAGCCAAAATTACTGACTACCGCCAAAAACGGCCGTTTTATTTATAAAGTTTTAAGAATTAAACGATTGGTGTCGGTAGTTGGCCTAGTGCGTTGTATAACAATTAAATGAGGCAGGGCTGTGTTTAAAAAATATGGAATAATCAGTGTTGATGTTTATTTATGTCTGAAAATAAAATTCACCAAATATGTATGTACGTCATTGGCCCTAACCAGCACCAACCTAAAAATTGTAAACTCTACATGTAATTTAAGAAAAATCTACTTAGCTAACAACAATATATGTATATGGGTTACCTATGGGTAGTATACATTATTGCGACCTTAGGAATACGAACGTGATGTACCTGCAGGAAGTGTTTAAATATTGTTAACTTAGCAAGACACGTACATCACGTAAGAATATACACGTATTCCTAAATCAGCGATCTCCCCTACCAATGCGATACCTATGTATATTTCCTTAGTATATAAGTTACGAGTAGCATTTCTAATAAATCATCACTTATCCTGGTATCGATCTCAATGGTTTAACTTACGCACTCGCCATAATTGGTGACCCCGACGTGATTACCCGACGTGATCAGCCCGACGTGATCTAACCGACGTGATCTAACCGACGCGATGTAGTCCGACGTGATGGATACGCGCCTCAACCGAAGACCCAGACGACGCAAGCCTGAAGAACGAATAAATCAACGTGCACATTTTCACCGGCTTCCCACAAGCGGGTCTCACCGGTTTGAAAATGCAAGAGGCACTCCGGCAGTAACCAGAACCACAAGGACAACAAGTACCATCAAAAATGGCTCCAACCACGCTGAAAAAAGGAATCAACACCGGCTCACACGATTCATTGATCGAATCCTGCACCATAGCTGAACGGTCATAAACTCATAAAACAGGAGGCACAGGAACTACCAGGCAACCACGAGGCAAAGAAAAATCCGGGAAATATCAGCGCAACCGCAAGCTGTAGCCGTCAACTTCAAGAAAAATAAGAAAGCGCATGCACAGAAGAAAAATTCATCGCGAGCGGCAGAATTATAAAGAAAATGTTGTCACAGAGGATCAACGAAATTATTAAATACAATAGAAACAATTACGCAACGTGAACAGCTGATATCTATATGATGACGCATTTGACGTCACAAATCGCATCACTTCACATGGAATCAACAACGAACGAAAGTGCAACTACAACAAATAATTGAACGAGGTCAAGATCGCAAGGCCGCCGATGGCCGTATGTTGTTAAAAAAGGCGTAATGAGAAAGAATATAAATATTTGCCTATTATTTGAAGAAGAATTTATTTGGCAACAAAGAATCTTGCACCGCATTTCGTGATATCATTAAGTTCTAATGCCTAATTGCTACCGACTTACACAGTGGTATAGATTTCATGGCAAACAAGGACAATAAATTGATAACTTTGAAGCCTGCAAGCAAAAGAGCGAACAACTTTAAGATGGAACAGCGATCAACATATTGACAGGAAAACATTAAAGTAAAATGGCGATCACAGAAGCACTACTTTAACTGAAAATTACTTCTCTCAAGATGCAGCAAATGGTTCACAGCAAGCAGTCTCAAGAGCAAGCCAGCAAACGGGTCATACTCCAGGGCCACAGCAGCCGACGCACCGAGCTCCTGGTCCTGAGCAGAGCACCCACAATGTTTATTTTCGACAATTATAACGTCCGGCACAGCCGCCGAGCTCACGCTTAGAAATTTTTAAAGAGTGGCCACTCTTCAGCGGAGCACTTCGGCAGGACTTCCACCGGCGCTAGTCGACATCGCTCTCTACAGTCTCACAAAAGACTACGAGCAAGCAGAAATTATCTCCCGACTCACTGGGATTGAAACAACTGGCAAGTGAAAACGTATCTATACGAGAAGCTCAGACTGCACATCAAGACCATATTGACAAGATGTATATTAAGAGATATAAGAAGTTTGCAATATCTACCAACTATGTATAAGGAAAAAAAACGATTCACAGGGTCAATGTCAATGCATAAACGCATAATTTGCCGCGCAGAAATATTTGCCTACACAGCGTTTTTCAGCACGTGCACTATGCAATTGATGGATATATTTAGTATATTTGCGTTCGCTACAGTTTTTACATTTTTGTTATTTTATTGTTGTTACAGTTTATGAATTTTTCGTTAATTTTATTGTTAATTGTTTTTATTTTTTACAAAAGGGGGAGTACTATTGCGACCTTAGGAATACGAACGTGATGTACCTGCAGGAAGTGTTTAAATATTGTTAACTTAGCAAGACACGTACATCACGTAAGAATATACACGTATTCCTAAATCAGCGATCTCCCCTACCAATGCGATACCTATGTATATTTCCTTAGTATATAAGTTACGAGTAGCATTTCTAATAAATCATCACTTATCCTGGTATCGATCTCAATGGTTTAACTTACGCACTCGCCATAATTTTCGTATTCCTAAGGTCGCAATAGTACTCCCCCTTTTGTAAAAAAAACTAGTAAGTAGTAGCTAAGTTAACAATATTTAAACACTTCCTGCAGGTACATCACGTTCGTATTCCTAAGGTCGCAATATACATAAGGACTTCATTCAATCATTTATAAGGACTACAAAATTAGTTATAAGTACCTTTATAGTTCTATTTTATTTGAAAACGTGATACAGAGTTATTAATAAATGATACCCATAACTAATTACAGAAATAGAATGCATACACAAAGGCCGAATGCGATTCAGGGGCTCTATTTATTTTATCTCTATACGAGGAAGACCATTACAATAATGGCTATAGCCAATAGGTCACCTAATCTTATTAACTCATTATCTTCTTGGTAATAATCCAATCTGTTGTTTGTCACAATTTAATTACTTACATATACCTAAAGGTAGTAATTAGAAATGTTGTGCTAAGAAAGTGATTAGCACAACATTTTGGATTAATTATAATAATAACTCAGCGTGATTCCAGCTGATAAACAGAATTAATAACAGATTCAGATAAGTACATTTTTTCCTAGGCAGTCGATATTGTATCCCACTGTTGGGCAAAATGCCTCTTCCTGGGTTTTCCACTCATCTCTATCATTCGCTATATCTCGCCATCCGCGAGCACATCTATCTAGACCGTCCTGCTATCTCTTTCTTGGTCTGCCTCGGCCACGGCGGAGACCACCTGAAGTATTGTGCAAAGAAAGAAGAATGAAATGAACTAACGTCTTTAGCAACCTACTTAGTACCTACTGATGGCAAATACTCTGTAAAATTTTTCCTTTCAGGGAGTCAATTTTTGAACTAATAGAATCAATCCACCACTCGTTGTGACGTCAGCACTCGGTTCGTATTCACATGTGAATAAAATCAACGAGCGGGCCTGTTGATACGTATTTTTGAACCGTGCGAATGGTTCTATTGCTTAGAGTTGCCAGCAAAAAAATATATTGTTACGGTTGCCAGAATATTGATAACACGTCCGATTTTCAATCCGACAATCGGACGGTGTTGCCATTTAAGGTACAGTGTCTTTAATTCTAGGGGAATTTGATTGTCTTTAGGCAATTGTTTTTTCAATATTAATCTTTATTCTTTCGTAGAAAAACCAGTTAAATTTGAAAAAGATGATACCAAAGAAGAAGTCTTTTCAGTAAATGGCGTAATAAAAATAAAATTGCGAATTGTACAAAAGCCTTCTTATTTGTTAATTATGTTGTCGGATTTTATTAACGCAGTGACTAAGGCACATCTAGGGGGGTTTTTATTGCAATTTCTTTTAAAATCTTAATTTTTTTCATATAGGTGTAAGGAATTTCTTATTTTTTTAAAGGCTGCAGTCGGATCGCAAGCAAATCGGATGTATATTCCCACTTTTTGTAGACAGTTGTGGCAAAAACGCTAGGATCTAAGTACAAGAATTTAAGAAAAAAATAAAAACATTTTGCACGCGTAGTCCGGTCCGAGTGCTCTCGTGCAACCATTCGGAGAAACCATTCGAATAACGTTTCAAAAATAGAGCCAATTAAGATTCACCATGCGGAAACTTGACAACGAGTGGCGGATCGATTCTCTTGGTTGAAAAATTGACTCCCAGATACAATTCAGTTCAACGATTGTGTGTTCGACGTAGTATTATTAACCTCCGACCAAGATCGTTGTTTTAAGTTTCACACAGTAGTGTTTGTGTGTCTGTGTCCTTGTAGGCGCCAAACGGCAAACGGGTGGGTTTTTTATACTTGAAAATATATTTTACAGGATAGGTTCTTGATGAAAATTTGATTACGGTAAAGCTAGACATGTGATTAAAATTGCAGCTTCAACAAAGATTTGCATTCAGATGATTTTAGCCGGAAGAAATCCACTGCTAGACGTAGGTAGGCCTCCTCTCTGGATTTTTTTCTTCTACCTTCAACTTAATCCATGTCTATATCACTTTCATTCAGTTCTCTCTTTTTTGTGCCTACTTGCTCTCCTTTTATACACCTTTCGTACTTTTATTGTGTGGGACTCGCATTTACTCCATCTTATCTATAGTTCTATTATTTGTCTACCCCGCAAGGGATAAAGAAGTAATAGTATGTATATTATTTGTGACAGTGAACTTTTTTACTATGGTAATTTTTTTCCTTTTTAGGGTTCCGTAGTAAACTAGGAACCCATTTCGCCATGTCTGTCTGTCTGTCTGTCCGTCCGTGGTTTTACTCAGAGACTATAAGTACTTACTAGAAAGCTGTAATTTAGTATGGGTATGTATATTAATTATGCCAAAAAAGTGGTAGATAAATCGTATCGTTAAATAAATATAATATAATAGACTTTGAAAAATATAGTGAGGTTGAGAACACCATTTTTCAATATAATGCAAATTTTTCTTAGAGATATGTCCCCCCCCCCCCCCCCCCCTCTATCTGCTAAACGGTTATATATGGATATGTGAAAAAAATTGCAGCAGTAGTATATATACTGAAGTTGAAAGGAAAACTATCAGAGCTGAGTATTTAGTACGAACTAAAAAGTTATAGACAACCAACTTACAAAATGTACTCGAAAATGTAAAATTTCATACAATTTTCATTGTTAGATGGTTTTGGTCGTTAAAAACTATGAGGTACGAGTGTGAACAGTGTGAACTTAAAGTTGTCATTCGCAACTACGGAACCCTACACTGCGCGTGGCCCGACACGCACTTGGCCGGTTTTTTTACATTAGAAATGCTATTTTTGTCATATAGTATTTCTCACCAAATGACATTTAAAATATCTTAAGATGAATAAAATTTTTGACTATTGACTATTAATCACAAAGTTTTCCTTAATCTCTACGAACTTGCTATAAACTTTTTATAAAAATTTTAAGTTCTATGCTTATCTCCTAAGGATTTCAGAATGATCGGTTAGAAACAGTCTGCATCCAGCATTTCCCAACGACCTTGTTGAGGTCATCCGATCATCTAGTCGGCGGGTGATTATGATTAAAATGAGCGGTTACATGTATTGACGAGTGCTGTTCTAAGCTTTACGGACATCTGACGCTGCTGCACATCGGGAGCGTTTTAAGCTAGGGATAGATGGGAATTAGGAACAGGAATAGGCAATGTTATACTACGCATTTGGATGAATTGGGTATGAGTAAGTAGCTGAGACTGGTAACTAACACGTAACATGACAGGTAACTGCGAGGTAATGTACTTAGCGCGTTGTTTTACGTGGTTGTCCCGGAAGAAATTCAAGAATGCTTCGTTAGCCTATTGAAATTGGAAAAAGAAATCTTTGTTTCAATAGGGAGGATAGTTTGGAATCACCAGCAGCTTGGTCTTAAGCTCAGCCGAAGACTACCAAACCTTCCAACACATAATTTCACATAAATATTTTAGGACGTAGTTTTACATAGTACCTACATTAACATAATAGACGAATGTCAACTTTTTCTACCTACGAACATGAACACTGAAGTGTTCGAAAAGGTGTATAAATATGCCAAAAGTACATCGATACATGAGATCGATGGGGACTTTTGACATTTCTTTCTACTGGTATACCCAAGCTCTCTACCAAAACTCAGCTCTGTCGAAATTTTTGTTATTTGTACACTATTCTTATGTCTAATTTGACCGGACTAATAACTTAATCTTACTACTAAACGAGGGATACGGCTATAACTGAGGTTTTGACAATTAGTTAGATAGATGAGCCTACATAAAGTGTGTTACTTTCAACCCGCCGTTTCTTTCGTCTCTGGTCTCTACCCTAATAAGTATACTAAGTTTTGATATATTGTGACCAAAAAAAAGGTACGTTGGGTACCTAACAAATTATTGTACGAGAAATTAAAAGAAAACTAAATTTTTCAATATAGGTAGGTAACTATAACTGTTGCAATAAGTATTTTTCTTAGTCGCTTTTTCCAAAACGAATTAAATTCCATCATTTAGTACACGCAGCGGCAGATTTACATTTGCCGCCCGTATAGGCTACTCAAGCCATCTTTGCAATTAAGCTCAGATTAAGTCATCATCCTTTTGACACATGCAGAGCCGCAAGCTTCACTTAAACATCCATTACGACTTTGACGAGCTCCGTGGCGCAGCTGTCAACACGCCTGCCTGCGACACGGATGGTAGGGTTCGATCCCCGGTCAGGTCAATATGGAAAATGATCTTTTTCGGATTGACCTGGGTCTTGGATGTTTATATCTATACTAGCTGATGCCCGCGACTTCGTTCGCGTGGACTTTATGACTCCGGCGTATTAATATACCTTAATACGAACAAAATATACATAAGAAAATACTTGTAGCAGTGCTATAAAATTGTATGGCATTACATTGGCTGCTGCTAAATACTGGAGGAATAAAATATAGGAGTATTTTAGACTTTTTGAACCACCGACACGATAAGAAGAAGACTATATAGCTAGCTCCAAGTGAGCTTGCTCTACTTCACCTAACTTTGAGGTGTGGACAGAGTGCCTTCAACCTATCGCACATCTCCAAAGGGCCTTCGGGAGGGACGGACCTCGGCTTTAGGTGTTGCCTGTGTGTTCAAGGCTTGGAGAGAAAGCAAACTTTCATGTTTTGCCGTTTGCTGAAAACGACGTTACCAAAATTGGGACCGCTGGGCGGTCACCAGTAATATGAGCTAATCGTTCTCTACGCACTCTATTCCAGAGAAGAGTGTGGCTCTCTAAAATTGTCGATATAAAATTTAACATGGTAGTGTATCAGATGTTCTAAATCTTCGATTTTTTGCCTAATCAAAAAATACTGATCAGGCTGAACAACTTTTGCTACAGCGTCATTTTTATATTTCCTATAGTTTACCTGGACCATTATGGTTCTGCGTCAGATGTTCCAAATTTTCAATTAAAGTACCTCAACAAAAAAAGCTCATCAGGTTGAATAACTTTTGCTAAGGCATCATTTATATATTTCTTATAGTTTACCTGGACCATTATGGTTCTGCATGAGGTGTTCCAAATCTCAGATTGTTTATACCTCAACAAAAATGCTCATCAGGCTTAACAAATTTTGCTAAGGCTCCACTTTTATATTTCTTATAGTTCAGCTGGACCATTATGATGCTGCATCAGGTGTTCCATTTTTCAAAATTATTTCTATCTTATATGTTGCCCCGGCTATATTGAAAAAAAAGTTTTATTCAAATCCGTCCAATATTTCCGGAGATAAACGTGATCATACATACAGACAAGAAATTCTAAAAAAATTTTTTGCTTTCTATTATTCTTTTTAATCGACTTCAAAAAAGGAGGAGGTTCTCAATTCGTCATAATCTTTTTTTTTATGTTTGTTCTCCGATTTCTCGAAGACGCCTGGACCGATTTCAGAAATTCTTTTTTTGTTCGATAGGTAATACTTTACAGATGGTCCCATTAAATTTTTACCGAAATATGACGAGCACTTTTTTGAAAAATACACAAAAACAAAAAAATTTTGTACAGCCACGCCTTCGGTTTACACTTTTTTAAATTTTATTCTTACGCTTATTTAAATAAATTGATAGGGTTGAATTCGGTTTTTGTTTTTTGTTAAAAATATCTTAAATTATTAAGTGTCCTCTATCCATTCCAGTCCAAAAACTAAATGTACAGACAAAATATTTTTACTGTTTTATTAAAGGTATAAGTTTATTATATTATGTATAACTATCTATTATAAAATATAGTATCGTAGAGTTAGTATCCCAAAACACAAGTCTCGAACTTACTTTGGGGCTAGCTCAATCTGTGTGATTTGTCCGTATATATTTTTTTTTTTTTTTTTTTTATTCGTGTGTTTGACTATTTTTATTTACGAGTAAGGTATGTAAACCGTAACGGGTGTTGAAGTGACCATCATAACGTTGAACACTATAGTTGTCAAAAGTTAGCAAATAGACCTGCTGGCATATTTACTTTCTAATGTGCCTACTATGGAAAGAAAGCACAAAACACTAGCTTCGTTCAAAAATACACAAATTCTTACGCACGTGGAGTGGTGCGTGCCAAAGATATTAAGTAAGAATCCAAAGCGGCTCTACAATGCTGTTGAATGCAATTCGCACTGTTGAGGTGCTATAGTCGTGCAGCTATAGGAGGTGGTCACGCGTGTGTGCACGCTGCCAGAGCACGCTGCTCGGTACTCCGAGTGCGTGCCGTCTGTGCGTAGGGCAAAGTCCAGCGCCGCATTACGTCTTTATAGCCAAACAACTTTAGTCATTTGATGTGCAGACTGCAGAGGAAGGTTCCTCTTTCACGGACCCACTTAAAATCAACACGGATGTAGAAATTACAAAATTTTTTGTGGTATTGTTGACCTTAGGCTAGGAAAAGATTTCTAAATCAAATAGAAGTCTTAGAGGCTAAGTATATCCTGTTTTGTAGTTGTTAGAATACCAATAGACTTGTCAGTGCCTAATGAGATTAACTTTGGACTTGCCAACTTTTTGTACTAGCTAATTAATCTTATCATTTCATTATTTATTATTAAGATCTAAATATTTTAGGAGAAAAGCACTGAGTGGAACTGGTTTCTGTCATTATTCATAGGTTTACTTATTTAAGTAGATAAGAATAAAGACTGTAATTTGGTAATGACTACATAAGTAGGTAGGTTTATTATTATTTTTTAGGGTTCCGTATTCAAACGGTGATAAAAGGAACCCAATTGCTAAGACTCCGATGTCCGTTATCCGTCTGACACTGGGCTGTATCTATTGAACCGTAATAGGAAGATAAGCGAAATTTTCTCGTAATATCTATTGCCGCTATAATAACAAATAGTAAAAAGAAAAGAAAATTAATAATCAATGGATATCGGTCATCAGAGGTTGACATTGTGATATCTTATTTTATTTTATGAATATTTTCTGTGATAAATAATCACTCAGATTTAAAAAAAAATATCGCTTGTATACAGGGTATATTTTAATTCATTTCATTGGCATCCTTTTAAATATAGACTATACCCATGATTGAAAGTAATTTAAGACTGCTTTTGAGTAAATGTAAATAACACATTTTTCAAATTTAAGAAAAGCGCATTAACTACCTCCAACGCTTTGATAGAGGCCATTACTTTAGATTAAAACCAAAAAGGACAACAGGACTGAAATTTCCAAGCAGGTCGAAAAATTAATTCATTTAAACTGTAAATCAGTCGGTTGGTAAAATTTAAGCAAAACAAGTGACTTTAGACCGATACACAACAAGCGATTTAATGTTGACTAGAAATGTTTTTACATATAATTTATTTCTGCGTATGCTAATGAATTTGATTCCACCCTGTATATATAGCTTTTAGGCCCGTTGGAATCAGATTTGAGGATGCAACAAGGAAAACGCTCGCATGAGAAGGAATAAAAAATCTCTGATCCGACAAAATAATAGTGTCTTGGTGTGACAGAATGGGTCTCACCGAAACCTAAGGAGCTTGAATCCGGATTATGCCTGACAGGTCGTCTACGGGGAAAATATGAAGAAGGAACGCCTCCACATTTCATGTTTTGGCGATCCAGAGTAAAGTTGTGGGAACTAAGCAATATACATAATATATACGCGAAATAAGAATTAGATTTGGCATACAGGTATGCCAAATCTAATTCTTATTTCGCGTGATTGAGTAACAAATTAGCAATAATCCAACCAATAAAAAGCGAACAACATTTGCAAACTTGCGAATTAAAATATTACTCAGAGCAATCAATAGTACCTACAATACAGTATGTTCCCCGATTTCTCGAAGACGCTTGGACCGATTTAAGAAATTCTTTTTTTGTTCGATAGGTAATACTTTACAGATGGTCCCATTAAATTTTAATCGAAATGTGTCGAGCGCTTTTTGAAAAATACACAAAAACAAAAAAAAATCATCAAGCTAGGATGCCGTTCGTTTTACACTAATTTCTATTTTATTTTTATACTCATTCAAACAAATCGATAGGATTGAAGTCGGTTTTTGTTTTTTGTTAAAAATATCTTAAATTGTATAGTTAGACCTAGGCTGAACTAGATTGTCTTCATATGGGTTTTGGCCGGTGAAATATAAATACAGCGCTTGACCCTCGACATACCCTTGAAGGGGTGACTCAGCTGTCAATATGAAACACTCTATGGTGACAAAGCAGAGAACTCAATCAAAGGCAGCTGAATATTTTTGTATGAAAACTCCGAATTTTTTTTCGAGTTTGTTCCATAGATTAAGTTGTTTATTTTAACGGGCTGATTAGGTGATTTGCGAAACAACGGTATTTACACTAAAATTTTAAATATTTTTTTAACTCAACATAAATATTCAGAGTTCAATAAAAAGCATACGCCAATAAAATTTTCCTGACAGGGATGCCATGACCATGGCGAAAAAACTTAACAGCCACTCATCCAGCATATACTTAATTTAATACGCCACGCCACACACGTATCATGGAAGTTCCTTAGCACTCAAAAATATTTAAGAAGTTACTCTTAGATATTAACATAATTCCTTTTATTAGGGTTAATATTCCCTATATAATATTCCTCATAATATTTATATTCCTGACGTGTGAATGTACTTCATTTACTATTATTAAATAAATTAATTAACTAATTTAAAGTGATTTGATTGTTTGTTTGTTTGCATTCAATAGGCTACGAAACTAGAGGTGGACCGATTTTCGAAATTTCTTTTACCCTTAAAGCCAATTTATCCAAGGTCGACTTAAGCTCTAATTTACGCAGACGAAGTTACGGGAATATTGCTAGAAAACAAAAAACGGAATATTTGAGTATGTTTTTTTTCTTGCATAGTTACCTAAATATAATAATAATGAGCTTTCCTCGTAATTATAACACTGTCATAGTAGAGTTTCATTACGATTATCGTCGTAATTACGTCCTAACTATATATTTACCACAAGCAATAAACCTTCTAGAAATTAATACTTTACTACTTTTAGCATGGGATTGGTACTCGTACCTACATTAGAGAAATACTTTAAATTCAAACGATGTTATATAAAAATACATTATGATTCAGTGAGCTAAGTTGATCATTACAACACGAGTAGTTTTGAGCACCGAGCGAACGAAACGAGCGAGATGAATAAAATTATGAGTGTTGTTATGATCAATATAGCTCACGAGAATTATACGACGTTTTCAAACACACCTGGCTATAGAAATAATTAAAAGGGTACCCAATTTCGGTATATGCTCTATGTTTTAACTACATATAATACGTTCAAATCCATTGAGGCAATTGCAATTTATGTGGAAAAAATACATATCTACCTACACGTAGGAAGAAGTAAGTATTTATATGGCACTTAAAATATATTAAGCGGTACCGGTAAGTGAATATTATGTTACGTGGTTTTCTCGTCGCCACTGTAAAGAATCGAAGATAATAATAAACTGTTGTATAACCGCAGGTTACACAATAGACTCAAACAAATCAGCGCGCGGTCTTCGGCGCTGTTCTCACCGCGTAGGGTCCCACGTCGACGTTTGACAGATGAATATTTTATTGCCTGTTGTTCTGCCCACGACAAGTTGCACTCGAGATTCACTCCTGCAATTTGGTACTACAATTACTTGGGCAATCGTAAAAGATCATCTCAAAACAACATTCGCCTATGTTACAACTATAGGCAGTCATAAAATACGTTGCGAGTACCGAGTGCATGTATTCCGCAGAGGCCAACGCAGAGCGCAAAATTTCCAGTCAATAACATCGTAAAGCTACGGCTGATCGCAGACATTGATGAGTTGCTTATTAGTTCTTTGACTCGTGAACTTTGTGAAGACTGCAATTTGCTAGTCTTCATATGAAAGACCTGGCCGACATGTTACGTTTATAGTTACTGGAATAGTAAAAGGGCGCCACGAACTGTTTACGAGTTGCTCGTACTTGTGATACTTACAATACACGTCTTTCATGAGAAACGTTTTATGGAGCATTTATTCATTTTCAAAATAGTCTTCAGTAACTTTTGACATGAATAGTTGTCTTTGTTTCAGAAACAGAAACCGGTAAATCTCGTTCTTCGATATTTTAGTTCGCTGATTTGCGGGCGGAGTCACACTCAAACGAAAATAAAAACTTTTTCTAGACCAGCGAGAACGATTAACGAAGTTCGCATTACGCACATTACGCATACAATATGGCTATATACTTAAGCAGTTTTCCCATTGTCATCTCCTGCAAAAGCCTATTTTTTCCGATTTTCGCACATATTTTGTATGACTTAAGGTCTAAAAAGAAATCTGACATAGTTTAACGATTGCCATCAATGATGACATCCGGGACAAACGGGTTAGCAAGCATTTCGAAATTTCGAAGCACGGGTGTATCTCGAGATATTTTTGTAAGCTATTTGAGGTCATCCATCTCATCTGGGACCGAACCGGGGTCGCTTAACATGCGTAAGAGCTAAAAAATACTTGCAGCCGCTGAGCTATCCGGCTACTCAATGAAAAGTAAGGTGTTGACAATATTTTCAAGAAATAAACGTCGGTAAGAATAATAACATTCCAAATTTTCTTTGTTCGACTACACTTATTTACTTAAACTCGTATCGTAGGATTCGTAGAGACTTAGCGAAGGAAGTGTATATCGTGGGCATTTTTACATAAATCGAAACGAGGAGTACCTCCCAAAGTACTTATTACAATTCTTAAATACGGTATGTAGGCTTATTCTAAAAAAACGCACACAACACACAATACAGTTTATGAGAAGTTGATTGCCAAGTCTCCCAGTCACAGTTCATAAATTTACAGATGAGCTTAACCACTGACTCTACAAAATATGTCAAAAAGCACGTCTTGGCCATAGAGATAAGTGGTAATTCCGTGATACGTGCAGATTGCAGATTGATGCTCCAGGAAAGCAGATTCTTAAGGAAAAAAATAAAATCAATTTAAGACACTAATATTTCACCCAGCATCTAGAAACTAAATACAAAGGATCAATCATCCTGATGCAGGGGTCAGGCACGGGTGTCTATTTCTGTCACTTAGTTGCTTATTTAATGAGGCGTTGTTTATTCGTTGTTAATAGATGAACAAAACATGATTTGGCCTTGTCATGTTCTAGATTGTGAACATCAATCATATGCATTTTATGTACCTACGTTCTGTTCTGTAAATCACTTCGGCCCAATTTGGAACAACAGAATTAGGGCAGTGCTTTGATACGATAACAGACGCTGTGTCGCTGACGACGAAGGTTCAGCTCATCTAATGCAATGCAGTAGGCGGATGTCACAAGGTTTGTTTTTGCTAGCAGGCGCGAGGTAGGTGTTTGTCGCTCAAGGCAAGATTCCAGTCATTCAATGAATAACCACCTACAAAAATATTATTTACAGGCAGAGGAACTTTTGCTATAAGTACCGTTTTATTCGGTTGACTATTTAGGTATATTCTTGAAACCTCAGATTGGCAAGATTGCGAGATGATCATATTTTTACCTAAATGCAAAAAAAAACATATAAATATTAAAATTTAAAGGCACACGTCTATTAATAACCACACGATAAGAGGGAATCTATAAATAGGTCGAGAATCCGATCATGTCTGAAGGCGCCACTCCGCTGGTAGCGCCGGGCGTGCCAACTGACAGCTTTCAAGTTTATCGACACCAATTAAATTGTGGAACAGACAGCGTGATAACGGAAGTGTGTGTAAACAAAGCTAGGCGAGCCTGACCCGATTTTCCGCGTCGCACTCATTTCACTGTCGCAACGATTTTTCATAAGCCCGAAAATCTGTAACCCAAGCCAGTAAAACAGGATCAGAGTACATAAAAACCTTGGTATCCAGTGGTTGCTTACCAAGTCTGGTGATTATCTTGAAATTAATTGCATACTGACATCCCTGCGACATTCTGTGACGAGCGACACACTTATATTGTAATTAATTCTCATTAGCATGTAGAGCTTCATCTGTCAATAAATTGTCACCTTGTTTGTACATAGCGCTGCTATATTAAGCTCTACAAATTATTGCAAAGAATGTGATATTTATAGCCCGGAGTCAGTGACTCGCGGCAGTCTAGTGGCTGCTGTCAGTGAACCCCCACGGGATATTCCATCCCCTGCTACGACACAACCGTTGCAGATAACCAGTTAACTCGACCTGTTCCAATCCCGCCGACATTCGATTACCGTGCTTCTACAAGATGTTCCCACTCGCACTTTAATGTTTACGATTTATTTTAATAGCATAATAAAAGATAATTACCTACCCACCGTATCTTTTTATAGTAAACTCTGCGAAGTACATTCCGCCAAATGAGATTTATGTTGCGTATCTCTGCGAAAATAAATACTTACACGGGTTTGTAGGTAAGCTACGTCCTTATACAGTTATTCAGCATTTAGTTTTGTATATTTTAATCAATGTTGTTTTACCTATTTTAATTACCTATATGGTAATTATAATCAATAGCCTTAGAATCTGCAGAGTTCCAAGAGGTTAAAAGGCTTTGTCTGGCCATTCAAATAGGAAATGCTAACACTGTGACGATAACGATAGCGACACCGTGAGCCAGCCAATACTGCGTAGGTACACCGACCGGGAACGTTTCAACATATAAGTATTTTACGTAGTAATAGTTTTGCATAGGTCTTACAGATTTTATGCCGAAAACTTAATAATTAAAAAAAAAAGCAGCCAAGTGTGAGTCAGATTAGCGCACGAAGGGTTCCTTACCATTATCTATACACAAAAATCAGTCTTTTATTTTGATTTAATAACTTATTTTTAAAGTGAATATACAACTAAATACTCTTTGAATATTTAAAGCGTCTACCTGTGACCGTTAATCCAGGATGAATAAAAACCGGCCAAGTGCGTGTCGGGCCACGCACAGTGTAGGTTTCCGTAGTTGCGAGTTGCGAATGACAACTTTGAGTTCACACTGTTCACACTCGCACCTCACAGTTTAACGACCAAAAACATTAACAATGAAAATTGTATGAAATTTTACATTAACTTTTTAGTTTGTACTTAGTATCTACTCAGCACTGATAGTTTTCCTTTCAACTTCAGTATATATACTACTTCTGTAATTTTTTTCACGTATCTAAATACAACCGTTTAGCAGATAGAGGGGGGGGGACACTTACCTGTAACAAAACTTCGCACTTTAGGACCAAATATTTCGGAAACGGACCCTAAATCGAAAAGTGGTGTTCTCAACCTCACAATATTTTTTAAAGACCTATTTAACGATATCCAACACGATGTGTAAATAGAGAAAAAAAATACTCCCCCACTTTACTTGCATGGGAGCTACCCTTAAAAATTTTTTTTTCAAGATTTTTTTCTACCACTTTTTTGGCATGATTAATATACATACCCATACCAAATTACAGCTTTCTAGTACCTATAGTCTCTGCGTAAAACCGCGGACGGACAGACAGACAGACATGGCGAAACTATAAGGGTTCCTTGTTTACTACGGAACCCTAAAAACAGCAAAAAAATTACGTTCATTGTATGGAATCACTCTTAATTATTTATTTTATTCAGATTTTAGTATTTGTTGTTATAGCGGCAACAGAAATACTTACACCCTCTGTAAAAAAAAGTCATCTCTCTAGCTATCACGATTTATGAGATACAGCCTGGTGACAGACAGACCGACGGGCATCGAAGTTTCGTGAATTTTTGCCCTTTAGGAACGGAACCCTAAAAAAATTCCTAAAAAAGAAGTCGAAAAAAACCTGAATTAACACTTTTTAAATACCCTTTAATGGGCGTATACTTACTGATCATATAAATCATGTAAAATATATCAAGAATATGAACATTTCGACTTAAAGCTGCACAAAAGCATAATAATTCATATGAATGAACTATAAGACCTACTAAAACAAAATATTGTAACACGTCTAACACAGTTCATACTTTTTATATAAGGGGAAATTATACAAAATATATACGCCTACATATGAATAATAGCGCTCGTACAGGCAATTATTAACGCCCAGACCTTATTTTACTGGGTTATTACCCGAATTGTACCTATTTCTCACATTTTTACACATAATTACAAACAAATCAATTAAATATGAAGTAAAAGTATATAAAACAGAAATGATCACAAAATTATTAAGGCCGCACACTAGGCACAGTAGCGACGCCAATCATTTTATTCCTAATACTTTACAAATAGAAAGAAATTCAAGAATGTAAATCATATAAGCCTTAGTAAATAACCTGAAGTATTTTTGGAATCATTTTTAATATTATGAGAATCAGTCATTAAGAGAAATAGTGATTACCGCCAAAAACGGCCGTTTTTGGCGGTAAACTGATTCTCATAATTCTCACTGATTCTGATAATATTTAACATGATTCCAAAAATACTTCAGGTTATTTACTAAGGCTTATATGATTTACATTCTTGAATTTCTTTCTATTTGTAAAGTATTAGGAATAAAATGATTGGCGTCGCTACTGTGCCTAGTGTGCCCCCTTAATAAGATATGTATGTATAGAGAAATTCGCAACTGACAATTTATTGTTCCGAGGACAATAAATAAGGTAAGAATGAGAGTCATCGCACCACGTCAGCGCTTGGTTTATTCATTTAAAGCATTGGTTTATTACTTAGGCATAAGTCACATGACATTTTCTACGATTTTTTGCATTTTGGTGTAATTAATGACACATCGGGCGTTAATCGCTATAACTAACACATGGTACAATTGTATGTAGAAACCTATTCAAGAGACAAGAAGATAAATCAAGGGCAATCTACATAGTTACGTAATTAATTCAGGTTGATATTGGAACCTTTGGCAATATTTAAATCTGGGAATCAGGGTTGATTGAACACTAACTGTAAGGTTTCTACATTTTTCTCGAAGTCAATAGTTTGAAAGACTGGCACTTCTAAAGTGGGAAAATGTGTGTCCTCAACCACCTCCTCTAACTTTAAAATATGAGAATTAAAAATCCTAAAAAACATATTATGCTGTTGATTTTAGTGAACACTTTGAAGGAAATTTGTTTGAAAGAGATATAATTAGTTGTTTCTGAGATATAGGACTTTTTCAAAAACCGCAAAAAATAACTTTGTCGTTTATACAACAAACACTATAAAAAACAAAGTAATCTTTGCTGGCGAAAAATTATAGAGGTATTTTGGCTAATCTAAGCTCTCTACTGCGGTACCCTTCATGGGCAAACCTGACTCGCACTTGGGCATTTTTTTTAAATGTTATTTTCCAATATGCTTTAGAATAGTATCAAAGGCAAAAAAGTACCCAGACAAAGTCGCGAGGTAAACCTAATACCTATTATAAACGTGAAAGTTTGTAGGTTGCGATATTCCGATGTTTGTTATTCAATCACGACTCAATAGACAGACATGGATGACACTTGTCAGATAGGCAGATGAAACATGTCTTATCTTCATAAATATGTTTCATAAAATACTTTTTGCCCTAAAATTAGGTTCCAGCAGATACTAGCGGGCGGGCTCGCAAGCAAAAGTTTGTTTACTAACTTTCTACATGTATCTGTTTTCTCTATTAAATACGATAAGTGTAGATTTAGAACTCAATTAGGCTCTAGAAATAACGTCTTGATTACGCTATTAAAATATGTTTACGTGTATTTACTTGCGTATATCAACTTGATTTAACTGCCTTATTAATAGTAAGTACCTACGTATAAATCATGTTTTTACAGTTAGTCCTACTCTACATCTAGGTTAAGGCTCTCGTTATATGAGAAAAAAAAACCGGCCAAGTGCGTGTCGGGCCACGCGCAGTGTAGGGTTCCGTAGTTGCGAATGACAACTTTGAGTTCACACTGTTAACACTCGCACCTCACAGTTTACCGACCAAAAACATCCAACAATGAATATTGTATGAAATTTTACATTTTCCATTACATTTTATAAGTTGGTTGCCTATAACTTTTTAGTTGGCACTTAGGACTCAGCTCTGATAGTTTTCCTTTCAACTTCAGTATATATTCTACTGCTCTAATTTTTTTCACGTATCCATATATAACCGTTTAGCAGATAGAGGGGGGGGGGGGGGCACTTACCTCTTAGCAGAATTATTCACTTTAAAACAAAATATTTCGGAAACGGATCCCTAAATCGAAAAATGGTGTTCTCAACATCACAATATTTTTTAAAGACCTTTTTTACGATATCCCACACGATGGGTACGTAGAGAAAAAAAAATTACTCCCCCACTTTACTTGAATGGCTACATTAAAAAAAAAATTTCAAAAATTTTTGTACCACATTTTTGCCATGATTAATAATGAAATGAAATGAAATGAAATTTTATTCAAATTTGGATATCATGTATCGCTTTTTGAACGTCATATTTTTTTTTTAATTTGCAAGATCGAAAAAACTACTAGCGTTTCGGAAAGACCACTGCTGAGAAGAATACGCCGAAAGAAACTCAGTCCAGTTTTGGTCCCTACATGCCTGAAGGGCTATGCTTATACACAAGTATTTGTAACAAGTTATAAAATTATATTAATTAATTATGTACATTTATTCATTAAAAATAATATTATTACTCCCATGTAGATTTATCTTTAAGGTAGTCGTTAATACAATAGTATGCCTTTTTAAGTAATTGATTTTTAATAGCAGTTTTAAACTTAACTAATGGCAGAGCTAATATTTCTGTAGGAATTTTATTATAGAAGCGTATACCGAGGCCCAAAAAAGAATTCATTGTTTTCTGTAATCGCAAAGCTGGCGTAGCTAATTTATTTTTATTTCTCATATTCCTGCTGTGGTTATCACTATTTTTCTTATATAAATGAAGATTGTGACGAACAAACATAATATTTGCAAATATGTATTGCGAGGGGAATGTCAATATATTTATCTCTTTAAACAATTCTCTAAGTGATTCTCTAGCACCTAATTTATATATAGACCTGATAGCGCGTTTTTGAAGGACGAAAATGGTATTAACTTCAGCTGAGTTACCCCACAGTAATATCCCATATGACATGACACTATGGAAGTAACTGAAGTACACTAAGCGCGCAGTATCAACGTCAGTCAGCTGTCTTATTCTTCTAACTGCATAAGCCGCAGAGCTAAGTTTACCCGATAAGGTTGTGATATGGGCACCCCATTGAAGCCCGGAGTCAACTGTCATCCCAAGAAATGTCGTTTTGTCTACCAATTCTATCGTTTCGTTATCGATCATTATGCGTGTTGGTACTTTTGTAACATTCGGTAAGCAAAATTTAATACATTTCGTCTTTTTAGCGTTCAACAACAAGTTATTTGCGGTAAACCACTCTAACACTTGGGCTAATGTACTATTGACCACGTCAAAATTGTCCGTTGTCCTATCGATAGGGAAAACAAGAGATGTATCATCGGCAAATAGTACAGCCTTACACGTGTTAACATAATATGGCAGATCATTAATATATATTAGAAACAACAAAGGCCCTAGTATAGAGCCCTGGGGTACACCCATCTTAACAGATGATCCGACAGACATAACCCTATCTACACTAACTTTTTGAATACGGCTACTCAAATAAGATTTGATTAAATAAAGAGCTTTACCTTTAATCCCATAGTGTTCTAGTTTGAATATAAGGGTATTGTGGTCGACACAATCAAATGCTTTGGTAAGATCACAAAAAACACCTATGGCATTCTGTTTATTCTCCCAAGCATCATATATATGTTTTAAAAGCGCAACCTCCGCGTCTGTAGTTGATCGACCCTTTGTAAATCCATACTGTTCACCATGAAAGAGTCCGTTTCTATTGAAAAAAGATAATAACTGATTAAAAATTAACTTTTCAAATATTTTACTCAAAGCTGGCAGAATAGAAATAGGACGGTAATTTGTTGGATCAGTTTTATCACCCGATTTGTACAATGGTATAACTTTACTCAATTTCATTAAATCAGGAAAAGTCCCCGTATCGACACATTTATTAAAAATAGATGCTAAATAAGGAGCTATTATATCTATAACATTACTAATAACCGATACTGAGATATCCCATATATCCCCAGTTTTCTTATTATTTAAACTCCTAAAAGTATCAATGATTTTTTGTGATGTTACGTGTTCAAATATTAAATGACTGTTACATTCTGGTATACAACTACTTAATAACTTTTTAGATTCCTCAGATGATGAATGTAGGGAGGCAGTGGTATTTACAGGAATATTTGTAAAGAAGTCTTCAAAATATTGAGTAATGTCTTCGCTAGTACTGAGGACCTTATTATTAATTTTTAATTCAATTGGAATATCACGTTTTTTCGTTTTTCCTGTTTCTGTGTTAATAATTTTCCATGTTGTTTTCACTTTATTATTAGAATTAATAATAGTTTGTCTAGTAAATATTGACTTTGCGCATGCACATACCCTTTTAAAAACCTTTGAATAAGTTCTTACAAATTTATCAAAATCGGGATTCTGATTGTGAGCTTTCATAGCAAGTAATTCATATAACCTATTCCTACTGATGTAAATGCCTGGAGTAGCCCATTCACTAAATTTTTTACGATTACGTTTAGTGCTAGTTTTTATTTTGAACGCATTGTTAAATTCTGATTCAATAACGTCAAACATTTTTTTATACAGTATATCCGGATCATCTCTAGTTTCCTCCATAAGAGGAATTTTTTGTGTTACTTTATCTTTAAATACTTTGATTTTGTCTTTTGTAATCGATCTATAGGTAATTTGTGATGAATCTACTTCGACGTGGTTTGTGAATTTTACTAACTGACCAAAGTGATCAGAAGTAAGATTTTTTATGATGGCTTTGTCAACAGCAATGCAGTTACAGAAAACATTATCTATGCACGTTGCAGAGTCACCTTCAACTCTTGTTGGCTCCAGAAATAGATTAATTAAATCGAACGATTTAAATAAATTTAAAAATCTTACACTTTCAGTAGTTGTAACTAATAAGTCTACATTAAAGTCGCCACATATTATGATGTTTTTGCGACTACAACACAATTTCCTTAAAACGTCTTCAATCACTAGTTCTAATGTATTATAATCTGAATTAGGAGGGCTGTATACACATACTATAACACAATTCTCTAGCTCAATACATGCTAATTCAACACTACACTCAATTGAAAGACTTACAATATCTTTACGTTCTTTATATTTCACATCATTTTGCGTTAGGATTAAACTGCCTCCTTTCTCTTTTGTCTTTCTGGTGTATGAGCTAGCCGTAGAGTAGTTTTGAATATTAAATTGTAGTTGATGCGACTGCATAAAATGTTCGGTCAGGCAAACTACATGTAAATTTTTACTGTTTATAAATAATTCTAACTCTAAAAGTTTGCTAGTCAGGCCTTGGATATTCTGATGAATAATATTTAATTCTTTGGCCTTGACTATTGTCTTGTTTTTTAGTTTAAATTACACTTAGTATTACTTATTCTAGGTCCAATTTTATTTTTAGGATTATTTTTCATGTCATGTTCAGATATTTCAGTTGTATAATTTACAACACAATTTAGTATATTATAAGCTACGACTGTAGCAATTTGTCGCTTACAACTAAATGGAAGATACATAGTATCTTGTGTCATCTTAAATCTATATATAAATTTATTAATATCTAAATAAAAAATAAAATCGCTATGACGACAAGTCATATTGTACAATTGTACATTCAATTCATGTATATGTCTATTTCTAACATTGTCAAAAGATTCCGAATACGGAAAGGCACTTATCATAAATTTGCAGTTAGTTTTTAAATTTAAACTAATCAATTTGTCTACATTTTGCTTTAAGTTCCTCTTTGTAACACAAGAACTGTCACCACACAAAATTAGTACTGCTGTGTCTTCATTTATGTTATCAGTATTTATACTGTTTATTAAATATGAATAAGAGGCCCCAGGTGTACATGTATTTAAAACTGTACAGTTGTTGTGAATATGGTTACAAATTATGCTACTAAAGCCCTGACCTAACTCATCGGAATAAACTAACAGTTTATCACAACATATTTTTTTATTCACACTACTATTAATAGTACCTATTCTCGACAGCATACTTGTATCACACTCTTTTATGAGAAGCTCCTGAGATATTTCAGGTTGCTTGGTGATAACCTCCGGGGACACAGCGAGAGGGACATGCTGCTCAATAATATGGTGGACTAACTCAACTGGTTTTTTAATTGTCGAAATATGTTCATTGAGTTGTTTCTGAGATATTTTATAATTTTTAGACAAAGTTTTTAAAGACTGATGTAATTCAGCTATTTGTGACTGTAGTTCATGTATCTCAGTATCATAAATGCGGCTAGCCATGTAAAGATCATCTTCACATGATTTAAATTGATTATATAGACATAATTTTTCCTTACGTAACTGAGTCAAAGATTTTAATGATTTTTGTTTAGAAATAACCTTTTTGGTACGCTTTATCATTTTGTTAATTTTCACATACTTTTTTATTTT
Source organism: Rhodophaea formosa (assembly GCA_963082605.1). Taxonomy (NCBI): domain Eukaryota; kingdom Metazoa; phylum Arthropoda; class Insecta; order Lepidoptera; family Pyralidae; genus Rhodophaea; species Rhodophaea formosa. The sequence goes on from OY720210.1 coordinate 11,838,879, forward strand.
ATTATGAGAGGTTAATATAAAATATTGTGACTGTGGAGTAGTTGCAGGTATTTCCACGACCGGACCCGGGCCACATTCCATGAGTTCACTGTAAAGATGCAGGGTGTCATTGCATAATTTCTCTTCTTTCTGTTTCTCTATTTCTAGGGCAGATTTTTGTGCCTCATACAAGCTATACTCTAACTCTGAAATGCGACTAAGGGCCCGTTCATGTACCATACTGCATTCTGTGGTTCGTGCTAGACATTCTTTTAATTTAATATTTTCATCTAATAAGTCAGTATTTTGCATGTGAAGGCTAGTGCATTCATTTTTTATCAGTGTATTTTTTTCAATAATTTTGTGAAATTCTTCTTCAGTTTCCTCCCTATCACGTAACAGATGTGAGTTTTCCTCTTGGCACTCTTTCAGCTGGTTTAATGCGAGCCTCAGCTTCATGGTCAGGTCTTTAATTGTGGCCTTCCGAGTCATCATCGTGATTGGGGAGTATATACATACCCATACCAAATTACAGCTTTCTAGTACTTATAGTCTCTGCGTAAAACCGCGGACGGACAGACAGACAGACATGGCGAAACTATAAGGGTTCCTAGTTTACTACGGAACCCTAATAAGTATATAATAACCGATGTAGAGTTATTTTTTCTTCATTTTATAGAATGAGTACATTTTTACGTGTTGTTAAGTAATAAACAAACAGAAACATGTCAACACCTTGTGTTTGATGTATGTTTAAGGTAAGGTACGTAGTTAATTCTAAATTATATTCGTTATTTCCCATGGCTCTATATTAATTTTTCAGGTCAAATTATTTGAAAGGAAATGGAAAGATCATTTAAAGTTTTCTTCTGCGAGGGCCTGGACCCTTCAAAATATTTTATGAACTGTAACCAATACCTGACTTGCTTCACGTTCACATTTTAAACTATAAACAGTAGTTCCTAGTGCTTATTCTTTGTACTATTGCAAAATTCCTTATCGATTTTTTAGGTCACGATCACTATCACACATTTTTCAGGCGCCATTTATAAGTAACGCAATAACTTCACGCTCCATCCTGTGGATTCCGTATCGAGATCTCCTAGTGTGCTACTGTATATTATTGAAATATGACTGCAAACAATTTGAAACTCGCTCTACTTTTTTTTCATAAATAAATATTAAGTCTGGTGTCTGGACTTAAAGGAAGCCAAGATATTTATAAAGTTATCGCGGAGGTTTTTATTTAAGTACTTGAATTCTTGTTATGTGGATATTTTCTACTTAATATTTTTTTCCATAAGGTAAATTGTGAACTTACGTTAGGGGAAAAATAGAAAAAAAATATCGGCCAATTGGGAGTCGGACTCGTGCATGTAGGGTTCCGTGCCATTATCATTATTATTATACAACTTTAGACTATCGTCCATAAACGGCAAATAATCATGTTTCTTGTATAGGAGCCCCCCTCAAATATTTACTTTATTCTGATTTTAGTATTAGTTGTTATAGCGGCAACAGAAATACATAATCCGCAAAATTTTCAACTGTCTAGCTATCACGATTTATGAGATACAGCCTGGTGACAGACAGACAGATATCGAAGTCTCGTGAACAGGGTCCCGTTTTTACCCTTTGAATACAGAACTTTAAAAATCAAATGTGCAGATTGTTTTTGATGTTACTATTGTTCTTTATAGTCCAGCGACATTGACCCTGTTCGTCTGATCTGTTGCCCTGTGATCATTTTACAGCCAACTCTGCCAGTAATAATGGTTTCCAGGAGCATCTCAGTTTGTTGTGGAGTCGCGGGGGGCGGGGCGCGGCGCGGGGCGTGTCGGGCCTGCCGTGCCGCCCATCAGCTTCGTCTCATATATAGAGAGCGGCGCACGCGCCGGCGGCAGCGTGAGCAAAGCCGGCGGCCCTCGCCCTCGCACGCGCAGCTCGCAGCTCGACGCGCGTATCTTCGCGAATCTACTCTCGGCGCCAGTGGCAGCCGACGACTTGTGCTCCACGGCACACCTCGTCTTCAGTATCCAAGGTAAGTTGATAACATAGAATATACCCAAACTATCTAGCGAAATTTTATAAAAATAGTAGTGCCCTCATTGAAGTTTACTTAGGTTTGTTTGTGTTGTTGTTCTTAAACTGCATAAAAACAATGTTATTATTGAAGACGAAGATTATTTTGAATACTTATCAATATATTTAATACAGCTAGACATTTTCCTCGATAAAAAAAAAACATAGTAAAACACACTTCCATAATTGTAAAAAAAAGGCTAAAAAGCACTTTCAAAATTAAGTTAAACACGGTCGGTAACATAACTAAGCCGAGTATTTAGAATAAACTGATGACTATTATATCCAGCTTACGGAGTACGAGCATCATACTACGTTCTTCAATATATTTGCGATTACCATAAAATAAACTGAGCAATAATTGTGATTGTTGTAAGTTCCTAGTCCGTAAAATAAAACATAGCCATGCAAATTTCGATGTCTTCATAATTTTACAAAAGTATTTGTACTTTTTCATTGTCGTTTTTTACCTAATGTAAGGACCTACCTACGTTTAAAAGTCATTCAACTTGTTCGAACTATAGAATAGAATAATCCTTATTTTCACATACTTCAGATTAATATGCAGGTTCTTGAAATTAGGTACTTATTGCACTTACTATATTTACATTCATACACTACATTAATACACAAAAGCGAATCCAGTAATCATAAGTAGTTATGTTGTGTGATTGTGTCCATTGAAATATTGTGTTATATGTAAAATTGTATACAAAATTGTATGAACTTGTTTATTAAAATCTGAGGCCAGACTCTACCTAGAGTTAGGACTTAGGAGATCAACGTTTGACTATCGGAACGAATATTTGACATCAACGTTACATTGATACGATAACCCTGTACTTCTACTGATTAGACATACAAACATATATGTTTTACCCTTGAGACCATTCGTTTATGTAATTTAATGATAGATTCCGCCAAACGCTGTGTAAGTAGTTAATTATGTATTACACTTAAATCCATCTATTCCCGAGGATTATTTTTATTCTAACACTTTAATTCCTTTACGACCTTTACGATCTGCAAGTACATGTGAGCATTTCAAACTTTAACCGTCTTTAGGCTTTGCTCGTTTAGTCGAGTCAATTGGAAACAATGGGAAATCGTAGGTACCTACTCTGAGCCGGGCCTTCTTGGAAGCGGTAATTTCACGACATATCTTATTGATTTCACCATGGCGCTTTACTAATTAATAGCTAAGCAATCGATTTTATAATTGGCTAAGTAATTGATAAGATTAATGCATCTCGGTGTGGTGAAAGCTGCAAGTCAAACGTAGGAACATCATTCCAAGGTACTTATTTGTGAGCTAAGGTTCGTAACTTATTAAATATTTTAAAGTAAGAGAGCTAACTGATTATTTTAAAGTAGCGGATCCTAGTTATTGGCTACGATGGGCATACCAACACCCCTGCAGGAAAATTAATGAAACTCATAGTCATGCTGCGTATAGTGTTTGTTGAAATTAGACCTTAATCTAATAGTGTGGTGTACCTCCTATCCTGTTCCGTCTTCAACTCACAACATTTTTATTATGTTGGTAAAGGGCTCTAAACTCTTTACATGGTTTATACATGTCACCGGAAAAAAAACAAGAATCGTAAATTGATCAATTTACGAATCAATTTTCGGAAAATCATAAACGGCAGTTCAAATGTATTATTTAACGTTTCAGTAAATTGATTAATTGACGGCCACTTGCAATTAAATGATTTGATGAAGGTAAGGTGTAGACTGATTGGTTGAACGGCTCACGTACTTGTACCCCGTTTCCCGCTCCCTTCATTTAGCATACGTAAACTTTCACAGCTATCTCTAATTATATCTACAATAAAAATATTAAAATAACAAACCTAAGTATCTGTTAAATCTTTAAATAAACTCTTGTCAAATGCTTCCAATCAGTGCAATGACCAATCAGAGAACAGTGTATTATTTTACGTATCATAATGTACCGTTAAAATGTTCACTGAGCAACGATTGGCTCATCCGTGTACGATTCTACTTGTGACAAAATCGTTTAGTATAAAATTACTGCGATGTATCGTAAATTGATCAATTAGCTAAAATTTAATGCGTTAAATAATTGGTACATTTCAGCTGTCTTTTATGATTTTCCGATAGTTGATCAATTAACTCAAAAATTGATCAGTTTACGGTTCTTATTATTTTCTGGTGACATACATATAACTTGAACTTATTGGTGACATACATATAACTTGAACTTATTGGTGACATGCATAACAAAAATTATTAATAACAAATTAATAACAAATTGACCAATCAGAACACACGGGGCTCCCACCACAAACGCAACTCATAATAAACCTAGATTTATTATAATATCACTATTGCGGCTCAGTGAAATTACAATAACACTGAAAAGAGCCCGTGAAATTATACGAACCAGACGTTATTGACAATAATCAGTGTAATTATAATTTCACTAGAGAAATTATAATGTCACGTTTTTGACAAAATCCCTGCGACACATATAACATGAGCCTTTAGAGAAAAAAAACCGGCCAAGTGCGTGTCAGGCTACGCGCAGTGTAGGGTTCCGTAGTTGCGAATGACAACTTTGAGTTCACACTGTTCACACTCGGCCCTCACAGTTTACCGACCAAAAACATATAACAATAAAAATTGTATGAAATTTTACATTTTCGAGTACATTTTATAAGTTGGTTGTCTATAACTTTTTAGTTCGTACTAAATACTCAGCTCTAATAGTTTTCCTTTCAACTTCAGTATATATGCTACTGCTGTAATTTTTTTCACGTAGGTATTCATATATTTTTTATATATTTCGTGCTCCTGCAGTGGAGACTGGAAGGACCTGATAATGATGATGATTCATATATAACCGTTTAGCAGAAGATGAAAATTTGCACTTTAAAACCAAATATTTCGGAAACGGATCCCTAAATCGAAAAATGGTGTTCTCAACCTCACAATATTTTTTAAAGACCTATTTAACGATACCCAACACGATGGGTTTGTATAGAAAAAAAATATCACTCCCTCTTTACTTGTATAACCTAAAAAAATTTTTTTTCGAGATTTTTATCTACTACTTTTTTGGCATGATAAATATACATAACCTTACCAAATGACAGCTTTCTAGTACTAATAGTCTCTGAGTAAAACCGCGGACGGACAGACAGACAGACATGGCGAAACTATAAGGGTTCCTAGTTTACTACGGAACCCTAAAAAGGCTCTTGACAGATAGAAGGAAAACGGAGTGATCCTATAAGGGTCTTTTTAACGTTTTGAAGTACGGAACTCGAAAAATGAGTACCTATTATAGTTCAAATAACTTTAAAAATTATGCTTATTATTTTAACCTTTTATTTATAAGCGTTGTTTGTAAAATAACAGAAAAAAAACAAAACTAGCATTCATTATCCATTTTAATTCTTCCAAAAAATATTTTATACGTCTATAAAATAATTATAATATATAAAATAAGTCCACCTACTGTAGCTCCTTAGGCTCGATAAATTTTTAAATAAATAAATAATAAAAATATCTTTAATTGGTTGTAAGTAGAAAAGACGAATCATTAGACAAACCAAATTCAAGGAATTATCCAGAGAAATATTTTGAATTTTTAGATAGGTAACTATAGCTAGAGCATGGCAACAAGATGGCAACACAACTTAGCAAAACTCAATAATATTTGAATCTAACGCGTTTAAACAAACACCAGTTTTTTTTTAACTTTAAAGCTAGGCCAACTTTTATTTGAAGATTGTGTTGTAGTAGATTTAAGCACTTTTAACAACTTTTAATGATCGATGATATACTAGCTGGGCAGTTAGGGTGTTTTTAGATACGCTGGTTTGTCGGCGGTTTCGCAATCGCAAAGAAAGATTGTACCTACGAGCATGTTTATCGGTACTATTAAAGAGTAAATCAGTTTTAACGACAATTCTGAGAAAAGAGAACGAAACTGTGCGTTAAGCCTTACTCGTAAAGTTGTTTAATGACTATCCACATAAAACCATGGACACCCATTCTGTTTGCCAACGTGAGAAAGGTTATGAATATCTCACAGTGTTTACGAGTACGCGCGAGAACGTACTACAATCAATTGACATTTTTTCACAAACAAATCCCGCTTCGTGTGCAGGTCACTTATGTAGGTGTTTGAACTTCGGTAGGTCAATTTTTAAATTGAAGTCGAAGTCGGGTACTATTCGGCTGCAGACGAAAACACCTGTGACCCCTGTTATCGTCGTTTGCGAGGGTCAATCCACCTGTCACCCGTGTCGTTCGCCTATTATGTGATCTTTCTTATTTAATAAGGCGATCTATTACATATAGATACAGAAGTGTGTTGGTATACATAATTTATGATACATATTTAGATACACATCATACACATATCATCAAGCAAGACATACACAAAAGATGATCTCGTCTCGTGTAACGTGTTACGTACGTACGAGTGTCGGCGTCATCGGTAGGAGATTCTCGCTAATGTCTGTCTGGGTGTATCGTATGAATCATTAGATCACATCGCTTGTAAGACAAGATAAACCTTTCATTATATTTTTAACTCTTTGTGTTATTACATTTGCTGGTTATAATATAAGTTATAAAATAACAGAAAAAATATATTCAACGATGTACATAAATAGATACCTACTAAGAGTTGGATGGACTGTAAACAGTAGGTACCTATATCATATAGGTATTAGGGCATATGTATATAGGCTTTATAATTAGTCAATAACTACGTAGGTTTTTATGTACTTCAAAATCTCTAGAGATGAACCTATGCAAAGACACTACAATCCGAGTCTATAATGGTAGAGTTTCTGCAAACTACTAAAATTAGTCTATTCTAAGGATTAGTTTTTACCATTTTATTTTACAGATTACACTTGAATTACTTACTTAATATCAATCAATAAACTCTATCAAGATTTATCATTTCATGATTCGATCCAAGAAGTTTCAGTTCTCCTCGAATAAAAAAATCAAATAAAAATAATATCACTGCCACTTTTCAGCTATAATATTAAACGTGTTGGAAAAAAATTACCTATATCATTTTAATGCATAGGTACCTATGTGAAAACGATGAAACCGACACTTAACTCGACGGTGATTTTTTATTCAATTTATTGCGCAGAATCTGAATTATTAATTGTAAGAAACAATTTTACGTAAACATCTTATATCAAGTGCGAATATAAACAATGTCTGTCTCTCAGTTTATCTTTGGGTCGCAGTGAGAACATTGTAAAAACGAAGTGGTAGTTACGAAAAGATATCGAATATAGGTACATATTAACTCCCCAAATGCTCCTTACAGGGTGATGAAATGATTTACTTGCTTAATTTGTACTTGATACAATTAAGCAAGTAAACCATCACCCTGCAGTGTGATATTACTAATTCATTCATTCACTAGGCAGGTTGGGCACTAAATTCTATGTTATATTTCCGAAGTAAACAACACATAGAGTTACTATTAATAAAAGTCAACCATTACGTATAGACAATCTTACTCTTACTTAATAAAACGGCGATTGTTGGCTTTGTTTCCTTACACCTCAAAAAGCAGAATAACTAAAACCATATAACCTAACTTCTAATTCTTTCTCGCGTTGATCCATCATGATGTCCATCAAACTATCAAATCAGCCTGTTAAAATAAAAACACTTTTCCTATGGGACTAAAGCTGGGAACTCAAAAAAATAATACAAATTTAAATTTTCATACGAAGTGTTCGGCTGGCCCGACAATTTGTAGAGTAGTTTTCGAGTTCTCGGCGTTGCTCAGCGCTGCAAAGTTGTTCATTTTTGGGGGCAGCTTTGATGGTTTACGTACAACGGTGTTTATCCTAACATCCTGTATACCTAGATATATTTTTTCCGTAAAAGCTTCTAAAGTTTAGAATGAACGTAGACACTTAGAAAGTTTAGATACCCGTTAGTACTTGTAGATCTAAGCACTATTGAGTGACTATTGTGCGGTGCGGTGCACTGAGTTTGCGGCTGGAGCCAGTGACCGGCGATCGGCAATTGGGCGAGCCGCCGCTATACTTGACCCCGCAAACTCTTAATTTATCATTGTTACCTTCGTCTGCCGCCTTCGTCTACCATGCGTGACTCGCTGTTGCCATGAGACTCGCACGAATCACGGCATGGACCAAGGAGAAACGCATCTTATTTTTTTTTGCGATCTAAAACGCCTATACGGCGCTACACTAACTAGAACGGATAGATTGCTGTGCTTATATGAGCTTTGATTTCTTAGATTCGGCTAAAAGAATACTCGTAACTTTATAAATATGAGACTGCTGTAGAACTCGCGAGTCTTATCACAGGTATACACTAAGGAAAATTACCATAAATTAGATCGCCGAAAAAAAACTATGGAGCAACAGAGAAGAACAACCGACAGCAGACCAGAATATGGACAGCCGTACATAAAAATATTTTTAGCCAAGCTGAAACGGAGTCACTTCGCTTGCACTTTACAATTGCTCGGTCAAAAAAAATAAGCAAAATAGTAAACGTTCATAACCGGAATGGATATCGCCAGGTCTGCTAGTAGTATTTGATGTATAATGCACCTGATATATTATTTACTCCCATTCCCCTCCCTACATTGATCGTTTGGTTGATTTTATTATAGGAGTTAAACCATGGGTAGAAAATATAAGTATGATAGGTACTTGCGACATTCTACTACACCCGCATGCAAAGGAGGAATAGGAATTTATGGCACAATGTAGAATGTAGATGATAGATTGTATGTATTTACGACATCGCTTATAATCCTTGTAATTACAAGGATTATTAGCGAAGTTATTTAACTTCGAACTGAATACGAATAAAACTTTATACCTATCAAAGACTTCCAGAGAATAAATATACTGGTTTCTTTAAAAATTTAAAATATAAACATTACGTTTTGATATAAAGTGATCGATCATATGCTCGCGTTTTAATAAAAAAAATTGTGGGGAATGAACCCTTAAACTTTTTTTTTATATCCACACATGTATCTCAACAAATAAACAATAAATATGGAGACACTCTACAAAGTCTTAACAATTATTTTTAACAAAAAAGTAAAACCGACTTCAACCCTATACGTAAATGGGTGTGGTAGTTCAATCAAAATATAGGAACTACGTCGTAATCAACTTGTCTTGATTCGCGAAAGAATTAAACAGAAATAAAATTAAACCAAACGGCATACTTGTACAATTTTTTTTTGTTTTTGTTGATTTTTTCTAAAAGCACTGGATACCTATCGATAAAAAAATTATAAGACCACTTTTGAAGTTCACTCAAAACAGAGAAGAAACGTTTTCATCAATTTGTCTCGATTCGCATAAGAATAAAATACAAATAAGTTTAAACCGAACAGCATCTTTTAACAATTTTTTTGGGTATTTGTTTATTTATTTTTTTCAAAAAGTGCTTGATACTTTGCGACAAAAATTTAATGGGACCACCTCTGGAGCATTACCTATTAAACAAAAAAAGAATCACTATAAAATCGATTAACTGACGAGCTCCGTGGCGCAGCGGTCATCACGCCTGCCTGCGACACGGATGGTCCCGGGTTCGATCTCCGGTCAGGTCAAGATGGAAAACGATCTTTTTCAGATTGACCTGGGTCTTGGATGTTTATCTATATATGTATTTGTTATAATTGTATCGTTGAGTTAGTATCCCATAACACAAGTCTTTCATAAGAACTTACTTTGGGGCTAGCTCAATCTGTGTGATATAAAAAAATAAAATAAATAACTAGCTAAGTAATCACTTAACACAAAGTTTGAACCAAACGGCATCCCTTTACAATTTTTTTGGGTTTTTGTTTATTTTTTCAAAAAGTGCTCAATACATTGCGACAAAAAAATTATGGGACCACCTCTGGAGTATTACCTATCGAACAAAAAAAGAATCACTAAAATCGGATCTATAACTGACTGAGTAATCGCGTAACATACATACAAAAAAACCATACAGACGAATTAAGACCCTCCCCCTTTTTTTGAAGTCTTTTAAAAAAATTCAACCATCCTATACGAGCGCGGCTGCCCTTACGTAGGTTTAAAAAAACAACAAGGTTCCTTAAACCAATTTTTCTCAAAGTCAATCGTCAAAAAAGCATTACCCTATCCTCCTTCTGGGAGTCAGTCTGGGGGTCAGTCGGGTAAAAATGAAAAATTAATTTTTGGTACAACCGAAAAACAATCAATCTTTCTTATTGTTCAAAAATTTAAACGCTGAATAACCCACGTTACTTTTAGTTTCCTTCTTGTGCTATGTAAAACTGTCTGGGGATACCTGTCGTAACAAACATTGACATTTTGAAGTACTTACTTATTTTGAGTGCTTATAGGTAATAAAAAATAAACGTATTGATATTTTTATCGATATCGCTCATCTCATGCTCATCTACTTCAACACAAAATATTTTTTGCGTAAAAATTACATGGAACCTTTTGAGAAACTTAATGTTATACCTAATTGATCCGTGAAATGCCCTTCTGCAAGGTCAAATAAATGACCTGCCAACGGTGCCATCGCGACCAGACGATCGTTTTTACCAGCCTAAAATTACATTCTAAGAACTTGCTCCGTCCCAAAATAAAATAACCGTTATCCTATTGTGTTTCTTGTCGAGTCAAATACCTACTCAGGCAGTTCAAATATTTTTTGATCCCTGTTCCCAACCAAGAGACGAAATAAATTAATCGAATCGTCGACAAAAAGATTTAGGTACCGATATTCTTCAAATCTAAGTTTCGAACTTGCCTACTTGGCTGATATTTCAAAACTTTGATTTTTTGCTTTTTAAGTGGGATTAATACGTGATAAACATTTGAAAATAATCTGAGTAAGTACTTGTATCTTGTACAGAAACTGTACTTAGGTAATGTTTTCTTATGTTTTCGCGATTGTTACACATTTAAATAAAATTATTTTAATACGGTTTTTTTTACACTTTACAATGTTCGTGGTCGCAGGTAGACTTGCGACCGAACACTGTAAAATGCTCGATACGTTTGGTGTATAAATAATGTAATAAACGCGATAAAAACCGTATTAAAATAATTTTATTTAAATGTGTACTTAGGTAATTACTAATTTCTTTCTCGAAGACTTAATAGGCAACTGCGTTATAAAATATAGTATCGTTGAGTTAGTACCTATCTCATAACAAAAATATTAAGAACTTACTTTGGGGCTAGCTCAATCTGTGTGATTTGTCCATATATATTTATTTATTTATACCTATATGAAGTAGAAAATACATTTTTGGAAGGATTCATTTAAAATTATCTCATATCCATGCAATTCGTATGATTATGATAAGTTTCAATCTAGAATAATCTTTAAGTAGGTAGTAATCCTACACATAAAAATAAAGACTCGTTACAATACTGGTAATATCTAGAAGTAGCACAACAAACATATGAATCAGCAGAAAAACGTGAGCACGTTCTACAAATGATCGTCTGTCGCTCGCAAACAAACCGAGAGCCAGACATGTGTGGTGTGCCTTGCCGCAGCAGTAGCAAGGCTGCAGATCGAGTCAGAGATTCATGTAATTATCCAATCGAGTGCACGAGTACTGGTTGCGGGGCGCGGGGCAGGGCCGCGGCGCGGGCGCTTCGGCGGCGCTCAGCGACGGTGGCACTGCACACGCGCCCTGCGTGTGACCGACTCACTGCCGGTGCTGACACAACAACATACAAAGGGCAATGCAATTACACATGCCGGTTACTTGACGACAATTTATTGTTTTACTAGCTTAATTTAAAAAAGTCGTTATTGATGATTTTTGCATAAAAAAATTGATCCTTGACATGTAAATTTAGTCAGATTCAATTTGTCCAAGTCTAATTTAGATATATTTAAACCTCTTTTTGTACTCTCGGAGTTCCAGTCTACTCGTACATCTACCTAGGTCTCCTCGGTGGATATACACAGATAACGATAGCTATCTTATTTATTGGATATTGCGCATAGATATCAGAATATTTACTTAATATTGCGGTAACTTACATTTGGATATGCAGTAACCTTTGCATGACTGTCTATTTAGATAGACTTCAACCAACCCGTGTAAGTATTCAAGCAGAATATCACACAGTATCGTATCGTTTGTAGTTCGCATATTCATTGAGCACCACCTGTACTGTACGTACAACAAGATGCCGGTTGTATGCAACTGACAACGCGACGTTCATTCGTAAATCTCACTCTACTCCACTTTACTCGCTCATTGTGCTCACGTTGCAAATGTGTGTTTGTGTCCCGGGCTATAAATAAACATCACCTCCGAGCATTACGTCGGTAAATATAGAGGCAGTCATTACACCATGATGTTAACAAAACGATTTGATGTAGCACCCACCCTATACTATTCTTGGAATGGAACGGCACTTAACGAAAGGAAGAAGCTGATTTGCATTTTTATGAACAAGGAAGGTGATGTCATCTTCAAACAGTTAGGCTGTTTAAGCACTTGCAGTCTCTAATTTTTTGTCTAGATGATCAATGCCAACTAATGACTCGTTTGTGTTGTGTGGGTGGGTAAAAAATATAGAGCTATATATTTCTTTGCTTGGCTGATTTAAGGTAGCTTAAATAAGCCAACTAGAAACTACTACAACTAGCAACCCTCCTCATTTTATTTCTTTTACAACAAAATCGAATGAAATTGAAAAAAAACTTAACTTCAGTAGTAAAATTGCTTGTAGTATTTTTGATATAACTTTAATTCAATATCAGAGAACTACTCATTACCGCCAAAACGGCCACTTTTGGCGCTATTAATGAGTTCTCGAACTTTGCCTATAAGGTACTGTTATGTTCAGTAAGTGCATAAAATGAGCCATCAAGTTGACAATCAATTAATATGTAGGAAACCATACAATATGTTATGTGTTTTAGATGTATTTAAAATGCCACTGATATACTGTTATTAAATTAAGAAATAAGATAAGAGAAAAATTCACGAGGGCAGGATTTGCGCGTCGGAACAGCGGTATTTAGTCTTTGTACGAGTAAAGCCTAACCAATTAGTGTAGCCGTAACTCAAGCCCTTCACTAAAATCTCGTGATAAACCCAAGGACAGTCGGAAATGAAGATATTGCCTAGTACTTTGTTTAGTTTCAACTAAGTAACATGTTATGTTAGGACGCAAGAATAAGACCAATTCATTGTTTATTCTAGGTAGATTTACCAAGTTCTCACATAATTTAGTCTAAGCAACAATTCAACTTAATGTTAATTAATATTATTTTCTGATAATCATTTCACATCACATTAACATCACGTGTAGACGCGAAATGTAAACCCTTGACTTGTGGCGTTTAATTAGCACAGATAAAATAACTAACTACTAAACAATACAACAAATAATACACAAAGTTATCGTGTAGAATAAACAAAAACAAATCGTTAGTCAAAAATGCATTTCACTTATTATAATGCTATTATAGGAAATGAAAAAGTATCGTCGTATCGCTTCAGTTGGGCGGAGGCGTATCAGGTTTCACTTACCCTTCGTATAAAAGCAAGAATCTACTCGAATTACCGCGCACTCACCTCTCACGTTACATAGAAAATAATCTCCGACATTCACGATAAACTTGTGAACTTTACTAATCACTTCTTCCTTATATAAATTGATATCCATACACGTCACACTTAGCGAGAGTCATCAATTCAAGTGGTAACTAAAATGATTTATATCAATAAAAGTAGGAGATAAAAAATATTTTCGTCAAAGCAGGAAGTTTGTAGCATTGTAGAAACGTCGTAGCTATCGTAGAAGTGTCGTAGCAGTTCTGCTACGACTTTGACTTATTTCCAAATTATTTATTTCAACTGCTATCGCGCTTTGGGCCGCTAGGAAATTTGAAAGTAGTTCTCGAGTATTCATTAGAATATCTACATATTAACAATGTAACGAGGCAAATATATTTTTGAATCTCGGAATGTAGTGAACATTACTCGTAAGATATCAAATCAAGCCAAAATTGATCGTAGAATTCGTAGATGTTTTTTAAGCAGATGGTAATTTCGTAATAAACATCATCCGACTAACAGTAAGCACTCCAAACGTTTACCTGTAAACTTAAAAAGTCTGTATGTACCCTTGTTTTCACTTCTTTAGTTTTTATTTCTTGTTTACAGGAGGCCTAAAAAATGCTGATGAACAGTGCATTGCAACTGGCGTTAGTGGCGGTGGCGCTGCTGTGGGAGTCACGCTGCGGCGCGGCGCCCTCCGCCGCCAAGTTCTGCGGCCGCCAGCTCGGCGAGATCATGAGCAGAGTCTGCCACGCTTACAATAGTCCCTCTTGGGACATGCCTACAGGTACGACAATTACGTTTTCTAAAACAAATTGTTTCACGTTTGTTTAATAGAATTGTAAACGCGATCGTGGTTTAAGTGTTGTTTTTGATTGTAAGATCACCGCGAGTACTTAAATACTTGTACAATTCACGTGAAACAAAACAAAGATTGAGTAAATACAAGCAGTTGTTATAATAAATACAGATGTAACAAACGCACACAATGACTATTTTTGACAGAAAATGATGGAGTGTTATGCCATTGCCTTCTGCATTTCACACTCGCATATACAATCCACTAGTGTTGCCTCACGATGTTTTTGCTTCACATGAAACAGGCTAGTGTTCGATGGAAATGACCATACTTTAGTTCAGATTGTCTACAAACACAGATGTACGGGTCGGGTCGGGCGGCGTTACAAGCCGGAAGGGGCGCTCTGTTTAGTCCACTGAGCGACTAATTTGGTTCCAATAGTTATAAAAAATATTAAGAACCGCACTATTTGCCAGAGGTTATTCTGCTCGCAACAAAATTTATCAAACCTACCCTTATTGCCACGGAATACAGTACAAATTGAGCAATTTGATCTGTGAACCACAGTAAACACAAGGTAGAACTCCACCCTATGAGGATTGGAAACAACATCCGCGAGGCAACAGCCGTTATCAATACAGTTACAGAAGGTCGCTACGATTCGATTGTAGCGCTTTGTCAACAACATATCACGCGCCAAACAGTGCTAAAGTGCTAAATATTCGTATGTTTATAAGAAACACTACTTCATTACTTAATTATGTACATTCCATTCTTATCATACAGAATTATATCATCACTAATTGCCATTTAAATAACATCAAAAAGCACTAATAACCTTTTTAATATTTATTACATAATCGATATTTAATTAATTGTATGAGCATCTTATGTACAATATTTTTATTACTCCGTATGAAGAGTCCGTAATTTTATTCTTTTACTCTTAAATCAGATCAAATTGATGATAATCAGAAAAAATCGAATTCAGCAGTAAATTACTTGTAGTATTTTTAGTATTCCTTACACGAATAACTTCTCAAATCCATGCATCTGTATTTAACATAAACATGTTCCAAAAATAATAAATCTATGTATATTGAAAATGTAACATGAAAATAGAAAAAAGAACAGAAAGAAAAGACAGGAATAAATATTCGTAATTATATAAAGCCCTTCAGGCGAGTAGGCGACCAAAACTGTTGATAAGAGTTTCTTTCGGCGTTTCTTCTCTGCAGTGGTCGGTTCCGAAACGCTAGTAGTCTGTAGCTTTTGAACAATTAATAAATACATATTATCTAATAAGATAATTTTAAATATGATATGACGTGAAAAAGTGCCTGCAAAGGCCTATTTTCTGAATAAACGTTTTGATTTTGATTTTATTTATAGGTAGGTAGGTAGATTTTTTTTTCTTATTTTGATTTACTGGCGGCTAACAACCACCTGTGACCTACCGATCTTTGGTAAGGTATTCAATTTGGATTCCAAATCAAATTATTACGATCGAAATAGAATTGCGGGTAAATGTCCGCGTGAACTCCTCCACTCCTCGTTATTTATTACTAGCAAACTGCCCACGGTTTCGCAATCACGACCAATTCACTTGACCTATGCTTAATGAACTAACTTATCTCTGATATTCATTGGCCCCAATTTAAAAATGTAGCTTACTCATCAGTCATCACATAAGATTTTACGAAAGTTTCAAATGTACGAGTATTTTTCAATCGCTGTGGTTGACTTTTCTTACCATACTCGTTAATCCTAATCCTTACTAAGTAATATATTTAAACGCGAATGTTTTTGTAATTTTTTTGGTTATGCTTTCACGCTCTAACTAGGTATTGAACCTCTGAAAAATTCAGGCTTAAAGAGCTCATAAAGTCGAATTAAGAATCCACCTCTTTCCAATTCGGTTTAAAAGAATGGTGCTGCAAATTTTTCTTCAAACGTATCAATTTATTTAAACTAACTATATTTACTATATTTCAGTGGTAGAACAAACCGGGTCCCTAGTACGGCGGAGAAGACATATCGGCATAGTGGACGAGTGCTGTACAATGGGATGCACGTGGGAACAACTCAGCAAATATTGCTCCGTCAGCGCATAGTAAGTGTTTCTTATCGGCAGACTGCACTTTCTATCTGTAAGATCTACTCATGACACTTGTCTCACGTTAAACTAGCTACGACAAAACTACTGTACCTAATACGTACAGAAACACGTGTCATATCTACTTATGGTAAGGACTTCGACCGTATCAAACAAAATCCTAGGAATAATATCGATAGACGATAACTATAGTGACTTTATTGTTTTCTTATGCGTAGATGGATTTATAAGTTAGCAGGTACTTAGCCTGGAAGCAAACCGACCTAACGTACATACGTTAGTAGCTTTCTAGAATTTATTTTACTTTACTCGTCCGGGTAAATTATAGCATATGTTACCCGCTAATACGAATAATGTAGCTTTCTATAGGACCTTTTCCATTTTCGCAGGCATATTTTCCAAACCGCGAAAATTGTAAAGGGATCCGCTATTATAACAGTAACTCGTATAAGGTAAACAGGTACCTTAGTAAAGTTTTCAAGGTCGGTCGACTTGCTTGAATTAGAACTAAGCTGATATCTTCGACGAGAATAGAACGCCGGTGACCGCGGGTCACCGTCGTTCTATTCTCGTCGTCATTCTGTCAGTTAGATGAGGATCTATCCACTAATACTATCTACCATATACTAATATAGTAAGTAGTACGGACATACATATTTTCACGTCTTCCTCCCTTGCGGGGCAGACAGAGCTCATGTCAAAAAAAACTAAAGGCCACGTTTACCATGTCACCAACATGCTAGGCGTGTAGGTGGAAAACGGAATCAATATAGTCATCATCATCATTTCGTGTAGGTGACACGGTCAGTCGACCATGCACACCCTGGTGTCAGAGTTCTGCGGAACCGCCTCTCGGCCGCTGACGTGGTTCCTTTAACGACTACCAGATGGCAGCCGGGACCACCGGCTTAACGTGCCTTCCGAAACACGGAATCATCTTTCTTATCAGACAATCAGGTGATTCATGCCTGCAATGTCCTAACCAAACTGGAACCAACAAAGTATGCTTCCCGTGGGGATCGAACCCACGACCCCCGGGTCAACAAGGCAAACGCCTTAACCACTGGACCACGGAGGCAGTTATATTATTTAATATAGTGATGGCTTGCTAGCCGCCTCGCATATTGACATGACACCTTAGATTTTCGCCTTACTTCGATCGGTTTTTACGGTCTGCGCGGGAAGAGAAGCAGCTGGTACATTCTACGTTTTTTCTTTTATCCCAGACCAGCATGGAAGGACTAGCAGTAAGTACATTTTTAAATAACTGGAACTTAACTCATATTGTCTATCCTCTTAGCTCGGAATCGCCACTGGATGAGTTGGAAGCGCACATGATAGCAGATCGGTCAGCGGAACAGGGAGCAGGGCCGGCATCGCCTGCAATAGTGGGCAACAACGTTTCGGCAGGGACGCACTCAGGAGGCGCGCGGCGTGAGGTGGGGCGCGCTCGGAGTCGCGGGTACGGGCGCGCACGGGCCAGAGGGCGCCGTTGTTGGTGCCGGCGCAAGCGGCGCTCGGGCCGACGGCGAACCTCTCTCATGGGTAACATGGTGTGTCTGTCCATCATCGCCGTTTTGTTCTCTTATCCTCTTTATATCAATAATTTATTGGCTGTTTGTTGAACATCACTTTTATGGGAGAGCGGAGACGTTGCCAAGCTACTAGCCTGCTTGTCTAGTTCAGGACAATCAATGCTAAGCACCAGCCGTGATCCCGAAAAGTAGTTGTGAAATTCGTAAAAATAAAAATATCACAAAGACAGTAAAAGTAAAAATATCTACTAAAAAGAGAACAAGCAGGCGATGAGTAACTAACCCTCATACTAATGCTTTGTATGCATGTTTACTAATAAATAACCCAACAATAGCGGTTTTCATTTCGTATCACCTCTGCCATTAATCGCACGGGTTATTGGCAAGTAATCATCCGTATACTATACCTACATCTTTTTCATATCACTCATTACTTACCTATATCAACTAGATATGTAAGTAGGTAACTACTTACATATATCCGACAAATGTAACCTCCTCATAACACATAAGTACTGCTTTTAAGAAATTTAAGTATCACTTGCACCGTAGTGTTATGTACGATTTCTTCATTACATGAATAGCCAATTTGAAAACATTGACCTTAATCATATTCATGATACATTGAACATCGGGTGTACTAACTAATTTTTATACTTTCTAATATATATTTTCATACATGATATTTACATGCCTATAGCAAATCGCGTAAAGGTACAACGTCGATTCACGACAATAAGACCAACTTGATCTTTGTTTGTTAAATAGTTAAGAAATAAGTACCTACCAATAACTACATCGATGCAGTTACACCTTACATACTACTTTCACGTACCTGTACTCCAGATACATACGTATATCATAAGAACTGTATGGTGTAATAATATATTGTATGATGGCACGGCTTTTATAATCGATACTGTAGTTGTTGAGATTCAAACAAAATTATTCTTGTCCGTGACCAAATTTTTTTTTTTATTATTTATTTATAAGTTTATATTTACTTATCTAAGCAAATATTTTTTACAGGGCCTCGTAAAAAATGCAGTTCGCGCTGCTCCGGTGGTAGGCACCGTGTCGCCGCTGCTAACGTGGGGCCGAACTCTCAACACTGACTTGCCGGTCGCAGATGAGAACAAATACGCATACGTCGCCATTTACACATAAACGCGTCCCTCGGCGCGACTTTATTGCGTGGAAACTCCTACACAATGGCCCATGATCCGCCGACCGATCGTTTGCAGATGTGGCCATCGTCGTATGACTGATTTCAGAACATTGTATTTATTCAACAGGTTACTCACGTTAGTCCGATAAGTTTTGCAAGGCGTGTCGTTTGGTTCTGCACTGCCAGGATTCATCGACGACAGCTCGTCCTGAATAAATTCATTGTCTAAAAATGTTTCCAAAATGGCCACATACCTATTTACCTTTATTTATTTGAGTAGAGACCAAATGCCATTCCTCACAGTCATGCATAACCATATGCAGTATATGTTCTCGAGAATTTAACAGCGTGTTGGGAAGCTATTAATAATATGTGTTCTATTAAACATATCTAGTTCAAATGTATTCCATAAACGCAGAATAGATACCTATTTAATAATAAATTAGATGTGTTCACATAATCCATTAATAATTAATGGATACATTATTTTATTCATGTACAAAGTTATGCTTATTTTTTAATATTTAGATATCATGCTTAGGTATGTTAGCATATATATATATGTTAGTATCCATATTGAATAGTTAAAAAAATAACTTCAGATTACCATCCCACATAAAATAGACGAGAGCCAGCCGATGCACAACAACTACTTTCAAAGATGTTTAAAACACGATTTTGTATCTGTTTTCAATCCCTCTAATTGAACAAAGAAATCATAAGATACATAAAAATATTTTTTTCTATATTAGTTCAAGTGCCTAAAGCAAATATTTTTGAAACACTCAATTTGCATTTATATCTTTTATTTAATTAAGTTTCTAAACTGTGATTTCAATAAAATAAAATAATAACTGAATGACTATATATAGTCGGACAGAAACGAATTGAATGTACTAAAGTAATAAACATTATGTAGTAATCAATTTGTTTAATCATGTTTTAGTGTAATGTATATTTAATACAACATCATCATACTCACTATTGTCACTCACCTTTACATTGATTGATTGAGTTCTTTTTATCTATTGCCTATCTTTTTACTAATAATCTCCTACCACATAAGATTTAAAAGATCTCTAAAGCATCTGTGATAATTCAAACTGATAAAATAAATCATTAATTTATGAATTTAGTTGTACCTTAGCACCACATTTAGTTTATAATACTTCCTTGCCATTTTAGTAAATATAATAACATGTTTGTTTTAAATTGTAGATACTTTTAGTATTTTTGTAAATAAAGTTGTATTAATTTAAAATATGACTGATTAAATGGATGCTGTATTGATATTATTATTTAAATTAATACCCTATTTACAGATTATTCCTACTTATATTAGCAAATCAAAACATATCAATAAAAATAAACTATTTGGGCATACATAAGTAAACACGGTTGAGCAATGAGCGTATGTCACAACATGAAGGCAAATACTTTTTGATTTTTTATTTTGAATAGGATCAATATGGGTTAATGTATAATCGCTTTCTATGTATTATTAAAAAGTTAAGAAATCCATAACTTTACAATTAATAATTTTCTTTCTTATATTTCACCCACTTTGACCATACTAAAAAATTCAAACCTACAATTAGAAAACACTAGCAATAACATTCGATCAGGTGGAGCTTAAGGTGGACCACAGATGTATGACTGTTTGGCTAATTGGTGGTATTACAAAATGTTCATTTGCAGTATAGATATATTTTATAACATTATATTACATTTATTCATCCTTATTAGAATAGTATTTATACAACCATAATTGATTGGGTGATTGTGACTCTGTTGATTCAGATTTTCTTTTACTTTCTATTAATTTTCTAGACAAATAGTAATTCTTGAAAACTACATACTTTGTTACCAAAATAAGCACTATAATGACGGCTAGTCACAGAGGCCCCTTATTGTCTTCATCCTGGCTAGAAGTTTTATCCTTAGCTTCATCTGCATTACTGTGTTTAATTGGAAGCAGTTGAAACCTTAAACTATTTCCCTTCATCCTCTTTTGTACAATTTTACCAACTGATTTTAGTTTTTCTTCAATTAAGGAGTATATCCTTTCCTGAAAAAAAGTTATAAAACATATAGTAACTCACTTATTAAGAATTATGTGTAAGGTACATGATGCCTGGGGCTACTCTTGCCAAAGTAAAGAACATTTAAAAATAATATAATTGTATTGGGTGCATTGACTACTCTAGCTAATATATGGATCTGGTAGTACAGAGAGGGTCGTGCTCCTGCAGTGGAGACTAGAAAGACCTGATGATGATGATGATGATTGGGTGCATTTCTCAAGTAGCATAGGTTACCAGCACATTTCAATTTATGTTTATTATGATTATTCTTATCTTTGTTTCTCTTTTACCTTTCACTGAGAATAATAATGCTAGGTTCAGAGATATTATTAAGACGGTATAAAGTTATAAATAAGAAATTAAAAGTTGCATAATAATTTTATAATTAAAAACTTACCGATTTTTGAGACCCTGCTTCACCTTCTCCTGCTATAACTACTTTTACTTCGTGTTGTTTTTCTAAAAGCTTCATCATTTTCTTGACACCAGTCAAAAGATCATGGTCTCCAATCTTAGTAGAAAGGCTTAAAAGCTTTGCTGTTTTCAGTGTGTTCTTTTGGCGAGCTTCCTGCTTCTCTTTCCGTTTCTCTAATTCCTCAGAATGGTATTCAGCATTTGTCATAAGCCTGAAACATTAAAAATAAACTTTGAACATATTTTATTCCTCTATCAGAAACAGAAAGGTAATATAGGCAGTAATATGCTATTTGCAGGAATTTCCATTATAAATTCCATATTTCAGAAAGTAATAGAGGTATACTAAGAAATAAAACATAAAGTATTAATGAAACTATGATTATCATCATCAGGTCTTTTTTAATTTACACTGCAGGAGCACGACCCTCTGAAATACCACTCATACAGAATATCATGAACTAGCTGTAACCCGTGGCTTCGCCCGCATGATTTATAGCCTATGTCCTTCTCAGATCCTAATCAGAATCAGAATTAACCAGAATCCTAACCTATGTGTATGCAAAATTTCATGATGATCGGTTCAGTCAGTAGATACAGCGTGAAAGCGTAACAAACAAACAAACTCACTTTCGCTTTTATAATATTAGTTAGGATTAGGATTAAAATTTTTTCTGCATCTAGGTATTTGAATAGGGTCATGGTAAATAAATTTTCTAATAATGTAGGTAAAATCTGAACAGTTAAAAATATTTTTTATTTGTATGTCTTAATGGCCAATACTGAAAACAAATTTTTTCAGACTTCCTAATGGCATCTGACATAGCTTTACGACTGCCATCAATGATGACAGCCCAGACTATCAGCTTGCCTTCCAAAGCACAGAGCAGCTTGATACATCTTAGTGTTGGGGTTGCTTAAAATGCATCAGTATTTATAATGCTCAAGCCTACTGGGCCATCGAGCTATGAGCTTGAACATATATCGAGCTACACATATATCGAGGTTATACATTGCACATAATTTAAAAAAAATTAAAAGAGCATAAATGCCATAAAAGTATCTTACAAATACATACTTACTTATAAACTGGTCTCCTTGTTTTAGAATCCACATCTTGGATTTTAATCAATTTTAACTCTCGTCTTAGTGACATATTTTGAGCGTTTTTAAGATCTGTAATACTGACTGAATTATCAGTACCGATAAGGGTAATTCTATTCTCGAAAGTTTTCCTTTTTGATACTTCTTTCCCCTCAGCTGTTATTCGTGTAGAAGCAAGACGACAATCAGGTATTTGGCGCACACCAAAAAGAGCTATGAACTTATTCATTTTCACTGTTTACACTGGAGAGCAAGGAACATTAATACTCTCTGAGGGAGGAGAGCTGGAGAGAAGTACTACGAATACGTATATTTTATAAATAGGACTGTAATTTCCTTAAAATTCAACTATTTTAAATTGTGACATTCTAGGTGCAATTTAAACAATGCCTGACTCAACTCAATGTATTTACAAAGTTACAAGTACTTATTTATTACAAATCCCAAGATAATTATCAAATTTATACAGTAATTTTACAAAACCTGCAAACCCTATCTATCACTGTCAGATAATGTCATTGTCAATGTCAATGTCACTATTCTTTGTTTTTTTTTATATGGCTTTCTCACATTACGTATTTAGCCAGTATTAAGTAAGTAGGTTTCCCGCGCTTTTTCGAGATTTCTTGTTACCTAAGAAATAATGGTGTAAATTAATTTCGTTGATCCTTCACGAACCCACTGGTTCATTCATCATAGCCAATGCAGCAAGGTGAGCAACCACCAGCCCGCTATGTAAATCTCATTCACGGAGATATATGTACTATCTCACTACAGCTGCACCATGACAGTTATTTTAGTTATCTGTGGATATCCCTTTTGTTGGACATGGGCATTTATAAAACGCTCCCTAGACGATTTTTGTCCCTAAATCGTAAGCTAGCCCGAACCGATTTCAGAGTTAGGGGCAATAATAATAATTATGGTTACGATTTGCCTACACACGTCGCGATTAAGGGAGCGATCTAGGGCACTCCCCACCAATACCCCGATATTGCCTCTGATTTTAGGGCCGTGTGTAGACGGCTTAACTTATAACACTCACCCATATTCTTAGACATTATTTCGCGATTTCCTCGACTTGACTCAACCGTACTCCAACAATTTGGCATTCTTAGTCGGTATAAGGGTACGCACGCACCGCGACGCGATTTGCTGTCGCAAAATTCGCAACGTATGGAGTGCCATAGAAGTGCGCGCACCGCGACGCGATAGTCGCGCCGTCGCATACCTATTGTTGCTATTTTTGCGACAGATCTGTCGCAAACGCGTTTGCAACGTATGGAGATCTTCGAGCAACACGGCCTCCGTTGGAGATCTATGAAGACGCGCGCACTGCGACTCGGTAGTCGCGCGATAATGTTGCCATTATAATAACATTTCTTACATATTGGTAACTGTCATACCCTTGGCGTTACTTAAATTACTTTCGATTTTTAGGGTTCCGTACAAAAGTTGAAAAACGGAACCCTTATAGGATCACTCGAGCGTCTGTCTGTCCGTCCGTCCGTCTGTCACAGCCGATTTTCTCTGAATCTACTGAACCAAATTAGATGAAATTTGGTAAGATGGTGTAATCCTATGACCCAAACACGGATGTGCAAAGTAAATAAAGATTTTTTTGAAATAAGGGTCATTTTGAGGGGCCCAATTACAAAATTTTAAAATAAAGTTTTGCAAACCTTACTGTGTCATATATCAAATGAAAGGGCTCATTATGAGGATCTCAAAAATATTTTTTTTTGTTCGGGTAAAATCAATACTTTTGATTTTATTCACGAAAGAAGGCAAAAATTGACCATTCCCCCCCCTGATCTCCGAAACTACTGGGCCGAAAATTTTGAAAAAATTATAAAATGTAGTTCATTCCTTGAAGATTACAGGAAAAATAATAAGAATTTGTAGCGGGAGCGAGGTGGTATGCTCGACCGCCACAAAGGGAAGATCTTCCCGCTGGGCAAGGTGTGCGCCCAGGGAACCGTACGGCTCCGACTGAGTTCTGTCGGAGGTGTTACTTATGTCTCCATTCGCAGAAACTTTGTTTGCGCGTTTTAGGATTGAGCAGCGCCATCTTGTGAGAAGTCTTGTAGTTATTTTGCTGTCTCGTCATATTCACAGTTGGGTGTTTTGTGTTAGTTCTTGTGACGAGTGTAGAGGTCGCCACAGTACTCCCTCCCAAGACCGAAGGTCTGATAGGTCCAGTAGTGCAATCTGTGCTTCTCGTCGTAGCCCGCAAGTGCCAGGTGATGTCCCAGTGAGTAGGGAGTGTCCCAGTGAGTCGGGAGTGTTGCTGCTCATAGTCTGCAGTGGGTCGAGACTGTCGTGAGCGTGCTCGTAGTCTGCGGTGGGTCGAGACTGTCGTGAGCGTGCTCGTAGTCTGCGGTGGGTCGAGACTGTCGTGAGCGATGTCGACTTGTTGGCGCCGGGATGATGTCCTGCCGTAGTGCCACGCTGGAGAGGCCTCAGATCCAAGGATGGCTGCGGGGATGTGCCGGTCGCTGAAGTCGATGAGTGAGTGGGTGCTTAGTATCAGGAACAGGTGGCTCGGTGAGTCGGCTGCGATGAACCTGATGGTTGACCCGTTTGCTGGCTTGCGGTTAGACTGCTGGCTGCTGCTGACCGAAGTGTGAAGGAGAGAGAGAGGCGACGAAGATGCGAGAGTTTGGTGGTGATGGCTGATCTTGCTGCTGCTGATGGAGAAGGCTGCTTCCAATCACGTCGGGGTCACCACTGTAGCGGGAGCGAGGTGGTATGCTCGACCGCCACAAAGGGAAGATCTTCCCGCTGGGCAAGGTGTGCGCCCAGGGAACCGTACGGCTCCGACTGAGTTCTGTCGGAGGTGTTACTTATGTCTCCATTCGCAGAAACTTTGTTTGCGCGTTTTAGGATTGAGCAGCGCCATCTTGTGAGAAGTCTTGTAGTTATTTTGCTGTCTCGTCATATTCACAGTTGGGTGTTTTGTGTTAGTTCTTGTGACGAGTGTAGAGGTCGCCACAAATTCTATCACTTGAAAATTAAGTGGTAAACTCACAATAATAAGTTCATCTAGGGAAATAGTTCACTAAAACACCACTAGATGGCGCTAGTCAATTGAATAAAACATTTTTTGCACATTGTGTGTGTGTTCACAAAGCATATTGTACGGAACCCTCATTGCGTGAGTTTGACTCACACTTGACCGGTTTTGGATAATTAACCCATTCGAACATACTTTGATTTTTTTATTTCTTTATTGAGTTCCTAGTAACTTTAATAAGCTATGCCTAAGCAATTTTAAGTTCTAAGTAGTGTTTACATCTTAATACTCCCGTATTTAATATATCTATAATACTGGAAAATATCGTTGCAATTATAACTTAATATTACTATTGCAAATAAGCATAATAAACGATAAATCCTTATTCAGTATTGTTTTTCAATTGTACCAACTGTTATGTAACTTTTTCAAAAAAGTAACAAACGTAAAACCTGGCAACATTGCGCAGGTCATAGCCAACTAGTGATGTGCCAACTCAAATAAAAACGTGTTTTCTAATGTTAATCGAGTTGAGATTCAAATATCCTGAATAGGTGTGGTGTAGCACCGTACTGCAAATTTTATTGGAGATGTTACAGGGTCGGGAGATTTAAATATTTTATATTGAATAATTGTATAGTTTGAAGACACGAGTTTAATAAACCAAGTCATATTGAAACAAACCGACAGAAACACACAGTATCAATTCATTGCCTACTGGTTTATGTTTACTACATACATACATACATACATATTATGACGTCTTTATCCCTAGTGGGGTAGACAGAGCCGAAAGTCATAAGACTTGGCCACTTTTAGCATCATAGTTACTGTTTCTGTTTTAGTTTATGTTTACTGTTTCGTGTAAAGATGTTGAACATTCACTGTGAAGCATTTCTCCATAGCAACTTTTGAAGATCGAAGTAGATTCATCGCGATAATGAATTTTCTCAATCAGTAATTCTTCATAGTAAACATTATAACTTTCATAGTTGTTTAGTTTCTTGTGTGTTTTCAAATGTTTGATGTTATGCGCCAAAGAAATATAATTCTTTCTTTCTTTCTATGATAGTAATTTGTATCATCATCATCATCAGGTCTTTTTTACTCTCCACTGCAGGAGCGCGACTCTCTCTGACTCAGATCATATAATAGTTATATGTTCTGAGCTCTCTGATCACCAGAGCTATTAAATTAGCCAGAGCAATTGGCTACATACACACTCTCCACGCTGGCCAGACGGGTGAGAGAGGTCTTTTTGATGTTTAAAAGCTTTGTTTAGCTTGTGTTTCCTAAGTAATTTGTATACTTACGTTTATTTTTACGACAAGTATCGGATAACAGTTTCGTAACGATTCTAAAAGTTAACGAAGAAGTAAACAACGTAATACAACAAGAAACGAATAACAGTTTCGTTACGATTTTAAACGAAAAGTCATAACGCCCCATCCCTAAAACGCGACTGCCGAATCGCAGTGCGCGCACCCATGATTTGCTTTTTCTGTCGCGCGACGCGACGCGACTATCGCGTCGCGGTGCGTGCGTACCCTAAACTTCCTTGAAACAATGTCGTTCCTTACTCAAGGTTGGGAAGAAGTAGAAGTAAGAAGAAGTAGCTCCAGGCACAGACATGAAAAAAATTTTTTTTGCTCTCCTGGTAGTATAAGGGTATTTGCTCGTCTCCGGCCTTGCCTGCTGCGCTTGATCAAGCCGGCAACTCTTAATAGGGGAGCCTAGAAAGACGATTTTTTTAAATCTATGTATGACGTGGTACATATGTATGTATGCGAGGCTCGCATTTGCGAGCATATGAGTTGCCAGCAAGTTGAACCCAAGTCACATCTACTCTACTCTAGCCGTGTTGCTCGAAGACTCTAATCTACGTTGAGAAGTTCAAAATGAAGGCATCAAGCACAGTATCTTGATCGCCTACAGTATCGTTATAAATTTGCATTGGCAACACTAATATGCAACACTACACTACACTGTTCTCTGGTTCTCTGTCAACTCGTCTTGTGTCCAAGGTTGCCAACTTAGCGCTTTCGGCGCCAGATCTAGCGCTTTTTTCGCATCATCAGCGCGAAATTATTATGTTTAGCGCTTAGCGCCCAATCTAGCGCGTTTTCAGATTTATGAAGTTAATTATTTTTTTTAGTTAGATTATGAAATTGTTAGCTAACAAACAAAATGAAATTATTTCTACATTATTTAATAAATGTTCAACTCAACGTATAGGTACACAATCATTATTTAAGTACCTAATTACATTGATTCGACTATCGACTAGTATCGACTCACTACGCACATGTCTACATTCTATCTTTAATCTATTGACGGGGATTTCCTGTGGGGATATCACAGTTTGGGTGGAGCCGAGATCGAAGTAAGTATAATCTCAGTCGCACTAAATAGCACTAGAAGTAAGAATTTTTAAATTTTTTTGAAGATGATTAAGTTGTTGTATCTAATACCCTACATTTTATAATTTTTGTTTTGTTTGTTTTAGTTTTTCTGTCAAAATTAGTGTGTGATGAATAAAAAATTTTTTTTTTTGTTGTATGGCGCTTTTTTACAGAAAACTGGCAAATCTAGCGCTTTTTCTGTAGTGATTTAGCGCACTTACTCATGCAACAGTTGGCAACCTTGCTTGTGTCCCTTCTGTCTCTGTCACTTTGTTTTGACAGCTGAAGCGGTCAAAATGGTTGGTATTTGTTTCTCTGATAAATCTTAAAATATTAGTAGAATCCTTGCTCTAAATACTGTTTTAATAATATACGTAATTTTCATGTTATTCCAGTCTGCCCACAAGACATTTATTATCAAGCGGAAGCTTGCCAAAAAGCTGAAACAAAACCGTCCCATTCCTCAATGGGTGAGAATGCGCACGGGGAATACAATCAGGTAAGTGTATATACATATTATCACTTCTTTATCTTTAGCTTTTTGACGAACCCAAGGTCTTAAAACTCAAAGGCCATGTTTAACATGTTAGTGGGCGTCAAGGTGGAAAACAAATAAGTAATAGATTCCTAGCAGCATCGCCTATTGACGTGATTCCTTCGATTTTCGTCCACTCCCTTAAACTGCATTTACGGTTTGCGCGGGATGAAAAGCAGCTGTTAGGAATATTCCCAAAACTTGCGCAACTTTGCTGCACTAACCGATCAATGTTTGAGTGGATCCTACCTACTTACTGTTAAGTTTTGCTAGAATTCATTGAACAATGAACATTCATTCATTGTTCGGATTGAACATACTACATACACAAACTAAATAAAACGTCAACTTTCGAGCCAAAATTATTGCCTATGTTGCCTGCATGTAAATTAGCTTTTTATAGGTGACAGAACTTTGAATGTCTGTTAGGTAGGTATGGAGCCTATTCAATGCTAAAGCAATCCTGTCTTTTTTTATAATTTTAATATATACCTTTATAGATGAAACATCCATCCGTCACATTTTCGTGTAATGCAGAATAGATAGATAGAAACTCTTTATTGCACACATAATTAACAAAAAAAAAAATAACAATAAAACACTTTAAAAGTGCGCAAAAGGCGGCCTTATGGCGAAAGCAATATCTTCCAGGCAACCTTTTGAGAAAGAACATAATATAAAAAAATATACTAAACTTACATATTAGAAGGGAATACAATGATAGCAAACAATAGGGAAAGGATCATAGAGATAAGAAATATGATGACTAATAATAGTTGATTGACAAGTCTAGTATTTAGTTTGATAATTTTAATGAAGTGCTATAGAAGAATAGGTAAACATGAATTATTGCCACTACCTACAAACTCACCAACATGCTAAACGTGGCCTTAAGGTTTTATAGACCTGGGCTCTGTCTACCCCGCAAGGGAAAAAGATGTGATAGTATGTATGTATGAATTTTAATAGGGATTCACAATACGGTTCTTAAAATTTAAATTCACATACAAAATAACACTAACACTATTTTAACAAAAAATGACCAGGTGTCATTTGTAATTTTTTAGGGTTTTGTACAGAAAGGGTGCACATAGGACCCTATTATTGAGATAGCTCCTTTCGGCAGTATCAATTGAACCATATTATCTAGGGTATTTTCATAGAAAGTGTACTTATACCTATTACTGCTATAACATCATGTGTTTTAGAGTTGAATATTCTACATATGTAGATATGGAATCCTTTGTGTGGAATTCTGACTCCCACTTAGCCACGTATTAACACTTAGTATTACATATTTGAAGTGGTATACTTTATCGTCTGTGTCATTATTTTTATTAATTTTCTCAATTGTTTAATTTCAGATACAACGCCAAGAGGCGTCACTGGAGGAGGACTAAGCTCAAGCTGTAAGCTTGATTTAATTTTTAGTGTCTAATACAATTCCTTTCAAAAACCAATTGTGTATTCATTTGTAGTAGTACCTATGAGGCATACCTATTTTTTCTCTATAATATATAACAAGAGACAGCATAATAAGTGGCCCATAATCTTACAGAGTAATTCCACGATTCGTCCCACATGCCTAGGCCCATTTGGGACGAATTGCAGAAATCAAAATTTTCTATATTTTCATTCTGTAACTTGTCCCAATTTTTTTTTATAGAGTTTTAAACTTTATCTACGCTAAGTACAGTCAGTGATACGAGCCATATATTTATTTAGGATTGTTATATTTTGCTGTGGTTTAGTTCATAGATAAATTTAAAAATCATTTTTTAAGAAAAAAAATGTTACTACTTAATGTTTTATCTAGGACAACGGGTAAATGCCTCAATTTAAAATAAATCATTGAAAGAAAACAGAGATAACATTTAAAAATTTATTCTGACAGGCCCTCGGTAACCCTTTAAACTAAGTATTTTATGAACTACTGTTTATATTATTCAGTAGATGTGAAAAAAAATTAAATTTAATTTTATTGTTTGGTAGTACTTTGGTAAATTCAATGTTTAATATTTCTATAAAACATGATTTTTTTTTATTATCTAATGTCTGTGTATTTATTAGAGTACTTATATAGGTATAACCCGTAACACACGGTCCGATCTGGCAGGAGCCGACAAACTACCTACCTACCGTCGGAAACCAACCATCGCAAGCCTACACACGTTCCGACCGATATCATCCGACGAGCACCCGATCAGGTATGCGTTACTCCAGCCGAAAAGTATCTCTTTTTGAAAATTGACAATGACAAATAATTAGAGCCTAACGTAGTATAAAAGTGCCTGAAAGTCTTGAATTTGTGCCGCCAGCCGTTTAAGAGATATTCGAAAAAACAATTTCTGGCTGGCGTAACGTTACTCCAGCCGAATTTTTTTGATCCAGACTACCTAGGTCTAAATGAAGTACACACACGGATAGCTTCAATTTGTGCTCAAGAGTGCCTTATATTTTCAAATTTGTGCTCCATACGGTTTCAGAGGTATTCAATTTTCGGCTGGAGTAACGTTTGCTCAGTTGCTGTATCTCTGAAACGGCAGGCCAATCAACCGTCGTTTTTTGTATAGATATAGAACGCTATTTGTGCCGATTTGTGCCATAGGTTTCATAAGTATCACTATTATGGTTAACGAGTTATGATTAATTCTCTAAAAATCGAAAATAGGCTCTAGCTCTTGAACAAAGAAACCTTAACAATTCAAACTGGTACCAACATGTAGTTCTTATACCACCACACATAATTAGAAGAAATCATCAGCCTATCCCACAGATTCGGTGAGTTATGGCGATTTTCCTTGTTTCGGAAAGTCAAATCCGGTCCTGTGATTTTGAATAAAGAATTCACTGTTTTCCTATGAGCCGACTGATTTCATATTTATACATTATTTAGAGCTTTCATTTAAGAATATACCCTCAAAAATGTAGATAGAAATACCTACAATTTAAATTAATAATAATTTAAATCTATACTTAATCATTCCTACGCTATTACCCGACCAAATTCAAATGTATATTAAAAAGCGGCCGTGACATACTGCTAGGCATTTACTCCTACTTGGCGGTATTATAATCGAATTTAGTCAGTACAGGTGAGGTGAAAAATGTTAAGTCATAACAATATTTTACTAAACTAAATATTAGCTACTATGTTCTTATTGTGGTTCTTCTATGTTCTATGTATACCAAAGCATTGTGTGTCACAGCAAAAGGGCAGCGGTTAGATTAATAAGTTAGACTTATTAATGGTTAAAAAAAATAGAAAGGAAATAACAAAAAAAAAATTGTAGGGGCAGCCTTAAATCAAGTAAGGTTTGCTTATTATGAGTCGGAGAAATAAAATACAGTGTAAAGTTTTCTTATGTTTTCGCGATTGTTACACATTTAAATAAAATTATTTTAATACGGTTTTTATCGCGTTTATTACATTATTTATACACCTAACGTTTCGAGCACTTTACAGTGTTCGTGGTCGCAGGTAGACTGCGACCACGACGACGACGCGATAAAAACCGTATTAAAATAATTTTATTTAAATACAGTGTAAAATTTGTGACATTTATTATTGTACTTTGATTTGCTTATTTTCTAAGTTGCTTAAATTAATAGTTTGTTCTTTTGTTCGTCATTTTATTGTTTTATTGTCTAGCTCATATAACCTTAACTGTCGGCAACGTATGTACCGGTTTTAAGAAATCCGTTTTTTTGTTCGTTGCGAACACTTTGTATGTGTTTGCCGTAGCTGCTATTTATTATTATGCGTTTATCTATAGGTCATTCATTACATTCTTGGTAGCTCAAAAACTTTCTAACTATGAACATGGCAAAATAACTCGTTTTCTATTATTGACACAATAAAGATGGGACAAAAGTGAGAGAGTTCATTTAATTTTCTCTTCCGCGTCATTTTATTATATAGAGAATACGAATACCGTAATTTCCCTAGTAATTCTTGTGTAACCTTTGATCTGGTCTGGTATAAGATGACCGGTTTCCGATACCCTCGAAACTGTATATTTTACGTACGAGTAAACAAATTTCTGATGCATGTGATGTTTCACCCCCATGCATCAGGAATTTCTTTCATTTGCTTCAACTTTTTGTGTGGTCTTCAATATAAATATCTAAAACATAAACATATGTTATAATATTTTAGCATATGTTCAAATCATCTAAAACAAAAAATTTAAGACGTACCTATTACTTACATAAATTTAGTGTTCATAGTTCGCATGACATTGGTCCATGTGTGTAACAATCAACATCTTAATTAATTTTTGATCTTATTGTTTTTATTTAAAATACCAAGTTCAAGCCTTCAAAATATATATAAACTTTTTTTCTACACGATTGTACTCCGCCACATAATATAAGAGTACATATTTTAGAAGTGATGCGTTAGGTACTGCGCGGCCGCTTTTTAATATACGTTTGAATTTGGTCGGGTAATCGCGTAAAAATGGTTAAGTATAGATTTCAATTATTTTTAATTTAATTCGTAGGTATTTCTATCTACATTTTTGAGGGTATATTCTCAAATGAAAGCTCTAAATAATGTATAAATATGAAATCAGTCGGCTCACAGGAAAACAGTGAATTCTTTATTCAAAATCACAGGACCGGATTTGACTTTCCGAAACAAGGAATATCGCCATAACTCACCGAATCTGTGGGATAGGCTGATGATTTCTTCTAATTATGTGTGGTGGTATAAGAACTACATGTTGGTACCAGTTTGAATTGTTAAGGTCTCTTTGTTTAAGAGCTAGAGCCTATTTTCGATTTTTAGAGAATTAATCATAACTCGTTAACCATAATAGTGATACTTATGAAACCTATGGCACAAATCGGCACAAATAGCGTTCTATATCTATACAAAAAACGACGGTTGATTGGCCTGCCGTTTCAGAGATACAGCAACTGAGCAAACGTTACTCCAGCCGAAAATTGAATACCTCTGAAACCGTATGGAGCACAAATTTGAAAATATAAGGCACTCTTGAGCACAAATTGAAGCTATCCGTGTGTGTACTTCATTTAGACCTAGGTAGTCTGGATCAAAAAAATTCGGCTGGAGTAACGTTACGCCAGCCAGAAATTGTTTTTTCGAATATCTCTTAAACGGCTGGCGGCACAAATTCAAGACTTTCAGGCACTTTTATACTACGTTAGGCTCTAATTATTTGTCATTGTCAATTTTCGAAAAGAGATACTTTTCGGCTGGAGTAACGCATACCCCGATCAGTGC
The DNA here is from genome assembly GCA_963082605.1 of Rhodophaea formosa. Taxonomy (NCBI): domain Eukaryota; kingdom Metazoa; phylum Arthropoda; class Insecta; order Lepidoptera; family Pyralidae; genus Rhodophaea; species Rhodophaea formosa. The sequence continues at coordinate 11,872,954 of OY720210.1, forward strand.
TGCCAATGCTACAAATAGTATCTACAATCTAAGTTACCCCTACTCTGGGGAAAATCTAATGAACTAATGGAGGTCTTGTAAATACACGCAAATATTAATGGTTCATTTTGTATTAAAACTGAATAACCATGAAATGCATATAATAACGTGGTAAGTTATTATGACAAAAATAATAATGGTTGCTAAAGGATTTCGCTACAACCCTATTAAATTGTTTCTGCCTGACACGGGAAAATAGTCAGATCTAGCTATAAAGTTGATAAGTTAGTTGGCAACACTGCATCTGACTTTCTGTATATGTCGCCTCTTACAGATTTGCTACATTTTAAAGGATTACGTTGTAAATGAATTTAAAAAGTTCAGTTTTAAAATATATTATGTATTTAATTTTACAAAATGAAAAAAAATGTCATTAACGATGTGGCTAAAAATATATATACCGGGTGTAACAGTTCGCACGACACAGCAGAAACCCACGCAATCTCCCCATCAATATAAACATTTTCACCCAAAAACCATGCCTGGGAAATGAGTGGATTGCGAGTTAATGAGGAACAAAGTTGAATTTTAAAAAACCACTTTTTTACAGATTTGTATTATTTATTATGCTGTCAACATTTTCTGCAAAGAAACCTCAATAAAATTATAAGTAATTCCGCACGAAAACCGACGTTAAAGTTTAAAGCAAGCAATGGATAGCGCGAATCATTTTACTAGTAGCATGATACGCACGCTCACACAGCTGTTCGTTCAGTCGGGCGGACTCGGGCGGGCCGCCTCCCGCCTGCGTCCCGCACGTTGCGCCGCCGGCGCCGCACCGGTCATTGACGCATCTTCCTTCTCATTCATACGACCGTTTCACAATTTCGATTGCTCGGCTATGTCTATCCTTTTTATGTTGACATCATAACTGGTGAACTTCAATGTCTGTCACTAAAAACGTCTACGTTATCAACTCAGACTCTTGTCTTCCAAATTCCAAAGTAAGTATTTTGATACGTTAGCTGGTTTTTTCAAACGCGGCGCCCAGTTCCTACGCAACAGCTGGGGCAACCGAGGAAAATGTTTAGGTGATTGTTTGTTGGTTTTCGTTTGTGTAAGTGGCAAACACTGGTTTCAGATTTTTCAAGCTGCCTAAAGGCCTCGACTATCATTTAATGACGACAACCGGGACCAACGGCTTAACGTGTTTTCCGAAGCACGGAGGAACTCGAGATTTTTTGCCACTTAAGTCACCAATCCATGTGGGAACGCCGCTCAGGGTTGTTTTACATGCTTAACCGCTAAACCGGTATCGAGTTTCCTTTTAGGTTATTCATGATGGAGTAAGTCTTTAGTAGAACCACACATTAAATAACCATCAAACATCTAACACTACCTCCTCATAAAAAGAAAAATTATACAACGTAAATACTGTCATATCGGCGAAGCCCGATTTTTGCGGGAAAACGCTAATACGTGATTTGATTTAGCATTCTCCTATGTACCTACCTGCTATCATTTGTATTAAAAATGCCGATTAGTGTCTCGCGAACTTCATTGAATCATTCTCATCAAAATTTAAGTCTAAAACTCTTATCGGTACAGTGAAATCCATCAAACATAGCCAATAACCACTGATGGTCATGGGTATTCTAATTTAAGCGTTAACGCATGTTAAACAACCCCGGAACCATCACTTGGATAGACCATAAGTGGCACGTCAAGCCGTTGGTCCGGCTGTCATCATTAGATGATGCGAGGAGCTTGATGGTCCAGTAGTCATGAACATAATTAGCGCTTACGTACGCTAAGCAACCCTAGGCACGGTCCGTACTTGGATGGGTGACCGTAAATGGCATAAAAATATCTCGAGCTCCAACCATGCTTCAGGAGGCACGTTAAGCCGTCGGTCCCGGCCTTCATCATTGATGGCAGTCGTTAAGCTATGTCGGATGCCTTTAGACAGCTTGAGAAATCTGACTCGAGTGTTGGCCACTTACACACACGAAAAACAAACAAACATCATTAGAAGATAGTCGTGAAGCTATGTCAGATGCCTTTAGGCAGCTTGAAAACTCTGACACCCGTGTTGGCCACTTACACACACGAAAAACAACAAACAAACACCATAGGAAAACTAGCTTTTACGTGAAAACAAACCGCATCGAATTCAGTCAATCCGTTCGAAAGCTACGATGGCACGGACAGACAAACACACTCACTCACTCACACACTGGCACGTCTAACTTAACACCTCTCCTTTTTGGTCGGGGGTTGAAAAGAAACACATGTCGCGTAAAAATTTACTCAAAAGAGCCGCGAACGGTAGCGGCAATCTTTAGAAGCCTTTACCGAAATGCCGACAAAATAAAGGTGCAATCACACATGTAAATAATTATTACCTACTAATATTAGTAGGTAATAATTATTTAACTAAAGGGGGTCATTTTCGTAAATATCGGATCCGATATTCAGTCGCTCCTGAGTAGTCAAATCGCATGCAGAAAGGTAGCATCCGTTTTAAGGTTATGATTGATTTCCGACGTTCTAAATCTTTAACGGATCCTTAATGGTAGCACTCAGGTAAGAGTAATCGCATTTAGGACACTCGGTCACCGTTCGACTACCATTGCGCTCGCACGTTTTGTATGTTTCAGCGCAGCGTGTGTGTGCGTACGCAAAATTACACTAATATTTTCTCAACAAAAAAAATATCTCACTTTCGTTTAAATAGTCACAAGATTTAATAATACCTATGCCAACTTCCCGCGAATCCATTCGCCAATAATTCCTGAGTCCTCTGGTTCTAAAGCACCCCATAATGTTCAGGCTTGCTAGCTTTGGACGTAGATTTTTTTCGTGTATGTAAATGATCAACACTTGTCACAGATTTACTTTCAAGCTACCTAAGCTACTTAATGGCATCTGACTTCTTGACATCTAGAAATCAAATCAAATCAAATCAGACGCAGTCGTAATTTTTTTAACCCATTTCTTCCCTTTTCATTATTTAATTTCATTGGAAGCAACCGCCAGGGCCACGGCAATACCATTTTATTTTTGTATTTTGATAATGTTGGAGCCGTTTCTTTTTATTTGCTCGACACGTCTCTCTCCTATTGTTAGTCCTTAGCATCTGATTCAGACCTGTGAATTAGTGAACGTGTGATCACGAGCTTTGGCGCCTGAATTTAGTATCCTAAATCGGAGTCGGAAAAACGGTTACCGATATTCAGGAAGGTAAAAGCCCTTTATTTACTTAATACCGTGAACTCATTTCGCTGGTTAAGGCGTTTGCCTTGTTGACCCCGGTCGTGGGTTCGATTCCCACGGGAAGCATACTTTGTTAAGTTGTTTACAGTTTGGTTAGGACAGTCTGATAAGAAAGATGATTCCGTGTTTCGGAAGGCACGTTAAGCCGTTGGTCCCGGCTGCCATCTGGTAGTCGTTAAAAGAACCACGTCAGAGGCTGAGAGGCGATTGCGAAGAAATCTGACACCAGGGTGTGCATGGTCGACTGAACGTGTCGACTACACGAAATGATGATGATGATTTCGCTTGAATCATTTCCTCTATCAAAATGGTATTAAATAAAAATTACTGGCAACATTGGAAACTAAGAAAATTTTTAAAGCTATTTTATTTTAAATTTTAGCTTATTAGTTTTCGTATTAGGTTTTCAAGTTTTAGATACATTCCGCATGTGTGGTTGTACCTTTAATGAATTTCCGCCATTTTTTGTTGTCGGCTCTCTCTTAAAAGTTCAATCAGTCTTTCGCGCGCGTCTTCCGACTTTGTACGTATTTTGAGTTTTTAGGGTTCCGTAGTAAACTAGGAACCCTTATAGTTTCGCCATGTCTGTCTGTCTGTCTGTCTGTCTGTCTGTCCGTCCGCGGTTTTACTCAGAGACTATAAGTACTAGAAAGCTGAAATTTGGTATGGGTATGTATATTAATCATGGCAAAAAAGTGGTAGAAAAAAATCATGAAAAAAAAATTTTTTTTGGGTAGCTCCCATACAAGTAAAGTGTGGGAGTAATTTTATTTTCTCTACTTACCCATCGTGTGAGGTATTGTTAAATAGGTCTTTAAAAAATATTGTGAGGTTGAGAACACCATTTTTCGATTTAGGGATCCGTGTCCGAAATATTTGGTTTTAAAGTGCAAATTTTTGTTAGAGGTACGTGTCCCCCCCCCTCTATCTGCTAAACGGATATATATGAATACGTGAAAAAAATTACAGCAGTAGTATATATACTGAAGTTGAAAGGAAAACTATCAGAGCTGGGTACTAAGTGCAAACTAAAAATTTATAGGCAACTAACTTATAAAATCTACTGGAAAATGTAAAATTTCATACAATCGTCATTGTTAGATGTTTTTGGTCGTTAAACTGTGAGGTGCGAGTGTAAACAGTGTAAACTCAAAGTTGTCATTCGCAACTACGGAACCCTACACTGCGCGTGGCCCGACACGCACTTGGCCGGTTTTTTTGAATTTGTTTTGTGGCGATCTGTGTTGTGCAAAAGTAAGGTGTTGTGTTAGTGCAGTAATTGTTTGTGGTGTTCCGAAATGTCGTTCCAGTATTCTGCGGAGGAATACCTGAACATGATATTGTGCTACGGCGAAGCCCTAGGAAATGCCCGTGAAGCTTTACGGCTTTACGCCATTCGGCACCCAGGCGCGCACCAGCCCCAAAACCCACGCGTTATTCTGAACGCGATCTACCGAGTTCGAGAAAACCAGCCCATCGTGCCGTTTGCAAGAACAGAACGCGGTCGACAGCCCGACCCACAAGAAGAAGCTGCGATTTTAGAAGTGATGGCGGAAAATCCACGACTAGGGACAAGAACGGCAGCGCGCGTGTTGCGACAGCGACATGGGAATCGCGCCCGGCACTTTGTGTCGCACATGTCGGTTTGGAGAACCCTCCGAAGGAGCCGGCAGCGGCCGTTCAAATTCCACAAAGTGCAAGCTCTCGTGCCTGGTGATGCAGCGCGCCGCATGGTTTACTGTCGGTGGCTTTTACAGAGAGAAGAGGAGAATCCTGGGTTTACATCCCGAATCTTGTTTACGGACGAGAGTACGTTCACAAATAACGGGATGTGGAACCGCAGGAACTCGCACTGGTGGAGTTGGGAAAATCCTCATCACATACAGGAATCTGGATTCCAAGTACGTTGGAAGTGGAATGTTTGGGCTGGCATCGTTGGAAATCAAATCCTCGGTCCGTATTTTCTTCCATCCCGGATGGACGGACCCGCCTATTTGGAACATGTAAATGGGCCTATCACAAACTTCGCCGAGGATTTTGATGAGGACATGCCACTGTCCCAACTTCCTTGGTTCCAGCATGATGGCGCACCACCTCACACTACGAGATTAGTGCGAGAACGCCTCAACTCTTTGTTCGGCAGCCGATGGATCGGCCGCCATGGTCCCCAGGCTTGGCCAGCGAGATCTCCGGATTTGACGCCACTCGACTTTTTTTTGTGGGGCTATGTGAAGGACAGAGTGTTCGACCGTCCTTGTATCGATGCGGCAAAAAATTATCGCGGTTTTCAATGACCTGAAGGATCGTTCGCGACGTGAGGGCCTTTTGGAGCTGGTGCACGCAAATACCATACACCGCGCTCGAATGTGCCTCCGCGAGGAAGGGAGGCATTTCGAGCAGTATCTCCAGCGAGTTGAGAGACCCATAATATACAATATTCATCTATGGACCCATACGTGAAGAAGACTTCCTGTAGGTAAGTACTTTGATTCGCTTAACCGGTAGAGAATGTGATGTGCATTGACATCACGTGAAAGGAAAAAACGATAGTCTGTCCCATTCGCTGCGCGATTGTTGTATTGTTGTACCTACATGGCGGCGGCGGCGGCGATAGTGCGCGCGCACACAGACGTAGGTACCTACCTACTACACCGCCGCACCGCGCACACACGCACGCCCGCCTGCTGTTCGCTTTACACTGAATTTGATCATTTAATATTTTTTTGAATACCTATTTTTCTTTTATTTTTCCCCGCGATTTTTCCACTCCCAAGTGATTTTATTTCGGGTACCCTATACATACATAACGGCTGTGTCGCGTCAAATGTTACACCCTGTATAGTGCGGCTATAGTGGCAACACTTTGTCGGACCGACCGGCGACCGTCGGAACTTCCTTCCACACGCACCGATTTGGCAGATGGTAGGAAGCCGACCGCGTCGGAAAGCCAACCACTCCCGACCGGTATTAATAATAATTATGTTGGACCAACTGCTCTTCAGACGGTCCGATTTGGTCGGTTCCGACGGTCGGCGTCCTGCCAAATCGGAACGTGTGTTACGGGCTTATGTCCGCTCAGAGTAATTGTTACCAATTGCACTCTCACGTTGGGCATTTTTCATTATGACAGGACTCGCTTGGTCCATTTATGTACATGTTATGGAGTCCATAACATGTACATGTCGCAGTCATCTGGTTGAATCTGCTATTTGATTGAATGACTAGCGCGTTCATTGAATGACCACGTTTAATTGGATGACTAGGCCAAACGTTGATTGAACAAGCGTCGCTCAACGTCAAACTAGTTAGCGGGTTGTAACGTAGCCCTTTGAACATAGCGGACATAAAATCAGTCAGGTGATTCAAATTTAGTTCATTTTTTAGGGTTCCGTACAAAAGTTGAAAAACGGAACCCTTATAGGATCACTCGAGCGTCTGTCTGTCCGTCCGTCCGTCTGTCACAGCCGATTTTCTCCGAATCTACTGAACCAAATTAGATGAAATTTGGTAAGATAGTGTAATCCTATGACCCAAACACGGATAAGCAATGTAAATAAAGATTTCTTTGAAATAAGGGTCATTTTGAGGGGCCCAATTACAAAATTAAAAAAAAAAGTTTTGTAAACCTTACTGTGTCATATATCAAATGAAAGGCCTCATTATGAGGATCTCAAAAATATTTTTTTTTGTTCGGGTAAAATCAATACTTTTGATTTTATTCACGAAAGAAGGCAAAAATTGACCATTCCCCCCCCCTGATCTCCGAAACTACTGAGCCGAAAATTTTGAAAAAATTACAAAATATAGTTCATTCTTTGAAGATTACAGGAAAAATAATAAGAATTCTATCACTTGAAAATTAAGTGGTAAACTCACAATAATAAGTTCATCTAGGGAAATAGTTTACTAAAACACCACTAGATGGCGCTAGTCAATTGAATAAAACATTTTTTGCACATTGTGTGTGTTCACGAAGCATATTGTACGGAACCCTCATTGCGCGAGTTTGACTCACACTTGGCCGGTTTTTTACCACTGCGGCGCTAGTAGTCACCAAAACAAATATAGCGTCAAACAGCTCGAACAGATGGCACGATGTTAATATTTTTTTCGATTAAATTTACTTAAAAGTGCGTTATTTGTAATAAAATAGTATGACATTATGGATTTACCTATTATAACGCCGCCCCCGGCTACTTTAAAAACTAAGAAAAATGAAATCACGCTACCACCAAATAGTACAAAGTCGGATAAGATTTAACGACTTCGCTAAATGACATTCATTCAGTCAAGACGTTGAACGTTACATTCAACGACTTGACGAGCTGAGCTGTCCTAGTCATACAATTGAACGTCGCCATTCAATAAACGCGCTGCATGATTAAATTTGCTTCCCATCTGACATCTCACCAGTGATGGAAGTGTCGACCAAAGGCTTCAATGGATAATCATATGGGCCTATTATACGCCAGTGATTCCTATTCGTTGGTTTGCTATGGCCTGCTCGGTTTTATGTAGCCGTTTACACGAAGCCATTCAACTGGCTTACCGACCTGGCTAAGCTCTTGGCCTTGTGTAAAGAGCGTATTACTAAACCGTGATCAAAGGAAAATATCGGCTCTGTAAGTAGGTAGGTACCTATATACAATTTTTTGAGTTCCCAGAATTGTGCCCATAAGAAAAGTTGTTCATATTGATGGGCTGAGTTACCTCTATAAGGATATGTTGAGGGTCATGTTACACTCGTGTGCATACATATAGGTATTTTTACAGAAAAAAAATACATTTTTAAATGTTGTAAAGTCGATTTATTCTTAAAACAATTAGGTACTTATGTACATAAATACATAACTTATTTGATCTGGGCATATGATTCATCTTCGATTACTAACTTAGATTTTTATCACAATTGATAATACTGAACTGCACTAAGATGTCCTTATTCAATCCCACTGGAATATAAAGCTGCTGTGTCATGTGGCTTTTTCTTTTGCTTCACTCTTAGCCACTTCCTCTTTTTTGGCTGCTGCCGATTGTGCTAATAAATCTTCTAATAACAAATCATTATCAATCAACTCCACGCTTCCCGTTGGCTGGAATAAAATAAATATTGACATTAAGTATATCATACCAGTCTTACATATTTACACAGAAAAGGTAAACTTGGAAGTTCACCAACTGTCGCATGTGTTGTTTCTGCTCTACTAGTCCCTTAGAATGTTCAAAACTTAAAAGTAAACATAAAACAAAATGGCATAGATTTATTAAATTAAGTCTCGATGACAGAAAATGCTTTCATAAAACCACCTTAAGATTTTAAAATTTTCTTAAAATAACTGTGACTAATTTAGATACTGTGATGATATCCATCCTCCTAAAATATATATAGATAGCGACCTGTATTATGCTAAATGCATCCTCACCTGTTGTGCGCTGACTGAACGCGCCATAAGCTTTTGCAAATATTTCTCACGACGGTTCTGCTCACGTATACTCCGTAAGCGATCAAAATCGTCCATGTCGGGATCCTCGTTGCCGTCTACTTCATCCACTGGAAAAAAGTACAGGTATGACTAAGTGCTGTTCTGCAGTAGGAAACGTTCTATTTTTTCATGTATTCATGAATAATCATATAGTTTTGCAGGGCTTGGCGACACAGTATTAAATTCAAACATTTAAGCAACTAGATCAACCCTTATGATTCAACTGTGTAGTCTCAATATTTTCGGAATAAAATGGCTGTGACATACGGGACAGACATGACGAATCTAAAAGGGTTTAGTTTTTTGCCATTCAGCTACATACGTGACGAATACCTGAACCCACTACTCCCTGGCCAGCAGGCATATTTGCTAACTCAGTGTACAACGTTTTGATAGTTACTCATTCATTACGGTTTTCATATCTTATATAAAAAACCGGCCAAGTGTGAGTCAAACTCGCGCAATGAGGGTTCCGTACAATATGCTTCGTGTACACACACACAATGTGCAAAAATGTTTTATTCAATTGACTTGCGCTATCTAGTGGTGGTTTAGTGAACTATTTCCCTAGATGAACTTATTATAGTGAGTTTACCACTTGATTTTCAAGTGATAGAATTCTTATTATTTTTCCTGTAATCTTCAAGGAATGAACCATATTTTGTAATTTTTTCAAAATTTTCGGCCCAGTATTTTCGGAGATCAGGGGGGGGAATGGTCAATTTTTGCCTTCTTTCGTGAATAAAATCAAAAGTATGGATTTTACCCGAACAAAAAAAAATATTTTTGAGATCCTCATAATGAGCCCTTTCATTTGATATATGACACAGTAAGGTTTGCAAAACTTTTTTTTTTAATAATAATAATTAATAATAATTTCTTTATTGATTTCTCAACATACATTTCTTACTTTACTAAATATATATTTTTTTTAATTTTGTAATTGCGCACCTAAAAATGACCCTTATTTCAAAAAAATCTTTTTTTACTTTGCACATCCGTGTTGGGGTCATAGGATTACACCATCTTACCAAATTTCACGTAATTTGGTTCAGTAGATTCTGAGAAAATCGGCTGTGACAGACGGACGGACGGACAGACAGACGCACGAGTGATCCTATAAGGGTTCCGTTTTTCAATTTTTGTACGGAACCCTAAAAATAGGCATTCATACAAAAGCAGTAATGAATATCGAAGTTACCATCAAAATGATGTACACCGTAGCTGTAAAAAGTTAGCAAATAGGCCTGCAGAACCCTGGTATCTTCGTTCTACTGAACGTAATATGAGCTAAAGTGTAAGTGAGAGAGATGAGATTGTTGGCATTAAACTGTCGTGTGGTACCCGGCAGAGTAGAAAAAGATCACTCTAAGTCTTCCAGTGGATGTCGCAAAAGGCGACTTTGGAAATACAAGTTAAACAAAGCATATGCCAGCGTTGAAATTGTAGGCTTCACTGAATCAGGCTAGTATATGCCCTTGCTAATAATTATATGACTCTGGTAGTAGAGAGGGTCATGCTCCTGCAGTGGAGACTAAAAAAAATGGTGATGATGATAACATTTGACTGGACGAATGGGTATAGAAAAAGAATAAGATAGTCACACAAGGTCTGGCTTCCGGCGGCGCTGAGCGAGGCGCCGACATCGCTGTCCAATCGCTCGCGCGGCTCGTCGGGCAGGCTGGGGAACGACACCTGCGTGCTCAGCGACTGCGCCGCCGGGCTGCGCTCGCCCTCGCCCGTGCCCGTGCGCGACCAGTTGGTCGGCGCCGACGTCGACAGCCGCGTGTCTGGACATTTAATAAATAAATATATATATATACGGACGGACAAATCACACAGATTGAGCAAGTTGTGACTTGTGTTATGGGATACTAACTCAACGACACTATATTATAACAAATACATATATTTATAGATAAACATTCAAGACTCAGGTCAATCATAAAAAGATCATTTTCCATCTTGACCTGACCGGGGATCGACCCCGGGACCATCCGTGTTGACAACAGGTGTTAACCGTTGTGCCACACGGAGCTCGTCATAATTGCGTTCATTAGTTTAAGACTTCTTGGCTATACCACCAAACGTGAGTTAAACCTTTTTAAGGTACTGGCAAATATATAGCCACAAAAAAATTAACCTTATATATATGTATAACCAAGTAGATAAGGTCCAAAAACAAAGACTACTGAATATAACTCCTGCCTTGTAAAGGGTTTAAAACCTCAAAAAAAGTTATTAATGGGTATATAATCGTACGTTGAGAAGAAAAAATGAACAAAAAAGGATTGCTTTTTTTCAAATGTTCTGTTAGTGAAAAAATTACGCAGAGTCTACATTAAAGCTAAAGTTCTGATACAGCTTAAGGCTTTCCTGAAATACCTAAGTAGTGGTAGCACTGAGGCATCGAGCTCATTATCACTAGCGCGGAGCGCACTGCACTGCGCAGATGTACATCAATGCGTTAAAATCAAGCAAACAAATTGATAGCCACTGACGCGCAGTCGCATTTGAATCGATCAAATTAAGAGAGTTATTACAGGACTACCAAAAAAAGGAGAGTACTGTTTTTAAGTTCATGTATGTAAATATGTATGCAAGTTTCTTTATTCCACCATAACTTCTAAATTACTCAACGGACGTAGTCTATCTATAGAATCCTTGAACCCTCCCGAGTTATAAGCTATAACTTTTAAGTGTTGAAATGAAAAGGCTTGAATAAAATGTTTGAATCTAACATAAAAGAGGACGCCAGGCTCAAACGTACCACAGCTAAAGATACAACCGGCAAAACGCTTAGATGATGAGTAGGACTAATAAAAACATGTCCGAGAGGTTCTACTATTCCGGAGCACATAGGTGATCAGGATTACATGAGCTTAAACGATAGAGCGAACAGTGTCAATAAGGCATAAAGTGTGTATTTCATATAAAGGGCTATTGCATAATCTATTCAGACAATAACACACTTTTAATGCTTCTTTTAGCATCATGCGTTGCTATGCTTACTAACATGGTATTTTATTAACCTTTGTGTCAGTACTGTCAGTGATACTCATTTCAATATTTATAATACCCTCCGTTGTGAGTTATGTTACTTGGTTGCAGTTATAGACAACCGTAACTTGTTAACTTTTACCTAAAATATACAAACTACCAACTACCCGCAACTTCGTCCGCGTAGGATCAGCGGTTTTATGACGTAGTCTATTTTGTACTTTATTGATTAGGAATAAAAGCTTACTGATTAGAACAATTTAAATATGGTAAGCAAATACCACCCCCAATAAGAAATTTAAAATCAGTTAACTCATTTAGGCAAAATCTCAAGAAGTTTTTACTTAATGAACAAAGTAGTACAAGCAGCTAAACTGTGCTATTTAAAATTACTTACCAAACACTATATTAAGTAAAAATTTTGTGTCTAAAAATGAAGAAGGATTGTGTGTGTGTGTATAGTATAAAATTTTTGATCTCTTAACTATAAATGTTCATGTGACGCAGTGTCAAATCTCTCGCCCAACTGGCTTTCCTGAAAACCAGCGTCATGGTGGCATACCTGCCATGGCATCACAGCTGAGGGAAACCATTTTGGTGACATATTCCGTCAAGCTGTCGTTGTTTTAATTGTTTTGTATTTTTATATGCACCAAATAAACATTTTCTATTCTATTCAAATAGTGGGTGTGTTATTTTTTTTTTTAATATATTGAAGCTAAAGAATCTAATATTTTACTAAGAATACCTAAATATAAATTATTTTATCTATAGCTTGGGAGGGCCCTAAGTGCTATATTACTTAGAAAGATGTATAAAAACTTACTGGAACTATGATTTGAATTTCTGGATGGAACATTCACCGGTTCACTGGGGTTAGTCGGCTTCTGGTTGAATAAACTCATTGCTGTTGGTCTAAAACAAAGAAATAATCGTTTATAAGTACTTACACAAAGTTATAGAGATGTCTTTTCTTTACACTGGGAATAGTAGTCAAGTTAGTTCTCTCCATATTAGTCATCACTGTGAGAGCTCTATTTTGGGTTTGTCTTTATTTAGCTTGCAGTTACTATGCTCTTAACAGAAACTACCACTTTATAAGGAAGTCCATCACACCAGTTTTTGTCTTCCTTCACATCTATTTTGGTGTTCGTAACTAGCTTTACATACATATAATATGTTCTATTATGTTGTGATGATGATAATTAGATAGTAATAATAGAGGTAAAAAGTAAATACTTACTTAAGAACAACTTTTTTTGGACAGAGCCACAGAGGAAAAAGCTAATAGTTGGAACAGTGATGACATAGTCAGTTTTATAGAAATCAAACGGAATTATGTAATACCTATTTTCGGGTCGTTTCCCCATACTGGTGATGGTCGCCTGCTCGTCCACTTCTTCGATGACTTCGTTGGCTATCTTCATGCTGCCGGAAGCGGCCGCCGCGGGCTTGTTGAGCGTCGGGTTACTAGCCGACACTATGAAGCGTGACACTGAAATATTTGTACAACTCCAATTTAGTTCATGCTTTGTTCACTGAAACGAGGACGGATGCCTAACTCATATGATGATGCGGTCTGTTGCCGATGCAATTACTCATCTTAAAGTCGTAAATAGCAATTAAAATTTGTTTTTGCGAATGTTATTGCGATTAATTAAGAATTGTATTAAGAGACTGGTACGTAGGTACTTGCCTATGAAAAAAGGTCTTTAAAATTACGTAGTTTTACGTCCAAGATTATGAAACCTAAAATCGAGTTCTGTCCGGCTTTTTAAATAGAGCCATAGCATTACGTAGCCGTTTAGTTCTGCTTAGTTAAGTATTTAGGCACTTACTACTTACTTGTATACCTAAATAAAATGAGTACCTAAGTACCTCTTTAATGACTAAAGCAAGGTCAGGACACTCATTATTCCGAGTTTGGCATACAGGATTTTTGTAAATAAATAATGTGCTGAGTTTTTATGTAACCTGCCGCTTTTTGAAGCTAGAACTTGGGATACATTAAAATTAGGAAAAAATATAAAATAAGGCTAATAAAAATAAAGGCACACCTCCATCAGGCTGCGATGCGACGGGAGTTCCCGCTTGTCTTTGGTCCTCCTTCGAGAACAATCTCTTCAACATAGAAGTGACGGAGTTGGCTCTCGTCATGGGGGTCTGTTGCAGAGACGCCATGGAGTTCGTCGACCCCATTGAATTTCTGTCGTCTTTTTTACCGCGCTTGCTCCCTCGCGACACGATAAAATGTATGCCCGATGCCGCATCGTCGTTCATTTGTAGTTGCTATAATTATAATCAATATATTAATAACTTAAAAAAGTGAAATGTATGTAATCTTAAAATAAATAGGTTGTTAATATAAACTTTATATATATTTCTAGAATTGCTTTGATGCTGAGGTTATTTTGATTAATTAAATAGAAAAAGAAGTTAAAATTAAGTCTTTTAAAATAAAGTAGCTCATATTTACAGCTACATAAACATGTAAATTCGAACAAAACAATAAACACTGCGAGGCAGAAGATTGACAGGTTAACAGCACTGTTAGAAAAAACAGATGGTGAGTGTAAATACAATATGCACACACAGTTTATTTAATAACACGAAGAGTATTTAGGTACATAAATTGACGTTCAAATATCACAGAAGACCATGTAACAGGTAGGTACAAAGTAATATTATGAGGATCGTTCTGAAGGTAGTCAATGGGAAAACTAATTAACACATTTTCGAAAGTCAATTATCGTCGTTAGTTGTTAAGCATCTTAGGCAGTTGTGCCTTGCTGCTGTATTATAAAACGGTACAATAGTTATTACATCATTTAGTTCAAGAAAGCTAGTTATGTTATGTTAAAAACTTAAAAACCGCACCAAAATATTGTTAAATAATAAGTTGTTAAGTATAGTTAAATACATAGGTTAAGTTATATTTACTTATGCCATAACCATGCATACTATAGCATCAATTTTAATGTTCATTATAATGTTTTAAATTATCTACACTATTCCTAAGTTAGTTACTCCTACAATACTGAATACTAATAAACAGGGCTGCCATGAGTTGAAAAATATCATAAGGAAAATAAACAAGGACAAATAAGTATGTAACCATACAACAAGAAACACGGTTTTCGTGATTCATGAATTCCAGATAATTGCCGATAGTTTATATTGTATGTAGGTAGGAGTGATTACGTTTGAAGTAATATAATAATAATAATAACAAATACACGGGATCTTTAACATCCGTCGTGTTCACAAAAACTAACAAATGCTTGCTAAACCTAATGTATTTTAGTTATTATATAAAAACTTACTTATCACTCTTTATTCCTTACGGGGAAGGCAGACCCTAGGGTCTACGCCTGACGAGGCCGTATGACCCTATAGGGTTATACGGCGTCATCAGGCGTAAACCCCACTTATGGCAATATAGTGCCATTAGTGGGGTTGTGACACTTGGGCGTAATGATGTTATGACGAGACCGTGATGGTTAAATTACATAAGGTCATTATCTTTCTTTTAACAAGCGAAACAACATTATAAATACTTAAACAAAAAAAGTACGTTTACCAAGCCTTTGATGATTTTTGTGAATAGCACGCAGCAGTCACCACAATATCTAATAATATTTTTTTAAATATAATAAATATTAGGTATCGCCAAAGATACCGTCACCAATTTGGAGAAATGGAATCGCACGTAAATATGCATTAATAAACCTGGCAACCCTCAACACCGACACACTGCTAAGCTCCATAACGTCCGAGCGTGCAGCATGCTTATAACAGTAGGGATCTAACCTCTGGCGGGGCGAACTTGTAACTCACGGTGTTAGAGGGTACCATCTCGTCGATCTTGACGGAGGAGGGCGCCACCGTGACCATGCTGCGCTGCCGCAGCGGCACCGCCACGCGCGCCGTCGACGGCTCGGGGTGCTCCTCGCGTTGGTTCTCCGTGGCAATCGTGTACGGCAGCTCGGTGGGGAACACCTCGTCCCAGTACTGGTCCTTGATCAGCTCTGGATGCTCGTGGTGCATCTCGTCTACGATCATGTACGATACCTGGCGCATTAATAGTAAGTTTTATGTGAGATATCTTAAATCTATGGCTATACAAGGACGCTCACATATATGCGGATAAAGCGCTTACATTCAAAGGCCTAGAAAAAAATTGTTGACACATTGAAAATTGTGACCAATGGTGCAATAATACAGCAAAACATATTTGCGGCCTAAAAACATTTAAAGTAAATTCTTCAACCACTTACTTGCAAATCTCTGTCTATCAGCCAGTTGACTTCGAAATCGTCGTCATCCTCGCCGAAGGGGTTAATCAAGGACTCCGCCACTTTCAACCATCCCATGTAGAAGAAAAATTCTAATGTACTAAATATTGGAAAATAGAGATCTATGTTACTGATGTAGACCGAGGAGCTGTGCGACTGTAGCTTGTTGTCCACCCACTGGCTTCCCAATGCGGACGTTATAAAATACGAGTATACAGCTATGGTAACTACCTGGAACAAAAGGAAGACACTTCTATATTATGAAAGACGACCAAAAATAACGCTGTCGTAAAAATTATGACTGACTAATGGCTGCCCCCTAAACTCAGCCGCCGACGACCACAGCGACACTATATGTATTAGACCCAGGCCTGATATGTTCAATTATTGGCATAACATATAGTTTTCACGTCATAAAGTGGAAACAATAGGTTGTAATTTCATTACTTTGCGCTACTAAATGTATAACTTATCATAATTAACATTTATTTTTTTAATAAGATATACATCCACAGCTTGCGCAGCGCAATCTGAATTCGTTGTTTGCTGTTATCAACACGTTTTTTCGTTAATTCATAATACAATATAACTAGACATGTCTTGTTTAAATGATAAAATACTTATTTAATACACTTCTAAATCCTACATAGGTTCGTTTTTTTAGATTTTTTTTCGTTTTTAGGCTCAAAAGCTTAGCATAATGACTACCATTAGCTTTTAATTTATAGTACAGTGGTTACTGCCAGCATCTTGCTTTAAGGTGTTTTTTTTAATTATCATTTTATAAACCTATTATAGATTTAATAAAACTTCTATGAAACTCATATATACAATTCAACAGAATAAAAGGGGTTTGTAATCACAGCCAGCTAAAGATATTACCTTAGTATGTTAAAATAAATCGTCAATGCAGGGATCATTGATTGAGAATACAGAAAAAAAAATCTGAAAAAATATATAGTCTATGCCTGCCCCAAGGTATCATCTATCTCTATAAAACTCATCGGGAAAGGTATTTAAATTTATCAACCATTGGTGCGAAGTTGCGAACACAATTTTAGTACTAACCATACCATACTCAATACGAAATTATTTAGTTACATCGTCATCACTGACAATATAAACAAATGTGTGATTTCGGTAACTTTCATTTGAATGGTAAACCAACCACGACTAAGTCGGCTAATGAAGAAATACCACGCACAAGAGCACGGTTATCGATTTGCAGCGAGTTTGAAGGCGCAAAGTTCTCTAGCGTGGTCGTACTGCGTATAGGGTTGCCAACCATACTGTTTAAACAGTTTTATACTTTTTCCGCTCCATAATACTTTTTACTGTTCAATAAAAAAAAAGTATGCGAAATACTGTTTTTATGACCTTTATATGCTAGTACTTTAAAACTAGGCAGCAACTATATTTTTATTGTTCCATCACTTTACATAGAGCCATGTAAAGTGATGGAACAATAAAAATATAGTTCCTATTTTTAATTTATTAATATAGTCCCTCGTTTTTAGAGTTCCGTAGTAAACTAGGAACCCTTATAGTTTCGCCATGTCTGTCTGTCTGTCCGTCCGCGGTTTTACTCAGAGACTATAAGTACTAGAAAGCTGTAATTTGGTATGGGTATTTATATTAATCATGGAAAAAAAGTAGTAGAAGTAGTAGTAGTAGGGTAGCTCCCATACAAGTAAAGTGGGGGAGTAATTTTTTTTTCTTTATTTACTGCTGAACGGTTATGTATGGGTACGTGAAAAAAATTACAGCAATAGTATATATCCTGAAGTTGAAAGGAAAACTATCAGAGCTAAGTACTAAGAACAAACCAAAAAGTTATAGGCAACCAACTTGTAAAATTTCATACAATTTTCATTCTTAGATGTTTTTGTTCGTTTAACTGTGAGGTGCGAGTGTGAACAGTGTGAACTCAAAGTTTTCATTCGTAACTACGGAACCCTACACTGCGCGTGGCCCGACACGCACTTGGCCGGTTTTTTTACCATTAACTTTAAGCATGTTTTATGAACATATGATCATTTAAAAAAAATACAAGGATTTGTAAAACCTCAAAAGGAACCTTTTCTTAAATACTGTTCCTTTTGTTTCTCCACCCTAAATATATGTACTTACTTTTTTTGTGAAATAAAAGTTGGCAACCCTAACTGCGTACAGAATAAATGTGCTGTAACCAGTACGTAATTAAGCTAATTGGAAAAAGAATTAAAACGGAATGCGTACCTGAGTATATACAAGGGGCACGCTGATTGTGTCGTAACTGAGCAGCAAGCCAGCTTGCCCTCTGAACTTGTTGAGCTCATCTATTATCGTTTTGACAGCAAAGTCATCTCTTATCCGGCCCTCTTTTCGGGCCCTCGTCACAATACTGGTTGCCCACACTATTGGTAACCTAAAACAATACATTAGTCAGTTAGCTTTATACCTACTTTTTTACCTTATTCAAATTTACAAGTATTTGCCATGAGTGCCATAACTAAATTCAGCTGCATCAATAAAACACGCAGTTAAAATTGATTTTATGGCCAGGTTTAAACATGATTTAAACAAACTGTATTCTGTACACTTCCTTACAAACAAACAAGGCGATAGAACTTATGATGGAAATAAGCCTTAGTCTTAAAAAAAATCAGGCATATGGGCATCATCATCATCCAAGTGTATTCCCGGTTGCATCTTCAGCGGTATCGCTTCGGAGCCCGTAACCTGTCCTAGGTGATTTGACGAGGTTTGGATTTTACTCAGATTGACTTTAGATTAGTAATATCGGTCAAGTGCGAGTCGGAATTGT
This sequence comes from Rhodophaea formosa, assembly GCA_963082605.1. Lineage (NCBI taxonomy): Eukaryota > Metazoa > Arthropoda > Insecta > Lepidoptera > Pyralidae > Rhodophaea > Rhodophaea formosa. The sequence goes on from OY720210.1 coordinate 11,891,793, forward strand.
GCACAAAGAGATTCGTAAAATTACAACATACATACAATCCATACAACATTAAACTATCGAACAAAAAGGGCTTAAAAATCACATTTGATGTATGTAAGCGGCTACAGAAACACGTCTTCTTTGAAAATTTGATGACTATCTATCACGGAACATGAAACAACCCGGTGACTGACAGATGGACGGACAGTGAAGTCTCGTGTATAGGGTCCCGTTTTTTCGCTTCGCTCTAAAAATCGATCAAATTAGTAAATGCAGCATAAAGTTCAGTACTGGTATGAACCAATGGGATAACAGCGCGCGGCGGACGCCATTCACACGTCTTAGGTTTTATGACTTTTATGTTCCAAAATTATGATGATGCAAATGTTAGAGACATTTATGGATGATATTAAATGGATAAGTACTTCGCCCAAACTTCATTATATTTCAGCGAATTTATTATCATCAATCGTACGACAAGCATTAGTCACGGTACTCAAACGCAAGGTTTACTGCCGGTTTAATGTTTGTGGAAAGCAGCAAGTAAACAAGTATTTTATTAGGTAACGAAAAGATCTTACCAGTGTTTTGATGGCTTGGGAAATTTGTCATTGAGATTTTCTAGGATAGTTTTTTCATTTTCTAGGAGGAGACCCGCCTCAACGAAGTTGTTATGTGTGGGAAACCTCTTCTTGACCCTCGGGGAGATCATGGTGAGCACCATGGTGAGACAAAGACACACGTAGCGGAGTATCGTGCGCCGCATCAGCCGCCCTCGCTCGTCCTGCCGGCTCAAGTGTTACAATAATTTACTGTGTCCTGTTTTCCCAGTTACATATACATATGATCATCTGTTTTAACCTATTATTGGCCGGATCTGTATTAGTATCCACACCCATAAAATAAACGAATTATCGAAAACCGGGTTCGATAACACTTATCTAGCAGTATCACAGACCCAAAATTCACGAATTCAAGTGCATTGTAGTGTTGTAGATTTTAATCATAAATTACAATAATAAGAATGGATTATTAGATTAGATTAATTCCGATATCATTACACATCTCTTCCTTATAACCGTGAAAATATTAATAAAAATGACAAATTTTTTTATTTATGCCAGGCTAAAATAACGAAACATAAGTTGTAACTTCAGGAAAATAGAAGTCAAGCAATCATTCAAGTCAAGCAGAAATCAACATTTATCACATCACATATTATTTGCTTGGTTTAGTATCAAAAAATTATAATCCTGCCGGTAAAATATAGTTTATTTATAGTATAATTTTTTGACCAGATTGCAATCGATTTTATAGAAATGTTTTTCTTTCATACAATTAATGTGGCTTCCCTCTGTTTAAATGTGGGTATAAAAAGACTTAAGGAATTCTTATAATGTCGACCACGCCCAGTAAATCATGTCAATGATAGATAACACGTGCTGCCCTTGCCACTCTGTGGAAAATCGCAATGTTTGTTTCGTCACTTTATCTCAGATCACATGATTATTGTTCTTACGTCGCGCTCCTAGTTCATCAGTATTGAGTAAGTACTGCAGTAGTACTTATAAAACGCGTTACAGTAATAACTGGAATTTAATAGAAATCAGATGAAAATACCGATATACTTACTTAATAGGTGATTACGTCAAGCAATGTCATACTTATTTTATTTTAAAATCACTTCATTACCTACGTACATTTTGTTATAAAACAGTGGGCAAAAGAAATATAAGATTTCTAGTTGAATGATAAGTAGGTAGGTACTTTGTGTAATGAATAGTAATGATTCACAATACCAAAAACCTTGATAGAGAATAAATTTTCCAAGAAGGGACGGCTATTTTAATTTGATCATTTATATCTTGCCGTGTGGTTCCTGGCATAGTAGACAATGATCACTCCAAGTTTTCCCGTGGATGTCGTAGAAAGCGACTCAGGGAGGACACACAAGCTAAACAAAGTTTATTACTTACTAACACCAAAGAGACCACTCCAACCTGTTTGGCCAACGTGGATTAGTGCAGCCCAAATCCTCTGTCTGCTTTGGGTAATATATGGATCTGCTAGTACCAACAGTGCTTGACGGTCGTGCTCCTGCAGTGGAAACTAACAAAGACCTGATGATGATGATGGTGATGATTTATAACTCGAATCCTCTATAACGACTCTACAACTAGATTTACGATAAACTAGTTCAATACTGTCGAATTTTAATTACAAAATGTAATATTCAGTAATTTCTTATACCTGTCCGTGAATGGTAGCGGACACGAACACGGCGATAGAGTCGGGCCACGGTATGGTGGTGTACTGGTTCCACCAGCGATTCATCACCACCGTCACGTAGAAACCCAGCACGAACGACAGCGGGATCACATTGCCGTGGAAACTGCAGTAGTTCACCACTCCCTCGAACGTTCTGGTAATAGATAGCAACAATTACACAAACAAAAAGAGCACCCTACACCTTAATCCTTACTATCCTAATCTTCATTTCTATTCCTAATCCGAACTAATATTATAAATGCGAAAGTGAGTTTGTTTATTTGTTACGCTTTCACGCCCTGTCTACTGAACCGATCATCATGATATACATAGGTAAGGGCAATGAGAAGGACAAAGGCTATATATCACGCGGGCGAAGCCGCGGATAACACCTATTAAAATCATAAAAGTCGCCCAGACCGGTGTTGCCCCTTTTGCCGGCAATTATCGTCGGCTAGTTTGAGGGGCCTGTCTAGTGGGCGGCAAGCCACCGCACCTGCTAATTTTAGTCAGTCATCATGATTATGGCAGATATTCGACCCATTGCAATAACCCAGCACAAGTCTACCCACATTTCAATCCCATAATATAGCCCAATAATTTCTCTTTTAAAATTCAATTAGTTCTCCCTCCGGCCAAGACCTGTTCAAGGGCATATCATACATTGGTATCTCCAGGAAGGGTTAATTAGACACGGGGACACCTACATTACATCAACTTCTCCAAAAGACCTCTACGTGTTGGGTCTATATCCCCACACAAGCCTTCCAAAGGACCGGGGTTACCCCCACGACTCCAAAGGAGATACAAATTATAAATATTAATGTAACTGATATTTATGGAGTAAATATTTATAGATCGTCAAGAATACAAAATCTTTAAACAAAATAATATGGAAACTATTACCATTGTCCATTGTGCGTCACCCTCTTACGTTTTTTACTCAAATCTTCGTTCTTTTAAGAACTTCTTACTGCAGATTATTGCCGGAGATATCTCAGGTAAAAACGAGAAAAAATATATTATATAATTTATGTCTTATGTCAACATATTCATCACTACAAAAGATAAAACTCGGAAGCCGTGTTGCTCGAAGATAAAACTCGATTTATATTCAAAATATCTACGTTTTGAAAACCAGTCTTATGCATGAGATAATACTTTCTTCACGCTTCACGTATATTATGTATCGCTTGTCAAGATAAAAAATGGCCAAGTGCGAGTCGAACTCGCCAATGGTTCTGTAGTAGCAAGTATAGATTTCATGGATGTACGCTTTGCTTTAAGAAATTTGAAGATAAAAAAGCCCGCTCGGGGTTTCTTCGCATCCCTGGTCTGGAGTTTGCTGGCATACCATCTTAGCCAGTAACTGATTGGATTCCTATCGGCAAGCCTCCTGGTCGACTCCGGACCCACTAGTGCAACAAATTTTAAACATTTTATGGCGCGCATTTAGATCCTTGTGATAGGGTACAATCACAGAGGTACAGTAGTTAACAATACTTTTGCCATGTCCGTCCGTGTGTCTCGCCAAAATATTTAAAAGAAATCTTAAAAAAAATATATTTTTTACTTAAATATCAACTACTTAAATATCTAGTTCAGATGCTTACTCGTATGGAATGACCCAGATATCACGATGCAGTCCGATTTTATACTAAGTTGTTACGCTACTCCGGGTGGCGCCCCGGGAGACAATACGCTATTGTGTCCATCGGCTGTTTAGGCTGGACATTTGATAGCGCTGCGCTAGGCCAATTATGTCCATGGTGATGGATAGGCATGGCATGTGGAACTGCTGTATTATTTTATGGACTTCCTGTGATTGACCTTTTTTGTTTGCGGTTTAGCTCAGAGACTATAAGTGCCAGAAAGAAAGCGGTAATTTGGCTGTTGTATATACATATGTCGAAGCAGTGAAGTTCATGCATGTGTGAGCATAGGGAAGAACTCTACAAAGAGCATAATTATAATCACTACGTGATATCCATGTGGATATTCCATATGATATTCTGAAAGCTGGATATCTATGCAGCGTTCGGGAAGCTCCGTAGCGTATTCTCGCCCAAAATACCTCAATGCCTTAAGACGAAAGTCTACATATAATCAATGTGTATTACTAGTGATGTATGACTTATGGATCCAAAACGTTGTCCCTGGGTCTCATTAGAAAGCTCAAGGTCGATCAAAGAGTTTGGAGTGGGTTATGCGTGGTGTTTCTCTGCGAGATCGAGTCAGAAATGAGGAAATTCGGAGACGAACGAAGGTCCCCGACATATTACGACGGATTAACCCTCTGAAGTGGCAGTCGGCGGGGCACATAGAGCGAAGAACCGATGGCCGATGGGGAAGAACGATTCTTCAATGGCGACCACGTACCGGCGTGATCTATACTAACTATACTAATATTATAAAGCTGAAGCGTTTGTTTGTTTGGTTGAACGCGAGAGTCTCAGGAACTACAGGACCGATTTCAAAAATTCTTTCACGTTATCCCTGAGCGCCATAGGCTATGTATGTACCACGGGCGAAGCCGGGGTGGACTGCTAGTCGACTAATAAAATGACGTGCAACAACGGTAGGGATCCGTTGTTGCACTTAACTGCACGTTGGCCTTTTTTTATTATTTTTTATAACTTCTACTAACACAAGTAACACATCTTCTAATATAGAACAAAGATGGTAGGTACTTACTTTTTTGCTTCTTCGTCTAGCAGTAGGCGGTACGTTAAATTTAAAGAATAATATATTAGTAGAAAAACTAAAAGATCCAGCCACACAAGTTTGTAAATGCTGCCTCGCCATCTGAAAAAAAAAACAGCCGTGTTTAAGGAAATTCAGTCACTATTGCCCAGTTCTGCCGAATTGACACTTTCTTATCTAGATTTTAACAAAGAAACTTGTTTTGATGTTGTAGAAGGTGTCACGCATACTAATTTGCCTTAGTCGTTTGTGGCATGCATGTAATGGCTAGTTTTGCCTTATATTGCGCGACGATTACGTCATCATATGATTATACGATCAGGGTTAGTAACAAATGAACAATACAAACGTTGATCTGGTAAAGCGTGATTTTGTTCACATGGAGATACGTAATTTGATAATTTCGTTACTACTACTACTAATAAACTTTTTTACGTTTAATGTACCCTTCTAAGTTTTCGAGCAACACGGCTTCTGTACCAGAACGGAAGGCGTGTTGCTCGAAGTTCTAAAGTACATACTAAATATTTTAAGCTGTATATTAAGGCTAGTAAGCTCCTTGGCCATTTTGACTATGTTTAACCTCTATAAAAATGGTCGAACATAAATTACAATACCAAAAAAAAAAACATCGTATGCGTTACTCCAGCCGAAAAGTATCTCTTTTCGAAAATTGACATTGACAAATAATTAGAGCCTAACGTAGTATAAAAGTGCCTGAAAGTCTTTAATTTGTGCCGCCAGCCGTTTAAGAGATATTCGAAACAACAATTTCTGGCTGGCGTAACGTTACTCCAGACGATTTTTTTTTGATCCAGACTACGTAGCTCGAAATGAAGTACACACACGGATAGCTTCCATTTGTGCTCAAGAGTGCCTTATAATTTCAAATTTGTGCTCCATACGGTTTCAGAGGTATTCAATTTTCGGCTGGAGTAACTTTTGCTCAGTTGCTGTATCTCTGAAACGGCAGGCCAATCAACCGTCGTTTTTTGTATAGATATAGAACGCTATTTGTGCCGATTTGTGCCATAGGTTTCATAAGTATCATTATTATGGTTAACGAGTTATGATTTTTTCTCTAAAAATCGAAAATAGGCTCTAGCTCTAAAACAAAGAAACCTTAATAATTCAAACTGGTGCCAACATGTAGTTCTTATACTACCACACATAATTAGAAGATATCATCAGCCTATCCCACGAATTCTTTGGTATATTCTATGAATGATATCTTCTAATTATGTGTGGTAGTATAAGAACTACATGTTGGCACCAGTTTGAATTATTAAGGTTTCTTTGTTTTAGAGCTAGAGCCTATTTTCGATTTTTAGAGAAAACATCATAACTCGTTATCCATAATAGTGATACTTATGAAACCTATGGCACAAATCGGTACAAATAACGTTATATATCTATGCCAAAAACCTGCCTGCCGTTTCAGAGATACATCAACTGAGCAAACGTTACTCCAGCCGAAAATTGAATACCTCTGAAACCATATGGAGCACAAATTTGAAAATATAAGGCACTCTTGAGCACAAATGGAAGCTATTCGTGTGTGTACTTCATTTCAAGCTAGGTAGTCTGGATCAAAAAAATTCGGCTGGAGTAACGTTACGCCAGCCAGAAATTGTTGTTTCGAATGTCTCTTAAACACTTTTCTACTACGTTAGGCTCTAATTATTTGTCAATGTCAATTTTCGAAAAGAGATACTTTTCGGCTGGAGTAACGCATACTTTTTAATCTTTACTTGCTGATGAGGACTTTTTTCATAGTTTATTAGAAAAAAAAGTACCGCGTACATCGATTTTTATTGCAAATATTCATTAACTACGTAACTTTTTGTCTTAGAGTCATGCAATTTTTACGTTCAATACAATACCAATCAACCTACAAACTCTCCCAATGAATTTTTATTTTACAGATTATTCTTCTTTTTAATATTAAATTTATATGTTATATACTTATTTAATATTTTGAATGCGCGCGGGCGACGGGCAGCAGTCGACCGCTGACTTTTTGATGGGGAACTAAGGTGCAAAACTCGGCCCATATCCTGGAGGTCATTAGGGTACATTAAACGTAAGCTACATAAATAATTTGAGGATTTGATCCTTTGAGTGCCTAAAAACGGAACAAATATAAGTAATTAATTTTGTGATAACAGCTCTACAATTTCGAAAGGGTAAAACTATCTTATGTTAATAAACCACGGCATAGCAGTATTATAAATTATAATAATATTGCAGGAAAAAAACATGTTATTGTGGCAATGTTCATTTAAATAAAATATTTTACATAGGTACTGTACTACATCAATTGGTTCGGCGGATACCTCCTATCTATTTATGCTTCAAGTGAATACCACGCAGTAGGTATGTGGTGAATCCTACATACATACAAACATCCAGCGAAATAATAACTTGGTACCTAGTTGTTACTTGGCTGCAAGATTCACAAAAACGAGCCTAGTCCGCGGGTACCTACGCAGACAAAGTATCACAAGAGTAATGAACCCGAGAATATGTCGGTCTTTATAGGTTTGTTATCCATCACACGAGAGGTGTTAATATAAAGTTCGAGCCTTTTTGTAAAGACGCTCTGTTAAGCATGTTCGGTGATATGATAACAATAATAAGCTGTCGACATTCTAGTGTCCATACTCAGGGATGTTCCTACTAAACAGGCGCAAACGACAGCGCGCTACATGCTAGCGTGCGAGGTGTGCATTGAGCGGCAAGTCAAGGGGAGCGGCAAATGAATTCAACATCTACAGATGTAGATGTTGAAAGTAGATACTTATCTACGTCTACGACCCCTTGGCCTTAAAACTCTCAAAGATGGATTATTTAAATACAAAGGAAAAAAACGGCAACCATTATTTATACAAACTGGCAAGCAAAAAACGGCAAAAATATCACATTTTATTTTGATTTAATTATTTATTTTAAAGTGAATATAAAATTAAATAAATGCCTATTAAGTGAATATTTAAGCGTCGTCCTGTAGCAAAATACATCAAAAAATCACATTTGTTATAACAAACGTGATTTTTTTGGGTATAGTAGCGAGCTTAGAGCATTAAACCATTGGTTTAATGCTCTAAGGTAGCGAGCCCCCTTTAAAGTCCCACGTAAAGCCGCAATCCCATACAAACGTAGTTTCGTTTTAGTTTTACAACAGTTAAGCCAATCTCAACCAAATTTCGTACATACGACCGGATAAGGCATATTGATGTTTATAATCAGATTTCAATTATAAAAACAATACCTATATACAAAATTACAGCGAGTACAAGTTTTCGATACAAAACTTCAACTTGCTGTAATTTTGATAACAAAGACAATGCGAATGAGATGATACTGCTTGTCATATTTTTTTTATATTCTGCAATGACCTTGCCCCGCGAAGAGCGAGATATAAATTGCTGCTGTGCCAGTTACGTGTTGCACGCCATTTTCTTCAACATAGGTAGGCGTTGATTATACTACTAGGTTTAGTTCCATACAGGACAATTCAATTCAATATGATAGTCGAGTAATTTGCCTAGATACTATGTGTGTATAAATACAATATTCATACTATAGTCGCCGGACTCAGCATGCGCAGACCGCAATTTGTGGCGATCTACGGGGAAATCCTATGTCCAGCAGTAGACGTCTCTGGCCGATAGATAGATAGAACTTACTACATAGGTATATGACTGATTTTAGTTGAAGTAGACACGGAAACAAGACTTGTCTGCCTAGGCCCATCCTACGGACAGTTATCAAGACCTTTTTTTTATTCGAAAGAAGCTTATGAAAAGAATAAAGAAAAGAAAAGAATAAAGAAAAGTTATTAACTTTGTCGAAAATCAATTTATGGCACTAAATGTGTGGCTATCTTAGAGCATTAAACCAACTTATCTATGTATTTTGTCATAGCTTTAAACAAAATAAACTGGGAGGATGTGACGTCATACGTTGTCAGGACATTATCTTGCCTCTTTGTCGGGTCGGAACGGCGCGCCAAGCAATGACGTCACTGGCACGAAGTCGGCACGGCGTTTCAAAGGCCCAATCAGTCTACGTAAGGGGCAGTTCAAGTATTACGTAAGCAATACAGGGGAGCCGGGGAGCTTTGCTTTGCTTATTTTTAATAACATGGGCATCTAGTTGAAGATTACGTTATCCTTCGTAGTCATTAACTTTTTTACACATATGGCAACTCACACATTGTCTATGCTTGAAAACGAAACGTATTTTCGGGGATTCCCACAAACCATGTATACATTTCGAATTAGTTTATATGAATTTAAAATAAGTTTTATTGGTGCTTAATATTAAGTACTAATTAACAGAAAAATATTTACGTAAGCGTTAAGAACTGCAGAACTTACTTTTGCGGACAAGGGGGACGGAGGGTTTATAACTGAAATAAATCTGCTACGTAATACTTGAACAGCCCCTAATCAAAGCAAAACTTCCCAACCTACCTATGTGTAAAGTATGTATGTATACATAACATAAATGAAGATAAAAAGTAGTAAGCACTTAACACAAAACACAATGCCTTTGTTAATGATAGATAAATAAACTAAGTAATCAACTTTGCAAATGGAGATTTTTTATTTATATCTTATGTTTTTCCATACATATTCGTTAAAAACTGGATAAACAATAATGTCCCGATATCACACAAAATTAAAGTCACAAACACTAACCCCGTAAAGCAAACTGTTAAACATTTACCCAGTTCATACATTCAAAATCACGACAAGGATGTGGGACTGATAGCGATGATGAAAATGACATCACGATATTCCGAGATCTATATTTGAGTTGAGCAATGAGTCACATTTTTGCGAAACAATTAGCATGCGGCATAATGATGCAGAGGCACGGTAAATCAAATGAATACGCGTTTGTGAAATTTTGACTTTGATATTTACCGGTGGATTTTAAATTATATTAAACAGCATTGTGTTTATGTACTCCTAGCACTGCTTGGGGCCAAATAGATCGACTAAGTGATAAGGGGGGGAATGGTCAATTTTTGCCTTCTTTCGTGAATAAAATCAAAAGTATTGATTTTACCCGAACAAAAAAAAATATTTTTGAGGTCCTCATAATGAGCCCTTTCATTTGATACATGACACAGTAAGGTTTTGCAAAACTTTTTATTAAATTTTGTAATTGGGTTCCTGAAAATGACCCTTATTTAAAAAAAATCTTTATTTACTTTGCGCATCCGTGTTTGGGTCTTACCAAATTTCACCTAATTTGGTTCAGTAGATTCGGAGAAAATCGGCTGTGACAGACGGACGGACGGACAGACAGTCGCACGAGTGATCCTATAAGGGTTCCGTTTTTAGGGTTCCGTACAAAAAATGAAAAACGGAACCCTTATAGGATCACTCGAGCGTCTGTCTGTCCGTCCGTCCGTCTGTCAGTCAATTTTCTCCGAATCTACTGAACCAAATTAAATGACATTTGGTAAGATGGTGTAAACCTATGACCCAAACACGGATGTGCAAAGTAAATATATATATTTTTTAAATAAGGGTCAGTTTAAGGGGTCCAAATAGAAAATGTTAAAAAAAAGTTTTGCAAACCTTACCGTGTTATATATCAAATGAAAGGGCTTGTTATGAGGATCTCAAAAATATATTTTTTTGTTCGGGAAAAATCAATACTTTTGATTTTATTCACGAAAGAAGGCAAAATTTGACCATTCCCCTGATCCCCCTGATCTCCGAAACTACTGGGCCTAAAATTTCGAAAAAATTACAATATATAGTTTATTGCTTGAAGATTACAGGAAAAATAATAAGAATTCTATCAGTTGAAAATAAAGTGGTAAACTCACTATAATAAGTTCACCTAGGGAATTAGTTCACTAAAACACCACTAGATAGCGCTAGTCAATTGTATAAAACATTTTTGCACATTGTGTGTGTGTTCACGAAGCATATTGTACGGAACCCTCATTGCGCGAGTTTGACTCACACTTGGCCGGTTTTTCAATTTTTGTACGGAACCCTAAAAAGTAACAAGTGGATTATTTAATACATAAAAAACCCGACTGCCTTTGACAGGCATATTTTTAGGGTTCCGTAATAAACAAGGAACCCTTAAAGTTTCGCCATATCTGTCTGTCCGTCCGCGGTTTTACTCAGAGACTATAAGTACTAGAAAGCTGTAATTTGGTATGGGCACACTCGGCACAGTAGCGACGCCAATCATTTTATTTCTAATACTTTACAAATAGACAGAAATTCAAGAATGTAAATCATATAAGCACTAGTAAATAACCTGAAGTATTTTTGGAATCATGTTTTAATATTATGAGAATATACTCTGTCAACGGGGAGTGGTCCTATTCTACTCTGCAGGTAACCACACCGCAAGTGACATCTTCTTCGCACTTCAAAATCGGTCAAGCTGTTAAGCCTACAGGATGCAACAATGTAACAGACATAGGTACTTACAGACATACATACAAAGATATATGTCACTATCAACTTACGATTTTTAGCACAATTGGCAGTATTGTTCTGAGTAGTTTAGACTAATTTTTGTGACAGTGTCAGTCAGGAAGCAGTTGTCCGTTTGGTCATGGTGGTATCATCTTTGGACGTCTCCACGAATTTCCATACAAATGGGAGTTGTACACTAACTATACATAGATGGCGCTACGTGCTATACTTAATAGATATTAATTATTTCAACTAACTAAAAAAAGCATTTTCGATCATTGCATTAAACCAGAATTACATTTTTATCTTCCAAATAAATGCGTACTATCCTTAGAGTATCAATATAACTAGTACTATCCTTTTTACGCTTAAAAACGTTCTAATTAGTCTAGTTGACTAATAGTGAACCTACCGCCATCTAACGGTGGCTTCTTAAAACTGAGTTTGCCAGAGCGTATGCCTCCGGATGAGACATCTATTCCTGTAGAATTATAATATCTATGTTTGGTCAAGGCTGGTAGCCAAAGATTCGTAAGAAATTGTAAAGAAATGGTTTTAATAAATGTATGATAGGTATTCGATTCGAACTCCTGAATGTAGTCACAACACTATCATATTCATAAATTTTCGACATATCGCAGCCAGCCATGAATATGTTTGGGCCAATGCTTTTTGAAACCTATACAGAAATAATAATAATAATAAAATGTATTTATTTCCTCCAATAACTTACAGTTCTGTACAAAATATACAACAATACAAAACAATATACAAAGAGAAATAAAACAATAAAACAGGTAGGTAGAAATGTAATTGGAGGACTGGTGCCCATGCTAGGTTTCCGAGGAACCTGTAATTACGGGTCACCAGGACTCGCTATCCTCTTATTAACTTTTTTAATAAAATCTCAAAATAACTAAGTTATGTAAATACTTTATGGGTCTAAACGACTCGGAACAATCCTGTCGATCGTGAAGATCGTGAGAATTTTGACCCAATCAATCCAAAAATTTACTACCTATAAAAAAAATTAAACTGCCGTAACTCTAATACGCTTCCTATCCGAATGTAAGAAATTTAATAATTTATCTTTACTAATGAAGTCTCTAAAAACGCGTTGCGACGACGATATAACAAGGTTTGTTCGTGCAGCATGATGCCAAGAACGCTGGCTGCGTTCACCGCAATGTTCGATTTTTTTAAACGAAAATCGAAGTCTCTGCCATTGCCAGAAATAAAGACTGTTATCAAGATAAACGTAACACAGTCATATCTTTCCGTTGGACGTTTTATCATACCTACTTAAGTTATTTTTATAATGTTTTCTTATGTTTTCGTGATTCTTACACATTTTAATAAACTTGCGCTTTGCAGTGTTCGAAACGTTAGCTGTGTATAAATAATGTTATAAACGCGATAAAACGTATTAAAATTAGCTATGTTTATATTAGAAAATTAAGTAGGGTCATATTCTTCATAACTTTCATCATCATCATCATACGGGACTGCAGGAGCAGCTCCTTCCTTTAAATAAAGTATATAATGTAATCTGGACTGTCTTAGGCTTCTAGACTAATATTACTTACTAGCTGATGCCCGCGACTTTGTTCGCGTGGACTTTATGACTCCGGCGTAATAATATACTTACTGTATGTAATACGAACTTATGTCGATACATAAGAAAATACTTGTTGTAGCGGTGTTATATTTTATATATTAAAAGTAAATAAATATCAACGTATTCTGCAAGAAAAAAAAACTATATACTACTAGCTGTTACCCGCGGCTCCGCCCGCGTTATTTATAGCCTGTCCTTCTAAATACGCTAACCTATGTGTATGCAAAATTTCATGATGATCGGTTTAGTAGATACGGCGTCACAAACAAACAAACAAACAAACTCACTTTCACATTTATAATATTAGGCAGGATGTTGGAACTATCCTTTGGGTTAAATTTTTGGTATCAATAATGCCGCGTTCACGTAACCAAGAATGTTCCTGGTTTGTTGTGCTCTGTAGGTCCGCAAATGCTGAACGTAGAAGTTCTTGTTAAAAAGGAACAACTTTGCCAAGTAATTTCCGGGAAGACTCACCTGACTATTCTGGTCCCAAAGGACCTTCCCCAATTTTTAATAATATTCTTGGAAACTCTTGTGCATGTGAACTACCGCCAAGCTGGATTCTCATATTATTGTCAATCTGAACTTTTGTATTAGGCCACTGATAAAACTGTTTTAATAAGGGGTTAATCTCATCTGCCCTAATGCCCTGACTTAAAACTGGAAGGGTTTGTCGAAAATCTCCCGAAAACAAAAATGTGACTTTTCCCAGCGCCTGTAATCCCAACGAATGTCTCGCAATGTTCTATCTTCATCCTTTTTTTGTTCATTGGGCATTTATCCCAAACGATTAGCAATACTGAAACACCTTTGCTTTATTACAGTTTCGTGTCACTGAGTATGTCGGTGTTAGTTCTGTCTAAATCGATTGGGACTTTGACACAATGATAAGCCACATAAATTGTATTACATTACAACCTGACGATGCTGAGGAGAGATATTCTTATATTGGCGCATGATTTCAACGAGGATGGTTTTCATCAGGTATTTGCACGGTATTTGTTTCTAGTCCTTCCTGAAGAATTTAAGAAAAACAGCTTCTCTTCTGTTTTAAACACTTCTAACCACCAAATCAAATATTTCCCTTTGTTCCGCTGTGAACTTGACCTGCTATCATTAACTACAGCGGCTAATTCAGTGGAACGGTAGCTTATCTCAGCAACAAACTTTCGATTCATGCGTGGTTGACTGGGTTTTGCTTGGGGAACAGATAGGCTGTAAGCGCTAAGGAGGTTGCCCCTAATTGAATATACCTACAGTATTTTGTAATGGGATCTGTAACTAGTTGGACTTACTCTTCTGCACCTAAAAATGCGTATGCGCAAACGAATTTCGAAAGCGAAGAACTTTAACCTGATCTTTAAGATTTCCACATCAGACGATTCTCGATTTTTTGTAAACACATGTTTATGCAAATAAATAGGACCTAGGTATGGGCCGAGTGCCCTCAACCTATAAAGCGCACATCTCCGAGGGGCCTTCGGGAGGAACGGACCTCGCCTTTGGGTGTTGCTTTGGTTAGATAAATTACAGAATTCAAAGATAACATACAAGGATTTCTTTAAAAAATGATGTACTTAGATAATAATGATTTTTTTCTTTTTATTTACAATACTTTAATATATGTATAGGTAGGTTTTAATTTTTATTTAATTTGTTAATTTATTTATAGTCTATTGTAAATTACTTTGTACCCTTTATAAAGCTTTAGATGTTAATAAAATTAATTGAATATGGTTTTTATCGCGTTTATTACATTATTTACACTTACCGTACGGTATTTTTTTTTTTATTGAAATGTGTTATAATCGCGAAAACATTAGAAAACATTAAGTACTTTACATTTTTAAGAAATTGCTGCTCAGCTGATTACTTTTAACTTCGTGATGAGGATGGTTATTGTCATGCATTACCCCAGTATGTTTGTTTCCATGCAGAATTATGACCATTTCTTTGAACCTTTTTCGATCCCTGACAAAACAAGCATTAAAAACTAAGACAGCCTTAAAATCTACGCGTGCTCGTGATCGATTTTAATCCATATTCATAGTGCAATGAACCTACGATAAAGTGGAAAGTGCAGGGTGCACTGAATAATAGATGTCCCTTGCCTGGCAACTACTTGGAACATTTCGAGTGAGCACGTCGGCGGCCTGCGACTTCCTGGTAACTACTACGACTTTCAGCTGTATTGAAAGTTAGAAATACGAAGCCAAAGAAATGAATAACGACTAACGTAAAGACAGGAGGAAGAGGAATATGATATGATGACGTCGGCTTCGATGTAATAAAACTGATAAATTTTAGAATTATTTTAATGTCCAACCTGCTTGATGATTTACTATCAACCCAGTCGTATAAATGGCCTTTTTCTTCGTGACACATGAATAAGTACCGAAGTACACTTTTGTTGTAGGTCATTTGTTCACTTTATTACTTGAGACGGTTAGATGAAACAATTGCACTAGATGCAAATAGCAATGAGACTGGCTGAAGTAGTATTATCCTAGTCTTCTGTAATTTAATTTTTGCGTCAATTGCGAGGGAACGGGACAAACGTATCTAGAATGTGGCGTTGGCCGTGAGGATACAACGGATACAAGCTCGAGCTGGTTGGTATCGATCTGCTGGAGCGACGACCTTTGCGCCAGGAGCTCCAGCATTGCATTTGTATTTCCTTTGTTGGCAAAATTTAAAGATAACATTTGAATAAGTAGGTAATGTTACTCACTGTATTCATAGATTATTAGGTAATGTTACTAACTGTATGTATAATTAAATTAGCTGAACCTGTACACGTTGAGATCGGAGCAAAGGTTTGTGTTGTAATGTAAAGAGAATGCCTATCTACACCACCAAGACATATTTTATCAGATCAGTCATCAACTAATCTTACCTTAATTTTGTTATCCGCGCTTAATAATTGATTTAATATTAGTATTATAAATATGAAAGTTGGTTTGTTATTCCATCACGCAAAGCTACTGGTAACTGGATAGATTTTAATGACAAATAACAATGTTAAGCTTATGTGGCTTGACTTGAACAATGTTACGTCATTTATGATGCGATATGGCTTAGGGTCGTTTCGCCAGTTCACCGACCGTCGCCATTTTCCGACTTTTTCAACCTGTTTGACTAATCGGCATAAAATAGCTATTCTAAAAACAATAGGAACTAAAAAATAATACTTTGACAGACCCAAATAGTTAAGTTAAGCACACAAATAGACAAAATGGCTGATTGTCAACAGAGTGCGAAACAAAAAAATAACACATTCTGAGGTTCGCAACGGTCGTGTCAATTGCGTACTTCGTTGCGGAAAAAATAGTGAGGAGCCCCACAGTTCACGGAGAGTTTTAAAATGTTATTATAGGTTTTTTAATTTGTTTTTTACTTGTATTAATAGACAATGAGTTAAAGTATTTATTAAAAACAAGTAGTATTTTAAATTTCTTTGGAAAAAGTATGTAATTGAATAGTCGGTAACTGGTTACTTCGTTTTGTAGATTACCTACTTCTCGACGTTGCGGTCGAAATCTGGTATTGCGAAGTCCAGTAAAGTTGCACCTTTTTTTAAATATTATTTAAGAAAAAATATTTAACCTAATTTAAGAATTGAATCTTATGTGCACAAAGATTTTATCAGCCAGTTTGCGACCGGATTATTTCAAATGTCTTAAAAATACCGCGTCATGAAAGTCCTTAGTCGAAAATAGGATATGTTATAGCTGTATGCCATATTCCGACTACCATACTCGAATTATTATATAGATTTATAGCTAAATTATACCTTTTTTATACAATTTTATACATAAAATTATATATTTAATACTGATTTTTATTACCTGATAAAAAGGACAAAATACAAATGTGTTGCAGTACAATAAAACCATATTTTTAGGTCTTATGGTACATTTAAAGTATTATTATTTAGATATTGATGGTTTCATTAAGTATTCAACTTTGCCAGTTGTTAAGATAAACCAAGAAGATTGATTAACAATAATCAATCATATCAAACTTATCATTCGTTTTATATTTGTATCCAATAGTCGAGAACTGGCGAATATAAAGTCGGGAACTGGAAATTTCGGTCGAAAACTGGTAAAACTGGCATTTTCGGCTTTAATGTTTTTTATTAAAATATTTCTAGCTCTTACCCAAAAATACAATTACAAACTATATAATACAGTTATTATATAGTTTATCGCTGTAGTTTTTTGGGCAAACAATCAAAGAGAAGCATTGGTACTAGGTACCCGTGTTAAAGAACATTTTGTTGACATGAAGAATAGCTGCTCAACCAAGATGCAGTCTATGAGCAAGCTTTGGCTGGACAAACCAAATCATTATATGCGTTTCGATAGTCCTCACCTCAAGTCCTTGCAAAACAAAAAACATATAACTATTCTAAGAATGCTTCGTAAGGCTTGAAAAACATTCTAATTTTAATAGAGAACCTTCGGGCACTGTGAGCCAATACTGCATAGTGCGTACATCCGGAACGTTATCAAAAAATATTATAGGCGGTAGTTTTGCTTAGTTCTTAATAGACAAATATTAACCCAGTCTTCCTGCAAACATCGAAATGTTAGGTGTATAAATAATGTAATATACACGATAAAACCTTATTAAAAGTAATTTTATTTTAATTTAAGTAATTTGATTTACAATCGCGAGGACATTGCATTACCTATATTCCATACATGTATAATGTTACACATATCTGATGTTTCCATTCAATGTAAAGTGGTGCAAATACCAACTTCATTGAAGAGATATAAATTCCATTTAGCAACTTGGAAGTTTAACAATTTCAAAATTTTTAAGGCCGCTGGTGATTTGGCAATTTGAATACAATACAAGAAATAAATGACATAAAAATCTTTTGTATGATGAACACGCGAATTCATACGAATACGGTCATGACGGGGAATACTGAAAAGGCAGTCAAAACTTTTATAAAATAAGGCGTTTGTCTTCGAACGTTTGTCCATAAAATATCCAACTAGGTATACACAACCTACGGATAATGTGAATCATCAAGGTCGGAACAGGCGAGTTCGCTAGTAAAATGAGCAAACACTGTGGCAGTTTCCGTTGACGAAACAAACACGACTCTTTGGGTAAACGTATTTTCCATGTTTTCTATCTTTCTTTACTGATTACACCCACTTTATGAGAAAGGCAAAATCGTACAGTTAAGTGCCCTTGAAGATTTTGTTTCTAAAATTGATTCGCCAACTCATTACTGTACGCTATACAGTGCTAAATTATGCAATTCGACAACAGGATCACTCACGCCAACAAACACGTGATTGACCGAGCGAGCGCAAGCGAGCAAAGCGTGTCTGTTTCAGCTAAGCAAAATGTTCTTGGTGGTGATAAGTCTGTCCAGTTGTCACAAACTTTGCTCGCGTAGAGGACAGTAGACAGTAGAGTACATAGTTACCATGCTATTAGACGGTAGAGTATTTAATTAGCTACCGAGTAGTATCATAATAAGTACTCTACCGTCTAGAGTAAACGGCACAGTATACTCTTTGATGCTTACTAGTAGCATCTTAGTAGGCACTCTACCGTTTACTCTACGCGTGTACCGTAGGCTTAGGGATCGCCTCCACGAACGAGAGAATCGCCTATTATATGTGCATCCATACTAGTATCACGTCTTTATCCCTTAAGGAGCAGACAGAGCCTAAGGTCATAATATCCAAAGTCCTCGCGTAACGCGAAATCTGGCAAAAAGTAAAACGTAAACTAACGTTTTCTAAAAAACTGGCGCTTATTATTACTTCGCCGCGACTTGATGACTGATGCAAATCGAAACTGAGACATGGAAGTTATCTACAATAGAATCTCATTCAGAAATAATTGTTTAAATTTTTGTTTACAGATCACTGAATAAAGATTTTTCTACAAATATCCCAGAGGGTCCCAATGTCGCTCGCAAACAAATGTTACGAAATGAACGAAAAGAAAACAGAGGTAGGTATTAGATATTTTATTTTGGCATCAACACATTTTTGTTTGGTTTCATTTTTGGGGTTCCGTTTTAGGGTTCGGTAGGTTAAAAACGGGGCCCTATTTATGAGACTTAAATGTACGTCTGTCTGCCCTTTGTTGTTCTGTGGTTTGCCCCACTTGTGTGTTCTGTTGTCTGCCCGTCTGTCATCAGGCCGTAGGAGCTACAGTTGAAAATTTCACAGATGATGTATTTCTGTTGCCGCTATAGCAACAAATACTAGACTAAAATCACTGTCAGCCCTCATAAAAATAAATAATTACTCGTATCAAAATAAAATACTTAAAGATTTAAGGGGGAAATAACGTGATTTGGCTTGTTTTATTACATATAGGGATTTGCATCGATTTTTTTCATTGTTCTATGAAACTTTATTAAAATTTTAAATGTTTGCTATTGTCTTTAGTATTTACGTCGTAATTCGTATTTACTAACCTAACAACAAATGAAAGGATTGAGTGAGCAGCTGTACAAAAAGGGGTTTATTTTAGGGTCATTCCATTGTGACTGGTGGAACATGTTACTTCAACATTTGACGTAACTTTTTTTTTAGGGTAGCTCCCATACAAGTAAAGTGGGGGAGTATTTTTTTTTCTCTATTTACCCATCGTGTGGGGTATCGTTAAATAGGTCTTTAAAAAATATTGTGAAGTTGAGAACACCATTTTTCGATTTAGGGATCCGTTTCCGAAATATTTGGTTTTAAAGTGCGAATTTTTGTTAGACGTACGTGTCCCCCCTCTCTATCTGCTAAACGGTTATATATAG
This sequence comes from Rhodophaea formosa, assembly GCA_963082605.1. Classification (NCBI taxonomy): domain Eukaryota; kingdom Metazoa; phylum Arthropoda; class Insecta; order Lepidoptera; family Pyralidae; genus Rhodophaea; species Rhodophaea formosa. The sequence continues at coordinate 11,911,621 of OY720210.1, forward strand.
ACACGTGAAAAAAATTACAGCAGTAGTATATATACTGAAGTTGAAAGGAAAACTATCAGAGCTGAGTACTAAGTACAAACTAAAAAGTTATAGGCAACCAACTTATAAACTGTAAAATTTCATACTATTTTCATTGTTAGATGTTTTTGGTCGTTAAACTGTAAGGTGCGAGTGTGAATAGTGTGAACTCAAAGTTGTCATTCGCAACTACGGAACCCTACACTGCGCGTGGCCCGACACGCACTTGGCCGGTTTTTAAATAATCAATCATATCGGTCTTAAATTGTATCCGCTGGGGTGGGTGCATCTTGACACCGACACGCCTTCCATCCGAGGGCCTCTTTGTCGAGTGACCGGGTCCCGTTTCCTTCACCAAATTGGCCCTCAGTTTGGCCTCTCTTCCAACAAAAGGTAAAAGAGGCCCACGAGTTATAGGATCAGGGAGAGCCGCGCCGTGCCCCTCATCACCGGCACTCCTCTTCCCCTGTGACCTCACCGAGAACGTGCCAAGCGCCACGGCGACGCTTGGTCGCGGAGGACAGGGAGAGCTGCGCACCTCATCACTGACACTCCTCTTATCCCGCGACCCCTACGCGCGAACGACTGTTTGTGTAGGGAGAGTTCAACCACAGATAGACCACTCGAAGAGAGTGGCTTCCCTCCGGGTAGTTTTTTAAAGAGGTCACAGTTTTTGAACAAAGATCTGTGAAGGTTATTTTTCTCTGCGGTGAGGTGGGCGGCCCAGATCCTCCTCAAGCTCCTTCCGCCCAGTTCCTCTTCACCGCGGTTGGAAAGACCGTGGCTACTAACCCAATCGCAACAAGACGGGAACCATTCGGGGTGGGGGGTGGATCATATCCTATTCTATCCTTCGAACTCCGTGGCGCAGCGGTCAACACGCCTGCCTGCGACACGGAGGTCCCGGGTTCGATCCCCGGTCAGGTCAAGATGGAAAATGATCTTTTTCAGATTGACCAGCCCCCGTAGCATGGCTCCCGCGACGCCGTTTATATCGTGCGATAAAATATCTACATCTCGCTCTTCAGTATTGCGAAAAACAATATGACGATAGTCGATAAACGTTGTCGCGCGTGCCATGCTACGGGGGCTGGGTCTTGGATGTTTATCTATACATATATGTATCTATTATAAAATATAGTATCGTTGAGTTAGTATCCCATAATACAAGTCTCGAACTTACTTTGGGGCTAGCTCAATCTGTGTGATTTGTCCGTATATTTTATTTATTATTTATTTATTTCCTATCGTACCCTATCCTTACATTTCTTATCATGTCATGTCGTGTCGTGTCGCGTAGTGTAGTGTCGTCCCGTCCCGTCCCATCCTATCCTATACTGTCCTATCCTATCCTAATTTATATAGGATAGATTCCAGTCTACCCTATCGTACGATAATGGTCTATCATATTTAAAAGAAGGAACATATTGTGAAAGTGAATTTTTGAATGATGAATTCGGCATTTCTTCTTTTATACAGCCTTAGTTTATATAACATAGCTGTAAACGCTTCGTCGCAAAATGTCTCATTTCGCATAATGTCCCTTTCGCAAAATGTCCCTTGCGCAAAATGTCCCTTTCGCAAAATGTCCCCTGATAGCAAAATGCATAAATATGCTATCGCATAAATTATTTTTTTTATATATGATTTATAAAGAGGCTGTAAAAATGCCAAATCACATTGCCGCATAAATGCTGTCATAATAGCGAACTTCGATCCACTATAAGGAGTGCAACCGGGAAAAACGCTCAGATGGTGATGAATATGAAATATAGTTAGTAGTCATTGTAATTTGTGTTAGGACTTATTATTTCGTCTTATTATGGAGTGTACCAGTAATCCATACTAATATTATAAATGGGAAAGTAACTCTGTTTGTCTGTCTCGCTTTCACGCCAAAACTACTGAACCGATTTAAATGAAATGAGAAAGGACATAGGCTACTTTTAAATTCCCAGTTCTTTTCCACGCGGACGAAGTCGCGAGCACAGTTAGTTGGTCATCATTATTGAACAATAGCTTTCGCCGGCGGCTCCACTCACCGATCCCTCGGGAACAATACTTTTTCCCATACTGAAAGACCCTATCTCCTTCTCCGTAACATGTATATGCAAAATTTCACAAAAATTAGTTCATTCATCAACGCGTGAAAGCGTGACAAACTCACTTTCGCATTTAGTTCCCGAGGGACCGACATTAACGCGAGCGGAGCCACGGGCGAAAGCTTTTTTCATGATAATAGAGAATATGCACGTAATTTTTTTATTTACTTAGTATAATCCCTAATAACCACAGTAAAAAATATGAAAGAACTTTTAATATCTTAACTAGCGATGAAGATGTGATACTTTAATGTTTAAATAAGAAAGAGAAGTCCGATATGGACTAGTGACGTCAAAGTCTATCATGTATACATTTGCCATATAAAATAGTGTTTTCACGAGTGAGATAGACATATTTTCGTAAAATCATTTTATCTCGTTCGTTTTTTAAGAAAATTTTATTCTGTTTTCACTTTTAGTACTTTACTATTGAATATTTTTGGATAAACTGGTAAGATAACACATATTTTTTTCATGCATGTCCCTTTTGTTTCAGTAGTTACGGCATTGACGCGTAACAAACAAAGAAACAAACTCACTTTCACATTTATAATAGGATTAGAATATTATAATTTGAATAAAAATAATTGGGAAAGGGTCATTTTGCTACCAAGGGACATTTCGCGAAAGGGACGTTTTGCGCAAGGGACATTTTGAGAAAGGGACAGACAAGCGACAAAGCCGGTAAAGAGCGGCCGCATATTATCAGAAATCCCTGTTAGAAAAATTCTGACGCTCGCCGGAAGCACCCCGCATACTATCAGAAATTTTGATCCGGCAGCTTTTGAGCCCAGTCGTGTTTCATCTGTATGCTTACGCACATCTACCTATATGAATGATGATACGTATGTTATTGCTCTTAGCGCTTTTTTATTTAAATAAAACAAATCGGCCAAGTGTTAGTCAGACTCGCACATGGAGGGTCCCGTACCATTATCTATACAACATTAGACTATCGGGCAAAAACTGCAATGAAAATCATGTTCTTAGTACGACAGCCCTTAATATTTTTTAAATTTTGATTTAATTATTTATTTTTAAAGCGATAAATATACAAATAAATATTTTGTGAATATCTGAAGTCTACCTGTTGCCGTTATACATAACGAGCAAAAGATGGCAAAAAAATCACGTTTGTTATATGGGAGCGCCCCTTAATTATTACCTATTTTATTCTGATTCTAGTATTTATTGTTAAAGCGGTAAAAGCAAATAAGTTCATCATTTATGAAAATTTTTTATTGTATAGTAATCACGGTTTATGAGGAGAGGTATTTGAGGCGCCCGATGGTCCAGTGGGTGTGAGCTCTATGAGCGCTTACGTATGTTAAGCAACCCCTGGTGCAGTCCCTACTTGGATGGGTGACCGCAAGTGGCATAAAAATATCTCGAGTTCCTCCGTGCTTCGGAAGGCACGTTAAGCCGTTGGTCGCGGCTGTCATCATTGATGTCAGTCGTTAAGCTATGTCAGATGCCTTAAGGCAGCTTGAAAAATCTGACACCAGTGTTGGCCACTTACATATACGAAAAACCAAACATACAACGGTTTATGATTATGATACATCCTGGTGACACACGGACATCGAAATTTCGTAAATAGGGTCCCGTTTTTACGCTTTGGACATGGAACCCTAAAAACCTTTATATTGAAATATGGATTTCAATTCTCAATTAATATTTGGCACATTCGCTCCCTAGCTAAGTCTCTGTGTATTTATTCTGGTCATTTTCAACATCGCGTTCCACAAACATAGATATTTTTTCACATCGGCAATTAAATCTTGATTCAACTCATTTTCGTCAAGAACGTAGGTTCCTAAAATACAACAAACACGTGTGCAGCGTACGGCGGCGGACGGTAAACTGACGCGAATTTCTGATAGTGTGCCGGCCTAGTACAAAATGTATGTAAAACACGCCTTCCGCAATTTCTATCAGAAAAAATTCTGACGTCCGGCTGAGGTGCCATCCGGCGGGCATCAGAAACGGACGACCCGTTAGAATTTTTCTAACAGTGTGCGGGAGCTAATACAAAATGTATGCAGCGAGTGCCTTCCGGCGAGCGTCAGAATTTTTCTAACAGAAATTTCTGATAATATGCGGCCGCTCAAAAATACGTCCTTTTCCATCGGTAGGCACCAGTTTAAGCACTGGCTGGACGTGACTAAGGCCATATGCAATAAATTCTGAGGCAATAAATAACTAAAAATAAAAATCTATCTAAAAGAGCAAGAATAAAATAGTCTTTGTATGGAAATAGTTTATAAAAATGGTTTGTGATACTCAGTACAAACGGTTGTTCACGGATATTTATCCGCTTTGAGTATTCACTCACTTTTTGATGTTTATCCGCCGCCCATCTCTACGTGTTATACTATACGTGCTTCCCACCCCGCACCCCATCAAATTTAGCTTTATTATCAATTGCCCAATTGTTACGTAGCAATATAATAATAACCATGCAATGTGATACATAAATTGTAATTAATCACTTAGCCCGATAGAGCTCGATCGCATAATTCTAGTTCTAAGCATGCGGATTATAATTTTTTTTTCGGAAAATAAGACATTACCTACTCACCGATACAAAACTTTTAAAAACGTCCCAAATCCACGGCAGGTTGCTACTTCTCCAGTGTAAGTTACTGTCATTTTAAACTCAAACTTGCTACATTACTTGATACAAATGCAATTCAATTTAAATCTGACATATATAAATTTCATTTAATAAAATCGTAAGTGTAGAAAGTTAGTAAACATTGAAAATGCTTAGGTCACACGAATGCTTCTACCACCTCATAACTCGACTTTTTTTATATAAAATGTCTTAAAATGAGCTATTAAAAGTTTCGAAATAAATCATTATATCACAAAACACACTAAATTAGGCACCAATAAATGTTTATTTCCTCTAATATACACCATGCGTTACACCTCCAAGCCGAGCAAACTCTAAAAAAAAACTGACTGACTTGACATTGCATTGGTTGGTGGATGGCAGATGGATGGATGTGAGCTTGATGTGAGTGAGATCCATCTCATTCACTCATTCTCCCGAATGAGTGAATGAGTGAATCTTTGGTGTGAAACAAAGAATGTAATCAAAGAATATGTATTCTCATAGAAGGAGCTTCGAAGAAACAAAACCAAAGAATATGTATTCTCATAGAAACCGCGTAGTTTTCAGCTATATATTCGTCTCTTTCTTTTTAGAGTATATCAAAAAGAGACAAATATAGGTTTATCAATAAGTGCTAATGATACACTTGAGAAATGTCACTTTTGATATCTTGATATCTTTATGCGACCAATTTGAAAAGACAGTTTTGAAAGGGTAATTGTCAATTACTACGTTCATCTTAAATCGTTCGTATAAAATGTTGACTCGTCTGAGTTGGAGGTGCAGTGATAAAATTAAATTTTCGCTGGGAATTAAAGATACTTTCGCAGTGTGAATATGTAAACCAGAAACTTTATTGAATAGACAATGTCCTGGACTACGGTGCAATGGGAATCACGCTATGCTGGTAAAGATATCAACTCCGAAAACACAAGGTTTCACCGGTAGGTCACGTTTCATGTATTTATACACGATTTTCCAGTGATAGACATTGATGTCTTTTATTATATTACTGTAAAATCTAAGGATGTGTCGATATCAAATGTTTTTTGGCTATTTTAAAGCAATAAAACTGAAATATTGTTGTACAAAGATAAAAATTAAAATTTTGACACTAGTGTTGTGAAATTTGTATCGACTTTATAGATTATCGATATTTTACGACCATTAAGTTGGGTATACACGTCCGATTTTTCCATCCGACAATCGGACGGTTGATGGTACTGACGAGCTCCGTGGCACAGCGGTCATCACGCCTGCCTGCGACACGGATGGTCCCGGGTTCGATCCCCGGTCAGGTCAAGATGGAAAACGATCTTTTTCAGATTGACCTGGGTCTTGGATGTTTATCTATATATGTATTTGTTATAAAATATAGTATCGTTGAGTAAGTATCCCATAACACAAGTCTTTCATTAGAACTTACTTTGGGGCTAGCTCAATCTGTGTGATTTGTCCGTATATATTTATTTATTTATTTATATTTATTATTTATATGGTATGCAATTTTTTTTTTCCTTGTCTGTCGGTATTTTGTGGTTATGCTTTATTTTTCAACCAACTTAAAAAAAAAGAATGTCATCAATTCGGCATGTAATAAGTAATATTACCCAGTTTGTGAATATGTTAGTCTTTTACAGCTTCTAAACATGTGTACACAATTTCATTAGAGTATGTATACTTGTATGATTGTATGTTCTTCCGCACATATCTTAAAAATAATAAATCAGTTTGCAAAAAATCTTGAACTAGGTATTGTCCAACTTAAGGAACAATTTAAGTTTCATCATAATTGGTTTAGTAGTTATATTTATGTGTTCATTTTTAAATCGTTGTTGTTTACGACTGGATTTGATTGATTACAGATTTCCCACGGACATCAAGGCAAAAATGGATCGACGTTGCAATTGAGAGTGGAAAAAGTATCACAGTGTTTGTTCCAGACATTTGACAGATGACAGTATAATTATTGTTGAATACGCACGGGCACGGCACGGGCTGAAATAGAATACACTACATCTGCGGGATAACATACATTATATAGTGAAGTTTATTATAGCAAATCTGTGACATTGGAATTGGAAGTCAATCAATAAATATATTTTCACCGTTGTTATACTTATTGCGATTGGAACTCAAAACCTGAAATGAAATATTTTGAATTCGAATAAATTATATTTAAAATATTATTGTTGTATTATTTAATCCCACATTGTATTATAAAAGCAAAGTTTTGTATGTTTGTTACTTAATCTCGTTGAAACTATATGATTGATTTGGATAAAATTTGGCGCATAGACTTTTTTTTTACCTGAATTAATACGTTGTATTATTTCTATATCGATTTTTTTTCTTAGCTAGCGTGAATTTACCGATATCCAAGCAGGTAGCTGTCAATTTCTTCTGCAAAAGTTCACTTTGTCAAAGGACCGTAAGAAGTTTTTTTTATTGGTATTTGTTAGTAATACTTTATCGAGAATACGTAACTCACAACATGAGGTTTGTGAGTCACGTAATTTTACGGTGAAATACAAAAGGTAAGTGTACAGCGTGGAGAGTGAAGGCCAATTCCTTTGACTGCTCTTGCTAATATATGGCTCTGGTAGTACAGAGAGAGTCGTGCTTCTGCAGTGGAGACTAAAAAGACTTGATGATGATGATGATAAAAAGTAAAAAAATTGCGTCTTGAAACTCAAATTTTGTATGAAACCAAGTTAATAAGTGCGCTATTGTAGGACATCACTGTGAGATTAATAAATACCGCCGTGTGGTTCCCAGCAGAATAGAATAGGTGCACTCCAAGTCTTTCCGTGGATGTAGTAGAAGGCGTCTTAGAAAATACAAGCTTTGTTTAGCTTGTATTTTCTAAGACGCCTTAGAAAGCTTAAGCATCAAAGATACCTTTCCAACCCGTCTGGCCAGTGTGGAGAAAGTAGGATAAATCCTCTGACTGTTCTGGCAATATAAAATATATGGCTCTCATAGTACAGAGAGGGACGGGCACCTGCAGTGGAGATTAAAAAAGAACTGATGATGGTGATGATGAATGTGAGATAACTAAGTATTAACTATTTACTACAGAATATTTAGCAATATCCAACTATTTTCATTGTCATTCTTCTCCATTTATATTTTGACTGTTCTACGTTTCATGTTACTCCGCGTGCGTTATTATCATGTAGACATTAATTAATTGATTATTTTTGTCAGGCATCATATCATAAGCTGACTGTGTTACACCATAGACAAAAAGACTAGAATCGATATCGGCATCTATTACATGACTGTCGCATCCCTAGTAAAAACTCTATTGTCTACGACCGTGTACGTTTTGTTTCTTCGAAGCTCCTTCTATGAGAATACATATTCTTTGAACAAAACGTACACGGTCGTAGACAATAGAGTTTTTACTAGGGATGCGACAGTCATGTAATAGATGCCGATATCGATTCTAGTCTTTTTGTCTATGGTGTAATACAGTCAGCTTATGATATGATGCCTGACAAAAATAATCAATTAATTAATATCTACATGATAATTACGCACGCGGAGTAACATGAAACGTAGAACAGTCAAAATATAAATGGAGAAGAATGACAATGAAAATAGTTGGATATTGCTAAATATTCTGTAGTAAATAGTTAATACTTAGTTATCTCACAGTCATCAACACCGTCATCAGTTCTTTTTTAATCTCCACTGCAGGTGCCCGTCCCTCTCTGTACTATGAGAGCCATATATTTTATATTGCCAGAACAGTCAGAGGATTTATCCTACTTTCTCCACACTGGCCAGACGGGTTGGAAAGGTATCTTTGATGCTTAAGCTTTGTTTAGCTTGTATTTTCTAAGACGCCTTCTACTACATCCACGGAAAGACTTGGAGTGCACCTATTCTATTCTGCTGGGAACCACACGGCGGTATTTATTAATCTCACAGTGATATCCTACAATAGCGCACTTATTAACTTGGTTTCATACAAAATTTGAGTTTCAAGACGCAATTTTTTTTTATTTTTTATCATCATCATCATCAAGTCTTTTTAGTCTCCACTGCAAAAGCACGACTCTCTCTGTACTACCAGAGCCATATATTAGCAAGAGCAGTCAGAGGCCTTCACTCTCCACGCTGTACGCTTACCTTTTGTATTTCACCGTAATTACGTGACTCACAAACCTCATGTTGTGAGTTACGTATTCTCGATAAAGTATTACTAACAAATACCAATAAAAAAAACTTGTAATGGTCCTTTGACAAAGTGAACTTTTGCAGAAGAAATTGACAGCTACCTGCTTGGATATCGGTAATATCACGCTAGCTAAGAAAAGAAATCGATATAGAAATAATACAACGTATTAATTCAGGTACAAAAAACTCTATGCGCCATATTTTATCCAAATCAATCATATAGTTTCAACGAGATTAAGTAACAAACATACAAAACTTTGCTTTTATAATACAATGTGGGATTAAATAATACAACAATAATATTTTAAATATAATTTATTCGAATTCAAAATATTTAATTTCAGGTTTTGAGTTCCAATCGCAATTAGTATAACAACGATGAAAATATATTTATTGATTGACTTCCAATTGCAATGTCACAGATTTGCTATAATAAACTTCACTATATAATGTATGTTATCCCGCAGATGTAGTGTATTCTATTTCAGCCAGTGCCGTGCCCGTGCGTATTCAACAATAATTATACTGTCATCTGTCAAATGTCTGGAACAAACACTGTGATACTTTTTCCACTCTCAATTGCAACGTCGATCCATTTTTGCCTTGATATCCGTGGGAAATCTGTAATCAATCAAATCCAGTCGTAAACAACAACGATTTAAAAATGAACACACAAATATTACTACTAAACCAATTATGATGAAACTTAAATTGTTCCTTAAGTTGGACAATACCTAGTTCAAGATTTTTTGCAAACTGATTTATGATTTTTAAGATATGTGCGGTAGAACATACAATCATACAAGTATACATACTCTAATGAAATTGTGTACACATGTTTAGAAGCTGTAAAAGACTAACATATTCACAAACTGGGTAATATTACTTATTACATGCCGAATTGATGACATTCTTTTTTTTAAGTCGGTTGAAAAATAAAGCATAACCACAAAATACCGACAGACAAGGAAAAAAAAATTGCATACCATAGTACTTTACAACGTTCTGAAGGCCTAAAACGGCAAAGCCGTCCGATTGTCGGATGGAAAAATCGGACGTGTATATCCAACTTAATGGTCGTAAAATATCGATAATCTATAAAGTCGATACAAATTTCACAACACTAGTGTCAAAATTTTAATTTTAATCTTTGTACAACAATATTTCAGTTTTATTGCTTTAAAATGGTACGGAGGCCGTGTTGCTCGAAGTTTAAAATAGCCAAAAAACATTTGATATAGACACATCCTTAGATTTTACAGTAATATAATAAAAGACATCAATGTCTATCACTGGAAAATCGTGTATAAATACATGAAACGTGACCTACCGGTGAATCCTTGTGTTTTCGGAGTTGATATCTTTACCAGCATAGCGTGATTCCCAAGTATCTTCTTCGTAGTTTGTGGTGATTCCCATTGCACCGTAGTCCAGCCCCCTATTTACTAACTCGGATGACAGGTGTCGATGCCTATCGATCTAGAATTTACAATTACAATGCGGGTTTTGCTTGCTCGAACTTTGTTCTTGAAATACAAAAACCGCATTGTAACAGCAAATCCTAGATTGATAGACATCGACACCTGTCATCCGAGTTAGTAAATAGGCCGGCTGGACATTGTCCATTTAATAAAGTTTCAGGAGTGCTATTTTTGAACGCGTGACTCACTAAACGAGTGATTGACGCGATTGTTTCCAAAAGGCCGCATTTTTGAATCGTTAGTTGGCGAGTGATTGCAACGAGCGGTTGAGACCGCTCGTTTCCGCAGGCGACGAACGCTTTTATGTCAAAGTCACTTCCTGTCATTTGAAGTACCTATGTCATGATTTTACGTTCCGTTTGACGCTACTCTTCTTAAACATTTTAAAAATCCATAATAACCTTAAAAAAGTTTATAAAAAATTCTGCGTGAAATAAGAAGAAATGAAATATTTTTCGTTGAAGGTTGGCAGCACTACCGTTCAAGCGATGGTTTCAAAAATATGGCAAAATGGCATTTCCTGACTTGGAAGACGAGTGTGACTTGTAGTCGTGCACGACTTCCGTTTTAGTGAGTCACGCGTTCAAAAATAGCACTCCTGGTTTACACTTGCACACTGCGAAAGTATCTTTAATTCCCAGCGAAAATTTAATTTTATCACTGCACCTCCAACTCAGACGAGTCAACATTTTATACGAACGATTTAAGATGAACATAGTACCTAATTGACAATTATTAGAATGAAATAGAGTTGCCAGCACAAAGCTACTTGTGGATGTCATGTCACCGATATCTTCTTCCTTAACAAAAATATGGAGTCTGGTCACCGCATACGTTCTTCCTTAACAAAAATATGGAGTTTTTGGTGGGAAGTCAAGCAAGGGGTGCAGTAGTCGGTTGCCTTAAACAATTTTGCAAATAGATTCAAGTGGACTGTATAATATGAAATTGGTGGAGTTTGGTGTTATAAATGCTCGTGCTCGAGAACAATTTGTGAAATAGTTAAAGTAGACTGTTAAATGGACTCGTATAAATTTGTCGCCAAAATCTCCCTCGAGGCTGCCAAAGAACATACGCCATCTTTGATGCCACATAACACATATACCGTAAAACACCGATACTTAGTATCTCATTATACTGGACATTGGCAGAATCACTGAAATCTCAGTGGAAGCCATAATTGACAACATGTACACGCGCGGTCAAATCTGCATGGAGATTTCAATAATAAAATCGTATGCACAGATAATGCAACGCCATCTACGAATTGATTAATTGGTTTAGTTTAAAAATCATAGATTACGCTACTATAAGTTGGATAATAAATAATGCCTCGTTCACGTATTTCATTCCTCGCTAGATAATTTTCAATTATTTAATTTCATAAACACAATTAAAAAACCTTTTTGATGCATATCTTTACCAATGCTAGGATTCGAACTCGGTAGCATAAAATCTATAACCCAATTCATATCTGTTCCATTATCCATTAGACCATAACATCATTTACGTAGTCCGTTGAAATTACCCCTCTGTTGTTTTTGTTTAAGGAATGCACACATTTCTCAAAAGCATTGAGGGTAGTATTGTAATAAATATTGATTGTATAAAAATAGCACCTCTTTGTTCAATCATAATGTTCCATACTTTCTGTGAGTGAATTTAGTTGCAATTACGATAACAATTTTTATACTTTGAGTTCGCGTTCGAACGTTGAGGCTCAGTGGCCCAAATAATAAGTCTGCATAGAATTACCTATTATGAAATTTCTAGCAAAACTGGCTTAAACGTGTAAGTAATGTTATATATAATTCACTGTTTGTTATTTTTAATAACCAATAGGCATTGATGAATTTTAATATAATAAATATATTTTTCTTACAGGTTAAGACTGACTCAGAGCAACGTCAACTTATATTATGGTTATGAGAAAAATGAATGATGATGATGAAAAATGAAAAATGACCGTTTGAAAAAATTATAAAAAATATGGAAGTATATACATACAAGGTACTTTCGATTGCATATATAATAAGTACCACTTCCTGTTAAGTATATACTTCCATATTTTTTATAATTTTTTTAAACAAGAAGAAGGATAGAAGATCTGTGGCATACCTACTGCCGCCATTTTGATTTTTTTTTTCAAAGTCGCGGCCAACTATGAAACCTTAATAAATCGATAGCTGACATTATTGCAAACAAAAAATTTTATTACAACAATCCTCGTAAAGTGTCAGGTTTCTGAGATAATTACCGCCAAAGTTGATCACGTGACATCCATAATTTTAAACTAGGCTATGTGTTGAGATTATTAATGTATTAAGATGTTAAAAATAATAACTTGAGAACAAATATGTATGTTGCATATCTGGACGTTATTAAAACATGTATTAGAACTTAATAACTTTTGCGACCGTCTAACCTTGTGTGAATGTAGTATCTACATTTGATTTAACTATCAAATTGGCAGTGTTAATTTAAAAAAAGGATAAATATGTAAAACAATGTAATGTAATACATAAGATAGGAATTAATCATACAGACTAGTACCATTGACAATACTCGTTACATTCATATTGTGGGATGGTTCTGTGGTTACTACAATTTATACTTTTTTGCACTTCTTTCGTCGGGTAATCTCCACGAACGAGTGATTATTTCGCCAGCACGCAGCGGTGATAATCCCTATACATGAGAATTCGAGCACCGGTAACCTTGAACTGGGCCGTAACCGTAGGTTTGACAACGCGTAGGTAGTCACACACTACTCACTACTCCCTTCGTGCCTGCGGTGCGAGCCGCGCGAGATACGGACACAACACAGACAGCCCTCCGAGCCAATTCCGTGGTGGCAAAGAATATATACACAGCACGAAAAGAAACGACAATAATCAAAAATTAAAATAAAGATAAGAGCTTTTTCTCATTACTTGCGAATCGGAAAAGTAAGTACCTATTATACCTATTTTTTTTCTATTACCTAGTAGTAAGTGCAGGGTAGGTAGGTGCCGAACCGTCCGTTTTACACGTAGTAAATCACTTTTACGTTTAACATGAATAAGCTGCGTACTTCAAAGTAGGTATGTACTCATACATAATATCACTATAATCATTCATCAATGTGTGTCGTATTAAGGAAAAAAATTAAAAAGACATCTTCCATAATGTACAATACCTACTCATTTCAATGGTTATAAAATAATTTACTATTGTTAATATCTCATGTTCTTAGTAAGCATCTAAATAACTTTGTCGTTTTACATGATGGTGCTGCAAAGTAGGTATGTACTCATGTTATCAGTGTCATCACTCCTGTCCCAGTTCGAATGTCAATTACTAAAATATTTTATAAATATTTACCCATTATTATTCCAAATATACGGGTTTATAGTCGCTATTCACAAGAAAAATGGCAATCACGTAGTCAACTTTAACGATTTATATCTCAGAAACCTGACACTTTACGAGGGTTGGTGCCTAATATTTTTTGTTGGTATTGATGCCAGCTCTCGATTTGTAAAAGTTTCATGGCTGGCCGCGATTTTGAAAAAAATCAAAATAGCGGCAGTAGGTATGCCACGCTCCATAGTAAAATCTTCGAACCCCTTTCTATGAATTTTTGAAAATAGGACACAAACGTAGGATTTATAAACAAATATCTGTGCCTTATTCCCTGTCATTGTCAATCTGACGTAAAATAATGACATTGACAGGACTTTGACCATCAGAGTTGCCAGATTTAGGATCCTACTTTAAATGTCAGAGGTAAAGGCCTCTTCTTAATGTGAATGATAAATGACTTTTTATGATATTGATTAGCATAGCAGCCTTTTTTCCTTGCCTTGTATGTAAGGCAAAGTCAGTCCATCCATGTAAACCATAAAATTATAATGTACAAGGCAAGGGTCGTTTTCGGGTGTGCTGGCTGCTCAATGATTACAAAACTGATGTCAATACTAAAAGATACCTAAAATATTTTAAAAAAATGACATTCATCATTAATTTTAAATGAATAGCTTTGATCGCCATGGCGAAGCCCAAACCTAATGCCTAACCAATATTTATTGCTTTGAATATACGACGTCAGGTTTTGTCCAGTCTGTAAAGAATAAGAGATGTGTATTCGACTTTTGTATTTTCTTATCGTCAAAGAAATAAGTAAACATTTCAGGAACATAGTTGACTGCTAAAAGAAATAAGCAAATTCAAATCATTATTACATCGAAAAATATTCTGGCCTGCATTTACATAAAAAAAAAAAAAACAGTGAAAATAGATACGATATTTATCATTCACATTGAGAGGGGCAAGGCCTTGAGAAAATTTTCAGACACCCAAGTAAGTAAAATTTCCCAAATCTGGCAACTCAGACTGTCGAAGTCCTGTCAATGTCATTATTTTACGTCAGATTGACAATGACAGGGAATAAGGCACAGATATTTGTTTATAAATCCTACGTTTGCGAACTTTTTTAAAAAATTCATGAAAAAATAAATACTGGTTTAAAAAAATTACAAAAAATGTAGAAGTATATACATACAAGGTACTTTCAATTGAATATACAAAAAGTACCACTTCCGGTTAAGTACATGTTGTCAATTAAAAAGAAGAAAAAGAAAAAAATAGCACTCCGTAGTGGCGTTGCGGGGTGTTTTCAAGCTGTCAAGCAAGGCCGCAAATCATACAAAGTACCCTGTGCCGCAAATGATGAAGCAACCCATAAAACACGTAGAAAATAAATCTACGTTTTTTATCAAGCAGCTTGATCGCTTGCGGTCCTGAAGGTGACCGCAAGCGATCAAGCTCATATCGGACGGTGTATTTCCACCTCTTGAATGAAATGATAATGAATGAATGAAAATGAACAAAAAAATATGAGAAAATGCCAAAATGGCGTACGGGCGGCTTTGCTTTGTGCAATTTTTCTAAATTTGTTATTGCCTACTGAGATCATTGGTTATTGATTTATGCATGTAACAATTTAGGAATTTACATTGTGATTTGTGTATTATACATTAATTTTCAATTATTACTTGACGGATAACATTAGAACTCTAACTTTCACAATGGGCGAAACTGCCAACAGTGAAGGCACTTCAAATGAACCTGAGAAGCCGGTTGTCGCTGCTGATATATTCCCGCCTTTCCCAGGTATAAGATACGAATTAGTGCAATAATATTTTTATTACGTGAATATTTACTGAAGAGCCTATTAATATTTCCAGAACCTACAGACAACGATTTTGAAGAAGATATAAGTTTGGAAGAAAGAGATTTCTACAAGAAAAAATTTAATGGTAATATATTTATCGTCAATCTTGTTATTCTTCTTATAACTCTAAACTGTACAATCTTAGAAAAAGCTATGAGTTGTTGTTTTGTATTTTTCAATAACTTTGACAGTAGTTACTAGGAAGGTGAGATTTCATTCATGTCTCAGACCATTGACCAACCCCAATGATAGTATTATATTATCACCTTGGATTTTTCTACCATTTAAATGCATTAACTTAATTTGAAGCCCATTAACAAGCATAAAATAGTAGGTGTGAGTAGTTGTAAAAAGGTCTTTCAATTTGTTAAATAAAGTAATTTGTGTTAGAAATATAACTTAGGGATTCAACTTTTTATATAAAAAATAAGGCATTGAACATTAAGAATACATTTTTTAAATAAAGGCCACTTAATCTTATTTGTAATATTAATGTGATACTATGTGTATGTTTTGTTTTCAGACTTTAAAGTTATCAAATTTTACCGATTACACTGTACTGCATGTGATCGTCACTTGGGTTGCTCAGCGAAAAATGAAAGTAGAATGAGAGCTCACCCCATGCTTCGCACCCTTGTGTGTCACACTTGTCACACATTTTACAATAGTGGGGAATTTGATAAGGGTGATGACGGCTCTGAGCTCTACTGCCGGTGGTGTGGTCAAGGCGGCCAGGTTTATTGCTGTTCGGACTGTCCACATGTCTTTTGTGCGGTAAACTATTTTCAAAGTTAAATTGTGGTTATTTTAAGTACCCTCTAAAATGTGAATTTAAAAGCAATTTTGCTTCTTTTTTCAGAAATGTATTAAACGTAATTTAGGCATGCCAAAAATAAAAGAAATTGAAAACACAGATGATTGGAAGTGTTTCAAATGTAACCCAAAGTGCCTTTGGGATCTACGAGCATTGTGTTGGGCACTGTTACGTTACTGTGATCTGAAAAACAAGTGAGTTGACTTGAATACACTGGTTAGTCCCACTCATCACCTGGTGGTGAAATCCCATCAATGCTGGTAGTGTGAGTGGGACTAACCCAAATAGACATAGCATAGTGCATTTTAAGTACAAGCGGTTTTCCATGACTTTGTGGGCATGGTCCTCTGTTTTATCATACAGTCCTTACCGGCCCTTGGGCTTGGCTGCATTTCACGTGAGGATTTCACGGGGACTTTGATGCTACAGATACACATGCTCAAAACTAGCATGTGTATCGGTAGCTTTAGACTTTTTGTAATGAAAAAAAGTTTAATTTCCTAAATCTGAGTTGATTCATCACTAGTCTGAATTAAGGTAGACTTGGTTTAGACC
Source organism: Rhodophaea formosa (assembly GCA_963082605.1). Lineage (NCBI taxonomy): Eukaryota > Metazoa > Arthropoda > Insecta > Lepidoptera > Pyralidae > Rhodophaea > Rhodophaea formosa. Next base: position 11,928,614 of record OY720210.1, read on the forward strand.
TGGTTTTTTTTTCATAATAAGACAGATCAAGTTTAATTTATAAAATACATATACTATATGTTTATATTTACAGAATAACATACACAACTCAAGACCCTGAATTAAAAGAGTTGTACCAAAAAGATTGTGCAGCAGACCATTCTGAATGCTGTAAAAATAAAACAAAAAGAAAACCTAAGGAAGATGTTAAGAAGAAAATTGAAGCAGATGCCAAAAAAGCTGTTGTTACTAAAATTCCGCCAACAATACAGGTACATTGTTTTCCATTATTTTTAACTGACAGATAACTGTGACACAGTCATGTGAATAATTTTCTTTTTAGTAGGTATTTATAATAAAGGTTCCGTTTTTTACTATTCGTCTATGGAACACTAAACAAAGACTAAATTCACAGATTCGTCATGGCTAGACATCGGATTATATGCACTTACAAAATGCCAAAATATGCACTAAAAACTGCTAAATGCCTAAAATATGCACAATACAAAATCAAAAAACCTTTATTATTTTTATATATTTTAATCAAAGATTGTACAAATACAGCGAAATAATCTTAAAGTTAAGTATAGTTTTTGTGGCAATATACAATTAAGCATTTTTCCAAATTTTCGAGCGCAAATTTGTGACATTTGTCACCCAGTATCAATTTGTACGCCGAGAATGACCTCTCCACATCAACTGATGTCATTGGAAAATATTTAAAATTCGGCGCCATTTCTGGAGTAACCTGTTCAGGCAGGGCACGGCCTGTGCCGTTGATGTAGGCATTAATGTTCTTCAGGTCTTGAAGACTTGGGTTTTTGCGCAAAACATCGTCCAACTTTGTGCGAACCTTTTCTGCTATTGAATTAGGAAGGGAGTTGGCGAGTTCAATCATTGTTTCGATTCGCGAGCCGCACTGTCAGTCAGTCAGCCACTGCGCTCGCGCTTACACAACACATGCCTCCCGCTCCCGCTTCTTAAGAAGCCGGCGACCAATGAATTTCCCATACAAACTTAATACCAAAATAATTTTTAGTTCGAGCATATTTCAACACAAATATGCTATTATTTGTATTAAGACAGTATTTATTTATGTTCCTGTTAAACTTTTTTTTTCATAATATTAACGTACTTTCATATATTTGCGTTTTAATTTCGTTCATTTTTACGACATTATCGACATATTTTCCGCCTATTTGTTTTGTATTAAAAACTAAACCAATCATTATGTAATTATAATAGAAACACACCTTATATTGTCTAGTTACGCAATGTCTGAAAGAAAATGAAAATATAATCAATTTTCATTCATCATTTTTGGTATTCACAAATACGCTCAAATTAGTGAGAAATTTTGAACAGCCATCTAGCTGTTTCCTCTCGCACGGGGCGGACGCGGCGGCTGTGCGGGGCGGGAGGGGGGTACGATACGCATGCGTAGACACAGTTCGAATGTGTGTGTGCGTTGGTGCCGTCGTTGTTCTTTTGATTATTTCAATAAACTGTTGTAGTTTATTTGGGTTTTCGAATCCTCGATAATGGACTTCGAAGTGTGGGATGTATCACACAGTAAGTAGGTACATATTTTTATCTGAAGAAATTAGAATATTACTCGAATCTTTTTTTTTCTTTTTGGGGTGTACGTCACCATAGTGACGTCATTGTTGAAATCCGTAATGGAAGACGCGACTTTTCATGGAAAATCGACTTAGGTCGTGTCATAGCTTTTTCAGGGTGTAGATTTCGAAAATGACGTTAGTTTGAAATCCAAAATCGACAAGGTTGTCGTTCGTTGGATAGGTTTCTTGAGGTGTAGATTTCGAAAATGCTGTCAGTTTTGGAATCCAAGATGGCGGCTGCGACTTTTTTATGCAATATCGACATGGGTACCGTTGTATAGGTTTTTCGGGGTGTAGATTTCGAAAATGACGTCAGTTTTGGAATCCAAGATGGCGGACCCGATTTGTCAAATAAAATCGACATGGGTGTCGTTGTATAGGTTTTTCGGGGTGTAGATTTCGAAAATGACGTTAGTTTTGGAATTCAAGATGGCGGACGCGTCTTGTCACACAAAATCGATATGGGTGTCGTTGGATAGGTTTTCCAGGGTATAGATTTTGAAAATGATATCAGTTTTGGAATCCAACATGGTGAATGCGACTTTTCATGCAAAATCAACATATGTATTATTCCTTAGGATTTTGATGTGTAGATTTCAAAATTACGTCAGTTTTGGAATTCAAGATGGCGGACCCGATTTTTCAAATAAAATCGACATGGGTATCGTTGTATAGGTTTTTCGGGGTGTAGATTTCGAAAATGACAACAGTTTTGGAATCCGAGATGGCGGACGATTTACACCCCAAAAAACCTATACAACGATACCCATGTCGATTTTATTTGAAAAATCGGGTCCGCCATCTTGAATTCCAAAACTGACGTAGATTTCGAAAATGACAACAGTTTTGGAATCCGAGATGGCGGACGATTTACACCCCAAAAAACCTATACAACGATACCCATGTCGATTTTATTTGAAAAATCGGGTCCGCCATCTTGAATTCCAAAACTGACGTCATTTTCGAAATCTGCACCCCAAAAAACCTATACAACGATACCCATGTCGGTTTTATTTGACAAATCGTGTCCGCCATCTTGGATTCCAAAACTGACGTCATTTTCGAAATCTGCACCCCAAAAAACCTATACAACGATACCCATGTCGATTTTATTTGACAAATCGTGTCCGCCATCTTGGATTCCAAAACTGACGTCATTTTCGAAATCTACACCCCAAAAAACCTATACAACGACACCCATGTCGATTTTATTTGACAAATCGGGTCCGCCATCTTGGATTCCAAAACTGACGTCATATTCGAAATCTACACCCCGAAAAACCTATACAACGACACCCATGTCGATTTTATTTGACAAATCGGGTCCGCCATCTTGGATTCCAAAACAGACGTCATTTTCGAAATCTACAGCCCAAAAAACTATGTCGATTTTGCACGTCTTCGATGAAGGAACGCACGCACACATTCTCACTATCGCGCGGAGAGTGCGGGGCGCGGCGCATGGTTAGCCGTCGGCCCGCTCGCGACGAATGAGATAGCGATATGTCCAACAAACTTAGACGCTCGCCTCAAATTCGATTTGAGCGGGCGGTCCGCCGGCTTCTTAACAAAATATACACGATTGGGGAAAAAGGCTAAAATATGCACTAACGCCGTAATTAGAGAGTTTTATGCATTTGCATACGCAAACATGCAAATGCATATAATCCGATGTCTAGTCATGGCTGTCGGTGCCGTATATCACAGCCACGTTAAATTGAAACTAAAAGGGGTTCCACCATAAATCTAAATATATTAAGGGATTTAAGATGGTTCATTTATGTATGAGTAAACAAACATCATCATTGTAAGCTCAATCAAATACAGTTTTGGATATGTGCCTCCTCCAATTTCAGCCATGACTCGCGGTTTTGTACCCGTAGCCAGTTTTGGTGGTAATATGTAGTTCTACTAAAAATACCAGTAATTTACTAGCTAATTACTGAATGAGATTTTTCAATGTGATCCGGTTTAGGAGATAAAGAAAAAATTATCGGTGGCTCTAGTTTTGCTGATCTAACCGAAGGAACTACTAACTAAGGAACCTTATTGTCATTTTTTAGGGTTCCGTACAAAAGTTGAAAAACGGAACGCTTATAGGATGGCTCTTGCGTCTGTCTATCCGTCCGTCCGTCTGTCACAGCCGATTTTCTCCGAATCTACTGAACCAAATTAGGTGAAATTTGGTAACATGGTGTAATCCTATGACCCAAACACGGATGTGCAAAGTAAATAAAGATTTTTTTGAAATAAGGATCATTTTCAGGGGCCCAATTACAAAATTTTAAAAGAAAGTTTTGCAAACCTTACTGTGTCATACATATATCAAATGAAAGGGCTCATCATGAGGATCTCAGAAATATTTTTTTTAGTTCGGGTAAAATCAATACTTTTGATTTTATTCACGAAAGAAGGCAAAAATTGACCATTCCCCCCCCTGATCTCTGAACCTACTGGGCAGAAAATTTTGAAAAAATTACAGAATATAGTTCATTCCTTGAAGATTACAGGAAAAATAATAAGAATTCTATCACTTGAAAATTAAGTGGTAAACTCACTATAATAAGTTCATCTAGGGAAATAGTTCACTAAAACACCACTAGATGGCGCTAGTCAATTGAATAAAACATTTTTTGCACATTGTGTATGTAGTACGAAGCATATTGTACGGAACCCTCATTGCTCGAGTTTGACTCATACTTGGCCGGTTTTTCTTTCATTAATTCAAAAGATTCAAAACGTTTATTCAGAAAATAGGCCCTTGCAGGCACTTTTTCACGTCAAATCACATTTAAAATTATCTTATTAAATATTATGCATTTACTCATTATTGTTCAAAAGCTACAGACTACTAGCTAATTTGCTTGGAATATATACACTCCTGCAAAAGTAAATGTTTCTACCAGATATGAACAAGACATCCACACACAGGTCAGTTAGCTTGAACATCTCTGGTAGAAACATACCCTTAGAACACAACACAGTAGCACTGTGCTGCAGAGCACAATACTAATAGGTACTTATTAAAACCACACCACAGTACAATATCTGGTATTGTGACATGACCTTCACATGTTGCAACACCTTAAAGGTGGATATTAGTTCTCTGTTTATCCCTTCGCATGACGCGGCCTCTAATTGGCTAGCAGAAGGTAATTGATTTTTATTTCCAGGTGAAAAAATTTGCATCAATGGTTGATGATACTGTTGTTAAACCAGATAAGAAAGCACAGAAACGGCCAGTTAGTCCTAAAATAAAGCCAATTTATATAAAAAATCCTATAAGTGTGGCGCCTGGACCTGTGAAATCAATGAGCGTAATGCAAATTCCTCCTCCACCTAAAAAGATAAAGGTATGTATACATACATTTATCCCTCTTGGAATAAGCTCACAATCTATTATTAATTTTGTAATGTAATACCCAGTCTGGCCATAAATTCTGTTACAAAAGTCATTTATTATTTAACTAGCTTTCGCTCGCGGCTCCTCCGCTCGCATCAATGTCGATCCCTCAGGAACAGTAGGTACGTTTTTCCAGGATGTAGTCCAGAGAATGTGTGTGCAAAATTTCATGATGCTCAGTTCAGTACTTACGCCGTGAAAGCGTAACAAACTCGCTTTCGCATTTATAATATAAGTTGGAAATGGGATGAAGTAGGTACTTAATGTAATAATCATTATACGACTTATATGTATTAGTACATAAGTACATATTAGCTGAAGTCTCAGCAGCGAAAACCTTTAGCTTTGATACAGGTTTTTAATCTAGCCCATGAATCAATTGATTTACGCTCGGGATTTTCTGTGGGATATTCAGGAACTGCTTGCTCCAAATATATTTTCTTATTTCGGCGCTTTAGCGCGGGAGTAGGTCATGTGATGTCGTTTAAAACTGTCCATAGTTTGTAGTCCAAGGAGTTCAGGTCTGGGCTAGACAAGGACCAGCCTTTAGTTCTTTTATAGTCCCGGCTTAGATAGAATATACCTTTTAACTGTGCTGTAAAAGTACACAGTTCTTTTTTTAAATGAATTTTTAGAGGACTTACAACATGATCCAAGTCGGTCTCATTTTGTGTTCACAACTTGTGTTGACTTTTACTTTCTACTAGGCAACTTGCAGCAAAAAATTACTATTAAATTTATTCTATTTATATATTTTTTCACTGATTCTATGTATATTGTATAAAGCTTTTATTGTATTTTATCAGGAATTTAATAATTTTAATTTTCAGATGTCCAACACAAATTTTATGCAGCCAGTTAGATTTCCTAATATGGAGAAAAAGACCCCAATAGCAACATATACACGCATAAAGCCAGTTCAAAGGCCTACTATTCAAATGCCGATATTGACAAATCATTTTAATGGATTCAACAATGTTAATACATTTTTCAATGATAATATAAATTTATCACTGGAAAGCCTAACACAGGTAGCTAAACGCTTCTAGCGTATTTTTACTATTATCCCATCTACAGCGTTAATTACATAGCATAAATACTTAATTTATCATGTTAATAATATTAATTAATGACACAGTAAAGGCATTAACAACGGATTTTGATAAAACATCATAATGTAGCTAATATGAGTAATTCATCCTCTTCCTCAACTCTTTTGAGTTTTCGCTGTGTGAATCCGACTCCGGGTACGCTATTATGACACCAATTATGTAGTTAATAATTTGGCAACGATTTTACAGCCGGCCGCCGTTCTAGTATTAACCCGCGCTGGCAATCGAACCCCGAGCTCCATTTTTTCTCTCTTCGAGTAGGCTAACGTATTAATCACTGCGCCACGCAGGACGTTATTACGATATAGTCTTTTTATTTCATAACTATATGTATGTATACAAAATTAACTATTAATTTATTAAATTTTCTAGGGCTTGGATATGGCAGCTGTCTCGTCAATTGGAAACAATGGGTTTCAAAATAATGATGTTGTATGTACTCCTGATTTTCCCCTGGAACCATTATGCGAGGTATGTGCCCTTTTTTAACTAGTAACTTAAACATACATCAGCTTCTGTCTTTTTTTGTATTATTAATCTTATCTTAATTATTAAAAAAAATAATAAAATAAAATTATTAATTTCTACAGAAAATATCTCTAGATTTTAATTTTTAGGTGTTTGGTACAACGAGGGGAGGCCTTTGCCCAGCAGTGGGACACAAACGGCTAATAAAAAAAACTGGCCAAGCGCGTGTCGGGCCACGCGCAGTGTAGGATTCCGTAGTTGCGAATGACAACTTTGAGTTCACACTATTCACACTCGCACCTTACAGTTTAACGACCAAAAACATCTAACAATGAAAATAGTATTAAATTTTACAGTTTATAAGTTGGTTGCCTATAACTTTTTAGTTTGTACTTAGTACTCAGCTCTGATAGTTTTCCTTTCAATTTCAGTATATATACTACTGCTGTAATTTTTTTCACGTGTCTATATATTAACTGTTTAGCAGATAGAGGGGGGGGGGGGGGACACTTACGTCTAACAAAAATTCGCACTTTAAAACCAAATATTTCGGAATTGGATCCCTAAATCGAAAAATGGTGTTCTCAATCTCACAATATTTTTAAAAGACCTTTTTAACGATACCCCACACGATGGGTAAATAGAGAAAAAAAAAATTACTCCCCACTTTACTTGTAAGGGAGCTACCCTAAAAAAAATTTTTTTTCAAGTTTTTATTCTACCACTTTTTTGCCATGATTAATATACATACCCATACCAAATTACAGCTTTCTAGTACTTATAGTCTCTGCGTAAAACCGCGGACGGACAGACAGACAGACAGACAGACAGACAGACAGACATGGCGAAACTATAAGGGTTCCTTGTTTACTACGGAACCCTAAAAAGAAGGTGTTTAGTCCTAGATATACAATAAAAACTTAAAATGTTAATATAAGACAAAAAAGAACTCTGTCATAGGTAGGATTCGAAACCGCGTCCGTTGGGTTTATTTTATTTATTTATTTAATAATCTTTATTGTTCCAAGATAAACACCTGTTACAATTGGCGGACTTAATGCTATGAGCATTCTCTTCCAGTCAACCATAGGGAAAACAGAGAAATATAGTAAGGCGCAAAAAAGTGATCTATGTAATACATACTTAAAAAAAACCGGCCAAGTGTGAGTCAAACTCGCGCAATGAGGGTTCCGTACAATATGCTTCGTGAACACACACACAATGTGCAAAAAATGTTTTATTCAATTGACTAGCGCCATCTAGTGGTGTTTTAGTGAAGTATTTCCCTAGATGAACTTATTATTGTGAGTTTACCACTTAATTTTCAAGTGATAGAATTCTTATTATTTTTCCTGTAATCTTCAAGGAATGAACTATATTTTGTAATTTTTTCAAAATTTTCGGCCCAGTAGTTTCGGAGATCAGGGGGGGGGAATGGTCAATTTTTGCCTTCTTTCGTGAATAAAATCAAAAGTATTGATTTTACCCGAACAAAAAAAAAATATTTTTGAAATCCTCATAATGAGCCCTTTCATTTGATATATGACACAGTAAGGTTTGCAAAACTTTTTTTTTTAATTTTGTAATTGGGCCCCTCAAAATGACCCTTATTTCAAAAAAATCTTTATTTACTTTGCACAACCGTGTTTGGGACATAGGATTACACTATCTTACCAAATTTTATCTAATTTGGTTCAGTAGATTCGGAGAAAATCGGCTGTGACAGACGGACGGACGGACAGACAGACGCTCGAGTGATCCTATAAGGGTTCCGTTTTTCAACTTTTGTACGGAACCCTAAAAAACCGGCCAAGTGTGAGTCAAACTCGCGCAATGAGGGTTCCGTACAATATGCTTCGTGAACACACACACAATGTGCAAAAAATGTTTTATTCAATTGACTAGCGCCATCTAGTGGTGTTTTAGTGAACTATTTCCCTAGATAAACTTATTCTAGTGAGTTTACCACTTAATTTTCAAGTGATAGAATTCTTATTATTTTTCCTGTAATCTTCAAGGAATGAACCATATTTTGTAATTTTTTCAAAATTTTCGGCCCAGTAGTTTCGGAGATCAGGGGGGGGGGGAATGGTCAAATTTTGCCTTCTTTCGTGAATAAAATCAAAAGTATTGATTTTACCCGAACAAAAAAAAATATTTTTGAGATCCTCATAATGAGCCCTTTCATTTGATATATGACACAGTAAGGTGAGCAAAACTTTTTTTTAAAATTTTGTGATTGGCTTCCTGAAAATGACCCTTATTTAAAAAAAAATCTTTATTTACTTTGCACATCCGTGTTTGGGTCATAGGATTACACCATCTTACCAAATTTCACATAATTTGGTTCAGTAGATTCGGAGAAAATCGGCTGTGACAGACGGACGGACGGACAGACAGACGCTCGAATGATCCTATAAGGGTTCCGTTTTTCAACTTTTGTACGGAACCCTAAAAATATAATGCTGGTTTGGGAGAAAAGAAAAAACATAGAATATACCAGCTGCTTTTCTTCCCGCGCAGACCGTAAAAGCCGGTCAAAGGATTGGGCGGAAATCAAAGAAATCACATTGATATAGGCGATGCGGTTAGCAACCCATCACTATTTTGATTCCGCTTTCCACCTTTACGCCCACTACGTTGCTAAACGTGGCCTGTAGGTTTATGACCTTGGGCTCTGTCTACCCCGCAAGGGATAAAGACGTGATAGTATGTATGTATGTATCCAAATAAAAGCAAATATGAGAATAATATGAGAATACATATACATACAAACATACAGTTTACGCCATAAGTTGCTAACAACTACACCACCGTGACTTTGTATCACTGCGTTAAATTCTCTTATCCATCACATATCCGCGTAGGGTTGTGGATTTAAGAATAATTAGGATAGAGTTCTAAGAAACGTGAAAGTGACGCAAAAAACCAATGCATGCAAACGTGTCGCGGCGACATAAGTTCCCGCCTGTTCACGTCGCCTGTCACGCATACATAGTTAGAAATTCAAACCCTTTCAAGTGTTAAATTCGTTCGTTCGTACCTACCCATGTATAGTAAAAAGTTGGCGTCACCTATGATGTCCTCAGTATCCGATCCATATTATTCCTAGGTATACGCATTCCATTCAATTCAAGCATGCATACTTCATCAATACTACTCACTATAGTCTGAAATTATACTTCATTTATATCCAATGAATAGAAAGTTGATTAAATTAAAGAAAGCTTAATATCAAGTCCAGGGTTCGCCGATATATTTCAGCGGATATATGTCTCTATATATATCTATTGATTTTCTCTTGTCTTCTGAACTAAACATTTTGGATATTAATGGTATGTGGTAATTTGACACTTATATTATTTTTCAATACATTTGCTAATAAAATAATACGGTTCTTATGACATCGAAATCTGTATCGTAATGATATATTTACGGCACTAGTGCTTTTTACTTTACACCAATCACAACCGCTCAAAAATGCCACAGATGCAAAATTTAAACTTTTTCATAGAATCCGAGCAAAAAGTTTCAAGTTCAGAATGAAAACTTTTTTCTGATTCGTGAAATGTGATTTTTTAACCGACTTCGAAAAGGAGAAGGTTATCAATGTACTTTTTTGGAGAAAATAAACCTGAGTAAATGTACCTGATTATTATAAATGTATTTTTAGAAACTGCTTTAGTTCCTTACTTTTATGAATTCCTTATTTGCTGAATTGCAATCTTGTTTTAGTTTATGGTAATCGCAAATGTATTGAAAAATGTCGTATGACACTCGTGCGGTAAGCTGTCTATTATAGTAGTCGGTTTATTATAAGCACTCGGCTTCGCGTCGTGCCTATAAACACCTTGACTATAATATCCAGCTTACCGTACTTGTATCATAATGTACTATTACAACTTCCTTTCACATTTTTATGTGTTTAATCCCGTTACAGAATAAAATTAGCTTATTTTTCTTATCCTGGATATATATCCAATATACAACGTGTTAATGAAAAAGCGCAAAACCTGAAATTAGTGTTCATTACGCCGCGCCGTGTCTGATCAGTTACTTAACTCTATTATGCGGCGGCACGCGAAGCGGCAGCGTCGCGCTCGATCGCGCTTTATTACCATAGACTGATTAATTTGCAACAAGTAAAAGTAAAAAAAGGTAATATCTTCGTGAATTATCTGCGAAAATGAAATTTAATAATTTATATAAATCTTTTATAATATAAATAAGTTGGGGTGTCTGAGGTTCTGCGCTTTTTCATTAACACGTTGTATATAAAAATCGTTTTTTTTTTTATATCATTATTATAAAACCTCTGCCGCGTCTGTCTGTTCGTGATAAATTCAAAAACTACTGAACGGATTTTCATGTGGTTTTTACCAATAGATGAGTGATTCTTGAGGAAGGTCTATAGGTAGAACCTTCGAGCAACACGGAAGGGAGTAGCCATACGCTGCATTTCCCTCTGTCAAAGTACAAGCAAAATTAGGCATATGCATGTCTATGTGTTAGTTGTGTGTGACTCATCTGTACACAAATTATATTTTCTTTTTTATTTTATTTTTTGTGACAATGTCATAATTACTATCAAGTGACAGTTTAAGTTTTGTATGTAGGTGTGCGGAACTAACCTTGTGTGCACATTTCCCCCCGCAAAAAACGCCAGAAAAATTGTCATAGTAAATTGTCGCTTTGCCCACTCCCTCCGTCCGGTACGGAGGCCGTGTTGCTCGAAGGGTAGAACACATGCCCGGGCGCAGCCTTATAAAAATCGTGTTTTTTCAACCCTGCTCAATTCAATTTGTTTTTTTATAGTAATATACAATGCAAGGTATAATTATTCAAATTGTAAGGTCATAAAGCTGAAGGACGTGGCTTCGAATCCGAATTATTTATTAATCCTACCTATCTTTTCTATCAAATATTTTAAATTTTAATAATATACTATTGCAATGTTTTTAAAAACAAGTTAATTAAAAATACATTTTAACATTCAAACTATTTGTTCGTAACACTGCTAAGAGGGTTTTTAGGGTTCCGTAGTAAACTAGGAACCCTTATAGTTTCGCCATGTCTGTCTGTCTGTCTGTCTGTCTGTCTGTCTGTCCGTCCGCGGTTTTACTCAGAGACTATAAGTACTAGAAAGCTGTAATTTTGTATGAGTATGTATATTAATCATGGCAAAAAAGTCGTAGAAAAAAATCTTGAAAAAAATTTTTTTTTGGGTAGCTCCCATACAAGTAAAGTGGGGGAGTAATTTTTTTTTCTCTACTTACCCATCGTGTGGGGTATCGTTAAAAAGGTTTTTGAAAAATATTGTGAGGTTGAGAACACCATTTTTCGATTTAGGGATCCGTTTCCGAAATATTTGGTTTTAAAGTGAAAATTTTTGTTAGAGGTACGTGTCCCCCCCTCTATCTGCTAAACGGTTATATATGGATACGTGAAAAAAATTACAGCAGTAGTATATATACTGAAGTTGAAAGGAAAACTATCAGAGCTGGGTACTAAGTGCAAACTAAAAAGTTATAGGCAACCAACTTATAAAATGTACTGGAAAATGTAAAATTTTATACAATCTTTATTGTTAGATGTTTTTGGTCGTTAAACTGTGAGGTGCGAGTGTAAACAGTGTGAACTCAAAGTTGTCATTCGCAACTACGGAACCCTATACTGCGCGTGGCCCGACACGCACTTGGCCGGTTTTTATTTTCAGTTTTGAATTGTAATATTTCAAATGGTGCACTGCTGTTTATTCAGTTTTGTACAGGAAATATGGAAATGCCCATAACATTAAGAATTAAGAATGCTGAACAATTTGTCACTAATGTCTATACATTTCGTTTTCTAATGTTTATTATTTTTGCTACATACTATTGTTTTTTTTTTATTAAAAATTAATTTTTCCGTAGGTCACGGAAGACAATAATGATGACGATGTGCAATGTATTACGCCAGGCCCAGTAGCTGCGCCGAAGGTTAATTCTACTCCACCACCGCTGATACCACGGGGGCAAACAGTTTTACCTGACAGCGGCACATCTGATAATATTATTCAAATGACTGAAAACGATGTCACAGTAAATGCTGCTACAGGAGGTTTGAAGTTCCGCGTTGATCCACAAACTTTGTCGTCCAATAAAATGTATCGTTTACCGGATGGTCGTATATTTGCTATTAATGCAAATCCGGCTATGCCAGGTGGTTACTCCGCAACAATTGTTGCTGTTACTGAAAATCTCCCTGGCAAAGTAGCACCTAAAGGTCCTACATATGCAGCAAAACTAAGTGCAGTTGGCACTCAAAGCACTTCCACTCCTGTTTCCAAGCCTAATCGGTCTAGTACTCGCTCTGCGAAAAGTCGCGCGTCAAAATCTACTCCAACAAATAGAGGATCCGACACTTCAAGGACGTTCGACTTAGATGTCCCTGTAGAGTGGTTTAGGTTTAATCTCTTGGATGCAGTAGATTCTTTAGAATATTCGCTAGCAAGACTTAACAAATTTAAAAAAGAAGCAACTTCTTTGCATTTACGTAGTCGGAGTATTGCTGAAATGAAAAGTCTTCACAAAACACTGGATCGTTTGCTAAGCACTTCATCTACCAGATTTAATGAAATTCGAGAAAATTTGAATAAAGAAATGAAACAATACATTATGAAAAAGACAGATACCAATATAAGCGAAGATGATGATGACGTTGAAATACTAAATGATGCAGATGACGATCCCATATTTATCGATGAAAACTCTGTGGAATCGGCTTTGAATGAGACAAACTGCGCCGAGAGCCAAGAGGTGGACCTTACAATCGTTAGCAGTGATCACAATGATAGTGCTGAAAATAAAAAAAGTGAAGATACTTCTAATAATGATCATGATTCCTGCACTGTTAATGATGAGAAAAGAGATAACGAAGGTGATGCATCTAACGCTGTTCACAACATGGTTAATGAAACTGAAAACTCTGATGAAGCTGAAAACAAAGAGCGTGAAAATGACGAAGATAATAATACCGAAGAAACTGGAAAAAATGAACTTATATGTAGTGAGGAAATGAAAGAAAAATCAGACATTGAAGATGAAAAAGAAACTAGTTCTAATGAGGATAGTAACGTCAACACGGAATTTAAAGACGGTACAAAGGAAGTAAGTAACGATGATACTAATAAAGAAGAACATTTGATCGATAACGAGCCAAATGATGATAGAGGCGTGGAAAAAGAACACAAAGACATTTCAAAAAAAGAAAACACAGTTCAAGGGCAAGATAATAACGACGTAGAAATGGAAGATTCAACACGAGATAGTTCAAAAGAGGAAGATGAAGAGAAAAAGTTGTTAAATGATGAAAGGACTGATGTCGACAAGGATAGTGAAAAAATACAGGAATCCGAAATGAGTGATGAAATGATAGAAAATTTATTAAATGACGACACAACAAAAGAAGAAATTCTTGGTACATAAATGTTTTAAATTTTATGGTTTCATACCTTTTGTATTAGTGTAAGAATATATTGCAAAATATAAAAATAGTTGGTAACATTTAGATTTAAGAATATTATTTTTAAAGACGTCTTGTTTCGGGGATGTTTAGTAGATCGAAAGTAAGTTTGCCTTTAAAGGAATAACAATATTCGGAATCAAACATTTCTTTTTCGTGGTGTTTCTTAGAAATTCGCATTCCACATTCTTATAAAATTTTAGTAACAGACAAGTTTCTCTTATTGTACCAACTACACTAGGTGTGTTTTATTTATGAATTAGGTATTCAGGTATTGATTGGGTTCTGCACTGATGCTAAATTAAAGACTCTATGAAACGAATATGTGTAAAAAAATGCACATAAACCCACCCAATAACATGTCCTACATGTCATTGTTACATCAGTAGTTACCAAAATTAGCCTATCTAAGACATTCAGGCAGATAGATATACGCGCTTGAAGATTTTAATGTATTAATTGATAAATTAGAACAAGATATTTCGATGATAAATGTGTTATTTCTAAAAAAATGTCATTCGGGACGGTTTTCGGACCTTATCGTACATATAGTGACAGAAATCTACATACATGATCCATAGAAACATTACTCTCTTGCACAACTAATTTCGTCGCGTCGCGTGGTATCTATCTACTGTCGCACTTAGCAATATATCTAAATGTATTTGGCGATGAGCTCTGCTGTTTGCGTGGATATGTAAAAACGTACAGTTACGAGCATTATTATTTTATCGGTAAGTGGACGAGATAAGGTCTAAAATGGAATATTAATTATTATGTGTCGTGGCTGTACACCCTCCTGAATTCTCCTGAAGCAATATTGTGACTGAGAGTGAAATTCATTTGTAAAAGACCTAAAAGATAGCGTGCATTTAATCGTATGCGATCATTCCCGTGTTTCCTGGTTTATTAAATATTTCGGTGGGACTTTTTTAACATCAGTGTGTCATCAATTTTACTTGCAATATATTGATCGTTTTGCATGTATGGGAGTTGAGATTTTTTTTGTTGACTATAATTTATAAGAAAAGTTCTTGCTTTGTTGTTTATTTTAAATCATATAACGCTTTTTGCTTATTATAATTCGACAGGTAATAAAATAACGAGTCCTTGCGATTAAGAAACCAGTCTTTAAAAAGGTTGCCAAGATACAAAATTAAGACAACGTCTTCGACTTTGAAGACGACCCGTATAACCGTCCTTTCTCTCTGTACGGTGTTTGGAAAGAGACAGGTACACTACCTTTCTATTTCATATAAACGTTCTGAAAGAGAGAGGACATACGGCAGGGACTTATATCGATACCACAAGAAGTATCGATACCTTCTTATGCATATCTAAGTATTTAAATAAATTAGTATTCTGTATTAATACTTTGAACTATCACTTTAATTTAATACCAATATATTCGACAACAACACTACCTATAGATAACTAATTGCTTTCCTTTTCGTACATATGATATAATACAAGGACAGACGAGCGTGTGACGCGTGCAGTGAACTGAAAACTTGAAAGAAATAATTTTTATTAAATAAAATATCATATCAATATTTTTTATGGATACCCTAAAAATTTTAAAAATATTAGTTCAAATATTGATAAAATAATACATATTTTTATGCATAAAGTAAATGCAAAAATACTAATACCTACAATATCAATATTTTTATTAATATCTCGTTAGTATCGATACCATCAAAGTATTGATATTTCTGTCCCTGCATACTAGACGCCTCCTAAGTCAAAAATGTTGTTTTCACTTTTTTGTATGTAGGAGACATCTCTGTTGGATTAAATCTTCTTGAAACAAACTCAATTCAGTTATTTTTGACACCGTTTGGTGTAGTGAGCATGTTTAATCCAGTGATAAAAAGTGAAAAAGTGATAAAAATAAAGTGAAAACATATAATGTTCAATTACACGTACAGGAGAAATTACACATACATTTCACTGTTTTGTATTCACAAAAAAAAAATAACATTTTTTTAACTTCTGTCAACACTGTTATGTGTAAATATTATTAGTACATATATAGTACAAACGTACGTATTATGTATCGATGGGTTACATGGCCTGTTAAGTGAGAATAAATATTTTTTTCAGTACATTTGCTATTTATATGAGTATGGTTTTAATGTTTTCTTTTCTTTCACCAATTACAATTGCTAAATTTATTTTATGGCGGCTCTTACGGGGCACTATATACAAGTATTTCGATGTTAATCATCGAGTGATTGGTATAAAAATGTTTATGTATTGAAAAACGTCGTAAGATGCTCGTACTCAGTAAGCTGGCTATTCGCCGCGTACTTTTAAAGTTTAACGCTCTGACAATGATATCCAGCTTACCGGACTTGCATCATAATTTGTACTATTGACATGCTGCTTTTAATCAAATTATGACATGATATATTTGGATTTTTGATTCATGTGATGTCGCTCAAAATTTTTAATAATAGCTTAAAATATAGCTTATTTTAACAACATAGCCTTGATTGCACGGTAATTTACTTTTATAACCTACGTCGGACCAAGAGTATAAGGGGGCCTGGTCTAATCTATTTTGGGGCCCATCTCTTTATATCGACGAAGCACTGGGCCGCAGCTCAAAAGGTTCTTGAGTAGATCCGCCCCTGATTGTTGAGGGATTTATTGAAGCTTCCGCGGATACTAGGCCTGCAGAAACAATTCACTTCAATTTCAGCCATCATAGTCACGATCGGCATGTGATATTTAATTCCATAATTTGGCGGTTAATCACGATGACCCTCAGAATCTCGTCAAAAAGTATATGATAATACTAGTTATTGATGCTGGCTTTGTTATTTTTCAATTATTGACAAAACCAGTGTGCATAGATAACCATATAAGTCTATTATGTATGACTGACAATTTTGGTGGCTTAACGTCGAATAAAATTGAATCTTTTCTGTCATGCCAAATGGGCGACGTGTGATAAGATCTATGCCAATTGACCATCTTTATTGTTGTAGATGCTGGCATGCATTAGTTGCAATTTTAACGTAGTTTCTTTTTTATTTCTAGTATAATGTTGTTTTGCAATTTAGAAAGATAGTATTCGTGTCGTTTACATTATAATGTCTTACGTATATTTTCGCAAAGGAAGAAAATTAAGTGAATTATTTTTATTAAATACAAAATAGCATTGGTCTAATGCAAGTGTGTGCGCTACATTAAATATTTAGCATTTTATTCTGTGGTTTAGATATAGGTGTCTATTTCTAGTAAGTACACTACAAAAACATAAGTCTAGTGAATATGTATCTAATATTAGTATAAGCCTTATCAAAACTTTTGTACATATGATATATTACGATAACGAGTTACTCTACCCTACAAATTATAGTGTTATTTGCAAGTTAGATACATAATTATTTTATTGTATCGCCAATTTTATTTGTTATTATAAATAGGTATGTATAACAAAAATAATGGGATTTTTGCTAAAATACAACAATTACCGTATCATAATGTAGTATCATTTTTAGGATTCCAAAGGAAGCGTACTAAGACTCTTATATCTGTCCGTCCTTCAGTCTGTCACAGGGCTTTCTTTAATCTATTAAACCGTAATAGGTAGAGAAATTTCCACGGACGGGTAAGTAATATAACATATAAACACAAAATATATATGTTTTAAGATCAATACCAACGAAATATATAATTTTGGTCAGTATAATTATCAATCAAGATAAAATTAGGAAGAAATAATTTTGAAAAAATATAAAGTCTTTTGTTATAACAATTATTCAACATAACAAACCTTTCATATACAGTTTTATCGTTATAAAATTTAACAAATCGATTTGTTGTTACGTATAATAAACGTAATATATACTTATTATTAAGCATAATAATCATTGGTAATACAAATAAAGTGATAGAAGATCCTAATCTACGTTTTGTGACTAAGTCGCTTTCGCACCCAGTCGTCGCTCGCTCGCTCATATGGTGGTCTATGTGTAACCATAACCTAACCTACCTTCTGTTGCCAAGTCGCGTATGCAAACCAGTCGCTTTCGCACTCAGTCGTCGCTCGCTCGCTTCGTTCGCTCGCTCATATGGTTGTCTATGTGTAACCATAACCTAACCTACCTTCTGTTACCAGTCGTTTTTGCACCAAGTCGTCGCTCGCTCGCTCATATGGTGGTCTATGTGTAACCATAACCTAACCTACCTTCTGTTACCAAGTCGCTTTCGCACCCAGTCGTCGCTCGCTCGCTTCGCTCGCTCGCTCATATGCCGATCTATGTGTAACCATAACCTAACCTACCTTCTGTTACCAAGTCGCGTATCCAAATCAGTCTCTTTCGCACCAAGTCGTCGCTCGCTCGCTTCGCTTGCTCGCTCATGAGGTGGTCTATGTGTAACCATAACCTAACCTACCTTCTGTTACCAAGTCGCGTATGCAAACCAGTCACTATCGCACCTAAGGTCGTTGCTCCCTCGCTTGTCATAATCAATTTGATTGATTTAGATTTTTATTGATATATATTTCAAATAGTATTCGTTTTGATTGTTATATTTTATGGCATGTATACTGAACGAGTTGTATGGCAGGTGATGTTTAGTGTTCATAAACGTTATAATAAATGAGTTTATGGTTTTCGAATTGAATATTTTATGAATATTATAGCTTTTTAGAATATAAACAGTAATAATTATATCAAGTAAACATTATATCTTTTGAACTTTATTGAAATGAAAATATATAATTTGTTATTATATCAAACAATACGCACCCGCCTTTAACGTATAGCAATATGTGGATTTTTATGTTTCGATTAATATGAAATAAGACGACGATTGACATATTTTCTGTGCATAGAATTATTTTTAGGGTTCCGTAGTAAACAAGGAACCCTTATAGTTTCGCCATGTCTGTCTGTCTGTCTGTCTGTCTGTCTGTCTGTCTGTCTGTCCGTCCGCGGTTTTACGCAGAGACTATAAGTACTAGAAAGCTGTAATTTAGTATGGATATGTATTTTAATTATGGCAAAAAAGTGGTAGAATAAAAACATGAAAAAAAATTTTTTTTAAGGTAGCTCCCATACAAGTAAATTGGGGGAGTAATTTTTTTTTCTCTATTTACCCATCGTGTGGGGTATTGTTAAATAGGTCTTTCAAAAATATTATGAGGTTGAGAACACCATTTTCCGATTTAGGGGTCCGTTTCCGAAATATTTGGTTTTAAAGTGCGAATTTTTGTTAGAGGTAAGTGTCCCCCCCCCTCTATCTGCTAAACGGTTATATATAGATACGTGAAAAAAATTACAGCAGTAGTATATATACTGAAGTTTAAAGGAAAACTATCAGAGCTGAGTACTAAGTACAAACTAAAAAGTTATAGGCAACCAACTTATAAACTGTAAAATTTCATACTATTTTCATTGTTAGATGTTTTTGGTCGCTAAACTGTAAGGTGCGAGTGTGAATAGTGTGAACTCAAAGTTGTCATTCGCAACTACGGAACCCTACACTGCGCGTGGCCCGACACGCACTTGGCCGGTTTTTTAATTAAAACTCAGATTTTGCAGAGCTTTCCGAATCAATGAATCATTACGCCAATGTTTAATTTTCAGTTTTATGAGGGAGGGCGAGTAATATATTTTAAAGGGATATAAAAGAGTAATGTGTGCTGGTTTGACCAGAGGCGTTTTTTTTATTAGTTGTATGCTTTTTGCCATATTTTTGGTCATTTTGTTAAGAATTTAACAATCAACTGTTGTAGTCCATCTTTGACATTTAAGCGCATATTGTATGTTATATTATAAATATAATAAATTTTTTGAGGCAAAAATTAAACTACTGTTAAGCAAAACATAAATCATCCACTGTTTTTCTACCCTTAGGGTTGGATTTTTCAAATTTATTAGGGTCCAACTTCGGGGTTCGGGTGTCGTATCCATTAAAAAAAGAATTCTCAAAATCTGACTACGAATATACAAAGGCGAGGTCAAACATATTTAAAAAAACCGGCCAAGTGCGTGTCGGGCCACGCGCAGTGTAGGGTTCCGTAGTTGCGAATGACAACATTGAGTTCACACTATTCACACTCGCACCTTACAGTTTAACGACCAAAAACATCTAACAAATATGAAAATAGTATGAAATTTTACAGTTTATAAGTTGGTTGCCTATAACTTTTTAGTTTGTACTTAGTACTCAGCTCTGATAGTTTTCCTTTAAATTTCAGTATATATACTACTGCTGTAATTTTTTTTACGTATCTATATATAACCGTTAAGCAGATAGAGGGGGGGGACACTTACCTCTAACAAAAATTCGCACTTTAAAACCAAATATTTCGGAAACGGATCCCTAAATCGAAAAATGGTGTTCTCAACCTCACAATATTTTTGAAAGACCTATTTAACGATACCCCACACGGTGGGTAAATAGAGAAAAAAAAATCACTCCCCTGCTTTACTTGTATGGGAGCTACCCTAAAAAAAAATTTTTATCAAGTTTTTATTCTACCACTTTTTTGCCATGATTAATATACACACCCATACCAAATTACAGCTTTCTAGTACTTATAGTCTCTGCGTAAAACCGCGGACGGACAGACAGACAGACAGACATGGCGAAACTATAAGGGTTCCTTGTTTACTACGGAACCCTAAAAATGCGCGTCGACTTATAACCTCCTCCGGTTTTGTCGGTTGAGAAATTATCTTTTGGTAATACGTATTCGTTATTACAAAATATTTCAATTGTGTTTGTAAGGGATTAACTACGTAACCGTTTTGAAAAATAAGACATTTTATTAGCGAGTTTACAGTCGGGCGCACACCCCCTACAAACAGATTTCAAATTGTAGGGAGTCAGGTTTGTCTGCCCCCGACTGTTTATAGGGAAGGAATCATTTACGCGGGCAAAGTTGCGAGAATAGCCATGAATTTGAGCAATCAAAGTGATCATCAGAAGTTTCCTCGATGTCATATGCTGCGGGTTGCTTTCCGAAAATTAATCGCACTATTAATTCATACCACAGATATTATAATGCCATTTATTAAAATATAATATTTATTTATTCTAATCAGAGAAATTTTTGAAAAAGATTATTTAAAAAATTTGGATTTAGGTAGGTATTACGAGGGTGGATCAAAAAGTTCTTGGAAGTACTGTATAATATAAGCATAATATTTTTGTGGGTAGTTTGTATTTATTTTATAAAGTGTCAATCACACAATTCTTGTACAGAGTTATATTCAATTTGGTCGAACCATTCGGAAGTAATGAATTATTCAGTTTAGTAGGCGTTTCTAAAAATCCTTAAATATGACAAAAAACGTATTGCGCCCAGCGATGAAAATATTTTTTTTTCGAAAAAAAAATCCTCTAAAGAAATATTTTTGGCTATCCAGCAAACATCAGGGGCTAATGCTAATGCTTTTTATACCATCGCTTACTGGGTTGCTGAATTTAAATAAAGTAGATCGAGCTGTAAAGATGATTCTCGTTCCGGGTGACCTTCCATCTCTGTAACGGAAGAAAAGCTCAAAAAAAACATTGAAAAGTTGGTTTTGGAACACAGAAAATTTACTAGACAACATTTAGCCAAGATTTTAAAAATATAATTTGGCAGCTTTTGGCAGTAATCAATTTAAAAAAAGTCTTGGTGAACTGTCATTGCGCACGTTGTTTCTTCACGTTAACGCTCCTGATGATCGGTCGGTAGTTGCGCTGAAGGCAATCCGCAATGCTAGCTTTGCAATTCTTGAGCTCCCACCATATTCTCCGGACATAGCCTCCAGTGATTTTCCCCTGTTCCCCAAATTAAAGGAACATATCCATGGGACTAAATTTGAGGATGACGACGCAATTATGGCTGCCGTTGACGAGGTTTTGAGGGTCAAGGTAATTATTTTTTTTCGGAAGGAATTAGAGAGTTAGAAAAGCGGTTCTAAGTGTATTGAATCAGAATGAAATAGAGTTGAGAAATAAATTAATTTTGTTTATATTTTTCCGTATTTTATTCTGATTCTAAGAACTTTTTGATTCACGTGGTATGTTAGACGAGCTCCGTGGCGCAGCGGTCAAAACGCCGGTGTGCGACACGGATAGTCCCGGGTTCGATCCCCGGTCAGCAGGCCTATTTGCTAACTTTTGACAGCTACGGTGTACATCATTTTCATGGTAACTTCAATATTCATTACGGCTTTGGTATGAATGACAGTATTCATTTAAGATATGATAACCGTAATGGATACTAAAGTGACAATCAAATCGTTGTACACAGAGTTAGCAAATCGGCCTGCAGGTCAAGATGGAAAATGATTTTTTTCAGATTGACCTAGGTCTTGGATGTTTATCTATATACCTAATTATTAGTAAGTATAAAATATAGTATTGTTGAGTTAGTATCCCATAACACAAGTCTCGAACTTACTTTGGGGCTAGATCAATCTGTGTGATTTGTCCGTAAGTATATATTTATTTATGTTGGCGCTGTACCACCAAGCACCACGGCTTACGGCATTACTAGGTACACTGCATGCAATAAAAGTGACAAATACGTAGGTACTTTGAAGCAACTGCTTCATTTATTTAAAAAATATTTTACAAAAATGCAATCAATCGTCATTACAATAGAGTTATAGGTTAATAAATACATAATATGTAATCAAAAGACAAGTTATAAAGATAAAAAGCACAAATTATATCACAATTCTGAACTTATCACTAGAACATTAAATGTTAAAAAATATTATGCTAGGTGAAACCTACTTTTAGCGTGACTTACACAGACACTAACAACAATAACAATGAATATAAAGCTGGACTCAATAACGGAAATGGCCTTTTCTCGATCGCTCTTCGTGATACACTCGCATTGGTGAATATGTGCCATTGGAGCCTCCATTTGCGTTCAAGCCTGTGAAATTGAACAAAGGTTAGAACATTCCGTTACATTTTATATAAATAGGGACAGTTTCTATTTTTCTTACTATACCTTTAGCATTTAGCTGTCCATCCACAGTGCAAGCTTTGAAATTAAAGTTTGATGCATAAAATTAATACAAATAAAGCAAATTTATCTGCAGGTACCTACCAAAATGTAAATAAACGAATAAACGCAGGCAAAACATTGAATCTGCATTTAATTTAAATAATTATTCGCAAACCAGCTTACAGCACCGGTGGTCTGCCTCAGATTTTTAAGAAATAAACGTTATTTAAATAATGCCTCGAGCTAACAGCTATTAGTTTTATAGCAATAAATAGTTACTAAGAAGAAGCTCTTTTTCATGAAGAAATGACGATACCTTGGAGAAGATGTTGCGGGGGGGCTACTGGTTGCGCGGCGCAGCGCGGCGCCAGCAGCAAGTGGTAGAGCGCGAGGTAGACGGCAGCCGCCAGCAGCGCCACCACGCCCAAAGCGCGGTAGATGCCGCGCTGCGAGTCCAGCGACGTGGGCTCAGCGCGCACCATGCCGCCTACGATCGCGCCGATGCATCTGCCTGATAAGTAAAGTAATTCTTATGTAACAAAGAATATATACACTTGTATGTAATGAGTGAGGTGTAGCATTATCAGTCTCGGTTGAACGTCAATCATAACCACCCGCTAACAGTATTCTTCAACCTTTTTGTTCAAGATCATTCGTTTTTTTTCGAATAACGGAATTATAGGTTTAAAAGTCAATTAGAGCCAAGAATACATGCAGTAAATGAAAGGAATCATTCAATCGATCTTCGGTTGCTCCGGGATCAGCAAATCAGGCTATCGTAAACATAGTTTTCGATAGCCTGATTCATCCCGCTGTTGATTCCAAACGGCTCTTCTATCTGGACCTTTGGAAATGCAGAGGCTGCAAGAATACGGTTGGTGGAAGCAATGGACGTGAAAATCCGGTATCTCTTGAGAAAATCTTCTATGAAATCCTCGATATGAAGAAAAACCTTCAAGTCTCGATACACTGAGAGATGATGTGAAAACCATAAAAAGTGATCTGATCTTGAAGCCTCATGCTAATTTAATAGCGACAAATTAGATGAATGCAGCAACTAACTGTGAACTAATTATCGGTAATAGATTTTATTTCTCAAATGTGCAACATTTTGCCGGCGTTACGCACGTTTAAGTCATGAAGAGGTGTTTATAAAACTCACCAATGCAGAAGTGGGCGATAACAGGCAGCGCTTGTCCAGTAGCAGTGTACTTGCGAGGCACGAGATGTCTGAAGTACAGCATAGCAGTTACCCATACTAGACTCAGAGTAAATATCTCCAAGATTTCACACACGACAATCCAGTTGTAGTCAGTGCCGTAAGCAAGACCTGAAAATAATAGTGTAGTTATGTTGATATATCACTTTCTTTTTAAGAAGACCTTAATTTTAAAGTGCGTTAAGCTATCATAAAAGGAGTAGCCTCATACCAGTGTACCGCAGGCAGTAGAATGTGAAGGCAGTGATGAAGACGTTGGAGTGTCCGATGTAGTCCACTAGTGCCTCGGCCCACAGAAGCGCAGGCACGGCTGGCAGGGCGCCCACGGTCATCGTCAGCCCCACTTTGGTCCCCGTATCGTCAATTTGTACTAAGGTTTCGTTTAGTTCAGATTCGAAGATATCTTTGATGGTCCTGTCAATCAAATCATCTTTAAATTACAAAAGATTCTTTTTTAGGATTTCAAACGTTTATCTATACTAATATTATAAAGCTGAAGAGTTTGTTTGTTTGTTTGGTTTATCTCAGGAACTACTGGTCACAAATTGTGTAATGCCAATAAGAGGGCGCACGCTCCATTATTATTAACTGGCTCAAAGTGTGTATTTAGGTATACCTAATGTTTTTTACCCTTTCTCACACATAAATACCAGTGATTTCATAGGAAATAGGTTTTTTAGGGTTCCGTAGTAAACTAGGAACCCTTATAGTTTCGCCATGTCTGTCTGTCTGTCCGTCCGCGGGTAGCTTCGATACAATTAAATGAGGGTGTAATTTTTTTTTCTCTACTTACCCATCGTGTGGGGTATCGTTAAAAGGTCTTTGAAAAATATTGTGAGGTTTAGAACACCATTTTTCGATTTAGGGATCCGTTTCCGAAATACTTGCAAATTTTTGTTAGAGGTACGTCCCCCCCCCTCTATCTGCTAAACGGTTATATATGTATATGTGAAAAAAAATACAGCAGTGGTATATATACTGAAGTTGAAAGTAAAGCTATCAGAGCTGAGTACTAAGTGCAAACTAAAAAGTTATAAAATGTACTGGAAAATGTAAAGTTTCATACAAATTTCATTGTTAGATGTTTTTGGTCGTTAAACTGTGAGGTGCGAGTGTAAACAGTGTGAACTCAAAGTTGTCATTCGCAACTACGGAACCCTATACTGCGCGTGGCCCGACACGCACTTGGCCGGTTTTTCCTCCTCTGTGATATAGCGTTCTCCATCAATAGCTATGTTGTCTAGAATCGAATATCTTTGTCAGGCCATGATACTTCCTTGAATACGAATTACTCCACATTAGCATACGTTTTAGGAAAATAATTACCAGGGCAGGTAGGAGTCGATTCCGCTCCACAGCACGCCGAGCAGCGTGACGACGGCAAACACGGCCGCCGTCTCCGCACCGTAGCGCCGCACGGCGTTCATGGGCAGAGCCAGCGCGCCCGTGGCCGTGTGCCACCACCACTCGGGCGCCGACAGGGGCATGTGCCTGCATTTAATACTTTTGTTAGTCGCTTGAACACGAATAAACCTGCATTAATACTTTTGTTAGTCGCTTGAACACTAATAAAATTGAAACTTAGAACGTATGACGATTAGGGCAAGAAAAGGGCGATAACTTGCAATTCTTTATGGCAAGTAGGAAATGGTTCCCGGCAGAGCAGAATAGGACTACCTCAAGTCTTCCCGTGGATGTCGCAGAAGGCGACTTAAGAAACACAAGTTAAACAAAGCATATAACATAAAAGAGACCTCTCCAACCCAAGTCTGGCTATCGTGGAGAGTGTAGGCTAAATCATCTGACTTCTGTGGCTAATACTAATATGGCTCTGGTAATACAGAGAGGAGAGGAGCATTAGCTCCTGCAGTGGAGACTAAAAAATAACCTGATTCTTATTTCTAACTGCATATACCTAGCCTAGTCTCTTTTAAAACGTACCTATGTCTAGATATGTGTGGTTTCTTCATGGACCACTAGATAATATACTTATGACCTGTGACCAGTGGCGGCTCGTGACTCAAAGAGCAGGTGGCACATCATAAAACATGCTTAAACAATATGGATAATTTCTATATGCAGAAATAATTCTCTCTCTTATTTAGATAGGCATTTTTTGTTTACATAAACTTAATGTACCTATGATAATAAGATTAATAAGTAAAACAAAACATAAAAACAGCGAAAGTAAGTATAACACGAACAAATACAAACGTAAAACAATTTACGCGAAAACTACCTAATCCGAACATTTCCGAACGTCGGCATTCGTCCCGCGTCGGGCCCCGCGCGGCGCACGAAATTTCGCTAAACTTCCATACTAATCTTCCGTCTCACGCGCCAGGCGTTTCGTCGCCTTCTCAATAGTAGCTGTACGGGCGCGTTGTGTGCGCTGGGAGCGGGCGCACGGCAAATTATTTTGTCAAGCGAAAATAATACTTATTTTGTTAACTTCATGACTGATTATCATTTGACAAAAAAAAAATATGTTTTTACGTAAAACTGCTTATTTATTTTTCATATCTTTGTATTTTTTTTTAATATATTTAAGCTTAAACTGGTAGTGCGCCGCACGAGTGCACTTAAGGGGGAGCCGCCACTGCCTGTGACATAACTACTTACTTGGTTATGAAACTGGTTGATACGTAAGTAATAACTTATAACTTAATACTAATAATAATACTTTATATAAGTATGGTAAGGATTTTCGTAACAATGTTTCTGTCCTTAACTATATATCAGTAACTTGACTGCGATCATGTGAAATTGCCCAGCTGTGATAGCCACCTGCGAAGTTACCTGTACCTACCTACTACAAACATTGCGTGTTCAGCATTTATTGGCTGTCTGCACGCAAACACCCTAATATATTCTCCCAAAATAAGTGGTTTTCGGGCGAGTCATTATTCTTAAAACAAGGAGGGTGCGTGCATAAAGTCGAACATTACATACTTATTACTTCCATAAAGGTAGTATGCAAATTTAGATTGAATTTCTTTTTCTTATAGATATTCAGTAGGAATAAAATCTATGATATGATAATACCATTAAATTTAATTATAGCGAACAACGGTAGGTATAATATTGCTGTTGACGATCGCATTATAAACTAGGATAAATAGATGAACGTCGAATACTTACTTATCGACCAACAGTATGAGTGCCCCAATCACCATGAAGACGGCGTGCATGATGAAGGGTACCAAGTAAGGATTTTCAGGCATGGAATCTTTGGCCAATCCGGCAAGGGGTGGGAATATTGCGAGGCCGATGGTGCCAAAAGCGAGCTGCCGCCCTACATCTCCCCGACCCAAGGAAGTTTCTCTCGTAGCTATGACGCATGCGGCGCCCAGTAACGCCAACCCCGCACTCGGCCAGATATCTGCTAGCACTCTGAAAAGATAATTTTAAATCTGACATACAAATATGTTCATGTGCTGCTGCTATAATATGCTCCAAGTGAAGTCAGGGCAATACATTACTCCAACATAACAACTTGTTATTCTAAGACAGTGGCAAAGACCTCACCTTAAAACAAAGTAGGTGCTGAAGGTAAAAGCAGGATCGCCAACCACCCGGCGGCACTCTGCGTCCGCCAGCACGCCGTCCGGCTCGTCGTACGGGTCCAGCACGAGGCAGCGCACGGCCGGCCGGCAGGTCTCGCCGCGGAAGGCCAACTCTCGTTGTAGCTCTGCCAGACGCTGGGGAGGCACCACGCATTTTGATGGACCACCTGAAAAACAGATCGTACAATTTGACATATCAAACTAGTTTTTACAAGGAAGGAAGACACTACTCCGTTGTCAAAAATTGTGTGTTAGGTACTCGGGATAAAGCAGCGATTCTTACGATTTGAATATTGATTTTAATTGAGGTAGGTGTATGTAGGTATACATACATACTACCACGTCTTTCTCCCTTGCGGGGTAGACAGAGCCCAGGTTTGTTAAAAGAATGACATATAATTTTGATCCTACTTAAGTACCTACGTTAAAATATTTTTACAGGTCCTTTTCCAGCGAAGAAAATCAAATGAAAGCTTAGCAGGAGAATTCAAATGTAAGATTGATGATACCTAGTTTAAGAAGATTGACAGCTAGGTACTTCATATGGTGAGTATTTGTTTTGTGTACTGTTTTATGATAACACCGTAATTTATATCATTTAAGTATTTAAATAACTTACTAGTCTTGTAAGTGCACCAGCCGGCATCTGATGTAGAATTGTCTTCAGGCATTTCTGGGGCCAGCAGAGACAAAGGCAATCGGAGCCGGGCTTCGTGTTGCATGTATACTGAGCAAAGGCCTTGGTAACACAGGTGTGGCGGAAACTCTTCGAAGCTTTCGTCATCGTCGTCCGGGAAGTTCTCTAATGGCCACTGTAACAACGATTGAAAGTACCATTGTCTAAATTTCATAAAATACTTGTGCTCTAAATTTTTATGCAAAAAAATTCTAGGTACACCTCAAGGTTGTCATATTGGACCACAAAAAAACATAACTGGGGCTTACAGACACATAATTAATAATAGTAACAATGCAATACAGGATCAAATTGCATTCTAATAAGTACTTAGTTTTTACGAGTAAGTACATACTGAAGTATTAGCGATGGTGAATACAGGCGCCGGCGTCGTCTCGTTGGTCTGCGAACTGGCAAAGGGTTCTTTCACCCACGTCATGTCGTCGTCTGCGCAGCCATATTCACAGGCGGTCAATGCTAGCACACCGCTCTGTAAACATACAGGCAAAGACAATGTAATACTAAATACAGGTAAGCATTATTCAAATGCTATAAAAAAAATTGACATTTAATAGGTACATTTGCAAAAGAGTCATCATTTAGATGTCTGGAACAAAGTTAAATTTGTAATCCTTTGAATTATTTCTACTGGGAGGTGTTTTGAAAAGCGTCGTATGATTTCTCGTAAGTTATATATCATAACAGCACTCGTAGTTTTATTCATCGAGCGAACGAACTATAGTGTTGTAATAATCAACTTAGCGTACTTAAGTCATAATATGCTATTATATGATACTTAATAGGCACATAAAACAATAACAATGCGATTAAAGCTACAAACGAAAACAAGATAAACGTTGCTTGATCAATAATGCTGCGAAAACATATATAAGTAATATGTAGGTATGAAGCTATGTTTGGAAGACAAGCTTTGAGACCACGAAAAAGCACTGTATTTTTTAAGATAAGCTTGGAACAAATTGTAATAGTTTAATTTCAACAGGGAGGTCTTATGTCCCAAATACGCTTATGTATGATGTAGAATAGCTTTATCCTCCGATTATTTTGAATGTAGTTTTACAATTCCATTCAGTAATTTTTGCGTGAAGGAAGGAATAAAAAACCGGCCAAGTGCGTGTCGGGCCACGCGCAGTATAGGGTTCCGTAGTTGCGAATGACAACTTTGAGTACACACTGTTTACAGTCGCACCTCACAGTTTAACGACCAAAAACATCTAACAATAAAGATTGTATGAAATTTTACATTTTCCAGTACATTTTATAAGTTGGTTGCCTATAACTTTTTAGTTTGTACTTAGTACTTAGCTCTGATAGTTTTCCTTTCAACTTCAGTATACATACTACTGCTGTAATTTTTTTCACGTATCTATATATAACTGTTTAGGAGATAGAGGGGGGGGGACACGTACCTCTAACAAAAATTTTCACTTTAAAACCAAATATTTCGGAAACGGATCCCTAAATCGAAAAATGGTGTTCTCAACCTCACAATATTTTTCAAAGACCTTTTTAACGATACCCTACAAGATGGGTAAATAGAGAAAAAAAATGACTCCCCCACTTTACTTGTATGGGAGCTACCCAAAAAAGAAATTTTTTTCAAGATTTTTTTCTACGACTTTTTTGCCATGATTAATATACATACTCATACCAAATTACAGCTTACTAGTACTTATGGTCTCTGAGTAAAACCGCGGACGGACAGACAGACAGACAGACAGACAGACAGACAGACATGGCGAAACTATAAGGGTTCCTAGTTTACTACGGAACCCTAAAAACAACTTCACATCATAACAAATTATCCATTTAGATAAAATATGTGCAGGATTCCCTTTTTTACTCCAATAAAAAGAAAATAGTTATACCAAGAGCACTGAAATGAAAATTAAATAAATAATTTCAATTCTATAATTCTGCGCTCGTTGTTGCAGATGCTTATTTTTATCATGACATACAGCATATAGCAACAGCCATGGCCCTGCTAAGTGGCCATGTTGGAACTGGTTTAGAGACTTCGAAGCGAGCAAATAAACAATCGCGTCGCCTGACCCCGAATCCGCGTATTGCAGACTTACGAACCTTCTCGCCCGACCACCGGTTGCATCGCATGTCCTCCTTGCACACCTCTTGCATGACATAAGCGCTCTCATTGTCACACATGAACAGAACATTTGGCCTGCGCGCCTGAAAAAAAATACCATTTTATTATTACATTACCTACTTATTATTATTTATTACATCCGCCCTAAATTCAGGACTGCCGCTCACGGGATATTTTTGTAACACATTTATATGGTAATCAAGCTGTCATGCATTTGTTACTATATACATAGGTGTGTTTAAAATTGGTGTTGATATATGCCGTAAACTTGTAGGTTACGTCAGATTCGAACTTGGCTGATCTTGTCAGATGTTCTTTACTAAGTATTTCGTTTCGCTGAGAGCATATAAAGTGCTTATAAAGATAAGTTACCTATAAAGATGTATTATATTATAATACTTAAAATTAAATATAGGTATTGAGAGAAAAAGTCGAATCCTCGAGATCATACCTCATGGCGCTCGGCTGCAGGTACAGTCAGCAACAACGTATAAAAGAGAGCACTAAGTATAAGACACACAGCGGTGGTTATCCTGAGCAGGCGGCCGGAACCGCTGGGTCCCGGAGCTCCACCTGTCGACCCTCGCCCCACCGACAACCTGGAACAAAAACGCTGTAAGTGCTTACTTCGAAACTACAAATAATACGCCAAACATAAAATTTGCATACTAACAGTTGACAGAATAAAATTGCATGTCCTTACCTTACGTCCGATCCATCTAGATCATTCTTTTTGGAAGTTTTTATTTATTTTCAATCGATGTCTCCAGAATTGGCTTATTTTAATGATCAAAAGCAGTAACTAAGTAATTAACAAAATCGCATATTACTGAAGACGGATGTTCTGTCTGTCCCGATGAGTCAGTAAGCTCCGGCAAGCTTTCTCGCGAACGTGCCACATGCACATTCGAATTCAAGTTCTTCTGGTTTTTTTTTGCACAACTCATGTTTTTTGGTACAAGTAAGATGCACTTATTATTCCTTTGACGTCTACAGTCGCAGAGATAAATTCAATAAATTTATTAGCATTATTTATTACTCACTTATCGATAAAAGGTCCAAGCAAAGCCGGACCAAGAAGGGCGATGCACGGCGCGACTGCTGATATGAGTCGAGCTTCTCCTCTGTCCAAGCCCAAGGACAGCATGTGCAGTGGCAGGAATGGGAATATGCAGCCCACGCCTACAAGGACATAAAACATTCAGCTAGCTTTGTATGCAAGGCACATATCAACTCTGTCGTAAAATTAAACGATATAACGAGTCGTGAGTTCATCATGACATAAGTATTTTTAGAAATTACTCGAAGTTCATGTATGCGAGCATCTCATCCAACGTTAATATTGAATTATGTATGAGTAGCATAAGGAGGTCACCGACTATTTAGATCATTTTGAAAATATTATACGGAGGAAAGATTTGTGTGTCTTTGTTTGTAATGGATCACTCAAAAACTACTAGGCCGCTTTTAGAAAGACTGTCTAATAAACCCAACTGTGATTGATGTCTCTGATATCTAAGCGTGTTCCCGGTTACAGACACGCTTAGATATCAGAGATATCAATAGTTTTCGAAGCACTCAGCCAATAATAACGTCCCAAAGTTCCCACTTTGGGACCCAGGGACCAGCAGTGGGTCGGCCCGGGGGCCCGGGTAGACAGAAATAAATTGTTGTGCCTGTTATCGTAGCGTGTTTTCGGTTACAGGCTCACTTGAGATGCTTCAGAATGTGGGTTCCGGAACTTCAGGAGGCCAGCACGTTACTACTTTTTGATAAAGTCTCGGTCACCTATGCTTCTTTTTCCCGGTTCTTCCTACATACTCACCTGAGATGGTTTGGAACCTGGGTTCGGGCCAAGGGTAGGCCCGATCGATAGGGCCCATATGGTCTATGAGACAAAACTGAAAGCCACGCGGATGAAGTAGCGGGGAACAGCTTTTAACATTTTGCTTGTTATTATAAAAAAGAACTATCAATCAATATGATTTACTTTGTAACCAGCAGGTCAAGTTGACCCACATTGATTTAAACATCATGGACTCGTTACTTGCTATAGACCATACTGGTAATATGTATGAATGTACAAGAAATCAATACCTAGGTATGCCATTAATGACCAAACTGCACTTTATGCAATCCTCAATAACCAGCATTATAAGGTTCTATATAGGTCAGATGTTACAACGGGCGCATTGCAGTAGCAAGACTGCAAGACCGAGGTGAACGGTCCCTAAATCATTCGGCGATGCAGAGTCGCTCCCTTAGAAGGAAGCTTGCGACACGGCTCATAGCTTGCAATGGAGCTGGTGGCAGTACCTACGTATATTTTTTGTTAACCGGCAAGCAAACAGTCTGCTAAACCAGCCCCACTAGTTAGAGAAGAGCAATTAAAGGGACAGGCGGGACCACACAGGACCGGACCGAGCAGTAAAATACCCTCGTGATTTACTCTGAACTCTACAGGAGGAAATTTTATTCAACCAAGTCAATGGAATAGAAACTTTACTCGTTTAATATCAGATTCTTAAAATATTATATTATGAAAGTAGCAGATTCTCAATATAGCCAAAGTACAAATCAAGAGAAAATAAAAAAACCGGTCCAGTGCGTGTCGGGCCACGCGCAGTTCCGTAGTTGCGAATGACAACTTTGAGTTCACACTCGCACATCATAGTTAAACGACCAAAACATCTAACAATGAAAATTGTATGAAATTTTACATTTTCGAGTACATTTTATAAGTTGGTTGTCTATAACTTTTAAGTTCGTACTAAATAATCAGCTCTGATAGTTTTCCTTTCAATTTCAGAATATATACTACTGCTGTAATTTTTTTCACGTATCCATATATAACCGTTTAGCAGAAAGAGGGAGGGGGGGGGGGGGGGGGCATTTACTCTCTAACAAAAATTTGCAACTTTTAAATCAATTTTTTATGTACCACTTTTTTGGCATGATTTATATCCATACCCATACCAAATTACAGCTTTCTGGTACTTATAGTCTCTGAGTAAAAACGGACGGACAGACAGACATGGCGAAACTATAAGGGTTCTTAGTTTACTACGGAACTCTAAAAATATATAAATAAAAAAGTAATGAGATATTGTATTACCTGAGAGAAAACAAAACAGTACGCATTTTAGCGTGATGAGGTTTTTATTCACGCACTCTTTCATCTTGACTGATTTTACTCGACGGTTCGTCGCTATTCTTCAACGCATTTTTAATCTGGAACAATCACAACATATTGATCAGTATTTCAAACTCCACAATTATAAAGGTTTGTTATGTAATACCAATATTATACCATTATACATAAGAACCATTACGTAATTTCCCGGTGTATTAGTCAGCAGTTGCTATACCTATCAAATTACAACGAGATTTCTACGAACAATAATTAAAAGTAATGGCTAACGTTAAATTTTGAACGTATTCGGGCCAGGGCCATTTATTTACGCGCCCACATACGACTGTCGCTCTACAGACTAGAGTCACAGATTGTCATGAGTGAGCATTCGGCATCTATTGTTGTGCATGTGATCTCATGTAGTGCGTGAATAGTAGGCGAACTTTTATACCGAGATAGCATCGTACCTCTGACCCACCGCCGTCAACTAATATTTTACACAGTTCCAAATCAACATCAAGCGTATCAACGTGTTTTACAGACGGTTGATGTAATTTCCAGTCAGAAAAATGGAGCATGAACCTAAACAACAGCGTTTATAATTACAACGCACCATTCATCAATCAAACTACAACTCCATAAAAACGATTAAAAATAGATGAATTTATATACTAGAGGCCCGTCCAGGCTACGCACATTTTTGTGAGCTTTCAGAGAATATGCTCTTCAATAGATGAAAATACCTTCAAAATCAGCCCGGCCAAAATTTGATATGAACGAGGCCTGTACAGAATCTGCCATACAAATTAAAGTCCCCACTTTCAGAATCAGCCTGTATAAAATGTTTGTTTTTTTTCGTGTGTGTAAATGGCCAACACTGGTGTCGACTGACCGTGTCACCTACACGAAATGATGATGATGACTCTTGTCAGATTTTTCAAGCTGCCTAAAAGCATCTGACATCGCTTAACGACTGCCATCAATGATAGCAGCCGGATTCCCCACTTTAATTTATACAGGCTGATTCTGAACCCCGGGCTAAATCTCATATCCGAATTTAATTCGGATTTCATTTTTAATTGATATAATTCTTATAGGTTTGGTTTTTTTTTTTCAAATTTTAGACTCAGTAGTTTCGACTCTGGCTAATATTATAGCTCTGGTAATACAGAGAGGGTCGTGCTCCTGTAGTGGAGACTAAAAAAACCTGATGAAGAAGGGACAGTACCTAATGATTGAAAAACTTATTTTTTAAATTTCCTAATTTATCTTCCGAAAACGTTCCTTATATTTAAAAAAATATTTATTTACTTTGCACATCTGTGTTTGGGTCATAAGACTCATTACATTACACCATCCTACCAATTTTTACCTTATTTGTTCCAGTAACTAGACTCGTAGCAAATTGACTGTGACAGACATAAAGACGCACGAGTGATCCTATAAAGGGTCCGTTTTTTCACTTTTGGACGGAACCCTAAAAACCAAAAAATATGTAAGTAACATGGAGGTCATTCCGTTTGGACTTATTTATTTTTTAAGCTTTCGTGACTAATTAATAACACGTCGATGAGAAGGATGCATCTCTTTTTCGATTGAACCACCAAACCCACTAAAATAGACAAATGAAATTAGCATAAAACAAAAACCTACTTAAACCCTATACATATAAGTCTACAAACTGGATTTAAAACGTAGAAAATAATAAATAATGAAATTACTAGAAACCAAGGGCAATAAACTAAATTATTGATACTTTAGATAGAATTAATAGTAATAAATATAAGAATTAATAGTTTTATATCCATTTACAATTTATAATTACTTACTTTTTATTTCGGGTCATTTATATATTTTGTTTTTGTTTGAAAATAATTTTATGATAAGGTATAGTTTTGTATTTAAAATTTTAAAAAGTGGTCCATGTAATGTCGATGCCTCATACATAATCAAATTGGAAACGAAACAAGTCTCTCATTCCAGTCAATGCTGACATCCAAAGAAGAGATGAATTAAACATTTTCGGAACGGATTTCGGGAGAAACCAAGCGAGCGTCTGCAGAACAAAACAGACAATTAAATGTACCTACTTACTCTACTAACTCAATTGAACTTAGATACTCATAGAGAAAAAGTTAAATAAAAATATCACTTTATCAAGCGGTTATCAAATTTTTATAGCAGCGGATACCAATCTTACAGTTTTAAAGAAACAACCAAATAGGGTCCCGTTGTCAGTCTTTGGATCAGTCAGGAACCCTTTAAAAAACTATTTATGACACCATAGGGCACAATTAAATTAAAGATTACTCAACCTAATCAAATTCCGATTCGGATTGGCGGTGTGCCATAGCCACTGTCGTGTGAAAGTTTGTGACGATCTTGTTTAAGTTTTTCATTACACCGCAATCGCGTAACCCAGATACAGTGTAAAGTGGTAACATTACAACCAAAGCCGTTAAATTCCAGCAAAGTCACTGAACTGCACGATCCTGTGACGAAATATTGTAATGTTTTCTTCCTCGCCTTTTCTCTATCTGGGGTCGGCGGGTTGGCACAAACTAGACATTTAAATGTAATGTAATCATCGTCACAGAATACATAATCCACACTTCTCTTAACTAACAGCCCTTCCCGGCTGCGCCCGGGAATACTTATAAACTTTCCTCATGAATTATACTCTATCTAGGTATTGCTGAAAACAGCTTAAAAAAACACGCATAAGTAGTTTAAAAGATCTAAGCGAACAGACAGCGGAAGGGATAAAGATAAGGATTTACCCTCTCCCAGTTGGTCAAAAAAACTTTTTCTTGGTCTCGTCTCCATGTAAGTACCTCTCCTTCCTTGAATCTATCCAATTATTTTTATTTTGCCTTTTATTATTTATGTCGTCACAAAGACATATAATTGATAATAAAACAAGGGACTACTACCAATCCAAATTAAAACAGTAAAATGTATGCGCGGCGACCTACATTTTTCCACCCTGAATTACGTTACCTCACCACGCCATGCAGCCGATGGAAATAGTTCCACGTTGCCTTCAAACATTATAGCAAAACAATGGCGAAACTCTAACGGGATATTAGGTTGCTTTGTTTGAAAGAAAGTTCCCAGTCCCATTGATTATCCTGCATTCGCAGATTCGTTTTTTTTCTTTGGATTTTAATTTAAAATTACGGCATATATGTAATAGAATATGTCAGTTTTCCAAAACTGTAACCTTACATAAAATATTTAATCATGGAATTTCTTTGTTTCCAATTGTCAAAATGAAAAGTTCAAGAGCCTCTGCATGGCCTTATTCTCAAAAAGCTCGGTAAGAATGGGGTGAGAGTGAAATACAGTTTTCTAAAAATGTACTTAGGGTAAAACCACCTTGTATCGGTCACGTCCTGGTATCGGCCTTTCTCACGAAATTGATGATAAATTATTCAATATTCGATCTTCTTGCACCAATTTTGTTCTAAAAGGAACCTTATTTTGTTGTCTTTAAATAAATAAAACTTGAAGGCGATCAAAGTTCATTTGAGAGTTTTGTAGCGACAAATCTTGTGACCTGCGCAAATCTGTCAAAATTCGCGCCATTTGTAGTCAAAATTGACAAGCGCTAGGTTACGGGGATAAGTGTTTTCAAAGTATCTAGAAGGTTTAAACTGTTGATTCTTGCTTGTTTAGGTTAAAGAGATTATAACGCAGCATATTTGGTTTATATTTTTATGTTATATTCAAAATTTTTATGAAAAATCGCATGGCCGGCTTTAGGGTTGATTATTTCATGTAAAGCCTGATATCGGCCGTAACAAATGCTGATGGCCGATACAAGGCAAGTCGAAATCTTGAAATCGGCCACCAAAAATTAAGTCATAAACACAAGGTAATATAAACCCTAATATAATAATATTGATATAGAAGGCTAAAATTATTTTTTAATATGAAAAAGAGTATTCCGACTACGGCCGGTTTATGAGACATCAGCCAATGTAAAATAAAATTACCGTGTTTGTTGTAAGGATGCAAACCACCCTACAATCCATGTGTTCGTGTTTTTTTTTTACCCCAATGCCTCTAATAATTGATAACTGAGAACAATTTCAAAGTGATAACTTTGTGTTTGGTCACTGGGAATCGAATCCACCATCTTTGACTGTAATATTAAATTAATAATAACTTGATTATAGTATTTTCTTTACCAATCTTCAACTTTCTAAAAGGAATCTTAAAACTTAAATTTTAATTAACTTTAAAGCCTCTTTGATACTATTATATCTTTTTAGTATTAATTTCGGCGTTTATTTGTAATAATATTAGCCTAGGCCGATACTAGACAAATAAGTGGACGAATTTCGGGCGCAAGTGGCCGATCTTAGGAAAATTGGGTGTGTACAAATAAAAATATCAATATAAAAATATATTATTGATATTTCAAATATTTTATGACATTATTAGAAAGTCAATTAATAACAGTTTATTAAAAAATAACCCTTAGAACGCCAGGCCAATAAATGTGAGCATAAGAAGCAAATGAATGTGAAATTTTGTTGACATGGCCGATTTACCCTACACCTATTTCCTAGTTACAGAGAGTTTAAGGAAATTTCACTCAAGAAATAAATTTTCTGTACAGTACCAATCATCATACAATGATTTCAGAAACTATGTCTATCTCACTCCGCCACCTTTTCATTTCCTACTGCTATAGTTTATAAAAACATACGTAGCTAGTATTTTATAGTTTTTTTTCTGTAAGACATTGAATAGTATAAACATTTTTTTATAGCATAGGACGGCAAACGAGCAAACGGGTTACCTGAGGGTAAGTGATACTGCAACACCAGGTGTTGCATTGGAAAAATAAAAGGCCGGCAACTCTGTTGTTGTGCTGGGAGGGAGTTGTTACACTCCTAGGAGTGTAACAACTCCCTCCCAGAGGACATACATAGTTTTATACATACAACAAGATTTATCCTAACTAATATTATAAATGCGAAAGTGAGTTTGTGAGTTTGTTTGTTTGTTACGCTTTCACGCCCTATCTTCTGAACCGATCATCATGAAATTTTGCATACACATAGGTTAGGGTACTAAGAAGGACATAGGCTATATATCACGCAGGCGAAGCCGCGGGTAACAGCTAGTACAGTAATATGAAAAAAACCGTTCTTTCACCTCCTACATTTTATTTAAAGTACTTAAGTACTTTTGAAGTTCAAATAAAAGTGCTCATCTCTTTAAAAATATTCAATGTTCCCCATTGACCGCTCTGACCCTACTAGGTTCATATACTTACTTCTTCTTTATAGCGCTCATCTTCTGTTGCCAGGTGTCCCGATTTGCGCGGGACGTCCCGATTCTTACGGGTCTGGGGACGCATCCCGATTTGTACCTGATTGGGACACTAAATGTCCCGAAGTACATATTTAATTTAGGTACCTAATTATTATAATACTACATATACTTGCAAAAGTAGTTTAAAACGCAATAAATTAAACCCAGCCTTAAAAACCTCTTGTTTTTGTTTACTGTCCCGATCTGCAACCCTTAACCCCGATTTTTTTGACCTAAATCTAGATCGA
This sequence comes from Rhodophaea formosa, assembly GCA_963082605.1. Classification (NCBI taxonomy): domain Eukaryota; kingdom Metazoa; phylum Arthropoda; class Insecta; order Lepidoptera; family Pyralidae; genus Rhodophaea; species Rhodophaea formosa. The sequence continues at coordinate 11,967,976 of OY720210.1, forward strand.
TATATTTTTATGCATAAGTTGGTACCAAAGCCGCTTTAGTACTGCATATTTAGCATGATCATTTGACTTTTCACATGAGTCATTAATCATTATGGTAATGGATGAATAATAAAGATAAATGTAAAATAAACTTATTGAATAAGCTTGATATCTTACATAGTAGTATTACTATTACATTAACTATATGCCTACAATCAATGCTTTAAAATGATAGACCATACATATAGCATGACTAATGATTTGTCATGCGTCGTGCTATATATGTACTATAAGTATATTATAATCATAATAATATATACTTAATTTGTGATAGTTATTATAACTACGTATATCAAAATATTAGATTTAATGGACCTCGCATAGGGTGTTCTACCCTGCCTGACGGTACTTTAGCTTAGCAGTGCAATTAAGATCCAAGTTGGTTAATAAATAGGTACATAATTATTGTATGTTTTGCATTTTTATTTGGGACTCGAGACTAGTAATAACACTATTACTACTCTCGAACTACCCGTTTTTACCCTTTGGCTAGTATTATTTGTGGAAAACAGCGGGATAGGAATTAAGTACGCTTGCGTGGCAGAGGTGTATATTCCTCGCATACAACCAACATGCAATAGGTACATGGGCATCTTTGTCCGGAGTTTAATTTGCGAAATTGTAAAGTTGATTTATAATGATAGATACTGCATAACAAACAACCAATGAATTATACCCGAATTCTCCTCGCGTAGCAGCGAATTCAGTCAATCTTTTGTAATATGACATTGTTTATACGAACAGTTTCTGAACCATTTAGACACTTTATTGTAAAGTGTAGTATGCAATCGCTCGCAATTAGGCCTTAAAACACTCGTGTGATCTTATTATGAAACTCGCAGAGCTCGCTTCATAAAACCACACTCGTATTTTAAGGCCCCTTTTACTGCATGCAACCGGATATAAAAAGCACTATGTACTAACTTTTCATATGAAAATAACAACTATAGATGATAACAACAGAGAGTTATTACTACATATTCGTCGCATACTTCCCCATAAGCGGTCTGTTAGCAATCGATAAATTCTGTACTACACTACAATATGAATCTATAGATATCGTGCGGGAAAGTAGAACACCGGTGACGGTGATGAGGTGGTTGAGTTCGTAAAAGACGGTTCGCAGAAATGAGGCCATTAAGTAGAAATTGAATGACGATTGACGACATCACGACATACGTTTGACATTGCCGACATACGTTAGTATTAAGTAGGTAGTTGCCTTTGACGACTTGACGACATACACGACTGACGACACCTCTCGTAGAGTCTACGGTTTTTAATAATCCTAACTAATATTATAAACGCGAAAGTGAGATTGTTTTTATATTTGTTTGTTTGTTATGCTTTCACACCGTATATATTGAACCGATCATCATGAAATTTTGAATACACATGGGTTAGGGTACTGAGAAGGACATAGGCAATATAAGCGGTCGAAGCCGCGGGTAACAGCTAGTTGATACTATTACATTATAAATTATTACAATACCAACGTTAATTTGAAGTAGTTAAACCCTTCCAAAAATTGTGAGTAAGGATGAGGATATACACATAGAGTCAAATTGAAATCCACTTTATGTTTCAAGTTGGTTGAAAACTACAATATCCCTTCGTTCGAGTAGTGAAAACAGAAATAAAGATGGTATATGCATTCATGTCATCAATGATATCCTACTGTCGATAAAAAATGGAGCGGGTCGGCTGGGAGTGTATGGATGTCGTCACCGCTATAAACGGTGAAGGCCTGTCGTGGAGTCGCGCGCGGGTCACCGTCGCCGATTTGTGAGACGCCGACCGACGCCTGTGCGTTTCAACACGCAGATAATAACTTATAAAAGATGATGTAAAGTTCCGTTTATAGAATCATTAATGAACTCGGTCCCGAGTCCCGACCTCGGGAAATGTGAACAGCATTCACATTGTTCTTATTAAAACGCCTGATAATAAAACATCGTTACCCATTTGAATTCGGGTCTTTAGTGATTATTTATCTAAGTACCTATCTAGGTACTAACTGGGGTATTAGGGAAAAGACCCTTCTCCTTCAAACTATCAACTATCAGCCTAATAAATAATCATTGTTTAGTATGGGACCAATGCTGGGAATAAAAATAAATCGACAGTGTCATATTATCAAACTTTTGTTTTTTTTTTGACATTTTGTTCAGTATTGTTCCCATATGAAAAATTATTGTTCACGATGTTAGCTCTGCTCTAATCCAGCGGGGTTGTTGTTGTGTTCTAAGATTACCTACTTCTTCTTCTTCTTAGCGTGTCGACTCGGGTGAATTATATTTGTGTTGACCAGAACTTTGCCACTGACACAGCGTTAACAGTAGCATTGTAAAGGTCCTCGCGTATGCAGGTGGGGTGGTAGGACACGCAGGGTAAGACAAAAGGTGTGCCATGGTCTGAGGAGTAGCACCACACGGACAGGAGATTTCCGTGGTGTGGTTACACCATAGAAATCTCCTGTCCGTGTTGTGTGTGTGGGGTTCCACCTGTTCATATTCTCCTTACTTCGGCCGACTAAAAGTAAGTAAGTGTAATCATAATCTGTATTGATTTGCCGCTGTGACATAAAAAAGAATCTTACAACTCAACTCTTATTTCAAGATATAATTATGATCAGCAACTATATGCAGCTCACTGGCATCATATATACATACTTCCCTAATATATAATATGCGTATATTATGTATATATTACATACCACTTACATACAATGAATAGGTGCTTAAATTGTATGAATGAACAATAATTAATTTCAAGTCACGCATCACTTTGTTACACAGTTATGTATACTTCATGCACCTGCTTTATTTCTAATGATCGATAATGTATGTTTAAAATGAAATGAAAAAGAACTCGAATCGCACGGGTAGGATTCGAACGCCCTCTTAGTTCCTAAGAGTCGTGGCTCTTAGGTTAATTTAGAGTTGTGGTACTAGTGGTTCGAATCCTTCTTGTGGCGAATTCTTTTTCATCACATATTTTCAATTTTAGTATTCCGAGCATTGTAATGTGTTCTGCTGATATATTGGATTTACCTTTAGATATAATCCTCGCTCGCGAGCGAACTACATTGAAAAATTAAAATTCCTTGTTCTGTGGAAAAAATAGTGATCAACGAATTTATAGCCTTTGTTTTAAAGCCGGTTAAAAAAACATTTCAATCGTAATCTTTCGTTCCTTAAATTTGGATATCATTTCGTAAAGTTTTAAGTAGTTTAATTTTCACAATATGAAAATGAAATCTTAAATTGATAGAGCCGCCCTCCCCGGCTGCGCCCGGGCATATAGGTATTATACCTACCTATAAACCTTCCTCATACTCATGGATCACCGCAATGTGAAAACCGCATGAAAATACGAGCTGTAATTTTTGAATTGAAATTCGCGAACAGAAAGACAGACAGACGCAGTGAAGGACTTAGTTTTATATGTATAGTGATAGTTTTTTACCATAGATAGAGTATGAGGTAGAGCATTATTTTATGCTCTAAGATGCTCTACTACGGTTAAGCTATCAATAGTCATATTTTTTTAAACTGCTTAATGAGGAGGCAATCTGACATAGCTCAGCGACTACAATCTAGTGACAATAGTAATTTTCTAGACGACTAGTATGAAAGTGCTTTTTCATGCTGGTCTGGAAAAAAAAACCTAAAGCCTAGAATGTAGATAACAAATTCTTCTTTTTCTACACATTCATATTTTTTTAAACTCAGGTAATTGGTGAGTCCCTGAGACAGCGACCTATTTAAGAATTATGTTAAAGGATAGAGATCTTGGAAGTTTTTGGGACACACATTTTACTAATTAGGAAGCGCCTATCTTTCAAACTATTGACTTTGAAAAAAATGGTTTCAGGAACCTTAATGTAATTTTAAAGACATCTCTAGACACCCCGCAAGTACCATTCATTTCCATGTAAGTAGAGGATTTACAGCGGCTGGCCCGGCAATTTATGTGATAATGATACTTTATTACCCAGCATCCCGTAGGAATAGTTGTTCAGTTTGACGGGCCGGTGTGTTTGAAGGAATGAAAAGGAGTGTAATACCAACACCCAGCATAATTATGTAGTACAACGTCGCGGGCAGAGGCGGATGGGTCAATCTCAAAATAGGTTATGGGGCATTATGGGGGTGAGGCGCGAAAGCTTTTGTCACATATACCTATGATAACAGATATCTAACAAACAATTTATAAGTCAGTACAATATCTGAGTATAGTAGTCGGTAGATACCAATAAACTTATGGTGCGTACGTTAATTTAGGTATAGGGTATATTTGCTTCCCATTTTTATAAAGTTCAATGAACTCTGTGTGCCGTGTCCGAGCCGAGGCCAAGGCGTGACGGTTTCCACGTGCAAGGGAGAGTGGAGGTGGGTGCGTCTTGCCTGCCGATAAGACGGCCGCTGCCGTCACGCTGCGAACAACTGGGTCGTCTGCATTGTCTTTTTCTTCAACTAACACTGCAGAACCATAATAGGTACGATATTAGAATGAAAGACAATTGCTTGACTGAGAAGCGAGAAACGATCTATATATTTATGGGCAGAGCCAATTTAAAAGAAGCAAGCAAACTAAGCAAAAACCGGTCTAAAAAAATGCTTGTCGTATAGTTACTGTAGTACCTACGCAGCAGGACGACAAGCAACTTTTTTATCCGAGTCTTGCTTGAGCGGAAGTCGTAACGCCATTAATTTAAACAGCGGGCTATATATTTTTTTATACACTGATCTATTTTTGTCGTCATCTGTGTTGCTGGAACTTGTATAATTTTAACGGTCAACCAAACATGTTTTAAATTTTGTCGAAAATTCAATTTTTTTACCAGCATAATCAATCATAACGATATCTACTAAATGGGTTCTATTATGTTATAACCTAGTAAATTTACTTGTAGGAGCCAACAAACTCAGCAATAGCTCACTTGGAACGAGATATTCGGATGACTTTGGGTAGTTTATAGCACCAAGCATCAAACATAACAGAGCAACACAAAACATTTTACGGCTGTAGGAGGAGTGGAACCGCATTTACATAATTGGAGGTCGGTGGCGGCACTGGTGGAACCGGTTCACTGCCTCTTGTATGGTACAAAAATGACGTCATCAATGACGTCATCAACGAAGCCTGCAAGCTACCAGTAAAGTTAAAATCGATTGGCACTTGCTTAAAAATGTGTATTAGCTTGTTCATAATACAAACATTTCTTCTATGTTTTGGATTAGTTTTTTGGAGTCCATCCCTTCCTATTAATAACAAGGACAAAAATATGCGAAACCCAGTAATTTATTAATTTAATCCAAAATTAGATAAAAATAAAAAATAAACATATGAAAACCCAGCTTACGCCATGCCATCAGTGGCCATTTTTGCCGATAGCTGGTTATTCTCTTAAATAATCTAACGAAAATTAATAACCAAGACACTACAAATAAAGTACTACGGCCTTAGTTATAACGTGACTTTTTAGGATTCCGTACCCAAAGGGTAAAAACGGGCCCCTAGTCACGATACTTCGTTTCTGTCTGTCCGTCACGGTTGTATCTTTTAAAACGTGATAGCTAGACAGTTGAAATTTCTGTTGCCGCTATACAACAAATATACTAAAAACAGAATAAAAGAATATTTAATTTCCCATGCAACAAACATGTTTTTTTGCCTTTTTTGCTCGATTGTCTAAGTTGTATAAATAATGGCACGAAACCCTTAGTGCGCGAGTTAGACTCGCACGTGGCCGATTTTTTTAAATGATGCGCCTTTAAATACTTAAGTATTTTATAATATGTGCCTAAGCAAAAAATTACTTACTTCTTTTATTTAGGGATCCATACCTCAAAAAATAATAATAAAAAATAACGCCTGTAGCCTGTAGCATCACTCGAATGCCTTCCGGTTGGTTTAGCTGTCTATCATGCATAACTCAGGAACTTTTTCTTTATTTGGAATTAATTAATATCATATATTTATTTACCTACTAGCAGTTACCCGCGACTTCGTCCGCGGTGACTTCAGGTTTGAAATGCGGGGATTATAAAATATGACGCTACAAAGCGGTAAACGAATGTTACTCATTATTTTTGCCGTTCTCAATTCACACGAAATTACATAAAATATGTCCAAGGAATAAAAAGTTTCATATAAACTTTAATCCTCTATTTCACCCCCATAGGGGATGACTTTTGAAAAATCCTTCCTTAGTGGATGCTTACGTCATAAGAGGAATACGTAAGGAAAATTTCAAATTTCTAGCTCTAAGGGTTTGGCCTGCGCGTGATCTTTGATAATTGCCCATATACTAAAACCTTCCTCGAGAACCACGCTATCCATTGGAGATAACCGCATGAAAATCGGTTCGGTAGTTTTGGAGTTTATCGTGAACAGACAGACAGACAGACAGACGCGGCGGGGGACTTTGTTTTATAATATGTAGTGATATGTAGTGATATCTGCGCTCCCTTGAACCTCTGAAAATTTCAAACTTCTAAGTCAACCTATTATAAGTATTAGGTAGGTCCTACCATTTTATCGAATTTTCCATTGTACCTACTTACTTGAATTTTCAAAATAATTAGCAACAGTGATGCTGGGCACCACATGGATGGCGGAAAACGGATAATGGATAAAAAAATATTTTTTTTTATTTACTGTTCGTGTTGTGATCATCATCCAAATGTTGACTTGGCAGAATGTTGGTGACACTATTTTATTAGGTATATGGCAGCTGTGCAATCACGGATTCAGGTGGTCCCTTTTTTAGGTGTGTGATTCCATTAACTCATTTTAATTAATACGTCCTTAAAATTGGTTTTAGGTCGCGTCGCTGGCCGCACCCAGGATATTTCGGACGGCGCGCCTCTGCCGCTTGCCCGCTTCCCACCCCTATGCACGAATATTGTGTGAACACGATGTCAACATAATATTGTGATCCAATTTCTAAAGTAAATATCACGACGAAATTGAAGGCCCTAAAGCCCAACACGCCGGCAAATGCGTAACAACATAAGTACTTATGTAGTTGTAATGTTTACATATGTAAACATTACGGTGAAACTTATACCGTGAGGCAAGAGAATATTTTCACATAGATTTCTATAGGTGAAAAAAATTTAATTTACGCGGACAAAGTCGCGGGGACATTGCTTGCTATAAAATAAATAAATACTTGGCGATAACCAACACTACCACTATTATAACTATATGTACACTTGTTTTAAATAATCAATCGAATTCTGTATTTGTGAAAGTAAAATTAGATACAATACTATTAATAACATCAATAATAATTGCTTCGTAAATAATTGATTTAATTTATGATCCAAAACCGTAGGTAATATCAAATTCTGAGCAAGTTTAAACACCCATTCCCTTGATTAGTTTTTACGATACATGTCGGAATGACAGGGAACCATTATTCTTTGTTTTATTTTCTTGTAGACTGTTTTATATAGGTACCTAAATAGAATAATACCTACACTACATACAGTCAAACTAATCAATGTCGCTCGTGCTGTTGAGTTTTATAAGAAAGTAATAAAAATTTATTTTCCAAAAGTAGGTTAACTATACCCATGTAGTTAAGCTTAATAAATGAATGGCCTTTCATTGATAACTTTTCAACGAAGTTTAAAAAACGGAATTAATCAAGTGAATTCATACCTACCAATAGTCAGCAATAAATCCATGTAGATTTTGATGCTGTGTACTAAATACGTTACAATAATAGTAAATCACATTAGTTATAAAAAGTCTAAGCTTCACTTTACACTAATTTAATAACTACACCGTCCACAGAAACGAAGTCGTGCGTACCGCATCTAAACACGAAACAGACTAAAATAACCGACTTGACTGAAAGAAGTTATGCAAGTTTACAGCGTCGTTCGTGCCGCCCGCCACACTGACGCGTCTCACTTGAGTTAATAAGCTTATTCCATTATTCCAATTTGATCACAAATAGAAAAGCTGTGATTGAAACTTTTATTGAAAATTTACAACTACAACACAAAGTGCTGTGAATTTTTGAGATATTATATTCAATAAGCCTTCTTCTGGGACATGAGTCCAACATCCCACCCAACCTAGGAATATGTCCCACACAGTGTCGGCCCAACGTGTAAAGAAGGCTTTATAGGATTTTATTTCAACTTCCTAGTTTTATCTGTGAGGGTCAAATATTGCAACTTAATTTTGAAGAACTTAACTGATTGAGCTGAAGATGACAATGCAACATTAGGGAACCATAGACGATCGTATGATAACTGCAGGTAGCAATATGGCTCTTATAATCTCAAGAAAATTATACTATCGTGTTTGGGCTTATTATATTATCTTCGAAAGCACTTTACAGTATGAATCGTTCTATAATGGGTAGATAACTTATTTCTTTAAAAAATACCAAAAAATACTGTATTTTTATTTCTGGTAACGACAGGCAAAGTGACAGGCATTAATAATGGCAACCCTACCTACTGACAAATACAAATGTCATCCATCATTTTAGCGTTTGCGTTGTCGATTGTTGTAAAAAGTAAAAACTAGGAAGAAAATCTACAAGAAAAACAAGAATCTAAAGTTACTCGTTATTAATAATACATAGTATTTAATTTATTTTCTTACAGTTCTTGTAAACTAGTAATACTAGCTGTAAAGAGAAATTATAAATGTACCAGTATGCTGCGAAATAATTATCGGATTTCGCTAATTTACCGGTCTATTACTTGCTACATTTGGTCGTTTTAGAGTTAGTTTTGCTATAAATTTTTACTAAATGTTATGGCTCCTCCTAACAACGACCGGCAGCCAGGTCACACGGGAACCATACCCAAGACTAAAGTGAGAAACAACTGCAATGTGCCCCAGGAAGCAGTGACCCCCACTAGGAGAGACATGACCAGTAATCTAGTTACGGTGAGATTTTCTTATTATTTACAATGATTTTACCTATTCCTTATATTTCATGTTACCATTAATGTTCCTCGAACGAAGAATACCTTTTGTAACAGTTCACTATATAAAGTGAAATATTTAGGTTTATTCAATGATTTATGTAATTTTAATTAATTGAATGTAAAGCATTTTAATAACTTAAAATATATGAATTGATATTACAAACATATAAAGTATATTTTATCAATAATTGGAACAATTATTACGTTATTATTACTACATTATATTTTTTATTAAAATTTTTTGTTTGATTTGCAAAGGACACAATAACTTATATTGCACCAAGTGCTGCTGTGTTCGTTTCACAACTGACTTATTTTTAGACACACGAGTCTTTGTATTGGCCAGATGCCAACTTTGGTTCAGTTTTGCGACACACTTTCATACCAGCAATAATTCTACTTGCATTAAATATTCTTCTCCTTTATGAATTATATTTTAGAGATAATTTTATAATTTTATTTACTCTCCATATGGGAGCTTGTTTATCAAAATTTAATTTAAAGAAGAAGGTGTGTTCACGTTAATTTGTTACCTGTTGAAACTCAATACTTATTTAATGCTAAGGTAAGTACACATGTGTGATGTGTTGATCTGATTTTAGTATCATATTTTTAGACCTCTTTAGATTGGGTTCCTGTATCGGAATATAATACAAGATCTAATTATAACCAATCCAGAAAACCATCAAACAACACATCTGATCCTGAACTGACAGATTTGGGTAAGAACTCCTGAACATTGCATTTTTAACTTTATTTATTGGTATAAGTACTAATATAATTTCATTCAAAGCATTTTCTTGATTTATGTTGAGCCAATTCCCTGTAATGATATTGTGCGTACCTATTTGAGATCAATCAATTCCCAGAGCCTGCATCTAAAGAATCATTGAATTTATATTTGTGCATATTGACTATGTATTGGCTAAATTAAAAAGTGGTGTAACACCAACCTATGTTTATTTGTTGTGGTGAGTGGTACTTCTTGTGTTATAGCCAGTAAATAAATATCCATATTTTAGATAACTCTGTGTCTTTTGAGAGTGGATTTGGAAGATTTGTGCCTGTCAGACCTCAACCTCGTGCTCTGCCGCTAAATGTGCAGAACCGTGAAAACATAGCATCCGAACAGCATGATGATGTCACCGGGTCTAGTATTTCAAGTCACACATTACATCCTTATGCGCATCAAATGCAAAATGGTGAATATTAACAAAAAATCTTTGCATGACCTTCTAATGCCTATAATTCACATCTCATGTAGGTAGTTTGTTTGTACTAATGATTGTAACTTATGTGTTTTCTGTTTAATTTTTTTTGTTTTTAATTTAATAACAAAGCAATATGCTTGTAAAGTAAACAAAGCAATATGCTTGTAAAGTAAAAGTGCAAGATGTGTATGTGGAAGAAGAGTCCTTTGGCTCTTGCCAGAATTAAAGTGATTGGAATTGATGTCTTTACAGCATTATTATTATTTTTGTTTTACCACAAATATGTATTATTTTTATTATCTACTTAATATTTTTTTACAGGATTAATCCCTCATTCAAATCATGCGGCTACTGCTGTGATGATAGTCAACCCGACTACCCCTAATGCAGTGACTGGAAATATGTCACAACCATTTAATGTAAATATAATTCATATTTTGGTTGTTCTATCCTTATGAAGAATGACATTGATAAATTATATATATTATATATTTAATTTATGTTATAGGCTTCAAGTCAAAACAGGAATAATTTATCAAGAAACATTAATTCAGCACGTAACAACTTTGACGGCAATAGCCACTCAAGTAACAACAATTCTACGCCTTCTGTTTCAAACTCCAGGACCGGGACTAAGACTGTAAATTTGATAAATAACATGTATGACCAAGGGCAGAGTGGCTTTAACAATATCAATGAGAACAACCATGTGAGTATGAAATCGGTATTCTACTTAACCCTTACAACGTAAATGTGTAGTGTTGCCTTTCACCTACATACATAATAAGAAATAATGAAAATATATATTTTCATAATCTGAAAAATAATATCAAATTAAATAATAATTAAAAAAGCCATTTATTTCCGTACTTTTACATTATAAGGTAAGGTACATTACCATTAATTAAAAAAATATGTATGTAGGCAAAGGAGTGGCTCAGCTTGTGCTGCCTCAGACTAATAAATTTTAAAATCAATAATTAATAAATCATTTTTATGAAGAAACACTACCAAAATATACTTTTTTTTTTGAAGCTTTAGAATTATATAGTAACACTTAAATAACTTTTTCTTGAAATCCATTTACAGGGTCCAGTCAAAATTCAAAATGTTTATTCAGAAAATATGCCCTTGCTAGCACATTTTCCTGTTACATCACATTTAAAATTATGTTATTAAGTCTTATGTATTTTATTCACTATTGTTCGAAAGCTATAGGCTACTAGCGTTTCGGAACCGACCACAGCAGAGAAGAGACAGTGCTGCTCCCATTTGGCAGTAAACAGAGATATCACTTAAAATTTTGTTCTGCGAGGCCTCTGATAAATGATAACCCTTCAAAGTATTTTATGAACTACTGTTTACAGTTTAAAGCGTATTCACGCTGTAAGCTTTACTTAGCGTTTTTGCCAAAAACTTCTTACTTTGAATTGTAAACGGTACTTAAAAATGATTTGTTGGGTTATCTAAAGTTCGCAGAACAAAACTTTCATATATCTTCGTTTACTTTTAAATGGGGGGCAGCACTGGACCCAGTAAAATTCATTTCCAGCTTTCCCTTAAATTGTTATAGCAAATGCTTATTAATAAGCAGCATTCGAGTCTTGGTCTTGAAAAGTGTCCTTCATCTGATCATCAATGACTTCAGTTATTTCACTCCTGCAGCAGATACTTGTGAAATTACAATAAAATGTTTTTATGAATAGTAGTAGATATTCTCTCATTTAATGTATAATTTTTGGCATTCTTTATTAGGCTCATAGGGAGTCGGCGAGGGCTTTAGGTGAAGCAATTGTCGCGGCGTGTCCCGATGCTGCTGCAGTTGAGCGCCGGCTCGGGCAAATACGAGAGTACATACGGGTGACGTCATCACTTGTTGATACAATGCGCAATTCCGAAGATGAAGTAAGTGATAGATTATGAATGATGATAGAATTAATTTTAATTTATAAGTATCTGCATATATATACTCAATGAGAATTTGATAACGTTTTATTTAGGCGTTTATTGAACACACCAAAGAAGAATATGATGAACTGGTTCAAATGGTAATGACTTTAAAAGAGAGTGAAAGTAAATTGCAGAGTATTTTGCTAGAGAATAAGCCCGATAACGTAGAGGTCCCTGTTGAAGAAACAGACACACCTAGCTCTCAAGCAGACGCACCAACTGTACACCCCGAAACTAATGCAAGTGATGCAGAAAAAAGTCAAAACCCAGATAAAACTTGTAAAGTAAAAACCGCCAATGATAACATCCTAAGTAACAGTAATCTTAAAAAAGTTACTAATATAGAGAATGAGCAGCTCAATAAGTCATTGCAAAATATTAAAAATATTGATAGTGATGATGCAGCTATTGAAGCAACTCAAATAGAAGAAACGCCTTCAGAACATTTGAGTAGGCAACCCGAAAATTCAGAACACATTGAAGATACTGAAGAATCTCAGAATAAACTTGTGATAGAAGATATGGAGACGATTCCATGCCCTGAGCCAGAAGCTACTAAAGATGATCAACATCTGAATGAGGTGTTAAGAAAAAATATATTGTCTTGTGTAGAAAAGGTAGCCATGATTGAGGAAATGAAAAGTAGAAAAAGTAAAGACTGTAATAATAACAACGACAATAAGGTTTCTATACTATGTGTCATGAGAAGTGTGCCCCTAGTTTTAAATTGAAAAATCCTAGCATGTTCAAATGCAAAGTCTAACATTCTACTACTGAATCTTCCATCTACAATCAACTCTGTTCAAATATCTTACTTGTGTTATTGTGTTCTAATTTTTCTGTTTCCATTTTTTATTCTTTTCTATTGTCACTAAACCTACGAAGATAGATTGACAAAGAAAAATAAGATTGATGTTGTTGTGTGATAGCTGCTAACACAATAACAATCTACTGCCTGCTTAACAGTTATTATTCCAAATCCTGTAAATAGGCTGAAATTATGTGATTTATGAATTTCTTAAAACAGAACGCGTACGCGTTAACACATTATATAATGTAGACGATAAAGATACCATGTTGCCCCCAACGACTGGTAATTGGGTGTAATACTACGGGCCACGTTGATGTTTTTTTAACCGACTTCAAAAAAGGAGGAGGTTTTCAATTCGTCTGTATGTTTTTTTTTGTATGTATGTTACGCGATTATTCAGTCAATTATGGGTCTTTTTTTGTTTGATAGGCAATACTCCAGAGGTGGTCCCATAAAATTTTTGTCGCGATGTATCGAGCACTTTTTGAAAAAATAAACAAAACCCCTAAAAAATTGTAAGAGTATGCCGTTCGGTTTAAACTTATTTGTATTTTATTCTTATGCGAGTTAAGACGATGATAATGAGAACGTTACTTCTCCGTTTTGACCGAACTTCATAGGCGGTCCTATAATATTTTTATCGAAATGTATCCTGTGTGTGTGAGTGCTTTTAGAAAAAATCAACAACAAAAGAAAATTGTACGAGTATGCCGTTTGGTTTAATTTTATTTCTATTTAATTCTTTCGCGAATCAAGACAAGTTGATGACGACGTTGTTCCTCTATTTTGATTGAACTACCACATCCACTAAAACCTAATTTTTAGTTCCAGTTTGTACATTTATGTATAGGGTTGAAGTCGGTTTTACTTTTTTGTTAAAAATAATTATTTATGTTATATGTTCAAATCGCAATCTCGTATTGCCCAAGATTCGTGTGAATGAGGGTGACATGAATCATGATGCGGGACATATATTCTTTAGTGAAAACCTGCCTCAATAATTATACTTATAAAATTAAACACAAGAATGTTTACCTCTTCAGGATCTAGTGACCCGGCCAGTATCAGTGCAAAGCAATGGATCTATCTACAGCGAAAATGAACTGTGGCAGAACGAAATAAAAAGTAAAATGGAGCTATCGCAGATACGCCTGGCTGCCCTCAAACAGCAGCAGAAGCGGCTCCTCAAATATCAGGTGATATTATACTCTGCAATATAAACCAAATTATAATAGATACATCTTTTGTAGATAAATAGATGTTCTCAGTTTTTTTTTACTTTTTGAGATTTATTACTTAATAAATATCATCATATAATTTTGACATATTTTAGGAGGAGGCTAAACAACAACTGGAGGAAATAAATAGGGAAAGACAATCTCAAGACATTCTCCCGTCCACTTCACATGAAAACTTCGGTGGTATGCAGGTAATGCAATAACTTTATTTGCATGTATGTAAATGAAAACATTATACATGCAAAACGTATTTGTTTAGTTATGCGAACATTCCGATACAAATGAATATGAGCGAATTTGAATGGTAATGAATGACAGATGAATATTTAAATTGTAACTTGTACATTCGTTACCTACACATATCAAACACTTTTTAAATGATCTGTAAGCTTTTCTTTGACGCATTAGCGTTTTTTTTTCTCTAAATTTTTCTCTTAGAAAGCGTTTTTATTCTAAAAAGCATGTCAGCCCATTTTTACTTGAAGTGGTCCGGTCGGTCTAATACATTACAAAAACTGATATTAAAAAATAATTGCAAATACCGCGACGAAGTAATGGGATGGAATATCAACACAATAAGCAAAAAGACTGCTTCAAGAAACACCTTAATTAATTTTTTTAAGCACTTCCTATTTTCAATTGCATAATTAGGCATTCATCTAACAATCATTCATCATATTGCTAGTCAAACTAATACATAAAATAAAATATACCCGAAAATAGTCGAATCCACATACCCTACATAATAATTTCGGAGTAGTCCTAACGTGTCTACGAAATTTGCGTCGTTTCAGAACCAATCATTTGGCGGCAACTATCAGCACTCGAACCGCCTATACGCCGCCAATCAGATTGGCGTGGCGACCACGCTGCCACACTCCACGGAGATGGCGGCGCAGCACGGACAGGTCGCCAACAACATGGACAATGATCACGGACACTCCGCGCACTCCAACCACAGCCAGGACGAGAGGTTCTCTCACCGGGACGCCAATATGGCTGGCAGCGAGGTAAGAGCGCCTTTAAGGATTAGCACGGACATGTGGCCAACAATATGGACAACGAGCACGGACACCCCGCGCACTCCAACCACAGCCAGGACGAGAGGTTCTCTCACCGGGACGCCAATATGGCTGGCAGCGAGGTAAGAGCGCCTTTAAGAATTAGCACGGACATGTGGCCAACAATATGGACAACGAGCACGGACACTCCGCGCACTCCAACCACAGCCAGGACGAGAGGTTCTCTCACCGGGACGCCAATATGGCTGGCAGCGAGGTAAGAGCGCCTTTAAGGATTAGCACGGACATGTGGCCAACAATATGGACAACGAGCACAGACACTCCGCGCACTCCAACCACAGCCAGGACGAGAGGTTCTCCCACCGGGACGCCAATATGGCTGGCAGCGAGGTAAGAGCGCCTTTAAGGATTAGCACGGACATGTGGCCAACAATATGGACAACGAGCACGGACACCCCGCGCACTCCAACCACAGCCAGGACGAGAGGTTCTCTCACCGGGACGCCAATATGGCTGGCAGCGAGGTAAGAGCGCCTTTAAGAATTAGCACGGACATGTGGCCAACAATATGGACAACGAGCACGGACACTCCGCGCACTCCAACCACAGCCAGGACGAGAGGTTCTCTCACCGGGACGCCAATATGGCTGGCAGCGAGGTAAGAGCGCCTTTAAGGATTAGCACGGACATGTGGCCAACAATATGGACAACGAGCACGGACACCCCGCGCACTCCAACCACAGCCAGGACGAGAGGTTCTCCCACCGGGACGCCAATATCGCTGGCAGCGAGATTAGATCGCCTTTTGGGATATGCACGGACATGTGGCCAACAACATGGACAACGAGCACGGACACTCCGCGCACTCCAACCCCAGCCAGGACGAGAGGTTCTCCCACCGGGACGCCAATATCGCTGGCAGTGAGGTTAGAGCGCCTTTTAGAATAGGTATTGCAACTATCAAGCGTGGCGTTGTTCTGTTCCGAATTATACTGTCAAATGTATAGACTTTTGACTTAAGGAATATTTTTCTTCATAATCTGACTAAATCTCGTGAAATAAAGTATTGAAATTGCCATATTTATTGTTTAAAAACTGGAACAAATAGTAAAGGGAACAAAAACGAGTGTCACATTTTTTTTATCGAAACGTCAAAGAGTTTTGCATAAAACCACTGTTCTTATGCACTAATTACTTGCATAAAAGGCTAAAAATAAAGATAATCATATTTTTGATGAGGAAGATCGTATACAGCGACATCTACAGTTAGCTTTGCGCTGACACCTTGTACCGGAAATCCTAATCCTATAGGCCGAGCTGCCGTACTGGTTTTGTAATCTTTAAAGGTACGCGCACATTATGACGGGCCGCATCCGCTTCGATCCGCTAAAGCGCTCTTGTGTATTTTCATACCAAATTCGGTATCCTGCCTTTTTGCAGAAAATTGTTTCGCTGATTATCACTTGCCAACCAAAGTTTCACCTATTTTTCACTTTGACAACAAACGATTATCAAATTTTTGTATGACAACGGCAGATTATTATAATGACACAAAACGTTGGGGTATTTATTATTTGTCAAGTCTTTTACTAGGCCAAACATCTATTATATGAATAACGTTTCGTCAGTGCAACAGTTCCCTTTTCGTACATTGCTATAATGATGAGTACATATCATAATTTCAATTTTCCTTTGTGACTTATGGTTCTGAGAAAAATCGTCTCTGAAGGTAAGGAATATGATGTAAGAAAGGAACTGGTTAACAGAAACTAGAGATAGGTTGCGAGGAGCGAAGCGACGAGCGTTAGGTTCTACATGAACAAAGCATGCGCGAGGCGAGCGAGCGAAGCGAGCGTGCCGCGGTAACGGCCGAAACGAAAGTGCCCTGTTATTCCGAATACATATAATATGCCTACTTAATGTAACATTTGGTCAATTAACAACTGAATGAATATTACGCTAAGTAAAACATACGCTACTTACAAGTTGGCATTTTGAAAGGTGTCATTATAAAAAGGGGACCAAACATACAGTTGGCAACTGCGAGATTGGGAAATAAAACAAAATTATAAGAAAAACTAGCAAATGATTAATCCGCAAAATAAAATTCTTCGAAACGTTAGTTGTCAAGTGATAATCGGCCGAAAATTTTTCTGCATAAAGGCAGAGAACCACAAAATTCAAAACGAATTCTTACTCATGGAAACTAATAGTGCAGTTTATTGGATTAATTTACATTTTTTAAAGGAGGCTGGAGGTGGTGGGCGCGACAGCGAACCGGAAGACGATGAAGGCCTGCTCAACGAACGCAGCCGCATGCTGCAGATGAAACTGCGCGAGCTGCAGATGAAGAAGCAGCATATGGAGAGCTTGGTATGTGATTTGTGATTACAGTCAGCAAACAATATTGATGCGTCTTGCGTCTTTTTGGAGTATATCCTAAGAATTGTGTACGAGCTTACCTCGCACATTTAGCGACCCACGTCCTACATCATGATGGTCGCGTGTCAGCACCTTTTATAACATTCATTTAATTTCATTTCGAGCCAATAACTGTCCCACTGCTGGGCAAAAGCCTCTCTCCATTTTTTCCAGGTCCTTTTATAATATAAATTACTTTATTAACTTACAACTCATTGAGATACTCGATAGCTCTCTGAGATACTATCGACTGGCAGCCGTTATACTTTCGATCGGCGAGCCTGGATACTTCCATCTATAGAAAGGATCCATCACACCATGCCATCACCATGTAACTTCAACCAGCAAGAACAATAAACTACTATCTCCGTGACGTGATCTTGTATCTCCACACCACGCCACCACCTTCAACCCAGCAAGCAACAACATCTCTTCATGTAGAGTATTGGGCCTAACACCAAGTCCGGCACCATACAAACTGCTTTCCTTTTGGATATCACGAAGGCGAGTGACATGACATTTAATTGCCGTAATGTGCGTGTCTCAGTTTTGACCAAGCCCGCAACTTGTGTTGTAATTTTAAACGACCGCTCATTACCTCGAGGCTCTGTCAGCATTATAACGATTTATTTTGATCTTGTCTTTGTTTTACGGGTTCCGTATCTCAATCTAAGTCACATTGACACTTATCACAAGTAAATCCCACTCGACTGCGTGGATTGCAAGAACAACTTATATTTTGCATGAAACTACGTTTTCATTGTTTATTATATATTATATGTTTTATTCTTAAACGACAATATAATGTATATCAAAAGTACCTTTTGTTGTCAGGTATCAGAATTTCAAAAGCTGCAAATGGCTACCCGTTTGGCCAGCTCCCACAATACATACTCGAGCTCTGGAGAGGAAAGCGCTGACGACGAACCATCGCGTAAATGTATACCATTTTATTTTGATTCTTATATACGACGTGTTAATAAATAAGCGCAATACCTTGACTTAATTTAATTAGAAAAGAATTATTAAATTTTATTTTCGCGCACTATTTACTGAGATATTAGCGTTTTATTGTTTTCTTGTGTTTATTGCAAATGATCTTATATTATATTTTACCCACCCTTTTTTTATTGTGTGGAATCGATTGTACTCTCAATTCTGAACAGACTAATTTCCGGTTTTGAGCTTTTTCATTAACACGTTGTATACAATTACGAATTTACCAGTTAGCGTTCACATTTCGTTCAATTATCTGTATCCATTAAATTACATAAAATACAATCAAAACATATGCAGTATCACAATCAGGAACTTTGAGAAAGCTTTTTAAATTTGTTATTTGTAGGTTATTATTAGCTTAGGTTAGCACTGCACCCTATCGTGCACAAATAATATTGATTAAACATAAATATAATTATATACTTAAACACCTAATAAGTTTATTGTGTTTCCATTATTCCTTTTGATTTTGTGCTTAAATACTATTAGTATAAAAGTAATTACGCCAGCATAACCTGTATGCCATAGTATATTAGCATAATTTAAGATAAGAATAAGCCAAAGTATATTAGCATAATTTAAGATATTTAATAAACATAAAAATAAAATGGAAATAAGTATAAACCTAACGGCCTACTTCTAAACATTTTTTTGGGTTTTTGTGTATTTTTCAAAAAGCGCTCGACACATTTCGATAAAAATTTGATGGGACCATCTATAAAGTATATATTGAACAAAAAAGAATTTCATAAATCGGTCCTCGCGTCTTCGAGAAATCGGGGAACATACATAAAAAAAAAAAAAAGATTCCGACAAATTGACAACCTCCTCCTTTTTTTGAAGTCGGTTAAAAAACATTATGCGAATAATAATGTCACTGTACCAACTCTCTTACTGCTAATTTTATTTTGCTAGTAAGATGAATGGAAGCAAACCAAAAGCAAATAATGTTATCTTTGCAGGTAACAAGACCGGTGGCAATATTAAAAACGAAGATCCTTTCAAGCTTATGGAAATTAAAGCTATTAAAACGGCTCTACAAAAGACTAAAGGTATGAATAAAAATTGAGATTGATTTTCTACATCTTTACAATTTGTTTTTATTCTAAAACTAGCTGGCCCGGCGAACTTCGTACCGCCTAACAGTCAATGATTAAGTATTCATTACACATATCGAGTTTTCATTGTTTTTAAGATGTATTCTGCTATTCATTCGGCCTCATAAGAAAGCTCAAGGTCGCTCAAAGAGCTATGGAGAGGGCTATGCTCGGTGTTTCTCTTCGAGATCGAATCAGAAACGAGGAGATCCGTAGAAGAACCAAGGTCACCGACATAGCCCAGCGGATTAGCTCTTTGAAGTGGCAGTGGGCGGGGCATATATCGCGAAGAACCGATGGGGCAAAAAGGTTCTTGAATGGCGACCACGTACCGGCAAGCGCAGCGTTGGACACCCACCGACCAGGTGGTCGGACGACCTGATAAAGGTCGCAGGAAGACGCTGGATGCAGGCCGCTTCCAACCGGTCATATTGGAAATCCTTGGGGGAGGCCTATGTCCAGCAGTGGACTTCTTACGGCTGAAATGATGAATGATGATGATGATTCTGCTATTCGGGGCGGAGACAAATCCAACGAATCAATAACCATGAAAATTGGTTCAGCAGATCTCGAGTTATAAGTGTTGTAACAAACCCGTCTTTGTTTTATATATATAGATGTATGTTCTGTTTCAGATCTTATGAGATCGGTTGAAAATTACGAAGCTGATCATTTAAGTAACCATGATGATTCTTTCCAAATCCCTGGGCATTCAAATATCCACGATAAGTAAGTACCTATACATACATATACGAGTACCTATATGAACTTAAAAAAAATTGTTTTCAGTATCAGGGAATATTTGAAAGGTTTATAGACACAACAGACAGAAAAAACCGGCCAAGTGCGTGTCGGGCCACGCGCAGTGTAGGGTTCCGTAGTTACGAATGACAACTTTGTTCACACTGTTCACACTCGCACATCACAGTTTAACGACCAAAAACATGTAACAATGAAAATGTATGAAATTATACATTTTCGAGTACATTTTATAAGTTGGTTGCCTATAACTTTTTAGTTTGTACTTAGTACTGAGCTCTGATAGTTTTCCTTTCAATTTCAGTATATATACTACTACTGTAATTTTTTTCACGTATCTATATATAACCGTTTAGCAGATAGAGGGGGGGGGGACACGTACCTCTAACAAAAATTTGCACTTTAAAACCAAATATTTCGGAAACGGATCCCTAATTCGAAAAATAGTGTTCTCAACCTCACAATATTTTTTAAAGCCCTATCTAACAATACCCAACACGATGGGTTTGTATAGAAAAAAATATATTACTCCCACTTTACTAGTATGGGAGCTACGCTAAAAAAAATTTTTTTCAATATTTTCTTCTACCAAATTTTTTAAATGATTAATATACATACCCATACCAAATTTCAGCTTTCTAGTACAACACGCGGCGTATAAGTTGAACTAAGTGTGAGCGAGACACACCTATATTAATCAGTGGCAATATATTGCGGTGTCCTACTCACACTTAGTTCAACTTATTTGCCGGGCACTATACTTATAGTCGCTGAGTAAAACCGCGGACGGACAGACAGACAGACAGACAGACATGGCGAAACTATAAGGGTTCCTAGTTTACTACGGAACCCTAAAAACGACGAGCTCCGTGGCGCAGCGGTCAACACGCCTGTGACACGGATGGTCACAGGCGTGTTGACCGCTGCGCACGGGTTCGATCCCCGGTCAGGTCAAGATGAAAAATAATCTTTTTCAGATTGACCTGGGTCTTGGATGTTTATCTATATATGTCCATCCATCCATCAGGTCTTTTTAGCCTCCACTGCAGGAGCACGACCCTCTCTGTACTACCACAGCAATTTGTTATAAAATATAGTATCGTTGAGTTAGTATCCCATAACACAAGTCTTATTTAAGAACTTACTTTGGGGCTAGCTCAATCTGTGTGATTTGTCCGTATATATTTAAAATATATTTATTTCAAATTAAGTCTACAAACTGAATCGGGTTTGATTTCAATTTAAACATTCCGTACCCAAAGTGTACTATTACTAAGCCTATGATGTCCGTCCGTCTGCTTGACATAAGGCTGGATGTTTTAAACCTCTTCTTCTGCTTGTCGAGTTGAAATAGTTTTCTGTATATATCTTACGACCAATTTTTGGCTAATCGCCCTGTCGTTGGCTTCACTAAGATCTTCAACTCTGCTAGTGGGACAGTAAATATAAATTTTCAAGAAATAAGCCTTTAGCTTTATTTTTCGATTTCAAAGATGCTGCTAATTTATTAATGAGACCCACAGATAATTAACAACATTAGTGTCAAAAATGTTTAGGTCAAGAGAGGGTTTTATTGTGTGTGATTTGTACTACACATACCTTTTACAGGGTAATCGAATTCATTGTCATCCGCAAAGTTTACATGAATGAATATTTTTTGTGTCACACAAAAAATACTGGTTGTGTGCCTTGATAAAATCACATGTTTTGCGTAAATTTCGCTGACCTACTATTTGATACTGTTTTAATGAATTTATTATCCGGCGTTATTGATAGTTTTCATTTTTGCTTTTATCTGAAGTGGTTGCCTTTATTGAAGAGGAAGAGGCTTTTAAATAGGTAATTTTAATTTATTTTACTTTAGCCTTATAACTTTGAATCATGGCTATAGTAACTATATATTAAAAACCGGCCAAGTGCGTGTCGGGCCACGCGCAGTACAGGGTTCCGTAGTTGCGAATAACAAGTTTGAGTTCACACTGTTCACACACGTACCTCACAATTTAACGACTAAAAACATCATCAAACACATTGCCCATTACCCACATTACCCACAATACCAACACTATCCCGTCGGGTATAAAGGTATGGTGATATCGTTTTTCGAATGTTTAAGCAAATCTGAGGGCGGCTGCAGCCTGGGCGGTTGGTCCAACGACGGCAGCATGTGCCGCGTGCGCAACTCCCTGCCGCAACGGCACAAGTTCACCAACGAACAGCATTCGCAACAGCAGCAGTTGCAGCAGAACCAACAGCACCAGCAACAGCTGCAACAGAGTCAACAACAACATCAACAGCAGCAACAACACCATCAGCAGCAACAACAGAGTAAGCAAATAGGATACTTTTTCTAATGTTTTCGCTATCGTTACACATTTTAATAAAATTACCTTTAATACCGTTTCATTGCGTTATTACATTATTTGTACACCTAACGTTTTGAACATTTTTATACACCTTACGTTTACAGTGTTCGTGGACGTAGGTAGACCACAAACACTGTAAAGTGTTCGACACGTTTACGTAACGAATTTTATTTAGAAAGGATACTCCTCATGAGCATCGTCCGCTCCACTGATGACTCCATGTTAGTTTATAGTTTTTGATCACCTAGGTCACCTAGGATCTCTTGAGTCAACAAAGGCGACTTTATTAGAGTACTTTGCTCACCTTGGATTAACCTCGGTGATCAACAGCGACTCTTTTTTTCCCATGCAGGTAAAATTTGTTTACCTACATAAAATGCTGAATGCATCGAAATTTAACAGAAAAGAAATAGTTTCGGGTTTTTAAATAAAATTCTGAGAACACGTAAAAGCCAATTACCATCAAGTCTTTGTTAGTTTCCATTGAATTAGCATGACCTTCTCCAATACCAGTATCATTTATTTCGAAAACCGACAACCGTAGTATCACAATATGTCTTTCTGAATGTTCATTTCTCACCTGAAGGCATGGCTATTTGTCAGCAACTATATCAATTATTGCCTTTTCCAAGTTGTTTAGAACACATCTGATAATATATTTTTTTTAATAGGTCACGAAGCAAACTTAGCTTCATTACAAGAACTAGCCCAAGAACTGAGAATGGAGACCGAGAAAATTATGGGAGAGCGAGCGCGCATCAAAGACATGATATCCAATAAAGGTTAGTGGGTTACAATGCTAGGATATCTTATTACTAAATAATTTAAAAACGCATATTTTTTATGCATATTGAGAGACTAGTCGCGGGGATCTACGACAAGAAGCGTTCAAGAGGTCAGTTTAACGTTCGTTGCGTTGTATGTATTACGTTGTAACGATGCGCATGGATAACCTTCATGCTGCATCTTGCTTTTCACCTCATTTCCCAATCATCATCATCCTGTCCACTTTTATTTCGAAATTCATTTTAAATTCCAAATTAAATTCCAAATTCCATTTTCAAATCTTCTTCACAGTCCTTCCTCATCAATCATTCATTCCATTCTCTTCCTTGGTCGTGATCTCTCGACCCTAGCTTACAGGCACTCGCCTATAATAAATATTATTTTACTAATTGTATTCACTACTACTAACTGTGTATGCCTGTGTGAAACTTATTAAAATCCGTTATCTGAGTTGTGTTGTGTTCTCTCTCTCCGCTGAGCATTAATACCTTCATTCATATTCATGTTGGGCCTACTCTAACTAGCTGGGTGAGTAGGACCCGACATTGGCGCCCGTACGTGTTAAATTGCCTACTTCCTACACCTGAAATACCTACCAAACAACTATACGTGAGTACTGTAGAGTGATTACGTCAAGAGACGCTGGATACAGACAGACTCACTCCTCTACTCTAACTTAAGCCTGCGTCGCGACGGTGGATAGTGACCAGCGTCGGTACGCTATCGTCAGCGTCGGTACGCTATCGCCAGCGTCGGTGCTCTATCGCCAGCGTCGGTGGACTATCTACTGCGTCGGTGGTTAGCTGTGGACAGAGGCAGCTGCTTACTTCTGCATCGGTTGCTGCTACTTACTTCTCCGTCAGTCGCTGCTCACTTCTCCGTCGGTCGACATACAAAGGAAACAACAACATCAAGAAATTTATTTATTTGTGAAAGTGATTTAATGAATTGTGATATTTTTTTAATATCCCTGTATTTTCTATATAATAATTGTTGCTCCATCACTTCATTATCATCGGTACCATCAAGGTAAGCTCTCCAGATATCCCTGTAACAATTATTTATATTATTATTATTTTAACACTTTCACGTTACCTCCATTACACTTCAAATAGGTACTCAAACAGTACACCAATCCTATAATCTACACACAGTTTCATACAGCTACACAATCATGCTGCCCTTGTGCAGTAGCACAGGACTCTAAGACTCTGGGTTTAAACCTGAACAGGTTATCCTTTGTTTTGGAATCCTATACAATACCGCTTGCTTTAGGAGAATATCCTAAGGTATAGGCCACGTCTTTAGCACCGATATCCCTTAGGCTTCTGCAGCCGACTTTGGGATATCACTTACATACATTCAAACTAACCTACCTATATTAAATATATTTACGTACCTTTGTGGATATCTGGAACAGCTTTATTCTCCCTTTCTTTCTCCTTTGCCTCCCTATTATTATTATTTTCTTTATATATTTAATTTCATATCTTCGTAGATAGTACATTTCTATTTCTTTTCCTAAACTGACAATCGACACAAGTCATTTTTCTTCTTTTTCAATACTTTTGTTTATGACATAAATATTAGGCTGGTTACACATAAGGATTTTTAAAGCTTCGTTTACACGAAACTTTTATTAGGATTTTTAATTACTTTTCTTTACATTCTCAATCTCTCTAAATTCTAAAACTATCTTTCACAAGATAATCTATTTGATCATTTGGCAATATTTTGGCACTTTTAACGATTTTACTCTTTATTTATTTTTTTGTATCAATTTTCAAACATGGACGTTAGGCAGCTAAATAAACCTGAAATTATTTTTGAGCTTAAACATAGAAATATTAATTTCGAATCATCTTCTTCTTGCGAGGAACTTAAAGCTTTACTTCTTTCTAACTTTAATAATAATCAACTCAATGATAGTTCTTTCAACGATGTTGCTACTGACCTCGATGATATTGATAGATGCATACTTTTGATAGAAAACTGCATGTTTTCCTATCCGAATCGTAAAACTAAAACGCAGTCGTATCTTATTCATGTAAGATCAAGACTTAACTTAATTGATATGGCTGTTGATCATTCGTTACAATTATTAGAAAGAATTAAAACATCTTGGCATAAACTTAAAGAATTAGAGACTAACTTTAATATTTTAGAAAATAATACCAATTCTACCTCAACTTACCATTCGACTGACTCACTTTTAGCTCCCCAACCTCAAACCTTTTATAATTTACTAACTGACAAAATTTCAAACATAACGAATTCAACAACCAGTAATGATTTGAAACGATTTACTTTCAAGGGTGATGGATGTCCAAAAGACTTCATCCAAAAAATAGAAGAATTTTCCAAAGCCAGAAATATATCTGAAAAGTCTTTATATAATCACTTATATGATATTCTTAAAGGTTCAGCTTTAGATTGGTTCAGAACTAAAAATAATGTTATAACTGATTGGGTTTCTTTTAAAAATTGCTTTCTATCAGACTTTGAAATTACAGATTACGATTATAAATTAAGAAAAATTATAGATAATCGTAAACAAAATAAAAATGAACGGTCAGTTATATATTTCTCACAAATGATAACTTTATTTAATAAATTAAATGAACCGTTATCTGAAAAAGAGCAAATCAATACTATAGTCAGAAATTTGCAACCTGAATACAGTTTAAGACTTTCTCCTAATGACCTTACATCATTAGCTGCTCTTAGCGATGCGTGTAAATTTACTGAAAGGTTGTTACAAGTTAATAATAATTCACAACCTTCAATTTCTTCTAGTAACTTACCTTTGATTCCTGACCTTCCTTTATCTACTAATAACTTACCTGTTATTTCCAAATTTCCTTATAGAAACCAATCTTTTACACCGATAAATTCAATAAATACAAATAAACAAATAACTTTTACTTGTCCGCGTTGCAGAAATAATTCACATTTATTAAATGATTGTACTAATAAACAAAAAGTTTGCTTTCGTTGTGGTAAAAAAGATTTTATTTTTACAAATTGTCCTAACTGTCAAAAACATAATTCAAAAAACTAATTAGTGAGGAGTGTACTAAACACATAAATGATACTAATTCTACAAATAAACTTAATTTTGATAAAAAAGACTGGAATAACTGGTTAAAAACTTTAAAAATTTTCTTTACCTCATATAAAGTTAGTACTCTCCTCTTTAAAAACAAAGCAGACTTAGAACGTCCTTATTTGCAAATAAAAGTAAATGAATTATATTTAAACGGATTATTAGATAGTGGTAGTGCGATAACTATCCTCGGTAATAATGCACATTTAATTTTATTAAAGCATGGTTTTACTTTAAATAAAAATCAAACCATTCGTGGTTCTGTGGCAAATGGCCAGTCAATATCGTCTATTGGTACTATTTCGCTACCAGTAGTATATAATAATCATTTTTCTGTAATAACTGCTCATGTAATACCCGAAATTACCGAATCTTTTATATTAGGTATAAATTTTTGGAAAACTTTTAACATTGCTCCTAACTTACTTAATAACGTTACTTTTTCTAAACTTAACAAAAATACATCTTTCGTAATAAATAATTCAACTTCACATTTAAATACTTATCAAACCCTAAACGAAACACAACGCGTTTTAGCTGATGCCATTATTAACCAATTCAAAAATATTTCTACAGAAATTAAACCATTAGGTAAAACACATTTAGCTGAACATCATATTGATACAGGAGATCACCCTCCTATACGTCAACGATGTTACCGTTTATCGCCCGAAAAACAAGAGGCGTTAAAAAAAGAAGTTGACGAGATGTTAAAGCTAGATGTTATTGAACCGTGTGAAAGCCCATGGCTCAATCCTGTAATAATAACACCTAAAAAAGATGGCACTTGGCGATTTTGCATTGATAGCCGTAAATTAAATGATATTACAAAAAAAGATGCTTATAAATTACCAATAATTTCTGATATACTCGATAATTTAAAAGATTCTAAATATTTATCTTCTATTGATATTGCAAAAGCTTTTTGGGAAATTCCATTAAAAAAAGAGGATCGCCCAAAATGTTCATTCTATGTTAAAAATAAAGGCATGTTTCAATTTAAAGTAATGCCATTCGGGTTAACTAACGCCCCAGCTACACAACAGAGATTTGTCGATAATCTATTATCAGATATCATGCTAGACAACTCTGTTTTCTGTTATTTAGATGACATAGTCATCGCTACAACTACGTTTGATAAACACGTTGAGCTCCTTAATAAAGTTTATAAAAAATTAGCTCAGGCTAATATTACAATTAACTTCCCAAAATGCTCATTCTTCCGTAATGAATTAAAATATCTGGGTTACGTTATAGACGAACAAGGTCTTCATACTGATAGCAAAAAAGTCCAAGCTATACTGGACATTCAGCTCCCTAAATCGGCTAGAGAGGTCAAAAGATTTCTCGGTACTGCAAGCTGGTATCGACGTTTCGTACCAAATCTTAGTACACTTGCAGCTCCCCTTACCAAACTTACTTCTACGAGTAAAAAAGCTCCTCCTTTTAAATGGTCTTCAGAAGCTGAAAATGCTTTCAATGCTATTAAACAAGCACTTGTCAGTACTCCCATTCTCGCTTGTCCAGATTTTACAAAACCATTTGCAGTTCATTGCGATGCTTCATCATATGGCATTGGTGCAATGCTTACCCAAGATTATGATGGCATCGAAAAGCCCATAGCTTATATGAGCAAATCGCTTACAGGTCCCCAAAGAAATTATTCTATTACTGAACGCGAACTTCTCAGTGTAATAACCGCACTTGAACATTGGCGTTGTTATTTAGATAACGGCCAAAAGTTCACAATTTACACTGATCATTCAGCCTTACAATGGTTTCTTCATCTTGACAACCCTACCGGTAGACTTGCTCGCTGGAGTATTCGTCTATCGATGTTTAACTTCGAAATAAAACATAAACGCGGTTCAGAACACGTTGTACCAGATACATTATCTTGTATAAAACAAATAAATACGATAAATTTCACTTCGCAAACTAAAGATGAATGGTATAACTCAATTTTTAATAAATGTAAAACTAATCCTACTTCTACTCCTGATTATTTGATTAAAGACGGTAAACTTTTTAAATATGCTCGGTCTAATACACCCTTGCATTCAGAATTCAGCTGGAAATTAGTTATCCCATCTGAATTCAGAGAATCTATAATTATAGAAAATCATTCTAACCCCACCTCGGCTCACTTTGGATCATTTAAAACTTACCATCGCGTAAAAAATAATTACTTTTGGCCAGGAATGTATAAAGACATTGCAACATTTATTTCTAAATGTGACACATGCCTAGCCTATAAACATCAAAATCAAAATACTATAGGTCTTATGGGAAAACCTAAAAATTGTTCGCGTCCATTCCAATGTTTGTCAATGGATTTAATAGGACCATTACCAATAACTCGTAAACTTAACCGATTTATTCTAGTTGTAACTTGCTGTTTTTCAAAATATTGTCTACTTTATCCCATCAAACGAGCAACTTCAGCAATTATAAAACATATTCTTGAAAATTTAGTTTTCATGAATTACGGTATTCCTGAAACTATAATCTTAGATAACGGTCCTCAAATGATAAGCTCAGAACTTACGGATTTATTTAAGTTTTATAAAATACCTAAATTATACTACACACCGCGGTATTGCCCTCAAGTAAACACAGTTGAACGCTATAATAAAACTATAATTACAGCTGTAGCTTCTTTTGTTGACGATGATCATCGTACTTGGGATCTTCATTTACATAAAATTCAATTCGCGATGAATACGGCTGTAAATGAAGTAACTAAATTTACACCCGCATTTTTAGTTTTCGGTAGGGAACTAAGTACTTGTGGCTCTATTTTTTCCAATAAAGATACGTGCGATGACTTAATTTTCAGTCCTAGGGATATTTATGCTGAAAATATAGGTAATTTAATTCCAGTATTTTCCGAAGTTCAATCTCGGTTATTTAAAGCACATGATAGTAACGCAACTTATTACAATAAACATCATCAACATTTTGAATTTAATAAAGGTGATGTTGTATGGAAGCGCAATTACCCTATCAGCTCATCAAATAAACATTTTTGTGCCAAATTAGCACCTAAATTCGTTAAATGCTATGTAGCAAATAAAGTATCTCCTTTAGTTTACGACCTTATTGACACTGATAACAAAAGTCTCGGTCGTTGGCATATCAAAGACATTAAACCCATCCCTAAATTAAATTCTTACCTTTCTTCTGATGTTATTAAATGAAACATCAAACTATCTATTCCTTTTATTCTTTTTAACTTTTCTTTGATAAAATATTTCTTTATTTCCAATTTAGTCTTAATTTTATTTTATATTCATTTCATTATTTTTAGGTCCCGTTAACATTGACGGATGTCAACCTATAATTTGATCATCTTTATTAATTATTACTATTCTATTTTCTTTTCTTCTTTTATCCTTTTAATTTTTTTTGAGCGGTAGTCAACTCATTAAATAAGCCTCTAATGACGATTAACTAATAATTTATATGTGCGGTTGATAACACATAAAATAAGCCCTTATCGTACCTTTCTTATAAGCACTTAATGCTTAATACCTTACGTTTTAACATTAAATATTATTTTTCTTAACTTTATCGCGTAAACGCGAATGCTTTATTTATAAAAACTTGTAAATAATATCATCGTGCGGTCGGCAACACGGTAAATAAGCCTAGCTGCCAATCAATTATTTAGCGGGTTGTGACTAATAAAATAAGCCTTCACTAAGCAAATAAGTGGTTTCATGAGAAATTGTACAATAAAATATAATTTCTCTAATTTGAATGATGTTTCAAGTTTGAAAACTTAAGACTGTCACAGAGGTTGAATGGTAAGTGAATGAATGAGTGATGAATGAAAGTCGGAAACACACTTATTGTAAATACACACTGTACATTCCACACTCACCACAAAATTTTTTCACACATTTATCATTATTTTTATTTACACACTTATTTTAATTATTTTAAATTCTATTTCTTAAAAAAAAAAAAAACTTTTTTTTTTTACCCCGGCCCCCCCGGTATTGTAACGATGCGCATGGATAACCTTCATGCTGCATCTTGCTTTTCACCTCATTTCCCAATCATCATCATCCTGTCCACTTTTATTTCGAAATTCATTTTAAATTCCAAATTAAATTCCAAATTCCATTTTCAAATCTTCTTCACAGTCCTTCCTCATCAATCATTCATTCCATTCTCTTCCTTGGTC
This sequence comes from Rhodophaea formosa, assembly GCA_963082605.1. NCBI lineage: Eukaryota > Metazoa > Arthropoda > Insecta > Lepidoptera > Pyralidae > Rhodophaea > Rhodophaea formosa. The sequence continues at coordinate 11,998,942 of OY720210.1, forward strand.
GTGATCTCTCGACCCTAGCTTACAGGCACTCGCCTATAATAAATATTATTTTACTAATTGTATTCACTACTACTAACTGTGTACGCCTGTGTGAAACTTATTAAAATCCGTTATCTGAGTTGTGTTGTGTTCTCTCTCTCCGCTGAGCATTAATACCTTCATTCATATTCATGTTGGGCCTACTCTAACTAGCTGGGTGAGTAGGACCCGACAACGTTACATAGATATCCCCACCAGGAGGTATTCTGACCACGTCGGGTAAACAGAACGCACGCGTTCACTCAAAAAACATAGTTGTTTTGAATTTACTGCGTGTATTTGACCAACACTGATTTAAGATATTTAAGCTGCCAAAAGGCATCTGACAAAGCGAACTTTAAAGATTATGGTGTCAGTAGTGGCACGCGTACACCTAACTAGTAACTGCAAGCTCTCTGTCTTATAGATCCCTATAGTTGCAATTATATTCAATGCAATTAATTTGGTATCTCAGAGATAGATGGTGTTCCCTGGAGGAGGCCTTTACCCGAGAAGGGATTCTTGTAGAAGAGTAACTCTTGTACTTGTATAAAACAAAAATCTCATACATACTTCATTACAAAAAAAAAATACAACAAATATTAGTATACAAAAAACAAACCAATTTTTTTTTTACAGTTTTAGTGTGTTTAAAATAAGTTTCAAATATTTATGTTATATATTTAGTGTGTTAAGTCATAACGTAAACACGTACAGATTCAGCTAAGATTTGGATAGTATTTAAAATAGTTCCAAGTATATTTTGATTATATAGTGTAATATAATAAGTAATAACCTAAATACTTCGTGTAATATTTACAAGAAATAAAAGGCTTTTTATTATTATTATTATTTGGTATGTCCATCAACCTAGGCTGCCTGATGCAGGCGAGGTGCAAGTACTCGTGTACGGACGCAAGTGTGGCCTCTAGGAAGTTGCCACCAAAGTGGTTTGCGAGCGGTAGACTGCGGATAGCCGCCTAGTCTTTTGTCTACAGATTGCTTTATTGCAGATTGCATAATTGCTTTACAGTGATGAGAGAGATAATAATAAATAAATAAATATATACGGACAAATCACACAGATTGAGCTAGCCCCAAAGTAAGTTCGAAACTTGTGTTATGGGATACTAACTCAACGATACTATATTTTATAATAGATACATATATAGATAAACATCCAAGACCCAGGTCAATCTGAAAAAGATCGTTTTCCATCGTGACCTGACCGGGGATCGAACCCGGGACCTGCGTGTCGCAGGCAGGCGTGGTAACCACTGCGCCACAGAGCTCGTCAAACCAATACGACAACCAAATACTTCTGACAGCCGTATTTGCCGTCGATTACAGGTGGATCACTACGGACTCCCATGTTTAAAGTAGCCCCCTTCTAGGAGATAGATAGAAGACTGGAATGCTAAGACATTTAAATATAATCTTAGGAATGCCAATGCAGTCTAGTCTAATTTCCTCCTTGCCCTCCCCGCCGTAGTTATTATTTGCTAGGGGTGCACACATGCTTAATCTAGCAAGGCCGTAGGTATACCAACGGCCTTGCTAGATATCACTTCACTACATATTATAAAACAAAGTCCTCCGCCGCGTCTGTCTGTCTGTCTGTTCGCGATAAACTCAAAAACTACTCCACGGATTTTTATACGGTTTTCACCAATAGATGGAGTGATTCACGAGGAAGGTTTTAAGGTATAATACATGCCCGGGCGCAGCCGGGTTGGGCTGCTAGTATATTATAATGTATTGTTACTTACAGAAGTGGCCCGCAAGCAAAAGAAAGTAAACGAGGAAGTGCGGGCAGGAAGCGGCAGCGCGGCCGGCAGCAGCCCCGCCGGCGCCGCCATGGGCCCGGCCGAGCGTCGCCAGATGCAGCTGCGCGCGCTGCTCGCCGACAAGCAGCGCGAGCTGGAGGCGCTGCTCAACAAGGAGGCAAGTGCACACGTGAGATATTGTTTTAATAAGGCAGGGCCCCGCCGGCGCCGCCATGGGCCCGGCCGAGCGTCGCCAGATGCAGCTGCGTTCACTAGAGGTGCTGCTTAACAAGTAGGCGACAGATTTTACTTAAAATAAATACATATATATAGTCGTGGTCAACTAATTAGGGACACTATATCACTAAAACAAAAGATTGTCCCTCTAGTCCGAAAAAAAAAACTCCACGAGGATTTGAAGCTTGAACCAATTAATAACAAGTAATTTGGTTAGTTTTCTAAATATTTAAAGGCCAGGAAAGCAAAAAACAAGCTGCGATCAATATTTTTAAAATAAACAAACATTGCCACTTATACATAATTGATAATGGGTGGACAACTAATTAGGGACACGTACAATTTTAACTGTAAATATAAATAAACTGGTAATTATTAAAGTGTTTATCACATAAAAAGTTAAATAAAAAATAAAAATACAGTACAAAACAAATCATAAAACGTATGTTTAATAACCAGTATGGTTGCCTTTTTAGTTATAACTATTTGACATCGGCGCGGCATCGATGCTAAAACAAATTATTACAAGTTTCTAAAGAAATATTATTCCAAACATCTTGAAATTTCTCGTAAAGCTGATTTTTAGTGCTAGTATGTTGAGCTGCAACTTTTTTCTTCGCTTCATACCATAAGTGCTCTATCGGGTTTAAAGCTGGGCTGTATGCGGGCCAATCTAGTACCGTCACTGACTGTTGCGCTAGGAACGATTTAACAGAGTGTGCTATATGTTTCGGGTCGTTATCGTGTTGAAACGTCCACGAGACTGGTAAGACTTCTTCAGCATATGGTAGCATCGTTTCCTCCAATATTCCTTTGTATTGGAATTGATCAAGTTTGCCCTCAATTCTTTTTATAGGTCCTACTCCATGTCCAGAAAAACAGCCCCAGATTTGTATATTGCCGCCTTCATGTTTCACCTGCTTCTTCGTGTACTTTGGATTCATTTCGGCTTTATAGGTCGTCGCACGTATTGTCTGCCATCGGATGAAATAAGATTTATCTTGGTCTCGTCAGAAAACAGCATATTTCTCCATTGAGCAACATTCCAATGTTCATACTTTCTTGCAAACGCCAACCTTGCTTGTTTGTGTTCCTTCTTCTATAATGGAACTTTTCGAGCAACTCTTCCTACTAGCTTTACCTCCACCAGTTGCCTTCTGTCGGTCCTCGCTGATACTTCAGCAGTCGGTTCTGGTCTAAAAACCTCGCTCTTGATCAGAATGGAACCCTTAAAGGGGTCTCTCTTCGCGAGAGTGACCATTCTGCGATTGTCTTGTGGGGTTGTTTTTCTTGCCCTCTTCCGTCTAGGTACACTTTCCGTTATTTCGTGAATTTTGAAATAAGCCACTGCATTGTAGATTATGTTTTTGGAACATTTTAGATGATCTGCAATTTTCCGGTATGGCCATCCACGATGATAAAGATTTATTATATTATAACTTTTCGCATTGTTGCGTCACAGCTTGTTTTTCGACCCATTACTTTTAATTATCTAATGCGTTTATAACTCGCACGCTAAGAATGTCGCTTTTGAAATTGGCGCTGAAATTATAAATTAACAGAATAAAAGTTATTACTTTTTATTTTTTAAGAATCAACATCAAAAGAACTGATCGAGTCCGCAACACCACGCTACGTTCCATCACCAAAGTTACCGATGTAGCCGTCGCTGCTGCAAAGCTGAAATGGGATTGGGCCGGGCACGTTAGTCGCATGCCTTCAGAGTTTTGGGCCAAAATTGCTACATCGTGGACCCCAACTAATGGACACCGGCTACCTGGAAGACCCCGACGGAGATGACGCGACGACCTAGATTTGTACTCCAAAGACTGGCCAAACAAAGCCCAAAGCAGAGAAGGAGGCCTTTGCCCAGCAGTGGGACTTAACAGGCTAGCAAAATAAAATAAAATAAATAATTTAGAAGTAAAAACTGAAGTGTCCCTATTTAGGTGGCCAGTTCGTCGGTACCATAATTTTGATTCATGTGATTTAATTAAGATTTTTATTAGGATAGTAGGTTTTTTTTTTTTTTATTGTAGTCTATTAACTAGAGTACTTGATAGTGAATATGTTTACAAAGTAACAATCAGTAATCTCGAATGAAGCTTACAATAATAGCATATGAACATTCAATATTGCTTAATATTCTATCTGTCCCTAATTAGTTGACCACGACTGTATATATGTATGAGCTATATTTGCAAAAATTAAAGTCTAGATATTTAATTTTTGCAAGTATAGCTTATTGAGCGTATATATCCGTCTTTGTTAGTATATTCAAGAAAATAATAAAGCGAAAAAAAATAACTGATATCGTAGAAACTAGAAACCTACTTAAGAAAAGAAAAATAATGAAAAAAAGGGTGTATTCGCAACTTCACCGATGTTTAAGTATAAATAAATTATGTTTAGCTGACCTTCTGACTGCCGCCATTTTGTTTCTTTATTGGCACAGCTTAAACATAAATATTAAGGTACCAGTAGTAGCTAGCTATGCTATATATAAGCTAATATGTACGATTGCATCTACCTGAAATACCCTCTATTACCATACTGACATATTCGTGCCGTGGTTTACACTGCAAATATTATGTTTTCTTCTTTTATTGCAGAAGGTTTTGTGCACGGCACCTGAAGGCCAGCCGACGAAAGCAGACTCGAGGACGGCTTCTGTTGTTAACCAATCCTATAACAGGTTGGTGCTTTTTATAGATTTTACTTTGTTATTTTAACTTACCAAATTAAAATAACATTCTTGGTCGATTGTAAGCTATAAATAGTAAAAATATTTTTACAGTGAACAAGAGGAACCTGATTCGCGTTCTGAGCAAATACTAATGGATTCACATAACTCTAGAGAAAATGAAAACTTCAGAGTAAGTTAACGATTATAATATAACTTGTTCTTATGTGTTAATAAATAGAGAAGAGACATATTTCGTTTTCGTTCTGTTATAGAAAGAACTCTCAAAAATAGGCACATCAGTGAAAAAATATAAGGAAATAGTTCAAAAACTATTTATAACTAACACACTAGCAGCTCGCCCCGGCTGCGCCTGGGCATGAATTATACCTATAAACCTTCCTCATAAATCACTATATATTGGTGAAACCCGCATGAAATTCCGTGCTGTAGTTTTTGAGTTTATCGCGAACATACAGACAAACGCGGCGGAGGACTTTGTTTTATAATATGTAGTGAAAGTGTAGGCACAGAAAATAGGTAAAAATGATTCAAATCTGATTGTGTGTGTGTGGCAGGCGGGGTCCGCGGGAGGCGGCGACAGCGTGCTGGGCCGCTCGCTCAACACCGCGCCCTCGCACCTCGGCAGCACCTACGGCAGCGACAGCGACAGGTGACGACAACTACTGATACTAAAAACATGCCCTGTTGACTAAAAAAAATTTTCATGTTGTATGTAAAGACCTGCCAAACATAAACACAATAATGACAGAAATAAATTTCTCAACAGACTTTTAGATATAAACGTGTTAAAGACACAAGTCTTAACTTACTTTGGAGCTAGCTCAATCTGTGTGATTTGTCCGTATATATTTATTTATTTATTACATATTTTAGACGTTAATTTTTAGATGTAAAAACGCACTGCTGAAATGCTTACATATTTGTGACGTCACAACTTTGTATTTTGTATGGGTGGCGTGAGAACTTTGTTTGGTAGTTATACAAAATATTTCGTTTGTGTTTTATAATAAAAGTTGCTATATATTTAGCGGACAACAATACAGTATAAGATAACTTAACTAACCGATACCAAATTAAAAGCGTTCTTTATAGTGTTTTTAGATAGAAATTAGTATAATTGAAAACAAGTATATAATCTTAAAATTAGGCAAATACTATATTGTTTCGTTTTCTATGAAGACATCCTAAGTACTCGTAGAAGTGAAATAACTCTTTGATTTTCCTTTCAGCGCATCTAGAAACAAATCGAATCAGAGAAACCGAGCTAGACGGAGACAGACTCAAGAACGTCAGGCCGAAGAAAACAACGTAATTATAAATCGTTTTCATTGTTATTGCTTATTTTAAATGTTAAGTATATACATATTGTTAAACGTTGTTTCTTTATTTTTAGGTCCCACAATCCAATAATGTTAATCAAAATGTGCGACACGAACCGAGAGCGGAGGTCACTAACGTAAATATGGTGCCACCTATTTCCCAAAATCGTAAGTAATGAATAGTTTGAGTTTCTGAGTACTTGAACATGTTAAATTTCTATAAATTATTTATTCATTATGAAAACACGGCTTTACTCACATTTTATTACGTCGGATCTGCCGACTAGTTTCGGTTTGTTACGAAGACAATCATCGGGCGAGTGAAAGGGGTGGCGACACTCGGGTTACGCTTACCTCAAAGCACTGAGGGCCGCCTCGCGCGTCGCCGCCCGCGCACAGCGCGAGCAAACGATGACCGGTGGGGGGGATGCCAAAAAACCAGAGGATGTTGCCTGTGGTGTGTCTTCATCGTTTTGTGAGTCCGTTGTTACGAAAGCACTAGTATGAACCGAGCTGACCGTGTCGATACCTTTTACAGTAATGCTATAAGAGTTTCCCAAAGTTTGAAGTACCGGTTTCCAAGTCGTAGGTAATGACCAACCACCATCTCGATTGAAATTCGGACGCCTCTGTATCTCAATCGCTTCGCGTATTTTACGCGGGCTGAAAGCTTTTTCACGCACTAGTACTTTGGCCTTATCGAAGCGTATATAGTGAGACACATCCGAATCCAATACATGCTCGGTGATAACCGAACCATCTTTGTCCAATTTCTTCATACTCTGTATATGCTCAGTCAGCCTTGTTGACACATCACGTCCCGTTTCTCCGATATAACTTTTGCCACAGTCACAGGGAACCTCGTATACGCCGGGCACATTCAGCGGGTCCCTATCTTTGGGAGATATATATATATATACGTATAAGGCCTCTTAACTTTGTCTGGGGTCGGAAAATGGCTTTGATGCTGTATTTACACCGTAATGTGTGGATGGAATTAATGTGAGCAAGAAACGATATCACGCTGTCTCTGTGCATAATGGCAAAAACGACATCGACAAAACGCACATTATGCACAGAGACAGCGTGATATCGTGATTCGAGCCGCGCAGCGCGGTCTGCGGCGCGGGCGGCGACGCGCGAAGCAGCCCTCAGTGCTTTGAGGGAAGCGTAGCCGTCGTGTCGCCACCCCTTTCACTCGGCCCGATGATGGTCTTCGTAACAGACCGAAACTAGTCGGCAGATCCGAAGTAATAAAATGTGAGTAAAGCCGTGTTTTCACAATGAATTTATCTCGCGTAAGTTTTAATATTATTATTAAATTATTTATTCTTTGACAAAACTCAGCTCTAGTCCAATCGCGATCTAGTTATAAAATTTCCGAACATCATTTTTCATTTTTCAGCGGATAGTACTGGGAACATGCCTTATCCACATCTTCCGCCCCCCTGTTGGAACTCGAATAAGTCTAATCAGGTGAGAACTAATGAGGTTTCGAAAAAATAGTTTCAGTGACTTTTCTCGCCTCTAGAAAGTTTTAAATGTGTACCTACCTAGGCTTATACAGTGCTTCAAAGATCATTTGGCTCGTGAGCATAATCGGCCATTGCCGTCATCTTGTTAAGCGTCACTTTTAGAATTGATGTTTTTTACGGATATTTCGTGCTTTTAATTCTATTTATAAAAGTAAGGAGATTTTGTTAACTGGCAGCCCTAATCACACACTCACTCTCCCATTTGAATGTCATCCAAGTGCCAAATGAACCTTGTCGCACTGTAATAAGGTATGTTATACATACTTTGCAGGACATGCGCAATCAGTTCACGCAGAACAGCCACTCGCAGACCATGGACCGGTTGCTGGGCACGCCGCAGATGACCTTCCCGCCCTCTATGCCCTTCAACATGATGATGCCTTATGGTAAGCACAACAAAACTAAATTTCTTAGTCTATTATAAAAAAAATCGGAATAGCTACGGTTTCTCTAGAAATATCCAACTTTAAAAATAAATTATTAAAACGCATTGTTAAATAGCAGTACCTAAATTTACGTTGTAGAATATTAAATAGTCTTTATAAGTACTTAATAACTTCCTTTTAATCAGGCTATTCTTTTTCCCACATTTGGAAATAGTAATTTTGTTTTGCTTTTGTGTTTAAATAAACATCTTAGCTATATCACAGTGAAAAGATTGTTTGCTGATGTCCTGACCCCATCCCCACAGCTACAACTGACGCATAGGTTTTAGTTACTTTACAATTAAAGTAACTAAATAAAAATGGGTGCCCTATTCCATTTCGAAATTTGTTGGTTCGATTTTCACTATACGAACTAACGCAGTGTGTCGCTAAATAAGTAGTACGCTATGTTTAAAAACTGGTCACTCACGTGCAATTTTGTCGGGATTGCCGACTATAGTTAGTTATCGGACTCATCAGGAGTCCATTTTCAAGGCGTGACGCCGAAATAGGCCTAGTGGTACTTGAAGTGGTAACCGTACCGTCATCTTCTGTGTCTGATAACGGCACTAGTGGGTGGAAAGAGCTAAGTGTGTCGATCTCTACTGGCTCTGCGTGCTCCAGATTATCTTTCACTTGAAGAACCGGTCTCCAGGTTGCGGGTAAACTATAGTCGGCAATACAAAATGGCACGCGAGTGATCCGTTTTTAAACATAATGGATTTATCACACGTAAGTTTCATTGATATAAGTAGTACTCCGTCGATACTTCATGTTTCTAGGTTTAACTTTGACTTCCCTTTAATAGTACTTTATGTAAGTAATAAGGGCCCTTAAAATACGAATGTGGGTTAGATGGTTACTTTGGGCAGTTTCTGAAATCGTTAATAGACACTTTATGGTGTGTGTCTAGATAAGTTGGTTACAATAACTTTCTTGACATATTTGTTACAATAAGTTAACATTAAACGTGATGGCAGGCATGGTGGGTGGGTGCGGCTGCGGCTGCGGGTTCTGGGGCGCGTGGTGCTGGCAGCAGCTCGCACTGCAGCAGCGAGAGATACATCAGTTACGAGAACAGCTCAACCATGTAAGTAGTTCAAAAACTTAATAAAATAGTGTTCCTAGTCGCAACAAGCAGTATGTATTTTTAAAGGCTTTGCTTGAAAATTTGCATTACTTGAAGTATCAAATAAAGTATTTTTCTTTCTTTCTAATTTTTGAATCGCTTTGCGAGCGCCATGCGGATTTAGAGAGGTGACAATTCCGATAAATACGATCCCAAAAACCACACCTTACTTGAGAAATGCTCAATATAATGACATTAAAACTTTTTCTGATTTATGGAAGATACATTACATGATTTTTGAAAATGAAAACTTGTAATAGTATAACGTCCGCCATACGGAATCCTGCAAACTCGTTGTTTGATCAAGCTGACTAAATCTGCCATACGTAAACGACTGCCATCTAATGGTGACAGTTGGGACTAACAATTTAACGTTGCCTGGGCCATCGAGCTCCTCTGTAGATAGATAAAAGTCGAGCAAAGCTACAAAATAAAATAATACGGTCCTTATGACAACCAAACTTGGATAGTAATGTTGTATTTTATGGACTAGACTCTTACTTTACACCAATCACAACTGCTCAATAGCTAATGGTACAGATGCGAAACCGAAACTGTTTCATAGAATCCGAACAAAATGTTTCATACACAGCCTGAAAACTTGTTGCTAATTGGTGAGATAAGTGATTTTTGTAAAATAACTTGATTAAATGTACCTACCTGATTACTATAAATGTACTGTTACAAACTGCTTTAATTCTTAACTTTATTAAATTCCTTATCTGCTGTACTGCACTCTTGTTTTAGTTTATGGTACTCGCAAAGGTATTGAAAAACGTAGTATGATGCTCGTACTTAATAAACTGAATATTATAGTCATCGGTTTATTATAAGTATTCATTTTCGCCTCGTGCCTATAAACACTTCGACTATAATTATAATAAAATATATACGGACAAATCACACAGATTGAGCTAGCTCCAAAGTTCGAGACTTGTGTTATATATGGGGTACTTACTCAACGATACTATATTTTTATTCCAAATACAATTATAGATAAATATCCAAGGCCCAGGTCAATCTAAAGAAGATCATTTTCGATCTTGACCTGACCGGGGATTGCACCCGGGACCATGTCGCAAGTGTTGACCGCTGCACCACGGAACTCGACTATAATATCCAGTTTACCGTACTTGCATTATGTAAATTTACATCCTTTTGTATTTCAGTTGGAAGAGCGTTGGCGAGCTGAGACAGCTTCGCATACACTGAACAATCAAGTGCCGCCGGGCAACCGCGCTAACAACTACTGGGATAACTTTAGAAGGTATGTTACAATACAATTTTCAAAGTATGTAGGTTTATCCTGTATTTATGTACATATATGTATTGTATTGTTATTTACAGTCTTGATTTTTCTTTTCAGATATTATTAGAATTCTGTGGAATATCTTATATAGTACCTAGATTATATTTTGTTTCTTTTATATTATTTTTTTATACATTACAAACCACAAAATGAAGTTAGAATAAGGGTGAGAAATGTGTGTAGTTTTCCCCTATAATTTACAAAATCCTTTGCTTATATTATTTATTCATAATTCGAGTAGTTGAGTTTAGACACTAACTTTAGGACTCCTTTGACCATAACCCAGCCTAATTCTATTTATAGCTTTTATTATTATGCTAACTCAAAATGTAAATTTTGCGTGCACTTGATATGTTTTTAAGAGTTTAGCACAACATATTCTAATCAGTTTTTATTTTTTGCAGTTATTCTCGTCAAAATCTTCTCTCCGCCAACAGCAAGACGAACGCCGACGGCCACTTGGCTGTCGGGCCGGCTCACAACCCGCACCCGCTAGTCGAACGATCTCACAACACACTACATCACACTTCCTCCTCTACCTCTCCGTCCATTACGCCCAAAAGGAACACTAACGCCGCCAGTTCCTCGCAGAACGCCCCTACGCAAGTGTTACAGACTAACAACGAGGAAGTCCCAAATAGACAGGCTGCGCGTCGAAACGTTGCCTATGAACGATCTCTGTCCTTCTCGTCCGCCCCCGACGTGTTGAACGTCAACCAGAATCTCGACAGCGAGGGCGCCAACGCCACGCACTCCAGGAATGTTGACGAGAACGCCCCCGTAGTCTCCAACGTCAACATCAATCGACAGGAACCCACATCAAACCCGTTCAGAAATTTAAATATCACGAGTCCGATACCTGAAATAATTCAGTCGCATTCCAACAACTTGAACACGTCGGCGAGTAAGAAGAAGTCCTCTTCCAAACTACCGGCGAAAAATTCGACTAACAGAAGAAATTACACACTGGATTACTCTCAAACCAGTAACATTAACATTGCGAGCACTTCCGAAACGCCCAATCCAAATTTAGCTTCCACGAGCCGTGAGGTACATGACAAAGCCACTTCGAAATTATTCGACTTGCTTAGAGAAAATGTTTATTCCGAAGTTACAGCTTTGATCGGCGTGAATGAATCACACCCTGACTTTCTTATACAGTTATTTAGAGAACTTCAACTAATTAGTTCTGATCCTCTCAGACAAAGGGTATTACAATCGATTCGCAATGTGTTATCGCATTATGACGCAATCATAGACAGCCAGGCTAATGAAAACACGCAAGAAGAAAGCAGGCCGGAAGACGTGACTACTACTTCAGAACCGAATAATTATCACGAGTGTAATGCGGTGCCTGTCCAAAACGCTTGTACTAGTTCTATGCAGGTGGACAATAAAATAGTACGCTTTTTGCTGCTCAAAAGCGAAGAGATGTGCACCACAGAACTTCTTGACTCATTAGCTGCGCAGATCCTTTCTTCAGAGGGACGATATACGCAGCAGCTAAAAAAGAGGCTTCTCGACTTTCTTTCCAAATACGAAGGGTTGCGAGTATGTGATATATCGAGCGATATCATTGAAAACTTGCCACTTTTGCTATCTGGAAGCAACGAAAGCGACGAATCTTCGCAGCTGACGGCGGGCCGGTCGGAACCGTCTATACTACAAGACGTCGCCGGCTCGCTCAACCTTTTCAGTTCCAGCGACACTCAGTTGCACCAACTAAACGCGTGCCCTTACGACATGTGGCCCGGGCACGTGCATATGGATATCGACAGCAATGACCTAAACGACAACAGCGCGCGCTCCAGCCAGGAAGGGAAAGTCGATCTGTTGAACTGCTCAGAGATGCATAACGGAGATCTGGCGGAGGCCGACCAGACGCACGCAGAGGAGGCCGACGGCGCGCCGCCGGACGCCGACAACAACGCCGAGGCGCTGCCCGATGTCGTCGACACTGACGAAGTTACACCTACAGAGGTAATGCAACAGGTCCTGTACTGTAGATGTCTTCCACTAATCAATTGTGCTAACCGTAATACCTAACTGTTTCACCATGCTTCATTTAACGCTCCTCGCCATAGCTGTAAGTGGAGCAGTTCACTAACAACCTTAACAATATAGAACTTAATCAAAAAGAGAATAGGTATAGGATTTGGGGGCGCTCCCTTTATTGTTCCATCCACACGGGTTTTACCCGTTTTCCGACATAATTTTGACTTAAAAATACAATATCACTATTTAAGTGATTTAACCTCTTTCCTATTCGAGCGTTTTCCAAGTGGCGTGTTGGCCTTAACTTGACGCGTCTGAGCCCAGGGTCCCCAATTATGACAGCATTCATGCTGTAATATGATTTGGCAAGACTTTCTAGGGCCGGCCAATACCTGACGCAAAGCCAGAGAGTGACTGTAAAATGTGTCAAAAATAATGAATTTGGGAATGACGAAAATAGAAAGTGACTAACTGCGACTGACAAAAAATCTACTAAAACCTACCCTCTGAGACCAAGTCGTTTTGTTATATCGGGGGATCCGCCGTATGTTGGGGTCGCTCGCTCGCTCCTTTGCTTGGGTTTGGTCACAAGAAAATGTAACCTACACTCTGTGACCAAGTTTTTTTATATTGGAGGTTTTACCCAAAGTCGCCCTTTCTGCATTTCTAGTCGCTCACTCAGTAATTTAATCGCGCGCCCAATAATTTCGTCCGCTTTATTATTCCCCATATTAAATCGGCAAACGCTCGAATCAGTTGCTTGCTATGTAATGATGATACAAGTGTACTGCGCCTTTTCTCTTTCTGAACAAGTCTACGTACGCTTTATGTAATCAAAATATATTCTTTTATAACGTTTTCTCCATTTTTTGTCATTCTAATGTAATCCTTTTTGTATCTTGAGAAAAAATAAATATAAAAATCTTACTTTGCATTTTCACTTCTATTACAACTCTATTCTATATATTGCTAATGTTATTTTGTTACTACCTATAACCTCCAATTTATAATTAAATGGTGGGATATTTATAGAAAAAAAAAGAATAATTCTATCGTATTATTTCTTTTATTACAATAAAATGGCATATAAAAATATCACAGTCGAAAGTATCTTTTAATTAAGACTCACTATACAACACTAAAATTAAACAGTAGTCTATACTTTATATGCAATACATAAAGTTGTGGTATGTTTACGTTAAAGGCGGAAGCGGAGTGGCTTGGGCTTGACCGTGTGCCAACGAGGCTGCATATGGAGGAATCATCTGAAAAACAAAAAGGTGATATTAATATTATGCTAAAGCGGAGCAAACACTCAAACCATTAAGTTTTATTTTGTTTGAGTGAATCCTGAAAGAAAATATATATGATTAAATCTTCTTCACCATCTGTAACAGAAAAACAAAATATATAGAAATTAATAATTAATATCTCCCTTTTTCAGATTGAAACTCGAGAAGATTGACGAAAAGCTGAGCACTAAACATTCATCAATATTTAAATTATATCCTATTATCTTTAGTGAATAGTGATTTATGTCCCTTTACGTAATACATTTTCAGACATGTAATATTTATTTAAAATAAATACGTAATATATATAAATTGTTTTATATAAATAAAAATCCTCCTTTTTCCTATATTAATTTTATTAAGAAACCCTTACAACTAAATCACGAGAAAAATCACAACATACTTATTAAAGTCTCTATCACGTCAAGTCATTATCACACTACCCCCGTTACACATGCACACACATCAAACACACTGAGCTATATGAAATATGCTTCCGCCGTGAATGTTCCAATACAGGGTCTCCAGCAAGTCTTCTGTATTCTTGTCCCTTATCTTCGTCTCGTTTGTCTCAGGTTCTATGTGTCTCTCTCTTTGTACTTCTGCAGATAAAATGGACATTGCTGAATTAGGTTTTCTTTCGTTAATAGAAGTAGAGATTAGATCATATGGACCATGAGACAACGAGATATATCTGGGTTGTTGTGGGTTGGTCGTAGTAAACATGGGTTGCAGTTTGAAGTCGGTGGCACCATACCCTCTGAAATAAAGTCGAACTTCATCACACTGTGGCTCTAACGTCACAGTGGGAAGCCTCCAAGCGAAGTTTTGTTGCCGTTTCACATAATTGCACATGAATATTCCAACTTTTATTCGTCAACATTACTTGACATGAGCTCGCGCAATAGATCACCATGCCAGTCGTGATCGGGCCTACCACCTTTGTATCAGATTCTGCATCATTGAATAATGGGCTACCAATACCTATATAGTCTTATGCATGGAATCCTAGTTAGTGATAACATACAGATTAAAAAACGACTTAGTTTTTGATACACAGAAACAATTATATTTAACTGAAAATCACAATGTAAGCGCTTCATTGCTGAGCTGACCCTTGCAGCAATGTTGATATTGTAGCGGTGGTGGGGCGACACTGACCACTGGCCGTGATTATCTAGTGCACGAACTTCTTGGATACGTCAAAGCGCGACTAGCGTATTTGAAATTGGAAAAATTAGTAGAAACTAGTGACCGACCGAATGTTCAGTTTCGGGTTCGGCAGAAAATAAGAGTTTCGGGGACAATTTCGGTACGGGCATAAAACCGGCCGAACCTTCGGCCTCGCTGAAACTCACGTGATCGGATGAATTTGTGTAGCATAGATGAATCGGCAATTATAGCAATTAGACGAGTCTAGTATGTAGTGGGTCAATACTTTACATTAAGTAACAATTTTCTTCTGACATAAATAAGCCCAAATAACATGAATTATAGAACATCAAAATTTCAGTTATTGTTAATATTCATACATTTAAATAAATTTCGGATTTAGCCGAAACAGAGCCAAACCAAAGGTTTGGTTTCTGCAGAATATCCTATTTCGGTCGGTCTCTAGTAGATACAAGAATACTAGAAATCCACAGTGGCGATAGCTTTGACGTTTAGTCACTATTGGAGCCATAGCCAATATTAAATGGTTTTGGGGTCGTCCGCACCCTTGCAAGTTGCGCTCTAGTTCCGATATGAGCAAAGAACCCTTATAGGTTCGCAATGCCATGTCCATTGTCTGTCTGTGTGACTATTAGTACCAGAAAGCTGTAATTTGGAATGGGTATACATATATATTAATCACGCCGACAGAAAGTTGTGAAATAATAAGAAACCTCCCATACTTACTATAAATTGTAGGGTATCAAAAATATTTTCGATGTCTCATCACCATTTTTTTACTCAGGAATACGTTTGTGTTATATGTCAAGTCTCAAACAGCTAATTTTTGTTGCAGTAACAACCAATGCAAGCTCTTGTCTCAGTAGTGTCTATTTACAATATGTCTTTTTTAACATTCCACTAGTCTCAATAAAAGTACTCTTACTACGGTTTTATCGCGTTTATTACATTATTTTTACACGCAGGTAGACTACGTTGAAATTTGTCTAGTATTTTATATGAACTATGCAAAACTACCGCCTCAAATATTTATTGATGACGTTCCGGAAGTACGCAGTATTGCCTCACGGTAAAACGCGATAAGGCCGTATTAAAAGCAATTTTATTTAAATGTGTACAGTCTGAATCAAAGTTTATGACGGCTCGGAATATCGCGCGGGGCGATGCGCAGAACACAAAATTAGGTACAGCGGGGCGCGCGCGGGGAGGCGGGGCACGTTCTGCGCAGCTCGCAGCTAATATCCGAGCCGGCATAAAGTTTGATTCAGACTGTAACAATCGCAAACCATTATTCCAGTCGTACTTTCCATCTCAATTAAATACAAGCTTATAAAAATGATACATTGTTTTCTCTGCACTTTAACGAAAAACATTAAAAAATATATTTGCACATCAGTTACATTTCCATCCATTACAGGTAGATACGGAAACTAAAGTTTGCACATTCAAGTCTTCATTAATTTCAAGCAAATATCAATATTTGCACAAGGTACGCGCACATTATGCCAGGCCGCACCGCAAAAATCCGCTTGCGCTTCAGCGGATTTTTGCGATGCGGCCCGCCCGGCATAATGTGTGCGTACCTTAAAAGTAATTCACATGTCTTCAATTCAAAGGTACTATAAAGATTATTAATTGTTTTGAATGAGCATTTTGTGAAGTACCAATGGAAAATAATAAGATTTAAACGGCGAATGTGCAAATTGAAGCACTAAATACACATAATTTTTGTTAGTTAGTCAATTACACTGATATTTTTGAATGCATGATTTTTAAAAATAAATGCGAATTTTGCATTATAGGTGCTGCAATGAGAAAATACTTAAATTCTTTGTGGTATGCTTATTTTTCAGTCTACCTGTTTATGATAATTCCAGAAAATGCGGTTCTGTATGGTTTTCATAGAAAATTAACTTTCACAAAAATTAACCTTCATTTGGATAAAAATATCCAGTATTTTTGAGCTACATCTTTATATAACATTACCATAGAATTACCTAATACTCCACAGAAGCTACAGTACCTAGTTCAGTAATTAAAACGTTTTTGTCTGTTCTGTACTCTCTGGCCTATCAATAGTACTGTACTGTTATCATCATAATCCAGAACACCACAACATACATCAATCAAATGCAATCAGACTTAATGCTATTTATAGTTATATGTAGGTGACAATGTAATGTGTCTGTTTGTTACTCTTTACAACTTAACTACTGAACCAATTTATTTGAAATTTCGGTTGGAAATAGACGAGACCTTGAAGAAAGTCATGAATAACTGAACTTGATCAATAACTCCTTTATGTGCTGAATCACTCTCGCTTTGTGCGTGAATTTTAATTTTTTCATTAGCTCATGGTTAACTGGACAAGAGTAAATGAAGCGGCAGGTGAATTGCATATTGCATTCCAAGCCTGCATGACACACAGACCGCATATATGTAATATAATAATTATTTTTAACAAAAAAGTAAAACCGACTTCAACCCTATACATAAATGTACAAACTGGAACTAAAAATTAGGCTTTAGTGGGTGTGGTAGTTGAATCAAAATAGAGGAACAACGTCGTCATCAACTTGTCTTGATTCGCAAAAGAATTAGACAGAAATAAATTAAACCAAACATCATACTTTTACAATGTTTTTTGGTTTTTGTTGATTTTTTCTTAAAGGACTGGACACATTTCAATAAAAAAATTATAGGACTACCTTTGAAGTTCAATCAAAACAGAGAAGTAACATTCTCATCATCATGGTCTTGATTTGCATAATAATAAAATACAAATAAGTTTAAACCGAAGGCATACTTACAATTTTTTTGGGTTTTTGTTTATTTTTTCAAAAAGTGCTCAATACATTGGGACAAAATTTTTATGGGACCACCTCTGAAGCATTACCTATCCAACAAAAAAAGAATCACTAAAATCGATCCATAACTGACGGAGTAATCGCGTAACATACATACAAAAATAAAACATATAGGCGAATTGAGAATCTCCTCCTCTTTTGAAGTCGGTTAAAAATAAATCTCATGCTGCTCACGCTGCCCATGGACAACTGCAACACCAGGGGCGTGACTTGTGACAAGCGCATTGCCGGCCTGAATATATTATTATGAATATTACCATTGGATAGGTAAGTCTTTGATGATTATATTTTGATCGGAAAACTTAGCATTTATAGCATGTCTTTGCTCAATTTGGTAACAAAAAATTATCACTAGGCACCAGGTATGAGCTATAGAGTGGGTGGTTGATGCTTTGAAATGATGGATCAGAGCACAGACACAGACACTTGAAATTTTACATATGTATGTGTATAAATACACTCAGTGTAATTCACAAATGAGTTACTCTTCATTGGCTATCACCCCTATACGAGAATACATTGAACACCCCCTTGTACATTAGTATGGTCAAAGACAATATTATATTAACATATAGACTTCCAATCTGGGTGATTGATGGATGACCCTTATTTTAACAGCATTTTTAAAGCTAAACAAATGGATGGAGTAACATTACATAAGGACAGTTAAATAGATTGCTCATTAATCACATAAGGTTCACCTCTGCATTTTAGAGCTTCAAGTATTAACATCTAGTCAGTTTATAGTTACGTATAATTTTTAATGGGGATTTAGTGTATATGGACCTTCTTTATAAAGCAAATATGAATTAGGTACTCAGGCTCTCTAAAAACTTCTAACCATACTTAATGATCATTTCACTAACCCTCTGTTCAAGCCTCATATGATTAATGCCACAATCACATATTTTTGCTATAATTGGCAAGGAAACCAACACAAGATCATTTAGACCTTGTCTGGGTTGCCTTACTTGATTTGTTATAAAAATGTTCACACAAAATCTCAAATTGTCTGTCTTACACAGTTCTAAAACATCAAACATCTTTACTTTCCTAACTGAGCTAGTAAGGAAAGTAAAGATGTTAAAATATATAATCCATACATTACAACTTACGGAAATTCATTGAAAATACACCCATGCATTGATAATATCACTCTATAAAGATATTAAAACATAGCACATGTAGACAATGGAGAATGACAATAAAATTGAAATGTGGCATTTTATAATTAGTGAGCACCCTGTGCTGAAGTGATGTCTTATTACAACACACAACTTTATGTTGTGCACTCCCATGCTCCCATAAATGATGATCACTGCTGCTCACAGAGTATGTATGAAAGTGGTGCCAGTATTGTTGGCAGAGCTAGAATTTACAGTGTTTTAAATTTTAACTACTTAGCATTATTGAATAAAACAGAAATAGTGAATATTTATATGAGGTATACAATTTGCACACCCATTGGCATTCTCCATTGCAGCACCTACAATAAAAATGCTGATTCTGTAATAGGTGTCATGAAAAAAGAATTAAGCAACAAGGTGCACCTAGTCATCTAGAATTGGCCCCAATTCTAGACGATATCTGTGGCCAGATACATTATAATTGGCTTGACATACTATAAAATATGTTAAAAATAGAGGAATTCCAGCAATGCAACAGGTGTATCAAGTACACTTACAATATTTTTTACAAATTTGCTTATATACTTCATAATAAATCATTAACAGAATAAATAATTTGGAAACTGCAACAAAACTTAATAACATAGACAAAATGATGGCAGGTACCACCTAGTAAATATCTACAAGTAGGTACTGAAAAGCAAGAAGAGACTTCCCACAGAAATCAAGTGACACAATATTCCTGCTGCATTGTTTACAGAAAAATTTAACAAACTAATTATACAAAAATGAAACCTCATTGAATAACAATGCAAGTAGAGAGAATGACATAACAAGTTTTATTGTTCATTTGAGGAACAGTATTCAATGAGCTTTCAATAGAAAATTCAAAGGAGTCTTACCTTCACGATGGCGCTTGGTCTGAGGATAATCCATATCATCGGCACTTCTCTTTCTGGTATTCGGTAGCAGCGTGGCTATGCCATTAGCTTGTGGTACTTCCGACATTTCGCAATCGGTAGTGACGTGGTTAATTTCTGGAGCTTTAGCGCCGTGAAAACCATAATAGCAGTTTGTAGATATGTGAATATTTTGACATTGGCCCATAAATTGATTGGCATCGGCGCAAATTGGTGCAGGTCGCATGGCGTCAAAATTATTTCGGGCGTCTTGCATGTGGTACAAATCGATGCTGCTAGCCGGCATTGGTACTTGATGTTGTTAAGTAATGTAGAAACTTGAATCTTGAGCGATTTTAGTAGAGACGATTGTGAGATTGTAGCTTATTCTATTTTGAACTCAAAATAATAGTAAAATCAAGGAAATAATAAAATTAAATATCGAGCACAAGGCCCAACCCAAGCGACGCTATGTTTAAGTCAATGTCAAATGTCAATTGTGAATATTTGACAGCTTCCAAAGATTTTTTTTTTATTTTTCACTCCATACTTACATTGACATTGCAAAGTATTGCTGGCAAAAAGATGTATGTAGTAGAAACCGTAGAGCAATCTATAAAAAAGATAAAGTAAAACTCTTTGAATTTTGGTATGTCAAACAACCAACCTGTCATCTGTCACTCTTGAATTTAGTAATTGTCAAACTCAGTTTCGTTCGTATTTAGTGAATTGTTCGTTTCAGTTCTTGGATTTGAGATATTTTTAATATAATTTGTAGCATTGAATTATCGCTAAAGTAAATAATTAGAAAGTAATAAATAAACTTTACATTTAAAGTGCAAGATTAAAATAGGAATCAAGATCTCGGAATGACTATAAATGTAAATAATTTAGTACGAAATTAAAAGTGAATTACTGTATTGTTATAATATAAATAATAAGAAATGATCATGTTACCGACATTACTTGTTAAGTGTTTGTATCGTAAGCTAGGTAGACGGACCGTGGAACTAAAGCAATTGCACTCTATGTGCAATGTGATTCCCAAAACATACCGTCAAGACGCCTTTCGTTTAGCTGACAAAAAATTGTGGCGGCATATAAATACAACCGCTTATGTTAGAGACAAGAGCAAAGTAGAAACAGTTCACCCGGATAAAGAAGCCAAAAAAGGAAAGCAAACAGAAAAAGTTATTAAGCAAAGCGCTACTGGGGATATCATAGTCAAGACTGAAAGTGATGTTAATAATGTATTGACCAAAGTCACGATTGAGAAAACTCCCGCAACAGCTACTGCTCCGACACCTCCTCCGAAACCACCAAGTATTAAAATTATTTAATTTTAATTATTTGTAAGCATTTAAATTTAATATTTTTATATGCCTGTAATTTTCTAATTTTACAGCTAAAAAGAGACTTTTAATAGATTTCTCTGCCTCTTATACTGAACGTAACTTTATTACACCAATGAGGGCCATGACGGAGTATTTGCTCAAGCAGTCCGATTTGGAAACTTTGCCCAAAGTATTGAGGAGGTCGCCTTATGAATCCGAACCACCTATAACTGTGCACTATAGAAAAGATGTGGAAGCAAAGGCTATTGAGGTTTGTGGCTTTCATTTATAGATAAAGTTGTTTCTGTTTGCTTCTAGTTTCAATTCAATATTATCTTTGCCAAGATGTATCAGTAAATAAACTTTACTTTAGTAATAGAAGCTTAAATTGTGATTAATCCTGTATAACTACAAAAAGTCTATGTTTGTTTGCTTCTTTTTGAAGTTTGGATGAAACATACAGAAACTTATGTTTGTAAACCTGGTGAATTTTGTTGTTGCTAGATGAAAGGGAAATCACCAATTTCAATATTTCTTTTTTATTAACTATTGCCTTGTATTGTTTTCTCCTATTTGGTGGATGTATGAAGTTAGTCCAAAAAGGCTGCAGCATCTGGTGGTGTTATGGTTCCCTGGTCATACTGCTCTGCCTGCTGTATTTCTTGATAGTGAATATATGTGTTACAAAAGCATTGTATGTAACATACCGTCATATCATATCTCTTATATATGTTAGCTGTGGTGCTTCATTGCCCACTAAGTAATAGACATCTTTTTAAATAGCTTTGTAGACAAAAATCAATCTTTAAAATTTGGTTACTAAAATTTACGGTTCAACAGTTTTTTAAACGATTTTTGTCATCTTGCATTTTAAGGTTTGGGGATCAAGAGATGCATTAGAAAAAGAATTATTGAGAAGGGAACTGGACAGACGGAGATATGAACAAGGTAATATTTAAAATTTAATTCAAAAATGCTTTATTTTTCTCTCCAATCTATATCTATACCCACAAATACAAATTTTGGTACAAATTGTCTACTTATGATAAGATTGTGAGAGACTGGTGTCTGAACTAAGCTAAATTTAAGATTCCACAAACTATTGTAGAATTATTAATTTAGAAAATGCCACCAAAACACCAAAAAATAAAATATGAAAAGGAACTAATGCCAGCATTTTAGTTATTGTAAAAACACATATACAGGTAACTTTTAAAATACCTCACAATAGTAGATGGATCAAACGATTGACCTTCGAACATAAATTTCAAATGAAGTTAAACTTTTAGCTTTTGTAACATAAATGTTATTTTCAGACGTGTTCACTGTTAAAAGGAGGTTAAGAAATTACAGAAGAGAAATGAGTCACAAACGCCTTAGACCAGAGGTTGAAGAATTGGGTCTGAAAACTAGATCAGGCCGGGTAGTCCTAACTGCCGTAGGCATGTAAGTTGACAGTGTCCACTGTATTTGTACAAAGCTTCTAGTACTTACCTACATATATGCTGTATATGCTCTCCCAGATTCCACACCAACCATTCAAACCCTGAAATAATCCCTGTTAATTTTTGATGAAAAATGGTGCTCTCAACCTCACAACTTTTTTAAGACCTATTTAACGATACCCCACATGATGGGTACGTAGAGAAAAATAAAATACTCCCCCACTTTACTGGTATGGAAGCTACCATAAAAAAATTTTTTTCAAGATTTTTTTCTACCTAACTTTATTGCAGCTCCGAACATCGTGCAGTTCGATGCGCAATACACAATATAAAATTACGTGGAAAGGCGCGGGAAGGCGGGGCGCGTATTGCGCAACTCGAAGCCAATATCCGACTGGCAATAAAGTTTGGCGCAACCTGTACCATTGTATATCTTATCTGGCCCGATTCCGTTAGTTTAAATTATACTTCGGACTATTTAGATAGTAAATATATTCTACTTCTTAACTTATTCTTTTGCAGAAATGGATGCAACTTTCTGTTCAAATTATGTGCCTGGTTCTACACTGGATCACACAGTTTGTTCTCTGAATGTATTCATTCCTTGGCTGATACTGTGAATCAACTGATATTAGCATATGGAATTCACAAATCTGTTCAAGTATGTACAATTTAGAAAATAACAATAATCTACTAATATTATAAAGAGGAAAGATTGGATTGTTTGTTTGCATTGAATAGGTCCACAACTACGGGATCAATTTTCAAAATTCTTTCACCTTAGAATGTTAACTTATATGCGGGTGACATAGGCTATAATTTACACGAAGTCGCGCAACATTGCTACTCACTTATAAAGATTGTCATCGCCAATCGTCATCAAGACATCTTTCAAGGGATTCTTCCGTTGATTGTTGTTGTTTTTCGTGTGTATATGTGGCCAACACTGGTGTAAAATTTTCCAAACTGTTTAAAGGCGTCTGACAGCTAAACGACTGTCATCAATGAAGGCAGCCGGAAGCCGGGACCAACGGCTTTACATGCCAACATTAGTGCGCTATCGATTGACGCAGTGAACTCACCAAATAGGTTTCATGTTTATTAAATCCATTTTTATATTGTACTATTTCTGTAACTTCTTCCTAGAGACCATTCGTTCTTACGAGTGAGCCTCTTTTGGCAAACTGTATTTGATTTTTATATAATGCCTTGATTCATTTAACTTTAACCATAGATTTAACATTTTGCCATAACTTATGGGTACACCAATATGCGTACACGACGATACGTATATCATCTTTGAGACTTACCTCTAATCTCTTTCTAGAGGCCATGTGTTTCTATGAGTGAGCCTCTTTTGGCAAACTATATTTGGTTGTTATGAAATACGTTGATTTATACTTTGCCATATTTAACTTTTCACCATCAGAATATGACTGACTCTGATCATCCATATGCACACCAATATGCGTATGCGATGTTACGTATATCATCCTTGATATCCACCTTTAGTCTCTTCTTAAAGACCATTCGTTCCTATTAGTAAACCTCTTTTGGCAAACTGTATTTGGTTGCCATATAACGCCTTGATTTGTTTTATCTATCAAAGATTTAACATTTTACCATTACATATGAACCTGATCATCCATGTCCACACCACCAAGATGTGTACACGATGATACGTATATTATTTTTGATTTCCACCTCTAATCTCTTCCTAGAAACCATTCCTTTCTATGATTAAGCCTTTATTGTCAAACTGTATTTGCTTGTCATACCTATAATGCTTTGATTCGTTTAACTTTGCAATATGTAGTTTAAAATTTTACCATTTCATATGACCCTGATCATTCCCATGGGTACGTCAATATGTGTACGTGATAATATTTGGATATATCATCATTGATATTCACCTCATTTTCCTCCTAGACACCATTCATTCCTACGATTAAGCCGTTATTGTCAAACTGTATTTGGTTGCCAATTAATGTCTTGATTTCATCTTGATTTATACTTTTTACCATTACAGATGGCTGACCCTGATCATCCATATGGGTACACAAATATGCGTTACGTATCATCATTGATATCCGGAGTTGGGATTTTCTGTGTGGGAAGTGGATTGTCATTTTACCACGGAGTAATGGGGATATTAGATCCACAACCACTTCATGACTTCTATTGGGTACGTAACATTTATATATTTTAAGGTTGTGAAATATAACACGTAATCAAAGAAATTGATTGAAGACCTACCAAAAATAGGCACATCAGGATTTTAAACATTGCAAAGTAAAAAGAATCAAAACTATTTTGTCTTACTGTAGACCGTATTGCCCGCTCGTAAATTTTAAATTTCCCGCTTTTTGCGAGGTTCAGCTATCGCTGGCCAGACTATACACATTATGCAGGTTCATATATTATACATCTAACTAGTTGAATATCTACGTAGTTATAAACACAATATCAAAGTTAAATCATTTTTTGTATTCTAAAATAAAGTTTTTGCAGGCTTACTTCGTCCTGGGTGGGGCGGTAGTGTCGGAGGGTGCGACACTGTTGGTAGCTTTGAATGCCATTCGGAAAGGGGCTAAAGAAGCAAATGTACCTTTGTATGAATATGGTAAGTACTATTATTTACTTTACATAGAATCATACATACACCCTGAGAGGCTGTCTCCACGAGCGAGAGAATCGCAACGAGACCACGCTTCTGTCTCATATTACTTTTATATATATTGTATAGGCGATATTATATACATTCGCTCGCACTCTGCCACTTGTTGCATCGCCGCAATAACATCGCGCGATTCTCTCGCTCGTAGAGTTGGCCCTTAGCTTTATTTTTCTTGGGTCACACACAGCGGCCATGGTGCCCAAAGGCGTAAGTAGATTTATATAGATGTAATTACATATGTATCCAGGGCGGTAGACATGGTGTTACCTCAGAGACGACACACCCCCTTTAGGCGTGCGGTAAAAGAGCAAACCTATTTGATTTCAGCTTGATCTCTCTGTCGAGTCAGGTAGATAAGGTATAGGCCAAATAAAATACAGGTTTTTGAATTTGGTTTTATTTTTAATTATTCTTATTTCCTTTAGTGATGCGAAGTTCAGACCCTTCCGTGAACGTGGTCCTTCTGGAGGACACGGCGGCGGTGGCGGGCGTGACGGTGGCGGCGTCGTGCATGGCCGTGTCGCAGTACACCGGCAACCCGATTTTCGACGCCGTGGGCAGCATCCTCGTGGGCACGCTACTGGCTGGCGTCGCCTCCTTCATTATCCTCAGCAACGTCAATGCTCTGATCGGCAGGTAAACTATTGCTATAGAGCGTCAACAATACATTACATTTACGAGAGTAGTATACGGTAACGTTTTTATAACCGTCATAGTTTACTATTCATTGTCTACCATGAGTACGATGTACCAGAGTAGTAAGAGAGTAACGGCTCAAGGTTGAATGTAAACGAATACGATCCTGTGTTTACAGGAACAGTTTCTGCGGTATCAGCACCATGAGTTACAAAACTGACCTTCGTTTTCTATCGAGTAAGTTTACTATTACGAGCCATCGAATAGATCGAATCGTTTACTACTCACGTATAAACTCATGGTTGACGCTCAGTGGCATCGAATGAAATGCCACACAACGCGAAAAGAAACGACACTTAAGCATGTTTGCACGTAAAACAGCTTGCGGCTTTGTGTGGGTGTCAGGACGTGTGCGGGGGCAGCGTGAGGCGCGCGGGGCGTGAACGGCCCAACACGAAACTGGCTTCGTCCAGGGCTGTCTGTGTTGTGTTAGCGTCTCTCGCATGCCACGCATCGCAGGCACGAAGTGAGATAGTGGTTGACTACCTGCGCGTAATTAACCCTAGCGCTCGGGAGTGTCATCAGGAGTTCATGGCAGGAATTTTAGCGGAATACACGGTGTTTGTTTTTGATTGTTTTGCAAATTGATTATAATGGACTTAATAATGTGAAATTGGTGTTATTTGGTGTTATAAATACCCATGTTTAAGGACAATGTGTGAAATAACTAAAATAGACTGTCATGGTGTGGCTATAGTTAGATTTACTTAGCGGGCTGGTGGTTGTCCGCCTTGCTGCTACGTCAATGATTTTACCAGTGGATTCGGAAGAGTTGTCGCCAGGGGCTCCATGAAAGCAACGAAATGAATTACACCGTCATTTCGTTGATAGATCGCCAACAGGCGAAATAAATGAAGAAAGGCTCTAAATGACACGTAACCAGGGCCGTAAAACACTTATAAAAAAAGAGTGTCATCACTGTCTCAGTGGCGACACTTCCTGTACGTGAGAGTTCAGGCACCGGTGACATTGAGCCGTGCGAGAGTCGCAAACTTAACACACAGCCCTCGATCGAGACATTCGGCGACGGCCCGTTCCACGCCTCTCGACGCCCCCGCGCACTACCAGACACGCACACATAGCCGCAAGCGCCACTACTTTGATAACCAAATTTTACCATTTTGGAAGTGCCCATGTTTTAAACAATTGATTTTGGGAAAAATTAGCATTAGAACCAAAATGTTATTTTTAAAAACCTATCTATGGAACCCTGCAGTTACAGGTTTGATGAAAAAAAATTACTTTTAGTTCACAGGAACAAAGATCGTAAAGCGGTTCCCTCCACAGAACAACAAACACATTAGAAGTGTTATAACGCGTGATTCCTATAAAAACCAGCGTCGCCTCATTTCATGCATACTACTAACGCAACATAATACTTACAGTCTTACGCACACTATTGCGATTCGGAACCGACCACTGCAGAGAAGAAACTCAATGTAGTCCAAATGTCGAATTTATCTACATTACATACATACTAACACCTACTTAATACTAGTACTCACACACACACTCATATAAACACTGACGTTTTTATATTGAGAGTAGCCGCATGCAGCCAAGACTTAATAATCTTAGGTTTATTAAGTTCTTATCTTGTTCCTTTATATATTGTACTCATTTATGAATCCTCACCAGACTCACTGTTCCCTAAAATACAGGTTCAATCGTAACTTAGGGACCAGGGAATCACTACCAGTCCATTGCAAATGTAAAGGTCAAATCTAATGTAACCATTTGTATCTAAATTGGAATGCCGCTTCGTGATTGCGGGATAGGCGTCACGTGACATTTACTAACTTCCAATCACGTAGAAGTAATGCATCCAACACTGGCAGACTTGTACCACTATCATTACGTACCACGGGGAGCATGGCTAGCGCGACAACGGTTTTATCCTACATTTTTGTCGCACTTCCCGCGTTACCTATCGCTGCGAGCATGGGTTTACTCCACGGGTATAAATATTGAAATCGACCTGTCATTTTATCGTTCGCCGCGATTCGTATCTAAAGTGCGAGCATGGCTACAAGATGGCTGCCGTATTTTGAAGACAATTGTCTACTTTTGACAGTTTTTTGGTTTAAATTTATCGGCGATTTCCAAGACCCAGATAAAAATTAAATTGAATAAAATAATCGTTTTTAGCGAATAAATTACTAAAGCACGAGGCTTACTATCAAGAACTTAGTCTTGGACAAACACAAGAACTAAAGACTCGTTATAATTTCATCAATCAACACAATTTTTCCAGGTTCATCCTCAGCTGTGATACTTCTTGTTGTTAGAGTCTGCTTGTATGATAGCATTCATAGATATCAGAATATTGTGATAGCATTCATGCTGTAATAAATTTTGGCAAAGTTATTACAGCCAGCCGCCTGCCTGGTGTCCCCTCCTTACTTTCGTCATTTCGTTCTTCTTCAGTAGTTAAAGTGTGAAAAGGCAACAAACCGACAAACTCACTTTTGATTTTCGCGTGTGTAAGTGGCCAACAGTGTTAAATATTGAAGCTGCCTAAAGGTATGTAACGTAGCTTAACGACTACCATCAATCATTGATGGTAGTCGTTAAGCTAGCTGAAGAAGAACGAAATGACGAAAGTAAGGACACCAGGCAGGCGGCCGGCTGTAAAAACTTTGCCAAATTTTATTACAGCATGAATGCTATCAAACAAGCAGACTCTTACAACAAGAAGTATCACAGCTGAGGATGAACCTGGAAAAATTGTGTTGCTTGATGAAATGATATTAATATTTTGCTCAAAAAAAATGCTTTTATCCACAAATCTTTAGTTCTTGTGTTTGTTCGAGAGTTCTTGATAGTTAGCCTCGTGCTTTGGCGTTCGAGATATTTTTATGCCGCTTACGGTCACCCATCCCCATGGGGACTGCGCTCAGGGTTGCTTAACGTGCGTAAGCATTATCAGCGCTTGTCTCTATCAGAATCGCCTCAAGTTAGGATAACGTAGTAAGCTGGAGAATTATTTATTTGGTAGGTATGTGATTTCTCTATTACTATAAGTATTAAAAGAACTCATTAACTCAACATATTTTTATTTTTAATGACATGCAAAGCATTTAATTTCTTTTATATTACATAAACAAATCTTGAGGTACATTTAGACATAACCATAAATCATTTAAAACTTCTTGTGCGGGCTTGGCTCAGCTGATTTTCTATAAATAAAGATGTTTTGCTCGAGTTACACTACTAGCGTCAGGCTGATGGTCCAATAGCAGCAGTCCACGGGGGAGACTTGCAACTCTGAAAATATAAAAATAAATTAAAATAATAAATATCATTCAGTCATACAATACATAAAGATTAAGGAAAATACCTATTTTTAGCCTGCTACTCCAAGTGCATGTGGAACCTATTGTGCAGTATGTGCAGTTTTAAGCATACAAGCGCTATCAGCATTTTTACAGAAGTCCACTACAAGACGTAGGCCTTCTCCAAGGATTTCCGTCACTAGGATGGTTTTGCGATACCCACCATACTTGGCAAATGGGTTGGTGAGCCCAGATTGTTTGGCTTGTATCAGTTACAACATCATCATCATTATCAGGTCTTTCTTAGTCTCCAATGCAGAACGACCATCTCTGTACAACTAGAGCCATATTAGCCAGAGCAGCTCTTTGATGCTTATGTAAGCTTTATTTAAGTGGTCCAATTCTACTCTGCTGAGATCCACATATTAATTACAGTGCTGCTACCCATTGATACCGTTTTTCAAGCGAGGGAAGGGTAGTTAGTTTGACTGGATGAACATGATACAAGTATGTAGTATGCTTTTTGTTCGGATAAGTTGGGTTTGATTCGACATAACCGCAAGCACCGGACAGGCAATTGAAGATGAAACCCCTGATTTTAACCCAACAGTCTTCTGTCTCACTTAAACCCTAGTATGTACTTACATTAATGCCAGTTTAGGTTTCCTTGGAATTAGATCGGAAGGCTTATTCTTTTCCATGATGCTGAGCTGAACATCATGCAACAGCAACTTTTGTGCTAACTTGGGACGAACTAGTATTGCCAGTTTTCTCCCCGGCCCAGTGAACCAAGCTCCCTTT
Organism: Rhodophaea formosa; assembly: GCA_963082605.1. Taxonomy (NCBI): domain Eukaryota; kingdom Metazoa; phylum Arthropoda; class Insecta; order Lepidoptera; family Pyralidae; genus Rhodophaea; species Rhodophaea formosa. Next base: position 12,028,968 of record OY720210.1, read on the forward strand.
CCTCAAGATTTTTTCTTGAAATTTCGCCATGTCTGGAAGAAAACATTTACAATCCATATAATAACATAATATACAAACTGGCATTAGCCTTAAAAAATTATGCTATAGGTTATTCTTTACTTTGTAAAAAACTGATTCACTGTAAACATTATACCTAATGGAGATTAAAAAAATTGTCTTTTAGTATTCAATCTCAAGTCAAGGAATTGAATCTAGGTACTGTTTACTTTGACAAGTTACGATATCATAAAAAATACGAGTAAATGTACCTATGCATTATTTTACTTACAGTTTCCATTGATCTTAAAGTTTTGTCAGGTGGTCATGTAGTATGGTCTTGACTTCCACCCTGGAGTTGCCTGTTTGAATGCCTAATAGGCCTGTTAATTCACAGTTGGTGAAAATTTCACGGGCTCTCATCCAATAATTCACATTGTTACTAATCTTACACTGAAACACTTTTATCTACGAAGTATTGGCATTTGATTAATACACGAAATACTCTTCACTTAAATTCCACATTATAATTCTTCTGTTTTATAGCAGCGTTTTACCTACCAATAAAACGCTTATTAAGCGATAACCTTATTTGAAACCTAATTAAACAACAATTGAGAGTAGCGAGCTTGACTTCCGGTAGCAGGTCGGCTATTTTACCGATTTTCCCTTACGACGTCGGCTAACTTCCGGTGGCCAGGAGGGGGGGCATGTGGCGCCGCGCCACTGCTCTGAGCCTCATTGGATCTCGAAATTGATTCGCATAAGAAACACCTGGCAGTGATTGTGTATTAGGTTTCAAATAAGGTTATCGCTTAATAAGCGTTTTATTGGTAGGTAAAACGCTGCTATTAAGCTTATGAACCGTTATTTGAAACCTAATTAAACAACAATTGAGAGATTGTCTGTTATCGCCTGGTGTACCGGTTATAGCCAATAACATGATGGATATGATATCATGTGAAACTGAATAGTTAAATAAATCAGATGTAAAAATAAAATGCATGACAAGACTGAGTTACAAGAAAGAATAGTAAAAAATATTGAATAGGAAAAACGCGGACTTTATAAACCAAAACATTATCATATAAAAAATAAAAATTATTTGAATGATAATAAAGTAAACAAAGACTGAATTAATAAACACTTGTTTAAGTGTCAAATTCATTTACAACACAGATGGTATAGGTAAAGCTTAAATATCAAATTTACAATAATATAAATGGTAATGAGTACGAATAACTCTTACTATACCTGGCCAAAAATAAATGACGAAATTGAATATAAATTACATTCAGAACAATTATTATTTTTATAATAAAAATATTGTAAAATAGGATTTGCATCAGAACATCAAATAACCATCATATGACGTAGGTACTTTTCCTTATTTCATCGAAGATCAATAATATCCGGACTACTTTCAATAAAAAAAAAAAAAAAAAAAAAAAGAAATCACCTGGAGGAAAGAACTTCAAAAACTCACTTAACAAATTGCAAGGTTAACCTTGCGAAAATATTAATTTTTCTGTAACCTTTTTATCATACAGCCTTGTTGTCACGTGCAATAAGTTTCAGTATCCATGGTATAAAACCATTTGAATTGCATGTTCAAGTCCTATTACGTAGATATGGAAACAAATAGAATAATTTGTTAATATTAGCCATGAGTAATTCTGTTCCATTTTCAAAATATATGACATATATGTTGTACATTGGTTAGAATAAAGCCAAAAAGGTAATTTTAAAGTAAGGAAAATTGAGATGAACTTTGACCGTTTTAATCTTTATAAAGTAAAATATGCTTGTGCACCGCACTTAGCAAGATGATAGCCGTAATTAGGACAAAACAACTTCTTTCTGGCTAAAATATACCCAGAAGATTTGTAATACAAAGGCTATATGGTAGATACAAACAGCTCTCGCAACTGTATTGTCTTTGAGATGATAAAATGCAGAGGAATGACAAATATTTTATTTTTACACAAGAAAAAGTAAAACTAAACTTAAAGTAGTAAGTAAACTTTTAAAGAAAGTAATAAATTGAATTTTGACTAAAAATATCTTGCTTTTCTGTTGTTAGGCTGGAATTGTACTAGTCAACTTTACAGAGGCACAAACGGGAGACCGTTCATTAGTAAGATGAATAAATAGTCTTATCATTATTGATATTAAAAACAATCAAACCTGGTATTTCAAATACTTCGAATTTTGAAACAGGCAAAAAATATCACATAAACAATATACCTTGTTAAAGTAATATGATCTGGATTTCCATCCTAGTATAGGATTAAAGTTCGGATTTGAAAATCTAATTCGGATTGTTCCAATATTTAAACAAAAATAAAAGTTAGTGCGATATTATCATTTTAAGTGATAAATAGCGTCAAACACACCTTTTAATACCATTTTTGGTAAGACTAAGGCCAGCTAAGAGTTCCTTTATAAATTCTTCAGTGAAGATTAGTAGAACCGTTTCAATTAAAGAAGCAAAAGAAAGCACGTTTAATAAGATTGTTATACGAACTTTTTTATTTATTGTAGTTTCTTTACGTACATTAAATAATTCAATAAACTCCAAATACTGAGATTGCAATCAGATTTGCATTCACTGCTCAAATATATGTGGTCCAATAAAATATTTTATGTTGTCCAATAAATAAACTAATTAAAAAAATAATAATAATAAATTACAAAATGTCAAATGCTGTTGTAAGCCTTAAACCGTGATAAAGCCTCAAAACTCAAACAGATTTAGACTAAAAGAAAATCGAAGATATGTATGTCTGCAGGCCCCGGGCCATGGGTGTCCAAAGCACTCCAGCTGAGAATGCAACCGGAAAAACGCTCAGATGAGAGAGGAGTCGGGCAAACGATACAGGACAAACCAATCATCACTCAGCGAAGGGCCTGGATGAGATGTTAAGTAGCTAGTAGCTAAAGAAAACACCGAGAATTATTGCTTAACATGCATGTCTTTTAAATTTTATTCAACTTTTAAAAATATGGTAATCTGAAATAATCATAAAAATGTCTATGAATTTTTTAAGTATATTATTCAATAAACTGATACCAAACATTTTTGCAAGAAATATTACAACATAAACCGACTTTGCCTTGTGAAATTAGAGCGCATCTTTAACCTGCCAAGCCCAAAAATAGCCTCTTGATATGCCTGCTAAAGTTTCCTTTAAAATATTTAAAATAATTTGACGAACCGTTATAATCACCGCCTGAGGTCGGTGAATAAAATAAGCAAGGTCAAAAGACGAACACTCTTTATCGACTTGAAGTATAATCTAATCTTTTTACTATTGTTGCACATTATGAAATTAGGCAAAATGCTAGGAAATGCTAGATTCTAAAGATAGAAAGGAGGCTTATAGTATGCAGTGGGCGTAGAAAGCTGATGATGATTATGTGTTATACGTTTGCATTAAATACTAGTGTAGCACATACCGTGCATTCCACTTATTCATACATTACGGTAAAGTGACCATAAAAAAAAATCGGTAGTCAATTTTCATAGCTAGTGTCATAGTTTGAACATGAAAAATATCTGCGACATTACATTATAGTGTAATCAGAAAAACTCGCCTGGCCGGTTCGACTTTGCAATGTAAGTTGGTAAAAGTCTTTCTTAGATCAAGACAATTATTTTTATACGATATTAATATAAAAATATTTCATTATCAATGAGATGGTGAAGGATAACTAAAAACAAGTTCGGTGCAAACTACGAGTACTTTCGTAGAACACTTTATTGTGAAACTCCGGCAGTGAATGTGTTAACCAGAGACTGCGTCTCTTGGGCAAAGTTTGCGATGTAGCTTTTATTTAAGTTCGTAACAGTTCGGTGCAAACTACGAGTACTTTCGTAGAACACTTTATTGTGAAACTCCGGCAGTGAATGTGTTAACCAGAGACTGCGTCTCTTGGGCAAAGTTTGCGATGTAGCTTTTATTAAGTTCGTAACTGTGGCTAACTTAAACATTTATTTTATAATTTCTTCGGATACAGTTCAATTTACTGTGAAAGTTAATAACTAGCTAATACCGCAACAGGTCTGATCTGAGCCTGTGTGTTCAATTTAACGTTAGCATTATTCATAAGGAGCCAAATCTAGATCATACACATTTGGCTTCAAGTATAGCCCAAACGACTTAAATTCATAATTGACAACATTTTCAGCATTGGAAATACTGCTTGACCCGAGCCCATGAATTAAACTGAGCTTTCACATTAGTTTTATGATAATAAAGCCCAAGTAAATAAACATGAAAAATGTAGTTACTTTAATAACTTCATGAATATATTTAAAGAGATCATTATTCGCGACGCAAAATGTCGCTCCACTTATTATAAAAAATATTCAATGTTATGGCATGACTAGGCTTGCCCTGAGCCTGCGCATTAAGCTGAGCATACGCAACACCTAATCAATTGCACTTAAATAAAATTGTTATACAACCAGAACGTAACTCCTCTTGATTCATCGCGATTGGCGAGTTTATTAGAGCTTTTGCTGCAGTTTTACTCATCATGAAATAGTTCTATTTACGTCATTCATAAAATAATCCGAAATTGCGACATGGCTAGGCTTGGCCAGAGCTCAAGCGTTCAGGTGTGCTTACGTAGCAGCTTTGTTTCAGCAAAATAAAAGTTTATATTAAGAACCAAAATGTATTTTATTTTACTTCACGTATTGCATGTCTATAATTAAAATAGACGCAATAGGCAGCATGGCTAGGCTTGGGCCTGAGCCTGCACGTTCAGCTGAGCTTGCGCAGCAGCTTTATTTATTCGCACTATGAATAATACAATGTTTTAGCATGACTGGGCATGACCCGAGCCTGCACGTTCAGCTGAGCTTGCACAGCAGCTTTATTTATTTGCACTATGAACAATACGATGTTCTGGCATGACTGGGCTTGACCCGAGCCTGCACGTTCAGCTGAGCTTGCGCAGCAGCTTTATAAATAATCCAATGTTCCAGCATGACTGGGCTTGACCCGAGTCTGCACGTTAAGCATAGCTAAGCTAACAGCATTATTTCGATAAGGTGGTCAAGGTATCACCCTATTATATAAAATTCACTTATGTATCAATTCTCTATTCCATACAAAGATTTTGTTCCTACAAAGAAATTATTAAAAAGAAATAAACAAAATTGTCCACCGTAATCGACAATTGAATAAACTAGCAATTTAATGAGAAGTTCACACTTCAACTTTTTAATGAATACTATCTTTTAATATACTTAATGAAATGTTTAGTTACCTCTAGGAACAAAATTAATATACGTAATTGATCTCCATATCCTCATCTCCTTGAGGGTAAGTGATATGAAAACAAAAAATCTTCGCAATCGAAAAGGATTTTCCGTTAATCCTTAAATGTTTTATTGAGTTATATTATTCATTATGCAGCAAAGAACCAGTTTCATGAAGTGATATAAATGAAAATCATTCATATCTATACTAAGTTTTATTGTTAATCTTGTCAATCGCTTATTAACGTAAAATATTACGCAGTCTATGGCTGCACATTTTCTTGACATATAGTTAATCTTTATAAAGGCAACGGCCTTAACTTCAAAAAGGCTTAATAAGCAACGCCAACGTGTTAATATAATCTTGAATATCACTTACATGCTCTGCATAGCAACACTACATTCCTTCTCAATTTATTCACTGACACAGTCACTTTTAATTATATAGGAATATAACAACTTAAGAATTCAACATTTAAATAGTACTGTTTGTTAATCAGATGGACTGTTAAATAACCAATATATAAGTAACGAACGATTTGCATCGTTAAAATCCTTTAAAAAAAAATATGTTATTATATTGAATTTTTGAATTCAAACAATAACATGTTTCAGGGAAAATCAGTAATCTGAAAAATAAAAAGCTGAAAAGCGAAAATAAGTAATAAAAATGTAAGTACGTGCACTTACCAATACAACCGACTGCTACGATAGTCAAGACGCCAATGAGGCTCAGAGCAGTGGCGCGGCGCCACATGCCCCCCCTCCTGGCCACCGGAAGTTAGCCGACGTCGTAAGGGAAAATCGGTAAAATAGCCGACCTGCTACCGGAAGTCAAGCTCGCTACTCTCAATTGTTGTTTAATTAGGTTTCAAATAACGGTTCATAAGCTTAATAAGCAGATTTACTCATTTTCTTATAAAAACTGTAAAATCTTCAAACGTAACGTAAATATATGTTTTGAAAATATTTTGACAAGTAATGGGCAAAATCATAGACAATAAGAGAGATGAACGTCAAAAATTTAAAGAAAAATGGACAGCACTATTTACCGATTCGGTGTTGTCATATGTAAATACTTTTTATTCAATATTATGGCAATGCCAATTTAACACGTAGTTTAAAATTTATCCACGGGACAAATTGTATCGCGCTGTCAACCCATGCACGCTACTTAGATAAAAACGGCGACCATTTAAATTAGTAACGCCCCGCGATAGGTAACTATCGCGCAAGCCATGCTACGGGCGCTGGACTTTTCGAACGTAATGTATTACATTGAGCGTTTACTTCGTAACTATCGAAAGTCAGACGAGTACATTACCCGCAATATATATTTTTTGCAATTTTATTTTTAATATTTTTGTTCAGTTCTATGTTGGATGAATAAAACCAATTAAATATCATATCAATAAGTTTTCTGATTTGCCGGTGATAAGAAACACCTAATTTGGTCAAAGTTGCACGGGCACTTGTCACTTTACACGTTACAATAGTGCACGCCGGCATATTTTTGGTTTTTAGGGTTCCGTAGTAAACAAGGAACCCTTATAGTTTCGCCATGTCTGTCTGTCTGTCTGTCTGTCTGTCTGTCTGTCTGTCTGTCTGTCCGTCCGCGGTTTTACGCAGAGACTATATGAACTAGAAAGCTGTAATTTGGTATGGGTATGTATATTAATCATGGCAAAAAAGTGGTAGAATAAAATCTTGAAAAAAAATTTTTTTTAGGGTAGCTCCCATACAAGTAAAGTGGGGGAGTAATTTTTTTTTCTTTATTTACCCATCGTGTGGGGTATCGTTAAATAGGTCTTTCAAAAATATTGTGAGGTTGAGAACACTATTTTTCGATTTAGGGATCCGTTTCCGAAATATTTGGTTTTAAAGTGCGAATTTTTGTTAGAGGTAAGTGTCCCCCCCCTCTATCTGCTAAACGGTTATATATAGACACGTGAAAAAAATTACAGCAGCAGTATATATACTGAAGTTGAAAGGAAAACTATCAGAGCTGAATACTAAGTACAAACTAAAAAGTTATAGGCAACCAACTTATAAACTGTAAAATTTCATACTATTTTCATTGTTAGACGGTAAGGTGCGAGTGTGAATAGTGTGAAATCAAAGTTGTCATTCCCAACTACGGAACCCTACACTGCGCGTGGCCCGACACGCACTTGGCCGGTTTTTTTTCACATGTCAATGCACTGTTGTTCCTTTGACGATTGCGGGACAACTATTTAGGTGATTCGCGGGGTCGGGGTGAAGTGCGATGATCGAGCGTAGTGTCGGCGCGCGGGCCACGTTCCCTTGCCATTTCTAATGTGTTTGTTGTTCTGTGGTTCCCTCACATGATACATCTACCTACCAAGTTTCGACTGTGTTGTCTTAATAGATTCGGAAAAAATGGCTGTGACATACGGACAGACAGAAAGACGTATCGAATCTATAAGGGTGCAGTTTTTTGCTATTCGGCAACAGAACCCTAAAAAGGAAGATTTCGAAGTTCGCTGGGTCTGCTATGCCATAAAGTTCCTCATTGATAGAATGTCGGTGTAATTAATTACCTAATCTAATGATGATTGCATATGTATACAGGTCGATCCCTCAGGAGCAGTTGGATGAAATTAATAGCGTCTTGGAAAGAGACTTCATGATCCGAGCTATACACGATGTCAAGGGTATAGACATAGGGAGCAACCTAATTAGGTATAAGGTAAGACTATTATGCATAAACTCACATGAATTATAATTAACTTTAAATATAAGTAGGTATACCTACTGTACACATGTATTGTAATAAACTATATTGTATAGACAAAATAAATGTGTCTTAATGATTTCAGGCTGAAGTTGATTTTGATGGTAGAGCTCTAACAAGATCGTACTTGGAAAAACACGACCTAAATACGTTACTAGAGGCAAGTATCCGTGAGATTTTACACAAGATAGATTTGATATGACTTTGTATGATAAAACATTCTGATGTATGCATTTCCTTTCTTACCACAGGACATAAAGAAACTTGAAACTATCGATGACGTAGAAGCATTCCTATTGAAACACGGCGAAAATATCGTGGACATGTTGGGCGGAGAGATCGACAGAATAGAATTGAAGTTGAGGGTAAGTTAGCTAATCGTTAAGATGACACTCGTTGACTTTTATTTAGACTAATTGTTACCCGCGGCTTCGCTCGCGTGATGTATAGCCTATGTCCTTCTCAGAACCCTAACCTATATGTATGCAAAATTTCATGACGATCGGTTCAGTAGATACGGCGTGAAAGCGTAACAAACAAACTCACTTTCGCATTTATAATATTATATAGTAAGGAAGTAAGGATTAGGATATTACAATTATACTTTTAATAGTTTTTTAAGTTGCCCATCTTACTTTAAATACAAGCCGGGAGCAAAACCATAACGTACGAAATTCGACATCGGTATTTGGACATCTCACCCTAAATTTCAGTCATACCTTAAATACCCAAATCAAGTGTCATCAGTGCCTTTGGGCACTGGCCTTGTGAGAAAATGGCCTCATTAATTTTTCCGACATTTTCATGGTCACCCCTTAAGCATTGATCAGTGCTCTATGGAAAGCAAATTTTAAAAGTTTTCCTTGAAATATTATGTCATTAGGTATAAAATTTCGAAATTCGAATTTTCCGCAAGTTCGAAATTTTCGCTGTTTTTCCGCAATTCAAGAGGGAAATGTCGAGGGTCAATTTAACGCTGTATGTATACACAATGATATAGTTTTGTATTTTTTGTTTCAGAAAAAGTTTCCACAAATTCGGCACTGTGATTTGGAAATACTGTAAAGTTCTACTAGATTATAACTGCAATGTAAAGTTACTCGTTCACTTTAGCTAGCTCCTAAGCTTAATTTGGTTTTACTGTTTAACACTAACGACCTAGCTGATTTAATTTGACTACTTTATCACTGTAATTGCGGAAAATATTTGAACATATTTTCAACAAGTACAAATGACAATTCAACGAGTACACTACACCAAGTACCAACTGCATGGCAAATGCACGCATTAAAAATCCGCTAGCGTCGTCACTGGGGCAAAGAATATACAGGCTGACTGGTAACTCATGTTACATATTGACAGAGGGCACTCAGTACTCAACTCTCGTTCCAAATATTCACTAAACACAAGAAGCGTGGACACTCGCGCTGTGCGTGCTAAGTAGGTTATAATGTTTGCGCGTTAAGTCGGCCGCCGCGGGTCGTGTAGCTGGATTCGCGTAGCGAGCGCGCGGTGTCCAAACATTCCGCAGCTTTGTGCACAAATTTGTCAATTTTTTTTTCTTGTAATAAATCAGTATTTTGTTGGTTTTATATTTTTAACGTTACATGAGATCATGGTTTATATGTCCTTAAGTATGACACGAGATTTACCAGTCAGCCTGTATACACTACGACTTGGGTACATACATAAATATGTCTCGATTTTTCACACGCCTGACAAAAAAGGTGTGTTTGTAAGTTTTTTATTCACCACAACTTCTGAATACCTCAAGGGACGTTTGGGTTCTCATTAGAATCCTCACTCCGGAGTGACAATGGCTATAATGTTTTTGACAAGGCAGTAGTCTTTTTGAAACGAGTCTATGGACGACTTCGTGCACAGTGTAACATATTGATCTAATTAAATATTATGTTGTGTACCATATATGGAATTAAAATTTCCTAAAGTCCTACTAACTGTTCCGGGCCAAAAACGGTGGCTGGTTGACAAAATATCTGTGATTTTTTCAGTAAAAATGTACTGTTATCTTGTCATGTGTTTTGCGGCTTAAACTAGGAATATTCTAATAATTCTATCTCGCCTCATTCTACATCCTACGAGAAGACTAAAGGATAAAAGGCATTACTAGTACAAAGTTAAAGAAACTGGGATAGACTAGCTAAATTGATATGCGCAATGGACTTGGTTCTTGGTAGGCAAAATGTAATACGTGTAAAGGAGCTTGTTGTTTGTATATTTGCTATTTCTAGTACCGGAGTCAACGTCAAAGTTAGTGCAGCTCAGTAAATATTTAATTCTATACATTTCTACATATAGTTGTTCTTTTCGAAGATTGCAATAAAAATGTATTTAATCGATCACCCAGTTCTATATCTACACCTACAGTGTCTTGCTTACTTATTTCCAACTTGTTTGAAATATAAAGTCAATGCCTGTACACTGTTAAATTGTGCAAGTGTTTCTCGTTCTAAAACCTTTTTCTGTGATTTAGTTGTACATAATGATGTTAAGTTTTTAATTAAACGCATAGCATTTGTAAGTTCATCATTTCTTACATAATAAACTGTTATATTTATTACTTCGTTGTGTTTACTATTGAATTCAAAATGCGATTATTCATCGAATGATAATTTAATTAGTACAAAATATAACAATTCCATTTAGCTTACTTGCTTTTGATATAGTCACAACAATAATATGTATAAGTAAAATCGACATAAGCAAATTGAGAAGGGGAGTGAATTATACAGCAGTGCAAATGACCAATATAGTGTGTATATGCCAACCAAGTGATGTAATATTTAATTTATGCAAAGTATGTGTGTAATCAACAATCAAATTAATAAACATTAAATAATAAACATGCTTATTTACAACTCAACATAATGCGTAGGTACATACATGGCAGTAAAACAAGAAAACTAAGGTACTGAATAAACACAACCAATCATCCCTTTACATGTTTTTAACTATTTGTATGAATCTTAGTTTGGATTTCATAGGCTTCACAGATCTCAGATCTGTCCATAACCTGCCTTACTTTGAAACTTTGGGTGCCATGTCTGGCACCCTGGATTCAAATGTTCTGCCAGACTGAAATATTTAAAAATAGGTAGGTATAAACAGTGTTGCCTGGTAAATAAGTAAAATAAATTCTAAATACACTGAATAAAAAACAAAACAGACACCAATTTAAGCTGTTCTAACTTGGTTTATAATCAGTCCTTATGCTACCTTCTCCGCTTAAAAATATGGCATATCTAAAACATCTAATGAGATAAACTTGAAACGTTTTCAAATGCAAACTTGGAATAGAAAGGCCCTTTGCAGCCGTCCATCACAGCTGATCCAAAACTGCTGATCAGTCAAAAGACTATGATAAAATTTAAAGCATACTTGTAGTGCAAAAATATTGAATTAAAAGTTTAATGGCTAGACTTCTATTTTTACACAACTGCCAAAAAAGAGTAATAAGCTCTTTAGAACAAACTCGCATCTCATCATATCCGAAAGAAATGCATACATATGTGTGATCAGCACACGTATATATGTGAATTTTTTCGACAGGGTGGTAAATTTTGTATTATTCCCATTGAAAAAAATTTACTTGAAACATGAACTTGAGCATTATATAGCAGGTTTGGTTTGCGGCAGGCAAAGGTTGTAGTGGGCAGCTTTGTTCCAGAAGTCCGACGTCTTCCAGCCGCACCAGCCTTTGTTGATGACGGTCGTTAAGTCCTCCGCACCGGTGTAGTGGGGGTCAAGGATGAGATAGCGGATCTCATTTGTGACAGTGTTGTATTCTACACCTAGGATTGTGTGTGCCAGCACTCCACCCCCTAAAACAATATTAAAATTTACTTATACATACATTCAGAGTGCGAAAATAAGAGATCCATAGTTTGAGTGGCATTGCAGGGAAAATTGTTTATTTTTATTTTCCTTTTTGGTTAATCACTGGTTGGCCTTTGACTAACGAGAAATAGAGAATGGAGTAAATTTTTTAAGTAAGTATGTCAGGGTTTTTATTTCATGAACTCTTCCAAATGCCTCAACGATTTTAAAATGAACGAAAGTTTGGAGTACCTACTTATCTTTAGAATCAAAATCATCCCGAGTGACATAGACTTAAGTTATTTTAGCTACTTTATTAACATATATATTATGTGAATATAAATACTGTATATATATATAGATATATACAGTATTTATATTCACATATTCTACATATATGCAGGTTAGACGAATATTTTTTTTCCAACTTACCAATCATAATAGGGCTGCCATGCATTTGAAAATGGTGAACCAATTCCGGAGCGTAAGCATGTAATTCTGCACCAGTGTTTGCAAATATAATCCTTGATTGCACTCCCAATAAAGTTTCTAAGCAAAACATCACTTCAGTTGAGCCTATCCACTGCTTTGAACCTATAAATGAGGATGGCTTGTCTCTAATTTTTACAAGGCACTGCTGAATCTCTTTGTGTGTCGGCACATCCACTGTGGTGTAGCCCTGAAACCTAAAATTTTGGTTGATTATTATATGAAAAGTATATTAACAGAGGTGAATAAAATATTTATGTAAAAATAGTTTTGTTATACTGCTGTGAAACTATGTACCAATCAGAGCAGTGCCGAGCAAAAACTAAATTTTGTTGCTGCTATGTATGAAATACTCGGTTTCTGAATTTTAACTGGGACCGTGTCAATATCCCGATATATCATATACTTATATTGGGTCAATTACATAACCATACCTGAACCATGAAAATATTGTCTGCATTGAGCGATAGGCACATCCCCATCCGTCGTCGTTAAAATTATCTTGCATGTAGTGGTGGTATGTGTACCGTCCTCTCACTAAAGCTGTGGTCACGTCTGGCTTGGGCGCGGGTGGCTGAATGGCTTCGTGAGGATTTATGAGCTGCGCACCAGTTCTGTTCGAGTAAGCGTTACCTCTGCGAAATATTGGCCTTGTAAGAGGCAAAGCTAACTGCTCGTGAAGCGAACGCCTTTCTTTTTCTGTAAAAAACGTCGTAAAGTTATCATCAAGGTTTCTCATCTTAGATAGACGTAAATGTCAGTCAAACTTACCCATACTTTCATCTGGTATTCCTTTAGGCACTATTCTGGTGAGGAAATGACCTAATTCTTGTGGGAGATAGTGAAATGTTTCTGGTAAACGCAAACCGGCACCATCGCCTATACCTTCTTGACCTAAAGCAATAAGAAAATAATTTTATATTACAAAGAGGTATAAAAGTTTCTTAGCACGAGAGCTAGAACATTTTATTGTGGTGTAAGCGGCCGAAAGTTCTGCAGGGGACATAAATATACGGCAGGTGTGATGTTCAGCCGTGTTATTCCCGGCAGAATTCATTGCTTATTGCTTAAAACTCAAATGTGACAAGGAAGTTCAGTCTGAATCATACGTTATGGCGGCTCGGATATTAGCTGTTCGCTGCGCAGTACGTGCCCCACCTCCCAGCGACTCGCGCGATGTTCCGAGCCGCCATAAACTCTGATTCGAACTGTAATGAACTACTTAAAAAGAAAAAAATAATATTAAATATCAACATACCCAGTTGCTCTAATAAAACATTTTCCAAAAGTCGGAGAGAGCGACAGGCAGCTTCTACTAATACTGTGTACAGATCCAGTAGTTTGGTGTTGCGGTGAATCATCGCCAGCGTGTCTACCCGCAGCGGCATACTAATACAGAAGGCAGCTAAGAACAAAATATATTTTTACTATTTGAGACTTTAGTTTGCCGAGTGAAATAAAATAAAAAATACATTTGTACACAAACGACAATACTAAAACATAGCACTTCTCTTTTTAAGGCTGTGGTGAAATGTTATATGGAAGAAATCAAAAAAATATTATCATAGTACAGTACTAGGTACTAACGTTTTCTCTGAGTTGTCATCATTTTAACAGCAGTCTTCACCAATTTATCAGATAGTATGTCTTTTGTTGATTTCAATACTAAATTTATTGGTACTATTTCCTGAAAATAGATTTTAAATTAATAACACTGTCGACTTTTTTTCATAAGATACTGGCTTATTGCTTATACTATGTGCAAACTTAATTTAAGTGTATTGCCACACACATTGCATTTTCCTATTGATATACTTACTATATTATTGGTATTATGCTTTTTCTTCTTAGTGGGTTGTTCTGGACTTTTTGAGTCCACTAACTCTCCAATAGTAGCATCTGTACTAGTCCCAGTCAATCCAACATCAGAGGCCACTCCAAATAAATAGACAGATGTCCCATCAATGTGAAAGGATACTTGTCCTGATGCAATCTATGAAACAAAATACTTTTAAATTAATGCTATCACGATTGTTACACATTTAAATAAAATTAATATCTAAATATATATAACTCAAAGGTGACTGACTGACATAGTGATCTATCAACGCACAGCCCAAACCACTGGATAGATCGAGCTGAAATTTGGCGTGCAGGTAGATGTTATGACGTAGGCATACGCTAAGAAAGGATTTTGATCAATTCTACTTCTTAACGCGAGCGAAGCCGCGGGCAAAAGCTAGTGGTTAATAAACCGTATTAAATTAATTTCATATAATCTTTTAAATTACATTCTTTTTTGTTGACTGACTATTAACATATTCTATTATAAAAACAAGATAACTAAGTTATCAATATGAAATATGAGAAAAACAAAAACTTAAAACCGGCCAAGTGCGTGGCAGGCCACGCGCAGTGTAGGGTTCCTTAGTTGCGAATGACAACTTTGAGTTCACAGTGTTCACACTCGCACCTCATAGTTTAACGACCAAAAACACCTAACAACGAAAATTGTATGAAATTTTACATTTTCGAGTACATTTTATAAGTTGACTGTCTATAACTTTTTAGTTTGTACTAAATACTCAGCTCTGAAAGTTTTCCTTTCAACTTCAGTATATATACTACTGCTGAATTTTTTTTCACGTATCTATATATATAATCGTTTAGCAGATAGAGAGACTAATATACATACCCATACCAAATTACAGCTTTCTAGTACTTATAGTCTCTGAGTAAAACTGCGGACAGACAGACAGACGGACAGACAGATGGACAGACAGACGGACAGACAGACAGACAGACAGACGGACATGGCGAAACTATAAGGGTTCCTAGTTTACTACGGAACCCTAACAAGATAACTAAGGTATCAATATGAAATATGAGAAAATCAAAAACTTAAAAACTAACTTAAATTAAAGCCTAAAAGAAATTGACCGTGTGGCTTGGAGCCAAGAACACTGGCTGTATTTCCTACCTGGATTTCAATACTCATGCGCTGCGCAAAAAAGTTGCAAGTCATTTTGTCAACAGCATTGGCACTGATTTGTGGAGAAATCTCTTTCAAGAAACCTCTCACTCCAGGACCCTATGGTCCAAATGTAGTCCTCGCTAACAGATTCATACTTGGGCCATTTGGCGACATCACAACAACCGATTCAGCTCTCGAAACTGAATCTGCAAGATGGGTTGGTGCCTTTGTGTCAAAACATGTAGCATGCCAAACCAGGGAATTACATTTTATTTTATTTACAAATCATTGTTATTAACACTAAAACACTTTGATGATGACCCAAAATCAAAATACTACTCTAAGAAACTTCACACAGGCTTCTTCATCTTTTTGAATCAGTGGCATGTTAGTTATATTAAATTTAATTATTATACCCTGAAAATATTTTGTCATCTAAAATATATGGTGTGTGTGTGTTAAGAGTTATCAAATTGTCCATGCAAGATTTCTTTAGATATAATAAATTTTTTTTTTTTTGTTTCACTGATAGGCTTAGGCCTGCCCTCAAAGTTTCACCACATGTTTTATTCTTGGATAGTTCATACTTCCACTATTTTTGTTTTTACACTTTTTAAGTTCCTTAGTATGGAAACATTTTTGAATTACGCACACTAATAATGAATAGGTCACCTCTTGTTCTGAACATATTTTTTTAAAGTAATGCTCTATATCCTTCCAATCTTATAAGTCTTACACAAATAGCAGAAGGTTTTAGGGCAGGACCAAAGAACTGTCAATCACATGACAATATTTTCCTAAAGTCAGATGGATAAAAGGTGAATCCTAACATAAGTTATGGCGGTCCCTAATTATCAATACTCACAATAAATGGGCCTATGCATTCCACAAATTATTACTATTATTGATAGTTAAAAGCATAAGGCCATTTAATTCCACAGATTTAAAAAAATATGGAATAACTATTATTTATTACCTTTTTTCTTTTACTCTGCATAATACTCTTAACTCCTGAAATTGTTGCTTCACAACTCAGGGGCAGTACAGTGTTGAGCCGTACATGTACAAACTGTTTCCATAATTCCTCAGAAGAAAGAACTTCATACTTTGTTTCTTCAAACTTGTCATGCACCAAGAAGTGGGCTTTCATTTCCTTTGCTTCATTAATTATCATAACAAGTGGGTTGTCTGTTATATCTACGTCCTGAAATAAATACAATATTTAAAATTCAGTTTTTTATAATGATTTCACTTTATTAACTGTTTTCATCATAAGTAAGGGCGTTACTTATGATGAAAGCTCACCCTTAAAGGGTGAGCTTTAGGAAAGCTAGCACGAATTTTTAAATTCTGAGGATTGTATCTATGAACTTGCTCTGCCCTTCTCCACAATGTTTTTCAGGCATGGAAATAGAAACAAAAAAGTTAGGGTTTAGCACATAGTTGGGGATGCTTGCTTGCTTCTATTTTGGTCACAAGGAAACCTAATAGGTTTATACCTTGTGCCAAAAGCACTTTTAATGCAAGGGCTGCGCCCCTAGTGTCATATTGAAGAGGAATGAGAGGAAAGTGAATTCCATCTATTTAGATCTGCAGGATATCTAATTTTGTGATTAGTTATTCTAAAGACAATAATTTTAATTAGTAATAGGTTAATTAGCTTGATAGTGAATCAAACAAAATATTATTATTGACACAGTAGTTCTTACCTGGAGGATTTCTTTGAGTGTTGATTCAATACATAAGCTCTCACCAAATTTGATTACCCCACATAGCTCTATCTCACCAGGTAAGTTTAAGAGCAGTTGCTTGTATGAATTCTTTTCATTTTCAAACAATTCTATGCTTAGTCCAACCACAAGTAAGGTGCCATCGTACATAAGCCCGTAAAGACATCCTGCGCTTTCGTCTGTGTCCAATGCAGACAACCTCTGTAAATTAATACTTGTCAATCAATATACTACTCGAAATCCTCGTTATCTAATTTATGCAAATAATCAAAAGCAATCGGCGGGCGTCATTCACAGAAGTCTGCAACTGATGACGTATTAGGTTATTACATTAAAACTATATTTTCCTACTATTTAAATGCTTGAGATAAGTATTTGAACATACTACATTATTGCTTTTATTACTTGGTTGCAATATTAAGCATATAAAAGGTAAAAAAGACAAAAGTTTACCTCAATAACATAGCTGGATATTTTAAGACGTGGTGACATTTTAAATAATGTTGCCAAGATTTAAAACAAAGAGGAAAGCTGTCAAACAATAACTTTTTTCTTAAATGGCTACATTTATAACGGCTCTACACACGTGAATTTTTTTTTTGCGTGGTCTTTCTCACAGACATGTCTTTCTATACAACAGCAGCGCCCGTAGCATGGCTTGCGCGATAGTTACCTATCGCGGGGCGTTACTAATTTAAATGGTCGCCGTTTTTATCTAAGTAGCGAGCATGGGTTGACAGCGCGATACAATTTGTCCCGTGGATAAATTTTAAACTACGTGTTAAATTGGCATTGCCATAATATTGAATAAAAAGTATTTACATATGACAACACCAAATCGGTAAATAGTGCTGTCCATTTTTCTTTAAATTTTTGACGTTCATCTCTCTTATTGTCTATGATTTTGCCCATTACTTGTCAAAATATTTTCAAAACATATATTTACGTTTGAAGATTTTACAGAGTTTTTATAAGAAAATGAGTAAATCTGCTTATAAAACAGAAGAATTATAATGTGGAATTTAAGTAAAGAGTATTTCGTGTATCAAATGCCAATACTTCGTAGATAAAAGTGTTTCAGTGTAAGAAGTAACAATGTGAATTATTGGATGAGAGCCCGTGAAATTTTCACCAACTGTGAATTAAACAGGCCTATTGGGCATTCAAAAAGGCAACTGCAGGGTGGAAGTCAAGACCATACTACATGGCCACCTGACAAAACTTTAAGATCAATGGAAACTGTAAGTAAAATAATGCAAACATTTACTCGTATTTTTATTATGATATCCTTGACAGATATATATTTTATTGATCCTTGATTGAATACTAAAAGTGATTTTTTTTAATCCCCATTATAATGTTTACAGTGAATCAGTTTTTTCTTTTTTCAAAGAACAAAAACCTATAGCATAATTTTTTTGGCTAATGCCGGTTTGTATATTATGTCATTATATGGATTGTAAATGTTTTCTTCCAGACATGGCGGAATTTTAACAAAACAATCTTGAGGAAAGGGAGCTTAGTTCACTGGGCCGGAGAGAAAATAAAATAAATAATAAATAAATATATAGGGACATATTACACAAATTGAGCTAGCCCCACAGTAAGTTCTGAACTTGTGTCGCAGGATACTAACTCAACGATACTATATTTTATAATATATACTTATATAGATAAACATCCAAGACCCAGGTCAATCTGAAAAAGATCGTTTTTCACTTTGACCTGACCGGGGATCGAACCCGGGACCTCCGTGTCGCAGGCCGGCGTGTTGACCGCTGCGCCACGGAGCTCGACAAAACTGGCAATACTAGTTCGTCCCAAGTTAGCACAAAAGTTGCTGTTGCATGATGCTCAGCTCAGCATCATGGAAAAGAATAAGCCTTCCGATCTAATTCCAAGGAATCCTAAACTGGCATTGATGTAAGTACATACTAGGGTTTAAGTGAGAGAGAAGACTGTTATGTTAAAATCAGGGGTGACATCAATTGCCTGTCCGGTGCTTGCGGTTATGTCAAATCAAACCCAATTTATCCGAACAAAAGCATACTAAATACTTGAGTCCTGTTTGCCCAGTCAAACTAACTACCCTTCCCTCGCTTGAAAAACGGTATCAATGGGCAACAGCACTGTAACTGATATGTGGATCTCAGCAGAGTAGAATTGGACCACTCGTATAAAGCTTACATAAGCATCAAAGAGCTGCTCTGGCTAATATGGCTCTAGTTGTACAGAGATGGTCGTGTTTCTGCAGTGGAGACTAAGAAAGACCTGATAATGATGTAACTGATACAAGCCAAACAATCTGGGCTCACCAACCCATTTGCCAAGTATGGTGGGTATCGCAAAACCATCCTAATGACGGAAATCCTTGGAGGAGGCCTACGTCTTGTAGTGGACTTCTGCAAAAATGCTGATAGCGCTTGTATGCTTAAAACTGCACATACTGCACAATAGTTCCACATGCAGTTGCAGTAGCAGGCTAAAAATAGGTGTTTTCCTGAAACTTTATGTATTGTATGACTGAATGATATTTATTATTTTAATTTATTTTTATATTTTCAGAGTTGCATGTCTCCCCCATGGACTGCTGCTATTGGACCAGCAGCCTGACGCTAGTAGTGTAACTCGAGCAAAATATCTTTATTTATAGAAAATCAGCTGAGCCAAGACCGCACAAGAAGTTTTAAATGATTTGTGGTTATGTCTGAATGTACCTCAAGATTTGTTTATGTAATATAAAAGATTAAATGCTGTGCATGTCATTAAAAATAAAAATATGTTGACTTAATAATGAGTTCTTTAATACTTATAGTAATATAGAAATCACATACCTACTAAATAAATGATTCTCCTTACTACGTTATCCTAACTTGAGGCGATTCTGATAGAGACCCGATGGGTGACGGCCAAGGGAGCGTAAGCATTATCAGCGCTTACGCACGTTAAGCAATCCTGAGCGCAGTCCCCATGGGGATGGGTGACCGTAAGCGGCATAAAAATATCTCGAACTCCTCGATACCTCGGAAGACCAGTGAAGCCATTGGTTCCGGCATGATAGCCGGAACCAAAGCACGAGGCTAACTATCAAGAACTTAGTCTCGAACAAACACAAGAACTAAAGATTCGTGGATAAAAACATTTTTTTTTTTGAGCAAAATATTAATATCATTTCATCAAGCAACATAATTTTTCCAGGTTCATTCTCAGCTGTGATACTTCTTGTTGTTAGAGTCTGCTTGTATGATAGCATTCATGCTGTAATAAAATTTGGCAAAGTTTTTACAGCCGGCCGCCTGCCTGGTGTCCCCTCCTTACTTTCGTCATTTCGTTCTTCTTCAGCTAGCTTAACGACTACCATCAATGACTGATGGTAGTCGTTAAGCTACGTTAGATACCTTTAGGCAGCTTCAATATTTAACACTGTTGGCCACTTACACACGCGAAAATCAAAAGTGAGTTTGTCGGTTTCTTGCTCTTTCACACTTTAACTACTGAAGAAGAACGAAATGACGAAAGTAAGGAGGGGGGACACCAGGCAGGCGGCCGGCTGTAAAAACTTTGCCAAAATTTATTACAGCATGAATGCTATCACAATATTCTGATATCTATGAATGCTATCATACAAGCAGATTAACAACAAGAAGTAACACAGCTGAGGATGAACCTGGAAAAATTGTGTTGATTGATGAAATTATATTAATATTTTGCTCAAAAAAAATGCTTTTATCCACGAATCTTTAGTTCTTGTGTTTGTCCAAGACTAAGTTCTTGATAGTTAGTCTCGTGCTTTAGTAATTTATTCGCTAAAAACGATTATTTTATTCAATTTAATTTTTATCTGGGTCTTGGAAATCGCCGATAAATTTAAACCAAAGAACTGTCAAAAGTAGACAATTTGTCTTCAAAATACGGCAGCCATCTTGTAGCCATGCTCGCACTTTAGATACGAATCGCGGCGTACGATAAAATGACAGGTCGATTTCAATATTTATACCCGTGGAGTAAACCCATGCTCGCAACGATAGGTAACGCGGGAAGTGCGACAAAAAAGTAGCATAAAACCGTTGTCGCGCTAGCCATGCTACCCGTGCGTTCTTTTCTCTTCGGTCGGTCCGGTCGCTCCGGCCTACCTAAATCCTCTAGTAAGATATTTATTGGTCCTTCCTATGCTCTTACTATGACAAAGCTTCAAACCATCTGTATTCTGACTCAACGCTGTTATTATTTATTGTATACGCTGGCACTGGGAAAGAGAACATGTGATTCCGGCAAGCCATTGCCATGAAAACAAGATGGCTATCTTGTTTTTATCTTGACAATGAGGCTTCATTGTCAAGGCACACAGGCAGCAGTCGTTGAAATGAATGGGTAAGGGTATACACCAATGATGTGCTACAAATAGATAACTAGTACTACCTACAAAGAAAAAAAAAACCTTGTCGACGTTGTAACTGGTTTTCCTATTGCAGCAGGCCACGCAAGGTCTGCTATTAAAACAACATTAATGCTGTATTATGATTTGGTAAAGTTTTTACAGCCGGCCTCTTACCTGATGCTAATTTCCAACCCTGCGCTACATAAGCTGTCAGGGAAAATACTAGTAGGTACCTACTAAATAGAATGATATAGGTATAAAAGAGATTTATTATTGAAAAAAAAAATCATTTTATATATTTTACTTTTCGTTTTGCAAGCACGTATTAATAACTTCATCAACAAGAACTGCTCTATCCTTTGCTATCTTTAGGGCTTCTTCTTGGGATTCAGGGGAAAGATTACTGCCTCCAAATTTCTGAGTGCCACACATCTGCCCATTGTTACAGCAAACAATAAAGTTGGATCCGATACCACCACACATGTTTTCTTCATATGAAGATGGATCTACTATCAACATTTCACTGAAATAATAAGTATTTTGTAATTAAATGTAAATTAAAATATACACATAACAAACGAGAAAAACTGTGTAAGAAAGTTTTTCTCGTTTGTTATGTGTGTTCAAGCATCCTTAACATGAATACTTTTTATGTTAAAATTAGGTTATTGATGCAGATTTTCGGTTGCGCCTTTATTAATCTCTTTCACCCGACCCGACCCAATGTGCAATGCACATGTACACCAAGGTTGACATGGCCCTGCTTAATCTCCAGAAGATAAATGTGTGAAGATGGAGTTGCAGGCACTAGCTAAGCTTGTCTAGGTACTATAAGTTCATAGGCTATGGTAACCGCTTTCAATCATGTGGGCCGTATGCCTGTTGGCTAACTTAATAGTATAAAAAAGGTTGAAAAATTTATGTACCTTTCTGAGAGTTTATAGACAGCAAAGCTACTCGCCACGGGTAAACCATGTACATTAAGTGATTTTCTGTTATTAATATCTACTTGAATTTCTTCAGTTTCAACATCATAGGTTACAGCAGGCAGCATGACTGAAATAAATTTTGAAATGAATTTTTCAAAAAATTATGAAAAACATAATTCTGGAAAAAAAGGCTTTTCTGCAATATGATTTCTATGACTGTTCGTTCATGAAAATACATAAAATCAATTACCTACTCTGATCACAGCAAAAATAAAACTTTAATGAAATGAATGAAAGAAATGAATCTAATAATACCTACTTACATTTGCGACTGAACTTTTAACAAGTTCAACATTCTAAACTGTAATGAACTACAACGAACTATTTGTTACTACTGACTTCAACAACCTGTTGATTTCCAGTTTTGTGAAGAACCATTTTTTTAGCTCCATCATGTAAATACATTTTTCTTTTTCAATTCTTACATCAAAACTTTAATAATCTAAAACTAACAATTAATCCTACCTATAAAATAAAATTGGCTATAAAGAAACCGAGGCCAAATCCTCTGACTGCTCTGGCTAATATATGCCTCTGGTAGTACAGAGAGGGTCGTGCTTCAGCAGTGGAGACTAATAAAAAGACCTGATGATGATGATGATGATAATAAAGAAACTAACATATCAACGAGTAGGGCATTAATGAATCTTACCTGTTTTTAAACTTGCCATCAATGCTATCATGCAAGCATCAACCAGACTTCCATCATTGTCTAAACAAACCATGTCGCAATATAAAACCCAAGCCAGCTTGTCAGATGCTATACAAAGGTCCTTCAAGTCCACACACTTTGAGTTTACCACAATGTCTGATACCAAGTGACTAATTACTTGGGCATGGTCTGAAGGAGGGCCTGGCCTGTATTTAGATGAACACAGGGGTGGCAGTTCCACATTAGTCACAATAAATCCTTGATCGGGCAGTTCAGCTTTTGGTCTAGCTAATTCCTGTAATCATATTATGAATAAAGTCAGATTCGAGAAAATATATTTGAAGTATCTTTTTGAGCTAATGATTGATGTGATTGATTACCAGCTTAATGCCACACACGATTGTAGTGTTACCACATTTGACCACTGCAGAAGCATCTGCTGTTTTTAATGAGTTAACATTTAGTTTGATGTTTCTATGTTCATTGAATTTTCTTCCGTCAGGCCTTACTTTTCGGGAGAGATAGTCGTTAAAATATTTGACCGGATGGATAAGTCTGAAAAACGGGAGATAAGAACATATTTATTAAATAAGAAATACAGTGCCTATTATTTATGGTTATGTAGGTTTATCCCAACTAATATTATAAATGCGAAAGTGAGTTTGTTTACTATCTAATGAACTGATCATTATGAAATTTTGCATACACGTTAGTGAAAAGCTACAAAAGCTAATTAATCGTAAAACAAACTTTTTTCCCGCGACTTCATGTGCGTTTTTTTCGGTTTTATCACAAAGTTTATCTGAGCCCCTGGCCAACGCCCGCACCCGGGACAGCTATTATTAATTCTGTGCCCTGGATACCAAAGCATTCCAAGTAAGGATGTAATCGAGAATGCGTTGGATGACATTGATATCAAAAGTTTTGCGATAAGCTCGCCCAATAAATTATGTCTACTATATACATACACAAGCACATACATCCCGTGCAACACAAGCATTCCCAAGGAGGGTTGACGTTGGGCGGCGGCCGGTCATAAAACCGCAACAAAAACAAGAGCATTCCCAAGGAGGGTTGACGTTAGGCAGGCGGCCAGTCATAAAATTAGCCAAAACTTGTACAGCATGGAAAGTTTAAATTAAGAGCTTACATGCAGACCCGACTCCACATAAGTGGGATAAGGTGAGGAAGAAGAAGATATATGCATAGAGATTCCTGTTTTTATTATTTATATAAAATGTAGCCTATGTTATTCACTGATAGTGTAGCTTTATAATAGAGAAATATTCTTAATAAAAATTCTAAAAATTCTTAATAAATCCTTTAAAATCAGTCCTGTAGTTCCCTTAGTTTTAATTCACTACAAACTTTTAAGATTACAAACAAACCATACTAGGTACTCTTTTATAAATATTAGTCTAGATTACAAACAAAGGAAACTCACTTGTAGATTTCTGACATGATGGGTATTTTAAATTCGTAAATTAAAATGGGCGTTCATTATATGCTACTATTTGTAGATTTTTGAACATAACCTCTGTTCTCTTCTTTCTTTCTCAAAAATACATTAACAGAAATCAAAACAATGAATGAATGAAATGTGTGTGCGGTGAGCGCCAATGTTGACAATGTATATGCATGCCTCACCTACACGTTCGCCAATACATTGGCCAACACCATGGCCAGGCCATCAATTAGGTGAACACAGTGTATTGGCCACAGACAAAAAAAATCTTGTCTGTCTGTGTGCTTTATACAGTCTCAATATCAACATTTGTTTTCATAGAAACTAAAAATATTCTATGAAAATAAGTAGTACGGATAAACGTACTACTTAGTAGAATATTCATTGATATTGATATAACTAAAGGTCGGATAAACATGCTACTTTGTAACATGCTTCCGTACTAGTTTTGAGCACGTGTTACGTAGTAGCCTTAGAGCAAAGGTAGTAGCATGTGTAAACAGTCTACTTACTACTACTTAGTAGTAAGCATGCTAGCTGAGGCGGGGGTGGAAGGGGCTTGATTGAGTTTACCGCTGCGCATTGCATTGCAAACAAGCTTGCTTATTTTAAGCTCGCGTGTGCATGTCGTGTGCGCTTATATCCCGTATAATAGTTCTTAAAATAACCATGTTCTTTGCGGTATATGCAGCGGTAGACTCAATAAAAAACCTGACTCAATAAAAACCATGCTCAGGAATCGACCCGCAATCGATTTATTTTTATCCATAGCATTTCACACGTGCTACTAAGTAGCGCGTGCTCAAAACTAACACGCAAGCATACTATTATCATAGATATTGTAATTTTACAAGACTATTATGTCTTATCCGGCAGTAGATTCACTCCCACCTAGTCCACTAAAGTAACTAACTACGAGTATATGGTGGCTCGGCTATTAGCTACGAGCTGCGCAGTACGCGCCCCACCGCCCCGCATGCGACTTGCTGAACGTAATTGTAGTTTGACTTTGAATACAATTATTATATTTTAATTTAATAAAAAATATAAGGCTTATGTATAACGGATCACCAGATATAATAAAATAAAACGTCAAAAAAACACTTTTTTTCTGCCAAAAATAGTAAATGATCACCAAAATTAAGACTTCATTTCAATGTTTAATTGTAACTTAAGTTTTTACATCTTGCTATCATATTGAAACAAATTACGCCCAAACCAATCATCGCTAAACCAAAAATAGTTAATGTAAAATTATAATCAAAGTCTTTACATTTTGCTATACTATTGAAGCAAATGACTCCCAAACTAATATTTTTAACCCAGAAATAGTTGATGAACACCAAAATTTTATCCCCATTTTAATTTAAAATATCACGCAAATATTTAACATTTGATTAAGTATCCTATTATAGGATCATTTTTACGCTAGGTAAATCATTATTTATCTAGCCCTTTACTTATGTACTATTGTTAAAAGTTTACTAATCTAAGTTTAAAATTAACAAACCATTAACTTGAATATTTTTATGAGTGATTATTCAAACAATTGCCTATAGGGTAAAAAATAGGACTATGGTAAACATTTTCAATAAACCTTTAACTAAAATGTATACAAAAATAAAAAAAGTCATGTTCTCGTGGTTACTGATAATATTTTATTTTCAATTCTTACGAAAGAATCAGTTTTCTAAATAGGTAAGTACCTATAACTTATAATAGATACTACTTTCAAGAACTTAAGACAAAGTAGTACCTACTTTACTACGTAATATGCGCCTACATTTTATGGCAATCATCGTCGTCTATTTAGATACAAATAACCCGTGAAGATTTGGTGATAATTTACTAAATTTGGGCTTCGAATACAATTTCAAGTGCAGTTGTGCCTAAAACAGCTAAATCTATTTTAATTTTAGGTATTTTTGATGTAAAGCGTATTTTTTTTTTGTGTGTAGCATAGTTTTTTGGTAAGATGGCCTAAGATACTTAAAAATTTTTGGTGGTCATTATATTTAACCCCAAAATATAATAAGTGTATTCAAAGTCAAACTGCTAAATGGCGCTTAGTGCAAAATTGTTGATTGAATGTCTGTGAAAATTGTTTTCGTAAAGCAATAGAATAAAATACAAAAACTTGATGGCCTGTTTTATTGTGAAGTATTTTTTTTACATTTGTAATTTTTGTAACCTGTGAAATCTACCTACACAAAATCTAAAAACTGGTTGCCAAAGCGTAGGCCATGGCCACGCCACGTTGCATATTGACGATCGTATGTACTTTCACGGGAACTTTGAAGAAAAAAAAAATGTGTCAAAGTGTCAAAGTGACATATCTTTCATTGACGTATTTGACGTTTCTTTTTCAGGTTGATTTTGATTGACGAAGTCGAGGTGTGTGTTTTTGTGAAATAATCTATGAAAATCAAGAGAATAGTGCATTATAGTTTCAATTTTGAGTCTCCTTTGTGATCTTCTTTCATCATTTATTGTAGTCGTGTGTATATTTTGAGCGCCGGTTTCTTACTATTACAGATCACAATGGCCAAACCTAAAGGGGAGAGGAAAGGCAAATCCGCGATCAACGAAGTTGTAACTCTTAGAGCAAAGGTAGTAGCATGTGTAAACAGTCTACTTACTACTACTTAGTAGTAAGCATGCTAGCTGAGGCGGGGGTGGAAGGGGCTTGATTGAGTTTACCGCTGCGCATTGCATTGCAAACAAGCTTGCTTATTTTAAGCTCGCGTGTGCATGTCGTGTGCGCTTATATCCCGTATAATAGTTCTTAAAATAACCATGTTCTTTGCGGTATATGCAGCGGTAGACTCAATAAAAAACCTGACTCAATAAAAACCATGCTCAGGAATCGACCCGCAATCGATTTATTTTTATCCATAGCATTTCACACGTGCTACTAAGTAGCGCGTGCTCAAAACTAACACGCAAGCATACTATTATCATAGATATTGTAATTTTACAAGACTATTATGTCTTATCCGGCAGTAGATTCACTCCCACCTAGTCCACTAAAGTAACTAACTACGAGTATATGGTGGCTCGGCTATTAGCTACGAGCTGCGCAGTACGCGCCCCACCGCCCCGCATGCGACTTGCTGAACGTAATTGTAGTTTGACTTTGAATACAATTATTATATTTTAATTTAATAAAAAATATAAGGCTTATGTATAACGGATCACCAGATATAATAAAATAAAACGTCAAAAAAACACTTTTTTTCTGCCAAAAATAGTAAATGATCACCAAAATTAAGACTTCATTTCAATGTTTAATTGTAACTTAAGTTTTTACATCTTGCTATCATATTGAAACAAATTACGCCCAAACCAATCATCGCTAAACCAAAAATAGTTAATGTAAAATTATAATCAAAGTCTTTACATTTTGCTATACTATTGAAGCAAATGACTCCCAAACTAATATTTTTAACCCAGAAATAGTTGATGAACACCAAAATTTTATCCCCATTTTAATTTAAAATATCACGCAAATATTTAACATTTGATTAAGTATCCTATTATAGGATCATTTTTACGCTAGGTAAATCATTATTTATCTAGCCCTTTACTTATGTACTATTGTTAAAAGTTTACTAATCTAAGTTTAAAATTAACAAACCATTAACTTGAATATTTTTATGAGTGATTATTCAAACAATTGCCTATAGGGTAAAAAATAGGACTATGGTAAACATTTTCAATAAACCTTTAACTAAAATGTATACAAAAATAAAAAAAGTCATGTTCTCGTGGTTACTGATAATATTTTATTTTCAATTCTTACGAAAGAATCAGTTTTCTAAATAGGTAAGTACCTATAACTTATAATAGATACTACTTTCAAGAACTTAAGACAAAGTAGTACCTACTTTACTACGTAATATGCGCCTACATTTTATGGCAATCATCGTCGTCTATTTAGATACAAATAACCCGTGAAGATTTGGTGATAATTTACTAAATTTGGGCTTCGAATACAATTTCAAGTGCAGTTGTGCCTAAAACAGCTAAATCTATTTTAATTTTAGGTATTTTTGATGTAAAGCGTATTTTTTTTTTGTGTGTAGCATAGTTTTTTGGTAAGATGGCCTAAGATACTTAAAAATTTTTGGTGGTCATTATATTTAACCCCAAAATATAATAAGTGTATTCAAAGTCAAACTGCTAAATGGCGCTTAGTGCAAAATTGTTGATTGAATGTCTGTGAAAATTGTTTTCGTAAAGCAATAGAATAAAATACAAAAACTTGATGGCCTGTTTTATTGTGAAGTATTTTTTTTACATTTGTAATTTTTGTAACCTGTGAAATCTACCTACACAAAATCTAAAAACTGGTTGCCAAAGCGTAGGCCATGGCCACGCCACGTTGCATATTGACGATCGTATGTACTTTCACGGGAACTTTGAAGAAAAAAAAAATGTGTCAAAGTGTCAAAGTGACATATCTTTCATTGACGTATTTGACGTTTCTTTTTCAGGTTGATTTTGATTGACGAAGTCGAGGTGTGTGTTTTTGTGAAATAATCTATGAAAATCAAGAGAATAGTGCATTATAGTTTCAATTTTGAGTCTCCTTTGTGATCTTCTTTCATCATTTATTGTAGTCGTGTGTATATTTTGAGCGCCGGTTTCTTACTATTACAGATCACAATGGCCAAACCTAAAGGGGAGAGGAAAGGCAAATCCGCGATCAACGAAGTTGTAACTCGCGAATACACAGTAAACTTGCACAAAAGGCTTCATGGTGTAGGTTTCAAGAAACGGGCACCTCGAGCAATCAAGGAAATCAGAAAGTTCGCAGAGAAACAAATGGGTACCCCTGATGTCCGAGTCGACACTCGTCTAAACAAATACCTTTGGTCCAAGGGTGTTAGGTATGTATACAGATTAGTACTTATTACATTTTTGGTCTACTAACATTTCTTCTTTATTTCTGTGATGTACTAACAATGTAAATAAAAAACATAACCTCACACTTTGTTGATAGTCGCCCTGAGTATGGCTAATTGCGTCAGAGTACAATAACTTGAATACCCATACATATTACTTTTATATGTATAAGGTTTTAAAAACTATTAAATTCCTGTTCATTTCCTGTTTTATTCTTTTGAAAGAATCTACAGAGACAAATCTATTGCAGTGTATTGTGTAATTATTTCAGTAATTTATATTAATTCAGTGAATACATAGTTGTACCTACATACATATTATCACGTCTTTAGCCTTCGTGGGGTAGACAGCCTAAGGTCATAAAACGCAAAGGCCTACTTCTTAAAAAAATATTAGTGTTGACAGTATTTTTCCTGTTTCTCACAATTTTATAATCTGTAAAGATGGAATTAAGCATAGATATATAATAAATAAATAGCTAAAATTTTGAAGCATAAATTCTTATTTTATAAAATTTATTTTTCAGGAATGTTCCCTTCCGTGTTCGTGTGAGGCTCTCACGCAGACGTAACGATGATGAGGACTCTGCTCACAAATTGTTCACCCTTGTAACATATGTCCCTGTTGCCTCAATTAAAGGCTTACAGACAGAAAATGTTGACGCCAGTCAAGAATAAACATAAGGTTTAAGCAAAATTTGTTTTATTTCTATTATTTAAAATTCACAAAGAAACTCACTTATATTCATTAACAATTTGAATATTGGCTCTACTTCTTATTGTCAACCTTAGTATCCATATCGCTTGCAAACAAAAATTTGGG
This sequence comes from Rhodophaea formosa, assembly GCA_963082605.1. Taxonomy (NCBI): domain Eukaryota; kingdom Metazoa; phylum Arthropoda; class Insecta; order Lepidoptera; family Pyralidae; genus Rhodophaea; species Rhodophaea formosa. The sequence goes on from OY720210.1 coordinate 12,059,236, forward strand.
TAACTTGGACTAACAAAATTATCAGGAAACTACATTCCAAATGTAAAACAAAATAGTAGATATCCATGATGTTACAACAGTCACTCCCATAGTGATAGAAGTGGAACAAATAATAGTGAGACATTGGCTATTAATGTGCGCTGCATAAAATAATGTGAGTTTTGATGAATTGAAGATAAGGGGTCTAAAATTTACTGCTGGAGTAAAATTGTTGTTCCAGCCTGAAAATATCTAAATAAATGATTGGAGTGAGAGAGATTATGATTTCCAAGTTTCAAGGTAATTTCTTGCTGGGGTGAAGTTTAGCAGAATTGTGAATGTATAAAACCATTTAATGTGTACCTGCAGAAGTAATATACAAGAGTAGCTCTTAATATTAGGTATTTGTGATAGTTAGATAATATTTATAATTTTAAAAGTATTGTAGGTACATCTTTTAATAAACCGAAAATATTGCAGCGTGTTATGAAAACATCAGCTTATTGAAACGGTACTTATAAAATTAGCAGAAGTCATTACAATGGTATCCTTACTTTGATGTCAACATGCAAGAAACTGGTCCAATCTCCCAACAATAACATAATCAATGTTTCACCAGCTACATTCAGGAGTCAGTTCGAGCGACGAGCTCCGTGGCGCAGCGGTTAACACGCCTGCCTGCGACACGGATGATCCCGGGTTCGATCCCTGGTCAGGACAAGATGAAAAATTATCTTTTTCAGATTGACCTGGGTCTTGGATGTTTATCTTTACCAGTATCTATTATTAAATATCGTATTATTGTCTTTGCCTATATATTGGCACATTTGTGTACCTACAGTACTACAGTTGTAAGTAAATCAAACAAAACGTTTCACTATTCTTAAATTCAGGAAAAAATCCGTAAATAGGTACATTATTTATACATGTGGCCAACTTAAGTAAGGTTGACTTTGAAGCAAAGACAATATCTTTGAAGTTCTAGTAGTTTTTCGATTTTGCATATTAAAAATTAAAAATAATAAGAAAGTAAAAAATATGACGTTCAAAAAGAGATACAATTATCCAATTTTGAATAAAAATCTTTGACTTTGACTTTGACTTTGTTCGGTGACAGCGGCAAGTGTCGCGTATTTCATATGAAAGGGCAGGTCGCCTACAACGTCGTTGCTGGTCGTGTTGCTGTCACTGCATTTAAAATGCGCGACACTTGCTGCTGCCCCCGAACTTAAACCCCTACTACTTTTTTAAACTTTTTTTACGTACATTAAAATTCATTTCTAAGGTTCCGTACCCAAAGGTTTAAAACTGGACCCTATTACTGATACTGATTGTCTGTCACCAGGCTGTGTCTCATAAACCGTGATAGCTAGATGGTTGAAATTTTCGCAGATGATGTATTTCTGTTGCCGCTATAACGACCAACACTAAAAACAGAATAAAATAAGTATTTAAGGGGGGCTCTTCCCCTAAGTGTCACAGGCTATTAGCAAAAAATCAATATGGTAGACCTTCGATCTAGGTGGACGTAAATTGTTAAGAAACGATACCTATCAAGTTTTTTAATATTTTTAATTTGTTTGTAGTAATTCGTGACGCAGTCCGTGGCGCCATCTATGTCCCACTGTCAGAACAAATCGTACGAATTAGAGGTTGGGATCAACTACATAGTCTTGTTAAGTTTGCCCACTGCAAGTTGCAACATAGCTACTGCTATCTAATGATGATACGAGTATTTAGATGTATTGTAAGCTTACCAGAGCGTTTGCGTTGGTTGGCTCCCATTTGAGATATCTATTCCCGTAGAATTATTATATACTTATAAATATAATAAATTACATATATTAAAAAAAAAAAAATAGATTTTTGTAGTAATAGATTGTATAGCAAGCTCTTGGCCGGATTTATTATTACTTGTTATTGCGGCAATAGAAATACATATTCTATGAAAATTTCGAGTCTGCTTGCTGCGGTTTCAAAGATACCTACTACCACGTGACAGACGGACGGAAGCGGAGGCTTAGTAATAAATAGAGGGTCCCTTTGGCATCCTTGGGTACGAAACACGGCCAGACTTTACTTGACAGTGAATAAAAGTACATTTAACACTTTTACTGTTTATATACTTTCGATAAAAAGAATTCACTATCACAATCTATTTATATGGAGTGGACGTAAAGTGGCTCATCCAAATCCTAGGGAGCCAGTAATCAGCAGTTCCAATCCGATGGAGATCAGGATAACGCGAAGACGGTCGCCGGCTCGTTATCTTCGCAAACGAAATCAACCTCTGTATAGTATAACACAACACTTCACTACGATATAATATACATACATATTATCACGTCTTTATCCCTTGCGGGGTAGACAGAGCCCAAGGTCTGTAAAACCCAAAGGTCAGGTTAAGCGTGTTAGTGGGTTCTAGGTGGAAAGCGGAATCAAAATAGTGATTGGTTTTTAACCGCATCGCCTGTAATATGATTCCTTCGATTTTCGCTCAATCCCTTGACCGGATTTACGGTCTGCGCGAGAAGAACAGCAGCTGGCATATTGTATTTTTTATTTGCTCCCAAACCAGCATGAAAGAGTACATTATAATATTATGTACTTAATAACTTAGCTACCTACTACATTCTTGTCTTGTTTTGTAGGATTACGTTCGACTGAGTGACAATTCGGAGCCCTTACAGGATCAGGGGTCTGTGTCACAGCCGATTTGCTCCGAAATACTTCGAATATACTAGACATAGAGATATAGCATTCAGAAACCGAAAATATAACTTTGTCATATATATAAACACTATGAAAAACAAAGTAATTCTGCTGGCGAAAAAATGATTGTGGTATTTTAATTAATCTACGAGTATGCTTGTGCTTATAGAATTTCTTTCTATTTGTAAAGTATTAGGAATAACATAATTGGGTCGCTACTGTGCCTAGTGTGCGGCCTTAAATTGTCTTCGATCCCACCGCCTGGACAACTTCTACCCGCAATTGATTAGGGAAGGGTTAATTAATACTCATACTTAATTGGGGTCTTCCAATTATCTCTTCATTAAGCTACTTTTTAAGATCCCTCCATCTCCATACCAATATGGTGTGGTCGGTCAGAAAAGATTTGATTGTTTATTTGTTTGCATTGAATAGGCTTCGAAACTACTGGACAGATTTACAAAATTCTTTCACCTATTGATAGCTAATTTATCTGCGGGTCACATGCTAAGACGCAATTGTTTCTTAAAAAAAGGCTTACTACAAATTACGCGTATGATGTCGTGGGAAAATTGCTAGTCATCATTCATACCTACATATGTAGCAAAATGATGATTAGTACCTAAGATTTATGTTAAGAGCTACGAGTTGACAAGTCCCGTGCGGTCCGTAGCGGTCAACACGTCTGCCTGCGACACGGGTTATCCCGGGTTCGATCCCCGGTAAGGTCAAGAAGAAAAATGATCTTTTTCAGATTGACCTGGGTGTTGGATGTTTATCTATATATGTATTTGTAATAAAATATAATATCGTCGAGTTAGTATCCCAACACAAGTCGCGAACTTACTTTGGGGCTAGCTCAATTTGTTTGATTTGTCCGTATATATTTATTTATTTATAATTAGCAGACGATTCATTTCTTGACATTTGCCAAGGAATGTAGCAAGCACTACGATTACGCAAATCTTAAATATATGTTTTCTATTCATTCGCCGGTAAGCTTCACGCAGCTACATTGCCTAATGGATGTCACCGTGCAGGATGTGGCTCCGTGGCTGTTGGTACTCGTAGGTACTGCTACTCCGATCTACGCCCGTCACCCGCAACGCTAAGCCTGCGGTTCACTTCCATTAGACCTACGGCTAAACCCATTACTGAAGACATCTTGCTCTGCCATCTGCGTTAAGCAAAATCCAGAATTCTCGGAGCCTGTATATCTGTGTTAAATATTTAAACTTGCTTTATTAAGCTATTATCTCTAACGTTTTGTTTTTTTGGTTTTTCAAATAGCAGATTTTAATAGGCTACTTGAAACTGTAGTAAGTATTTAGTGCCTAGTTTCCTGGTTGAATTTTATCTAATACTCATATCCTGAGGTAGGTGGTAGGTATGAAGGTTTTAATTAAAAATAATAAATAAATAATTAATTAGAGAAGAACATTAGGTTTTAGCCTACTTAAATCCTAACTCCTGACACGGCCATGGATGGCTACAACTATATATAAACAATGTTTATTCAATATAAATTAATATATAATAATGACATATTTTTATAATTGTACTATAGGCGCAATCAACCTAAACAGCTATGATCTTTGGAGTAATTAAAGTATTATCTAAACCTTAAAAGTACTCTCACCGAGATTAACGCCTACAAATTAAGGGCAAGTTGAAATCCAGGTGGGCGAGATACACCTACAAACGATTTTATCTTGCTCTTAATGATCTGACGAAGCAGAAGTCCGGCTCAAGAAGAAAGCGATTGAGGCACTTTGACAAATCGATGTCCAAGAGCGCAGTTCCTTAATGGAATTACTCCGAAACCGCATTCAACCTTTAATGTACAGATTAATTGCTATTGTAATCCGTTTAAACGGATTTATAGAACTGTGGGTGGTTTGCAGGACGCTAGTAACAGGTACGTATGATCGAATTACGTGCGGCTTATAATGTGAATTGTGTGGTTTAGATCCAGGGTTAAGTATAAATAGATTATCGTTATATTTAAATAATAAAAAGCACGTGAGAGAACCGTTTTCAAAGGTAATTGAATATCGTTGTTTTAAATAATGTAATAAACGCGATAAAACCGTATTAAAATTAATTTTAGTTTTAGTTAGTAGAAACAAGTCCAAAAATTTGACATAGGTATTATGAGATGGTTAATATGCGGCTAAGAGATACACTAAATATACTTAACCCGTGAATAAAACACTCAAATAAGTGAAAAATGTGACGGAAGTTTCTATAAAGCATAATTATTATTTAGTGTTGGGTTGCATCTGTTTACGTTTCAATATGTAGCAAATTTTGAGTTTTAATTGTTATTACTATGAATATGAAGAATAAGTTCCTATAATTAGAAACAGTCCGTCTTAAAATGCTAGCAGCGGCGTACCTACCTACTTATAAGGCCACGTTCTTACGACACGTACGTACAGTGTAACGTGTACCTATACTGTAGGGATGTTTGTGTGGAGACGCCCCATTGTGGCTTACTTTGCGTACTTATCTATGTAAAACAGCGAGGTCTTCATTACTCGTAGCCGTGTAGCCGACGTGGCTCGAGACAAGGATTTTATCCTGCAATGGTAATTTTAGTAATAAGCCAGGATTTTTAAATAACATTTTTGTAGGTGTATCAAAATCACAGAAATATGTAGTACTTTCTGTAGATTGAGACTTTTAAAAAATTTAATTTATTGACAAATTAACTATTTATTATGATTCAGACCACATCAAAGATTCCATTATATTTTGTTTTTATCCATCTTACACAAGTTGATACGTTGGCAACTGAAAATAGTTGCAATATTTGACCAACAACAACAAACGAGGCAAGCTACATAAAAAATGATATTATTTGTTTTTCATGCAAATATATACTATTTTAGCTTTTAAACTTTCACTCACAAAAAAATAGTAAACAACATACTGGGGTATTAGTATACCTTGATTGCTCTGGCTTACAAGTTTTCGATATTTCGGGAAAGTTACATGGACTATATTCACCAAAGAATTATATCAATGAAAACTAAGGTCCCTACTGAACACGGTCCTTGTAACTGTCGAAAACTTGCAAACCAGTTGTCACGGTAAATAACCCAAAATGTTTCATACCAATTTGGTAAAAATTGTTCTTTGGTATTACCAAGAACAATTTTACAAAAGAAGAGATGAAGCCAGGGCTAAAATACATATAACAAAGGTCAACAAAATGTTAAAAATTTATTAGTCTCGTCGAAAGATTCCCTGAACTATATTAAAAAGCATATAACAAATATATACTTATCCTTTATATTGTAATCGCTTAATATACACATACATAAGTAACAAAAACTCTTATCTGTAAATTGTGTTCGAGGCAGGAAGGGTTGAGTAAAAAATAAGCGGATTGTACCAGAGCTCGGTTTGTCCACGAATGCCTGCTCTGCGGTAATTTATAGGGGCAAGGAAGACAGATCTAAGTTATGTGTGGGAGGCTTTACATCTCTCATCCCGAACCCACGTGAGGGAATGGCCATAGTTTCAGAGCGTATTAATAGTAGTAAATTGAAGCTTTTCATTTTTTATACTTACCCACATTTTTAGGTTACAAAAATTAATAATATTGAAATCATGAAGATACAGTATGTATTAGCATCCTTCATAAAAAATATATACATATAAGTATATTTAGTGTGGGACAACACATTTTTTAACACAGTGTAGAATTTCGTAGAACATTGTAGATTACCGTAGCACTTCGTAGAGAGGCATAGCATTTCGTAGATCATCGTAACCCCACGTAGCATTTCGTAGAAGGTCGATGTATTTTTACCACAGCGAGGCATTTCGTTAAAAAATCTCAGCACTCTCTTGCTAGAACTTGGCAAAAGGTCGTTGTATTTATTTTTTACCCAGTTCAGCATTATATAGCACATCGTTGCCTATCGTAGCGCAAGTTAAGTCATAGTCATCGTGATTTTGTAGCACCACTGCACTCCGTAGCAAATCCTTGTAGTATTATATTAGTAACATTCAATTATTGCAATAGGCGTAAGCCTATGTGTGTGTATGGTCATGTTTTCGTGTTGATATGGAAAGACCTTCCAAAAATAAACACTTCAGTGCGAAAAATATATATATATAATAATTTTTATTTTAAAAATAAAAAGTTTTTCAGACTTCTATGTTACAAAATCACATGTTTTTAGACTAAGTTCTTGACGTTTAAAAGTATTTCAGAAAACATTCGTCAAACGTTGCTATTAGTTTAGTGAAATATATTATGGTAAAATAGTATTTTAAGATTTTTGTAATTTTAAAATAAGTCTTGCAATCCGACTTAATATTATTTAATTAATAACGATACACTAATGCTCCCGATATTTAAGCTTAACATACGTTATGAATAATCTAAACGGCAGTCAAATATTCATTGTACACCAGAAAAATAGTTAATTCTGCGGAAATGACACATATTCTGGGTTTTATTTCAAGAACAACAAACACTACGTACTCGAATGCTATGACGTCAGTTTAGTATTGTAATACAATTTAGTCTTGCACAATATTTATTTACTATTTTTAGGGTTCCGTACCCTTATAGATTCGTCATGTCCATTTGTCCGTCTGTCTGTCTGTCTGTATGTCATAGCCAGACTTGGAAGGTATACGAAGGAAGATGTATTCTGTTTTTTACAAAGAAATAAAAAAATTAAGGTTAGAAATATACTTATATATATCTATCTTTCTACTCGGCGAGTATGTCGCGCCTGTACTAGATAATGCAGCTATATGGTCACGGTAGTAGTTCACTGAATAGAGACTAAAAGAGAGGGGGATCCCTTCAAAACGGCCCGAACGTACAATTTTTTTGTAATGTTATTTAGGATGGTGAGAATATAAAATGCATAATACCAATTTTGAAAATCTTGGAATGACGGTTGTATCTCCTCATAATTCGGAATCAAGGTTCCTTTGTCCATTTTTCCAATCTTGATGATATCTAAGTAATATTTTATAACATTTAGGTACTTAAAATTGTTAGAAACATGACAATTCTGTAGATGTGTACAGTAATTGGCAGATAAAGCGCACCGGCTGCCGGCTACAACGGTATTCGCGATGTTCCACTGTAACATGCGTTATCCTGCAGATTCAGCAATTATGATACAAAACAGTGTTTCATTTAACTGAGTGAGCTAATTTAATAAATATCTCTACTTAATCACAGCTCTTCCATTAAGTAGTTATTATCTGGATAATTTTATGCCATAACTAGCAGTCCGCCCCCGCTTCGCCCGTGGTAAATACCTATATATAACGGTGAAAGAATTTTTGAAATCGGTCCAGTAGTTCCTGAGATTAGCGCGTTCAACCAAACAAATAAACTTTTCAGCTTTATAATATTAGTATAGATAGGCTGTGTGCCGTGTGGTTCCCGGTAGAGTAGAATAGAACCACTTCAAGTCTTCCCGTGGATGTCGTAAAAGGCGACTTAGGAAAAACCAGCTAAACAAAGCTTATAAACATCAAAGAGACTTCTCCAACCCGTCTGGCCAGCGTGGAGAGTGTAGGCCAAATCCTCTGACTGCTCTGGCTAATACATGGCTCTGGTGGTACAGAGAGGGTCGTGCTCCTGCAGTGGAAAAAGACCTGATGGATGGATGGATTGATGGATAGATAGGCTCTAACACCCGATAAAATGGACTTTGTAATGACCGACTACGCTAAGTCAAAAAGATTGTGACTAAAAAAGACGCTAGCATCTTCTAGGTGCCAGATAAGGCGCGCCAACTTCCGGCAACAATAGCAATCGGAATAACGCACAGTTTGAACTTGCGAAATGCTTGAATTTAGCTAATTGCGCACCGAGGCATTGTATCATTTCACTGAACGTTTGTGCCAAATATAATAACAACATCTGGCTCAGTGGTACGGTACCTCACGTGTCTTCGAATCGCTGGGTCCGGGATTAGCGGTCATGATGCAAAACGGTCTTTTCAGATTAGCCTGGGTCTTGCATGTTTATCTTCGTAAGTACGAGTATATATTATAAAATATTATGCAATCTACGCTAAGAAGTTAAGACGGTTTTATGTAAAGATTTTAAATTGTAAATAATATATTTCATTCAAGATTTATTCTGGATTTCCTCCAGGCTCATTCTGCTCGCATCCCAGAATAAAAGAGTAGATTAAAGAGCTATATATTATTAGTTATTTAATAAATAAATAGATCTAATTAAAATGAGTGCTTACTATCTGGATAGTGTGATTTGATCAACTACGCCACATACATGTGGCCATATAGTTAAAGAAAAAAGACTTCTCCATGCGAGCAAAACTCCTCACAGTTCTCAGTGAAATGAGACAACGCATCGTAACAATTAGCTGAATTCGCAGCATTACGCAAGTTTCAGCCGCGCATTATCGTGTTACCGCTATTGCCTGCAGTCGCCGCTTTTTATATACCGTTTACTGAATACGCTAACATCACATGTACTAAATATCAACATTTGAAGCAAGAAACTGTTTTGTTTTAGTTACAGAATGTTTTTTTTTTATCCAAATATACCTAACAATTGTATTTATTTATTCATTTATGTACACAGAAAAACATATTAAGACAATATACATACAGGAAGTGAGTAAAAGGTAATTTAACTCATGTCAGAAAACACTTCGGTATACATAAATTGTTATAAAAAACTGAGAAGTGAATTAACCAAGAAACATTCACAAACTTTTGTCAACTAATTATGTGATTATCCGAAAAGGAAGATGAACAGCTACTTTGGCAGGCACTTTAAGCTGTGGGTCTTGAACGCTTTCTAGTGCCGGATTAAAACCTATCCTAGGGTTGGTTGTGATCTACCCTTTGGGTTGCAGATGTCAGACGGCAGTGGCTCTGTGTAAAAACCAGTAAGTCCAGTAACCTCATAAAATCACCTAGTAGGTAGCTCTGAAGCGTTACCACAGTAGATGCAACCATACGTTCAGATGATGACGTTGATAACATACCTACTAATAGAAAAGTAGGAAGTAGAAAAGATATTTTAATATAACCAGAAATTAATAGTATTTATGTGTCAGTTGTCTCACCGGACCCACCTACTCCTAGGTACCAGATAAACCGGGCCAGCTGCCAGCAACAACGGCAATCGCAATAATGCGCGGCTGGAAATTGCGTATTTCTGCGAATTCAGTTAATTGCATGATATTGTTTCATATCGGAGCCATTAACTCTTAAAACTTATACTATGTACCTACTAGTTGTACACTGCACAATGTGATTAAATACGAATTGTATCAAGGGCAAAACAAAATCTGTTAAAGGGAATACTTAAAATATACAAGACTTACATTTCCTGCTACTTCGTTCGTATATATTATTTAGCTTATTTAAATCCATAAACTACATTTTAAATCAAATCAAATCAAACAAATCAAAATACACATTGCAGTTTCTGCAAAAAATGAATTACTAACAACTATACATCCTAGAAAACTGACACATAAATACTATTAAATTCTGGTTACATTAAAATATCTTTTCTACTACTTTTCTATTTGTAGGTATGTTATCAACGTCATAATCGTCATCATTCGAACGTATGGTATTGCATCTACTGTGGTAACGCTTCAGAGATACCTACTAGGTGTTTTCATGAGGTTACTGGACTTACTGGTTTTTACACAGAGCCACTGCCGTTTGACATCTGCAACCCAAAGGGTAGATCACAACCAACCCTAGGATAGGTTTTAATCAGGCACTAGAAAGCGTTCGAGACCCACAGCCTAAAGTGCTTTCCAAAGTAGCTGTTCATCTTCCTTTTCGGATAATCACATAATTGACAATAGTTTGTGAATGTTTCTTGGTTAATACACTGCTCAGTTTTTTATATTAATTTATAATATACGAAGTGTTTACTGATATGAGTTAAATTACAATTGTAGGTATATTTAGATCAAAAGAAAAAAAAATAACATTCTGTAACTAAAACAAAACAGCTTCTTGCTTCAAATGTTGATATTAAGTACATGTGGCGTCAGCGTATTCAGTAATCGGTATATAAAGAGCGGTGACTGCAGGCAATAGCGGTAATCACGATAACGCGGGGCTGAAACTTGCGTAATGCTGCAAATTCAGCTAATTGTCATGAGGCGTTGTCTCATTTCACTGAGAATTGTGAGGAGTTAAATGATGCTAATTTTTGTTAAATAGTTCTATTTACTGTTTTGACATCCGGTGTAGTAGTAAAATAATAATATCGTGCTTAGATTCCCAGTGACGGCAGATACTTGTAAGTATTTCACTTTCACAAATTTGCCCGGTAGACAGAACACGTTTTTTACAGTGGTTAAATTTTTTTGTGTTCCTAGCATAGGAAATGTTGATCATATTGATAATGGTCAAACCCGGCATTTCAATTTGTCGAAACTTTACAGCAACACAACTTCGAGTGCGCGCCGCGCGCCATGGTCTTTGCACGACAGGCATCGTGTACTCGTGAACGACACATAAAGCGCGTCAGCTGCCTGCAACAACGGTAATCTCAGATAACCGCAGCAGTGGCGCAACTTGCCCTGATGGGCCCTGTATCGACAAGTCCTTGGGTCCTTAAGGTCCTTGGTTCTTTTCACTCGACTGTGAAAACAGACCTGATTTTTTTGCCGTTTTTTGCTCGATACCCTAATGTTGTACAAATAATGGTACGGAACCCTTCGCACGTGAGTCCGACTTGCACTTAGCTGATTTTTTCTTTTGAATGTTACAAGACCGCCTCATTTCTACAATAATCGGGTTATTTCGGTTTTACATTTTAGCAGTGTTTTTAAATTTTGTGCAACCGCTTTAATTTTACGTAGCGCCGCCCGGGAGCGTGAGATTGTAGACAGACAACCAACTAATATGAAAATTCAAGTAAAAAAATACTCGTTGAAATGCATTAAAAACAATTATTCAATTATATTTCAATGGAGAAAAATAATAAACATTAGCACCAGTATTACAAATAAACACACAATGGAACAGTGTACCTATAAAATTTATACTTCATTTTTTATTTAAAAATAATCTATTATGTTGACTTGCTGATTAAATTTCAAGGAACTAAAGTGGGTTTATTCCATATACAACATAATATTTAAGTTTTCCATACCAATTACTAGAATTCTAAATCATTTAATATAAGAAAATATTTTATTCAACAAAAGAAAAAAGTAGTCTCCACTAGAGGTAGACTAGAGGATATTTAAAAATACACTATTAGAATTTATCATACATATACCTATATCTTTGGTAAAATCATGGAGATATCTCCATGATTATATATATGTAGGATAAAATACAGAAGTTCCAACTAATCCAAAGATAAGGTAAGTTATATTATGATGTCATCTTCACGAGTATAATGGGGTTGATATAATAATTAGGCAAACTTAGAAATTAGGTCGTTTCTTAGTCACCACATTAAGCAACGTCGCGATTAGCAAATCGAGCCACGTGCGAACAGTTAGTTACGAGTGTCGACTTTGGCACGATCCAACTTGCGACTTCGACAGTTTGCGATCTAACAAGAAAATTGTATTACAGTCAACATTGCTCTCTCCCCGCACAAAGTAAGCCAACTGTTATCAAAAACTCGGCATTAACTTTAATCGTTACTTTTTATAGCAAAAACTTTCCGAATCTCGCCAGGTAAAAGTACGATACACAATCATTGATTTTGTTTTCGTGCCGAATTACTATTTATTCTCGTAAATATGTGACCTAAGGGTCTAGGACCTTCAGGTCACATTCGTGGTTCGTATTTACTGCTTTAGTTTGATTTATAGCCCAAAAGTGCTTATCAGAACCTTTTCGCAGGTAAATTCATCGTAGTACCAATCGGCCGGGTACTCTAGAGAATAGCTTTCGAAAGGGTTCGATTTCATGTTGGTTGCTAGTAAATTGTTTGGTAATATTAATGTATAGAGACCGTGAAATTGGAAACAGAACCAGAAAGTAAACAGATTAGATTGTTAATAAATATAAATGGTTTTATTTGGCGGCGAAAACAATGTTGTCGAGGTCGTTTCGAGGACAAACGGTAGGCAGGGTAGTTATTAGGAGGGGCAGCGACGGTATTATCTCTCGCGCTTGACCGAGCTTCGATCACTGCCTCGACGACTTCCAAAGCCTTGTTAAGGCCTAATGACATGGGAACAAGCGAAATCTCTACTGATATATACCTGACGATAGCCCTTCAAAGTTGGAACTAAAGTGTAATATATCAGGCAGGTCCAAACAGTACTCATTTCTTTTATAAAAACACACAACATGGTATAACATATAACATGCGTTCTTGATAGCGTGAAGTCTTAAACTCATCACTAATTCATTTATGAAAATAGGAATATATTTGAATTTGCTCCCATCAAATTAAAGTTGCTTTTAAAAAAGAATCGGCCAAGTGCGAGAAGGATTAGCGCACGAATGATTGCGTACTAATATCTATCAAGCAAGAAAACACAAAAAAATCTCGTTTGTTGTATGGGCCCCACTCAATATTATTTACTGAGAGAACTCTATTATTTAATTTAATGTTTAAATATATATATATATATATATTTTTTTTTTAAATGTGGATGTACAACAAAATATTTTGTAAATATTTCAAGCGTCTACCTGTTGTCTTTATTATTTTCAAGCAAAAGAACGACACAAAGGCACGTTTGTTATAATGGAGCTCCTTTTCAATATTAATTTTATACAGTTTTTACATTGTACGCCTCATAACGCGGAGCATTTATGTGTGTGCATTACACTCGATTTCTCAAGGTGAACCTATTTTCAGAACTTATTTTTTTTGTTATAGTGGTATAGCAGCATTATAATTCAATAATTAATAAAAGAAAATACATCATCCGTGAAAATTTCATATGACGATTGGGGATACAGCCTGATATAGGCCTGATAGTAGAAAAACAGACGGACCGATGGACAGCGAAGTCTCGTGAATAGGGTCCCATTCTCACCCTTTGGTTACGGAACACTTAAAAATATAAAACTCAAGAGTATTGAGAGGTATCATATATCTTACCTTATCAGATATATCTTCTACTTTTTAATACTCACACGTTTCTAATAAAAGCTTCTCGTTGTGTGCTAAGTAGATGAAAGTTGTTGACGTAGGAAGACCCGAAAGACATTTCATAACTCCGAAGTGAAGGGCATATGAGGGACCCTTCATACGTTCCTTTTTCCAAACGTTCAGAAATGATCTGTTCGCAAGTGTGAATGATCGCTACGAGTGTTCCTCGATTCTCTTTCAAACATATTCGTTTTTAACCCCCGACGCAAACAAAAGGGTGTTATAAGTTTGACTGCCCTGTATGTGGGGTGTGTGTTTGTGTGTCTGTCTAAAGCAGTGTAGCTTTAAAACGGGTGAACCAACCTGAATGTGGTTTTTATTTATTTAAAAGCAAAAGATTAGAAGAAAGATTTTCGTGTCCGAGATTATTTAAAATTTCTAGACTTTTTCACACTAATTACCATGGCTGAACACTTTGTATGATAATGTCAAAAACTGATTGAGTCACCCCTTTTTAGGGGTATGTCGAGGATCAAGTTACATTCTGTATATGTATAAGTATGTCATTTTATATACAAAAAATTCCTAGAGCTCGAGAAAATACAATGAGATTCATTGTTGTTACAATAGAATTCACATCTTAATTCATTTATAAGTCGGATAGGTACGTTTTGTGAAGATGTTCTGGATTTTGTTAATGGTACACGTATCTACTTTCCAAAGTTATTCCATTATTTTTATTTTTTTCCGCTATTGTTGCTTCTTTTTATAAATGCTGTCTTATTCATGCTTACGGCGCGCGGGACTCCTTCCTGGCCAGACGCCAACCCTCCTTGGATACCTCCAAACAGCAGACAAATACCTGAGAAAATGAAGTATATTGCCCCACAGAGAATCTAATCCAGAGCTTTTTGCATAACAGACCGGCATGACGATCACTGTACCGCGGAGGCCGTCAATCGGTAACATAGGCTTCGATTATAGGATTTATATGGGAGGCTTGCATATTTGATCACAAATGATATGAAATATTTTTCCAAATCACCATAACTGCCAGATGACCCTTGGTGGATTTCGGTGGTATACATGAGATGGGGAGGCGCGCAGGGAAGACAATGTCGTACATATTTTAAGCGGGCACGCCCCGTTCGCACAAAGGCGTAATTTATAGGGCCGCGTGGAGACGGGTGCCTGAGTTATGTCCCGACGATAGCGACGAGCTTTTAACTGCCTAATGGAGCGATTTACTCCGACCACCTTGCGCCTACTCCACTGTTTACAGTGAAGCACGCCCGTAACACGCCGACTCTTGTAGATAACGACGGCGAATTAATTTCTCGACGCTTGGTTACGTCAAGAATTACACAGATTTCCTTATAACATAAGTGCATCTATCCAGTAAAGTTTTGATAGAGATGGTGTGCGGCAGCGCGACGGTCCGGCTCTCGGGTGTCGACTCGAACAGAGCGGAAAGTTTTTCAATAAAACATGGCCCTCAGAGACAACATTTCAATGGAGCAGGCGATGTTTACGGCCGGCGCGCCGCCGCTCCAACACACGACAGAACAATCCAATCTGAAGGTATTGATCAAATTGAACGGATGCTGTTACTGTCGCACTAACCGAATAAACAGCTCATACGCTTCCCCTTTCCTTTAATTGATTAGATTTATTCAGTCCTCAAATACTCTGATAGTTCTGAAACGGTGAAAGCAGGAAGATTTGTTAATGATACTAGCTAGATATTCATGTGATTAACGAACGTAGCTTTACATAGGATGCTTGCGCCAGTTTCAACGTGCAAAGAACAAAAGTTGTTTATATAGGGACTTGATTTCCGTGCATATTCATAAGTCTTGCTTGTATTGTGTGCGCTGGAATATGAAAGAATTGTATTCATCCGAATGTAGTTGATGCAATAGGTACCTTCAAAATAGGATTGTGCACTGACCTAGATGTTTGTTATGCTTTCCACTAGCGCTTACTTATATCGCTGCATGTATTTATTTTCTTACATTGTATGGAGAAAACTTTTAAGTTTTGTTGAGATCACAGGTTTTAGTTTTATTCTGTGAGCATGTGGGTGAGCGCGCGAGCGGTTTTTGTTGGTGCAGGCTTTGTTAGGCGTTTTGAGTCGCAGGTCAAGTGCAATCCTCGGAGATTGCCTCGAGCCACGCCGGGAATAAAGAAGCCATTTGGAGAGCGCAACAGAGCATGTGTTGCAGCGGGCGCTGGTATGCGTTTACTTTTAAGTGTTCACTACAAAATGTGGAAACTAGTTCAAGGCAGTATTCCTAACTCTTTTGTCCGTGTTTAAACGTTATGCAGCTACGGCACTGATTCTACGGTAAAATAAATAAGCTGCTTTTACGACAACAATACAATGTTATGTATTCCTTGTATCAAGAAAAGGTGATAAGTGCAATGCGATCGTTTATTAAGCATTTAATAATTCACGTGATGGTGAAATAAAGCTTGAGTACACCTACGCAACTACTGAAAAAAATATTTATTTAAAAGTTCAGCTAATATTTTTCTTTAAAAAGTCTTACTGAACCTTCATTCTTCACGTATGGTCACAGCATTAGCTACGTGCTTGATCAGCTCGGCAATAAATGAGCGGCGCTCAGTAATGGATTGTAATAATTGATGCCGAACAATCGTCATTAGAAGAAACAATTAGGTCGATAGTGGATTACTGGGGTGATTGCGTCGCGGAACGAGATATTTGTGTCACATCGAGCGATCGATCCGCCCACTCCCAGCCAATTACTGCCGATACACGACCGAATATTGTTCTCGATACACCCGACCTTGCCGACTCGACACTGCGAGGCGACGAAAACAAACGGTCTGTAAAAGCGGCATCGTTACCTGCTACTGGTCGATTTTTCCAACAAGAAAGCGGACCTGTCTAGATCAATTTTAGCTTTTATTTCGTAATGGTATTTCTAAAATCCTTTATTCTATGGGTAATAAATTTCATTGAAATTGTTATTATCCTATATAATGTATCATAACTTGTACTATAATGTATTCTGTGTCATAACTCAAGCTTCTACCTTACTATGTGATTTGATTATGTATTTACCTATTCTATGAAAATTCTTAATTTTTTGTAGTAAGTTGTATGAAACGATGTGTATAGCATAGATCGTAATCAAGTCGAATGTCCATGTTGTACTGTCACCAGTTTCTGTTGGAAACTCCAGCTTAAAGGAGGTCTTCCGTCTAGGCTGGGCAGCGTTCGGGAGGCTCCGCAGTGTCATCTCGTTCAAAATACCTCATTGCCCAAAGACAAAATTCTATAATTAATATGTGTTACCAGTAATGCCTTACGGGTCCGAAACGTGGTCCTTTCATAAGAAAGCTCAAGGTCGCTCAAAGAGCAATCATGGGATAGATATTAAGTGAAATTGTGACTTTTGGGTTATTTCTAAATAACAAAAAAGTGTATGTTAAAAATAAATGTACGTAACAAAACACGATGGTCGGTGTTTCTCTAATCTCGAACGAGAGGATTCGTAGACGGGCGAAGGCCACCTACATCACTCAGCGAATAAGTTCTAAGTGGTAGTGGGCGCGGCGGAAAGGTTTTTGAATGGCGACCACGCATCAGCAAGCTAGCATTATACACCCATCTACCAGGTGGTTGGACGACTTGATCAACTTCGCAGGAAGGCGCTGGAAACAAACCGCTTCCGACCGGTCGTATTGAAAATCCTTAAGGGAGGCCTATGTCCAGCCGTGGACTTCTTGCGGTTGAAATAATAATGAATGATGTTGATAGTATAGATAGATCCTAAGATATTCCTAATGTACAGCTATAGCCCGTAGCTGCTATGCAATAGTGTGAACGGAGCAGTGCTAACGTGCAAGTGCAACCTTATCTCGGCAAGGACACGTGTAGCACTTCGCGAGTATTGGATCTCGGCTGTGGAGATACGGCGCTCTTTGTCTCGGAAACTATACTGGAAATGCTGGCATTATCCTTGCGAATGTTTCTACGATGACACACGATCACCACGACGAGTAGAAGCTACCTCGGAGTTTGAGTTAACAATCCTCATGATCGTGGTTAGTGAGCTGTAGATTTTAAAAATCTTAATAAAAAAAAATATTTATCCTTAAAATCTGAGATTCTTGCGAATCCGATGAGATATTTGACCCGTAAAAGAGTAACCGGGCAGACATAAACTGGACATTCAAAAGCTTTTTACTCTTTTGAATGTCCAGTTTATGTGTGCAACTCAATTTTCAAGAAATGTTTGGTAACTATGTAGAACTATAAATTCTATGATATATTCCATAATTATTTTCAGCTGCTGCTTAGATAATTTTCAGATAGGCGATAGGTGTAGGAAGCACTCCACGAGTATCGGAGCTCAGCCGAGAAGACGCGGCGAAGTAGAACGCTCTTTGTCAGGGATACTGCGCTGGTATTGGTATTGTGAATGTTTTCACTGTGACACACTGACAACTTTCAAGCTTTGACCAGACAAATTTTCTTAGTCTATAACATTTTCAATATCTAGAAACCGCAGGGCGCTTGTGGCGATGTATTGGTCAGACAGATCATACTAAAATTTCTAGAAGGGTTCTATCTCTACCAGGAGTTTATGTGACATCAATTTCCCCAAAAAACTTCGGCGTTTGGATCTATATTCCCATGCAAACCTTTCAAAGGACTGGGTTAACACCTGTGTCCTGAAACGAGATACAACGAAACGTAATATTAATCGTAGATATAAAAACAGAATTGTTTATGCGTTAAATTCTATACTATACTAGTTTAATTAAACTATCTATATAAAATGAGTTGAGTATCAGAACAAAGGAAAAAATCTGCGAGCTAATATATTAGAAAGGAAATATAAATTTCGTTCGCCTTTGTGTTTCATAATTAATTAGTCGGATTAAGAATAATGTTTTGCCATTGTTTTGCTAAAAATTGGTTTCTTCTGTTTTTCAAACTGCTCATGATACCCCCAAGGTACAGCTACAAATTAATTTATTAACGAAATCACCAGAACTTCGGCCGTTTTCGCGTTTTCAAAGAAACTTGTTTGCGAAATCAGAACGGAGAGGGAGATTAATTTAATAATGAGAAAAGATGGACAGAAAAATACTGAGCATAAAATAGCAAGCAGTCAGTCAGCAATTTTTAACGACTGCGCTTAATAAATTAAGTTACTGACCCCTTTCTAATTTAGTAACGATGTATATACATTTAGGTCACTTTTGTTTTTTGTAACTTTCTTTTATTATTCATTAGGTATATTAAAAATAGTTTTTTTCAAAACTTTTACTTTTTGAAAAGCTATTTTATTATGAGCGAGGTTCAACTGTGAAAATATTGTGACTGAGTTTTTCTCTCTTTTCTGAGATTTTCTCATCTTCTGTCAATGACTCTAAAACAATCTGTCATACATAAGATTAATAAAATCTAAATATGACGTCCAAAAAGCAATAAATGATATCCAATTTTAATAAATTTCATTTCGTTATGAGCTTCAAAACTAAGATACTTATAAGTTCTTATCCACATAAACGTACAAGCAAGGTACATTACAAGTTTAATTTAAAAGCTTACCTGTTTGCAAAAGCTTACTTGCTAGTAATCTAGAGCATATAGTCAAAGTCTATTTAGTTGGTGAATCGAGAATTCAATTCTAGAACCATCGCGTAACAAATTAAAAACAATTTGAGATAGCAATTCCGGAACCTTTAAATTCTGCAAGTAAAAGAATGTTACTGACCGAAAGAAGAGGAAAGAAGTTTCATTAAGGTTTAGTGAAAAGATGCTTAACTAAATAATCCTGGCAGGCACGGCGCGGGTGCAGTGCGGCCTCTAACGACCCTCCAGCGTCGAGGGCCCTCCAGTTTCAGCTGCTTCGCGCTCATGCACTTTTCAAGTACGCACTGTTTATGCTCCAGTTCGGTCCACGACTTACATTTACTCCCATATTTGAATCTGCTGATACTTCAGAATTCGTTTTATAGATACTTAGTTTGAAAATTGCGATCTCTAGAGGTTATTCGAAAACGTCATAACGTACAGATAGGTTTTTATGTTTAAAATTATGCTATAATATGAATATATTATAAAGTATGAGTTGATATTAAGATTTGATAATGCAGCACGTGAAATGGGCAGCATGCATGCAGCTTAGCGCAAGGATGCTCAAGATATGAAGAGCCCTCGTTGCTCGGCGCAGCGGCGTGAGATGTTTATGAATTATGTATCGTCAGAAGGCTGATACTTTTCTCCTCGACTTTTGCATAAAATCCTGTAGAACGTTTTTGGCATCGACGTGATAATTTTCAAGAATTATGCAGCTTTGACTAAGCGTGAGCGATCTCTTCTAACTTTTTATACTAAATAATGACACTAATATTAGATTAGAAAGAATGAAAAATTACAACGATTTTCCACTTTCATAAAGTACAGTACAAATTAAAATAATTAAAAACAATTATTTTTAACTACGGAACGTTTTGTTTGTATTAAGTATGACTATTAGACACAAAAGCTTCAATTATACGTTGTCGGGTGATTGAATAATGATGAGGAATTTGGACCGCAATCACATTGGACAAGATTAATGATTCGTTCCTGTTGTTGAATAGCGGCGACTCAGTCAATGCTAATTTTGCTGCCCGGTGCGTCGGACGGGTGACACTTTAGTATCCTATTCCGCTACATTTCCTTTCTGACAACTATGTTATTACGCAATAGAATGTTTGGTTCGAACTTAAAATTGATAATTTGCAAACTGTCTCGACTAATTGCTTCGCCCCAAAACACAAGTTGTATAGGAGCGTCGACGAGACTTTGTTGCAGAATTATGACCAATCATCGTCCACACCAGCTTGTTCTTTCCCGAGTTTCGCCGTAACATAACAAATAAGATAAAAATGTATCGATTTTGTAACAATGAAGCGTGTATGTATGGCTATTGTAATTTATTGCTGATTCACGTCCGTTGTGCTGTTGTTATTTCAGTCGAGTGACTGGGGTGAAGTGAAATAAATGAAACTATGTTACACACGCGATTGAGCAAATATTTCATCAACTTGTTGTCCCGGAGGACGTGGAAAATCATTGTGTTCTCGATTACGACTTCCATATTAGAAGGTCTATAGAAATTGGGATGAAATTAAGTCCTTTATGTAGGTACTGCGGTGTTTTATATTCGCCGTGCTTTATATGATATCGGATATTAAATGTTGCATGTGTTGTGTGGCCGGGGGCGAGGGCTAATCGCGGCCGGCGAATATTTACCGTCCCGAGGGACGCGTCATCTGATAATGTTACGACCATGTCCCGCCATGTAAAAATCGGTACGCTGTTCATATTGTTTTGTTATAATAGTGAGGCTTACTTGATTGAGTTTAAGGTGAAACAAGATATAGAATATCTTTTTGTATTTTGCTGAGGGAAACGAGAAGATCCGTAGAAGAACTAAGGTCACCAACATAGTTCAGCGGATTAGCTCTTTGAAGTGGCAGTAGGCGGGGCACATAGCGCGAAGGAGCAATGGGGCAGAAAGGTTCTGGCTAATATATACCGGCAAGTGCAGCATTCGACACCCACCAACCAGGTGGTCGGACAACCTGATAAAGTAAGGCGCTGGATGAAGGCCGTTTCCAATCGGTGGTATTGGAAATACTTAGGGGAGGCCTATGTACAGCAATAGACTTCTTGCGGCTGCAATGTTGATGATGAAACTCGTACCTATGTATATATTGATAAAACATGTAAAACTACCATAATCAATTAATAGGCTAAACGCGTAGCCTTCGGTTTTATAGCTCTGTCTACTCTATAAGAGAAAAGGTCGTGATAAAGTTATGTATGTACAATATTTGTTTTTCGTATGTGTAAGTGGCCAACACTGGTGTCAGATTTTTCAAGCTGCCTTATGCATCTGACATAGCTTAACGACTGCCATCAACGATGGCAGCCGGGACCAACGGCGTAACGTGCCTTCCGAAGCACGGAGGAGCTCGAGATATTTTTATGCCACTTGCGGTCACCCATCCAAGTAAGAACTGCACCAGGGGTTGCTTATGTATGTACAATTACCTACCCGGATAGCTTTCCATTTTGAATTTTGGTATCGAAAACTAAACACGGTAAATATGCCAAAGTTCATGTTTCATACGGAAATAAGATAAAAATTTTGATCATTATTTTGATCGATTGAAAGGGGTGATTCAGCCTGTAGATATGAACCACTTTTTTTCCGGGAGCATTGCTGGAAACATGCCCATACAAATTGACCAGGTGGCTGAATATTTTTATATACTTAGTAATGTCGTTTTTCTGAGTGCAGCGTGGTCTCATGGAAAAGTTGGTCTCATAGAAAAGTTGTTCACAGCGACGGGCTAAATCACCAAAATTTTGAGTTGTATATACGTATAATAGTGACAAACTATTCCTTACACTATAATATAAAATATAAAAATATACTAAATGAATATCTAATTAGCAATATAATATGGAAAATCATTATTACACACTTGGTGTTAATGTAATTATCACAACACACGAGCAGGTCGGGTAAATATCACGGTTTCGTGATGATTAGGAACATTGTCACGGGATTATGATTACATAGTCTATGTAGGTAAATAATTAAATTATACATGTGCTATCATATCAGTGTACAAGTTATTTGAAAATAACTTATCGGGCTATACGGCCAATTTATCAAAACGAATAACCTTAATTCACGGTAGGATGACCCAATGAATATTCAAGATTAGCAAAAAACGCTGCAAATATCATCAGCATCAACTATATGTGGTTTTAGATACTGGTCAGCCTTTACATAGAATCACTATTCTGCATGAACAAATAAAGTTACTAACTGTACTCTTAACAAACATCCAACACGAATACACCTCATAGTCTCAATACGCACAGTAGGTATACGTAATGCTTCCAGATTTATCTAAATATATATCTTCTTTATCTATTATTATAGTATCTGCTTATTTTACATATAAAATAGCTCAATAAGTTCATGTTCGTTATAGTCTGTAACATTGTAAAGAGCGGAGCACCTGAAACACATTTTTAACCGACTTCAAAAAAGGAGGAGTTTCTCAATTCGTCTGTATGTTTTTTTTTGTATGTATGTTACGCGATTACTCAGTCAGTTATGGATCGATTTTAGTGATTCTTTTTTTGTTCGATAGGTAATACTTCAGAGGTGGTCCCATAAAAATTTTGACGCAATGTATTGAGCACTTTTTGAAAAAATTAACAAAATCCCAAAAAATTTTAGAAGTACGTCGTTTGGTTTAATTTTATTTCTGTTTAATTTTTTCGCGAATCAAGACAACTTGATTATGACGTTGTTCCTCTATTTTGATTAAACTACACACACGTATAGGGTTGAAGTCGGTTTTACTATTTTGTTAAAAATAATTATCTTAATTTACCAACCACAACTCGTGGTATAATTTTGGCACATTTCTGAGTTTATGTACATCCTGTCTAAAATAAATATTTATTGCAATTCAGCAAGTCCAACTTGCTTTCCAAGCAAATAATCTAGGCCAGGATCAGTAGCAACGTATGCACAAAGTTTGTGAAAGCAGTTTCAAAAAGCTACCCTATCTTAGAACTTGCACAAGTTTGTTAGTAATATTTTACTTAGCGTGGAAGCTAGAGTCAAAACTAGACATCTTTATTGAATGTAGAAGATTCTCTGTGAGAATTAATCACTAACATTTTGAAACATATTTATTTATTTTTGACTCCTCTTATTTTCAAATTGCCCACAAAAACTAGTTTGCCAATTGGGCATACTAACTTTTATGAACGTCATGAATTTATCTTTTCATGTGAAAGAAAACATTATTCTTAAAAACTAATATCGGTATATCTGCGTTTCATTATAGATTTCATTCATAAACTTAAATTTGAAATTTTCTTTGCTGCCTTTCTTTGACGACGTTTTCTTTGCCGCCTTTTATTTCTTTGGCGGGAAAAATCAAATGTTGGACAACTTGTTGGAAGTCGAAAAAATTTTTGGCGTTCTCTTACAAATTACCCTGGGCGTCTAAAAACACATTTGTATAAATAAATAATAAATAAATATATAGGGACATATCACACAAATTGAGCAAGCCCAGCAGTAAGTTGTGAACTTGTGTCGAGGGATACTAACTCAACGATACTATATTTTATAATATATACTTATATAGATAAACATCAAGACCCAGGGCACTCTGAAAAAGATCGTTTTCCATCTTGACCTGGCCTGGGATCGAATTCGGGACCATCCGTGTTGACTGGCTGGCGTGTTGACCACTGCGCCACGGAGCTCGACATCCTTTTTTGGCGATTTGTATGGAAATGTCGAAATATTTTAGATTCCAGAATTGACCCCAAAGTTGTTCATATTGAAGGACTGAATTTACCATGTAACATACCCGTTGAGGGTCAAATTACACTCTGAATGTAGGTACTTTTGTTTCAGTCGTTATAGAATAACGGAACAATGGCAAACAAGAGAAATGTTTTTGTGTCACATGCGGGTTGTTTATTAGTTGTGGAAAACTGTACGGCAAACTTTGGAATGGTTTTGAATTTTACATAACTGATACTTATTGACAATATTTTATATTTAAATTCCCGTATTTCTATATATATATTTTATATATCTACCTATATTAAAAATATAAAAATGATCTGTCTTTGTTTTTAACCGGATACGTAAATCGTTGTGCTTAGTAGCTTACACCTAGTAGAGCTTCAAGAAACGTGAAGAGACAAACAGCTGACACTATTTCTTAAGCATTTAGTTATTTTATGTCGTTTAGAAAATCTTTTGCAAACCAGATCTGAAATATAAGCAAGTTATACTCCCTAATTGTGTGTTTAAAACTACAATATCGCTGAAGGCAGGATACCCACACTCGAGCCGTAAATGATGATCACGTAAAGGCACAACATTAGGACAATAAAGTGGACCTTTTGCCTATAACAATCATAATGTACGAACCCTTTCGGCTTAACAACTTGGGACCGTTCCATCGTTACCGAGTGTGCTTGGAAAATGTCAACATGATAATGTATTATTTAAAAGGTGGTAATGCTACTGTTTCAAACTGTAATTATAAACATGTTATCACTACAAATTATATTAGTTTACTTTGCAAATAATGGTTAGTTCTTTGAAACGAGGACTACCACGATTGGCTCAAGCCGAAATTGGAGAAAAAAAAAACATTAATGTAAACAACCTGTCCTCTAACCGATCGGGAACCAGAAAATAATCTTATCGGTAGAATAGGGTTAAGTCGGGAATAAGTTCGACGCATTTTCATACATATGATTTCATACAAAAGTATTCAGTGACCCGGGCAATTAGTAAGGGTAAGTGAAAAAAAATTCGAGGTCCCGCATTGGTTCCATACATCCATGTGCATTTTTAATTTTGCTAACCACTACTCAATACTCTCAAAAAGCGTCTCCTATCTCGTTCCATTTTCCTGGAGAAAGCAGGTACGAGATTTCTCTCTACGATTATGGATGCCGGTGAAAATAGTTTATTATTTTTCGCGGGTCAGTTTTTATCGCGTTTATTACATTATTTATACACTAAACGTTTCGAATACTTTTCAGTGTTCATGGTCGCAGGTAGAGTCTACTTGCGACCACGAACACTGAAAAGTGTTCGTGGTCAAATATTAAATAATGTAATAAACGCAATAAAAACCGAATTAAATTAACTTTATTTAAATGTGTAACAGTCGCGAAAACATTAGAAATAGTTTATTATTTATAAAAAATGTACATAATCGCGACCTCCATCAATTTTTTCTGTCGTATATTTGTAATAAATAATGTAGGTGGAGTTAATGGTCATAGTTGGTGTTTGTTGGTAGTAGATGATACTTGATTATAGTTGATAGTACTTGATGGCTCATGGATGGTATTTAATTGTTTGATAATCAAACTCTCTCTAATTTGAGCGTGTTCCAACTAGCAACAAAACGGTTAAAGCACCATGATTGTGCCGGAGTGGCCTCCGTTTTTTTGAGAAGATCTTACAAAAAAGTAGACAGATACATATTATCATAACTACAATGCGCAATCTAGGTTCTCTATAGGTGTACGTTATTAATACCCAGCAATTACTTGTCCTGATGTTGGCGTAAAATATCAGTCGAGTCGTTAACGCTTGTAATCGAATATATTGATAAATGATTTATTAAAGCCGTAATCTGTTATCGAATGTATGGTTCAGAATTTGTAATCGTGATGAGCAGTGACAAATATTTCGCGCGTATTTGGCTAGCGGAATTTTCGGCGTCGCGGAAGTTTCCCACGCAAATGATGTAAGTTGCGCTCGTTTGATGTTGGAAATTAACGCCACATACGAAAATGAGAATTTCACATACTTTAATAATTCCCAGCGGTAATGGTTGTCCTAATAGTATGCCATTTGGTTTATGTTTACGACATATATTAAAAAATATGAAATTGCTCCTCACCTCAGTGTTTTTCCTAGGAATACTTAGGAACAAAACACACAAATTGAGCCAACCCCACAGTAAGTCATGAACTTGTGTCATAGGATAATAACTCAAAGGTACTACTACTTACCAAAATTACAAGTACAAGTATTTGCCGCGCCGGGAATCGAATCAGTGGCCCCTCGCCCAGCAGGATTGAGTGTTAAAACCACTGCGGGACGTAAGCCGTCAACCATGATTGTTATATGTACTCATAAAATGAAAACACATATATTTACACACCAAAAGCATTCCGACATGACATCAGTCTCGTTACTCAATAACATTCAGTTATTCTCAAAAAACTTGTAAAGCATTTACTCAAATAACCGATACGGTGAAGGAAACGTTTTAAGCGTGACATCGTCTTCGTAGATATACTATTACATTTTCTTTTACAAGAGACATGAAACTGTCAAACCTCCATTCATATTTAAATTGCTCCGCAATAACTCATGATAATATGGAGGGGCTATAAAAATATCAAATACAGGCTCGGGCGGGCGGTCCCTGGGCCGTTTGGCTCGTGCGCTGTCGCCGTCGAATATTAAAATATTGTGTCAAAGTGTACGCAGGTGCGAGCCGTCGGTGTGATACGTGTCGTTAATTTGACATGGTCATGTGTACTCGGGTTAACGTCATTACATATTTTACGTTGATACCATTCGGGCAACAGTTCTGGCTTCTCGTAGCTTCATTCAAATTGACAAAGTCATGCCTTCATGCAACCATGATTGAAGTAATGTGCCATGTACATTGTACAGTCAAACCTACCCCCTACAATTTAAAATCTGTTTGTAGTGGATCAGGTTTATCTACCCCCATCTGCACATATTTTCACTGATATAGATATCTTCTAGGAGTTTGAAGCATTGGGTTAAAACAAAAACACTTTCGGAAGAATATTTAGTTTAAGGTGTCCATCACTCATTCTAGTTAAAACCTTGATAGACAGAGAATGCCTTCCGGTATTAAGTCCACCTGTGTAATTTTTTGTGTGCGAAATAGTGAAAATAAATAAATAACCATAAACCCTACCCATTTTCAGCCTACAGATTCAAGCCTACTAAGTCAAAATACTGGATCCGCCACTGATAGATACATGCATAATATCACATTTTATCCCTTACAAACAGATAGAGGTTATTGCCATAAGACTCAAAGACCACGTTTAGCGGGTTAAATAGTGATTGCCTGCTAGCCGCATCGCCTTTAAAATTATTCCTTAGATTTTTCCCATTCCCTCAGCCGGCTTCTACGATTAGTTATCAATCAAATGTTACATGATTTATAAACCTTTTAATGTGTCTTTGTGACAATTTGAGTATTCATCATCTTGAATTACAAGGAAGAAAAATACTTTCGGGGTATATCGGAAAAATGTAGATTTTTCCAAAACCAATAATAAAGCTCGAAAAGTATGCGTTTTGATATAGAATCAGTATAGATAAATAGACTGTCATTGATATTTAGACCTTTTTTGCAAATGTACTTTACGTACTAACTAAATGGCACTAAATGGTATTGATTTGGTAACTACTGTAGTGGGCAGCATATAAGCCATTTTGCGAGCTTTTCCCACCGGGAATAGATCGTTTTGAATGTGTCAACCTTTGTTACGCGCTTCGGGAGCCGCGACAGTTTGTGTAAATTGCCTGCGACATTAACCAGCTGATTAGTTATAAATTATAATATCTATTTCCGTTATTTCTAGACTAACTGCCGCAAGCGAATCCACGTTACATGGAATTGCTAAAAGGTAGATTTTGATACATACATACATACTATCACGTCTTTATCTCTTGTGGGGTAGACAGAGTTTAGGTCTGTAAACCTTAAGGCAGCGTTTAGCATGTTGGTTGGCTTGTAGGTGAGAACGGAATCAAAATAGTGATGGGTTGCTATCCTCATCACCTATTGACATTATTCCTGACGCCCATTCCCTCGATCGGCTTTTACAATCTGCGCGGGATGAAAGCACATACATTCTACGTTTTTTAGGGTTCCGTACAAAAGTTGAAAAACGGAACCCTTATAGGATCACTCGAGCGTCTGTCTGTCCGTCCGTCCGTCTGTCACAGCCGATTTTCTCCGAATCTACTGAACCAAATTAGATGAAATTTGGTAAGATAGTGTAATCCTATGACCCAAACACGGATGTGCAAAGTAAATAAAGATTTTTTTGAAATAAGGGTCATTATGAGGGGCCCAATTACAAAATTAAAAAAAAAAGTTTTGCAAACCTTACTGTGTCATATATCAAATGAAAGGGCTCATTATGAGGATCTCAAAAATATTTTTTTTTGTTCGGGTAAAATCAATACTTTTGATTTTATTCACGAAAGAAGGCAAAAATTGACCATTCCCCCCCCTGATCTCCGAACCTACTGGGCCGAAAATTTTGAAAAAAATACATAATATAGTTCATTCCTTGAAGATTACAGGAAAAATAATAAGAATTCTATCACTTGAAAATTAAGTGGTAAACTCACAATAATAAGTTCATCTAGGGAAATAGTTCACTAAAACACCACTAGATGGCGCTAGTCAATTGAATAAAACAGTTTTTGCACATTGTGTGTGTATTCACGAAGCATATTGTACGGAACCCTCATTGCGCGAGTTTGACTTACACTTGGCGGGTTTTTCTTTTCTGCTACGAAACTGTTACATAAAACTCTGATTCACAATAAACAACAATCCAGCAAAGTTTTTGACAGTTTACATCTACCATATTGATGTTTGCTGATGTGCCTATGACAATCCGGGGAAGAATACAAATCTAATGATCTCACATCATATTCCACAATCAGTCAAGCCGTTTGTTACAGTGGAACAACAAATATACGCGCAAAAATATTATCCTTCTTGGGGTGGGTCAGTCGGATAAAGCTTTCACCAGAATAATTATTTGTACCTATCTACAGGGTTATTTGTATTATCAATAAACTCTTAATATCGGAATCAGAATCCCTAACATATTATTGACTCACAAGAAAAAAAGGTCAAAAAAATCGGAAAAACAAATTTAGATTTCCCATAGAAACTGCATGGACCAGCTGATTGAGTGAACTTGTATGGGAGTTCCAGTTTTGTTTTCTCCGATTTTTACCTTTGTTCTTGTGGGTCTATATGTAAGGGATTCTGATACGATATTAAAAGGGTTATTGATGTTTAAAAATAACTTTGTATATCCTTCAGGAACTAGTGTGTGTTTTTTCGGAATGAAATAAACAATTAGTTATACTCCGTAGCTTCTGCAATGCATAACAATATTAACAATCATACAAACTCACTTTCAATCTTTTATATACACCAGCATGGGTGTAGATAAATATACGGACAAATCACACAGATTGAGCAAGCCCCAAAGTAAATTCGAGACTAGAGTTAAGAGATACTAACTCAACGATACTTTATTTTATACATAATAGATACTATAAAGATAAACATCCAAGACCCAGGCCAACTTGAAAAAGATCATTTATCATCTTGACCTGACCTGGGATCGAACCCGGGACCAGCCGTGTCGCAGGCTGGCGTGTTGACACCGCTGCGCCACGGAGCTCGTATCGTAAAAGATTAAAAATGAGTGAGACTATAAAATTCATCTTTGAAAGACGGACATAGCGAAAGTACTTCTTTGATTCTATGAAAAAGAAATAAGATAATAAAACTATCACACATAAGTTATAACATAACTAATATTTACTACTTTAATGTATTTACAAAGGTTAGTAGTTTTTAATTAACATATTATGAATTTGGATTTTGTTAAAAAACACATTACCGATTTCTGGAGTAATGCAGTCATACAAGCAAAGGGTGGTGCTGGCGGGATATTAATTAACCACTGTTCTTATACTCTGTGCCGGATGACCGCAATAATTATTCTCATACGGACGTGGCCTCATCATCGTCTATTAAAATTCATCCATACGCGACCTTTCCCTCTATGAATAAAATTATATTAGATTAAGTAGCTCGGTGAAAGCTTTTTAATTCATTCCATGCTACAATGTCTCTTCATTACGTAGATACGTAATCAGCCCGTCCTTACAATTTCGTTAAACAAATTTATTCATTATTACCTTTTGACAACTATTCATCCTTGGAGTTACAGTCTAGAGGGCAAGGATCTTAGATTCGTAGAATTTAAAGGTTTTCGTTGGCGTCACTGATAAAATTACATTTTAATTGGATCTGGCAAGGATAACAACCGTTAACACGTGCATGCCTGTGACTAAGACACTTTACAAAAAATCTTACTAACTTAACTCTTGACATTCCCTTAAAAGTGTGACAAAGACCGTCAATATGAACAACTTTTCCTATGGGATACACGCTGTATTTTAGTAAACGACGAGTATTGAACGACAAATACTTCATATGGGAAAAGAGTTCATCGCCGGCTATCGCCATCTACATTTGTTGATGTATTCGAGTCTCCTTTTCGAGTATTGCAATAAATATGTAGCATGGGCAGTATACCGGGTATGTATGAAGTAAATAGATACAATGTTTACGAGGGACACCGAGCGCTTTTCGTAATGATTGTTTGATATGTCAAAACATTTCGAAGGCTACTCGCTAAGTGCAGACCATTTGGACAGTGTAATAAACTACGTAATTTCGTGACCTGCCAAATAGTCATACGAGAACAAAGTAGTAAAAAATGAGCCCTCTGTCCAAAGCAGACATAAGACATTCAATTTAAAATGATAAATTGGACGTATTCTGTCAATTTTTCGTTCGTATTTTGTACCTCAATAACAGTTATTTACGTTTACACCAGCCTAAAGCCGTTTAAAAGCAATTTGCGTAATTTAAAGAAGACTATTGAAATGGTTTCAGTATTTAGAAGTAATATACAAGGCAAAGACATTTGTTGGAGCCCCTCTTTGAAATTTGAATTTAAGCGGCACATTACTCCGAAAATGACTGGCCATAAAGACTTCAAACGCAGGCCAATTTGCGGCTTCCGACCTTTCGGCCAGCGAAGAAGGGCCACAAGTACCTGCCAAACGTTTCCTCACATTATTAAATAACCTCATTTATAAATCGCTACATATGGTTGGGAATTTTGTTTTTCTGTAACAAACGCTTGTTGCTCGGATGCAACATCCACATATCGAATAAAAACAGCGCGCTTCCTAAAACAAACATTTCTTCATTGTTGCCCGGCGAACTGAAAGTAAAAATAAAACGTGATTGAACACAGCGTTATTTTCAAAAGGAAATAGAGTAAATAATAACTAATTTGATAATTCTTAGTGTAATGTTTTAATATTCAGTGTTCCTCTCTATAATGTGATAATATTTAAAGAAGTAAGATTTATTTCTCCGGCAGAAGTAATCTTACAATTCTACCATGGACTTGTGACATCCGTATATATTTATATATTTATATATTTATATTATATATTTATATATTATATTTATATTATATATCGCAGAAAAATTATTATATTTTTGTTTGCTTGACGTCTTGACTCTCCCTACATCGTGACGGGGTTTTGCCATACTCACTACGCTTGGCAGAGAGTTTGATGAGTGCAGTTTGTTATACGTTGATTGTTTACTTCGATTCCGACGCTGCTGCTCATTGAAACCGTTTTTTAAGCGAGGGAAGGGTAGGAATAAGTTGGACTGGGGGGACAATACAAACGTATTTGGGATAATATTTTCTCGGATGGATTGGGGAGAAGAAAGTAGCAGCTTGGGACGCCGAGCGCACGTATAGTATGCCATACCTGCAACCACCAGACCGGATGACTTCTCTGACCATTTTGTTGTTCAAGAACCTTTTGAGTTTACGCCGCTTTACGACAATATACAATTTTCTTTTAACTGCGACATTTTATAAATCAGTTTAAAATACTACCAACATAACACACAGTCGGGATATCTTTATATGTTAATGCAGTCACCTACCGCGTGTCAGCTGTATTTCATCTTTGTTTCTTTTGAGCGTAGACAGAGGCGGGGCGGCGCGGCTTCCCGCTTGGTGACACACAAAAACGCCGCACAGGTCGGATTTTTGCCGCTTGAAGACATTTTCTTTACTAATATTTGAAAGATTTGATTGTTTGTTTGCATTGAATAGGTACTGAAACAACCGGACAGATTTTCAAAATTCTTTCAGTAGTCCAGTCAATATCGACACAAAAAAGTGCAAACATTGCAAACGCGCCCGGCGATCTTTTATATATTGTAGAGACCACTAAGAATAATCTACCTACACCCAAGTTTGCAACTTCCTTTACCCGGTGCTACTCCCGGAGGGCCTGAAAATATGGCATTTAAAAAAATGGTCCTTCCGACCGAAGTATGACAAATGACCATTTTTTTTAAGTTTTTGATGATCGGTTGAATGGTTAATACAAACAAGTGTAACAAACAAATTTGCAATTGATTTGATCCAAATGGGGAATATCCAGCCCAAATCCTACATCAAATTTTACTTTTCGGTCGAAAAGACTCGGGATACTTCAGCGTCGCGCATCCCGAGATCGCCTTGAAATGGACTCCCGATAAGCCCGAAATTACTATAGTCGGCAATCCCGACAAAGTAGCACGTGAGTGACCCGTTTTTAAATATCCCAATCCCAACTAATATTATAAATGCGAAAGTAAGTTTGTTTGTTTGTTTGTTCACGCCGTATCTACTGAACCGATCGTCATGAAATTTTGCATACTTATAGGTAGAGTACCGAGAAGGACATAGGCTATATATTACGCGGGCGAAGCCGCGGGTAACAGCTAGTAATTTATATGACACTATTCAAATTGCCGCCGTAGAAGCGGTGATTGGGTTGAAATGATAGATAGATGTTAAAATTTACTTTATTTAATTTTAGTGAGAGGTAGAGACAGAAAAGCAGGGACTCACATAAAACTGTTACACCGGCTCGCAGGCCGCTCCCGATCCAAAGTTTCATTGTGCGAAACGCTATAAAATACCCGTAAAAATTTATAAAGCTACTCAATAAAGTGAACACTTAGAATTTTGTGAGCTTAATATTTCTTCAGGTTAACGCCGGAAATACCTTTTTGAAATAAATATGCCATTTATTAGATTCATTTGTAGGGTAATAGTTCGAAAATTTTAAACAGCGGTTAAGTTTTATGGGCCGTGACTCGTGACTCAGCAGGCATGGGTTTAATGAGGCTTGCAGGTGCGTAATAAGATTACACTAAAGTATGGATTTAAAACCTACGGACTATTAAAAGCTATTTTTAATTTGTTTTTATTCCTAATCGACCAAGCGAGCACGAAGCGACTATTTGTTGATTGTAGAGATTGTTATATTACTAGAAAAAGTAGCCTATTTTCAAATTTGCAACATGCCATAGCACAAGTTACAAAAAAATTTGATTAATATTTATGAAAGAAACAAGTAGGTATAAGTTGATCAAAACGGTTATATAGCCAAAAATCAAACTCTCACATATACATACATACTCGTGTCCTGAAACTTTCGTCAGGAGTGTTTGTCGAACCCGTGTGTATTGTGTTGTGTGACGCAAGAGCCTAGTTACCGTTCTTCCGGTGTCATTCCGTCTACGCGCCAGGGCGGTCGCGCACTTGTTCCACTACTCGATCTACTTTTAGTCGTCACTTGTCTGTACTCTGTAAGTGGGTCAATGGCCGAACTCCGAATCAAATGAATGGAATATTAATGAGGGATACGCAGTTAGCACTGGGCGTATATTAGGATTGTTAAAGTTCGGCATTAATCCGAAGTAAAAAATGTGATAGTCAAAGTTTTTGTGTGACGGTGTTAGTTATTAATTATTCATTTTTTTTAAGTTTTCCGTAAAAAATATATACATGCTGACTGGTAAATCAATTGGTTCTTGAAGAAAAATTTGAGGTCACGATACTGAATAACGTTTCGATAAAATATAATAAAAAGCTCCCATTAAATTTTTATGAACCACATGTGAACATATCAATTGTTATACCTTTGTGTCTCATTTATGGAAAGGGAATGGTTAAAGTGATTTTATCACCTTATGTTAATTGTCGAGCTCATGGCTTCATCACTGGCTGAAGATTCATAGAAAAAAAATATAAAAGGAAAATCACACGAAGCTACGAATTGAGCCATCCCACCCACAGTGAGTTGTGAACTTGTGTCGTAGGATACTAACTCAATGATACTATATTTTATGATAGATACTTATATAGATAAACATCCAAGACCCAGGACAATCTGTAAAAGAGTGCAAGATCGGTGTAGCTCAATGTTGCTGCAAAGCCAATGGGCTGGCTTATTGGTACTGGCTACTGGCCTGGTTCGATTAACGGGTTTTGTATAAAAGGCCTATTATATTGGTTGTCATAAAGAAGTTTTGTTAAGTGTACTCTTTGGTAGAGAAGTGCCTTAGCCAGTAGCGTCAGAAGATAAAAGCAAGGAAGGAGTTGGAAAATTTTACATTGTCATGCATGAGTGACAGAGCTAAGTCCAGGATTTTACCTTTTAGCCAGAATTTTATTTACTTTTTTACCAGATTTTATTTAACACTTTTCAGGCACCTGTAATCGTTATTTTAGTATGTCTGGTTCAGTGAACGAAATGTTGAATTAAATATTCAACATTCTTTAAAGAAAAATTGGCGACCTTTCTTTATATATAACTAGCTTTTGCCCGCGGCTTCGCTCGCGTTAAGAAGTATAGTTTTGGGGGTAGAATTGATCAAAATTCTTTCTTAGCGGATGCCTACGTCATAACATACGTATAACGTCTACCTGCATGCCAAATTTCAGCCCGATCCATCCAGTGGTTTGGGCTGTGCGTTGATAGATCACTATGTCAGTCAGTCAGTCACCTTTGAGTTACATATATTTAGATATCGGAATTTTAACCGATAGAGATATTTAACCGTTCCCCTTTCCTACTGATACTCTATATAATCTAGCTAACATTTAAACTGTCAGAAAACACTACACTCTGGTTACACAAATCTCTAGCATATGATCAGACTAAACTGTCAACTCAAGACAGAGACAAGATTTTGAAGCGCTATTAACCGCTTGCAGGCAAATCGGCAAACAAGCAGCGTATATAATTTTATGTCATAAAAGTAATAAACCCTTACACACATAGGTATATACCACAATAATCATATGAATGTAAAAAAATAATAACTGATTGCTTGATGAGTCTTGAGTATTACGAGGCCGAACGAACAAGCATAGAACTAAGTGTTACATGGTAATTAAAATACGATTTTATAAATTATTTATTCATAGCTTATTATTTTTCTTGATTTTTTGAATTATTAACATCTCAACTGGAGACTAACAAAGACCTGTTGATGATGATGATTAAAGTATTGCAAGCACATACTGTGTCTCTCTCTGTCTCTTTATGTAAAAATGTATAGGTACATATAATTAAATAAAATGGTCATCATTACTATCATTCTTGCTTCCCAGCTGGCCAACCGATTGACAAAGCTCTGAAATCAATATGAGAATACTAAAATAGTAATTTTGGTTGTTTATTATCTTCACTCTTTATCATATGCATGCCAAAGCCACTAATTTTCATTACCTATAATTACGAGTAAAGTCTAAAATAAAACCTAGAAAACCGGCGGCCATGAATCTTAGCCGGCGCTGGCTGGAAAGAATGATCACGCAAGCGGAGCCCCGGGCGGGAACAGGCACTGAATTATAAAAGATTCAACCATACAAAAAGATGCTTCGCATGTTTCTACGGCCTTTTATGGCAAATAAAAAAATGTTTTAACTGATGTTTTCGCTTTATTACAGAAGTTTGAATTTAAATTACCTCAAATATTCAGGCCGTTTTTCGACATTTTCACATTTCCGCCACATTGGTTACAAATATAACTTATATAGGAATAAGCGATGGCCTACCTGGCGCAGTCGTTATCACGCCAGTCTACGTTACTAGGTCTCCGGGTTTGAAACTAGGCGCGGGCACTTTTTTTACACCGGTAACAAAGGAACGTTGTCGTCTGGTAGGCAGCCGGCCCTATAATCATCTGCCAAATCAATTTACAGTATAAATGCTTCATAATAGTAAACCTCAGATTCCAACTTATCATTACTGAGGATGCAACCTAGAATAAAGCTCAGATGAGTGTATAAGTTAAGTATTGAATTTACTTATAATTAAACTATTTTCAGAAATTATATTAAGCAAAAACAAAGTCGACATTTAATGAAGGAATAAATGAAAATGTGCGATAGTTTTATAAATAGTGGGTGGTGAAGGATTATGTTTCAAAGCCGGTCCATTAGTTGGGCGGGCGTAGCACCACGGTGGGCGGTCTGGCGCTTATGCATATGTATCACAGAATACATTGGCTTGTGTGATATATGTATGAACCGTATGATTAAAAAATCTTCAGACAATATTCCTTCTAGCTGGATTAACTAAAACGTAAAGCCATTACCTTTTTTCTTGGAAACATTATCCAAGGGGCTTAGTGCCAGCGACACGGTGCATTTACTTTATGCTAATAAGGCTGTGCTTAGCTGAGCAGTCAGCAGTTTGCAGGAGCGGATAGCGGCTGCACCTTATCAGAGCGAGCGAAGGACGCCTTCGAGGGATGTTGGGAGGCGGCTGGCGAGGGCGCGGGCGGCTCAGTGCTGGCCGCGCCGCCGACCCGGACGAACGCCGCGCACCCTGTCGCCGCGAGCCCCCAACCGACACGCGCCTTTAATCTCATTATGTGTCGCACAAACTGACTCACGTGGAAACACTGGTGAAGTTTCGTGAATGGAATGACACTGGTACCACTTGAGCGATACTGAACTGGTATGCTTACTTTGACAAAAGTTTTCCTTTGATGTGGAGCTACAGTTGACAAAAGTTTTTCTAATCGCGTTTTGGTTTTAAACGTGATTTCCATGAAATTCGAATTATTGTGTACCATCGTTTTAAACTTTTGTCGACGTTGATGGCTTAATGGCCACCATAATGCTATTAGAATAAAAGTTATTTAGCTTTTGTCAACTGTGCGTTTGTGTAGAGATTAGATACTAATTAGTTGAATATACTTTATTACCTGGTATAAATAGACGGCAAAACGTTATATATAAGAAAATGTCTACTAGAAAATATGCAAAAAATATAAATTACTGTTTGCCTTCTAGGACCAGCAGTATTTTTACTTAAGGAGTAGGTAGGTACCAAGAGGCTAGTAGAGAAGGCAGTTTATTAAAACGTTGTTATTTATCTTCCGTTATCAAATTCAAATAGATATAATAATTCTCAAGTAGCGCTGAAGGCTGTTACAAGTAAGGTCTATATGTTAATTCATATTGCCTGCAAGACCAATCTAACTATCAACTGATAACAGTGTATGTACGTCTCCATAACTCTCATTATCAGATTATTATCAATTCATCAACATTATTATCAATGATAACTGCAACAACGGGGAACATCAAAAACGATCTGCAAATGTCTATACGAGGAACGTACTTTTACCATAAAGGGACAAAGCTTTTAAAATGGAAAGTTGTTAATAACTTTTAAACTTCATAACTCATGCGTAATTTACATAAAACAAAGGAAAAAGTTGGCAGTAGAATGAAAAGGTTTAACTGCTCTCCACTTTATAATCACGTGTGAAAATATTTGCAATGAAACCTCGTTCGTGCATGCAGGCAAGACATTAAGATTGGTTACGCTTTCCCGTTTGACTTTCCACGTGGATATTGCGATTTGTCATGAAAGGGCTTACTTCAACCTTTCGAGGTTATTAGGTTATCATAAACGGCCCTTAAGAATTTTGTTTTAGCCCCATAAGTACATGCCTATTTGTTCTGAACCAATAAGAATTGTAATAATAGCTTTGAGGGCTTGCAACTTAGCATTAAAAAAGAAATTGTTCAAAATTAATATCGTTGTCTCTCCGAGTTACTTTTTGTTTGATGTTATTTACATATTTGACGAAGACTAGTTGTTTTTTTTATCCTTACGCAGTCAACGTACTTATGTTCTCTTGTTTGTTCATACATCTAGAATTCTTTTTGATTAACTATTCTGACTTTAGCAAAGCTCATAAACAGTGTTTTATTAAGAGTTCGACATTAGCATTCAAGCTACTAATTACTTGGATTATATTATCTTCTTGGTATATTTCATTCAAACTTTATTCAATTTAAAATTGGAAATTAGATTATTTCGAGGACTAGTACAAGATAAGTTTAAAGGGCCTTTTAGATAAATTGATACGATTTTCAAACAAACTATTTTTACGACGATAATATACAAAATAATGCCGGTATGGTGTCCTCTCAACAATATATTAATTAAATCCTGTCCGATCTTCGGGCCGAGGGGCGACTCGGCCTGTCAATATGAACAACTTTTCATACTCGTATGTGACTACTGATGGAAATTCGAAAGAATCTTCAATACATTTATACAAATTGCCCGACCGGCTGAAGTCTTTTATACATTTTTTTTT
This sequence comes from Rhodophaea formosa, assembly GCA_963082605.1. Classification (NCBI taxonomy): domain Eukaryota; kingdom Metazoa; phylum Arthropoda; class Insecta; order Lepidoptera; family Pyralidae; genus Rhodophaea; species Rhodophaea formosa. Next base: position 12,097,985 of record OY720210.1, read on the forward strand.
ATTAGCCGTTTGTGTCCCACTGCTGGGCAAAGGCCTCCCCTCGTTGTTTCCACACATCCCTTTCCTTTGATATTATCTTCCAATCTTTCTCAAACTGATTACTGATTAAGATCGTGATCATTATTTTTCGTGCTTTTCGAATTATAGCAAACAACCCGCATTTATTTTTTTATTTAAGTATATCTTTCGCAAATTACACCGACCAAGGTGGCTAATGTAATATTAAACGCCGCTACAATCTCAGAATGGAGAAGGAGGGACCTTGTAGTGTAAAGTGAAAATCCGTCTTAAATAATATATCACCTACTCCAAATAAGACATATGGGTTATGAGAAATACACCTTTTGGTCATGGATAAACATTGGAATTATTTATCTGGTTATAACCGCAGTTTGGTAGGCATCATGTGGTTTTATTGCCGTTTATATTCGATTCATACTCGATTGCGCGCGTCAAAATATTTGCGCATGCGTTCAAATACAGGTTGATTACGAACGCCTTAGCAATACATAAGTCACGTAGTCAGAATCACCAATACCTATACAGGTTGTCTCAGCTAGATGACTCGTGGGTAGAATTTCTTATCTATAATAGGAGATAGAAAAATAAAACCGGCCGAGTGTGAGTCAAACTCGCGCAATGAGGGTTCCGTACAATATGCTTCGTGAACACACACACAATGTGCAAAAATGTTTTATAAAATTGACCTGCGCTATCTACTGGTGTTTAAGTGAACTATTTCCCTAGGTGAACTTATTATAGTGAGTTTACCACTTTATTTTCAACTGATAGAATTCTTATTATTTTTCCTGTAATCTTCAAGCAATAAACTATATTATGTAATTTTTTCGAAATTTTAGGCCCAGTAGTTTCAAATTTTGCCTTCTTTCGTGAATAAAATCAAAAGTATTGATTTTTCCCGAACAAAAAAGAAATATTTTTGAGATCCTCATAACAAGCCCTTTCATTTGATATATAACACGGTAAGGTTTACAAAACCCTTTTTTTAAACATTTTCTATTTGCACGCCCTAAACAATTTTCAATATTTAAAAAATATATTTACTTTGCACATTCGTATTTGGGTCATAGGTTTACACCATCTTACCAAATTTTATTTTATTTGGTTCAGTAGATTCGGAGAAAATCGACTGTGACAAACGGACAAACAGACGCACGAGTGATCCTATAAGGGTTCCGTTTTTCATTTTTTGTACAGAACCCTAAAAACAGCCATGTGCGTGTCGGGCCACGCGCAGTGTAGGGTCCCGTAGTTGCACATCTTTTATAAGGTGGTGGACAACAACTCTGTGACTGACAAAAATATTTACGACATTTTCATACAAAAGTGTTCAGCCGCCCGGACAATTAGTACAGGAAAATCATCGAGTTGGACCCCTTTAAGTAATTGTCGAGGGTCACTGTATATAGTATATATAGTATACATAGTTTTTGTATGTTTAACGTAAGAATAAAAGGAACCAACTTAAACAAATCTAGTAACAGTAGATTACTTTTAATATTTTTTCTTTTACTTGTAGTATGAAGTTTATCGGTGCTGCTTGGATATGTGTTTAGACTAACAAAAGGTAAACTAAACAAAAGGTAATTTACTTGAATATAACATATAGTTTAGGGTATGAATCAGTGCTCCAAAAAATATCAGTTTTTCTAATAGCTACATTTTATATAGTCAAATATACTTTTTGATATTTTTGACACTTTTTATTTAATACATAAATTATTTTTCATATAAAAAAAATAACTTAGCGGCTTTATTTATTCATAAATATATAAAAAAATATTAAAATACTATTTACATTTGCAAATGTGTGTCGCTATTAAGATGTATATATTTATGACAGATGCTGTCGAAAAATGTCACTCGTGGGCTATTTTATATTAACACTTATATTTTCATTCGCTCTCTTGAATCGTAATATACTATTAAAATACCTTTGACTATATACATAAAAACAGCGACTGCAACTGCGTACGCCAATAGTTGACTAAACTATATAAATTTTGTACAATAGAGCACAGTACTACTTCAGACAGATTGTAATATAGGTAAAACTTGAGGTCTAAATTTATTTTATAATATTGATTGTCTAGGCCAATTTCCTGTCATTCCTTGTAAAAAAAATTGACTGTGCCGATAATGTGCCGGTCACAGTATCGTCTTATTATGAAAATAGAAATCCTGTGATTTGAAGCAACATTTTCTTTACATATTTGTAAATTATAAACTAAAATACAGGATTATTTTGAACTTATCCCAATATTGTTAGTTATTTCAAATCTCGGAATCAAGGCAAGTTTCGAAAAGATAGAAGACAAATATAAATTTGATCTCCCAAAATAAACTGGTATATATTTCCTCAGAGAAATAGATGGAATAGGCTAATCAATTAATACGAAGCCTGTACCAAACTTTAAAGGTTACAATTAATTTCCTAAAATACCTGGGCTGGTTTATTAGCCATCTAAGTGGAATTCAGAGGATTGCGGTGCCGATATTGATACGTGTGCCACACGAGTAGTCTCCGCGGATGGGCAAAATTTCAGCTGAGCGGCTTTTCCTTGCGCCATTGAACATTAGGCGGTATTTACGCTGAGAATTCTCTATTTCTCTAAAGAACTATACCGGTTTAATTTGGGAGATCAATTTTATAATTGTCTTCTAATTATAAAATTGATCTCCCAAAATAAACCGGTATAGTTCCTCAGAGAAATAGATGGAAAATGCTGATCAATTAATACGAAGCCTGTACCTAACTTTACAGCTTACAGGTTACAATTAATTTCCTAAAATACCTGGGGCTGGTTTATTAGCCATCTAAGTGGAATTCAGAGGCTTGCGGTGCCGAAATTGATACGTGTACCACACGAGTAGTCTCCGTGGATGGGCTGAATTTCAGTTGAGCGGCTTTTCCTTGCGCCATTGAACATTAGGCGGTATTTACGCTAAGAACTGCACGCCCGCTTCTATTATGTTGTTAAACCTACCCACGCAGTTAAATTTCGAGAATTGCTCTCTATTTTAAGATACCTATTTTGTTGCTTTTTAAATCTCTCTGTGTTATGACAAATTTTACATAAACACCTCTAGATACCTTTATTTAATACCTCATGGTACATATTTTTCATTTTATTTTTATTTAGTAGGATACTCATAACAAATAGCAGACATGTGAAACAGTATAGAGGAATAAGCTATCCTTTAATTTAGTTACTGTGAGATAGTCATAAGATGAAATATTTCTTTTTTTTTTAAATAACAAACTAAAACATAACTAATTGTTACCAAATTAAATACTTTTATAAATATAAAGCAAGTTTTAATTTATAAACAGTTATTTGAGAACATAATAAAATTGTCGTTATATGCCAGTCTGCACTTTTTTAGGGTTCCGTAGTAAACTAGGAACTCTTATAGTTTCGCCATGTCTGTCTGTCTGTCCTTCCGCGGTTTTACTCAGAGACTATAAAGTACTAGAAAGCTGTAATTTGGTATGGGTATGTAATAATGGCAAAAAAGTGGTGGAAAAAATCTTGAAAAAAAAATTTTTTTTAGGGTAGCTCCCATACAAGTAAATAGGGAGTAATTTTTTTTTCAATGCAAACCCATCGTGTTGGGTAACAATACCCAACACGATGGGTTTGCATTGAATAGGTTTTTAAAAAATATTGTGAGGTTGAGAACATCATTTTTCGATTTAGGGATCCGTTTCCGAAATATTTGATTTTAAAGTGCAAATTTTTGTTAGACGTAAGTGTCCCCCCCTCTATCTGCTAAATTGTTATATATGGATACGTGAAAAAAATTACAGTAGTAGCATATATCCTGAAGTTGAAAGGAAAACTATCAGAGCTGAGTACTAAGTACAAAATAAAAAGTTATAGGCAACTAACTTATAAAATGTACTCGAAAATGTAAAATTTATACAATTTTCAATGTTAGATGTTTTTGGTCGGTAAACTGTGAAGTGTGAGTTTGAACAGTGTGAACTCAAAGTTGTCATCCGCAACTACGGAACCCTACACTGCGCGTGGCCCGACACGCACTTGGCCGGTTTATTAGTAAATTTTACAATTACAATTTATCATTACTGTGATATTATGTTGTTAAATTAAAGTAACAGGGCCTTCAAAACAGTATAATCGACTTTTTTGATCACGGAAAATTTTGAATTGTTCATAATCCAAAACTTTGGCAGCCCTTTGGGAATGATCGTTTTTTCAACCGATTTCAAAGAAGGAGGAGATTATGACTTCAGTTGTTATTAAACTTTCTTGTATGTAGGTTACCTCAAAAGTCCTCAATTTATGAATAGACTTAAGAGGATCGACTACCTGTAATTTTCATACAAAAAGCGATAACTTTTCCACCCCCCTAAACCTTTACGAAATGAGGAAATTTTGGTGTCATTCGATTTAGCACACCTTAATCTAGGGCTAACCGTTTTTCTTTTTTATTGATTCGGTTTAGATTAATTTTAATAAATTAAATTGCCCCGGGTATTTTTAATGTAAAAAATATGGATATTTACTTAAATGCTCATAACTTTTGTTGTAAGCAATATATCTTAAATATCAAAACGTACAGCCCTACTTCTCCAATTTATCAATAATGTGTAAAAAAAATATTGAAATTCGACTATGTTTAAGGGGTAGGAAGCGATATCGCTTTTTGTATGAAAATTCACAGGTAGTCTATCTTCTTAAGAAATCTTGTTTGAAAAGATAAACCTACTTTCAAATTGGTACCTTAGAAATTTCTTTAAAATGTTGTAGTACTTTGGATGAAACTCGTTTTTTTTTCTTTCAAATGATAAGTGATTTTTTGGGGTGTTAGCTTATGTGTAAGGAAACCAGAAAATAAGTGTTACAAATTTTACCAGATAGCCTGTGTTATCAGTTGGTATGTGGCATCGTGGCCGCCAAAAGGTAGAAGGATATATATGGTGCTTCTTCATTTTAACGCACCAGCCTACTACACGGCGAACAGCGGGTTCGATTCCCGGCGCAGGCATATCATCATCACCATCAGGTCTTTTTTAGTCTCCACTGCAGGAACACGACCCTCTCCGATTACCAGAGCTTTATATTTGCCAGAACAGTCAGAAGATTTGGCCTACTCTCTTCACGCTGGCCAGACTCTTTGATGTTTTAAAGCTTTGAGTCCACATAGGAAGACTTAGAGTGGTCCTATTCTACTCTGTCTGAAACCTCACGACACACTGCGCAGGCAAATACTTCTTCTTTTTTGTGATTCTGCAGCTACGCTAGAAGGGTTTGCGACAAGTTAAACTTGATCATTCATTTTACAGCTTGATTGCTGTTATAACAGCGGACCCGGGCTCCGTCGCACTTCAGCTAATATTAATTGATGCAACGGTTACAGCGCTAAGACGAGTGAGATTTTTAAGTACATGATTCATTAAAATTATCTGCTGACCAAAATTCTATGGTTTAGATACTTACCGACATATTAAAAGAGGGCAGATTCGATATTGTGAGGATAATGGCATGCGAAAATCTCCAAGTCCCAAACATCAAACTTGTAAACAAACTAATTTAAAATCCCGATTCAGTAAATTATACAAATTAAATAAAAAATACAGTTTTCCTACAATTCAAGGTTTTGTGATTATTGGTAGGTATTTAAAATACAAACCCATTAATATATTGGTGAAATCATCATCATCAGGTCTTTTTTAGTCTTCGCTGCAGGAGCATGACCCTCTCTGTACTACCATAGGCATATAATAGCAAGAGCAGTCAGAGGATTCTGCCTATACTCTCCACGCTAGCCAGACGGGTTGGAGAGGTCTCTTTGGTATTTATAAGCTTTGTTTAGCTTGTGTTTCCTAAGACGCTTTCTACGACATCTACGGGAAGATTTGGAGTGGTCCTATTCTACTCTGCTGCCGGAAACCCCACTGCGATATTGGTGAATTAAAATCTGGGAATTACATATATAACGGAATGTGCATCAATTCAAATTGAAAAAATCACAAACAATGACATTTTCAATATGACGAGACTTTTCATGTTCCATGAAAATAAATGTTTATGTTGAGTCTGTTTAAAACGAACAAAAATCATGTCTTTGGTTACACGGTGGAGGGTATAGTAGTATTGCCAATGATTATGCATTATTATCATCAACATCAGTTTACTCCACAAACGCTGTCACAATATACGAGTGTGTAATAAATCATCAAGGTACTCATGTCGCACAAATGCCTCTCAAACACGTACATGATACGAGGATCTTACTGTATCAATCATCCTCCATCAGTGCATGCGATCTCCCAGATTTATTGTTACGAGAAACGATAATGTAATATTGATTGTCGTTTAGGATCGATCTGGAAATCATATCTACCAAGTACATAAATATTTTTCTACGGTCGTTACGCTTAAATATGTAAGTAATCAATCTTTTTTTGTCATGGCTTCAGAGGTTTTATGAAACCAAGAATATTGCTACTTTAGTTAATTGCGATTCCATTAAAGAGTAAACTATATTTGGATTAATATTATTATCAGACTCAATTATCATAGAAGTGGTCAGTTTGTTCATAAATAATTCAAGCCATTTATTAATAAACTGAACTTAAACATTTTATGCAATAGTATATAATGATTCAAGTGAGCTAATTTAATTATTACACTACTAGTCGATTTGAGTAGCAATCAAGCGAAGCGAGCGAGCTGAAAAAAAATGAGTGTTGTTATTATCAAAATAGATTACGAAGAACCATACGGCGCGTTTTTAAAACACCTTTCAGTCAAAATAATATTAATAAATTGCATATTTATTTAGTTTCCTAATTCCATACAATGACGACACACATTTTCAAATATATTTAGTCCCAAAGGGTAAAAACGGGACCCTATTAACGAGACATCGATGTCCGTATGTTTGCCTGTCTGTCACCGCAGGCTGTAGCTCATAAACCGTGAAAACTAGACAGTTAAAATTTTAACAGATTATGTATTTCTGTTGCCGCTATTACAACAAATACTATAATCAGAATGAAATAAATATTTGTGGGGGCTCCCATACAACAAACATGATTATTTGCCGTTTATAGACGATAGTCTAATCTTAACTTCCTAATCCTAACTAATATTATAAATGCGAAAGTGAGTTTGTTTGTTTATTTGTTTGTTACGCTTTTACGCCCTATCTACTGAACCGATCATCACGAAATTGTGCATACATATAGCTTAGGGTACTGAGAAGGATATAGGCTATATATCACGCGGCCGCGGGTTACAGCTAGTGTTGTATATGTAGATAATGGCACGGAACCCTTTGTACGAGTCCAACTCGCACTTGGCTGATTTTTATATTTTGTTATATTTAACTAAGCCATTTTTTATGTAAAATAATTTAGTTTATAGATATAAAGTCCTTTACACTTCGCTTGCTCTGTGCTCAAATCAACTCGTGTTGTATTATTCAACTTAGCTCACTTGAATTAAAATAACAAAAATAACAATAAATTACAAAAACCTTACTGTTTATTTTTTGGCACAAGTAAAGGTGTAAATATATTGGAAAAGCATCATTTGCAAATTAACTCTTTCAACAAATATATAAATCTCAGATTATTATCGGAGCTTTAAAGTATGATGAGCATATTAATCCCGTTTACGATTAAAATTACGGGGAGCGAGGAAAAAGGGTAATAAATACGATATCCGATCCCAAATTAACCTCGAGAGCTCTCAGTTTCACCAATGCTTCACTTGAAAACACATTAGTCGTCAGTCACGTGGGCCCGCTTCCGCGAAAAGGTCACACGCTGACGACTTCACGTAAATCAAAGCGTATTTTGTTTCACAGAATTGGATGCTATCACATGCATTGCGCATAGGTTTCAGTAGGTACTATCCATTATCTTATTAATATTGTATATTCTGAAAAAGTATTCTACGAGTGAAATGTCGAACTTATTTCCTCGCAAAATATCAATAACTTATTTGTAAATTTGACTATATGTTAGTAAGTTTTGTGACATTCAGGGACGGCCTCTATGGGGCAATGCCATCCTGCGACACGGGGGCTATGGGTTCAATACCCAGTGCAGGAAAATACTGGTAATTCAATTTTACGGGTATTCGTCTGCGGTTCCAAACCTCAAAATACTTTCGCCAAATCATATTAATGCTGTTATAATACTGCCTCCAACACTTCACAGATGAGGACGCAACCGGAAAAACTAGGTTGCTAAAATGATTTATAGCCAGTATCACTGAGGACTTGTTTTCACATTGAGTTCAAACCGAACCTAATTTTGGGATCAGTACAAAACACACAACTGGTAAATAAAAACTAAAATATTAATCAAAATTTAAAAATATCACGCTTCTCTTTGTTCGGGCAGTCGACAAAAAAGAGCAACGAGCCCGTGTGGATTTGTGCATTTCCATGAAATCTGTTTGCATTCTGTAGTACGAACAGTATCCGATGGTCCGCACAAAGTGTATGAAAGTGATCCATCAGCGTTTCTCCATTGCATTGCATGCGGCTCGCCCATATTGGGCGTGGCTGGCTAAGCCTCAAACATGAAACTGCAATAGCTACGTGTGTTATCCGGGGCTCAGGTTTAAAAGTGAAACCTTAATGTCGTTATTTAAATAGAGATCAATTCAGGTATGTGTAAGCCTTAATCTGAAATATATATCCTAACTAATCCTAATCCTAACTATCCTATCCTATCCTAATCCTTACTAATGTTATAATATATAAATACGAAATTGAGTTTGTTTGTTTATGTGTTTGTTTATTTGTTTGTTAGTTTTCACGCCCTATCTACTGAATCCGATCATCATGAAATTTTGCATACAAATAGGTTAGGGTACTGAGGACATAGGCTATATACCACGCGGGCAAAGCCGCGGGTAACAGCTAGTCCTAATCCTAACTATAATATTATAAATGTGAAAGTGAGTTTGTCCGTTTGTTTGTTTGTTTGTTACGCTTTCACGCCGTATCTACTGAACCGATCATCATGAAATTTTGCATACACATAGGTAAGGGTACCGAGAAGGACAAAGGCTATATATAACGCGGGCGAAGCCGCGGGTAACAGCTAGTTACCTATCTATTAGACCAGATACGCCCGGGCAATTAGTGTGGGAAAGCTAAAAAAATATATTCGAGTTACCAGCATTGGTCCTAAAGGAAAAATTGTACATAATGATGGTCTGAGTCACCTGTTAAAGTGAATGTCGAGGGTCAAGGTTGTATATATTTATATATATGTATGTATACATAAATATATATATGTACACTCACATACAAATATACATAAGTGTATATATTCCTTCTTCCAAGAATGCCCACAATTCCACATTTTTCAAACATGATTGCTTGTTTTTTCCTTCTTCTATTTACGTTATAAAAACATTGTAGAACGGATGATCAGTTCGTTATTTGTTATTTGTTTCGTAATCCGATCATGTCGCATTATGCCGTATTATAAATTCATAAGCATTTATCTTTTTACAAGATGTTTATCTGAAAGGCAATAAAATATTTCAGATTCTGCCGATGACAGGTTCTTTATTTTCTTGTCTGCATGGCCGATTACCTTCAGGACTCATCATCAATCGTAAGGAATAAAATCAAAATATTGGAGCATTTTTCTCCATCTTGTGGGCAGTTTGTCAAGATCCGCACGATAACGCCAAACTTGCCTACTTCGTGTCTTCGTGGAATGGAATTCAATAGACACTAAAAATGTCCAAACTTTTCCAACACTGCCAAAACATAGTGTTTATTGCTTGTTTTTGGACAGATTTAAAACTCTTTACCATTGTGAAACTTGTGAATTGAAGAATCTTACTCGTTTTATTAGTATTCTGTATATTTCAAAGTAAGTGGTACCTTATTAAGGCTAAAACTCCAAACTTCACAATCCCATAGAGACTTTTAACTGGAAAGTTTTCTTTAAGCAAGAACAAGTTTAACGATGAGCAAGTTCGTATTATTTAGGATGTTTAACAAGAAGACAGAATGTTGAAATTGAAGTTGAAAAGCCACCGCAGATAACGAAATCTCATTCATAAATGCGTATATAGCAAGGACTTCAACTCGAGGAGGAAATATATTTTTTGTATGTATGATGTAGCTATTTTGTTTCGCGATAATTTTGTAAACAAAGGTAAAAGTATGAGGGAATCATTAGCTTTTTTTTATTCATTTGGCATCCTAGCCTATACCTAGATTATTAAATATTTAGATCAATATTTGCAAGGACCCAGATTAAAGCGTACAAATAGTGGTATTTATTGCTTCTACGCAGTATTTTCTTTCAGGGTTTGAACGCATGATGAAACATGTATGACATACTGAAATATTTAAACTATTGTTGATATCTGATATTTTACGTGTTATGACGGCTTAAAGTATTTTTCTATAAAAATGTTTACCATACAAAACATATAAAAAAAATATATATATGTGGATTCCCTTTTGAAAAAACAGCAAATTTAAAGGAACTTGGAGTAAAAACAATATCTTTAAAAAATAATTACCTGGTAATATACACGATTATGTTTGGAATAGTACAATAAATAAAATGGAGCATTGTGTACCCGTTACAGGTCAAATTCGGAAGCACAAAAGATAAAAAATCAAAAACCCAAAATTTTCCCGACAAAAGTGAGTTATTTGGTTATTCCTAGATAATAGTAAATGTGTACGTCCATTCATTTACGTCACATGTTCTTGTTTTACGCATTCGGCATTCATTGATAACTCGCGTCACAGCTGACCCAAGCTAGACCAATTAGGCGCATCGCCCAACCCCGCTCACCATGCCGGCTTCCCCGCACTACCTTTTCCCATTTTTTACAAGTACTTCTTACTACCCGCTAACTAGCAAAAAAAAATAGTGCAATTTTATCATTGGAAGTGCGCGCGCGTTCCTTTGATTTACAAACGAAATTGTGTGCTTTTAACCCCCATATTCTTCCCGGGAGTGCGTGACGTGTGTGGTGGTAACCCAATGTACGAACCGTTGTTAATGTTTACCAAAGATTACTTTACCACGGTTTATTTCACGCGCTGACCCAGACACAAGGAAGAGAAGGTCAGGGGTATTCACAAAACAAGTACGATGATGTATTGGCGTACTTTGAGGAGGATACTCACCGGAGTGCAAATGACGAATGAAGTTAGAATTTCAAAATTAAGTGCTATCGATCTTTCTCTCTCGTAAGTTTTTTTTAATTATAACATAATTATAAATGAAAATTTGACATTACTGTCTGTAATGGGACCAAAATTTTAGCAATATTTTAGGATAAAAACAAACATTATTAACAAAATAACTAATGAGTAATATTAAATTACGATTCCACCTATATAATAAAACAGCCTTCTTTAATAAGGCCTCTAAGTCTTTGCACTATTCCAAAATTAAGAGTGTATAGCTGATGAATGTTGGTTGGGTTAGGTTATTTCAGGAGACGTTTCGTTGAATTAGCGTACAAGGCAGACGTGAGATACAGCCAAACACGATTCAGACGAATGTGTTTAGAAATCGCGCGCGTCGGAGCAGGCGCACGTGACCGCGTGGGATTGCCACTAACCCTTCTCAATCAATCTACTCGATGGGAAAGATAGAACTAGGCCCAAATACCATAATTTCAGAACGTTATGCGTGAAAAAAAATCAGCAAATTTATTTGTAACTAGCTGTTACCCGCGGCTTCGCCCACGTGTTGTAGCAACACTTGGGCGGAGCAGCAAATTTATTTGTACCTTTTAACCCAGATAATAAGCATAATTTTAGCTAGGTATATCGTGTGTAAATAGAATGAATAATAAATGTACCAAAAGACTAGAGACATATGTTATTAAACAACTTTATAAATGTTACGTTGAGCGAAGCAGATGCGAGATACAAGAAAACAGGATCCAGCCCCCGTAGCATGGCTCCCGCGACGCCGTTTATATCGCGCGATTAACTATCTACTTCTCGCTCTTCAGTATTGCGAAAAACAAGATGGCGATAGTCGATAAACGTTGTCGCGCGTGCCATGCTACGGGGGCAGACAAATGTGTTTAGAAATCACGCGCGTCAGAGCGGGCGCACGTGACCGCGCGGGATTGCCGCCAACCCTTATCAATCAAATTACTCGATGGAAACTATGAAACTATGCACAACTACCATCATTTTGGACGTGATAGCCCAAACACTGGAATTCCTTATGAAGATGATTCAACAAATATTTTATTACTAACAGTCCGGAAGAAGATCTAAAATGATTAAGATACAAATATTTTAAACTTTTCGTCCATAAACGTAGATTGGTAAACAGGTAATTTACCTATCTACATTTATGAAAATCTTGCTCAAAGAACGTTCTTTATTGTGTTATTGGCATTCCTCGGTACAATTTATATAATATTTTTGAAAAGGTTTAAAGTTAAGTATATTGCAGAACTAACATTTTGATAATGCCCCGTTTTCTTAAAACTTTGGTACCCAGAGCAACGTTGCTCAGTATGCTCAGTTTGTTATATGTGTGTGCTGACGCTGTAGTCAACAAAACCCAACAAAGCATCTACAGACATAAATAACATGTTACGTGGATGTTTCTTCGCTTTACAAGCGACGACACGAGTCATATCGCACTAGTTGTACGTACTGCAAGCGACAAATGCAGCTTGCGTTTCCGCTTTGCAAGCCATTTGCGTAACTTTCAGCTCGCTAACCATTCAATTTTGTAAGACTAGTTCTGTCTCATCAGATTTCCAGGGAAAATACCTATTTACATTCGTTGATAGTGGTTATGTAAGAAAGGTTAATATCTGTAGTACTTATTTGCAAATTATTTTTTTGACATAATAATCATACCTACATGATACCTTCATTTTATCTATTCCCTCTCCCGAGTGGCTTTAATTTTTATGGCCAAGACAAACAGATTTATTAACGTATTTGAAAAAGAAAGGCTTTTAGCAATAAAATCTGATTCATATTATCATTTTGTATTATGATGAAAAGAAAACAAAGATTTTGGTCTGTGAAAGGCAAAGCATTGTTAATAAAAATCATAAAAATAAGCACTAAAAAGAATTGCGTGAGCCCATTTGTGTTACACGTGTAGTTTCATGTTCAAGTAATTTTAGGGATTTGTCGACAACAAAGCTGCCGCCGTAGTCTTTTGTCGTAGAATTAGTCCATTGTTGCCTTTAAAAATCTTTACTGAATAAGCGCAGCTGATCAAAGAAAGACAAAGCGTGAAACCTTTGCAGTGGCCTCATTCCGGTTTATTATCAAAAAGTTTCATTAGGGAAAAGTTGACGGATACTTGCGCCTTTATTGTCCAATTCATTTGTCCGTGAGCAAACCGCGGCGGTAAATAATGGAAGCGCGTCCAGCGCTGTACCAACACCAGATTATTGTGCACTAAGTTTGTCTTCTCGTTACGTTTAACTGAATGTTAACTTTGTTGTTATTGCACTGATGTTGAGACTGGCGCATTTTGTTATATATTTATTTATTTATGGATTGCAAAAAAAAATGCGCACCTATTTTACTGGGTGATTCTTAATTCGTTAGCAATATTGCATTGCAAAAATCCGAATAGTTTCCCTTATTGAATAAATACCCAAAAAAAAGGAAGGAAAGACGAGAAAAAAATATTCTTTCCCTTACGAATATTTGAGGAAAAAATCTCTCATCATCGATTTGCTTACTTTACTATGCTTTTTCGATTCTTGTACAGGCGCAGTGATTCACTTTTTGCACTGTACATTTTTCCGTTGCCTTTGTAACATTTCTATGAGAAGAAAAAATAAGTCATGAAAATAAAAATAGCATTTCAATAAACACTGCTATAATATTATTTTACTTTTTTATTGTCAATTGCCTTATATTCGTCTCTAAAATGACATCGACATACAAAGCAGTAGACCGACTATGCATATTTATTTGTGTTTTCGCCACGCTGCAGCCTTTGTAGTTTAAGTTGCGTAATAACACTGTCACCATGAACACTTCAAAGCAGCTTTTTCGGAAATGCAAACAAAAGCTTTACCTTTACGCGCTTCACTGTCCTTGGTTCATTTTTTTAACAAACAATAGTTACATAACTTTTGTATTTCTATAGTAAGGTGAACCTCGTTGCCAAAACATACGTATGATACTTATGACATATGTCGTACGTAGAATAAATGGACCGAAAGGTCTTGTAGTGGTGAAAATGACTATCAAGAATTGGTAAAACTGCAACGAGTTTTACCTTTGTTAACATACTCACTTAATGATAGTTACTTAGTATTATTATGAATGATTTCAGGATTTAGTGACCGTTCTTTTGATCGAATTATACTTAAGATCTGCTTGAGCATAACTGTTTTTTTTTCTTCACTTTTTTATAAGAAAAAGACACAGGGTGATGCAATACAATACCTATGTAAGTATTGTATCATCGTATGCCGTTTTTAAGAAAAGATGTACTTATTTTCTTAAAAAAATTATACTGAAGACCTTTTTTTGTAATAAAAATGCATTTACCTTTATTTGCCATTTGTTCAGGTAAGAAAACTTAATGAATTCAACAGTACGCAATTTAGCAATGAAACTCCGTAGTATTTTAATAACGAAATGTCGAGGCAATTTGTACGTCTGTTTATTAATTTAATAAACGCAAGACAATGGGTTATATTAAGAGCTGGACGCCGACGGGATGTCATCATAGGACAGCCCCAACAATAAACAGTTACAGCGAAATTGTGCGATACGAATCGTTGTTTACATAGATGACAAACGGAATCTAATACCTGCCTCTACACCTATCTATCAATAGAATAAAGGTCACTTTTTGGTAAAATATGTTTTCAAAAAAGTTTAATTGGGGTGTACAGAACAGTAGAGGCTTATCAGTAAAAGCAAATTAGAGAGTAGCCCCGAGTATCCAAAATAATCTTAACTAATGTAATGAGGGAGATTCTTAAATATTAAATCCTACGCACCTCCATTATAATAATATGTATTACCTCTATGGTACGTGTCTTTTCCTATATACGTAAAATATACCACCATATGGATTTAGTTTTATTTAATGACGTTAATTGTTGTAGCAAACAAGAGCCCCTTTTTCTTCTTCACCTTTTCCCTAACTGGGGTCAGCTTTCTATGTCAATTCCCTCCATAATTTTCTGCCTTAGTTCATTTCAATAGTCTGACACATTTATTTCGCCAATTTCTGGGATTTCTTCTTCCACTTCATCCATATACTTCTAAATGGTTATTTTTCTTAGCAAGCTTAGAATCCAAGCATATAATATTTCTTTGCAAGCTTTTCGGCATCTCTTCATCAATATTAAGAGCCCGTGATTTAATAAAAACTTAAACGTAGCCGGAAAATTTCTAGAAAATGTTTTTACTATACACATTTAAAATTCGTCAGAACTAGGTACCTTCTCAGTTCGTTATAAGTACCCTGTAAATCCTGTAATCTTTATAAGTGAGTAGCGACTGTAACCGCTAAATCCGTTTTTATTATGGCGTAAAATCTTTTGATTGCTTCTTCCAAATAGAATAAAACTGGAAGAAATCCCGGCTGGCTTCCTGAACAATGTAGCCTTGCAAATCACTTTTGACAAGTGAACATTAATTTTGTTTAATGTTTATGACGAAATAGATGAAAGAAAAGATTTTTCTTGGAAGGCATGGCTGTCGTATTGTTGATTCCTATTAAAAATCCACAGATTACTACGTCAATGAAATCAATAAAAATAGCGGATTTATTAAAATTGGCTCTAAATTCCTAATAACTTAAAATCATTTTAAGGAAAGCGTACACAAAAGGCACGTCCTTCCTTCTATCACAGGACTGTATCTATTTTTGAATCGTGAAAGATTTTTGTACAACAAAACGAAATAAATTTAGGACGGTTGTCGAAAAAAAAATCTTTTAGATATTATTTTTTTGGCGTTTTCTCGATGACATATTGAACGGTCAGTGGTATGATAACTTGTGCTTACTTATTACATTACTTATAATTGTGTGCTTACTCGCACTTGCTTTTTTTACTTTTATGTTAATTTGATAACTCTTAGATGAAAATAAAGAACTTTTTTGTTATATATCATATTAGGTTGTTTATACCGAAATTGCAGTTAGAGGTATGAACTACTTAAAAAAAATATTTTATACTGGCAATTTTCCCGTGACTCTGTCTGCGTAAATTATAGACATAACATGAAGATAAATTAGCTTTCTATGGCAAAAAAATAGAAAATCGGTCGAGCAGTATTGAAGCCAATGCAAACAAACGAAACAATTAAATCTTTCCTCTTTATTGCTGGATGAATTTACTAATAATGTTTAAACGGACAAACTCTTCATCTTGATAAGTTGTGGGGTGGGCTTTAGAATAGCTTAGCAGGAAATTAGATGTTCTGCTGATTGGAATCGATACAACTCACTTCCCTCTTTATAAAGATATATATATAGTTTTCAAATTATAAGCTTTTACTTTCTTATTTCGGTTTGTAAGGTTTCCTTGAGAACAAAACAGAGCGAATGAGCGCAGCGAGCGAGCGTTTCCAATTTAGGACATAACCCCAACTTTTTGAATAATTTTTTGTGCTATTTTGTATGATGATTTTAAAAACATCTCTGCGTTTTACAAAATACATATATTGTTGAGAAGAGCAAAGCGAGTTCTATTAGATCCGATCCTCACAAATAACAAATTCATGCTAAGCCTTTCTAAAGCTCACCCAAATTAAGTTTGAAAGAAAAGTGTCACGAAAGTTGATAAAATAGAAACTACATCTTCGAAGAAGTCTTTTTCTTACTAATTTAACTACTTCTCTATTGTCATACAGTGTACTGAAATTATATTTACAAATTACTGATATCTTCCCAGAAGCACAGAATTAATAATAGTACTAACCCCAGTAGTATGGTTGAGCTTTATTACACAAGGAATATTCGAATATTCAAGGTGAATCAGCCTGGGGTCTCTGAATGCCACCAAGGACACAAAACACTAAAATAAATAAATTTAAAGAAAATGCATATTGCATGAAAACCACCCCGAATGAAACTACATACTCGGTACTTCTATCGTGAATGTATAAACAACTGCACTTACCTTTAGATAGAATGTTATGAAACATTTTCCAACCACTTCCGAGAAATAACATTTGACTTGCTTGTTTCAGGCGAACGTGCGTGGTGATCAAGTGACGTGAATAGCACATGTGACATTTGCGTGCCTCCCGCGATCATCCAAACCACCGATGACAGTCAATTACCATTAATAAAATACCTTTATGTGCTTCGAGCATTAGATTCTGACATTCTCTAATAACAGTGGAGTGAATTAGTCTTTATTAAGTTGCATTGAGTGACGTTACAATTAATTGTGTTTAGCGGAAGTAGGTCGCGGCGACGGCGTCTTTTGAGGAGGTAAGCTTGGAATCGATTGAGCAAATAAAGTGAGTTCCATTCGGAGATAGTGTGAAAGCAGGAAGCTGCTGACATTACGTTTTCGAAGGCACAAATATCACAGCGAAACTGAGGTTGCTTTTAGCCGAGATTGGTTATTACGTTGATTCTTACGTACGTAGATTATTTCTTTTGATTCTCAATAATGGTTTTCAGACATTTTTACACGATTTTATCTAGTATATTAATTTCGGGCAGTATTCAAATAACTACCAAAGGGTATTGGCGACCCTTCATTTGATTGATCTCAGATTAAAACCCGTCAGGTAAAGCCGTCACCAGTTTGATCACACCGTACAAGTATACATATGAATATCATAAAATACCGACACCCCGACACGTTCAAATTCTAGCAGGGTATTCACCAGAGGCTTACATTGTGAATTTGTGAGTTATAATGTCATACTGAGAACATGTTACGCGACTATGAATTATAAGAGACGGCAACAAACATTTTTGTATCTACAAACGTAGTTTTATTTAAGGCTGCGACTCATAAATATGCAGGATACTTATTGCAAAGCGTAGTCGAGTATTGCGTTTTTCGCGCACTTTAAGTTAACAAGTAGTTACATTCATTCTATCCGAAGAAAGTTAAGCCATCCTCGTTAGTAAAGTAAGAAGGTTACTGTTATAACTAGCTGGCAATTACGTTTATAGTTTTTCAATGTTTGGGGCAGATACGCTACAATTATGAAATCCGATATTGTTCTACGAAACACTGTCAACGTGATATTAGCGTGTAATTGAAAATCATTTATTCATACACATCGCTCAGGCAACTGTTATTAACTGGAATTAATGTTAGGATGTATTTTAACCACCTTAAAATAAGGAGGAGGTGTACCATTATTTGTTATTATCATTTATTTTTAAGTACACCGAATTCTTAGAAATATACTGGCTGATTTGAAACTACCTTCCAATATTAACTTGGAATTAGGATCGTTAATAGAGAAATCATAAGATCGAAACAAGAAATCAAAATTTGGACCTCCGTTACAAATTCACCGTTCATGTGGTCAAATTTCTATGGATGTCTAAAGTTTGTTGTATATCGATAGCAATTCTGAAATTAAATTATTTTCAGGAAGTACAGAATCAGCCTGTAAAGTAACTATATGTATTATGTGTTTAGTCATGTGTAACTTATCAGTAGCGTAAGTAAGTCTTATGGGACCTCTTTCTGCCACTTGAGAGATCCGGGTTTGATTATCGCTTTATTATTTGGTTTGGATGGGAT
The DNA here is from genome assembly GCA_963082605.1 of Rhodophaea formosa. Taxonomy (NCBI): domain Eukaryota; kingdom Metazoa; phylum Arthropoda; class Insecta; order Lepidoptera; family Pyralidae; genus Rhodophaea; species Rhodophaea formosa. The sequence goes on from OY720210.1 coordinate 12,116,728, forward strand.
GAAGTATGATGTCAATTTACTTACATAATATATGTAAGGAAATTATAAACACATTTTTGGATTTGAAAAGTGTGTTTAATTGGACAAGAAACAATTTAGTTCTGTACAATAGTAAGAACAGAATAGTACAGTTTGATACGGATCAATACATTTTTGAATGAGTATAGTAAGATATTTATATTTGATATTTGATGCAGGCTGACCTTATGATGTCAAAAATCTCAGTTCTACAGTTCTACTTACCTGAATATGTTTACGTGCAACATGCGCCAAATTTAAACAGTGCCAGTGCCTTTTTTTTTGTATATTTTAATCTTGTTATTTATTTTAAAATCGAATAGTTATGTAATTAATGTAATGTAAATAATTAATTTTAAAATAGCTTTTTTTTTTAAACCTTTTTCTGTAAGGCCCATATGGCCAGCCAGTCAGCCACGGCCCCTGAAGATACTACACCCACCAGCCAGTCCAGCGCAGCGACGTCGCTTGAACTAGTCGAGTGCAGTGAATGCCCCCAGCCTCGTTTTTTCAAAGGACAGAGAGGCCTACGCATCCATCAAGGCCGATGCCATAAAGGGCTGCAGGTAAGTGGCCAAAGAGTAAATACAAATTTAAGTACATTTACTAACGTATCAAACTCTGAAGCCCCCACCGGCAGCCCTTTATGGCAACTATTAAACAAATTAAAAAAGAGCCTGCCGGTTTTGAAAAGAATACCGCGCGGATCTAGAAGATGCGTAGCGAGCTCTTTGTCCTCAGTTATTAAAGACGTAGTAAATAAAAATGAGAAAAGTGTCTGGGAGAGCTTGCTGACATTTAGTTATAAAACACTAAACGTCAGCCTAGACAAAAGCAGTTCCCTAACCCAAAAAGTTAAAAATAATTGCTCCCCCAATTTTAGGCCATCTTTGGACAATGTTCAGGAAAGAAAATTACCACCGTACAAAATTTCAAAAAAAATTGAGTCAAAATTCGATGAGGGGGATGTGAAGGGAGCTGCCAATCTTCTCTTTTCGAGCGACGTCGTTGCACCTAGCACTCCAGAGACATACGCCGCCCTTTTGTCGAAACATCCACCTTTATCCCCTACATCGCATCTGCCGGATGCCCCTGATCCTTCGGATCCTACACCGGTAGCCACTCCCGAGGATGTACGAGCTGCGATTATGTCCTTTAGGAGGGGCTCTGCCAGCGGTCTTGATGGGCTGTCGCCACAGCATCTTAAAGACTTGATCTGTGGCGCCTCAGGCGATGTTGGTACGGCCCTTTTGGAGGGCCTGACGCAGCTAGTAAACCTAATGCTCTCGGGAAAGGTTTGTGACCAGATAGTGGATGTCCTATATGGTGCAAACCTTTGCGCTCTCCGAAAGAAGGACGGTGGCATCCGCCCTATTGCAGTAGGTAATACAATCCGCCGCGTCGTTTCCAAAATTTCTTGCAGGCATTGTTTGCCAGTTTTGGAGCAGGAATTTCAGCCAAGACAGTTAGGTTTCGGAACTAAGGGGGGTTGCGAAGCCGCAGTACATGCAGCTCGCACCTTTCTCAAACGCGGCGGAGGTGAGGTTTTATTGAAGGTGGATGTTAAAAATGCATTCAACTCAGTAGACCGGGGCGCTCTGTTGACTCAGATTAAAAATACTATACCAGGCACGTTTCCTTATTTATGGCAATGCTACAGTAAGCCAACGTGCCTGGTATATGACGGTCAATTGATAAATTCAGCAGTTGGCTGTCAACAGGGCGACCCTCTTGGACCGGCCATTTTCAGTTTAGCTATCCAACCTTACATCAAAGATTTGGCATCAAAATTCAACGTGTGGTACTTGGATGACGGGACCCTAGGAGGAGATGCTGCGTCAGTTTTATGCGACCTAGAAAAAATTATAAAGTCTTTCGGTGACATTGGCCTCGAATTAAATTTCGCAAAATGCGAGTTGTATTTCTGCAAGAATTTGACCCAACATTTACGAGACGATCTAAATTCCAAATTTAGTGTTTTGGCCCCCAACATAAAAATTATTAACGACCACTCTCTTCACCTCCTTGGGGCACCGGTGCTGGAAGATGCTTTTAATAAGTTTGTAGAAGACCAGTTACTGCTTTTTAATGATTCTTCCAGCCGTCTAGGCGACATCAACCCACATATGGCTTACACGATCATAAAATTCTGTATGTTTGTTCCCAAGACCACTTACACGCTTCGGTGCACTCCACTTTGGGCCCACAGCCAACTTCTGTCCCTCCTTGACAATACCATCAGGAAAACAATTATTAAAATATTTAATTGCTCCCTCAATGACAAAAGTTGGGACCAAGCCACATTGCCCATACGCCATGGTGGTCTTGGTATTAGGAAAATTTCAGATATTGCATTACCAGCATTTCTGTCATCGGTTAATAGCACAAGTAACCTCGTAGGTAACATTTTAGACCCGTCCTTTCCTGACGTAGAGGTTACTGGCTTAACCGAGGCCAGAGATGCTTGGTGTGATGCAGTCGGTCCAAATGTTCATACACCCTTGAATCTGGCTTCTCAGCGACAATGGGATGAGCCGCTCTGCGTGCAGGCGCGTAGTTTATTAATTGAGTCTGCTAATAGTAATGCGGAGCGGTCTCGTCTCCTAGCTAGCTGCGAGCCAGAGTCGGGTTACTGGTTGAATGCAATCCCGTCAGCGAGCGTAGGGACTCTTTTGGAGAGGACTACTTTCAGCTTGGCGGTGAGTCTGCGTCTTGGGGCCAGGACGAATGAACCTCATCGCTGCCGATGCGGGGGACATGTCGATTCCCTGGGCCACCACGGCCTGGCCTGTCGCCGCAGTGCAGGACGCTTTTCGCGTCATGCCGCGCTTAATGATGTCATCCGTCGTGCCCTTGCCTCCGCAGGTGTGCCAGCTGTGCTCGAGCCTGTTGGTATTACGCGTGATGATGGCAAGAGGCCCGACGGAATGACACTCATTCCTTGGAAAAACGGGCGGTCGCTTGTATGGGATGCCACATGCGTGGATACTGTAGCCCCATCCCACTTACAAGCGACCGTCCGCAGAGCGGGCGCGGCAGCAGCGGCGGCAGAAGCCATTAAGAGGCGCAAATATGCAGCTCTAGGCGAGCCTTACATATTTGTGCCCTTCGCCGTGGAGACCTTAGGGCCTTGGGGTGCGGAAGCACGACAGATTTTCAAAGAGATCTCCGCACGCCTAATCGACGTTTCCGGTGACCAAAGGGCAGGCGCGCATTTTGGCCAAAGACTAAGTTTGGCAATCCAACGAGGAAATGCCGCCAGTCTTTTGGGCACCCTGCCCGCTGACTGCAGCGATTTGGCTTCTATTTTTTATTTAACTTAATGTTTATTTATTTATTTTTCTTTTTTTTTTTTGTAGGTTAATTTTTTTTTTTTTTTTTTAAGACTAGTTATAGTTTATAATCTTAGTTTCGTTCTTTGTTTTTAGTTTATTTCGTTTATTTCAAAATTAATTTTCATACATATAGATTTAAGATTATCATTGTATAGTAAGAAATAACTTGACCAGTATTTATATTTCATAAATAAAATAAAAATTTAGAGTTTATATTATTGTAAAGGAAGTTGGAAAGCGGATTATTGTTTATGGGCTTTCAGTTGAAACTATAACTAACAGATATTATAAAAAACATTTTCCAAGGCGTTTGTCTGTTTGTTTGTTCGCGATAAACTAAAAAATCGGTCAAGTGCGAGTCGTACTCACACACGAAGGGGAACCATTATCTATACAACATTAGACTATCGACAAAAAAGGGCAAATAAAACACGTTTGTTATATGCCAGCCCCCTAATTTTTTTTTATGTCGTCGGGCGGCAAACGAGCAAGCGGGTCACCTGATGGTAGGTGATCACCGCTGCCCACGGACAACTGTAACACCAGGGGTGTGACAATAGCGTTGCCAGCCTTTTATTTTTCCCTCCCAGAGGGGAGAGGGGATGGGCCTCCGGCTCTCTCACTCACCGAACGAAGCATAGCAGCGATATAGCTACTACTCATACGTCGATTTTCTGTGAGCGTGTGGTACTTCCCCGGACGAGCCGCTTTACCAAACAGTAAATAAATATTTATTTTACTCTGTTTTTAGTATTTTTTGTTATAGCGGCAACAGAAATACATCATCTGTGCATATTTTCAACTGCCTAGCTATCACGGTTAATGAGATACAGCCTGTATACAGACACACAGACGGACATCGATGTCATAATAATAGGGTCCCGTTTTTACCCTTTGGGTACGGAACCCTTAACCCTACTACACTGATTTTCATTTCGTTTGTCATCATATACACATGTATATGTCATTATATTATATACACACACAAACACTAGGATTTCGAATTCTAAACTTTATTGTCACGAACAGTGTTTAAATCATCGACTGAATTATATTTTAAAAAGACTGTAGTCAGCAGCAGCTGTAGCTCAAAGACAACTCACGCAGGTTTGTATACAGCAACAGAGTAGGTGCAAGTGGAAAAAGCTTATTCACTGTCTTTAAGAAACTCAGAGCGTTAATTTGGACCCTGATATATATCACAATCATACCTTGGTGTCAAAAATCAAGTGGATAAAGTTTATTGAGCATCAACGCAGTTTTAAAAAGGTTGAAAAAAATCTAAAGCTCAAAGTAAATTTGTATGGGACAGTAGAGTGGGTGCAAGTGGCGAAAGCTTATTTACTGTCCTGACGGGATACCGTACTGCAAAATATAAATTGCACTCGGAATTACCTCGCGCTTTATGATACATATCGGAAAAATATACCTTATGTGCCGTTGTTTATAATGGTTCTTTGATTCAATAAAATGCAGCCGAAACATTGTCAGGTACTATCTACGTATGGTTATATCTTCCTTATATATTGTTCATTAATTTTAACTTAAAATATTTATTTCGTATGACAATCCAGAGTAACAATGTTTTTAACCTATATAGGATACTAGCTTTTACCCGCAGCTCCGCCCGCGTGATTTATAGCTTATGTCCTTCTCAGTATCCTAACTATGTGTATGCAAAATTTCATAATGATCGGTTCAGTAGGTACGGCGTGAAAGCGTAACAAACAAACAAACAAATAAACAAATAAACTCACTTTCGCATTTATAATATTAGTTAGGAAGTTAGGATAATATATAGGATACCCCGGTGCTAGTTTAAAAAAATATTCAACTCAATCGTGTGAACGTCTTTTTTTTTTTAAATGTGTGTGTAACTAGCTACAAGTGAGCTTTGGCTACTTCACCGGACTTTTAAAGTGCCCTCAATCTGTAAGGCGAACATCACCCGGGGCCCTCACAGTGAGGCAGTATATGAAGCGATTGCGTATGATTAGGGAGCAATCTTGTCTGCGACTCTGTAAACATTGCAGATGCACTGCAGAAGCGTAGCAAATCAAGCAACATTCTAAACGCATTGCTGTACTAGACATGCAAAGAACCTTAAAGCAAAGAATACACTAAACGTTATTAACATTTGACGAACTTATACAAAAATGGGTGATAAAAATTCGCTTGAAGAATCAAAACAATTTTCAGGCTTGACCAATCATACCCTAAATCCCAATTTTCGCTGAACTAAATTGGCTTCTTGTGACTTCTTGTCTCAGGTGAGAGAAAACGCCCCCTCAGACTTAAAACAAGCAAGCATTTACATTTACAGGTAACGACCTATACTTTTTTAAAGTCGTCGCAAAAAGAAAACATTGTATTCGGCTGTTGCTTCAAGTAAATATGAATGGAACAGTAGAGTGAGTGCAAGTGGCGAAGGCTTATTCACTGTCCTGACACAGAATTGTTCCTGTAAAATATATGTACGAATAAATTGTGCACGGAATTATCCGGCGCTTTATGACTCAAACCAGAAAAAATATGCACCATGTGCGCCGTTGCGTCGCTTTACTTTCAATGATTTCATAATGGTTGGTAAATTTCACAATATTGCATAGCTAGGTACTTTTATGTACTTCAATAGTAATAATCAGATTCTTAACCTTCGAAGAAAGATACATTAACGGTCTCCTTGGCTGCAATTTGAATTAACGATATATCTTGAAGCAGTTTAGAAACTTTTATATTAGTGTTGTCTACTAGATGGCATGGACATCTACTAGACGCTATGGCATGCTTTCTGACCTCATATTTTTGCACACCAGTAATGGTAAACATGTTTGGACTATATACTGTATAATTATAACACATGCATTTAATGTAGATATTAACACATGTTATGCAAATAAAATGTCTTTGTCTTTGTCTTTTGTCTTTGAACTTAAGTATAAGTTAATCTGATTTCAGCTTTGTGCATTTGCGTTCTTCGCAATACGCCTTCATCTTTCGCACCCAGATTGCGTTCTCAAAATGCTTATATGTAAAATAGTCCAAATGATTTTACTTATGGATAAGATTTGTAGGAAAACCATACGGTATAAAATCAACATAACCTTATTGGTGTTTTCTGGCATCTTAAATACTGCTCGTAAATAATGACAAACTTCGAATATTTCCTAACATAAAAAAGCGAAACACTTTGATCATCGCCAACACATTTCAGAAATGCGGACAAGGGCCCAAAAGTTGGAATTTGCTGGTCGCCTTTAATCTGCGGGGACGGATAAGTTGCCGGGCAACATGAGGAAAAACTACAACCTGTATATTTGTTTAACCGGGGCTCTTAAGTAGTGATTTGTTATTCCAACCTCATCAAAGGACCACTAGCCTTCGTAAAGCTGTGTTTGAAGATTTAGATTTATAGAGATTATGGTAAGTGACTTTGGACATTAGTCTGGCGACATTAGAGTTTATAAATAACTTGTATAATATTCAGTCATTGTGGGTTTTGAGATATGATCTAGAGAGTATCTTACGGTTATTATAAAAGTCATAATCATACTAGCAGCCCTACACGGCTGCGCCCGGGCATGAATTATACCTATAAACCTTCCTCATGAATCACTCTATCTATTAGGTATTTTTGAGTTTATCGCGCACAGACAGACTGACAGACGCGGTGGAGTACTTTGTTTTATAATATGTAATGATAGCGACAGTGATGATATGCGCATTGCACGCCAGATTCGATTTTTTAATTAAGTCTCTCTTCTGTGTCCAGTTCAGCGTACCACTGAGCTGTTACCTATTGTAGTACAAACCTATACGAACAACACTCGAAGTTACCTTATCATTTTCTGTAATATTTTGTATGTATTTGTACTATACAAATAAATATTATTCATTTAATTTAATTTCTCACAGATAAGGGAACACGAGTTCCTTAATTCCATTAAAACTTTTGATGCCTTAAAAGATTCGGATGTATGTTGCTGGAATCCTTAATCACCCGAGCAACTTTGGCTATATATTTTTTTGGTACGTTAATCATGTTTTGTTAATGTTCGATAGAAAAATCTTGTTTTAGATTTAATAAGCTTACTTAGTAAAATTTAACATAGTTAAGGGCGTATCCTAGCAGTATTTTTTCAGTATGTTTTCCATGCAAAAGTATTCCTCTATTTACTCGGAAAAAAAAATAAAGCATGGCCCTATGTTTTATATTTTTCTAAAAAACTGTGCAAAAAATATTTCATTTAGTAAAAAAAAACAATAATACCTATTTTAGTAGTAACTAGATTTTATGAAAAAAAAAAAGAATTGTCCTTCTAGAACCAGTTTTCAGCGAAAAATAAGAGGAATACATTTGTACGGAAAACATACTGCTACGATATGGCTTAATATCTTCATAGGATACGCTCTGGAATCCTATGAAGATATTAAGCCATTATTTATTTTGGCATAAAAACTTAGTAATATATAACTAAGTCCTTAAGTTAGTGCAGAATAAATTGCAAACGCAATCAAGATGCACTCGTTCCTAGGTAGATCCTAGATTTTGTGTCTAGTTTCGTGTGCATTTCCCCAGCGGAAAAGTGTTGAATAATAAATGTTGAATATACTAGATCGTTAGTTCAAAGCTGCCTTCGAATGTTTATCGATGAATGAAATTCGTGTATTCAGTAATTTTTGAGAAATTCGTCAAAAACATATTACGCCAGAGAAACGTTTCCCTGGCGGAATTTTGTCAGGGATCCAAAATTTAATTAGTAGAGCAATTAGTTAATCATAAGAGAGAAATGTTTATGCATAAATGGAATTTGTGTGTCATAGGCCTCCGAAGTTATTCAAAATGCCGCTGGGGAAATGTTCGGCCTTTTGCTAGATCTCATAAACGGTTTGGAATACAGTCTTGGATTTTTTTACACACATTGCTATTAATTTGTTTATAACGCCTATAAAAACAGAATCCAAAAAAACACAGCCACTTATGATTAAAAAATATATACATAAAAGTAGGTATTTTGGTTCTAGTAGCTGAACTAAAGGACCTAATGGAAAGTTTTAAACGTCTATTTATATATTATAACTGCCTCCAACATCTGCGAAAGTATGTTTGTAATAGAGCAAGTATAAAAAAAGATACAACAAAAATAATGTCTCACGGACATCATGATTTTGAATCCGTCTATTGTAGGAGTTTTATATTATGTGGCAAGTTGTAACTAATTTCAATGGTTTGTTTATTTATTCATCTATACGCATTCTAATAATTAGCTTGATCCAATTAGTAAAAAAAGAAAAATCGTAAAAAAACCAGTGGCACTTAGAACTTAGTTATAAACCGACCAATTTCGGATGGCTATGAAAAAGCGACCGCTCAGTACAAGTATCTTACTTCTGAAATTTGCAATATTACTGACGTTATTTGGTACAGACGCATACTCAATACATAAGCGTTTAGTTAAAATAGATGCTTAAATACATATTGCTTATTATTTAGATTTACTCTTTTAAAATAAGTATTTAGTAAATAAGTATTCGTGCGTATAGGGTAAAACAGTACTTTATTACTAAGACTCCACTGTCTTTCCATCCGTTTGCCTGTTTTTCACCAGGCTGTTTTTTATGAACCGTTATAACTAGGCTGTTGAAATTTTCACAGATGATGTAGGCACCTATATCTGTTGCCGCAAACAACATTTACTAAAAACGGAATAACGTAATTATTTAAGGAAGGGCTCCAATGCCAGAAACCTGATTTTTGTCGCTTTTTTGCCTGATATTTTATAATAATGGTACGGAACACATCGTACGCGAGTACAACTAGCTCTTTGCCGGTTTCTATCATTCGTAAGCATTCTATAAGTTCTTATGGTACCTATTTTGTATATTTCTATTATTACTGATACCGAGCAACCGGTAAACGTAAAATATTACTGAGCTGTAAAAAAAAATTTTTTACCAGAAGGTTATTTCTGTATAGTAGACAAATCCTGCATTTATCATCTAAGTACTTATAAAAGAATATATTAACCGTCTAACAGACCTTAGCTTTTCATATTAGCAAATTTCCCGGGACTTTGTGCTCGTATTTTATGGCCTATGTGACCCGCAGCTAAATGAGCTTTATATGTATAAGTGAAAGAACTTTGAAAATCGGTCCAGTTTTAAAGTCAATTGTATGCATACATAAAAACAATCAAATCTTTTCTCTTTATAGTATTATAGTAATAGTATACATAACAGATTGACGTTTTAAATTTGTATCGTTATTGAAAGTTAAAGTGAGGTATATACAGTCTCCCATCTACTCAGAAATAACACAAATAACTACAAACCATTTATAGATTAATACTGTAAATAAGACTTGTGTCCGCGCCTGTACCTCATTTATAGTGGTATTACGTAGTAATGTTTGGAATGACAGCAATTTATATGAAATGGTCGCTTTTTCATAGCCATCCGAAATTGGTCGGTTTATAACCAAGATTTAAGTGTCACTGGTTTTTTTACGATATTACTTTTATTACTAATTGGATTAAGCTAATTATTAGAATGCGTATAGATGAATAAATAAACAAACCATTGAAATTAGTAACAACTTGCCACATAATATAAAACTCCTACAATAGACGGATTCAAAATCATTATGTCCGTGAGACATTATTTTTGTTGTATCTTTTTTTATACTTGCTCTATTACAAACATACTTTCGCAGATGTTGGAGGCAGTTATAATATATAAATAGACGTTTAAAACTTTCCATTAGGTCCTTTAGTTCAGCTACTAGAACCAAAATACCTACTTTTATGTATATATTTTTTAATCATAAGTGGCTGTGTTTTTTTGGATTCTGTTTTTATAGGCGTTATAAACAAATTAATAGCAATGTGTGTAAAAAAATCCAAGACTGTATTCCAAACCGTTTATGAGATCCAGCAAAAGGCCGAACATTTCCCCAGCGGCATTTTGAATAACTTCGGAGGCCTATGACACACAAATTCCATTTATGCATAAACATTTCTCTCTTATGATTAACTAATTGCTCTACTAATTAAATTTTGGATCCCTGACAAAATTCCGCCAGGGAAACGTTTCTCTGGCGTAATATGTTTTTGACGAATTTCTCAAAAATTACTGAATACACGAATTTCATTCATCGATAAACATTCGAAGGCAGCTTTGAACTAACGATCTAGTATATTCAACATTTATTATTCAATACTTTTCCGCTGGGGAAATGCACACTCTAGTTTCAGAAAGCTGTCTTATGAGATAAAGAACAGAATACTAGTTATTTTTATATCTAGTTATCGCAGTGGCTCCGGTGTGTACTTGATACTCGGCTGAAGTACGTTGTAGAGGTAGTGCACGCGCATTTCTCTGAAGCTCCGCTGTATGAAACGGATTATAAAATCTTACTATCTAAAATGTCCGCTACTGAATGCTACGAGATTCACATACAATAACCGTTAGTTATAAAGTCGGGTGTTGTTTAGCGAAGGCGCGGTTCACTATCTGCCGTTCACACAACGGGACTCCATCACAAAACTCATTTGGCATGCAGCCACCTACAATGCATCGTGTGAAGCGGGCCAGTTTAAAATACCAAGCTTTTTTTCAACGGACAATTTCGAAGTTCCTACGTTGGTCTCTAGATAATATTATAAACGCTATATCTGCCTTCTTTAAAGAGTGAACAGTGTTCGTTTTGTATGTAAAGGGTAATCAATCTCTTTCACTGAATAAAAGCTTTATCTACCATTGTAATTTACTTAGTTCATATTTAATGTGGGCGAAACCGCAAGCAGAAAGTTTGTAGAATCTTAATTTATACATATACTAGCCTATGTCCTTCTCAGTACCCTAACCTATGTGTCTGTAAAATTTCATGATGATCGGTTCAGTAGATACGGCGTGAAAGCGTAACAAATAAACAAACAAACTCACTTTCGCATTTATAATATTAGTTAGGATAAGATATACCTACGCAATTTAGTTTTTATTTGAAATAAAGTACTAATTGGTACTTTGTCTCTAAACTTCCATAAACAGTCGGCTATTGAGTAAATGTGCGTGTACTGCATTCTTAAACGCCAGACGACTACTTGCCTTGCGATTGCGAATACCCACTTACTGGACGGGAGTTCCAAAGCTGCACTATAAAGCTGCTGTAAAAGAGTGATTGTGAAACTTACACCGTGGACGACGTTCTCTGTTATGGGTACCATCGAAAAAAAGTAAATATGGATTTAACTACTATGCAGTTTTGGCGTCGAAAGGATGGAAAAAACCGTGGCGAGAAAGCAATTCGCAATGAATGAATGTAAGGTATTCTATTAGTTTTTAAGCAGAACATTTTTTTCGCTGCCTTGGTATGAGAAAAATTGTCTTCCTATTATGAATGCGATTGCAAATAGTAAAATTTTCACAGATAACGCTAAAATATGCTGCAAAACGCTGGAATACTTAACGCTCATAGTCCCGCCCGGCTTGCAGGAGGTTTTGTAATGAAAAGAGTGACTCCTCAATATTAAAACAATTTCAACTATCGATTTAATTAATGAAGATTTTTCACTTATCTTTACAGGGTTAGTACCTAAAAAGACGAGAAACTGTAGTATTTTGTTAAAATATTGTTCCAATTAAGGATTGAGATTCCGTTAAAAAGGCTTGTTTAAATATTCTTTTTCATTTATATTAAATACCTATTGTCCAATAGACGACTTACCGTACATAATCGCCGGCTCGGGGAGATTTGCTCAGGCTTAGTAATGAAGAGACTGGCTGCACAATGTTGACACAAGCCCGACCATCGCTTGAATTAATGAAGCCGTTATTTACCTACACTTATTATTAAACATATTTTATGTGAAATATGTCTCCCGACCCGTGTGGCCAGCGTGGAGAGTGTAGGCCAAATCGTCTGGCTGCTCTTGCTAATATATGGCTCTGGTAGTACAGAGAGGGTCGTGCTCCTGCACTGGAGACTAAAAAAGACCTGATGATGATGTCTCCTAAACGACTCTAGCCACAGTCTACCATTGTCCATTTAGAAGTCTCTGAATAGACTCCGGACACAAGTGGATCGCTCCAAAGATAATTTGGCCAGATAGGGCATTGGTTGACGCACCGCAATATCTGTCAGTGTGGTTTCTCTTCATGAACTGGCGTACTTAGTCTTATGTCTCGCGCGCTCAACCGCGGTATAAGACAGACCTATCAAAGTAGTCCGTTGTCATAAGATTTAAATTGTAACATCGACAATTGAAGAAGAAGATGAACAACTGAACGTTTATTGTCGCAAGCTCGCGAGAGATCCTCTTAGGTTATAGTGATGAAGAGAGTGGCTGCACAATATTGACATACGTTTGACCTTTGTTTGAAATAATGATAGATATAGTTATTTCTACTGACCATGATACATTAACAAGTGGATCTATTTCAATTTCGATACTATTCACAAAAAACAAAATTGTTGAAACCGGTTGAGAAAAGCAACCTGCAGAGGATAACAGCCGGACAGACATATGAAAGAATTTTTGCCCAAGCTGAATCAGAGATACTTAACTCGCACTTTTAGTTTTTCTCTTAAACTACATATTCAACGAATATTAATGAAAAGTAATACCAAAATACTACAAGTTTATATTATGCTAGGAAATGACACCATTTTTTTTTAAATTTGATATGATTTAGGATCAAAAGCATTAACTGCTAGGTGGCCCTAGGTTCGCATACCTCGGCGCCTTAACGCTTATAGTCCAAGGCTCATGGGACGTTTGCTCAGGTTTAGTAATGAAGAGACTGCCTGCGTAATATTGGGTGACACAGGCTCGACTATCGCTTTAATTTATGAGGAACTTATTTACATTTACTACAAAGGCTGATTTTGAACTTCTTGGCAATATTTTAGGGTGAAATTAAATAAGCTAATTACGGTGAATTTGTATAGGAAGACCAATATATATATATATATATATATATATATATATATATATATATATATATATAAACTTCCATGCTGGTTTGGGAGAAAAGAAAAAAAAATAGAATATTCCAGCTGCTTTTCTTCCCGCGCAGACCGTAAAAGCCGGCCAAGGGATTGGGCGAAAATCGAAGGAATCACATTGATAGGTGATGCGGCTAGTAACCCATGTTGTAATTCTTATTAACGGTGTAAGTAAATATTTTAAGTACGTAAAGTCATAAAAAAATCCTCATAAACACGAGCATTTTAACATTGGCTACACACAAAGATTTAATATTTACTGAAACCGTAATAAGTACCTAAAAAGTAAATTACATTACCTGTTTTTTTGCAATATCCTGATGCGGAGAAATGTCCGTCGTAAATGTCTAACAAATAATTTATTGCATCGCGAAGTTACAAATGGTATTAAAATTTTCCCGTTTCATGAAGACTTATTTGTTTGACTGCGAGATAACTTGTAATCTTTTCGTTTTGGAACGTTAATTTTGTTCGGTTGGCTACATGTAAGACATTTTATGAAAAGACTAAAAATAAAATAATTTAAATACGCTGGAGTGATTATATTCTTTAAATAATTATACCATATAAATAAATAACTCAATTCCCTTCAATGTATAAAAAAAATGGTTAAAACCTTATGTAATATGTTACTTCGTCTATTTAATTTTCTCTATAACAACTACATATCCAGATATCTTTTAACTATCAATTTAATTAGAAACCAAAAATTAATTAGAGATGAAAAATTCCTCCTTATTTTATTATGATTATATAAAGTATTACGACGATTATATTTCAAAATTTGTGAATATTTTCTTAAAAAATGATAAAAACAAGTAACTACGACAATTTTCGTATCATCATCATCATCTTCATCACCAGGCCCTGATTGTTTGAATTTTCGTATCATCATCATCATCATCAGGTCTTTCTAGTCACCACTGCAAGAGCTCGACCCTTTTTTAGAATTTTCGTATAAATGAGTATAACCGAACGGTATTGATTTAGCTAAAGGCATTTTCTATTTTTACTGATTGCAAGCCAAAGCCATTTAAATGAAATAAACTGTAAATAAAACAAATGATTGGGATAAATATTTCGATTGAACGGTTAGCGAATGGTTCGTTAGTTCGTTGGGAGTGTTGAGCGGCGGCGGTGCATCCGGACGGCGGAAAAACTGGCAAAGGCAAATAGAAATCACGGCTACAGAGCTATAGTGACACTACGCGCCTTGCAGGTAGACAGTACACGATTCAATATCTTCTTCTTCCTCTCTGTAAAAAGGCTACTTTAATTTGAGTTGTTGTTTAAGATTTTTCTTTGCGAATTATCAAGCAAGTATCAAGGGGTTAAGACTTTTGGGTGTGTGTACTGATTCTGATATTTAGAAATTTTACCCTTAAATTTATTTGAAAAAAAAAATTACTTACTTTAGGTACACGAATGGAACTTAACGCAATTCCAGTCGTACTTATAATGCATGACCATATAAAGTTTGTATCAGATAAACATTCCTTAAAGTTTATTTCTCATCATGATAGGTATATGAATGAGACATTATCTTATTTCCACGAAAGTTGTAGTTCTAGACAGTAATATATGTAATAGAGTCAAGCTCCTTACATTTTTTCCGTTGTTTACGATGTACAGGTATTTTGAAAGTCGTGCGTGATCCTGAAAGTTAAAGCAAAGTTCAATTATCATCTTCCGTGTTGTAGCGGTATACGTGCCGTTTATTTTCATGCATTAATAGCAAAGAATAAGTATCCTTATAACTCATCATTTGGTGTACTTAATTGGTATAATCGCGCCTTCCTTTGTTTCGTCTGAAACGCCGCCATAACTTTTAATGAAATCGGATACAACCAACGTTATTAATTTTTAAACTCTCTATACAAGTTGCTTTCTGATTCCAAATCTCATTTGCTGCTCCACTACACAAGGTTGTTATTTATTTATGAGTACAAATCGTGTTCTTTTCAGGGGTAGAAGTGCTGAATGGACAATGAGGTTATTTTCGGTGTGAAATACACAATGACGTTGAGCCTAAAGGGGAATACTTGACTTTGAATAAAATTTACCGAAAATTACTCTAAAATGTAGATTACCGAGGTGCATGCACACTGGTCTTCATACAATATCATGACAACAGATCAATTCACAGAACGATCTCTATCAGCTCAGATCAGCCCTCAATATGTGAATGTATACCGACTAAATTGTATCATGCATTGTGTTCTGTGTATTATATATAGTTTACGTGTACAATTGTGAGTTTAATACAGTATACCATACCAAATCCGTGTTATATTTGCTTTTGATATAAGAAACAGAGTTTTAGTAAGACCTCTGTTTGTAGTATGTTTACAATAGGTTTAAGAATAGTACATTAAGCTATACTGATTGCCGGACGAGTAGAGTTTACCCTTACCAAACCAACCCTTAGGGAGGGCTTGACAATTATAACGAGTCCGGTAATTCCATTCCAGCCAAGGGTAGTGCTTTTCTTAATATATGTGAAAAAATTAAACATTAAAGTTTCATATGTCTTCATATTTTCCTCTTTCCTTTCGTCGGAAATAAATATCCACCGCTAATTATGCCTCTTCTATGAAATTAGGCGGAGTATAATCCATTGAAGTGTCGTTTTTGTTACGGGAACTCATTTTAAACGGTTTTGTTCCGAATATTATAATCAACTATGCAAATATTTACCGAAAGCTATTTGATTTTTACTGCAACGAGGTTTTTTTTTTCAAATCCATGGCAATCGCAACGAATGTCAAGCATAATTTCGTATAATTTTATACCAACACTTAATTGTTATTGTATAGGCTCGAAGAGTGAATTTTTTATGTGTGGTACTTAGTAACAATTGACTGTATGACAAGTTACACTTAATTTAAGTACCTACATTGTGAATTATAAAGTTTTGAGCAGGGGTCAAAAATCATTTTCATACTTTGCTGGCCTAAGCCGTTAATGTAATTAGTGAGCCAAGAATTAGAAACCTCATGTCATGTCTTCTTTTGCCTCAGTTTCCGAGCATAATGTTTCAGAAAACATATTTTGCAGTATTTCAGACTCACCGCCAAATATCAAATAATAAGCTGCATTTATGTGGAACGCGGAACGCGTTTCCTACCATCGAAAGTTTTTCTCGTTACCTACGAGATACGAAAATCAGATTAACGATATTTTCACTCCAGCTTAAAAGTGGCAATTTATTAAAAATAAAAAAATATTCTCGCCACCCGAAAGCCGGGAATGAATTTCATTTGGCTACCTTCGTTTATTTTCTTTTTCACCGACGACACGCCGCGTCCGGTGATGTCATAACTGCGTTGTTTTATGCCAGGGGCGTTATAATCACCCCTAAATGTAGTCTCTTTGTCGAGTGTTTACTATGGACCAAGAAGAACGATACTTTAATATACACCCATGTTGACCAAATAGAGTAGCCGAATAATGTAGAGGTCAACAAGGGCAACCAGAAGGCTTATGACCTCAGTTAGATTTTGATACTAGAAACTATAGATTAGAAATGAGATCCTGAATATGGAGCGGAAGAGAACTTTAAATAAATAAAGTTGCTGTAGCTACTACAAAGTGCTATTTTAGATAAGTGTATGTTACAAGTAATCCTATAATTTTCCAGTACATGCGAACGTATTTCCGGATTTATCTTTTGTTTAGCATTTAAAACCCGTTATTTGGGTAAAAAAACAATGTTTTTATTTATAGAAAATTTGAATACACATCGGTTTGATTGAAAAACAAATAAGGCGCGTGCATGAGTTTTCATTATGGTTTCTAAATGGAAAAACTGTGTACGGTTTGTGTCATCGCATATTCATGGGGCATTTTCGTGAGTCGACCTCTCAAGATTTGCGCACCGACTAAGTAAACAACGTCTAATGGAAGGATTTCTGGAGGTTACGTGACGTTTGCAAACATCCCGATCGGAGTAATTGATTAATTTCGTCCTAAAGACACAGCGTCTCATCATTCGAGAACGTGATGTTCAATATTTTTCGTTCGACAGAGACGGTCGTATAATATTAAGGTGTTTATTTACATATTTTTAGAACCGTCGGTGGCGACTGTGCGATACTGCGTATATAAACAGACAACGTGTTGAATACATAAGTAATCCGTTCTCCCGTTTCAATCCGAAAATGTTATTTACGAGTACATCTGCTTATTTCGATATGAGTTGGTAGCGGCCACTGATGCGATTAGTCTAGTCTCCTACGGATTACAATACCAAATGTTTTATTCAAGCTTGTTATCTTAAGGGGAGGGGGGATAATAAATGAATTTTACGGGGTCCAGAGTCCACAGACCTGTCCGTCCATACCTAAAATTGTCTATAAAAATTGAATAAATGCCCCCAAAGATAAAACTTCCTTCGTTTCTACCTTTGAGTACGGAATCCTAAAAAGGGGCTGGGTTAATTAAGCCGGTCTATGTCGATACTCTGCAAACCTGGTGTAAATAGTCATGTCATGTTCTACTTAACTGGCCGCCGTATCGTGATTGTCGTTAAGAAAGTTCATTCATAAAGCGTTAGTTTCCGACTGACGATTATTTTTCACGGCGTGCTTGTTTAACTTTAAACAGAAGTGAAGTTTAACGGAGCGTCTCGCGTTAGCATACAGAAGTCTCTGGCTTATTGCGAAGTTTCTGCTTAGCTAGTGTGAGACTGTGTACCTGTTGTGTATAAAGTTAATATTTTTTCTGTGTGAGTGAGCTTTACATTTGGCGCTGTTTGCGTTGGCTCCCCGGTCAACGACATCCAACACATTGCCATTTGACACGAAAAGAAACCGAACAATTGGGGCTGTTTCGGCTCGACGTATTTTACCCGGATTATTTCGATGTACCACAGTTTGTTAGGACACTGTTAATTATAGCCCGTATCCCGTATTGTTCTCAGTTCATATAATGGTGCCAAATATATAAATCTTAGGGGTTGTCTTACAAATTTATGAGTCAACTTTTCTACCAATGTTTTGGAGATTTTCTCATTACAAGCATTTATTTTATTTTATAATGAGGCAATCACTAAATTGTCGGCAGATTAGTTACTTGCTCTGTTTGTCTGTGAGGGTTAAAATTGACCAATCAATTTTGAAGCAGTTTTATTTAAAAGATTGAGCCTAATTTTAATTTGTTTATCTAAGTCGAATGACAATTTAATATTATGGTCCCATAGATCTAAACTGATGATGGTGTTGGTTGGAAGGTGGCCATGGGAACTTGGGCTCATTAGATTTGTCTTGGCCAGCACTTAACAGTATAAAACGCTTATAATAAAGGCGTGATGTTTTGCCTGCCACTAAAGCAGTAGGTTTGTTACTTTTGAATTTTTAAAGCATAAAAACAAACACTCTATTTTACTAAATTTTATCTCTGATTAAATTAAGTAAAATAAACATGTCGAAATCTAAGTTCTCAAAATTTTGTAATTCTAGATATCTTGTCATAACATCTCTAAAGAAATGTTGATGCTAACTAGTAATTACTTTTAGTTTGTTTTGTCTGACTAAGCGATCTAGTTTCAAATTAAGTTGCAGGCGTTTGTTTCAAAAGGTATCAAATGTAGTTATCATCGCTTGGCTATTGTCGGAGTGTTAGCAATCCCAGTTGCGTTTGGCACAATGCTCAGTCATAAAGTTTCTGAATCACCACAGTGGTTTAGTTTAGAGATTTAGTCAATGTTACAAATATACCTATATAATAGCTGATATATGGCTCTGGTGGTGCAGAGAGAGTCGAGCTCCTGCAGTGGAGACTGAAAAGGACCTGATAATGATGATGATGATGACATAAATTTGGCTAATACGAATGCATGATTTGCCAATATTGCAGTCCTACCGTATCCCACCAAGGCAAATAATATTTATTATGTAGTAGCACGGCACAGTTCCGGGGTAATTAAAGAACAACCTCGAAGACTTTTATGACATTTTGCAGTAGGTACCTACAATTGTAAATCGAAATAGGGCAAAACACTATTAAAACTTACGCGAGATAACATAGATTTACAAAACTTAAAACAATATCTACCTTCCTTAAATAATATAAACTTAGACTTGGTTGAATTCAAAAATTTACAAATAACAGTATATGTGATGAAAATATTTGTGATCCGAAATGCTGACAAGTTTGTCTAATGGTCTCAACATTTCCGGGACCGTGATATTTCGTTACATTGCATTGTCATCCACTCAATGTTAATATGCAAAATTTCAGCTCAATCTGTTACGGAAAACTACCTCGAAATTTGACCCGAACAAATATACGTGCATTTTCAGTTTTAATTTGGATAAGAAAATGGCGTTTTTTTGTAAGCAGGTTTCTTGCCGATGGTTACGACAATCCAGCATACATCCTCATTTTCGGTTTTCGGTTTTATCACACATTCTTTCAGAGTCCCCCCCGACAATCCGACTCTCAGACCCCGGGTTTCAGAGCTTCTTAGGTGGGGATTTAATCGGAAACTAGCTCAGATGACAGACAAATCAATTTATCACACAATCTATCGGACCAATGCCTTACCTCGGGGCCCGAAGCATTTCAGGTGAGAATTTAACTGGGAACAAACACGCTTAGATGGCAAAGACCTTTATAGTTTTTGCACTGCTCACCCAATGCTTATAGGCAAATGTTTGATACCTTGGTTATGCTAACGTATTTTGACAGAAATATCCTTCGATGAATCGAAGGACATATCCCAATTTTTTCTTTTTATTAATTATAATCCATGATACCTACTTGTTGTTAATGTAACTGTCTTGTAAAAAAAAGAATTTTGAAAAGCAGTTCAGTAGCTTTTGAGTTAATCCACTACAAATCTTTTCTTTTTATAATATTTGTCTAAATAGTCTTGACTAGAATAGGCTAATTTTATTGAATAATGGTTTTTAAAAAAAGCTCTGTACAATATATCTGCAGTAAATGTTAAATCGACGTCAAGTAAGCAGGCCTATTTGCTAACATTTGATAACTAAGGTGTACAATCCATTATGGTTGATTTATCATAAACTAGCTGTTACCCGCGGCTTTTCCCGCGTGATATATAGCCTATGTCCTTCTCAGTACCCTTACCTATGTGTATGAAAAACTTCATGATGATCGGTTCAGTAGGTACGGCGTGAACAAACTCACTTTCGCATTTATAATATTAGTTGGGATTGGGATTGGGATAAATATTGTCAATCATATGAAAACCATAATGGATGTTGAAGTGACTATCAAAACGTTGTACACCGTTGTCGTCAAAAGATAACAAAATGGTCTGGAATCACAACCTATCATAATCATCATCAGGTCTTTTTTTAGCCTCCACTGCACTACCATAGCCACATATTAGCCAGAGCAGTCAGAGGATTTGGTCTACACTCTTCACGCTGGCCAGAGGGGCTACAATACAACCTATAGACTGAAGCCATTAAAGTTCTGTAGAAAATAGTAGGGTAAAACACGGATAGTTGCGTCGGGGGGATACTAGCGTCGGTTTCAAATTCTCTATGTTAGGTACATTTGTGGCATTAATGCTTGATTATAGTTGGAAGCGCTCCCCCCGCAGGCCTCACTGCCACGTAACCCGTTGGAGTGGGTGCACGCGTTTTGTCCGTGTGAGCAAAAATCTTCCGCAGCGAAACATTAACGGACGTCAAAATTACATTGATAAGAAGTTTTTGTTGGATATCTTTATAATTGATTGTGGTTTCAGACAACATTTAGTTTCTTTGCTTACATTAGACCTTTAATTGCCCTATTAGTTGCGTTTTATTGTTGAAAAGATTTTATTTATTTCTTAAATCGAAAAGGCAACTATCCGTATCAAAAAGTATAGTTGCCTTATTTATTGTGGCGGATAGTTGCTCTAAAGGTCCATCCATAACCATTTATTCCTTAATCAAAGAAGATTTTTTTTTCAACTTAAAGTTATGCTATACTTACTTGTTTTAAATGTAAAACAACATTACCCGTTTTGACCTGCCCATTTTAGGTAAACAGAATGCCTCGCAAGTATATGTAAGCGAAAACCAGGTGTTAAGATTTTTTTTTCAACTTAAAATTATGCTATACTTACTTGTTTTAAATGTAAAACAATATTACCCGTTTTGACCTGCCCATTTTAGGTAAACAGAATGCCTCGCAAGTATATGTAAGCGAAAACCAGGTGTTAAGACTATGCGGCAAGTATCCTCTTAACTCTTTTTAACATTTGGCAACTATCCGTTGCAGTAGGCGACTATCCGTTTTTTAGGAGGTCAAATAAAACAGAATATACTCAAAACCAGTATCAATTATGTTCACGGAATTGGTCTTTTATAAAAGACCAAGAACCTATGTTTTCGTATATATTAACAGTTATTATTAATAACGACCCATTTCTTTATAATTTAAACTTTTTGAAAAGTGAGGCAACTATCCGTGTTTTACCCTATAGTTCGGTTTAAATAATAGGTACTTGTTCAACAAGATGAATTCTTGTTCAGTTTCATTAATATTTGTTGTAATTCGCTTTGCTTATCAATCAAACTTTTGGTTTGCGAAACAGTTATCGTTTCGCAGAGTTCTCGTGGCGTCAACAATAACGATTGATATCGCAAATAAGATGGAGTACTCGGAGTTCACAGGCAATTAAAAGTTGCCAGTTCGCAAATGTTCGATCAGATCGTAGACTGCGGGAGGCTGCGAAAGTATAAACGAGGGTTCCGATACAAATAAATCGACCTGTATCTTTATTTATAGGCACTTGCATAAATAAAACAATAACAAAAGTTCCCCTCAAAGAGCCTGATATTCTTTAAAGTTGTTCGAGTTTTAATCTGAAACTGTTCTTTGTCTGAACGAGGAGGCTTATTTTTGCATTGACGTCGGGCTTAATAATGAATAACTTTATTGTTTTTCGAAATTCAAAGAACTTGCCACAAAGTTCCGTTGGTTTTAGAACAATAGAATCAAGATGGATAAATTATTTCGTTTTGGAATAATTATGAGCTGCTTTTATCGGGACAATTTGGTTTATTTTAAATTTATTTTCTGATCTGGCAGTAAAAAAAAATAGAATGTACCAGCTGCTTCTCTTCCTGCGCAGATCGTAAAAACCAACCAAGGGAATGGGCAAAAATCTAGGGAATCATGGCACTAGGCGATGCAGCTAGTTACCCATGACTATTTTGATTTCGTTTTCCATCACCACGCCCACCACCACGCTAAACGTTGTTTTAGGTCTTATAGACCTGGGCTCTGTCTGCCCTGTAAGGAAAAAAGACGTGACAATTTGTATGTATGTGTTTTATTTACTGGGTTTTCGGGACCTGGATAGACATTAGTACTTTCTCCTCATCAGGATGTTTTCTCGGTTGCATCCTCAGCTGTTTATTGTCAGGAGACAGTAATAAATAGGCCTTAATTATTTTTTCGTGATGATGAACTCAGTTATTTGTAACATTTGGTATTAATAAAAGTTTTATTAGGCTTTATTTTTTCTATCCAACTGAATTCTATTGCGTGTCTATTTTTGATTCATTTTCTGAATTCTGGTCTAGGTAAACATGTAGAACATACTGGCTGCTGCTCTTACTTCGCAGAAAATAAAAGTAAATTTAGGAGATGGGCGAAAATCTGAGAAATAACACCAATAGGTAATGCGGTTAGCGTGGTTAGCTACACATCACTGCTTTGATTCGGATACTATGAACTACTGTGTTCCGTCTAAACATCTACCAACAAGCCCATCACCACACTACAACGTTCGACGTGTTGGTGGAGAATAGTAAGCCAATCTCAACCAAATTTCGTACATACGACCGGATAAGGCATATTGATGTTTATAATTAGATTTCAATTTTAAAAACAATACCTATACAAAATTACAGCGAGTAGAAGTTTTGTATCGAAAACTTGTACTCGGTCCGGTTCTATCCGGTCGTATGTACGAAATTTGGTTGAGATTGGCTTAACTGTTGTAAAACTAAAACCAAACTACGTTTGTATGGGATTTCGGCTTTACGTGGGACTCTTAAAGAGGCCGCATACGTTAGTCCGACCAGAATTAGTTACTCGATGTTAGAGATCAAAGTCAGCGATGCTGTACGATCTGTAGAGCACAGAGCTGAATGACAGGACATAGTTCATAGAAAAGTGTTGTGTGTGTGAGATCGCGATCCCCAAAAATTATGATTACGAAGCAAGGAGAAGAAAGAAGTTTCTAAAGCATGGAAGATATATAGTCGGATATCGAGTCCTATTTATAATTTAACTGAATACTTGTCGATAAAAGTTAGAAGGACGTGTCAAAGACGGCGAACAGTCATCCCAAATGTCCTACTTTCTCTAAAAGTACAAGGTTATATAGCTACCAATTTTCCTAATTTGAAAGCTCAGTATTGTCGCCTGCGTATCGATGGCACGTCGAAAGGAAAACTGAACGAACATCGATTCCTACTTGATTATTTTCATATGAGGAGCTCCGTTTCAGACTTTTACGACTGTATATGTCTTCTGAGAGCGATAACTTAGTCATTTTATGTTCACCCCTTCTTGCCGCGCTGTACTTACTCCGGGAAGTTCCCCGTGCGACTCCCTAAGGAGAGCCATAAACACGCATATCCTTTTCCATCTTCCATTTGAATACTTTCTCTCGCTATATTTTTTATATTAAATTCTCTCATTAAACCGGGATCGAGGGAAGTTGCTTTTAATTTACATTTAAAAAGTTATTGAGAAACTTTTTTGCTTTATTAAGGTTCGCGTACCGACATCATTTTTAATTACTACGGTTAAAGGTTAGGACATACTTACCGGTTAAGGTAAGATACAAACAAATCTACATATTAATTAAAAGTTTGTAGATTAGTTGCAACGTTACCTGCATAGCTAGAACTAGTGAACTAATATTAATACTTCTAATTAGTAGGAAACTTTGTTGTTGTAAGAGAAGTTAAGACAGAACAAACAAATCCTACGCGTATATGAATATGTCTATTATAAAGGAAGGCAAATAGTATTGAACTAAGATAATAAATGTATCTAGCGACTCTTTGATTGGTAACCAATCTTACTTTCGAAATCTTACTTTCGAAAATTATATGTTTGAATTTCAATTGTTCGAAAACGGTAGAGCGATGTTTTGAATACCAGAATATTTATTTCATATACTTTGTTAAAAATAAATTTCTTAATGTTTTATTTTCTAGACAGTAGGTTTTATGAATATCAAGTGTTCTTATTTGATACTCGTAAATAGTTTCATTACAATTCTTTTTATTTTTACAAGTATTAAAGACTAATGCATCGTTTTCTCTATTATTGCCAATCTTATGTAAATAAAAAGACTATTAACGATGAACTGAAATATTAAAATAATATCCAATAACGTACGCAAATGTTTGTACATAGCTGGCAGACCTGACATAGAGCATCTCCCATCAGGTGGCTCAACTTCTGTCTTATACTAGAGTGTGATTCCTTGAGAATGGAGCAGAGCTGACGGAGCGAGTCTTCTGATGGAGCCACTCAAATTGCATGCTTGTTTGCTTGCAAGTTGCATCATGCTTGGTGTATTTAAGTGGAATAAAAACACAAGTGAAAGTGGATTCAATTTTCATTAGAATTTGGTCAGGGGTGTCATCCTCAACTGCCTGTCCGGTACTTGCAGGTTGGCATCGGGTATGCGTTCCCGTCCTCCCTAAAATGTACCTAACAGTTTTCTCATCCCCAATCCATCCAAGCAAGCAGCATGCTAAGTACCTTGTCCCTTTCTCCCAGTTCAGTAAACTCTACCCTTCCCTTGCATAAAAACAGGTTCGATGTGCAGCAGCTTTAGAACCGAGATAACTCAAACAAACTGCGCTCACCAAATAAGCGTGGTGAGTATGGCTAAATTGGCCATAGATGAATATCCTTGGGGAGGCCTCTGTCCAGCAGTGGACTTTTTGCCGCTGGGATGATGATGATGATCGTTAGGAATAACTTTATGTAAAGAATAAAGCTACATTTCATTCTTTGAATAATATTGAAAACATGTTTTTGGAAAGAAGAGAATAGTGTTACATTAATTATAACTTTGATGTTACGTTCAGTGAGATGTTAAAACAACTGTGAATTTACATGAAGGTTCAATTCAAAATGCCTTTTAATTTTATCGAAAATGCAACTCATCGATTTTCTGCCCGACCGATTTGAGATCTACATAGATCTCAATTACAACGAAAAATCGGAAAAAATCAAGATCTATGTAGATCTGGGGGCATAGGAATGCCCCCAAGTTGAGCAAAAAACCGGCACGGCCGTACCATATTTTTCTCGAAGCACTTCAGGCCATTTTCGATGCCCTATAACTTCGCCGTGGATAAAACCAGAAGTCGGAATTTTCAGTTACGAAGCAGGCATTGTATAAACACGGTATATTTCAAATTATATTCAGTTTGAACCAGTTGTTTAAGAATTATAACTAGGCAAAGTTCCTAATTTGGTCACTCACTGACGGACTGATCATCAAAATTAAGGCACTTCTAGCAGACATAGAAGTCTCAAATTTAGAATACAGTATGTGTTTAGTGTATGCATTAAGGGAAAACTCAAGTATTTGGCATTTTTGTCCAGTTTTCTATTTAAAATACACCATCTTGTATAAATTACTTTGTAATCCCATATAAATATATAGAAATACAAAGTTACATTTGCAGTGAATG
Source organism: Rhodophaea formosa (assembly GCA_963082605.1). Taxonomy (NCBI): domain Eukaryota; kingdom Metazoa; phylum Arthropoda; class Insecta; order Lepidoptera; family Pyralidae; genus Rhodophaea; species Rhodophaea formosa. Next base: position 12,142,785 of record OY720210.1, read on the forward strand.
AATCGGTGTACTTTAAGAAAATCCGTTGTAGTTATTCAAGAAGAAGGACGTACCTACTAGCAAGGAAAAAAGTATTACTTTCTACAAAAAGAAATGACATGCTCATGCATTGCAAGGAGATGCCTTCAAAAATAATTCTTGTAAAAAAAGACAAGTCTTGCAACTCAGTTCTTCTACCGTCAAAAGTTCTGAGATTCATGTAATCCCAAGTCGGTTAATGTTTTAAATAAATAGATCGACTTGGCAATCGCATCAATATAATATGAATTATAGTTGAGATACATCGCGTTTTCATGCGATGGCCTAGTCATTCTAGACACTAGACAGGAAGAGACGACATTACAGCTATCATTCACCCATCGGGCCTATCTGCTCACATGCTGAACATTTAATTATTTTTACTATGAGTAGCAGTAATGTACTCAAAGAAATCTGAATATGACTTTTCATCAAATTTACATCGATTTAAATGTTTTAAATGCAAGTCATTACCAGACATTCCAAATATACAATCAACGGATAGAAACGCCGAAGAGAGCTCGGTTAGATTATTAGTGTATACCAAATTGCGTTTGCTTGTACACTCAAATATTCAAAGCTCCTAACCCAGCTTTGAATTTATTTCACAGTGTAGATTTTGTACGTGGTTGAAACAAAAAGCCAGGATATCGTATGCGCTCGCGAGTAGGGTTGGGCGAATCGGTCGCGCGCGACAGTTTATAGTTTTAATATCGTGCGGTCTGAGGTCGCCCGAGTTATGGTTGGAACACGTTCTTGCTACAAATGCGTGTTCTTGGTACAGTTACACCGGAAAATGTGTACACAACGAACGGAAGTTGTACCAGTTAATAACCGCTTACTTCTATTCCCCCGTCCCGAACGCTCGACTCGGCTTTTCGATTAGCAGTCATGTTATACTACTCTGAGCCTTGTATTGAAACAGGATAGCGTGATATTGAATCCGCCGTGGTTTGTGAATGCTTTGTAATAAAGACCGCTGCGGTTTCAATATTGGAGGAGTCGAAGCGTGTTGTGCACGGCCCGGAATAATTAAAAGCGCTTACAAAAAAAAATGCTAAGTAAATTAACTCGGAGTCGCATCTGCGGAAACAGTCTTATGTAAAGAATACCTGAGCAAATGTTTGTTTTAAATAAAGATTTTATTTGCAGCCTTTTTGTGTTAATGTAAGAAAAAACTCTGCTCAGCTTCAGGTAGGCGTAAGTTATTTTCGTTTTATATTTTCCTCGAGCCGCCTGGGGCGCCCTCTCTCGGGGCAGATAATTTCGTACAGGCTACGTGCTGCGTCCGTCGCTGTCGGAGGCAGTTGACCTGGAGTGCCTTCAAAACCTAAAAAATAAAGAAAACCCCATTGAATACTTCGGTTAGCTTTGTTTTTTATCTGTTATTTTTTATTTTCATAACGAAAATGAATGTTAGTCATACTAGGCATATAAAATGGTAAAGGTTTTTCTTTAACAAATAAATGTCAACCGCATGTAGCTGATTATTAACCGACTTAATAAAAGGAGGTTATCAATTTGAACCAAATGTATGTCAGAAATTATACGTCAGATTAGCGATTTTCCCGCGACTACGTCCGCGAAAATTACAGCCTATAATAATATGTTACCATGAATTGGCCTTCTTTCGGTGAAATCATTCTGGAAATCGGCCCAGTATTTTTGGAGCCTATTCAATGCAAATAAACAATCAAATCTTTCCTCTTTATAATATTAGTAAATACAAATTACAAAAATATTTTTAGTTGAACTTAGCATAGATCAATTTTGGGGACTTAGATAAGGGAAAAGTGCGAGTTTTCTTAAAATAAGTGCAATAGTTTTTGAGATAGAGAGTGAGTAACACAACAGGAAAAAAGAAGCCACTTATTTTTTTTATTACTTCTTTTTTATACCAATATTGATATCAATGTCCTTTGTGCAGCATAGGAAGTATCGACATGCCACATTCCTAAAATTAAAAACCTTTTCTTCCAAGATGGCATTTTTGTAAGATTTAAAATATCTATTAGTCTGGAACCAATTTTTTACAATAGATAAGAAGATTACAGTGTAAATAGACAGGACAAATCTGTGAGGACAACAATTTTATCCAAGCTTCCTTTTATGTTTATGAGTTTACGTGTCTTGAAAGTTAGGAGAGTTCCAAGGAGCCGGGTGAAATTTTCTAAGGGTTTTGATAAAATGTCGTAATGGGTATTATGCAAAAAACTTTTCAAATATCATTGAATTATTCACAAAAAGGCTTAACGTGCAAAGATACAGTTAAGCAATTGGTATGTCTTATACAGAAGCATAGTTTGCATATTGATTTACATCGTATTCAAACTCCGAAAATCTGATCCGTGGCGTAATAAAACTGATGGTACAGTTTTCATTTGACCGATTTAACGTGGATTACATTTTAGCCGAGCAACGATCGATAAATATATTTAAACTAGTAAAACCTAGTGATATACTTATCTCTGGCTTTGAAAACACTTCATTAAAATCATTACATTCAACTGATTAAAACCCAAAGCAAAAAGAATTACGTTTGTAATAAAATTAACGTTAAGTAATTAATTCAAGAGGCCACGAGGCCCGTGAGACATAAATTGCGGTTTAGGGGACATACGTCTATAAACTAGAGCGGAAGGTGACGGGACGTGAGCCCGCGTCCTAGATCCGGCCTTTTTTATGGCAGGACGATATCGGCCCTCTCATCTTACTCGAGACCTTAGATAGTGAATCACGCACGTATGAGGGCTCCACACAAAAACTTGACCTACTTCGGCGACATAAAGTGCACGAATGAGCAATGTTGCTGGTGAATTTTCGACATGAGTGCATGTGGCTGAGACAAAGGGCATAAAGGGCGCACTTGACGAGTGTACGAATTGGGATCATGCTCTGGCGAAAGGGATCATTGCCCTGAATAAACGTAAACTGCAAATAATAACGCTAGCTTGATAGCGCTCAAATGGTTGTACCTACGAGAATAAAGTTGTGTAAATGAACTTAATGTTATCTTATATAGTTGTCGTTTTGGATGTAAAAACTAGGTTATGCAGAACTTTACAAAACATTAACGACATATTGTAAGTCCTACGTATGTATTCACAAAATGAAGAGAAAATAATCAAAAAGTGTAGGTACGTAATTTCGTACTTAATGTCTAGGAAGAAAGGATGTTTTTTGTTTGTATAATTTCTTGAGTGATTTTTACTACAATGATTACATAGAGAGCTACTGTTAAAATACCAATAATTACGTTGAATCATTATTTATTATTCTAGTTATCTACTTCATTAATAAAACAATTTTAAATAATTCAAATTTCTAATATACTGAAGTCTTTGTAGAAAAATTTAAAGTTTCTTACTGCTTTATTGTTTTTTAGATCTCCTTTGTTTATAAGAATTACGATAGCACAAGTAAAATATTTCACATTTATCGGAAAATAAAAAAAAAATAATATCTTTGTTTACAGACGAAGTGAACAAATACTTATTATTTGGAAGGCAGTTGGGAATCTATAACTCAATGCCAAGTTTTCCGAAGTTAGAAAACTCGTAGAGAAGTACTTTGCCCAAGGCATCGGAGTCGAAGCAGAAACCTCCATTTGGTTGTTTCAAACTTACCTGTAAACAAAAACATTTATAAATAGCCTGCAACCGAAATAACAAATGATGTTTCAGTCCAGATCGATTTCGATGCTTTCAATGAAATTAAAAAGTTAGATAACATAGGTATTTGTTATTTTACAAGATACAAATACATTTTCGGGTATTGATAAAAATACTTCTATTACTTTTTACAGTTTATTGTTCAAATATAGCATATAAAGTTTGGTGAAAACTGACATTCTCATTACTAGCGTGGAAAATGGAAAAAGTTTGGTGTAGGTCTGTAAATACAATAGAAAAACTGAAATATATATAATGGGAGGGGGGAAGATAAATAGCAAAAAGCATCAAAAATACGTTCAAAAGTTGCAAATGACCACATTGACTAACTAGGATACTGACTAAAATAAGTTTGTGAATGATAAAGAAGAAGAGTTTTCATAGGGTGAAACAATTATGTTATTCTACAGTTCTTTGAACTTCAAAAGGAAGTAAGAAAATCACGACCTGAATTCATCAAAAACATTTTGTTTCATCTACTTTATCTATGTTTCATTCACTTTATCTATTTTCTTCACTTAGTTTTCCATCAGTACTACAAGCAAGAAATGATTAGAGTAAAGCGACAAGAGCAGTTTCCAATTTGGACGTGGTGAACTTTTATGTCGGCAGGCTTACGTGAGCTGAAACGTGAGCAATGAGATTAAAAATAAATTATGTTCCGTGTAAGGGTGGTCATAAAGTCAGAGAAAAAAGGGGCGAGCGGACGACGTGGTGCGTTCGCAAACAAAAACGCGATCTCGTCTAACATCTTTATAAAAAAAGTTAATGGGAGTGTTGAACTTACATTTGCACGAAGTTAATTCCATTACAAAGTTCACTCCTGTGTGTGCAGTAAATAGATTTTACCTGGGGCTTTGTCCACGCAAAATTATTTTTCATTCTGTTGTTTAATTTTGTTTAAAACCAGTAGTGTATACGGGAACTTTATGCAACAAACGTATTATAATATGATAAGTTTGCGTCTCAATATCATTTAATTTCGAGAATTAATACCTACAAAACACCGTCTTTGTACACATAATAATCATAATCATGTGGCTAATTGATTAAATGTATATAAATAAAAACCGGCCAAGTGCGAGTCGGGCCACGCGCAGTGTAGGGTTCCGTAGTTGCGAATGACAACTTTGAGTTCACACTGTTCACACTCACACCTCACAGTTTAACGACCAAAAACATCTAACAATGAAAATTGTATGAAATTTTACATTTTCCCGTACATTTTATAAGTTGGTTGCCTATAACTTTTTAGTTTGCACTTAGTACTCAGCTCTGATAGTTTTTCTTTCAACTTCAGTATATATACTACTGCTGTAATTTTTTTCACGTATCCATATATAACCGTTTAGAAGATAGAGGGAGGGGACACGTACCTCTAGCAAAAATTTGCACTTTAAAACTAAATATTTCGGAAACGGATCCCTAAATCGAAAAATGGTGGTCTCAACCTCACTATATTTTTTAAAGACCTATTTAACGCTACCCCACACGATGGGTAAATAGAGAAAAAAAAATTACTCCCCCACTTTACTTGTATGGGAGCTACCCTAAAAAAAAAATATTTTCAAGATTTTTGTACCACTTTCTTGCCATGCTTAATATACATACTCACACCAAATTACAGCTTTCTAGCACTTATAGTCTCTGAGTAAAACCGCGGACGGACAGACAGACAGTCAGACAGACAGACATGGCGAAACTATAAGGGTTCCTTGTTTACTACGGAACCCTAAAAAGCATCGGTAAGACCTGAATTAGCTTAATTTTTTAAAACAATGTTTTATAGCCACATTTAAATTGCGATTTCACTACTGCGAAATACATGCTAGGTTAGACTTATCAAGATGGTAAACTACGTGTTCTTTTTTATATTTTCCATACACTTATATTCTATGCAACACAATTTAGGAACTAGGAAAACAATTCATAATATCTTTTTTAGGAATCAAGCCTTAAAAATTTACTTAGTTTGTCCGTTAGCTAATCAAAAAATATAGGACACGCATTTTTTCTGTGCTTAGTTGAACAAAAATGTTAAAGATATTTTTTGTGCATGTAACAAAATACCGTGTGACGAGACGACACAGTTTTTTTCGATTTTAGAAAACTATAATGACTCATGAACTTTGATGCGCTTTATCTTTATCATTTATTGTTAATTACATAAAATAAAAAAAAAATACGCGTCGTATATTTTTTGATTATCTAATTAACCAATGTTATTATTTTGACCGAGGAAACCAGCGTATTATGTAAATAGTATTAAATACATACCTAATATATATTTTGTTGGCCAATCTGTTTCCATGAAAATAATGTTAATGATGTTGGTGTTGAATTATTACTTCTCCTGGCCGACATTTTTGACACTTTTGCAGATACTTAAAGAAGTTTATTCATGGATATTGGCATGGATCTGGGGCGACTAAACAAGATTACTAAATCCCACCAAATCGTCGGGAAAGAGAGCAAAAGGCGATTAAGTCGGGTTCTGTACCGCCATTGGGCGGCTTGCAGAATTCCGGGTCGAAATGCCGAAGAGTTGCCTTTTTGCCTATGGTGTAGCTCTAAAAGAAGGGTAATGTGATCGAGTATCCAACTACCTCTCAGCACTCGTACATGACAAAATCATCTTTAATGTAAATTCAAAAGTTCAAACTTTGTTAGATAAATCTATTTCAGAATTGGAGGATTCCTTAAATGCAATTATCGTAAATGCAATTATTCAGTAATTAATACCTATTATTCAAACTGACGTAATATATAGACATTATTAAAATACGTAACAACCAATGACATTCTAACGGTTTAATCACGTAAATAGTCAGCAACTGGCCGACATGTTTCCACCTCATCCGGAGGTCTACGACCCAAACCGCACTTAATCAGTGCAAATTGGGACGACATTATTCTCTCGTTTCTATTCGCATTCGCCCTAAGGAAGACCTCCAGATGAGGTCGAAACATGTCGGCCAGTAGCTGACTATTTACATGAATAACTTGTTGTTACGTATTTTAATAATTACCTATGAATTTTAATATCAAATGATTCATAAAGTTAAAGGTGATCCTGTTTAAGATTACTAGGAATACTTATTAGTCGTTAATATCCGTAAAGTAATAAATGTGTAATGTGCCCTTGAGAACATTAAAAGTTAAAGCGGTATTTAACTGCGAAGTAAAAAATTAATTATGAAACAGTATTTAATGGATAAGAAGATAACAGTTTTAATGAAACTTTTTCTCTCCATAAAACTTGGAGCCGAGAACAACTGAGCTACTGCGGTTTTCCCGACCTGAATAGTTTAGTGGAATTCACCGAACAGTCTGCTCTGGCCCGGTGCCGAATGTTGCAGTTAAATAATTTGTGATAACCGCTTTCATTTATTCAACTTTAAGCGGGAATTTCCATGAGAAACTTGACAGCTACAACTTTGTGCCAGCATTATTAGATGGATTACCTACGTTGCATTGTGCTCAGCAGACATTCTAATTGTAGCCTAGAAGAGATACCGGGGAGATATTTTATTGTGTGAACTTTTTACAGCTCGCAGCTGCTCCCTCAGTAATTCGTAGCAGGTCGCAGTAAAATACGGGAAACGAGTGTTAACCGTGTGCTATGACGACGGTTGACATTTACCTATTTTTGACTGGAGTTTCGTGCTCGCCATTTCTCCAGCGAGTTTATGATTACGACTAGCCGAGGGTTTCGTTAATCGTTTTCGTTTTAATGACTGGATGATGAAAAAAGCCCGTGAAGTAAATGGTCACTAGAATGAAGACATTGTAACCGTAGCAGGCTAATGCGGCTTGTTTTATAAACTTCTAATTTATTTTGGTCTTTATATTTTCAAGTTCAAACAATATCTTATTAAAACGGAAATATTAACTCGCCAATAATTTTCTTTTTATCTGGAACTTGTACTCGGATGTGCACTCTAATCTATCACGACCGACTGTCCGTCGACTTTTATTAATGGAGTGTGAATAAATTGGTGGATGAAGCACCGCCCGGCGCTGTTTGAAAGCCTGCAAAATTTTATCTGATCTGATTAGGTTTGTTTCTTCTCGCCAAAGTGAAATTACAGCAGACACTAAGCCTTTGTGGGCTTTCGAAGTAACCGTGTCACGCTCAAGTATCATTTGGAAATTTAATCATTAATCTGATTTGATTTGAGGAATGCTTACGTACGTGGTTGCGTGTTTGACGGTGCGTCCTTACAATTATGAGGCTTTCAGCCGTCTCAGATGAGACTGCGAAATTCATTACTTACGTAGAAAGCCTACGCTTTTATCTCGAAAGATGTGCTTTTGTAATCACATTACGCAAATGAGAGCTCGAGAATTCACGGTTGGTTCGAGATAGGGTCATGATCCCAACAAATGTCTCCAACATTTGTCGACAACTAAATCTCCTTTGGACTCTTGTATCTTATTTTGCTGTTTTTCTTACCACAATACATTTTGTACAAAACTCACAATAATAAAGATCTAATGACAGACAGTTTTCCTATGATTCTTGGAAGTATCAGGCACATATGTACTATTAAAATAAAGCAAGCTAAGTTTTTTTATGAATACTAAAGCTACTGTAAGTTAAACATAAAGAGCCGGGCACGGTTACTCTGCGGAATTATCTAGCGACGACTTTATTTCGCAACTTCAAAGAGTAAATGTTATGAAGGCCGTAAAATTTATGGCCCAATATGTCCCCAACACGCTGAAGACGTTAAACCGTGTACTTATTTAATGCGGCAAAAACATAACGCCTCTTTGTATTTTCGCTCAGTAGGTTATGGCCGTAGCACACGTTAATATTACGCGGATATCATGTATCATCATTATCATCATCAGATCAGTCTCCGAACCTCTCTGCCAGTACCTTATTATGTATATTCTAGTATTATTTTTATGTGTTTACTTATTATCATTTTTGACAAGTATCTTACTTTTGTGACTTGTCGTTAGTTTTGAATTAACGAAAGCGAAGTACTTACAGACACATTTTCATGTCTTCGTCCTATACATTCGTAGCCTTTTACAAGTTGCTTTGCTCTACGACAACCGCTTTGACTTGTTTTAGATCAGAGCCTGGTTTTAAAAATGTTTGTTGCACTCTGTAGAGACTTATGTAGCCAATCTTTGTTGTAAACGTGTTTCCGCAGGAAGAATAGGTCAGCAACTAATCGTGTCTTTCTTATTAGATATTAGGTAGATAGACCCTAGGGCCAAAGAACCCTAAAAAGCCTTGGGAAAATCATTGATTTACACGCATATCCTTGATCAATTACCGGGCCAATAATAGACCACATATCTTTCTTTATACATGAGGACATTAATATTAAAGTCGCAATAAAAAAAAATGAAATTATTAATTAATATTAGTGTCGTGTAAGTATGGACATATAAACTTTTAATTTATGTGCCCGGCCAACCATATAGGTTGGAACAACGTCAAATTTTTATGATTATAAGGCGATTATATATGGAACTTAGCACAAACATTTTTATGTTTAACTGCTAAGTCCCCTTAATATAAATAATAATGTGTTCAAGGCGAATAAGTCTAAAAACGAACAGCGTAAAATGTCACCAATCTCATACTGTAATAGTATTTTCCGAAACATTCAGCAAAATGTGAAATGAAATGACGCGATAAGTATCTCCGTAATATCGCTCACACTGAAAATGTCCGCGCAGGCATAATTTATGTCCGACTTCGGACTAGAAATATGTAATAGCATGAGATTGCAAAACCGCAAGCAAGCGCAAAGGGATGTGTGCGTTGAAGAGCGCCGTCAAGTGCCGGTTCAGAGCGCTTGGTGTGGACAAGGCGAAATGCTAATACGAGGATTTGGTCACACTGGAGAATTTTATTGATTGTTGTTGTTGTTGAACGCCGCGCTCTTGTCACCATCCAGCTGCCAGCTATTTTAGAACCTGTAGGTTTGGCTCGGGATGATGGCAAGAGACCGGACGGGATGACACTGGTGCCTTGGAGATTGGAAAAGCCGCTGGTGTGGGACGCAACATGTGTCGATACACTAGCGTTTTCTCATCTCCATGGTACAAGTTGTAAGGCTGGCATGGCTGCAGCTTCCGCCGAGCCCCTTAAACGGCGCAAATATATATGCCTTGGCGAAGCATATATTTTTGAGCCGTTTGGGGTCGAGACACTGGGTCCGTGGGGTCCCTCAGCTCACAAACTATTCAAGTTTGTGAGCAAAAGGCTGGTCGAGGTGTCGAATGACCAGAGGGCTGGCAACTATTTTGCCCAAAGAATAAGCATTGCCATTCAACGTGGCAATGCTGCCAGTCTTTTGGGCACATTACCGCAGAGCAATGACCTGCTGGACATTTTCTATTTATAGGTAAGTGTTATTTATAGGTAGGTTTTTATTTATAAGTAGTTTTATTTTATAGGTAGGTTTAATTCTTAGTTTATATAAGTTAGTTTTAATATTGTTACTTAACAAGAAGTATTTAAATAAATTAGTAGTATATAGTATACTAAAGTTGTTGAAAATATATAATACTGCCTTTTACCTGCGGGTTCGAAAAGTACTTTTTTTTGGAATAAAAGATATCCTTTGTCTTTCTCAGTATTCTAATAAGAAATTAATGAAATGAAAAAAATGAAAAGAGTAAAGAAAATAAGAAATGGTGAAAAAATTCCACGCGGGCAGGACTTGAACCTGCGTCTAGATTTCAGTACGATGTATGCGCAGGTTCAAGTCCTGCCCGCGTGGAATTTTTTCACAATTTCTTATTTTCTTTTTTTAATAAATAAGGTTATGTAAAAAAGGGCATTGTGAATGCAAAATAAAATCCCATATAAAGTATTGTATGGCATGTGTAGGAAACACATTAGTTGATTTCCAAATTCATTGCGAAATGAGTTGAAATCAAATACCGCATTTGTAAAAGTGGGGTAGTTGTGTTGGGTGACGCAAGCCTAGATGCCTGTAAGAGGAATGGGATATGGTGGAGAAATTCGGCGCCGGGGCTTGAAGCGCGGTGGTGTAACATAGATCGTACTGAGATCTAGACGCAGGTTCAAGTCCTTCCCACGTGGAATTTTTTCACCATTTTTTATTTAATAAATAAGGTTAAATAGCATTGTGAATGCAAAATAAAATCCCATATAAAGTAAATGCTTTATATACTACAACTGCTTTCTGATGTGTGCAATGAAGTTTGCTGTCAAGTGGCTAAATGAGCGCTTTGAAAAGACAACTCGGAATGGTAATAACAGTATTTGAATATATTTCTCACTAATATTTTTAGTCAAACGCAAAGCAAGGTAAGCGCGAATGTATATGTACTTTAAAGAGCGCTATCAAGGGTTCTTTGTGGACATGGGGGATTCAAATATGAAAGTTTATTATACTCTGTGTGATTTTTAAACAAAGAATAGAACTTGAGTCCAAACTTGAAATCTTGTATTGACGACTAGCTTTTATAATAAAATAAGGTCAAATTTCACTTGCTTCTATTATATTTATCACCTGTCGGCTGGTAGATAAAGCCATTGGTTATGACCGACTATGCTAAGTAGTAAACCGCAAGCAATCAGGGAGGGTGCGTTGAAGAGCGCTGTCAGTGTGTGCCGGTTCAAGCGCGTTGCGAGGGCAAAGAGGAGTGCTAATAACAGACCTTATACATATTTTTATTAAAATATGTATTGTGCTTCGTATGTGTAAGTGGCCAACACTGGTGTCAGATTTTTCAAACTGTCTAAAGGCACATGACATGGCTTAACGACTTCCACCAATGATGGCAGCCGGGACTAAAGGCGTTACGTACCTTTCGAAGCACGAAGGAGCTCGAGATTGTTTATAACAGTACTAGTGATAGAGATTTTTGATGGAGGGTGACATATAAAACTCCAATTTGTTAGTTACTTTAATACAAAAATAAATATTAATTTAATTTTCCGGTTGAATGTTTACCTCTACGCGCTGCGCACGCGCGTGTCGCGTTCTTTTAAAGGAATAAAACATAGATGTACAAATGACCCGACAAAACTATAAAAACTTGAAAATCATGTTTATTTAATGTACTTACTGAGTTATGTCAAAACGCGTAGCATAAACGTTGCTGTTTATGATGGTAGTTAATATCTTCTCCTGCGAGATTATTGGTATTTTACAAGAAACCTGTATATAGTATGAGGTTAAAAAACCGCCAAGAAGGCGTAAAAGGATGTGTGCGTTGAATTGTACTGTCAATTGGGGGATCAGAACATGCAAGCGCAAACAAAATTCATCACACTACAGACTTTCTATTTTTACCCCACTCTCTTTTGTTTGATTTGAATTTAGAAGGGGTATGATTTTATCAATTACCTAATAAATGCATAAACAGTGACCTTATAAGTTATACTTGCTCCTTGATTAGTAAATCTGACACCTAAATTGTATCACCCAAATAACATTAAAAGGCGTGCTTAAATATCAAATAAGAATTACCTGGAAATAATATCAATCATCAAGTAATTAGATATTATAATAATGATATTGCACATTTAAATAAAATTATTTTAATACGGTTTTAATCGCGTTTATTACATTATTTATACACCTAACGTTTCGAGCACTTTACAGTGTTCGTGGTCGCAGGTAGACTAAGTTGACATTTGTCTAGTATTTTATAAGAACTGCAAAATCTACCGCCTAAAATATTTATTGATAACGTTCCGGATGTACGCAGTATTGGCTCACGGTGTCTGAAGGTCTTGCAGTCTTCTGCTTAGCTTGAGATTTGATTAAATTGATGACTGGATCCCAAGCTGGTGGTAGCTGCCAACCATCCTCTCTATTGAAATTAGGATGTTTTTTAATTTCAATAGCCTCACGAAGCATTCTTGGAATGTATCTGTTTTCTTTTGCAAGGACTTGAGGATTATCAAAACGCATATAGTGGTTGGGTTTGTCTAGGGCATGTTCACAGACTGCAGACTTCGTTGAGCGCCTATGCTTCATGTCAGCAATATGTTCTTTTATACGGGTACCGATGCTTCTCTTTGTTTGCCCAATGTATGATAAACCACACTCACAGTCAATTTTATAAACTCCAGCATCTTGTAACGGGATATTAGATTTGACAGGTCTTAAAAGTTGGTTTATTTTCTTGTGCGGCTTGTAATAGGTCTTGATTGAAGCACGCTTAAGTATATTACCAATTTTGTCTGTAACTCCCTTTACATATGGTAAGATGGCAGGAAAGCGATCAACTGTGTGAGGCTTTGGGCGGCTTCTGTGATGTGTTTTTGGGAGGTTGAGGTTGTTGCTTCTTAAAACCGATTTTACTCGTTGAAGCTCCTCCTTGAGGTGGTGGGTGTCACAGATGCCATGTGCTCTCTGAAACAAAGATTTACCAACGGTAGCCAACTGACATGGATGGTGATGGGATTTGCCATTGAGATATTTGTCGTTATGGGTAGGCTTTCTATACACAGTATGACTAATAGTATTATCAGGATTTCTAATTATTAAAATGTCAAGAAAAGCTAATGAATTATTTGTCTCAGTTTCTAAGGTGAATTTAATTTTGTTATTAATTGAATTAAGATGGTTTAGTAATAAAGATACTTGAGTTATTGGGAGAACAACGAAAGTATCATCTACGTACCGTTTGAACATCTTCGGCATAGCCAGGGTGGATGAAAGAGCCTTCTCCTCAAGGTCTTCCATAAATATATCGGCGACAATGGGGGAGACTGGTGACCCCATGGCAACACCGTCGATTTGTAGGTAAAATTTATTCTCCCAGAAAAGGTAGCCTGATGTTAAGCAGTGCTCAAGCAACTCTGCAAGAATATGCAGAGTTGCTTAATAACCTCAAGAATATGCAGCATTAATTTAGGAGTTTTAGATAATTCTACTGCAAAGCTTTGTTAAGAAAATATACTTTGAACTTATTACAGAATAAAGTTTAATTAAAGCTCTTTAAGATGAAATTCAAAGTTATATTGCAAGCTATCAAGGCCAAACGAATTGACCGCGAAATAGCGTTTCTACGCTCAATATATAATTTTCTAAAGGCAAATCTAAACCGAAAGCTGAAATAAATTGCACTCATTACCATTTAGCGGGTTTGGCAGAAGTCCTACGCTCGCCGGGGAGTAACTCCATTTCCTGCTACGTGCTACGGTTGCTACGCCGTAGCCCGCCCGTAGTCAGCTCGTAGCCTGCATCGCTTCGAGTGCTTTCCATTGCGAATAATTGTTCACTTCGCTTTTTTATCTGACATTACTGGATATGTAGGTCGAGTGGCCGCGCGTTCGTTTCAAGTATTCGCATGTAAATCTATGAAATAGTTTCATGTTCTGTCTTTTTCACTTTTTACTGTACGATTTTTAGAGCATATTTATGAAACAACACTAGTAATGACCAGTTTTGTTTCATAAATATGCTTAAATATAAGTGAATTTTGGCGAAAGATAAAAGAATGCTTTTATCTTTTGCCCAAAATTATTTGTTACATTACTTAATATTAATAAACTTTTTGAAATTAACTATGCATTACTCTTAGACATATTGATACCAGCATGTTTTTACGTCGTTACGCATAGCTGATCATATCACTATTACTCGTGCTACCTTTGCTGTAATAACATTTCAGATCACGTTTTCGTCTTCATTCAATTCTGAATGTAGAAGTAGATGAAAATATAAAACGGCATTAGAAAGATTACTTTCATCAATGATAATGGACACGCGCGAGTCTAGAGATAGAGAAAGCTCCTTGAAAGGTATTTTATTTATAACCGAAGACAAATGGTTGTTAATATTTCGTGCTATTACGTAATGAAAGGAGTGATGGGGCGGGCGCGGTCACTGCGGCCGGTGGTCTGTCGCGGCCGGCTCTCGGCGCAAAAATGGCGTATCAATTAAAAGCGGGCCGCGGCAAGGCAGTCGCTGCCATCCATCACGCGGGGGCGGCCGGTGACGCGGACAAATGAAGTGCGATTTGAAGCGCCGCCGGCGTCCGCCGCTGATCCCACATTCATTCACAACTTATGCAGTCACTAAGAAAAACAAAGAACCCCAGCTCATTAGGACAGCTAAAAAGTCTTATGTTTTATTCAGGCACGGTCGGAAAAACGACTGACCCGAGTAATTTAACTTTTAAAACGAGTAACAATTGTTCGATTCAGACCATTATTAATATAATAGCGTCCGTCGACTTCGAAAGCAATTAGTACGGACTTCTGTGTGATAATTGCCTATTTTTTTTCTATTTTTAGGGCTATGGCTATAATTAATACAACACGAAGCAGGCCTTGTTATTGAAAGTAATGGATTAGATTTTTAGATGTGTGTTGTGGCAGAACTAAGAAAAAAATGTTCGCCTTATAAAACGTCAGCAATTCTTTCATTGCATTGTAGGCTCTAATGCACGTAAAGCAATCCTCGGACACAGTCCTCACTTTGGTGGGGATCACAAGTGATCTTATAAAAATATCTTAACCTCCTTTGGGCTTCGGAAGGCACGTTTAGTAGTCATTGGTTTCGGCTGTCATCATTAGCAGCAGCTTGAAAAGTTTTATTTCAGTGTTGGCCTCTTACAATAGAAACAAAATTGTGCTTCACTCATACAAATTACGTACCTGAAATTGGTCCCATTAGATCTGAACTGAGAGAATAATGGAATCTTTGTTGAAGTCTTCCCTATAATGATGAAAATCTTAGCTCGTAAGATTTAAAAAAATATAAAATAAGAAACTAAGATTTTCCTCATATTTAAAAAGTAAAAGGAAAATAATGCTCACAAAAAGTAAGACGTTAAACATATTTTCATTTGAAAATAACTTATCGATTAAACTGCAAAACTCGATCAAAACTTGTTTCCACTTGTTCATGTTCTGCAATAATTTATTTTTTCGTATTTCTTGTATGTTACGGCGTTCATTACTACCTCGCGGTAATATGATGAGCGCTGGCAGCCGTCCCGATCACAAAAAATGGATAGTTCAGAAATTAAATATACAACATGTGTTATAGCATGTCTCACCGCCGTAACTAAAGCGCAAAAGACAAAGCCGCGAAGAGTTGAGTTAAGAAGAATTACATTTGATTCAAACGAAAGGACCTGTATACTAACCGGAAATTAAACTGGTGTCTATTTAAGCAAAACAACTTACCTATAACGTCGCTACACTACGGCGCTAATATCCGCCGATAAATAATTAAAAAAAAACTTCAGACAAGATTTCTTCGTATATTTCTTTGACAACAAACAAGAAATATGTATATTCTTTTATGAATTTAGACAAATCGTATTGTATTGTAGCATTAACAAGTCAGTGGAAAGTTCGAGTTTTTTTTTTTTTATGTCAGAGGACGGCAAACGAGCAAGCGGGTCACCTGATGGTAAGTGATCACCGCTGCCCATGGACTAATGTAACACCAGGGGTATGACAAGAGCGTTGCCGGCCTTTTGTTTCCCTCTCCAGAGGGGAGGGGGGATGGGCCTCCGGCTCTCTCACTCACCGAACGAAGCATAGAAGCTGTAAAACTGCTACTCAAACGTCGATTTTCTGTGAGAGTGTGGTACTTCCCCGGACGAGCCGGCCCATTCATGCTACCAGCTGAAGTGATTTTTGCCGGTAGCGTGGCTCTACCACATCCATTTGGAAAGTGAATCCAAGTGGAGTGAAAATTCCGCTAGTTACACTTTGTTTATGTGATTTTGCTCAGTTCATGTTTATCTGTAAATTTTATCTCATGATTATGGTATAAATACCGTTTGCGCTCATTGCCTCAATGAAAAAAATCCCATTCAAAAGTTCTCGACCTGTTGTTACCAAATAACTTGACAATTATCAATTTTTATGCCTACTTACAAGATGCATTTTATTTATTTACATGTTTTCTGACTGAATTTTAACCTTTTTGTTCTTCTTATTGAGTCGAAATATACCATTTCGTAGCGATTTGGCAATAACCATTCCAACCCAAAAAAATCCTATAAACTTGATCCAAAAAACTTTTATGAATGAGTTAATGTTGAATTTAGTTGGAGCAGAATACAGCGTGCTAAACACTGCACCACTAAACCCATCTAGATTAGCTCCTAGCTCCATACAAGAGTAGGGGCGTTATTTCTGTCCTTTGTATATTTTGTACCCGATCCCGAACTGCTAGATAATTCTGTTTCGCTTACGTGCTGCGCATTGTTACTGCGGGTCAATGCAACTTCTTGACTGCCTTGACGAAACCACGTCTAGCTTACTACTGAATAAGCAACTTATTTTATTTTAAATTGATCTTATCAACTTAAGGTTTGGACTAGAATTTGTCTGGGTCTCCTATACATATTTTGTAGTATTTTTTACAGCATGTTATAAAAATAATGTTCATAAACGACCCTAAGAAATATAAGTTTCGACGTTTTAAACGTTTAGATTTTCGACGAGCTCCGTGGCGTAGTGGTTACCACGCCAGCCTGCGACATGGGGGTCCCGGGTTCGATCCCCGGTCAGGTAATGATGGAAAACTATCTTTTTCAGAATGACTTGGGTCTTGGATGTTTATCTATATAAGTATCTATTATAAAATATAGTATCGTTGAGTTAAGTATCCTGTGACACAAGTTCCCAACTTACTGTGGAGCTAGCTCAATTTGTGTAATATGTCCCTATATAAGTATGTATTTTTTTTTTTTTTATTTATTTATTAACATGTATGTATAGACACAGTCCATTCATTTTAGGGCAAAATAGACTTAAACAGATTCCTGACAAACAATGTAAATGTCACGCGGGTTTCACTATTATATGAATAAACTGTATTAATAGATACCTTAATTTGTTCCATGATGAATTATATAGATGTAAATATACCTTAATTATGCCATCAACACATAATTAAGAATCTTGTCGAAGAAGGAAAGAGATAAGACTACTTCCGAGTAAGAAAAACAGCGTGTTAATCCGGCCACCCATTCGGTGGCTACGATGCTACAGATATCACGCACACAGACAAAAATAACCCACATAACAACCCTCTTTTTTAGTTGGCGGTTCAAATAGTTTTTGAAATATTGTTCCTCATTTTGTAGAGCTATAACACAATATTAAGCACTATACTCGTTCTGGATAATAACTTCAATAACAGAGATATCCAAGTATTCCGATAGTCTACGGGGAGCTGAACTCTGGCAGCTAAAACGGGTTTAGTTTGCAATTTGCGTTTATTACGGACGCGCGCGACTTCAAATTATATTGTATGCATTACTAGCTAACCACCCCAGGTATTCGCTACTTGTTGAAAAATATTTATTTGTAACATTATAATGTGTAATCTCCCTCATTTCTCCTTCTCTCAATCTCCATCCTTGGATCCGCTAATATAATACCATTCATGCTGTAAAATTATGTAGCAAAGTTGAACGGACGGCCTGCTCGACTTATGTTTCCTTAGGTAGCTTCAAAGCGGCTGAAAAATACAGAAAAATACATGTGAAAATTAAGTGCAGGTTCGCGTTGTAACTTGATTTTGGGGCTCTGGGTTAAAAAATAAAACAGCGTGTGTAGCATGCTGGTGTATTAAATATTTCGTGGTCATATTCGAAGATATGTCTCAAATCAAAATATTTATTTTGTAAATCGGCTCTTATTAAATTGAGCTATATGTGTTTTCAGGCACTTTATCATAATAAATTCATATTACAAATGATGTTATTAATTAAAAAATATATACATTAAGAGCGTATTTTATTTATGATTGTTTAAAAAAATACAGTCCACTAACGCTTAAGAACCGACCACTGCAGAGAAGAACCACTGAAATAAATTCGGCTTAAGAACACCATCAGTTTACCAAGATTATAGACAAGAACATGACAATAAAATTCAAAACATGAAGAGGTCTAGACAATGGATGGCAGCCGTTAAACTATATCAGCTTGAAAAATTTGTCACAATGTTTACATTACACACAAAATGAACAAAAAACTAGATAATTCTTATCTCTCTCGAACTTTCCTGAAAAATGTTGGCGAGAGGTGGGACCAAAATAATTCCTATCGCTAAATTACCAACTTATATAATTCTCTTTTAAATATATGCCCCGATAAGATCTATTAGAATTTATATATGCAATTGTATTTGAAAGTGGTGCCTTGAAAAAGTCATTTATTAATAACTAGCTGTTACCCGCGGCTTCACCCGCGTAATATATAGCCTATGTCCTTCTCGGTACCCTAACTTAAGTGTATGCAAAATTTCATGAAGATCGGTTTAGTAGATACGGCGTGAAAGCGTAACAAACAAACAAAAAAACTCACTTTTGCATTTATAATATTAGTTGGGATGTGCTCAAAGCTGTCGTAATTTGTATAAGGGTTGTATCATTTGGTTTTCAAGATAAAAAAAATAAAAACTTGTCAAAGCTTTAATTTGATTGATCCGTCTAGACGATGTTTATATAACATCACGTTAGCATATATTCCAGTACACATGTCACGTAATATTTTATGTTGCCCGTTTATTTCAATTTGATAGTCGCCATTTGTAAAACATCAATGTTACAGATAATTTACATGATAAAACATGAACACTATTTGAAAGCTAGGTAGTTAAATTCATATTAAGCCTCTTGACAACTACACTGTGCCTACCTGTTTATTTGTCGAGCCTTTAAGGAAAATTAATGAGTGACCTCGACGGGTAAGGTTTGGTTGACTCAAACACTGCGAGTAGTGTGTACAAACCCACACCTCATGAAAGGTACTGAACTAATAGATTAGGAAATAAATTCCCCGCGGCTTAATGGCTCTGTCCTAATTTATTTAACGTCAAGAGGATCGGGTGACGCTAATTTAATTGTAAGTGAATTAAGGCCACCTTCGAGAATATTGTGAGTCCGTAGGCCGGGGCAATAAATACATCATGTAACATGTACGTAAACGCTTCCGCGTAATATATTTCCTAAGGCGACTGAAACACTTGACAATATAGCGAAATTTATGAGCGCGCGAGAATGTATGAATGCAGACTGATATTTTTATTGCGACAGGCCCGATCTTATTTATTGTTATAATTCCTGAGCATCAAGTTCTGCTGAGATAACACTGCTTATGAATTCAATTACCGGGGGAAATAACAGTGTTTGTCAGCGTTCGCGGGCATTTATCAACGTCGCTCAAAAGCGGGACTGAATACAATAAATATGTATGGAGCGGTCATTAAACACGCTGATAAGAAAAGTTTAAAGGAAAGCGACACTCTCACAAATTTAAAAATAAAGTCAAAATAAAATATTTTTTTTTCAGTACTATCATAATGCGTTCTAACTAGGTCTTATGGCCAAATTAAAGTTTTCAAATCCGAAACGTTTATTTATTATAGGTTTCTTAGTATACTTATTTATCATACATATTTAATTTTTAACTGAGAATTGTTAACGTATTTATTTACTTGCAGCTAAGTTTAATGCCGCTTTCAAAGCGGAGTGCAGAATGAGCGTTAAATAAACTATTTATACATAGTGCTTTTTCTCCAATCGACATTAATTCACAATTTTATTTTAAAAACTACGAGTAGGTATGTGGACTGAGTATAAATCGTCCTAATTAATTGAATTTGCAAAAAATCCATATTAAACATCTTTCTTTAGAGTTCTCCTCGCCAAGCTCAATCCAAATATTCTTGTCATTAAGAAAATCTTCAGTCCGATAATAATCCTGTTTTAGCCTATGCTATGTGTATCCCGTAAAAGATAAAGACGTCTTTAGTATGTAATTATGATTTAGTATATATCATTGATTAGTACGTTGTACGTTACGCAATTAAATGATAACATTGTGAAAAAACCTATTTTATTGTAAATATGAAATTATAGTAAAGAATTTGTTCCTCATTCATCACATATTTAGTTACATGAGACAGAGGTATCGAGGGACCGTGTACCCATTAAGCAACGTTGCCAACAAATTGTGATGGTAAAGTGCAGGTAAAAACTTGTTAGTACCTATCAAACAAATATAACACAGGTGAGTTATTCTTCAACTTACATGATGGATGTCAAAAAAAAACAGAACTAGATACGCAGTTGTATGTCGGACAAACATCAATCGTATTTTGAAAAGGTGAAAAACATAACGTCTCGTCTCAGTCATTAGGCGGTGGGCGCGTTTTACCCTTTTCAAAGAAGTGGGCGCGCTTGGCGGCCGATGCTTGAATTATTTAGTACCAGCGCTGCCTGCCACGATATGTGATATTTGTCGCCAGATTCACTTACGATTTCAATTTGGAAGGATATTTTCGGTTAATACAGAAAGTTTGTCTACGTGCGTTAATAAATTTTTTTCGTTTAACTGTATCAACGGATCAAGTCAAAGGAGTGGGCTATTAAAGAACGTAATGATAACGTAATTATTTAGCTTTAAGGCCCCTCACTAGGCACACTATCGACGCCAATAATTTTATTCCTAATACTTTAAAAATAGAAAGAATTTTGAAATTGTAAATTACTTAAGCCTTAGTAAATAACCTGAAGTATTTTTGGAATCATGTTTTAATAATAAGAGAATCAGTCATTAAGAGAATTACTGATTACCGCAAAAAACGGCTGTTTTAGGCGGTAATCAATAGTTCTCTTATTGACTGATTCACATAATAATAAAACATGATTCCAAAAATACTTCAGGTTATTTACCTATGCTTATATGATATACATTCTCGAAATTCTTTCTATTTTAAAAGTATTAGGAATAAAATTATTTGCGTCGCTAGTGTGCCTAGTGTGGGGCCTTAATTGTTACATTTATAAGTATACATATGGTTTTTAGCTTAGCGGTCGCAATAGCTATTATTACCACTACGACATTGGAAAAATTACCCTTCCGCCTGGATTCGATCTTAAGACTTTCAAATATTGCGTCCTTAGCAGCCTTGGCTATTCTGCCGATTAAAATGTCTATCATCTCACGGAACAATAACAAGCGTTTTTTCGGTGACAAAATTAAAAATAATATCTGTTTTTTATTTATAATCAACTCAAAAAAAAAAATGGTATCACTTATATCTTTTGTGATCACTTTGGAATTTTGAAAAAAACTCATTATCTGGATCTATCGAAAAAATGTTATATTAGAACCTTTAAGTAGGTTTCGTAGGGATCGTCGAAATTTCACGACGACCGTTTAAAAAATGTGACCTGCAGAGGCGAACAGCTAGATCAAGAACTTTTGCCCGAGCTGAAACATAGACGCACATATTTGTGGAAATTTGAACAGATATGCTAGTCGAGAATACGGCGTTTTCTTGTATAGAAGTCAATGTTAATAATGCAATAGCTGTCTGTTAACACATGGCATGCCAGGGCAATAATCATGGAAATTAGCCAGCATCTGCCTCATGAGCACACGTTGTATGACCGACGTCTATTCCAACCGCGCCAACTGTCTGCGGCGGCGCGCCATCGGACGTGCCTCACGTCTCCGACATATTCTCAGACTAATTTGGGATATTTGCTCTTGTTCGCCAAACGAATTACGTTTACAGAGCACGCCGGAAACTTCTCAACACAAATACAGCGATGTTGCGGCGAAACCAACCGAGATACGGCATAGTTGACGCCTTTTTGTGTTAAAACTTGTCTAAAGTTGAAAAGCGGCGTCATGCCTGGCTCTTTTAGAAACTCACTTCTGTCTAGTTCATCGTATTTTGTAAACCGGAATTTGTTTTTCACAACTACGACTAAATAGCGACCTTATTTGACGCGAGTAAGGGTACATTTTTGTGTACGTTCATTTTCTGATGACTGTCCCTGGAACATAATTTCCTCAAATGAGAGTTGTTTGTCTGTTTATCTGCTTATCTGGCACAATAATCCAAGTTTTCAAAAAAGGAAAATAATATATTCTGTTTCATTGTTATACGCGATAAGGAAGTTGAAATTTGAATAGCTTTTCATTCGGCGAAAATGTTAGGTAGCTAAGCAAATAATTTTAATAAAAAATCAATTATAAATAAAAACACACTTGTCTTGCCCAAATAATTGTAGCACATGTCACTCGAGAGGTCGTTAAGATTATAATGTTCAAACTCACAATCATACTTACTTATTTAAATATATAAAAAAAATTACTCGAAAACACAACACTCCTGACATCACATAACTTATGTCGCTTTTGTACGGGTAATATAAAAAAAATATTGTGCAGCTATGTTGAACGTTACGTTCATGGGAATGACTTCTTAATAATAGTTGCTTGAAATTATAAAGTATATCTTTTGGTATCTTTCTTAGGTTCCATAGTCATATGGATAAAACGGCATCCTTATAGTTTCATCATGTCTGTCTGTCCGTATGTCATAGCCTTTTTATTTCGAAACTATTGAGACTACACAGTTGAAACTTGGTAGGTTAGGCTAGTATTCTGTGAACAACTCTTTACGACTTTTATACAAAAAAGGAATAAAAGTTTATGATACTCCTTATGAAACTGAAACTTTAAAAAAATGTAACCTATACTTGCGAGGCGTCAAAGGGGATATTGAGGTTCCTAAAAGTATTTTTATCAAATTCAATCGTGTGAAAGATAGGCATTTTCAAAGTAAAATATGTCCCCGACTCCCTATGACTTTTAAAATAAAAGAGTGAACAATCTAAAAAAAATATATGTTGTAAATTTCAATGAACATTTTCAACAAAAATTTGTTTGAGCGAGATATATTCAGCAGTTTTTGAGATATAATACATAGCCTTCATGTGCGAGTTCAACTTGCACTTAAACTTTTTTTATTTATTAATTCATACAAAATGAATGTATGAAACAAACTCAACGTACGAATATCAAATTAAAAGTTTGCTTATAGTCTTTTAGGTTGACCCTTACCACAATATTGTGATTTCTATGACCCTTACGATCTACGACTATCACAAATGTTTTTCAAATTCGACACATCATACATCCGCTTTCCTTAAATACTCAAAGTCACACAACCCTTTCGTTTTTCAATATCTGAGGTGGTATTTCATAAAGTAATTCCCTCTTAAGGTCATAATTTCATTGTGCAAATAGTAGGTACTTATTGTGCTCACAATACACGAATAAAACGTAATGCTATTGTGGCGCTATAACGAGTCGGTAATCGTATAATCGAGGTCGCAATGTATAAAAAAGTGGTTATGAGTGAACTGCGAAGATAAAAGGGAAAATTACCTATTTAGGCTATGTGTTGAGGGCAGGCCGCGGATATCGTTCTTTATTGCGGTGCCTTTGGAATCATACGTGACCTTTTTGGGTTCCATGTTTCTTTACCACGTAAACCATAAATATTTTGTCGAGAATAAATGATTGTAAGCTTTTATACTTATCATTTTTCGAATATGATATGGAAATACAACATATACATGAAAACATACATAAAGTAATACACGACCATGAAAATATTTCCTGTCGAGTTGTGATAAAAAAATAGTTTTGACAGCCATAAATTATGATTGATAGAGGCATCCGTTTCAAGTCCAATCGTAAGTTTATCTCACCAAAGCTAAAAGGCGTGACGTGTGGCGTAAGATATGAAGATAAAATTTCAGTCATCTGATATCTAAGGGTACAATAAAAATAAATCAGTAAATAATAGGTAAAACTTGTTTGATGGTATATTATGATGCAAGTATGATAAACTGGATATTATGATCGATATGTTTATAGGCACAAGGTGAAGCCGAGTGTTGTTAATAATCCGATGACTATTATAGTCAGCTTGCTGTATACGAGTGCCAAACGACGTTTTTCAATGCATTTGCGATTACCATAAAAATAAGTATAAAATTTAATAATTGTGTAACTCCCGTCACAAAAATCTCATTACCTGTTCAATCGATTGCGTTTAAACTTGTCTAAGAACCATCGCCAAGAAACTTGTTTACATATAAAAAAAAATCCAAATCGGTTTACTCGTTTCAGTAACGGTCCCTCAGATAGACACACAGAGAAGGACTTTAACGAAGAAGGAATTTATTATAGTTAAAAATTAAATCAGTTCTTAAAAGTACCATAATACTAATGACCTACATTTCCTTTTTTACTTTTACAAAAATGATTCATAGCATGAAAATTCTATGTCTAAGGTCGGATTCTATGAAAAAGGTTCAATGTGCATTTGTGATTTTGAAAGGGCCAAATCGGTAAATTACTAACCATCCTAGTTCCGCGGTCATAAGAACCGAATTAATAGCAAGTGTATTGAAAAGATTTTGGTGTTATTTTAAAGTCACAGTGGGTCTGAAATCAGTGGCCTTTGTCTCGGACTCTTTTCTTTATTCAAGGGGATTCAAAATTTTTCCCCGCAGAGCAATGTTTTTGCGGAATCATTATCCACCCATAACACAAATATAATTAGGTACTTATGTTTGACGGTTTTTTATTGACGACATGAAAACAACCAATGTTTTCAGAATTTAACGTAATTGATATAAAACTCTTACAATTTTTTTTGTCTTCTCTTTCTTTTTATTTTATGACAGTAAAATTCAAATAAGTTATTTTTTACTTGAAAACTTTTGAATATTATCAATGTGACAAAGGCTCAAAAGCGTATCTACGTAACTTTGATATACTTACATTGTGATTTACCGTCACGATATAAAAACTGTTGGAGATTTTATCCCGAGCTCACCAGACCGTAAGAGGCGACGGTCGAGGTCTCGTGGATGGCTTTATCTTCAAAGATGAGCTGTTACAATAGCCCCGTATCGCCTACGCGAGGAATTTACATCAAAAGCCTAGACATTTGTAAGTAAAACGTATTTGCAGCTTAACATTCGGGCAGTAAGCCATGAATTTTGCATTTAAAGTACGAGAACGTACAGTGTTACAGAAATTAAATGACTCTTTTCAATGTAAGTAACCTTTGTACAGGCACACTTAGCGTTTTAACATATCAAAGAAGATGTTATTTTGCGAAGAATAATGTTTTATGAGTATTATGACTTGAAAATACATTAATTTAGAAAAACCTATATATATTTTATAAGTACCTACTTAAACTTATTACAGATATTAGAGGTACATTATAATTATTACTTGTGACGTAAACTTGCAATCATAACGTTTAAAACTTTTTATTGCTTTTTAATGTGAAGTTATTACGCGTTCGGTTTATAGTCGTAATTTTGTATCATTACTGCATTCGTTGTGTGTAACGCAACGCTTTTGCCAACAATTCCAAAATAATAACATGTGCGAAACAGAATATCGGAATAATTTGTGAATAAAATTAACAGTATAGGTGTGGGACTCGTATTGCGACGGGCTTACCATTTGTAGTTCGAATTATCGGGAGGCTAATTGTGGTTATTCTGTGAAACTTAACATCAATTCCACGAATAACAATTTGAGCAATTTGCATCGAGCAACAACGGCATTTGACTGGCGGCCTAATTAATCGAAAACAGTGCTTTTGCTTATTGCTTTGTGCCGCACCTAATAACTGCATTGTACCAGTTCCAACATGTCATCAATTTTACACATTATTGCAGGAACGGTTGGCTAACTCCAACGCGCATGCAGCGAATCCTTGTACCGTACAAAACAGATGGCTATATTATAGAGGATGAAAATGCATCTAGAAAAGATAAAAAATACATTGGCACTTTCCTTGCAAAGAAAATAAGCAGTGATATAACGTGGAATGCTTCCAGAGTTTCAGCCTTCTTCTGGGTACACTGCGGCCATTTCTGTGTTTTTTTTTTGCTTTGCTGTTTAATTTTTAATAATATGTAATGGGATCACTTATTTTATTTTAATCAATACATTTATCGAGTTCTACAACTATTTATGTAATATAGTAAGTAAACAAATAATTACTTGTCCCAAGTATCCAAACACCTGCACTTTAGTTTTAATAGTTGCTAATGATAGGCTATCGAAGTAGCACTCTATTGGAGTGAAAAAAATAATATGTACTGTGGTACAGTATGTAAACGCAAAAAAAAGAAGTATTCTTAGGTAAATAGAAAAAGATTAATAGTAGAAAATATGATTATAGATACTTAAGAAATAGTCGTAAAAGGCCAAGGGTTATAGAGTTCTGAAAGTTTTAAGTAAGTTTTCATTCAAATAATGCTTGTTCTACAGCTTGACATTCGCTGATGGACGACAGGACAAAAAATTTAATAAATCAACTAGACGGTTTAAAGTTTTATTTTATTGCCACTAAGAGAATCTGGGATTTATAATAGAAATTCTAAGTTCTTTTCTTTAAAAGACATCAGTCCACCCAGATCTAGATTTATTGCAAGAAGGATTTAGATTGCCTCTCATGCAAACTTTGACAATCTATCTACTTAGGTAAAAGATTGGCTGTATTTCGCAACATTTAATTAACTTTTGATGTTTTAAAATCGTAGAACCGAGTTAATAACAGCATTAAAAAAAAATAGAGCAAAGATCTATGGTGATCTATGTCCTACTGTAGGATTTAAATGCCTCACAAAAATATGTGTGTGTAGTTTTATGA
The DNA here is from genome assembly GCA_963082605.1 of Rhodophaea formosa. Lineage (NCBI taxonomy): Eukaryota > Metazoa > Arthropoda > Insecta > Lepidoptera > Pyralidae > Rhodophaea > Rhodophaea formosa. The sequence goes on from OY720210.1 coordinate 12,169,959, forward strand.
AGAAATTATTATTTTACAGATACTAACATACACATGAATAAAAGTTATGTCTCGTATATTCTCTAGACATTTAATATTACTTTATTGAGTATAGCCTGAGACCTCATCGATAAAGTAATAAACTCGAATCGACAGATAATTTTATATCCAATCGATATTTGAAATAATTTTCCTTTGCGTCTGTTGGGAGACGAAACACAAAGACTCAAAGGAGTCGTTTCATCAAAATACGTAATATTCAAGAGTCGCGATCAACACGTTTCTAATATTGCTGTCTCCGTGAAATATAGCTGTTTGCGAACTATAAAGTTTTCTTCGCACGAAAATATTGAATTTTATAAAGGTAGGTGGGGGTTTTCGCCGGAAGTGCTAGTGTTTCCGCCATAATTCAGCCATTGCGGCAACAATGACGGTCGCAGCGCTATCCTGGCGGGCGTCCGCTCTTGTGTACCCTGGGTATCCCCCCCCCCCCTTCCTTCGCAACATCACCTCTGAATAAATGTAACAGTATTAACTGCCTAATGATCTGTTGTTAAAGGGTTTTGAGGTCTTAAGGATATGTTATTGTAGTAAATTCTTGAACGAGAGCTTGTAATATTTGATAGATAAAGAGATAACGGATTATTAATTTTTTACAGACTTTTGAACTTATGTACCTACATACCTAATTAAATATTAATATTACATGATAATATTATGCACTAGCTGTTACCCGCGGCTTCGCCCACGTGGTAGGTATGTCCTTCTAAGTACCCTAACCTATGTGTATATTATCATGATGATTGGTTCTGTAGATAAGTCGTGAAAGCGTAGCAAACAGACAAATTCACTTTGACAATTATAATATTAGTTAGGAAGTTAGATTATCAATCAATGATTAATTATTTAAATGGATGCCTGTTTTATTGAGAGTTATAGAAACGGATGTTTTAATGTGCCAGTAAAGCCATACTTATTTTTTGTGTAATGTTTGTTTGAACCGAACTAAAGTGTATACGAAAAATAAATTACTTAAATCAATATTCTTGGAAGCTTAAGTTATGGATTAAACATCCAAAACTAAGGTAGTCTTAACAATTATATTACCAAAAGGTAAGATTACGGCAAGCACGTCGATAAATTAAGTACCTATCGTACATTTTCATCAGATCAGTCTGATATCTTCGATTCTATACAAAATATTTGCTTTGAAAATAAATCACTACTTCACAGTTTTAGTACATACTAGCAGCCCTACCCGGCTGCGCCCAAGCATGTATTATATCTTAAAACCTTCCTCGTGAATCACTCTATCTGTTGGTAAAAACCGCATGAAAATCCGTGCAGTAGTTTTTGAGTTTATCGCGAACAGACAGACAGACAGACGCAGCGGAGGACTTTGTTTTATAATATGTAGTGATTTGCCTAAATCTTGTTTATTTCTTAAAGTAACTGCTTAACTATGCAGCGAGCGTTCAGATTGAATTTAATGTAAAATAAAATGCTAGTAAACTTACATGCATTTCGGTTTATTAGAGACATTCTCGAGCAAAAGTCCGTACCTAAAGCTTGTTTACATGAAAGCTTGTTTTCACTTACGCGTTTCATACTTTCCAGTTGTAAAATCTTATTTTAAATTTCAAAAAGAGTTAAGTATAAAGAAGGCAAATAAAATTTTTATCATTCTGAATCTTAATAAAGTTAGCAACACAGGAACAGTAAGTACAATGCACCGTAAAAAGTGACAGTGAAGAGGGCGCATAAAATTATAAGGAAAGAATAAACAGAAGAAAGTATCTTAGGTACTTTATTCCGCGCATTCGCAAGAATATACATAAAAGGTATTTTAAAGCTAGACATTAGAACGCCAATGGGCTGCAGGTGTATCGCAAAAGTGGAATTTTATTTTGAGCTTATCATGTTTGTTAAAATTGCATCGCGTTAGACTCAAACAAACAAAAAAAAAACAATAAAATAAATAAACAAATATATAGGAATAAATTACACAAATGGAGCTACCCCTACACTAAATTAAATTTATAATAAGTATATAATTTTTGTTAGGTTTTGATAAAGTGGTGGGCAGTAATAAGCAGAACGCTAATGTTGCAAAGACTTTTCATAGTATGAAACAGATAACATTGAGAGTTATTTAATCCAATGCCCAAACAATGAATATACCTATATGTCATATGTTAAACGAGAGCTGTACCTCGACATACATTGTATAATAATGGTAGTTGAGATACAGGTTTGTTTCTAGTTCGATGGTAGGTTGCTGAGCTAAAGGTCCAAACTAATTAACATTGTAATTAACATTAATGTTTATTTACCGATCTATGTTAAAGGTTAATATATGTATATATTTTTTATTTTAATTACAAGATTTTTTCATTCGAAAAGTAACAGTTTAAGTCTGTGTCTTGCATTGGTTGGTAGGAATCCCACTTATTTAGTTGCCGCTGCAGCTCTCAAACTCTAAATAACAAAGTGGGGTGAGCCATCTCCGCTGGAAACAAATAGCCGACCTTTTGCCTTCTTTATGAGACCCTTGTTAACTTGTCCTTAATAAATTATTTATTTCCGACTTGCGACGCTGCCGTGCACATTTTGGCTAATTTTATTTATTAGTTCCAAATAAGTTTTTACGGCGTGGCCAGTTTATGAGCAAAATTTATAGCAGCTGTAAGTACTTTTTAACTGTCTGTAGTGAGAGCTCTAGAAGATTCGACAGTAATTTATGTCGGGTCTGCTACCTGCGACGGTGGCGCCGTGTTTCCCAACAAGGAACTAATTAAACCTGGTGGATTTGCATAAACAAACAATAACCGGAGTGCACCCACACGATGTTTATTTGTTAATGTGAATTAATATTGAATCAGTTAGTAAATCATTTTAATGGGATTACATTTTAATATGTGGCGTTTATTTTCGTTGGTTTAATTTACAGTGCCATCTCTATCAAAACGGATTATGAAAATGTTATAAGCGTAACTTCAATTTTTAAAATTAGGTTTTGTAATCTCGGCTGTGGTTTATTTAATTTAAGATAAATTTAGAGATCACCGACACGGAAAATCAGTCGCCTGTGCCTGTTATGATTTAATTTTTCCTAATTTTTGTATATACAATCATAATTTATGGCCGTGACTGGCCTTTTCTTTTACCAATATAACCAAAAAATACTTCTTACAATTGATGAATTTGTCCATACAGATTTCTTAACAATCACATTTGTTTTTAGGTGTTTTCAACGTCAACCCTTAACAACTTTATAAAGTGAACAGGTACAAGAGCAAAGACCATTTAGTTTAAGTAAGATGTGGAAAGGGGATAGAATTGGTAGTCGATATATTTAATTTAGACCATAACACCGCAGATCATGAACAAAATAATAAGATTAGAATTAAGATTATAAAGCCTACATTATAACTTTAATTCAAATCTTATTCCATTGTTCGAAACTTTACGATTAATTCAAATTATCTTTAAATCATTTCAAATCGAGTTGTTCCTCTCATCCCTTTTTCTTTGACGTATGTTTATGTACCTATCCTTCGTCTTATATGTTATCGGTCCCATATTCGCGTAACTCTGAACAGAGTCAATATTTGTGTGAGATAAACAACCGTGTTTTAGTAGCGAAAGACTTAAATATGATGGGGTTTTTCTTGTTACTGTAAGGCGTGTAAACTCCTCTCATTGTGTACACTTGAACAAAGAATAGAAAGGTATAAAAACTGTTATTCCTGATGTGAACCAATAAAGATTTAAAAAAAATTGTCATTGCTCTTTTTTAAATAGAAATCCAAAAGTCGTTTACACGGGTCTCCCTCTCTCACCTAGGTTTTATTTCTAAATTTCAGCGATGTTTGTGTCCATCCCTTTATCTAAATTACTATTGTTGAAGGGGTGAGAATGATAGTCAAATGGCTGAATCATCAGTTCGTTGGCGGCACTTTGTTATTCAGACGTCCTAAATGTCTGTTTGACTGATTCTGAACTAAATATAATAATATTTAGTTCAGATTCAGTCAAACAGACATCATATTTCTCTTCGAGTGGAAAAATATAATTATAATTAAAATATAAATATTTGAAAATACACTTAAATGATTGTATGTTTTATTTAGCCTGATGTACATATAATATCGTAAATCCAAGCATTCATGGTAAATGTTGGGAGAAAAATAAATTAATTCACCTTTTTGATAGCTTATTCTTAAACATAATATTACATCAATGTTCTTTATAGGAATGAAATTGTATAATCTATACACATACCTAGTACATCTCATGGGAACTTAATACTCCCTAAAATTGTCAAAAACGCAAAAGGCCAATTCAGACATTTTGGCAAATCTGTAATGTTTGGTATGTACTTAGACTGATCATACTGAACAACTTTCCTGAAAGAACATGAGTCAGAATATGAGAAATATTTACTTCTGATTCTAAATTCGATCAGTTGATCAGCAGTTTTGTTTGAGCAACCAATTTTTTCCTTTTTTTGACCTGTGTTTATTGAAGAAGGTTGATCTGTATAGGTACAAGTTAAACTATACGTATATCTTTAATCCATGAAATGAATTGTGTTAAGTTTGCTTCAAAATATTAACACTTTTAAATTACTTACGAAAGATGAAATTGCGCAAGATAGTCTTAGTTAGTCTTTGTACACAGTACACCTCATGGGAACGTAATACTCTCCATATAAACGCTGCGTTTACAATTTGGAGCGACGTGTTTGAGAAAATAAAGGGCGAACGGATTAATTGCTTAATTAAAAATATAATTTCCTGTTTTCATTATAGTATTCATGAAAGTGAAATTGCATCGCCGTGGCTCACTGAGTCTACAAACCGGTGGCGTAATGATCGCTGCGGGACTCCTCAAATTAAATAGCAAACCTTCCTATCACCTACCGATCACAATATTAAAAAGAGGATCGCAATAATATTAACAATTGGGTAAGAATACAATTTAATTGGTTTAATTGAGGATTTTACTTTTATAATAATAATTTATGTCGTTTCTTTTTGTTACTAGGTATTTTTAGTTTAGTGGGTTCATGAAAAAAAAAAACTATAAATGCTTTAATTTCTTAAAATAATTTACACTCATCATTTCGTGTAGGTGACACGGTCAGTCAACCATGCACACTCTGGTGTCAGAGTTTTTCGGAACCACCTCTCGGCCTCTGACGTGGTTCCACTAAATTAATTAAATTAATTTACAGTAAGCTATATATCGATATACTTACTTTCAATGAACTTTCATCGGCAAGTTCTTTATTATTTAAAAGAAACTGTAACCTCAATTTAGAAGAAATTTACACTAGAAAAACCATTAATATTGCCCATGCTACGATATGCAAGGAAAATGTAACAAAATTATATTCGCAACATTCTGTGACGTCTCTGTAAGTACTTAACATATCTCAAATATGATCAACGCGGTACGTACATGACAGCTCGTTTCCAGGGAACACCCTTCACTCGCTATAGTGTAAGGGCCTGCAACTGGCAGATTTACGTCATTTCTATAGAGTTAAGTTTTTCAATAGAAGTTTTGACAAAGACGTTGATATCTCAAATATGATTAACGTGGTTCGTACATGACAGCTCGTTTCCAGGGAACACCCTTTACTTGCTATAGTGTAAGGGCCTGCAACTGGAAGATTTACGTCATTTCTATAAAGTTACGTTTTTCAATAGAAGTTTTGACTGAGACGTTGATACAGAGGGGTGAAATTATGGCAAAAGGTATAAAGCTTTTATAAAAAACGCAAAATTATAATATATATGGGGGCTAGTCAAAGTTATATTAGTCGGGTAACATAATACCCATTGTCGAACAAATTATGACTAAGTACAAACATATCAGAAACGATATAAATAAATAAATATATAAATAAATATATATATATATATATCAAGAAACTTTGTCTCCATTATGTAAACATTAAGTGGCTATTTAATATAGGCATTTATAAATGTGATTCATCGTTCTCCTTCTGATTTATAGTATGTTCAGGTGTGACATGGAAATCTAGGAAAAAAATACTTTTTAAAATGAGGCAGATTGGCAATTGTTGCCTCTTCGGCCATTAGCTGAATTGAGTGACACTGATGTCCCGACAATGGCATCTTGATTTGATTTGCCCGCATACCGCATAATGAAGAGATTGAAGAAATCTTCTTTTATTTTTTATATTTTGAACTTTGAGGAACTTTTAATAACAGCTTAATTAGAAACATTTTTTTTAAAAAAGGTTGACAGAGAGTTCAATTACACATATGACTTTTTAACAATAATAGTTCAACTTAATTATATAAAGAGCTTACATGCTGTGAATCACAGTTATGTATGATGCTCACTTTTTATATATTGTATGTTCAACAAAATAGTTATAAGAAAATTTAAAATATAAGCAACCAATAGGTTAACATATCAAATGGGTACCTAATCCTTAGTCTAGTTGAGTAAAATCAGCAAAGCAAAGGGCACTGCCTCTTGTGCTCCTACTAACAGGCACGTTGATAAATAGGCAAAGTGGGACAAACGCTAGTCGTTATATTTGCCGGAACGATTTTCCGGAGTCGCGCGAAGAAAATGTGTTTGATTTAGAAGCACTTGAGGCCGGACCTTCCGCTCGCTATAAATTTTATTGTGTTATGATTTAGGGCGCGTATGCGATTTTATGGTAAACACTTTGCTCTTTGTGTGTTGTGTGATTTATATCCAGGGCGCGGGTCGAGGCGAGATGTTGTCAATGCTCACTGGGCTGAATAACGAAAGCCTGAATTATGACATCGTCGAACCAGTTGACGACCTTATAAACATTCGAGTGGGGTAAGCGAAGATTAGCTATTTGTGTTTCTAAAGAAAACATTTTGTAGCCGTGTCACGCGTAGAGGACTTTTGTTTGACAGGAGACTAAACGCTACAAATGTAACGTTAGAAATAAAAATTAAAAAAAAGATAACGTAATGAAACCTGTATTTCCCAAAACCCTGTCGTATGCGTCAAGGTTTGTATACAAGCGGTGACTTAGCCCGTCAATAGAAACAACTTATCCTTATGAGACTAATGCTGAACTAACTAACTAATGAGAAATTGGAACAAAAATGTTGACATTCCCATAAATAAGTCTTTCATAATTTGTATGAAAATGTTGAAATTTTTGACATATTGTATAAGTGTATTATTCCCTAAAACCCTAGTAACTTTGTTTCAGTTTTTCAAACAAAAGCATTTCGTTTCATAAAGAGTAGGTATTGTTGCTTCGTGGAAATTATAAGCCCAGGTCTATTTACAAGTCTTGACTCATTTTTTACGCATTCTCGGAATATAAAAACCTTTTATGAGCGAATATTAAAAATCGTGTAAGCGGCACATTTCATTACTTGGCTTGAATAACACGTTTACCTATTTGTAGCGCGTGACGGATTTGATATGTCGTGAAAAAGTTTTCATGAATGTTATTTTATAGCAAATTTAATTATCGAAAGCGTGAAACATTAATAATTATAGTATATACTAACATTATTATTGATGGTGCCTAAATAAATGTTAATATATAACTTTATTTTTATGTTAGATCCTGAGTAACTTTTACTTAATTATTACGGTCATACTTCACAAGTTATTCTCACTGAGCTATGTTTAATATATCAACCGAACATAACTAAACGCCAACTTGCTAGACCAGTTGGTCTCTAAACTAAGCGTCTAACAACAGAAACAAGTAACAACACACAAACACAAATCAAAGGCTCCGGAACTAGAGCTAATCACGAATAACTCCACACTCATTTAAGATTTCCGCAATGTAGCTATACGTTTTCATAGCAGCTTATCACAATGCTTTAATATGCTACACATAATAACATCATCATTTCTCATCATCATCTCATCACTCTATAAGTGGAATTAGAGTTGCCACATACTGGAGGGAAAAAATCTAATTGCCTTAAGTCATCGACACGAAAAGAAGAAGATTATCTTAAGAAGATTATCTCTCTGTCCTACATATTAGCCAGAGCAGTCAGAAGATTGCTCTGGCTAATATGTAGGACAGTCTCTATCTAGGACTGCCTCCGTGGTCCAGTGGTTAAGGCGTTTGCCTTGTCGACCCGGGGGTCGTGGGTTCGATTCCCACGGGAAGCATACTTTGTTAAGTTGTTTCCAGTTTGGCTAGGACATTGCTTAGGACCTGATTGTCTGATAAGAAAGATGATTCCGTGCTTCGGAAGGCACGTTAAGCTGGTGGTCACGGCTGCCATCTGGTAGTCGTTAAAAGATCCACGTCAGAGGCCGAGAGGCGGTTCCGAAGAACTCTGACACCAGGGTGTGCATGGTCGACTGACCGTGTCACCTACTCGAAATGATGATGATGAGTCAGAAGATTCGGCCGACACTCGCCACGCTGGCCAGACGGGTTAGAGAGGTCTCTTTGATGTTTGTAATCTTTGTTTAGCTTGTTTTAAAGTCACCTTCTACGACATCCATGGGATGACTTGAAATGGTCCTATCGAGCTCCGTGGCGCAGCGGTCAACACCCTAGCCTGCGACACGGGGGTCCCGTGTTCGATCGCCGGTCAGGTCAAGATGGAAAAAGATCTTTTTCATATTGACCTGGGTCTTGGATGTTTATCTATATAAGTATATATTATAAAATATAGTATCGTTGAGTTAGTATCCTGCGACACAAGTTCACATCTTACTGTGGGGCTAGCTCAATTTTTGTGATATGTCCCTATATATTTATATTATATTTATATTTATATTCTACTCTGCCAGAAACCACTAGACATAAAAACAATTAACGCAAAAACTTCTTCTTTTTTATGACCGCTGTTGGATACAAACAAGAGGAACTGTCACTGCTAGATTAGTATAATAAAACAAAAAGAGAACTATACAATCAAATTGATAACCTATTTCCTTTTTTGTAGTAGGTTTGAAAGATTTAAGCTTAAAAACTTAAGAACTTAATATTAACTTAATAAAATTATGCCAAACTATTTTTGCCTATTCCGTTTATGCCTAGTAAAGGTTTTGCATAAATCATTATGCCTTATGAATTTATGAATAAACGCCTTACAATAGAATCGAGTTGAGCACTTCATCGCATCTCTCAAATTGCGGCATGTTAATTGGACAAAGTACTAATAGCCCGCCTAATTATTCTTCAAAAGTTGCGAGTAGCAGTCAAATTTGCCATAAATAAAGCGTGTCTGTAGCAGGAATTAACACCGAAGTAATTAAAAGTTCTTATCTTCAAAATTCTTTATTAATTACTTATTAATACCGCCGCAATGCCGTCAAAGGCACGTCATACTGATACTGCCTTTGTGTACTTCCTCATGAGCTGCTGGAATATCCCTACTTATCTGGTTTTCGAAATATTAGTGGTAAACATTATAATTAACTAGCTGTTATCCGCGGCTCCACCCGCTTGGTATATAGCCTATGTGCTTCACAGTACCCTAACCTATGTGTGTGCAAAATTTCATGTCAAAAAAACGTGACAGTCAGCATGAATTCCTCTTAACCTGCTGCAATATCCGTACTTATCTGCTTTTGTGATAATTGTGGTAAAATTTATAAAAAACAGTGTCATTAAATGCAAGTAGCTGGATAGTGCTATACAATCCATACAAATCTTTATTATGGCCACCAAAATTCCATTAAACAAGTGAGCGCGTAAAGTATTTTTTGTATTTTGGACGACTATCAAATCTACTTGATCCAAAAAGTTTTCTAATCGGATTCCTATACAAATTTTGAATGACTAATCAAAACAAAAATAACCCTATAATTTTTTTTAAACTAGTCTGTCAGTTTTTTTTTCTATTTGCAATTGTTAATGGTCATGGTGGCTGGCTCTTTGTATTCATCGGTCTTCGACTTTTACTTTCTGGATAAAACATCTTCATTATTTGTGGAATCCGCGGATACAATCATCACACATTTGCATGAAATACATTACCAACAATAATTTATAGGTGGTCAATAATGTTGATATAGGTAATATAATCATCATGCTTGTGGGCGCGGAAATATTAATTTTCCAGGTAGGTATATTATGTTCAAACTAGATATGCAATTTCAATCAATTCATAAAAATATTTCTTTGCTTTACTTCATACTTTACCGTGCGATGAAAAACTTGTGTTTTTATGGGCGGTATAAACATAATAAACTTGTACTACTAAAAGCACTCGGCTTCACTCGTCACTCATTTGTCTTCTTTACCGCCTTTTCTACACAATGTACTATTATCTACTTTTAATGTATGTTGGCACCTCATGTAAAATAGTTGTTAGTTATACCAACTTTTAACTACTATCATAAGTGTACAAGTTATACATCATAATATAATAGTATCGTTCAGTCGTCATCCCAAGACACAAATTCACAACCTGTCGTACGTCCTTATATATTTTATTACCTACTATAATATAATTTTTCAAAAGCTACAGGTTATAAGAGCTACGATACCGTATTCTGCAAAAAAGAAACTCCTTTCATAACAGTATTGGTCGCTTACTTGCCTGAGGGCCTTAATATAATTATAATTCTTCCTTTTTCTTTGTTTATATGTTTTCATGTTACAATTTCAATATACATTAGAAACATTTTTGGAACACGCTCATTCTAACCATCGAGAGTGTAATGATAAAACCAACACAACAGAGTAGTCTCAAAGAAGCCGAGCAAACCAGTCAATATTGGCAGCAACCGTTCACCAGTTGACGTTTAGATCAACAGCCATCGTTGAGCTCAAACACCTCATCTCTGAGAGCAATCTTTTGAGTTGAAAAAGTAAAAATGCTCCGGATTTTTCGATTGTACATACATACACATAGAATATACATACATACACATAGACTATAGATACATGAAATGTGAAAACATTACACTCCATTTTTGGATAGTTTGAGTAATATGTCCTTATTCATTATATTTTTGGTTTATTTACATTACTTAAAGAGTAAGGTTTTTAAAGTTGATGGTAGGTACTTGCTTAGCCAGAAAACCAACGGGAAATATTCGGAAAAGAAAGTTAGTATTTTATAGAGTTGCGCGAAAGGAAACAAACATTTACAGTAGCATCGGCATCGTAGTTTATTAAGTGTTGCATGCATTAAGATAAACTTCTTAATAAATGAAATATAAATGAGGATATCATCATCATTATCATCATCAGCCTATACTCGTCCACTGCTGGACGCAGGCCTCCCCAATTGCACGCCATCGAGATCTGAATGAGGAAATGATTGATGGTAATTGGTTTGACCAAATTTGGCCGATCGTCTTAGTTTTAGTTTGGCAAAATCATTGCTTGTGTGTTGTTGTCCCGCTGTGCTGCTATGCTCCCAAAGAGTCCCGTGAAAAATTTTAAGTAGGTTCGATAAGTAGACAAATTTTTTATTAAGTTTTTTTGAAAAAAATCCTAAATTGCCGTAATGCCACAATATATGTAAGCGCCATTGGGGTGCTTAGTATAGTTTTAATAACACTCGCGAGGTCTACAGCTCACAGAGCCACTAGTAATATCTGTGCGAGCAGCATTACCAAACTTAAACATCATCATCATTTTAGCCGCTAGAAGTCCACTGCTGGATCCTAGGGATTTCCAAAATGACCAGTTGGAAGCTAAGACACTTAATGTGGACGAGAAGACACTGCAGAGCGTCCCAAATCACTGAAACTTAGTAATACAAGCTTATAAAAAATAGGTGGGTCCTGAAATCATCAAAACAAATATTTTTTGCAAAAAGTTTAACAAACTTTATATTTTAAATTACAGGCTGCCTATTTATTTGCGTTTGATTTCATTTTTATCAATAGCCCAAAATGCAGTATTATAGTTTATTTATTCCATTATAACTTTTAATGCCTTAACAGATGTGGATGTGTGTGATTTTCTTACAATAAGTATTCTCCCGAGTATTATTAAAAATATATTTATATAACTGTATATTAACTGGTAGCTTAAGTTGGTAGGTGATGTGTACCTTGGGGCAAGAATATTTTGTATTCGGGCACTCTAAAATCAAAGGCCATTTACGTAACCACCCCTCTTAAGTATTAATTCTAACTTGCAAAGAAGGTGCCTCTAATTTATTTTACTACGCAATTAACTTTCGGACTCCAGCCCCCTTAGAAAATTGGCCGCAAATATTTATGGCTTGAATTACTAAAGTTCCAATTAAATATCTATACACGTACAAGATGCTTATTTATGCAAGAGAAATGTTTCACAAAAGTTTTTTATTTATGCGCCTTGGCGATAATTTAGGCTCCATGATATTAGAATTTCTTTTATATCACTAATTTATATCTCATGATCTTAATGAATGTGATCGAAAAAGAGTTAGGAGGTGGGAATCGTCCTTTTTTAGGGTTCCGTAGTAAACTAGGAACCCTTATAGTTTCGCCATGTCTGTCTGTCTGTCTGTCTGTCCGTCCGCGGTTTTACTCAGAGACTATAAGTACTAGAAAGCTGTAATTTGGTATGGGTATGTATATTAATCATGTCAAAAAGTGGTAGAAGAAAAATTAAAAAAAAAAAATTTTTTAGCGTGGCTCCCATACAAGTAAAGAGGGAGTAATATATTTTTTTTATACAAACCCATCGTGTTGGGTATAGTTAGATAGGTCTTTAAAAAATATTGTGAAGTTGACGACACCATTTTTCGATTTAGGGATCCGTTTTCGAAATATTTGGTTTTAAAGTGCAAATTTTTGTTAGAGGTATGTGTCCCCCCCTCTATCTACTAAGCGGTTATATATGGATACGTGAAAAAAATTACAGCAGTAGTATATATACTGAAGTTGAAAGGAAAACTATAAGAGCTGAGTACTAAGTACAAACTAAAAAGTTATAGGCAACCAACTTATAAAATGTACTCGAAAATGTAAAATTTCCTACATTTTCATTGTTACATGTTTTTGGTCGTTAAACTGTGATGTGCGAGTGTGAACAGTGTTAACTCAAAGTTGTCATTCGCAACTACGGAACCCTACACTGCGCGTGGCCCGACACGCACTTGGCCGGTTTTTTTGAGTTTTATATGATGGGGTAATATTATTTTCTAGAGTTTATTTCTAGCGTAGGACTACATTTTCAATTTCATTAATGTAAGCTATTACCGGTGTTTGGAATAAGAAATGAACTAGGATAGATACTATTTGATATTGAAATGTTTCGTATTTGGTCAGATAAATTAATAAATACATTAAACCAAAAATGCATTTCGATCTCATACTAAACTAAATTGAATTGTTGAACAAGACAAGCAAGACTAATAAATAAATTACATCCTTTGTGAACTACACAGGATTCAAGCAACATTGGACCACATCCTTAAAAATGCAGTTGTTATGGAGAGATATAACAACAAACAAATTGTAATATTATTAAAACTTAGTTGGCGTTAGTTTTTAAAAGTTCCGTACTTCAAAGCCTTTGCGCGCAACTTCGTTCACGTTACTGTTTCTTCCTCAGGAACAATATTGTTATCCTGAATGTATTGTACCTAATATCCTTTTTGGCACAACGTGTATATGAAATTTTTACGGTTGGTCGGTTCAGTAGTTAAGGTGTCTAAGTGTGAAAGCTACGCACACAAACAAATATAGTCACAATATTCTCACCTCCACATTATAATAGTACAAGTTGTAATGGTTAGAGTAATTTAATTCAGGACACAGTCGGAGTTTATCTCCATCCCAGCAAAGACTTATAAATAAACTGAGGTAGACGAGCCGTACGTGCCAAATTCTGAAGCGTTCAAAGAGAGCGAGTTAACACCGTTACACTTAGCTCACACCAAAACTTTGTACCGTGAAGATGCCGTCCACGTCACGTTACACGATTCCTTTTAAATGTCGTTTCTTGGAGTAGGGCACGTCTACCTCAGTTTATATAGAAGTCTTTGCATCCCAGTAGCTGCAGGAGCTACTGGGATGCAAAGACTTCCTATTTGCTAACTTTTGACAGCTACGGTGTACATCATTTCTTCGGTATGAATGACTATTTTTATTATATTTATTAAAACCGTAATGGATACTAAAGTGACAATCAAATCGTTGTACACCGAGTTAGTAAATCGGCCTGCTGATCCGCTAGGCTTGGCCAAGCAATCGATGGGCGGCGGCGCTCGCAGGGTTTATCTAAGTTCAGGAATTATTACGAAGCTGTCAGCTGTGCGTCGTCTTATGTGAAAAGAGGATTATGGGAGCTTGCAAACATCTGTTGCTAGTGGGCTTTTAGTAAAGTTTATTATATATGAATGTTGTTGCTGTTACGAGTATCAATACTTTTGATTTGTTCGTAGCCATAGAAATGTTGATTTTTTTGTAGTGCGTTCCCTGGTCTACATGACTAGGCCTCCATGGTCATTTGTTTTTTTTTATTTATTTTTATTCAAAGAGTTTGAACCACAATGACTATCGCAACAAGAAAAGAAAAATAAAATATGTATAGAGGGCATGATGCAAAACGTGTCGTTAAAATAATAGAGTGGTGTTGTTGGCTCACACTTGGCTGGTCATACAAATTTTCTTTTGTTTATAAATTTGTTCACTGTAGAAACGCCAATGTCAATAAAATAGCTAGGTGCTCAGCTATTATTCTGTTCATTTTAATCCTAAATCGTAAAGCCAGATATTGTTTTAAGTGTGGCAACAGCTTTAATTCTCATTTTAAAGGTGTAGAAAAGTAATCAAAATCTTTTAAGCGCCCGCAATCAAAACGTTACCGTGTAACAATAAATTTTCATTTTATTACGCTAACGTAGTTTCAGCGAAATTAGACGGGCTTTGTTTTCTCATGGAATGCACTAGAAGACCCTTATAATAAAAATACTTTGCTGAATTTTCCTCCGGGCAAGGAAAGTTTTTATAACTTTATAATATCTTTCACGAAATTTTAAATCACATTTTTAGGTTAATGTAAGCGATGAGCCCTTGACTAAAGAAATTTAAGATTAAAAATGTTACTATTAATACATAAAATACATCGAATTTTATTTTGAAAATATCTTTCAAAGTACTTTATTACTTTTATCTTTAATTTAACAAAACAAATTGTATGTAGGTATCTTCTTTGTTAAAATGACCTTTATCTTTAGAATTCTTACAATAGACGAAAACATTTTCAACAGAAACAGATACAAACATGTTCCAGTAATTTATCATAACAGCCTCACAGAAACAAAATATAGACTGAATATGGAGTTGTTATTGTAGGTAAGGTGAAGCAAGGCATCAAATGTCTGAGTGGAGCGCAGTCTGTTATTTTCGTTACTAGCTAGTAATTACCTGTAGCCTGTTTGCCGCTGACAGATCCAATTACATTAAAGGGATCGAACCCCGTTCCATTAGACGCTACTTTGTTACTACAATGCATTGTTTACTGTTCATGATTGTATTACTATTACGTCTTATTGAATTGTCGCTCAGTTTCCGTGCTCAATTTGCGTTAAACTTGTAATCCAATGGAGTGGATATAGCTATCATTAATTTGGCTCGTGGGTTTTCGTTACGTGATATATTCTGTACTTGACTGGCACCGTACAATTATTAATGTATGTATGTTTAATAATATAGTCAGTGGCTTAATGTAATAAAAAATTATAACTGTATACGTATGTACTTGTACAAGTGCGTTGGTTACGTCATAAAGGATCATTGAAGATATCATATAACAAACCAACTTTGTGCAGGTGCAATGTCATTTTAAATATTATAAATAAATAATATTGAAAAGATACACATATTTGATATAAATATGAAGTAGTTTTTACAAAACTTAATTTCCTTGTACGTGCCGAGTAACAACGTAGAATATATTATCTACCAAACTAACTACAAGTTTGTAGACTTCACCGCTCTCCATAAATCGTGATGAGCTACTGCTTCTCTAACATATAACCATTAACTACATATAGTGGGACGCTAGTTTCGTTGATGAAGTTCTTTTCATAAGAGGCAAAAACTGATCAGTTTAATCAGAGCGAGGCGTCAATCAGGCACCTCGTTACCGAAACGACCAGCAATTTTCTTTCGCTGACCGAACGCGATTTCAAACACCGTCCTTGGTTCCTCTTTATTGATTAGCAACTTTTATGTTCTTGATTTATTTCTTTCTACCATTTTGTAATTAGGTAGAGATTGGAGAACAATTTAAGTCTTTGTAACAGAATCATCCAAGTATACTAAATACATAGGTACACGGGATAAAGCCTAACTTAATTACTCATCTTCAGCACTAAAACTGCTTACGGTTTAGCGGCCGTAGCCTAATTAGTGTAAAGAGTAATGTTTTGATGCCTTAAAGTTTATCCAATGTCTACAACTACAGAGAAAGATTTTCGTAATATCATATACCTGTGTATATATTTATAGGTATAGTAAAATTTATGAAATACTGATGCATCAGGCGCACTTTGTGAAAAGATCGAATAGCGAAAAGAAGTCTTATTTATTGACAAGATAAACGTAGATAAAACTGCAAACGACAGTATATCCTATCAAAAACGATCATTAGCGTCTAAACGTATCCTGAATAAGGTTCCAGAGCAAATAAGACCAGAGATGGCGACAACGAGCGCCTGAGCGCCGTGATTGCCTCGCATCGGGCAGGTCTCCGCTATAATGATAGCAATAATTCGACCGTAATCGGCCGCATGCCGCTTTGTAGTCGCCCTGGGAACCAAGACCGATTTTAAGCTACCTCTATTTTGCGCATCACTGGACAACTATCTAAATCAACGATAATTGCCACTGTTGCGCCGCTAAACTAATCTGCAGAGACGGGCGTAAAGTTCGTCAGATTTTGATATGCGAATTTGAATTTGGACAGTATTGATGCTAAAGTAAATTAAATTGTACGTACCTATCGAAGCTAAACTATAATAATATGTATATAAAGGTATAATAATATTAGATGTCCTGCATAGTAGGATAATAAGAGAAAGAAGAAAGTTCCATATTTATCAGTAAAATGATTACATTACGGCAGCCTTACAACATTATTTTATCAATGTACGTTTCGTTGAATATTAATAGGTATATTTTGGTTATAATTTGTAATATTATGAATACGTAGAACGATATGTCGAATTTAATAAGTAGAACTCACTTGGATTACATACAATTTTCATATTTACGATCGAGATATTTTACCCATTCCCGACATTTCATTGTTGGCTGACAATGCCAGGAAAACCGAGCCGAAATGAAATGATTTTAATCAAGCGAAGTTTCATTATTTATGTGATTGAACTATAGTTGTATGGGGTAAGTTATTTAGGTTAAGATAAACTTGCGATGGTAATTAAAATAATTCGGCGGGATGAGAAGGAAACTTATAGTGACGTGTATGATTTAGTGAAAGTGTTAATGGGGTAACTTCGTCAGAGTTGGCTTGCCCTGAGACCCTGTTAATAAGTCGCCTCGCCGTAAGCTGGGATCACTTCACTATTTATTTATTTTACGTGACCTCCGAACTCTAGTTACCAGCTTGGTATGGGACACATAAGGAACTATTTATGGTTATGCCTGTTCCTTAGCAGTTTCGTTGTAACGACAGTTTTGTAACTGGCGATCTGTCTTTTTATGTCGGTAGATTACACCGTAAGCTATTTGTGTTCATATCACTTTTTGATCTGAGATTGGCCTGCGATTACTATGAAAAAAATTATGCTTATGGAATTTAGTTTATAGAGAATAAAATAAATCCTAAAGACTAAAATCAATTAAAATACATACATGATTTACTACGATAGGATTAGTTACAAGTTTTTCCTTTATAATTAATACCGAAGTAATTAAAAAAACCAGCAGTATAAATAAAACATGTCCTGCAAGTCATGCCACGTAGAAGGGTACCTACCTAGAAGGCTGACAGCGCTGACAGCATTGCCACGTTAGATGGCAATTCTTATTCTCCTAGTCTTTGTGTGTACAAAAACAAAGATTTTCAAACAATCAAATATATCCCAATTTTCACAACTTCATTTATGAATACGTAAGAAAATTCTACTGAAAATATATGCATTTATATTTTATACAATCAATCAAGCCAAAAGAAGCTGGAAAACCAAGACAAGAATAAAAAGTGTCAGCATTATTACGCGGACTGCCATTACACACATATTCTTTTTACTCTTGAATAAAAATAAATAAAATCTGACAAAAAGATTTTGCAAATGGTGTTGTGAGCATTGGAAATGGTCGGAAAAGATTTTCTTACATAAAACCCATTGACCCGACGGCGCTGGGCGTAACTCACGGGCGCGCGCGCGGGACACACGGACAATAATGGCCGCCATAATTTGCCTGTAATGGGCCTTACACTATCGCCCTGTCAGCCCGACCAAAAATAAGCTTCTTTCTCCTAAATCTTTGCACGGAATGCTAAGATGAACCTCTTTAGCACGCTATTAGCGCACCAGTAGTTTAAGTTCTGTGTCAATCGATATTTTTTTCAACATCTCTAAATCTATCTCACTCTGGCTGAAAAAAAGTCCGGAATATAGTTATTTTATTAGCAATATCATAGTTAATGAAATAAAATAATACAACTATGCGTAGGTATTATAGAACACAGAGATAGAATGATAGATGAGTTATAGAAAAAAAGGTTTTTTTCACTCCTCACCTCCACAAACTTTATATTTGGACCAAAACAAAAACGAACCAAGTTACAAAACATAAATATGTTTGTTCCGATACGGGCGAAACTTTGCGAATTTGTTATCATCTGTTTACGTGCTAGTAGTTTAAAAAAATATCAAAAAAGCTATTTTGTAGGCAGAGCACAAAATGTTACAAAAGTCGACACGTAATAAATATAAAGTATGGCGTGAAACAAAGTGAAGATTTTATGAAATCGCTTATGTGTTCAGTACACGTAATGTGAGAAGTTTTTCTTATCAGAGCACGACCATTGACGAATATGTATGAAGCGAGAAATGCGTCAAGACAGAGTGATATACATTTTCTTCGTGAGAAATGGAGCAAACAATGTAGGCCAATGATATACAAGCGTTTATTTTTAAATGAACTGTAGTTCAATATACGCTCGAAATTTGTCAGTGTCTCCGCCATATTTGTCTTGGATGCTTTAATCCTGCATGACAATGGCAAATTTGTTACATCTTTACGAACGTTTTTTACATCAGTAAGTCATATTTCTGAATGTGAACTTCCTATAACGTTCAGAAATATGACTTACTGATAAGGATAGGTTGTGAATACTAACCCAACGGTAGTGTAGATAGTTTTATTGCATATTAATTCAACTATCATATAAACTCCCAATAAAGAACCACCAGTTACTTATTATAATTTATAGTACATTATGATACAAGTACGGTAAGCTGGATATCATAGTCAAGTTGTTTATAGGCACGAGGCGAAGCCGAGTGCTTATAATAAACCGACGACTATAATAGACAGCTTACCGTACGAGTATCATACGACGTTTTTCAATACATTTGCGATTACCAGAAACTAAAATAAGATTGTAGTTCAGCAAATAATGAATTTATAAAAGTTAGGAACTAAAGTAGTTTGTAAAAATACATTTATAATAATCAGGTACATTTACTCAGGTTTATATCTTCCAAAGAGTACATTGATAACCTTCTCCTTTTCGAAGTCGGTTAAAAAATCACATCTCACGAATCAGAAATAGTTTTAATGCCGAACTTAAAACTCTTTGCTCGGATTCTATGAAAAAGTTTAAATTTTGCATCTGTGGCATTGGGCTATTGAGCGGTTGTGATTGGTGTAAACTAAAAAGTACTAGTGCCGTAAATACATCATCACATTACGATACAAATTTCGATGTCGTAAGAACCGTAATATTAGCAAATGTATTGAAAATTATTATTTATACGTGTACCTTTGTAATGGGCGTCTTAGTTTTTCAAGATAGATACACCAATTTTACGTCAATTTTTTTATTGAATCATAAAATAGGGTTATTTTTGAAATAACACAGCAGGAAAAATGGTCTCCACGGCTTTGCTGGCATATACGCACTTTTTCCATAAAACTTTTTTGAGTTTGGGCAAATCATGCTGGATATCGAGACAAAATTACTCTGTTCTTTCAGCCTCAAATGGAAAATATTATTTGATTTTAACGAGACGTTGCCACATGCAATTGAGTCATCATCATCTCAGGCACAAGAAGTACAATTTTGGACATAGGCCTCCCCTAGGATTTCCAATACGACCGGTTGAATTCGGTTTACATCCAGCGCCTTCCTGCGACCTCGCTCTGGTAAGGTCGTCGGTTTACGAACATTTATTTAATTTTTCATTCATTCATAAATACCAGTTTTATAGCCTAAGATTACAAAATAGTAAATTTTCCGTACTAAATTTGCTATACTTTGCTATTAAACACCTTTGAGGAATGTTTTTCTTTTATGTCATAGGAAGGCATATAAAAAGTCATATTTTTGTCTTGAAAAATCACCGAATTTCTTACAAACTTGTTTCCCCTATTAACCCCCTTAGGAGATGAATTTCCAAACATTACATACACTTATAGTATCAAAAGAACCTTCGAGCGAAATTTCAAGCTCCTAGTCCTTGAGTGCTGCAACTTTCTTATCCCCAATCCATCCAGACAAGTAACATCCCAAATACCTTAATCCCGTTCTCCCAATCCAAAAAACTACAAAAAACAGTTTCGAGGGGCAGCAGCGTCCGTCTGTCAAGCGCGGTGAACAAAACCCCTCATGATGGAAATCCTGCGTGACTTCTTGCGGCTGAGATGATGATGATGATGACACAAGTCCACAGCTTACTGTGGAGGCTAGCCCAATCTGTGTGACATGTCAATTGAATCGATTAATAAATTAAAAATTACAACGTTAAAATTCCTACGTATAAATAACTAGCTACCAAATCCAATTATTCTAAATTTCTCAGTACCTACACGCACATTTCAATTTCTGCTTTCATACATCACGTCAACGTAATAGAATCGCGCACCATTTACGGTGCGAAAAATCCGAGCAAACAGCATATAATTTATCTGACCGCGGCCTTACACGCGAGACGTGTGGAGGAAACCAAACAGAGACCTTATAGGTTCTGTCTTAATTAAGTTTTTTTTAACTGGCTTCTGCATTCGTCGGATTGTTTTTTATTATGTTAATTCATAACTCAGTTATTTATGAACCGATTTGAAAATATCGTTTTTTATTTGAAAGGGTATAAATTTATACCAATTAATTGTATTAAAATCGTTTTGCTAGTTAGGTTATTAAAGTCAGTCATTTAATGTGAAACATTATCAATAGTTAGTACAGCTGTATCGCAGCGCAGTCATGAGATTTTAATAATTCCATACTGTCTCGGTCAAAAATGAGTAAGCATTTGTTGAGTAATTCCCGTAGATATTTTACCATCTTTGTTGTCTTAGTCTCTGAGCATTCAGGGTAAGTAATCTATCTGACCACGGTCTTATACATACACGAGAATTAAGAAAGAAACTACACAAAAATCGATTAATAGGTTTGTTTAAATAAAATCAAAATAATAAAATTCTGTACTAATTAATCGAAGCCCTGATTTTAGTACAGGCTCGATGCAATTTCAGAAAACAATTTAGTTGAATGTGTTATAATCTTGTTAGTAATAAAAAATCGGCCAAGTGAGAGACATGTAGTTGTAGAGTGCTCCACCAATAAGGACACAGTAATTAAATTATAGATTTGCGAGTTGGACTCCCCAAGTAAGAGTTCCATACCATTATTTATACAACATGAAACTATATAGCAAAAAACGGCAAAAAATGACGTCTGTTGATGGCAGCTCCCCATTATTTAATTTTTTTGTGTTTAGTATTAATAGTTATAGCAGCTACAGAAATACATCATCTGTGAAAAATTCAAGTGTTCAGCTATTACAGTTCATGATACAGCCTAGTGACAGACGCACAGACACACAAACAGACAGATGGACATCGAAGTCTCAGAAATAGGGTCCCGTTTTTAACCTTTGGGTTGGAACCATTAAACCAAAAGATTTACTTTAATGTTTAAAAAATCTGTTCTACCGGACCCTCAGGACAGAGCATACAGGGTATAATTTATCTGACCGCGGCCTTACACGCGAGACGTGTGGAGGAAACCAAGCAGAGACCCGGTTATCCACTCTGTCTTAATTAATCGTTGGCCTTATTTTTGTGGAATTCGATTATTTAATATTATTCGAGCTTCACTTTATCATCACAAAACAGGGAGCATACTCCAAAATATGCGTATAAAGAAAGATATCTGTGACGTTACGAGCTTGGCGTGTTGTGTGTGGTTAGACGTTAATTAAACTTGTATTTTTCAAAAACTTTAAAGCAACAAACTGGGCGTGTTAATTTATACTAATAACTCGAAAATAAAAGATGAATAAAATTAGATAAGGAATTAAATTCATTTTAATATCGATGTGACTAGAATTTATTTATCAAATCTGTCAAGTTGCTCGGAAATGTAATTAAGCTTAATTTAATATACTTAGTGTCATCCATAATAGTAAGACATCGAATACTTTCTACAGACAAATCTTTGCAAAAAAAGAGAATGGGACGTATTTAGAAATAATGCTTGTTAACAGTGTATAAAAATATCAAACCGTCGCTGCCATAACACGTGAGACGTGTTAAGGGGATACATGAATTTTCGGGATTCTAAGGTGCTCCTATTTAAATAAATCATTTGAAAGAAAATGGATCTTTCATTTACATTTCTTTGTGTGATGCCCTAGATATTTTTTACAGTTTAAAATGTGAACGTGAAGCTTTACTTTTTCACTTTGAATTGTACACAGTTGTAGTTGTAGTGTAAACATTGTAGTTCATAAAATAATTTCAAGAGTTACCTAAAGCTACGCAGAACTAAATTGTAAATTATATATATGTTTTCTTACAAATAATTTATTTCAAATGAGGGCAGCGCAGGACCCCATAAATTTCATGCATGTCTTTAAGGAAACTAAACAAACGATTCTGTTTTAATTTAACTTTCCGTATATTGTGATGCAACTTTTGATATAAACTTATTTGAAGAAATACGCAGATTGCCTAATATTTTTTTTATTTTCCTTTTCCGCATAGGTATTACCGTTATTTCAAAATTGTGCCAAACAGGTTACGCCTTTTTTTAGGGATAATTTGAGTGCGTTTGAACTCTTGTATCTTGCCAGATAGGTTGTAACGATAAGGCCTGGGGTTGTACACGCAAATTCAACTATTGCCTTAAAAATCCCAAAAGTGTACGAGTTGGGAAACTGCGACACAGGAAGGAATTCCATGTTTTCGCGGTTCGCATAATGAAGGAAGGAGGAGGTGAATATAGAGGTGGGATAATATTATTATTTGACCACAGTCGCCTTACGCGTCGGACGTGGTGAGAGAACCAAGGGAACTGAGGTGAGTGCGAATGTTACATTCCGATGTGGCTTAACAGGCTCTATCTAAATTGATTGTAAGCCTGCTGGAGTAGTTGCCCTTAATTAGGTATTAAACAATTTGGACAGTAATTCTTATTTCCTTCCATTCTAAAATTTGATTACTTGAGTTTAACATTTTTTAAAATCAGTCGGGGTCGCGTATGTTGCATTCACATTACTGTTAAAATGTTGTGCATAATATTTTCTAACAAGTTATAACAAACAAATTATCATTTGCTTACCTAAGTAGTAGAAGTATAGGTATTACTAGTAAAATAATGACTGCTATTTGTTTACGCACCAGCAAGCAAAATTAAATGCTCAGTAGGTACATATGTGTGTTATTGTGAAAAAAATCTGGAAATTGACATCAGATTTTGCTAAAACCCTTTGATAAATCGTCAAATTTTGAAGTTTCCAGTACAAATAAGGGTTTTTTTAAAACAAGAACTTTGATAAACTTTTACTATACAATATAATATTGCAAAACTTTGTAACTGGGCTGTTTAGCGTTGTGTTGTTTAGCATCAGTTTCATGTTACCATACCTAAGTACTTTGTTTTAGAACTTACCTACTTACATTGCATATAAAATTCAGACATTGGAAAGTGGTACAAACTTAGTAAAATACCAAAACTACAATTGGATTTATTTTAGTTCAATGTTCTACTTCATTAAAGTATCTGAAATTATACAACGAAATGAATGATTGCATGTCAGCGTTACCTGTGCTAAAATAAAAATAAAATATGCTAACTTATTTGTATGTTTGTTGTTGTATGTCTGTTGTTACTATTATTGTTATGTTAGGTGCCTAAATTATTATTAGGTATTTATTTATTCATGACATTACTTACCAACAGTAACATACATAAAAATATAGTGGTTACAAATTGTTTTACGAAACTGGTTATTTTATAGTTTGCCTTAGAACACATTTCAGCGTTAGTAGGTAGATATTGTAGCTCTTATAAATTTAGACACTCAGGAATTTTATTCTCAAGCACGTTTATAGTTAAAAATTCTAAAAGGAAAATGCAAATCAGTCAGAGCAACGTTTCGTAGGGTGTCTAATCTGTGCCGACATTGAAGTAGAAAGCAACGTGACATGTCCCACCTTGTTCACATCACGTCACCTCAATGCTTTAAATTTTCTGTATAGTGCCGCGTTTTTCCACTAGATGGCGCTGCAAAACAGACAAGGGATGAAGAAGTATCTCAGTAAATATACAGATGGCGCTTCAAACATTTGAATTTTATTTAGCTAGGGCGGGCGGGCGGTATGGGGCGACATCCTGCGGTAAACCGGAAACACATTACTGAGTCGTATTCTGTACATTTTTTTTACGGTTTACTATTATATTTTTCTTTTTAACCGACTTAAAAAAGGAGGAGGTTTACAATTCGTCGTAATGTAAATTTTTTGTTATTTTTGATTTCTCGAAGACGCCTGGACCGATTTAAAAAATCTTTTTTTGTTCGATAGGTAATACTTACAGATAGTCCCATTAAAATTTTATCGAAATGTGTCGAGCGCTTTCTGAATTCTGAAAAAAAAATACACAAAAACAAAAAAAATGTTTACAGGTACCTAGGTATGCCGTTTGGATTACACTTACTTCCATATTTTTCTTATGCTTATTAAAAAAAAATTGATAGGGTTGAAGTCGGTTTTTGTTTTTTTTCAAATAAGTGTCTTAAATTATTAGGGTTCAACAAAAGGAAATCGAAAATGTATAACATAAGTAATATATTTATAAATATGTATCTTTCATGCTGGTTTGGGAGAATACAAAGAAAAGGTAGAATGTACTACCTCTTTTACCGCGCAGACCGTAGAAGCCATTCAAAGGAATGTATGAAAATCAAAGGAATAATTTCAATACCTAGGCGACGAGGCTAACAACCTATCGCGATAGAAATTAATTAATATTTTTTTAAGATTCTACCCACTTAACCTAGCTCTTTGGTTCATATGATGTATCGTTAAGTTAGTATTCCATAACACAAGTCTTGAACTTACTTTGGGGTTAGCTGAATCTATGTGATTTTCATATATATATTTATTTGTTTAATCTTTAATTTGTTTATTAAATAGAAAATTCGATCATAATTATTATTCATAAATATCAATAGATATGTATCAATATACAAATAAGAAATTGTACATAATTTATTTCTAATATTTTTACTTGACAAATTGTATCTCTCAAATCATCTTCTTACATCATTATGTTCTCTAGTTGGATATTTATATACGATGATTATACACTCCCTGGCATATATACATACATCTACCTGCCAAGTTTATTTTATTCATATAAACACTACGAAAAACAAAATAATCTTTGCAAACAAAAATAAGGTATTTTGACTAACCTAACCTTGCCTTGCCTTATTTTACCTTTATTCTTTATTCTATTAGGGATTCTGATCTCAACATAAAAATGCTTCCAGAGTGTTCAAAATCATCCTGTATATGGAGCAGCCACGTTGGGAGTTGGAAGTGCCTTTAATTTAAAAAAGTTGATCTCCCTCCTCGCCCGTAATGAATCATGGGCGTAGTTATCCCGCACTTGGCACACAATCAGGGGACCTCCTTCTTCATTACAAGACACTTTTTGCGTGACGTCCTCCTTTGTTTATTTTCGGAAAGCCGTTTATCCTCATTCGCCGTGAAACTGAGCTTTATATTGGATGAAAGTATGCAAACAAGTATGCATGCATGCTGGAAGTGATACGTCCCATAAAACGTGAACGCACTGTCACATTCGAAGGTTTACTTTTTTAGAGTTCCGTAGGCGAAGGGTGACGGGACCCTATTCGACCCTACATGTTATTCTATAGCCCTTTACTGTCCGTTCGTTTGTCAGTTACCAGGCTGAATCTCATTAACCATAATAGCCTGACAGTTGAAATTTTCATAGATGATCTTTTTCTGTTGCCTCTATAACAACAAATACCTACTGATCTCTTCTTGCGCGAGTCCGACTCGCACTTGTCCGATTATTTTATTTGAAAATGATCATACTACATT
Organism: Rhodophaea formosa; assembly: GCA_963082605.1. Taxonomy (NCBI): domain Eukaryota; kingdom Metazoa; phylum Arthropoda; class Insecta; order Lepidoptera; family Pyralidae; genus Rhodophaea; species Rhodophaea formosa. Next base: position 12,196,464 of record OY720210.1, read on the forward strand.
TTGAATACAACCATACATACATATTATCACATCGGTTAACAAACACAGGTTAACTTTACGGCGCAGATAGAGCCCAACGGCTTAGACCTAAGTTTAAAAGTTATCACATACCTACCTCTCGTTGTTTCGAAAATCATTCAAGTAAAAGTACCAAATTCTGTGTTATAACTACATTAACATAGATGGGTAGTAATTATACGTATTTACTAGATAAATATGTTTTTTATTTCCGTTATGAGATGAGAAACCTAGAACTTATCCTTATAATGTTCAGCAAGACGTTCGTTTCCGCACACTTTACAAGCTTATTCAAGATTCAAGATTCAATCGTTTCTTTAATATAGGTTTCTTTGAACACTTATTAATTGTCATATTTGTGTTTACAATTTTTACAACAAAAACTTTTTGTTGACGTCAATAATTACTTATGGCTAAGTTTAGGCCGCTTCCAATGCGGAGTGCAGAAGAAGCGGCAACAAACTGCACAGCGCATTTTCTCCAAGCGACGTCAACTCACAATTCTAGTTAGACCTTATAAACTACTTATATATATGTGGACTGAGTGTGCATTGTGCTTATAAAACAAGTACAACACAACTCTGATATTTACCTAAGAAAGTCTCTTGATCTGTTTAGCTAATTCTTATTAAGTATGTATGTACTAAGTATATGCATTATTGTATTGACATTATCACAGTTATGTAGTAAAGTGTAACGAATAAAAATGAAAATGGGAAACGAAGAGGGACAAGGGGTAATTTTCATCAAACATATCGACGCCTGGAAACATCGGACACCCTTGTTAGTCACTACATTAATATCTCAATAACAAAGTTATCGCGATTGTTACTTAAATAAAATTAATTTTAATACCGTTTTAATGCGATAAAACCGTTTTAAAATTAATTTTATTTAAAAGTATGATATATTAAAACTATATCATACTTAGCATGTCTGTATAATTTTTCACCGTCAAATTTTCAGATCGTATTTGTTCTTATGTCAGTCGCAATTGTGACAATGCAAAAGCAAATTAATTTATTGAACAGGGGTAAATGACGCGTATGTGGTGTACAATTTTTGAAATTTTCGGTTCCCTATCTATAGCATACAAATTTAAGTCATACATAATGTAACATGGCATACTGTTCTTAGGCATAATAATTTTTAAGCATAACGTCCTTACGCATAACAGAGTACGCATAATAATTTTAGGCATAATGTACCTAAGCATAATGATATCAAACCATAATTTCTCAAGGAATAACATTTCTTTAAGCATAAAAATTCTTAATAATAACATTTTTATTCATTTAATAATTTGTATTAAATATGAAAATGCACAAAACTTTCCTGCCCTCAGTCGTTCAGAGTTGTCATAAAAAAAAAATAACTCAAACCTAACTTATTTTCTGCCCTTAGTTGTTCCGGGTGGTCATAAAAAAATTTAACTCGAACCTAACTTTTTTATGCACTTAGAATAATTTTCGATTATGAAATATGACTAGGAACAATTTGGTATTTAAAATTTATATCTAGCAACTTACTCCTAAAAATATTATGCCTAAATACTATTAGACTTATAGTTACTATGCCTATGGAGATTATGGCAATTAAAATTATTCCAAAACAAATTTAAAATTAGCCTAAAAGATAATTATGCCAAAATTACCCGTATGCCAAAAGCCAATTATGCCTAAAAACTATTATGACAAAATATTTTATGCCAAACCCGTTATGCCAAAGCATATTAGGACAAAAGAACTTATGCGACAAAAGGGGTCTCGAAATTTTCACCGTTCGCAAATAAGAGGATTTCCCATACAAAAATTGTTCGAAGACGAGTAATTTATTTCGCTTTTTGAAAGAAAGCACTTAGAAATTACGGTGTACTGTATTAAACGTGCCTTTTTCTTTAATTTTTAACGGTCACATCTAGTCGCAATGAGAGCTCAGAGCTCACGCATGTGAGTTATCCACTGGAGGCGCTCGTGTAGCTTGAGGTCTACCAGTTGACTTTTGCTGAGAGAAGTAAGTTTGTCACAGAGCTTTGCATATCGAAATGTGGTTTTAGTAAGCTGCGACGTAGCCAGATGGATTTTTTGACCCCGTAACTATCCGATCAAATTTTGTATGTAGGATGTAGAGATATTTTTAAAATTTTGTCGAAATCGTTGGGGCTGTTTCCAAAATAATATTATATAAATATTTTTAAGTATTTTATATTAATTGTTTAAAGAAATAAGGACTGAAATACATTTTTTTACGCTTAAAAACTACTATACGGGACCCTCCTCAACAGTGGCGCCAACTGGTGAGTACAAACACTAGCCCTCATTCAACCTTAAAAAAAGAAAATAGCAAAGCTTGTTACACATTGTTACAATCAAATTGAAACTGCGCAAATGAACTGTCATGCAATCAGTTTATTTTCGTTCGTTTTGCCACGCTTATCGAGATTAAATTGAATTTTTGCCGCAAAAAGATAAATAAAACCCAACTCTAGTATTTTTCATAAGTGGAACAACAACAAAGTTGATGTCAAGAGGCTCAGATGACCCGGTGTCGAGTGGGCCTCTGACACTGGCTGTCAATATCGGTCCTTGTTGGGAAACTTTTCAAAATTGGAATTCCGAAGTTGGGAGAGACGTGCCGGCTCGCGCTCCCAGGGTGCACGCTCCATCTCTCAAAGGAAATTCGGTAACGGGCCATGTATTTAGATGGAATTGAATTATCTACTGTGGCGTAGATTATTGAATTTACTCAGCGTGAAATTACTAAATACTTACGAAAAACATTCGCTTATTTTTATTTATCTCTTTGTATTTATGTAAATTTAATGCTGTATTCCATTAGGTTAAGCTTGCGATGTTATTTCGATGGAATATTCTTCTGTTTGTAAATACATTTTTTAATACTACAAGCATTATAAATGACTTAACGAAATGTAACCTTTAATTATTTAATATTATTTTAAACTGAATCACAATTCAGTTCAATACAATAATGCATTCATGGTTTCTTTCGTTGTCTCCAAACGTAAAAAACTACTTAGTACCTACACCTTTTCCAATAATTAAATATCTCTTCGTTCAATTAAGTCTAGGTTCATAATATTTACAATACAAAATAAAACACAATCCAAACTCAAACTCAGAGCACCCCCACACCGGAAAAAGGCTCAACCTTGGTACCTAGGTATTGTTATGCGTATATTATTGCGTAAATAGTTGAATTTTTGTGTGTGTTTCTTGTAAATAGCTCTTAGGAACATTTAATTAGAATAGGTACTTTTTTTTAAAATACAAGATACGTCAGTTCTGCAAAAGCAGGAAAAACATATTTGACAAGGTACCGAAAGCAAGAAATTTTAACTCATTGATATTTTCAATGAAGTATACTCGAGCAAGTTATCTGTCGTGTACGTGTATATTAACAATAGTCAGTAAAATACCACCGAGTTTTTAAGCAAAGTTCATCCAGAAAGCGCTTGAAAAACATTTCAATTTAATAACACGATAGTAGGCAACTAAGTTTTAATGATATAACCGTTCATTGGACAGCTAAAATGAGTCTAAAGTTGCATTGTGGGGATTAAACGCAACCCAATTAACTAGCGCGGAGTCCGTGCCTGGCCGGTCTCGATATCAGATTAGCTCCTCGCCGGATTACATTAGAGGACGTCATTCTATGCTCTAGCTCTGAGGCTCTCAAACTTTATTTGGCGCGTTGACGCTCGTATTCCTGTCGATGGTCCTGAAGATGCAGATGGGTCAAAAGAAATACTTAATTTTCTATTATATCGTTGTAATGTTTCTTCTCTTAGCCTTTACAAAAGGAGGAGGTTTTCAATTCTTTGAAATCTTTTGTCTTTTGTAAGTTGCCTCATAATTATAAACCGTTTCCACGCTGGTTTGGGAGAAAAGACATATGTAATGAATGTACCAGCTGCTTCTCTTCCCTCGCAGATTTTAAAAGTCGATCGAGGGAATGGGCGTGAGGAATCATGTCAATAGGCGATGCAGCTGGCAACCAAGCACTATTTTGATTCTGTTCCCCACCTACAATCCCACCAACATGCTAAACGTGGCCTTAAGGTTTTTATAGACCTGAGTTCTGTCTACCCCGCAAGAGAAAAAGACGTTATTAAATGAATAAAAACGTTATAAGATTGTTAAATCACGTCAATATAATAATTAGGCTAAGCCCGCTTACACACTAAACATGACTTTTAGATCATATGACTTTGGGGTTTATTTACCCCGCAAGGGATTATTGATGAAAAAGTTGAATAGCAAATCTATAGCACAAAATGAGATGCAATGCCAGTCTCATTTTTTGTGCATAGTCACTAACCAAAGTCACTAACATCCCATAAATCTCATAAAATTTTCGCATGACCCTATGCATCATTTGCTCACTATCAACTCCCCTACGAGATCGACAAATCCACCTTGGGATTCGCTGGTCCAGTGATACACCTAGACTATATCCACATCTATCCAATTACGGCCACCGTGGCATTCAATAGTGATGCAGATTAGATTCGTCAACATATTACGAGATCCGATACGCAGCGTTATCAGCTATCATTGGGTATGATATTTGATGTCTATTATGCCTAATATCTATGTATGGAATTAGGTTCTGATATTAGACGCAATGTAGCAGCAAATAGCTATATTGCAGTATAGTTTTGCATAGTAGCCAATATTTAGTTGTACCATCCATACACATTTGAGAATCCAGAAACTTGGACAATTATTAAGATTATTTTGATTTGATTTGAATTGAAGGTACTTTAGTACTTATTTAAAGCTTTATGGGTTGAGGCACCTACACTCATGAAATCATTGTTATTTTCGTTTTTATTTAGCTTCGTCCGTCACAGTGTCTTTATCTGAATGTTAATATTTTATTTTAAAACTGAATTTTAAAAGTTAAGTTTAACTTGAGTTCACGGTATTTGGTTGATAATAAAGTTTCCCCTGAAATTTAACAATTATAAAATAAATTCCGTATTAATTGGCTAACATACCTATATTTATTTATTTCGTAAAAAAATATTGTGTTCTAAAAAAGGAATAAAACTCAAACTTAATTAAGAATAATAAAAAAAAAGATTTTTTTTATTATAGCTGTAAATTGCCGTACATTTTCCTTACATGTGTAACGTCTTCTTACAGTGTATGTGCTATTACAGATACGGAACATTTTGTGCTAGACTTCTAAGCTAGAAGTTTATAATGATCCGTCGGCAATATTGTAAATTGATCGTTAAAAGTTCCTTATTGGAGTTGGGTGTGTCGCAGTGACGGCTACTTAGTTATAATATTCTCGTAGATCAAGGGTAGATCTAAGGTCGGATATAGGTATGCTTGGTTTAAGGAATAATCTGAATAGGCCTTAGTGACACAAATATCAATGCATGTATATGAAACACCAAAAAATTCTTCTCGCTTTGCCATACACAATGGCCGATTGGAAGCTGATTGCGCTTAGTATGGAGCACCCATACTTTTTGTCATATTTCAATAAATGTTTATGTGGAATTGGACTATGCAAAACTATACTGCAATATACATGCGTCTTATATCAGAACCTAATTCCATACATAGATATTAGGCATAATAGACAACAACTGTAGGTACGTATTTTTTCCGCGTTACCTGGTCTTGTAAGCTGTCCAAGTTCGAAATTGGACTGAGCTGACTACAAATATTTGGCTACTGTTAAAAAAGTTAACAGGCCCTTATCGCATATATCACACAATTCCATGGTTGTACCCTATATGGTTATGCTTTGCTTACGACAAAATACTTATTGTGTCAAATATTTTATGAAAAAAAAACCGGTAGATTAAGCAAATCCTGGACCTGGTTTTCACTGGAAGAGACACCATTGGTGGGTTAAGAATATATTATTTTTCTGCTTTCTGATGTCCACCACTTTCACCACTTCCACCTTTCACCACTTTCCACGGGATGTTTCTTAAGATGGTGTTTATTGGCATACTCAGCTCGTTTATCAGACTATAGACCCTGTCTGCATGACGTTCTTTGAATTGTTTTTGTCTTAGGCCTATTTAGCGAATTTATCGAGTTATTGCATTTTTTGTATTGTATATATGTCGCAGTCATCTAGTTGAAGCTGCTATTTGATTGAATGACTAGCGCGTTCGTTGAATGACCACGATTAATTGAATGACTACAGGACAACTCGTCAAGTCGTTGAATGTAATGTTCAACATCTTGACTGAATGAACGTCATTTAGCAAAGTAATTGAATCTTCGCCGACTTTGTAATATTTGATGGTAACATGATTTCCAAAGCTTTATTTAGTCTCATATATTTGCAATTTTTTCTTAGTTTTTAAAGTAGCCGGCGGCGGCGTAATTATGGGTAAATCCATGATGTCATACTATTTTATTACAAATAACGCACTTTTAAGTAAATTTAATTTAATAAATATCAACACCGTGCCATCTGTGCGAGCTGTTTGACGCCATATTTGTTTTGTTTGGTGACTACTAGCGGCGCAGTGGGAAAAAAATTAACTAAATTTGAATCACCTGACTGATTTTATGTCCGCTTTGTTCAAAGGGCTATGTTACAATCCGCTAACTAGTTGGACGTTGAGCGACGCTTGTTCAATCAACGTTCGGCCTAGTCATTCAATTAAACGTGGTTATTCAATGAACGCCCTAGTCATTCAATCTAATAGCAGATTCTACCAGATGACTGCGACATATATATACAATTATCACGTCGGTGTCCCTAACGGGGTAGACAGAGCCCAAATACATTCAACGCAAAGGCCAAAATGTAGGGTGTTATAACCCACTAACATCTTGACATTATGATAGAGCTACACATTTTCAAATTAAAAGAAAATAGTTCTTTTATTTTTATTAATTTGCTTTACTTTAATAATAAAAATATTTTCTTCTCAACTGTATTGAAAGTTCAAAGCATAGAGTTACGGTTAATTGAATTAATTTCCCTAACAATATTAATTACTATAACAGCCGCAGCTTCAGTTTCAGCGGCGCGTGTATTGGCTAGCTAATTATACGTCATAAATTGATTAGCTTCTATTCTGAGGTCTAACTGAATTGATGGCATCATATGTACAGAAATGCAAATATCTATGTAAGCTATTATGTACCTTCAAACATTTATTTGCATGTTTTTGTTAAAATTTATATAGACTGGCATAATTTTATATTTACAAAATGTGTTATTATTGACGAGATGAAATAAGAAAGAATACTGCATTAACTGTTAGTTAGTTAGATTATGACATTTACTTGGCTGGAATTTCGGATTTTAAAATAACTTTCTATATAACACCTAGGTAACACGGAAGGTAAGTATAATAAAACCATTTTTTATTATTTTAGGTTTGAAAACTTATCTTCTCGAGAGGTCGTGATTAGACGATGACGATATAACATTGAACTACCATAGAATACATTCATACAAAAAAGTGGCCAAGTACGAGTCGGACACGGACATGAAGGATTCCGTAGTATATAAATATATAAACTCACTCAACTCATAAACTGCTGACTTTATCTTGCTCAAACCAATTTTTGTTGAAAGTGTTAATTCAGGTCTAGCTTACAGTCAGTCTACCTAGATTTATCCCTATGACAGACGGACAGCAGAAGCTTTGTGGTTGGGTTCCAGTTTTACCATTTGTGTATGGAAAGTGTTCTATACCCAAAGGGTAAAACCGGCTAGGTTCGTAGGGACAAAAAACGAACGTAAATAAAAGACATTAAAAGGTTCAATTAACGTAATAGAGTTTCAGTCAATAGCTTACATTTCAAGCTGCACATAAATTAAACACCATATATTGATTAGCTCCTAAATCTGCTGCGATGCCTGACTGTCTTAATAGCATAACATGTAACCAAACGTGCTATGTATATATATATACTTAATTGTGAGGTAGTTATTTTAGTATTTACTATTTTATGTGATATATATTTTGATAAATATATTTATTTGATATTTTTAAATAGTTGTGAATTAATTTTTCGTTGACGAAACTTGTTGATATTAATCTAAATAGTGAAACTATGTGTAGATAATATATTTATTCAATAATCGATGTGGTTACCAGTTATATCGAATAATTGAAATTCTCTCTTTGACCCTACTGACCAAGCCAGAACGAGGGCATTGTTTTTTGCATATAAGTATGTTTATGATATGTGTGTAATATGTATGCTTTTACAATAAATAGGAGCTGAAATTTTAAATAAAGAATTTTAAATATTTTGTTTATTTCTCGTGCTTATTATTTTCCAACATCACTCACAAGAACACTAGTCGGTTCAAAAAGATTATTATTTTTGTATAGCTTTGGACTTCCCTGAATGAATATTTCATGAATAATGTACAGTATACTTCAGTTCAATTCTCCGAAGTGTAAAGGGAAGGAGGACCGGGAGGTTTAAATATAACGAAAATGGACAGATAGCCTTTGTGTAAGGGTGCATAAAAGAACACTTATTTTCTTGAACATGTGATTGCGCACCAAAATTTGTTCAATATTTTATACCGAATATCATTCACATTTTGAAAATAATGAATGTTTAAAGTTTCCTACATTGACGCTTTATTACATAGTCCTTATATTGAATCCATAAGAATAAATGTTATGTCAGGAATGTATGTTATATATAATCCATTTATTTCCATCTAATTACATGTCACTTTATCTTTCTTAGTCAGTTTAAATGTTCTTTCGAATGACCTTATATTGTAAGTTTGCCAAGCCAAAATTATTATTCATTTTGGTAAGTAGTTACTTTAGTATGATTTTGCTCAGTACTGGGCGAAAAAAGGAATTTAACCATCGAATCGATAAGAAGAAGTATGATTTTACCGAAAGGCACGGGCCGGATCAGAAATATAAGTACCAATGTGAATAAAGGAAATTGGACCTTATACATATGAAATAAAAATATTATTGAATAGCGTGATAGCTGCTCAGCGACTATGATTTGTTTATTGCATTGAAACATGAAATTTTAAATTTTAAGACTTATCTTTTCAACAAGCTTTTACCAGCTTTTATTAGACTTGCATTTTCTGACATTCTATTGAGCTGAAATTTTGCATAAATTATAATAATCATTCAGATGACAATGTAATATTATGGAGACTATGAGTTTTTTATACAATGGAGTCAAAAACTGACTGTAGGTACACCTTATTAAAACGAGGTATACCTATAGTATCAGAGCTTAAGTTATTTGTATTGGAAAACACATCCTAAGTATCCCAACTTATATTATAATTGCCAAAGTGAGTTTGTTTATATGTTTGATTGTTAACTCTTCACGCTTTATTTACTGAACCAAACTTTATATATATAGGCATACACATAGGAGAGTAAGGTAAGTACTGAAAAGGACATGGGGTACCTTGCCGAGAAAAAGTACTGTTTCTTTGGGATTTGCGATAAACGAGCCCGCAAAATTATGCGCGAGCGAAGCCGCGGGTTACAAACTAGTTACATTATAAAAAAAAACCGGCCAAGTGCGTGTCGGGCCACGCGCAGTGTAGGGTTCCATAGTTGGGAATGACAACTTTGAGTTCACACTATTCACACTCGCACCTTACAGTTTAACGACCAAAAACATCTAACAATAAAAATAGTATGAAATTTTACAGTTTATAAGTTGGTTGCCTATAACTTTTTAGTTTGTACTTAGTACTCAGCTCTGATAGTTTTCCTTTAAACTTCAGTATATATATTACTGCTGCAATTTTTTTCACGTATCTATATATAACCGTTTAGCAGATAGAGGGGAGGAACACTTACCTCTAACAAAAATTCGCACTTTAAAACCTAATATTTCGGAAACGGATCCCTAAATCGAAAAATGGTGTTCTCAACCTCACAATATTTTTGAAAGACCTATTTAACGATATCCCACACGACGGGTAAATAGAGAAAAAAATTACTCCCCCACTTTACTTGTATAGGAGCTATCCTAAAAAAATATTTTCAAGCCTTTTTTCTACCACTTTTTTGTCATGATTAATATACATACCCATACCAAATTACAGCTTTCTAGTACTTATAGTCTCTGAGTAAAACCGTGGACGGATAGACAGACAGACAGACATGGCGAAATTATAAGGGGTTCCTAGTTTACTACGGAACCCTAAAAACGGTAATTAAAATGATGACCACATTTTTTTTTTAATTTATGCCATCAGTGCGCGCTGAATATATACTGTGCATGTGTTATTATACATTAGCAGATGTAGTCATTATTTACCTAAGCTATAGGTACAATGTTTATTCTGCTAATTGCGATCACGGAGATTTATTAAATCGGTGCCTCAGCTGCTGCAGCGCTTGCAGCAATTCAGCACACGGCTGATGCCTGTCCAGCAGCACGTGCGCTGAATTGCTGAATGCAAGAATGCGCTTTTGTTACGTTGTCTTTTTGTTCACGGGTTGGAAATCTAGGCTGAAAATAGTTTTTCGACGATATCTGTAAATCTGATTGCCAATAACTTGTGTTAACTTTATTTAAAGTTACTAGTTGTCAACAAGAGAAATATTCTGTCATTTCTTATCAAAGCATGTCATGAATCTTTGTGGCCCGTAGACTAAAAAAAGCTCCTAATGACAAAATTAATACCTGGTATAAACCAATACAGCTTTCTTTAGTAAGTATATTTAGATTACTCGAAATTTCCTTGTTATGTTTTTGAGATCCAATTAGGAAGTTATCGTTAGTAGTGATTAATGCCTTTAAAATGCCTTTGAACGTGACACGTACTGTCAAAGCTTTTACATGTAAATTATAAATTAATATTTACCAATAACCCGTATATTATATATCAGTTTCTAAAGGACATTGAAAGAAAGCTGATTTAAAAGCATATACACAATAATTTCCATATGACGGCCACTTAACTGTGTCGAGTGAAGATTTTTGAAATTAATATGTAGATATGAGTCCCTCGCCCCCATCGCCCGAATAATTTCGAATCCTCTACGACCGAGATCTCCGGCGGCGATGTCCCATCACTACGGTACAGATCAGCTGATCAGCTACCACTCCTCGGACTGGACTGCGCCCTGTAACCCGCGCAGGACACCTGTCATATATCAAAGTCAACATTTTATTTTCGTTGTTTTTTATTTCAGATTTATCAATTTTGTATTATAGGCACTGTTTTTTTAGATTAAGCATTTAATTATAATCTTTCAGACTTTTAATGTCGTTAGTTGGTGGTGTTTCGTCTGGAAATGTCGATCCAGGTGAGTCTATACTGTCTGAGAATTTGATTTTGTGCTCGCAGTGTTCCCAGCCACGGTATTTCAAGGGGCAAAGGGGTCTTAAAATTCATGTGTCTAAAGCTCATAAACCCCAGCTTGATGCAGGTGATAAATCCCTTTGCCCCACCGCCATACTTTCCGCTCATTCTTTTAATTCGCACCCCCATCATCCGCTCCACGAACGCCTGTCCACCCTTAAACATTCGACACCTGTTTTAAAGCGTATCCCCAAAGGAGCTCGACGGACTGTATCTCAAGCGCTAGCAAGTGATATAAGGAGAACAGTCCGCGAGAACTCAGAGGAGGCTTGGGAACATTTGCTCACCTTCGCTTTTAGGATTTTACATGTGTCAAATGAAAACTCGTCTGGCAGTAAAAATCTTACGTCCAAAATAAAACAAAACTGTCTGTCTGACTCGATTTCTTCATCAGTTCCTCATATTTCGGCTTCCAAATTAAAGCAAAAAAGTTTAATTAAGTATGTAGAGTCAAAAATAAGCGAAGGTGACATTAAAGGTGCAGCTAGGATTCTTTTCTCAGACGATGCAATCGCCCCTAATACTCCAGACACCCTCTCTGCTTTACAGGACAAACATCCATCTTCAGCAGCGGATCTTAATCTGCCTGACCCTCCCAATAACACCAACGGGGCTCTACAAGCCACAGAAAAAGAGGTATATGCGGCTGTGATGTCCTTCAGAAGTGGATCAGCCGGTGGTCTAGATGGAATGTCACCTCAACACCTAAAAGATCTTTTGAGCGGTGACAGCACTGACGCCGGAAATTCGCTTTTGAAGGATCTCACAGCTCTTATTAACCTAATGTTATTGGGAAGGGTCAATGAGAGCGTTACCACCATTCTTTATGGTGCTAACTTATGTGCTTTAAAAAAAAAGGACGGCGGCATCCGGCCCATTGCTGTAGGCTCTACATACCGCCGACTTACAGCTAAATTATGCTGTAGAGCTGTCGCTGCCACCCTTGGAGACTACTTTCAACCGATTCAGTTAGGTTTCGGTTCCAAGGGTGGCTGTGAGGCCGCTGTCCATTCTCTGCGCACCTATTTAAATATACAAAAGGGTGGTGTATTGCTGAAGGTGGATTTAAAAAACGCTTTCAATTCAGTCGATAGAGGCGCTATGCTGGCACAAGCAAAAATCAAAATTCCTTCGATCTACAAATTTCTCTGGCAATGCTATAGTCAAAATTCAAAATTAATGTACCGAAATGATCTTCTTTTTTCGGCAGTCGGGTGCCAGCAGGGTGACCCCTTAGGTCCGGTTATTTTCAGTCTTGCGATACACCCGGTTATTGAAAAAATTCAGTCGAGGTTCAACACTTGGTACCTCGATGATGGGAGTTTAGGAGACGACCATCCTGAGACTGTTTTGAAAGACCTTGAAAACCTAAAACTTGGCTTTACTACAATCGGACTTAGTCTAAATTTTACCAAGTGCGAATTATTTATTGATCAAGAAATGCCTCTTCTTACTAAAATGAAAACAATTGCTCAATTTAACTCCTTGGCCCCAAACATTAAAATCATTGATAAGTCTTCTCTTCGTCTCCTAGGCTCCCCAATTTTTGATGAATCATTTCCCAGTTTTGTTGATGAAAAAGTTCAAAATTTTCAGTTAGCATCCGATCGACTTTCTAATATACATAGCCATTTTGCTTTTACCATTTTAAAACATTGTCTTTTTGTTCCAAATTTTACGTATAATTTACGCTGCAGTCACCTTTGGAAATACCCGGACCTTCTTACTAAATTAGACAATATAATTAAAAACACTTTGGCATCTCTTTTAAACATTGAATTTGATCACATTATTTGGGAACAAGCCTCCTTACCCGTAAGGCTAGGGGGAATCGGAATTCGAAAAATTTCTAGTGTTGCTCTGCCCGCGTTTTTGTCCTCTATCCATAGCATACAGGACCTTTATAAGAAAATTTTATGCAACCCTTCTTTCGAAATATCTCACATGAAAGAAGCCAAAAACGCTTGGTCAGGGCTATGTCCAAATTCAGAATTTCCAGACGCTGCGTCTTCTCAAAGGCGATGGGACGAGCCGCTTTGCAGACTTGTACAGAGTAACTTACTTGAATCTTCTAGTGACAGGTCTGCAGAGCGTGCTCGTTTACTTGCCGTTGCGGAGTGGGAATCTGGACTATGGTTACAGGCCTTGCCGTCTTTCACTCTGGGTACCTTTCTGGACGATCACACATTCCGTCTGGCGACATGCCTGCGTTTAGGGGCCACAGCGAATGTCCCGCATCGTTGCCTATGCGGCGATACCGTAGACCAGTTTGGGCGTCACGGACTTTCGTGTCTCAAAAGTGCAGGTCGCATGGCGCGCCATGCCACACTAAATAGTATCATCCACCGGGCTCTTGTCACTATTCACGTGCCAGCGGTTTTAGAACCCAATGGACTGGCACGTGAGGATGGCAAGAGACCGGACGGAATGACTCTTGTGCCGTGGAGGATGGGAAGGCCGCTGGTTTGGGACGCCACCTGCGTGGACACGCTCGCGTCCTCCCACCTTCCCAGCACAGGTTCTAAAGCGGGCATGGCTGCAGCCAATGCAGAGTCCCTCAAACGGCGTAAATATGCTTGTATCGGCAATGGTTTCATATTTGAGCCGTTTGGGGTGGAGACTCTGGGTCCGTGGGGCCCCTCGGCGCATAAACTTTTTAAGGTTTTGAGTCAAAAGCTGGTTGAGGTGACGGGTAACCAGAGGGCTGGTAATTTTCTAGGACAGAGGATAAGCATTGCCATTCAACGTGGCAATGCTGCCAGCATTCTGGGTACCCTTTCGTGTGACAACGACATGCGGGACATTTTTTATTTATAGCTTTGTTTTTGTATGTATCTAGTTAGGTTTTTATTTAATAGTTTTAATTTTTGTTTTTAAGTTAAGTTTTAGTTTTTTATTAGTTTTAGGAAAATAAAATGTATAATATCCCAAATATTACTATTAAAGTTATGCCTTTTATGGAAGTTATCTAATACAAATGGTTTTTCATACCAATATTCTGAGAAATACGTTACTGCTGTATTTATTTATAAATTGCTTGGAAGTCTATGTTAGAATCGATGGTATATAAGCATATCATTGCGTAAGGTATACACATTTATGCGTGCAAGTGAGTATACATATTATTTCCTTTATTTCACTATAACTTTTAAATGCCCAAAACAAACAGGCTTAGATGAGCGAGGTAAGTATTGTAACAGAATCCTTGCTTTACCCCGAGTGACATAGGCTATAACTTATTTACTGACTTTTATTTAAAAATCTGTTCTTATCATCATTGTATAATCCACTTTAAATCTTTTAACTTCACAAACTTTAGCTATGATCACTTTCAAACTGCTTTCAAAAATAGCACTCCAAGTCTACTGTGTCTTTTTTACAATTTGAACCTCCTGCTAGTAAAAAAAGTATACTGCATCCATTGTAAAAAATAAGATTGTGTGTTTAACCTCATGGCCAGATCTTACTTAAAATAACTCGGTTATTATTTTATTAGTTTGAGCAATACACGAAGACTAGTAAATAAATAATTAATTACTTACGAAATATAGAAGCAACTACAAGACGGAAGTTAACATGTGTTGCGCCGCGCAGATGGATCGACGACTAAATATCCTGTTTAATTTCCTTCCAATATTTCTGCAGCATTTATGTCAAGTCGCTATCAAGAAGGAGGCATAAACAAAATTAATAAAAGAAGGCATCCCAGTATTTTTTTAAAATACCTTTATGTACCTATAACTAAATTTTAATGTGATTCACATTTTCCTAGACCAGTTGATTCTCAGGCATATATTTTATATTCGAGGTTGTCCTACTAATTTGATTTTTAATATATCCAATACTAGTTGTCAATATTATCGGTACTACTTTACACATTCATAACATAGAAATAATGAAAATTATGCCTCTTAAACCTCTAACCTCATTAAATGATTATCATTAGCTTATTTACCGCAACTTCGTCCATATAAATTAAAGCCTATAATACCCACTGATAATATACCTTTATAGGTGCAAGAATATTTACAATTTATTTATCTATTCCCTGTTTTACGAATGTACGGTTTTTACATAGTCAAAGCTGTATTATTGACCGATAAGTAAATAGTTTTTTTATTTATGAGGCATTATATTCGTAGTCTTAGTTGTATTTATGAATTAAATTAGTTGAAGGACAACTTCGGGTAAGCACAATGTGGCGACCGCAAAAATGGTCAAATCACCTTTTTTCTTTATCCTGTTCATTTCAGTTTCAATGCAGTTTAAATTGGAACTCGATACCCAATCACTTGGTCAAGTCAAGCTAAATTGGATATTAACTCAGTTGGATAAGTAAGCGCTATCGATCTACCTTCCAATTTTACATTAGACTGAAATGAAAAGTGCCTACTACACGTTCACTAAAGAGAGTGAAGTGACTTTTTTATTGGGAGACATAAGTAGTGGTGGATGCTCTTATTTTATCGTTAAACATGTGTTTAATTGAATTAAACCTTTCGAAGAATAGTGTAATTGGCGTTGCGCAAGATAAGAAGTAAGTAGAAAAATCAGAGAGACGAATTTTTTTTTAAATCTATGAGAAAAGCTAATATTGAACCTCCAGTCGAACGAGCAGTGACGTCTAATTTGTCACCATAAACCCACAAGAGTGACTCAATCTGTGATTGCGTACTTGATAGAGACATGTAATTAAAAAATGAGACAAGAAATGTGTAATCGTATTTAGGTCAATTTAGTGTTTCTTGTACCTACCAGATTTATATTCCCTTAGTATTATATTTGTTCACGCCAGCCTACTACCGGAAAGCTCCAGGGTATTCCTAGCACGGGCAAATACCTGTACTTCATTTTCACAGGTTTTAGTCTGTGGTTCAAGACATTCTCGAGGATGGCTGGCGACTGGCAGGCAATTATCCGTAAAAACTTATAACATCATTAATGTCATAAAAAGAGAAACCGAGTTGTGATGCACCTCAACTGAGAAAGCAAATAGGAAAACGCTTAGATGAAGAGTGTAAGTAAAGAGAGTGAGAAGAATTTATCATGACAATCCTCAACTCCAAAAGATAAGAAAACACAAAAAAGATAGACTTTACAATAAAAACTACTTTATCCTCATGTTATCAACGATACTCTAACGCAAACACACTAAATCCCTAATAAAGCGTCATCCGCTAACTTAATACACATATCTGCGGAAATAAAAGACATTAAGTCAAGAGGCAGTATTGTAGTGCGCATCACGTCTGAAATAAGCGTCAGGCCAATGGGAACAAGACAAGCATGTGAATTATGGGGGGCACGCCGCCGCTGTATTAAAACTGCATCTGTCTTTCATGAGCGGACCTTTTTCGTACATCTTACAAGTGTTTTGCATACCTCTTCCACGGTTAGCTTACTTGTACATTGACTTGTTAAAACAGCACAAATAATTTGAAAAAAAAAAAAACAAAAAAAATATGAGGAAGTACTAAGATATAGTTTCCACTTTAATACAGAAGTTGATCATACAGAAGTCGATCAATAGAGCGTTAGGCAGGAATCGTAGTTAGGACGATGGAAGATAACTAGAATTATAAAGACATGTCACCACTTTGATGGAACTGCGTCAATATTTCATGTGAAAATTAAATTCGGGCTTCTAATTTTATTTCACGTATTTTTGCACATCGAATCCGAGAATAAAATTATACTTTCCGATTTCTTATTCCATCTTTAGACACTTCATCTTGCTAAATAAAGCCTCTAGGTGACCTTCGGGTCTTTAGGTAAGGAATAAACACGTGATATTGTACTGGATTTTTGTCATTATGAACTGTAATTGAATTAATGTTGTCTTAGATTTTTATAAAGAACAATATTTCATTTCAGAATCACTTTATGTATGCTGTATGTATGATTTAGTTCAGATATCATTTTATTTATGGAAATTAGGTATGTGTGTGAAATCATCAACATTTCATAATCCGTGCTGTAACGGGGAAAAGACATAACTATTTAAAAAGCACACGACAAACTCGTGGACTAAAATTAAAACTTTAATATAGCATTTGGGCGATGTATAATACGAGTAAATATTGAATGAAAACGGAAACAGGCGAATACTGTAAAGGAAGCGGCGTGCTTATGAAAGCTGCGACACAGGCCGGCAAACAGGAGCTACTTTATATTAAACCGAGCGGCTCATCAGGCGAGCTATTAGGTAGTTGCGCCGACACTCCACGCTACGAAGCGCGTAGACAGTACAGTATTTTTTTATATTTGCCAGCATGTATATATTGTGAATGTGAGCATGCTGGCAAAGACAGGAGTGTTACGTGAGGTTTTGAAGTATTGTTAGTACTTGCAAGCTCACATAAAGAACTTATTTACAAAATGCAATGTTAATAAATTCTCAAAGATAAAAGTTTGTGTTAGTGTATGTAAATTTACTTTTACTACCGCTAGCCGGCTGGGTACTTTTCAAATGTATTTTATCAAATGGAAAATCATCACGTTAAACGTGGCGTTTGGGTTTTATGACCTTGGGCTCTGTCTACTCCGTAAGGGTTAAAAACGTGATAATATGTATGTATGAATATATGTATGTAGTAAATTGTAACTTCGTTATACTATTTTCACATCTACTCAATTAATAATTCTTTGTATTCGACTACGGTATTGTTTCATTAGTATTACAGCGGAGTACTTACATGAATTGTATATTAAATCATGAAACATAACTACTGGTCTCACGTTCCGTTCGTTACGAGACATTTTGATTTATTGTGATGATATAGTAGTTTACTCGTACCAAATGCTTTACTGAATACGTACATACTGTTAGTTGTGTTACATATATATAAGAACTTAATACAATATCTTTTAAAGGTTATAAATATGAAGATAGCTCCAAATGAGCCTTTGCTTCTTTACTGGACTTCGAAGGTGAAGGCAGGACTGAGAAGCGTTCTACGCGTGGAAGCTTCTCAAATCTTATTTTTCTCTTTGTATCTGTAACTCTTCAGAACCGCAGCCAAATACCTGTGAAAATGAAATACAAGTTTTTGCCTGCAGTAGGAGCCCCTATACTCCAAAGCCCCTCGTGTAGCAGGTTGGCGTGTTCAAAAATCATACTGAGGGAACGTAGGTGTGGTAGGTATGACAAAAACCGACTTATTTTTTGCTTATTCTTACTTATTTCCTAGATTATGTTATTCATCTCTCAGAAACATAAGTCTCTGTCATGTACGTAATCGCCTTTAGTTATTCTTGTATATGGCGATAAAATAAGAAATCACTGCTCGTTTGACTAGTGGGGTAATCCAAGAAAAGCGTCACCAAGAAAAATTACGTTTATTCGAAATGTTAACACTTTTTTTACCTTTTGAGAAAAGTTTTAATTCTATTCACATAATTAACAATAAAAACAAGACCTTCTATCATTTCATTACTTAACTCTCTTAAAAGTAACAAGGACACTTCAGTCTTGTAAGCGAACGTGTAGCAGGCGCATTTCATTTCACTTTAATGTAAAATTGGAAGGTAGATCCATGGCGCTTACTTATCCAGCCGAGTTAATATCCAATTTAGCTTGACTCGACCAAGTGATTGGGTATCGAGTTCCAATTTAAACTGCATTGGAACCGAAATGAAGCGAATACGGAAAAAAAATGAGTTGACCGTTTTTGCCGCCGCCACATTGTACTAACACAAAGTTGTCGTGTGAATACTTACATACTGCAAGTACTGAATAAAAGGGTTATAAATATTTACACTGCATATAAATAAACCGTTCCCTTAGTTCGTAATCTTAGTTCTATTCAATAAAGAAATAAGATTTGATCTTATTTCTACGCCTAATTAGATACAGTTAGTTCTTGATGTAGATACTTAAGTATCTTTCTGTGTGAACAGTTTTAAAGACTTCTTTGAAAACAAAAGTGAAGGATCATTGTATGTCATCAAAGTGAGTTATTTCACTGATAAGACTCCGTGGACTGATAATTAAAGTAATAATAAAGTTTTATCAAAATTGCATGTATAAAAAAAATTGCGCTGTCTGTCAAATGTTTATATCTGTGGGGTGTCGGCGAATCTCTAATGAAACCGCTCTTGTTTATTCTGCCGATACGAACTGAGAAATGAGTGCGGCAAACCTTAACAATTGTTATCTGTGTTGGGTTTCATACTATTTATTAAAAAGTTTTATTTAAAGACTGAAATATTTTTTTAACTAGATACTTACAACATAATTTTCAAGTTTTTGGGTATCAAAAGCAATTCAGTAGTTTGTGAGCTTTTTGTAACGTTCACGGCAAACCATTACATATAAAGTTAGTAGTGTAAATTTTAAGAAAATCAGAGGCAATAGTTTCGTACACGTTTATTTTGTTATAGCCAAATAGCATTTATAACAGATGTTAATACATACTGATTAATACATAACATTTACTACGTAGAAAACATATAGTACTAGGTACATATAACTTGTATTATTGACCCCGACATAAAATGTCACTAATATTTTCAGTTGAAACTTCTAGTTAATATTTTTTTGGATATTATGTATTCGTTACGAAACAAGGAAAAAAATTCAAAGCAATGTTAATTTTGTAAAATGAAACAATACTATTCTTAGAATTCCACCATTTGTGTAATTTCCGAGGGTTTAATGATTGTGTAACTTGGCATAAAATAAAGCCGGCGAATTATAGGGAGGAGCGGTTGAATAAAGTGTGGAACCGAGGCCAGTCGAAGCTGGTATTACTGAGTCAATAGTGGAAATATCACTGGTCGGGTTGGGCGGCCGCGGTGCAGGCCACGATCCTGAGGATTAGGGCTCCAACACGCACGCCCGCCCGACTTCCTATTTATGTTGGGTCGCTAACCAAACAACTTGTAGGCTCTTTATTACAGTTGTTCTTTTCCGCTCACGACGTCGTTACCGCTCCGATAAAATATCGTGTTGATTCTTTGTTTTGAGCGGGGCTCGGTCGTAGTTTATTCGGTATTAGGAAAATGTAAACGTTTCCGGTTAACCGGTATCGGAAATTTAATAAC